>CM051492.1:15000-2415000 GCA_028015225.1 Carex myosuroides | reverse complement strand
AAATAGTAAAAAAATTCCGAAAATAGTAAAAACTGGTATTCTACAAGTTCATTATGTAACTAATTTACTGAGCTACTTGGATTGAATAATAGAAATGAAAATCTTAATCGGAAACTTCAACTCAAGTTTTGAGGCTCTTCCCTTTGTTTTTTGACGATTCTGAATTTTGGAATCCGGCATTGCCGGCACGGACGCATGCGCATTTTCGCAAGCTTTCCGAAAAGTGGTCATTTGCTGAAATCGGACACTCGAGCGCTGTTTTATGACCGTTTGAAGTTTCGTCGTCGTTTTTCACCTTTTCAGTGAAGATATCGTCTCTATTCATATGTAATTTACCGTAATTTTATCATATTTTAGCGTAATGTAATGTAATTTTGTGTAATTTAACTTAATATAGTCTAATTCAACATAATTTCAAATAATTTAGCGTATTTTACTATAAATATACTAATTATATATCAAAAGAAGTAATATAACAAATAATTTAAACAAAAAAATTGAAATTTTCAGTGTTAGATTTCATTATTTTTTCTCTTCATCTCTAAAAAAAAAAAAAAAAAAAAAAAAAAAAAAAAAAAAAAAAGACTAAACCGGCCATTTTCTGGCCGGTTTAGGGGAAGTAAACCGGCCAGAAAATGGCCGGCTTACGGGGGGCGTAAACCGGCCATTTTCTGGCCGGTTTGGGTATTTTTAGCGAAAATTTTGAACTCCGGGTATAATTAATAATTTGTATTAAACTTTGGATATTAATAAAAATGTCGGAAATTAAAATACACAGTTGATCAAACTGCTTCTTTACCTTCAGAGATTTTTTTTCCAAGCATGACAAGATTTTTCATTTATAACTATGAGAATAACCCGTAGGCATTTATAACTAGTTGCCATCAAATGAATTCTTGTATGGTTATTTTAGGAAGCGAATGGACCGATGCTCTTTATCTTGTCTGTATTTCAGGCAAATTTGAACATTCTTGTCAATAGTTCTTGCTTGTTACCAGGTTAGGTGGGACACATTTGTGTGTGTGTGTGTGTGTGTGTGTGGGGTGGTTGAATTTCATAGAAAGCTCCTTTTCTATATTCATCTTTCTTTTTTCCCTCTTTTTTTTTTGTTCTCTCTCTTTGAAGTCTAAACTAGATATAATCTAGAAGGCTGAATCCAAAATTCAAATTCTATAAAAATGGGTAGAGTTAATCTTAGTTTGTTTCGAGATTAATGCATTGATGTCATAGTTTTATAAAATTTGAAGTTTGTTTTTGTTAAAATGAAAAAAAATAAAAATAATCAAACACCACATTAATCACAATTAATTATGAGAACTTGTTCATCCGAAATTTTTATTTTTAACATTTTAATAAAATTCATTAATAAATTAACCATCGTTTTCGGTCAATTCGAAATTTAACACGGCCGCAGAATGCCGGAGCGGACCCCCATATGGGTCCGCACAATGCCGAAGCGGCCCCAGGGCCGCACAATGCCGAAGCGGCCCCAGGGCCGCATAATGCCGGAGCGGTCCCCGGCCTATATATAGGGCCGCAGAATTCCGATTTCATTACATCTCTTTTGAAGTTTGAATCCCTTCGACCTCGGGTAAGTTTTCTTCTTCTTCTCTTGTTTTAATTTTTAGTGTAGAGTAGTAATTAGGTGTAGGTTTAGGGTTTAGGATTAGGATTTAGGTTTAGAGTTTAGATTTAGGATTTAGAATTAGAATTGTACCAAAATTTAATTCGATTGTACCCAAATTTAAATAGAATTGTACCTATATTTAATTCGATTGTACCCAAATTTAATTAGAATTGTACCCAAATTTAATTAGATTGTACCCAAATTTAATTCGATTGTAACCAAATTTAATTAGAATTGTACCTAAATTTAATTAGATTGTACCCAAATTTAATTCGATTGTAACCAAATTTAATTAGAATTGTACCTAAATTTAATTAGATTGCACCCAAATTTAATTCGGTTGTAACCAAATTTAATTAGAATTGTATCCAAATTTAATTAGAATTGTACCCAAAGTTAAACCGGACTTTTACCAAACTCTCATATTTGACCAAATATTATCCAATACAGCATGAGTACCAGTAGAGATATACCATCCTCCAGTAGGGGTACACAGCATGCTCCTACAGCCACGCCATACGAGATGTCTCAGTACATCGAGACAGCGTTGGCGGATGTTCCGGGTATCCGGAGTCGCACCGACAGGGTCAGCGACTTCTTGTGGTACCCGAATGCGGAGCATCGGATATTAGAGGCTGCCACTGGGGTAAGTAAATTTGTCATATTTATAAATTTGTCATCTCGAATTTTCGATGAATGAACTTGATCTGATTATTTACTTAAATGCAGGGTTTGGATGCGGTTACGGTTCGTCACAACCGCCAGCATCTACGGTACCAGTCGGCGTACGGGGGGGTTTTACGCTCGATGCGGTTACGGTTCAAAAATATTAATATTTACAATTGTACAACTTCTTCATAATTTTTTCAATTTTCAGGCATTATATCTTGTCAAGAGTTGCCTCATAGGGGCTACGATGGCCGTCACCAGGGGATGGAAGAGGCTCGGGAAGGTCATCCTCAAGCACAACGTACCCGCGGTGTGCCAGTGTGGGTACAGGGCGCGCCTCGACTCTCTACTGAGGTGAGCTGGCTTGGGCGGTGTTGATGCGGTCGACGACATATCTGACGAGCCCGATGTCTATGTCCCCTACACTGGTGATGAGGACGTGTTTGCAGGCGTCCATGATGCTGAGACGGTCGGTCAGGCGTTCGACCGAGGTGCCGAGTTGATGCGCCGAGCCGCACAGGACGCCATGGGATCCCAGGCTAGGATGCCTACCGAGGTATAATTTAAATTAAAATACATAACTGTGATTTTTTTCTTATTCAATACATTATCTAATTTGTAAGTTACTACAGGGTGGACACGAGGAGGACCTGGGCTTTGATATCTCCACTGATTATGGCACAGAGGGAGATGGACTGTATTCCCCAGGTTACAGTCCCACTCAGACAGTACCTCCTGCCTATGAGCCAGGGTATGTTCAGACAGATCACATCCCGCCATTCCCTGGCCAGTCCTCACAGCAGGTACCTCACCCTTCCCTCCTCGATGACCCTATTGCCAGACAGGCGTTTTTATTCACGCAGGCTGAGTCTGGACAGACCACAGTTTTTGGTCCTGGGGTCCAGCAGACATCCGAGATTGATGAGGTTCTCCAGGAGCCGGTTCAGTCTACGGATGTCCAGGCATCCAGCTCAGCATCCTCCGGAGATACAGACGAGACGCCACTATGCAGGCGGGGTCGGGGGTTTAGGAAGAAGAAGGCGAGGACGGTGTTTAGTCCAGAGCCGTAGATTGTTAGATGTTTTGTTAGATTGGTAGATTCTTATTTGGAGTATTGGTAGATGTTTTGTCAGATACTTATTTATTTCGTTGATTAGTTTCTTGTTTGTTTGATTTTGTTGTTATTTATTTATTTTGTTGATTTTATTTTCTCAGAGTACACAAAAGAATTTCAAAGAAACCACATATCTAAAATATCTAAAATATTTCAAACGAACGACCAAAAATACGATACGACCAAAAATCAATTTAAACTGCATTTGAAACTAAATAACACTTAACATACATACAATTTCGTATTTCTAAAATAAAAAATAAAGGGACCGCTCCGGCATTATGCGGCCCCTGGGGCTGCTTCGGCATTGTGCGGACCCATATGGGGGTCCGCTCCGGCATTCTGCGGTACCCCCCATATGGGTCCGCTCCGGCATTCTGCGGCCGTGTTAGATTTGAAATTGACCGAAAACGATGGTTAATTTATTAATGAATTTTATTAAAATGTTAAAAATAAAAATTTCGGCTTGTTCATGCACCCTTTCATTCACACCACTTATCCAAAACTTTTTATATTTCACTTGATACAAAATATTTATATTTTGGCATAGTCGGTAAATAATTTATATTTTGAAATTCTGCCGTGCATGAAAAGTAAAATATTAAATAAGTTGATTTAAATTACCTGGACAAATTCCAAGTCGTCAAGTCATCCAAAGAACAAATAATAAACAATTTGTTGTGTTTGGTTTGTTTAAAGTTACAACGAAATGTCTAATTCAAGTTGATTACTTTTCTTCTACGGTTTTAACATAATGCACAACACAACCTTTAATTAATGAGACATGCCAACTACAATGATAGTTTTGGTACGCAATATATACATAAGAAAATTGAGCAATTTGTTTTAGATATTAAAAATATCAAATTATCGGAAACAAGATATTTTTCTTTTATTTTTTTGCAAATAAATGGATGAAACCGATCAAGTCAAAAGTTCAATTTCACTTATTTTCACATTAACAATTACATAATGTGAAAAATTAATGAGACCTAACTATTAGTTCGATTCCTTTGGCATGTCCTCAAAGGGACCGAACCGTTGGGTTGTCATTGATTTTTAACTCAAATGTAAATTAATTTACACACTTAATTCACAGCTTCTACTGGAAGTCTGAAACCAATAAATGCTTCGGTCTAAGTACTTTCCGTTTTATCTAACATGCTACAACTTCCGAAAACCACTGAGATCGAACCATTGATTATGTCATAGTATATACTCCAATGAGACCCCACCTAATTATTTGTTGGGAGAGTCTAGCTATCCCCCGGAATCCATTCCCCGTTTCATCCCCAAGTCAATAACTACTTTAATAACTACTAACTACTTGGGAGGACCACTTACTATTTGGGGACCGCCTAATATCTGAAATATTTTACAACTGGCGCGAGCAAGTATTCACATATAATAAATCAAGTATTCATCTATAATACATCAAGTATTCACACCTAAGATATCAAATATTTAAAAAAAAAACTGGACACATCATTCACCCATCTTTTACACGTTTTTAGAGGTGGTTTTTTTTTCTCTGTTCAATCTAACCAATATTTCTGACGATATGTGAGAAATTTTGCAAATTTAAAACCATCAACATCTTCTACACAATTTTCTCTTTCAAATGAGATCCATGATGACATACTTTCGAGTTGTCCGTTGCACAAATATTCACAGCTCGTCATGCAAGTATTCATCCCGCATCGAGCAAATATTCATCCTCGTCGTGTAAGTGTAAATAGTTCATGTATCAAGAGTATTACAAGCATATGTGCATACCTCGATTAATTTTACAAGAGCGCGCAAGTATTCACATATAATAAATCAAGTATTCATCTATAATACATCAAGTATTCACACCTAAGATATCAAGTATTTTAAAAAAAAACTGGACACATCACTCACCCATCTTTTACACGTTTTTAGAGGTGGTTTTTTTTTCTCCGTTCAATCTAACCAATATTTCTGACGATCTGTGAGGAATTTTGCAAATCTAAAACCACCAACGTCTTCTACACAATTTTCTCTTTCAAATGAGATCCATGACGACATACTTTCGAGTTGTCCGTTGCACAAGTATTCACACATCGTCATGCAAGTATTCATCCCTCATTGAGCAAGTATTCATCCTCGTCGTGTAAGTGTAAATAGTTCATGGAGGTGGGAGACGGAGGCAGAGGTGGGAGAGCGAGAGGGAGGCGGAGGCGGAGGTGGAAGAGGGAAAGGGAGGCGGAGGTGGAGGTGGGAGAGGAAGGCGAAGGCGGAGATAGAGAGATGAGAGAGGGAGGCGGAGGTGGAGAGGGAGAGGTGGGAGAGGGAGGCGGAGGCGGAGAGGGAGAGGGAGAGGGAGAGGCGGGCGGAGACGGAGAGGGATAGGTGGGAGAGACGGGTGGAGGCGGAGGTGGGAGAGAGAGGGAGAAAGAGGAAAGAAATAAAGGGAGAAAATTTGTTAATTAATTTGTAGGGACCATTAGGTAGTTAGAATTTGTAATTATAGTTAGAAGATGAAGTTAGTTAGTTGGAAGACGAAGTTAGTTAGTTGGAAGATGAAATGGGAGATAGATAGATGGGGGAAAATATAATTACCCTTATTTGTTTTGTCCCATCTATGAGATCAAAAAAAAATCTATCTTGTTTTTTATTTTATTTTTTTATCTCTAAAGATAAAAAAAATTGTAATTTGAACCTAGCAAAAAATAATGAGTTGTGCATTAAAGAAAAACAACTGGATGGCGAGTTTAGTTATGATATAATATACCACATATATGCAAGCATGTTTGTAGCTGTTGCAACTTGCATATGCATTTTTGTAATTTTGTTGGCAAATAATACGCACTCACTGGTTCAATGTATTTATGCTATGCAAAAAGAAATATTTGGGTTGTATAGCTAACATATGACATATTAAGATATTTACAAATATGGTCTTCTTTTTTTTTCCTAACTCAAGTTGAATCAAAGCGTTTTTCTTAAAATAACCTAGAGCGAATTAATATTCAACATTTCAACGAGACTTATAAATTTAATTTCTTTGTTGTTATATAAGTAGGCTGACACGTGAAGGTATTTTCTGGACGGCTTAGCTCCCTTCTGGTTCTAAAAAAATGTAAATTTTGTGTGATTTTTTGTTTATTTTTAATAAAATTTTATAATTTATCTTGATGGAAACATTTGGTTAATTAAATCAACAAATATGTTTCGCTTTAAATATAATATTTTTTTTATCAAATTCAGTCCTCATTATATAATAAATTTTTTGTTCCTGAATATTTGATTGGGCTAATTGCATATTTAAAGAGTGGGGCCCGGATTAATTACCTTTTTTCTTAATGTTGATGCACATTGTTATGCTTTGATCTCAAAGCAGCCCAAGAGTATTAGATGCTAGGCACAAAATTTTGTGGGAGGGGATTTGGCGAAAGATTCTGTCTCTACGGCTCTACCTAGTATATATTATTGGGCTATAAAAGCTGTATGGTACCTGGTAATTTCTGAATTATTTAAGTACATTTTTTGTTTCGGCCCGGTTACATAAAGCACTATCCAAATTCAAGCCCAGATGAAACCAAATTTGAGCCTAGTAACAAAAGATAAGTCTTGACAAGCATTATTGGGCATAGTAAACAAGTAAACCTGATTAAAAAATGAATGCTGAGACATCAATGAGTCATTTTGTGTGTGATTATGATTGTTCCCTGCGGTACTGCGTGGGGATAGAATAATTCAATAAATCATAACTGAGTTAGAAAAAATTCAGGCATATTCGGAATGTAGAGGTTCACTTTAAAGTTCGTGCAAAAACTCACATTGAACGGCTAAGATCTAACCTGATGGGGTCAGGTGTCGTACATAAGCTCAAGTCTACAACCAGCACAATTATTCAATGCTTGCCCAGAAACATGCATGCATTTATAAATTATATTACCGGTTGCTCCTTTCCTGACACGTACTTTGATTATCACTTTTTTTTTCTAGTCCTTCGGAATCATATGCTATGATTCAGTTTTTAATTATATTTATATCTTCTTGCTGAGCAAACCTAGACAGAAACTTATCTCATGCTCTTGGTTCTTCCAAGTTTGATATTTCATGCACAAATTAGCAAGCAGAGTAAAAAAAAAAAAACATATTACTTCAATATCTACAATGAAATACAAGAAATACAAAATCAACAATAGGAAAAATACAATAAATGACATCTCGAAAATAGTCACATACGCTGCACATTTGGGACCAAAAAGGAAATATAACACAAAAATATAAAACAAAAGTTCCTTGCTAAAACTTAAACGCGCTTGAAAAGTTCTCTCTATGGATGGTATACATAACCTGAAAAATGAGATTTTATCATACAGCTTGACGACGCGTCTAGCACTATCAAGAACCCGGCTCTCAAAAACCATTTTAAAATGGGATCATAAAAGGCAGATTGGCATAAAGTTAAGTGGTAATTTTACACTATAATCAATGGTTTTCGGCTGAAGGTTCTTCACCAATTTCTCCCCTTGAAGCTTCCCACAGTTGTCGTTCAATGCCAAGTTTTCTCAACTCTGTTAGGCCTCTCTCCACTGCATTTAAAATTGTACAATGAACTACTATAAATTATATAACTTCGTAAAATAACAACTACATATTGATTACAAAAGAATTCCGACTCTGGATAATACCTGACCGTACCATAAAGGCCAGGTTGAGTCAGGTCGAAGTTCATGTCGGTCAGATTCAGTAGGACTGGCAGTGTTTCGTTATTATTATTTTAAAAATGGGGCGGACCTGACCATCCCGTCATCAGGTCAAAAAAAAATCTGACCCACATTTGATCCGATCAGTCACGGGTCATGTCACCCGACCCATTAAAGCAACAGAAATGAATCAAACATAATAAATGTTGCACTTTACACAAACAGAGTGACTTGTTTCCCCACCTAAGCTACTGGACTTTTGAGTCACACCAGTGACTTCTATCATTTTCTCAAGTGTTCTGTATGGACTTGGGCCCTTTGGGTTAAAATTATTTTAGCCCACATATAAAGCTCCAAAAAAAAAGGAACCAGTAAACAGGTCGGTCGGGTTTAACATAGACCAACTGGACCAACTGAAACGACAAACTTGGCAATAGTGATTGGCATGGGATAGAGACTAACCGTCAATAGCATCATGAGAAGTAGGAGGTTGGGAGTTGCGAGAAATCCAAAAGTGGAGCCTCTCTTCAGCAATGTCTTCTTCTACATAATGATTCTTTGCTCTTCTCCAGAAATACATAAGCCATGCCTGCATTCAATAAATATGCAGAAGTTATTCCAAAGAGCACCGAAAATAAAATTAATGATTAGTTCAAACTTAAAGCATGGGTTACATAATTAAAGATCGCATTCATTCTGTGGAGGACAGTTATATCTAACCAAGGAAAAAGTTTGCAAGGAAAGAAATGAAAAGCTAAACCACACACAGAAACAGATCTAAGAAACGTGCAAACAGCAAAATATGATAGCATGATAGGTAGTAATATTTGAGGTTAACAAGAACAATATGAAACAAAAGAGCGAAAAGTAGTGAGGATTTTCTGACAAAAAATAATTACCTGCTTGAAGCTGATATCTTCTGCCTCCTCCGGGCCAAGTTCTGCAAAAATTAATAAATAAATATACTAGAAAATTCATAACAAGTAAATTGAGTAAGTTCAACTTTTCAAAAATCACAACAAATTAGAACAAATATTTTAGATGTTCTACCATATGATTCGAAGAACTTGGGCTCTCCTGGTGCTTTGAAGTCTGAATGCGTGTAAAACCAATGACAACTTGTTAGTTGCAATTAAAAGTGTTGAACGACAAAATGAATAAAGAAGATTTTACTAAGGGTTTAACATAAACCTAGGGCCTAACAAAATATTCATATCATATGACAAAGGTTTAATTGAATTTACCTGAAATAAACTGTCGAGAAAAATTGGGTCGACGGTGCTGGGCCAATGCAAGTACCACCGCATCTTCCACCTACACACATATATAGATAATCAAGAATAAATACGCTTCAAATTAAATTACAAAAAGCATGTAGAATTACTATAAGAGTCTGGAATATTACCTTAAGAGAAGCCAATTCTCTAAGCCCCATTTCTACAGAAAGAATGCTCTCTATGTTCCCTTCTCCCATTATGTCGCTCATATCTCTGACTAGCTTATTCTTTCTCTCCCCTCCATTCTCCTCTGCTCATCCCACAAATGCCAAAACAAATAAATGACACAATTCATTTAAGATCAAATCAAAACAAGTATAGTCACACCAGGTTATATTAGAACTGGGGTAAGAGTAATTAACTTTTCTTCTTTCTTTTTTTTTTTGGTGCTTAATTGCCTAGGGAGGATTCATTTCTGGCAACAGCACCATATCTGTCACAACATAAATTCTTCAATTCATACGAAGTTGTGTTCAACTTGCCTTTCTTCTGAGGTTCATCTTTGGCCTTTTGACCAGCTGACAGAACAACTTCTAGAGGTAGAGGCGCAAGAGATGACCAGTACTCATGTTTGGATACCGCAATATCAGGATAAATCCCTGAAAATTTATTATACTGGAATTTAATTATGTTATTAAACTAATTAGCCAGTAAAGCCCATTAAGTGTGATATTACCATACTGTGCAGCTAGACCCCAGTAGCGTGCAAGCCAGCATCTCTTCAGCACCACCTCTTCCTAGAAACAAAAAAGAAATTCACATCTGCTAATATTTCATGCCCATGATTTTGTTCTATTACACCAAATTGTTGTTTCAGTTTTGCATATAACAATCAACGGTTGTAAAATTTCAATGCTTATTAGCTGTAACTTGCACATAATCGTTAAAATGTCACCAGTAAGAAAACTAATAGGAACACCCACAAGTTCTCTTGGAAATACGAAAAAATTGCAAACAACTTTGTAGTAAGAGGCTTGATTTTGGTTCAAATTGGCAAGGTTCTAGAAAAAAGGAAGGCGTAATTGTTTATTTCAAAAATTTATAATCTGGAAATATCCTTTATACATTGAACAAAGAAATTTTCCGATCAATTGAAACTTTACAAACCATTTCTTCTTGGGTTAAGACCATTCGCTGAGTCATTGATCTCAGAGCTTTTGCTTCTGCTTCTGCTTCCTTGAATTGGTCAATGGCTATTGCAGCTTCTTCCTTCACTGACTAGAAACATATAAAAAAGGAAAAAAATTACAAGATTAAGATAGCCCTGAATAAAAACCATAGGAAGTATTTCAAACGTTTTGAGATAAATATACCTCCAATTCTTGCCTTAATGTGGTTATTTCTTCATCTCTCCCATCCTTTGATTCTCTTGCAGCTTTTAAAGCAGCCTATATAAAGCACAAATTTTATTATATTTCCTTTTGTTTTATTTGTTTAAAAGCAAATTAATATGTGCCTCATAAATAACTTTAAATACTACATGCCTGCAAAACATAATATTTATCTCTACTTCCTTTACTCGTAGGTCTAGAGATAGCAATGAGGAAGTAGGCATGCTTAGGCATCTTAAGGATTTGGGAAAACAGGAATGAAGAGGATATCTCTCAATTTTTAAGGGGTAGACATTACATTCCCCTGCTCTTAAGAGTGTGGAAAAACTTTTTTTTTGTAGGGCTGTAATATATTTATTTATTTTTATGATCTTCTAGTGGTACACATGATGTTGCCACTGTTTAATATTTTCATAGGTCTAGGTACTTCTTAAGGTTTTAGCAAGGTAACCAGGCTTAACTCATAACAAAACATCAAGTCAAGAATGAACCCATTTTGAAAATTTATTTAACAGACCGGTACCACAATACATTACTTATATTTATAATATATAGAACTGTTCTTGCTACAATTAGAAAACTGTACCTCTCTTTGACGCAATGCGGCCTCCTTTCTGCAAAAATTAAATAAATCATAGTGGTGTCATTAAAATATAACACTGCATTTTTTAAAGAATACAAATGTCACATAATTATTTATAAATCACAATGCTTACCTACTCAATAGCTTCGCTTCCATCGATACACCTTCACCAAGTGCCGCTACCTAGATAACTAAATTGTCAGTTCATACAATCATCTTATCCATCCAAAAGAATATAAAAATACACTAGCATTAGACAAAAAAAGTATATTACTTGTTTCTCAAGCTCTTTTGCTCGTGCCTCCGCTTCTTCGGATCTCTCTTCAGCAATTCTCAACTAAATAAAATTTTCGAGTCAATAGGCCTAAAGTTACACATAAAATAAAGCTATTATTCCAAAAAACTCTAAAAAGATACCTTCTCTAGTATGGTTTCATTCTCCTCTTGTAGCATATCAAGCTGTAAAATAAATTGAATATATGAGTTCTGAAAAAAGGTATAATGCGCTTCTTAATTGTAAAGTTGCAAACTAGTTTAGGCTTTGGCCAACACATATCAAAAGTATAGTCATTATTCACAGAAAGTGGACTCATTTTGAGATCTTGTTACGAATGGGAAAGTACAGATTTTAAGAGATTGGGATATTAGTGGCAACCCAATTTTTCATCATTAGGACTAAAACTGTAAATATAAGAAAAAAATTCATGGAGCAAAAGTAAAATAGGACCGAGGCACCACCTCATCCTGAAGTGTCGAAGCTTCACGTCTTAAACCTGGCTGCGCATTTAACTGCGTCTTGACCTCTGATGGAAACCTAAATATAAAAAAAAAGTTCAATCGTATCCAAGTTAAATGCAAAGAAAAAAAAATGTGGTTGAACAGTTGTAGGTTATGAAGACTGCCGATCCCAGCGCTCAGTACAGAAACTTATGTCTTGGTACCTCAATGGTTCTGAAGTTACCTGGTACAAGCCTGACTGATAATGGTATTTGCAAAGTAACATATTGAAACCTTGTATTAAATCAAGTACCATTTATTGGTTCAGGTTCTATGCAGCACATATCCTACTGGGCAGATACCTGACAGGTGTTAGCATTTAGATAATGAAATCTTGGGTGTATTGTACCTCTTGGAAACTGGAGCCGCTGGCAGCTCAACAGCAGGTACAGGAGCAGGGGTACGCAAACTAGTGGCCTTGCTTGGAGGCACGATTGTGGTTGTGGGCCGGGCTGTCACTGATGGCCGGCCTGTTGAGTTTGAGCGTGCTGGTGGGGCTGTGGACTCCCCAAAGTTCCTACCTAACTAATTTCAGCATAGCATCCAAAAGATAAGTAATAATTAGCTATTTGTCTAAAATTTCAACATAGCACGCCTTAATTTAAGAAGGGTTATCACTCCATTGAACTATAAAACTCTAGACATTTCACACAAGTTTGCTTATAAAAAAAATTGAGTGCTACTATTTTTTATCATAAGCACTGTATATTCTGGCAGTTTGGTGCTCACTCTCTTAGGCAGCCAATGTCATTTCCAATTTTGAATTGTTCAATAAGAATAGCTGACACCATTATATATATGCAGCATACATATGTATCAGAATTTTTGTTTTATTTATATATGCAATATCATTTAGACTAGCTGACAGCATATGTACACCCCAGCATCTATTAGATGCTTTTCGTGAGAATTGAACCTATGCATCTGCGCTAAGCCCGCGGTTCCATATGTATCAGAATCACACTGGTTTTGGTATATCCAAGATCCTTAAAGCTTGCTTTGTGCTTAATCACAGGGTCAGAGAAACAGTCGCGGAAATAGAAGAATTGTGAAATTGCATTTTGAATTCACATATAGTAATCAACTTATCAACCCGATTTTCCGTATAGAGGCAGTAAGCTACCCAGTACCCAGAGCTTCCGAACAGCCAATTCAGAAAATGGAAGTATTACTAATAATAACATAATAACAAGGTGCATTTCCAAATATACAATAGACGCAAGGACCAAATAGAAAAAGGTCATCGCAGATCTACCCAGTGTCCCGTTACTTCGCCAATTTACTATTTGAGCAAGTTACCCCTCAAACCAAATCATTTCAAAGAGACAACCCTTCTAATCACCGAGAAAAATAACAAACCAAAAAAAACTATGATACTTACCGAAGGAGAAGGAGATCTGTTCGACCTTCCAAGCAACGACTGAGAACCATTGGTACTGGCCATCTCCTTCACAGCAGGCGGCGCCGCCGTCGTTACCGGAGAATTTCTATACCTTCCGGTGGCGTTACCTCGCACAATCGTTGGCGCGGGGACCGAGATCTCATCATCGTAGTCATCGTCGTCGTCGTCGTCGTCACGGCTCCCACCGCTTTGGGAGGCCATAACCTGAGCAAGGCGCGCGGCAGCGGCGCGCGCCGCGACGTTCTGAGCACGGCGGGGTCCAGTGAGGGACGCACCGGAGCTGAGCGAGGAATTTCGGTGGTGCGCCGGAGATACTCCGCCTGGAGAGGAGGAACCGGTACTCGACCCGCCACTTCGCTGACGTCCGTACACCGGACTTCCAGCCCTCAACCTGTCCATTGTCTAGTACAACCGATGGAGATCTCTCTCTGTGACAGAGTTGGAGAGGGATTTTGTTGATTTTTTTTTTTATTTCGGTGGTTTTAAGAGACAGAGAGATAGTGGGGTTAACAACTGGGATTGGCAGAGTCCAGAGTTGTATAATATTTCGTGTGGTTTCTGTGAAGTATAATGCGAAAGCACTTAACTGAGGTTTTCTACATAATGTCAAGTACAGATATTGACGTAGGGAAGTTGAGGAGGGAAAATGGGGATTGATTAGGCGCTGTGAAAGTGGGAACTGGGAACTGGGAAGTGGGAGGGAAGGAGAATCTTTGCTCAGACACCTCTGAGCATTATTACTTAATTACAATATTTTACTAATACACCCTCGGTAACATTACTATTTTGGTTTATTGAGCTTTTATGGCAAACAAAAATATCCCCTTTTCCCCCAATCTTTTTTTTTGAAGGTTGATTTTACTTTATTACAAGTGTATTTATATACTAAACTCTTGAAGGAAACAATTAAATATTCTAAAGTCTAAGGAGTACAGTAGAAAAACGCCGGATAAATAATTTACATGTTTGGGTCCACTTGTCATTGAGAGAAAGGATATGTCTGGGACAATTGTCCTTGTTCAGTCATTAAACTAACTACCTACATTAAGACATGCTCGTAGTAGGTGCCACGTCGTTTGGATTTGCTGTAGTTGTGTTTGCATAACAGGTGTAGTTCACCTTCTAATATTTCAGTATACGCGTAAAATATTGACAGAGCTATTATAGTTTAACAAAGCACAGGTCCAGTAAAAATAAAATTAAAAATATATGAATAATGTGTTGCGTGAAGTCAAAATTACTCTGTCAATATCTTATCCAGAAAAGGGTCAAACATATCTGTAGAATTATGTCAAATATGGGAACATATAACTATATAATTTATTAAGTTGTTTTTTAAAACTTGCCACGTCATATACAACGGTAAACATTGTTGGTACTTTCGTAAACGGTGAGAATAGAAAAATGTTTTAATGCCATGAGTTTTAGTATAACAAAGTGCTACAGTATAATTAATAATTTATAATTTAAAAAATAAATACATTACATTATTATTTTTGCTTATTCTAACGAGCTCTACATCCACGTTAACTTCAATATTTTTTTATGTTCATTTTTTACTAGATGGATATGTCAAAAAATAAATACATTACATTATTATATTTTTCTACCGCTTGATATGGTACAATTTTGTACTCCAAAAATCATAATTTTGACATTTATAATTTAATTTTGAAATATAAATAAAAAGTACAAATGAATAAGACCAATAATTTGAATTCGACATTTGAAACTTAATTTGAAATATAAATAAAAAGTAGTTTGTGTCATTCTATGCCATTGAAAACTTGTACTATTTAAATCATCCTTGTGCAAATAATAAATAAAATTGTTAATATTTTCATGTTATAAACAAAAATTTTACACGTTACGAATAATATGAAATAAATAGCGTATTGTTCATAAAATTATCAACATTACAAGTAATTAGATGAGATGGTGAAAAGGAATAATTTGAATATATTACAGATAATTCGGAATAATTTCACTTTGTGTATTACTGTTGCAGCTAATTTATTTTTAGTTTCCATCAGACCCTTAGTAAAATGTCTAATTAAATTTCATGGCGGAGCCCAAAAATTTATTATAGAGATCTAAAAAATATTATCCATGTAATGAAAGTAAAGAGTTGTATATAAAACTTTCATATATAATAATACTGCATTGGCATCAACTTCATTTCTCTAATGCTCCCACTGAAGTTTGTCCTCAAATATTTTACCTTTTACTTTTCTTTTGTATATTTAAAAAGAATAAGGACCAGTCTGTGAGAAAATAAAAATTATAGATTAAAACTAGAGTGTTCTTAAATTAATCAAGTCCCTTTGTGAACTCAACTCTAAAATCTATTATACCTTACGAGTGATGTGTCTACATGCGAAAAAATTTAAACTTTTCAAATTAATTTAGTATAAAGTCAAGCGGTCAAAATTAGAATGTTTATAAATTAATTTTAATGCATTCATTTTTTTTTTATGTTTTCTGACCACTTGACTTTATAAAAAATTAATTTTAAAATTAAAATTTTTCACATGGAGACGCATCTCTCGTAAGATAGAAAAGTTTCAATACTTCGGTTTCAATGGTTCGGATTCATCGTTTGAAGCTAATTTAATAAATTTTGAAGTTGAGTTCACAAAATAGACTTGGTGAACTCAATAACACCCCAGTTTCTACTAAAAATTATATATTGACTTTTCTGTAGGTGGTTGTGGCATTCTTATCCTCTCATCCAAGTTATTATCAAGTAGTGAGCAGCCAAAAGGGAACCACCACTTGATTTGTTTTATTCTTTCTTTCATTAATTTGTTGAGGTGATCAAAATATGTTCCTTTGTCTTCTATTGACATTTTCCGTTCTTAAATTCAGGACTGGTTTATTTGGGTGAACGTGGTTATCCTCGTAATTTTAAAGTTTTATTTATATATATTAAAATTTAATTAATTTTTTTTAAAGTGTTTACAAGGCCAAGTCATTTTCACGATCAATAATATCAATGTGTGATTTAGTGACTAGAATTTTACTTTGTGATCGTAACATATTTTAATTCTGCTCCTGCTTATGTCATTATATGATATCCCTAAATGATAACTTCTTTCAATATAGGTCCCTAATGCAAGGATATTGGTTCCAATTAGATAATAAATTAACAAATAAATCTACTTGTATCTTTAGAGTAATAATAACTTATGAGTGCTAGCATTAAACTGTGGGCTTAGTGCGGTGGTTCGAGTTCTTGTTTCTCTCTAGATCCAATTCTCAAATAGCATCTAAGTATCAGCTTGCAATTCAAGTTCAAAGTCTGAGCAGAAGATGACCAAATTAAAAAATTATCAGGGGTTTGAAATAATTTAAGATAACAATTTATGATGCCATCTTCGCAAAATTATCTTATGACAAGGTTAAGCAAAGGAAGTGTACTGCGCATAATTATATAATCATATAATGTAATGGCAGTGACTATCCCAGTTCATTTTCCCCATTTTTTCTTCCGTTATTAACTATTTGGGGAACCACTCATTAACTGAGAGATCGCCTAATATTTAATAGATTTTACAACTGGTGTGCGCATATATGGATACATATGCACGCTGTGTTAATATATAATATATCAAGTATTTCGGAAAAAAAAACTAGACGCATCACACACCCATCTTTTACACGTTTTTAGAAGTGAAATTTTTTTCTCCGTTCAATCTCGCCAATATTTCTGACGATATGTGAGAAAATTTGCGAATTTAAAATCACGAACATCTTCTACCCAATTTTCTCTTTAAAATGAGACCCATGATAACATACTTTCGGATTGTCCATCGCGCAAGTATTCATATCTCGTTATACAAGTTTCATACATCGTGGAGCAAGTATTCATACCTCATTGTGCAAGTATTCATACCTCGTCGAGCAAGTATTCATATCTCGTCAAGCAAGTATTCATACATCATCGTGTAAGTATTCATACCTCATCGTGCAAGTATTCATAAATCGCCTGTGACAACCTGAGAAGCCTTGTTGCCGACGGATCGGTAGGAGCCAGCAGATAGGAAGTCGGAGGTGATGCGGTCTGGATAAAGATCGCGACGAGTTATGAATACTTGCACGACGAGGTATAAATACTTGCACTACGAGGTATGAATACTTGTGCGACGGATAACTCAAAAGTATTTCATCATGGATCTCATTTGAAAGAGAAAATTGCGTAGAAGACGTTTGTGATTTAGATTCGCAAAATTCTTCACAGATCGTCAGAAATATGAGCGACATTGAACGAAGAAAAAAAAATCACATCTAAAAATGTGTAAAATATGAGTATGTGATGAGAGAGATAAAATAAAGTTAATGTTCATTTTTTTAAAGAAATACTTGATATCTTAGATATGAATATTTAATATATTAGATGTTGATACTTGCGTGCATAAGTATACATATTTGCGTGCGTCGGTTATAAAAATTTTCAAATATAAGCGGCCCCCCAGTTAATTAGCGGTTCCCCACGTAATTAATGATTGATACGTATTTTCTTTTGTCTTTTTGTGTTGGAAGTTGTGGTCCCTCAGATAGTTAATGATCGGAGATGAATGAGAGAAATAAATCTTTATTCTAATGTAATACTATATCACCAGTTCAAATAATTATAATTAGTATGAAGTGTACTGTGCACTGATACAGTATTCACCTAATTAGGTATCCCGGCCTCATTAAGTAAAGTGCTTTCTGACGCTTCTGAGAAGTAAAGTTTCAGTAAACTTTAAGAAAAAAAAATTATGAAGGAAGAGAACAAATTTTTTTATTTTTTGAAATCGTAAAATTAAATTACCAGAGAGAAGATGGATTACTATTTCTGTGGAAAATATATAGAAAATATTAGTTCGGTATAATAGATTTTAAAAATTGTAGCATGCATTAATTGCATAAAATCTGAAAATTATAGTTCGGTTTCAGTGGATATCCAAATAATGATTTGATCCTATTTGTTTGATCAGAAAAACAATCCTTCTTGTTTCTAATAAATTAATTTTCTAATTTCTAAATATAAAATATTTTGGTGAGATAAAAGAGCGCGCAAATTTCGTTGCTTGATGAGTCATTTGTGTCAGAGCAAATGGTGACAAAAAGCATATACATGGTATCATTCATACTTTTTTTTTTTCGTTGGTTGAGGTAGTTGGTTTCATGATTATCTCATCTTTTTAGATTCAATGACATGATCAATTGGACAATTTGGCATGTAAAATTTGATTACGGAAAAATAACTGAGGCATTGTATGAAAGAGAATCTGAGTCCGAAATTTCTGTTCTAATTAGTCAAATACAGGTAGGGGTGTTCAACCGGTAAGTTCGGATCAAACTGAATTTTTTTTGCCGAACCGCGGTTTGTGCCGAATTTTGAAAACCCAACCGAACCTACCGAATTAAATTCCGAACCAATTAAACCGATTTAAACTTTGGTTTGTTCGGTTGAACCGAATACAAACATTTCAAGTTACAAATAAATATTTCAAAACCGGTTGGTTCGGTTCAAACTGATTTGGATAACATTTTGATAACCACACAAGCCGGTTTTTGATAAACCGATCCATTATAAACCACACAAAATAAACAGATCCATTATAAACCGATCCATTTTTTTATTAAACTAGTTGGTTCGGTTCAAACTGATTTGGAGATCCCAAAACCGAACCGAACCATTTAAACCGAACTTTTTCAAAAACTAAACCGAACCGAACCATTTAAACTGAACAACCGATCCATTTGAACACCCCTGAATACAGGGACAAGAAATTTATAACAAAGAGAAAAACAAAACAGAGAATGGTTGACTTACCAAATATAACAGCATCAATGAGCAATTAATATCATATCATTTAATCTGTTTTTTTTTTTCGATTGATGAAGAATCACATTACATTTATTTATTTTCTTAAAAAAACAATGTTCATGCAAAGCATATGGGGGCATATATTCGTCAATTAAAATGATGCAATGATTCTGTGATGATTATAACATCATGCTTGACTAACACTTGCCTTAAACCAAGCATTAATTTGAGCTTCACATGAGAATACAGATTCTCTTAGGCAGGTATAAACTAAGAAAAACATTCTGTAGTAAGAAATAATAAGTGCTTATATAGTTATAGTCATATAAGCAATGGGCTCGTTGATTCGTTAAAATATGTTTGGCTTTTATTAAATAAAAAGAGAGGCTACAATAATATGCTTATTACATATCGGTCGGTGTCTTATCACTTGTTTTTAAGTTCAAATAGTTGATTTAAACCGTTCAAAATGATTTTCATATAAAAATGTACTTGAAGGTCAAATTTTATATTTTTTTACACTAAATTTATTTTACACAAATTACTCTAAATTACTCTAAATATTTATAAAATTTATTTACACTAAATTACTTGCATTAAATATAAATTAATAACAAAAGTATAAATTAGTAAAAAAAATATTTTACCGGTAACAGGTAAGCCCCACAGACAGCTGACATCTTCCAATGTCACTGTGCACTCCCCCACCGGAAGATGAAAAGTATTCGTTTCGGACCTCCACCTCTCGACGAGCGCAGTGATCAACCCCTTATCAACATAACAATGAGTCACATCCATCATTTGGTACAAGCCTAAATTCACCAAACCTTGTTTCATCCAAAGTTGGTAATTAATGCCCATTTGGCGAGGACTAAGACGCAGTGCATAATCATGCTGGAACAATAATTTCATGCAAAAAAAATGCAAACAACAAAAATTTATCCTAACTTACAAGTTTATTTTGAAATTTAAATCCAAACCGGTATTAAACAAATACCTTCGCATTCGCCATCCATATCTTGTGTTGTTCATTAGGCAATTGCAACAAGGGTTGTTCATCAGCCATTTTGCACTACAATATAAATAAAATTACAACATAAGAAAACTCCAATTAGTTAACAAATAAAAAATTCCATTAGCTAATTTACTCTACATACAAAATTAAAAAAATCTACAATTAGTTAAATTATACTAAAAAAAGTCTAAATTACACTAAAAAAATAAATTATTCTACATTTATTTTAAAAAATAATTATGAGCAAGATTACTCTACATGCAAACCAAATCATTCTACAATTACTAAAATTACACTAAATACACTAAATTTATACACTAAATTACCCTAAATATTTATACAATTTATTTACACTAAATATTTATACAATTTACATACAATTTATTTACACTAAATATATTTACACTAAATTTATTACACTAAATTTATTTACAATTTATTTACACTAAATTACTCTAATTACTCTAACTATTTATACAATTTATTTACACTAAATATTTATACAATCTATTTACACTACAATACACTAAATTACACTACAATAAACTAATTTATATTACAATAAACTAATTTACACTACAATACACTAAATTACACTACAATGCACTAAAAAAAGCTAATTTACTCTACATACAAACTAAACTAAAAAATTCTACAAAAAAAATATAAAATTCGAATTTCTTTTTCAAATTAAAAATTTACACTACAATATACTAAATTTACACTACAATACCTGAAATTACACTACAATACACTAAAAAAAACTACTTTACTCTACATACAAACTAAACTAAATAATTCTAGAAAAAATTTATAAAATTCGGATTTTTTTTTCAAATAAAAAATTTAACCACATACCTAACGAAACTTGTAGATCTGAAGTTCTTCTTGTTCTCCTCTCAAAATTATACTAAAATATGTGATTAGAATAAAAAATGATGAAGATTTGAGGGGGCTAAAATTTGGTTTTTTTATTTTGTCTCGGCCTCTCGGGTAGGGGAAGAAGAAGAGGAATGTCTCGGGTAGGGGAAAGAAGGAAGAAGAGAAGGCCGAGGCGCAGGGTTTTGGAATTAAATATAGGTATACCGAATTGCCAATTCGGTATAGCCTAAAAAAACACTACACCGAACTGCCAAATCGGTATTGTTCCCAATTCGGATTTTCTGTGGCATTGTTTCCTACAATCCCCGAAAATCCTATAGACCGAATCGCCAATTCGGTCTAGAAAAAAAAAAAATCCTTCAGACCGAATTGACAGTTCGGTTTTTATAGTTTTGTAAAAAAACAGTAATCATGTTGTTTTTTTAAAATTAATTATTTTAATTACGTTTTAAAAAAAAAATCCGGTCATGGAAACAGAATAACAGGCTCTAAATAGTGATTTTGTGTGTGTTTATATTCATTAATAAAAGAAGTGCAACAGAAGTAGTTTTCTTGTTTGTCGTTATTCAAATCAATAGTCTATATTTGGAATTAAAAAAAATAGAGAAGTTTACCGCCGGCGTCTTCAATTAGGGTTAGGTGCTTCCTTAGTATGGGTATGGAATAAAAGAAAATTTGAATTAAATTTTACTGTTGTCGTGGAGTGAATTTTATTTTCCCACGGCAACAGTGGGGCGCCCGAACAGGCCCTTAATGTGCAATCACTGCCAACCAACGCCAAATTTGATGCTTGCCCACAAAATTTTAACAATTTTTATTTAGTGTGACATATATATAGAGAGAGAGGGGGGCTAATATCAAAATGTTTGCACCAAGGCCTTCGTGCAACCAAGTCGTTTTCGGATTTTCAAAGTCCAAACAGTCGATCCAAACCATTAGATGTTCAATCTATATTAAAATCTGCTTGGAGACCAAATTTTACATTTTTTGGAATTTTTTTTACTATTTATTAAGCCACTTTGAAAATTGCTGATCCGGGTGAACAGTAAAAACAGTGCAACCAAATTCTGGACCATGTGATCAGCAATTTTCAAAGTGGCTTAATAAATAGTAAAAAAATTCCAAAAAATGTAAAATTTGGTCTCCAAGCAGATTTCAATATAGATTGAACATCTAACGGTTTGGATCGACCGTTTGGACTTTGAAAATCCGAAAACGACTTGGTTGCACGAGGGCCTTGGTGCAAACGTTTTGATATTAGCCACTCTCTCTCTATATATATATTATAATTTATATGTACTTTAATGTGCATATTTAAAATAATTAATGTACAATATAGTTCTTTTCGAAATTTTAATGTGTATATCATATTGAATGATTTTAATTGACTGTTTGAACGGAAAATTAAGATCATATATATATATATATATATATATATATAGAGTGGCTAATATCAAAACGTTTGTTCCTAGTCTCCGGTGCAACCAAGTTGTTTTCGGGTTTTCAAAGTCCAAACGGTCGATCCGAACCGTTCAACATGTTCTCTATATTAAAATGTGCTTGGAGACTAAATTTTACATTTTTTGGAATTTTTTTACTATTTATTAAGCCACTTTGAAAGTTGCTGATCACATGGTCCAGAATTTAGTTGCACTGTTTTTACTGTTCATCCGGATCAGCAATTTTCAAAGTGACTTAATAAATAGTAAAAAAATTTAAAAAAATGTAAAATTTAGTCTCCAAGCACATTTCAATATAGAGAACATGTTGAACGGTTCGGATCGACCGTTTGGACTTTGAAAACCCGAAAACAACTTGGTTGCACCAGGGGCTTGGTGCAAACGTTTTGATATTAGCCACTCTATATATGTATATATATATATATATATATATATAGAGTGGCTAATATCAAAACGTTTGCACCAAACCCCTCGTGCAACCAAGTTGTTTTCGGGTTTCCAAAGTCCAAACGGTCGACCCGACCCGTTAGATGTTCAATCTATATTAAAATATGCTTGGAGACCAAATTTTACATTTTTTGGAATTTTTTTACTATTTATTAAGCCACTTTGAAAATTGCTGATCCGGGTGAACAGTAAAAACAGTGCAACTAAATTCTGGACCATGAGATTAGAAATTTTCAAAGTGGCTTAATAAATAGTAAACAAATTCCAAAAAATATAAAATTTGGTCTCCAAGCAGATTTTAATATAGAGATCACATCTAACGGCTCGGATCGACCGTTTGGACTTTGAAAATCTGAAAACGACTTGGTTGCACGAGAGGGCTTGGTGCAAACGTTTTGATATTAGCCACTATATATATATATATATATATAGAGGAGGGTTCAAATGCACCATTATTTTTGTGCTCCAATATGCTCCACATCCTTTATCTCCATTTTCAAAGTCCGAACAGTCGATCTGAACCGCTCAACATGATCTTCATAATAAAATATGCTTGGATATTAAATTTTATATTTTTTATAATTTTTTTACTATTTTTTTAGATAGGTACAAAATCACTTTTTTAAGGAGATTCTGGACCATCCGATAAATTGATTTTGTACCTATCTAAAAAAATTCTAAAAAATATAAAATTTGGTCTCCAAACATATTTTATTATGAAGATCATGTTGAACGGTTCGGATCGACTGTTCGGACTTTGAAAATAGAGATAAATGATGTGGAGCATATTGGAGCACAAAAATAATGGTGCATTTGAACCCTCCTCATATATATATATATATATATATATATATATAGGGATCCACTTACAACATTTGTAAGTTACAACATTTTACAACAATTTGATTTTGTAATTTTCAAAATCCAAATAATCGATCCAAACCGTTCAACATGATCTTTATATTAAAATGTGCTTGGAGATCAATATATATATATATATATATATATATATATATATATATATATATATATATATATAGGTTGGCTACTCTACTTACATAAGCATATGAGGGCATATGCTTATAAGTTATTTTTTGCGTTTTCAATATCCAAATGGTCTATCTAAAGCGTTCAACATGTTCTCCATATTAATAAGTGTTTGGAAACAAAATTTTACATTTTTTAGAATTTTTTTACTATTTTTCTATAATTTTTCAAAACAGTGGTTTAATATGGTAAAAAAAATAATAAAAAAAATCTGAAAAATGCTATTTTGAAAAATTCTAACAAATAGTAATAAAATTCCAAAAAATCTAAAATTTCGTTTCCAAACATATATTAATATGGAGAACATGTTGAGTGCTTCAGATCGACCATTTAGACATTGAAAACGCAAAAATGACTTATAAGCATATGCTCTCATATGCTTATGTAAGTAGAGTAGCCACTCACTATATATATATATATATATATATATATATATATATATATATATATATATATATATAGAGAGAGAGAGAGAGAGAGAGTGGCTAATATCAAAACGTTTGCACCAAGCCTCTCGTGCAACCAAGTTGTTTTCGGGTTTTCAAAGTCCAAACGGTCGATCCGAACCGTTAGATGTTCAATCTATATTAAAATCTGCTTGGAGACCAAATTTTACATTTTTTGGAATTTTTTTTACTATTTATTAAGCCACTTTGAAAATTGCTGATCCGGGTGAACAGTAAAAACAGTGCAACCAAATTCTGGACCATGTGATCAGCAATTTTCAAAGTGGCTTAATAAATAGTAAAAAAATTCCAAAAAATATAAAATTTGGTCTCCAAGCAGATTTTAATATAGATTGAACATCTAACGGTTTGGATCGACCATTTGAACTTTGAAAATCCGAAAACGACTTGGTTGCACGAGGACCTTGGTACAAACGTTTTGATATTAGCCCCCCCTCTCTCTCTCTCTCTCTCTCTATATATATATATATATATATATATATATATATATATATTGGTTAAAATACAAAATTTTCTACAATAACCTAACTTTTCATATTTGATACTTTTTAGGCGCTGAAAATGCTAGTTGCATACGTATACTTGTAGTTTGATACAATCAAATTTTTCTTCCATAAACTTGTAATTACTTTTGGACTAAACTTGAGTTATGTTTAAGAACATCAAATCTAGTGTGCCTCACCTCTTTACGCAGGGATACAAGTTTAATTTTGACAAAAAAAAACATATAAAATAAATAGTTTTTTCAAGTTATCAAGAGCTTTTAATAATAAAAAAAAAAGACAACATGTGCAAGTCCATAGAAATCGCAGGAGAGGAGAGAACTAATTGACAAAAAAATGTTTTTACTCGTATTTCTCAAAATTAAGGTGTATAAAAATATTGAAACTCTGTATATGTTCTTTTGTGACTAATCGTTAATTCAGAATATATCCTCTGTTTTAGTAAGGGATCCGACTCCGCTGCTCGCCAAATAGGCGAGCAGGACCCTGCTTTTCAAAATCACACCATTGAATTTTTTTCATGCACGAATCTCAACACAGATGAACGGTTCGATTTAGAATAGCAGAGTCCTGCTCGCCTATTTGGCGAGCAGCGGAGTTGGTTCCTTTAGTAAGACGTTTCTCGAGGTTATTACGATTCTCGATTTAAATTCTACTACCACAAATTTTATAATATATTTTGCTTCTCTAATTATAGAAATAAGGCTATGATAATTCACAAAGTGCGGATCAGTTCATGTTATGGATCAATATTTTTATTTTTAAAATTTAAATAGTTGATTTGAATGATTCAACATGATATCTATTTGAAAATGTATTAAGAGATCAAATTTTATATTTTTTTTTATTAATTTTTTAACTATTTTTTTGTAGGTAGAAAATCACTACTTTCGGATGATTCATAATTTTTTTTAATGTTAGTGGTATTAAATGCCTACTAACGATTTCATTGATAAAAAAACGTATTTACAATGAGTCAAATGACCATAATTTCTAAATCTACTTTTTTATTCTCATTAATTTCTCCAAACTACTCTAATCTTCTAATCCTACTAATATACACTTATGTCCCAATTACCTTAATCCCCATCTCTCCACGGCCATAACCGCTCTTCTTTGACCGCCGCTGCACTCCGATCGAGATGGGGGTAGAAACTCTACGCTCCAACGATACCGCGCTCTCGACTACGGTCGGCTTTGGTCCCTCTCCTCTCCCTCATTCTCTTCTCCGTTTGAGGAGGTAGAGCCGAGAGAAAAGGGAGGTGCTGTTGTGTCAGGAGTGAGACCTACAAGTAATGGGAGGGGCAGACTTGTGGGGTGGGTTGGGGGGGGGGGGGGGGGGAGCTGCACTAGGGTTTTCGTTGGGCGATTTTTTCGCTTTCAAAATCACTTTCGAAAGAGATCTAAAGCTTAATTTTAGTACATAACGAATTTTCAGATCAAGTGATTTTCTACTTATATAAAAAATCGTAAAAAAGTAATGAAAAATATAGAAATTGATATCTAAATATATTTTTATATGAAGATCACGTTGAGCAGTTCGAATCGATTGTTTGAACTTCAGAAAAAAAAATTAAAATTTATAACACAAATTAACCCGCACTTTGCAAAGTACCATAACCTCACTCTTATAAAAAAAAATATAGTAATAAAATGAAAAATGACACATACAGAGACAACGCCGGACTTCGGACTTAGTTATAATTTTTAAAATGTAAAGAATCAAATGCCAATATTTTGGGTCCATAATTGATGCACATATATACTTCTGGAGCAACTGTTTGAGATAACTTGGTGAATTTACTGGGCCGGATCTGGCATTGTTCTGGTAAGGTCAAAAGATCCGACATCCTACATGTCAGGTCCAAAAAACTGGGCCACTCTCTCATTACTCCAGCAAAGCTAGGAGGCCTAATTTATCCTTATATCATGGATCAGTAAACTGATGCACCTCTACTGGGCCCACATTACCAGAAACCAGCTAATAAATCCATGAAACCTTAAAAACTTAGGTCGGAAATATGTGCATTGAAATGATTTGGTTTATGGTTAATATAAATTAATTATAACAGTCCCTTTGAGGTAATAATCAGCATGATTGATTATATAGGGGGGTCATTTAGATTTGCGGTAGCACACATATTTACAAGGAGACCAACGGGCCGGATACGCACCGGAATTTTCCAGCGTGGAGAGGAAACAAAATCCCTTTGTTTCAATTGTAAAGTCTCAATGCATGTTGCTTTGCTATATGTTACTATTATAATCTCCATTGCTATTTTATATTGGGTAAAGATATTGACATTGCTAATTTGGCTTCATTTGGCTTCATGTAGCACACAAGTCATATGTTTTTCTTTTCTGTCTATTTTGACTCTATTGTCAGTGTGCTGTATGAAGCCAAAACAACCCTATCAATATTTTTATGCTTTTATATCCACAGTTCATGTTCTACTTTCAATAATGTCAAACTGGTACATGAATAACAACATCTCTAAGAATTTCATGAATCCATGTGCACAAATTTCTGTTCAAATCATGATAAAAAATTTATAGAGCACCTTCTCAAGTTTGAAACAAAGAAGCCCACAAAAGACCAAGTAAAATTATCTGGAAGATGAAGTGTACATTTTCTCTCTCTGTCGGAAGCAATTTGGATGGACTAACTGCTATATATAAGAATATAGCACTTTCAAGTTGGTTGTGTAAAGAGAGAGAAAGATGAAATGCTTATTTCATTGCCCATGCTGCTCTTGCTTTTGCTTCATTAAGAGAACCAAGAATATGAAACCAGAGACAGAGGCCAAGAAATGAAGACGGTGTAAGATAGTATTGTAAATTATTTACATTTTCAATATAATTACAAAGCATTGTATTGTATAACTCTTATCCTTTTTTTTTACCTCTATTTGTTGTCTCTATTGCTAATGCAGTTCAAGTGGAATTTTTGTTCTCTTATCTTTTCTTTAAAAAAAAAAATTATTGGGTGTTTTTAAAATATGCATATGTTTCTTTCCATTTCAAATAAAATTACTCCAAAGAAAAGCAAAGTACAAAATATAATATAATCATACCGACTAAGTATTTTCTCTCTTTTGATCATTCTCGGCAGTTTTTCTCAAGCTGCCCTTAAGCTCCAAAACCACAAAGATCACAATTTCTTCAAATCTATCAAGCAAACAAAATAAATTCTAACTTTACAAAGGTTTTGTTCAAAAGATAAAACTTGTAACCAATTTCTTATATTCAAACAAAAGAAGGGGTACAACCTTACAGATTTTTAAAATGATTTGTAAAATGCTACCACATAGAATTGAAAAGATCTAAATGAATTGAAATTAACTCAACGAAGTACCACCTAACTTGGAAAGCAAACTTTTTATCTTTAACACTAAAAAATAAATAAAACTAGAAGCGAAATGAATTATTGATATAAGCTAATCCAAGATTAAGTTCTCAATTTTGTTACTATTGATAGAAGCTATCCAAGATTTCTCCTTTTCTACAATTTATCAGCAATTTTCATGACACCATCAGCTAGCCGATTCAAAGCTTTTAAAAAGCTATCAGATTGCTCTTTTCTCTGCTCACTATTCATCTGTTTTTGCATGGTTTGAGCCTCTAGTTGTGCCGCCACAAGCCTGGTGCCTCTATCTATGGTTTCTGTTAATCTCTTTATTAGTTTGGTATCCTCTGTTTGTACATCTCCAGCACAGAAATCATCTGATCTTTTTCTCTTAGGCCCCTCCTTTTTGGGTGAGGTTCGCTCAGGGGTCTCATCTGGCTGCTTCTCAGTTCCACATTCTGTGCAATTTGTTAATGGAATATTTAATTAAACTGCTTCTACTGTAACAAGACATATTAGTACTGTCTACCATAAAACAGTTGCGATTTCTTGTTCAATCATGCAAGACATTGATGACCAAAGTGCATTGGTACTGGATCTCGGACCCCTCTGGTACCAAGCCCGTTAGGGACTAAAAAAAGTAGAAGTCTAATTGCTGCCCTCCTTTTTTTTTTTGCTCACAACTTTAACTTGACATGATTATTTCAGCGAAGAAATTTATTTCAACTCAAAAACAGAAAAAAAAAAAGACAACGCAAAAAAAAAAAAAAAATCCACTGAGAACCATCTCGTATGGTCTGGTGCCATCATGCAGGCACAATACCTGACCCAAATTGTACATTTCATAATCTGAATGGTTCTGTACCTGAATCTGGGCTTCCTTCCTGAAACGGCTGAAACCTCCTCACTGCACACAAGAAAAAGATGACAAAATAAATCACAAATTGCTACTACCCACTGTCTACAACTCAAAACCCTCTTAAAAACAATACTATATGAGTTCAACATAACTGAATCTCTTTCATGCGTTTTTCAGTTGGACCTACAGATGTTTCTTCCTATACGTTTAGTATGATAATTCTACAAATAAATTTTCTTTGACTGTTTCTGCCGTTCTACAGATATGTTCCAGCTTTGATTTGACATTAAAACCTACTCCACATGCAATCTAAGCCATCCATATTTACATTACATCTACATTTTTACCAGTATCTGAGATTACATTTTGGATACTTGAGCATTGCCAGCAGAGCATTCATGCCAGGTTTTAACAAATCTTTCTGACAATTTAATTTGTAGACAAACTATTTAACTCAAAGCAACATTACCATATTGCTAAATAATATAACATACATGACCAGCATTTTTTGTGATAATTGTGCAAATATAAGTGAGAAAACTTATCTACATAAAAGCTAAAAAGAAGATGAATTAATCAAACAAAAATGATATAACCAAAGAAAAGAAACGTACTGGATATAGGTATGACAGAGATAGCGGGTCTCAGCGACACTGCAGGTGGGACCGATTTGGCCTGCTCTTCCTCCTCGGAATCCGTGACCTCATCCCCTTCTTCATAGACGCGGTCTGCCACGTCAGGAACATCCTTTCCTTCTATGAGCTCATACACCACCTTGTCGAACCGCCCTGGTAAACCCTTGCCCTTCCTCTCCTCTCCTCCCATTTCCCAATACCCCTTCTGCTCCGGGTCCACGTGCGCGGGGCTCGCCATGTCATCTCCGTTCTCTTCCTCTTTTACCCTCTCTTTCTCCCATTGCTTGATCTTCCTGAAAGCCGCGATGAGGTTGGTCCAACGCTTGCGGCACTGCGTCGGTCCACGGTGGACCCCGCGCACGCGGCACCCATCTGAGACAGCGTTCCACTTGGGAGGTGCCACGTGTCCCCCATCTGGAGAGGAGAACGGACGCCTTCCCCGGCCGCTGACACGGCTGCCTCCACCACCCTCTACGTCGTGCTTTGCCCGGATCAACGCTTGGATCTCGCGCCGGGTCCAGCGTGGCATCCGAGGCTGGGACCTCTGTGGAGATAAACTAGCTTCTTTGCCATTTTCCATTTTTACCCTTCTCTTTCTGTTCACCGTAAGGTCGAGTACGAGGGTAAATCGGTCTTTCCGGATTCCTTTGCAAGTAATTCTTGCTTTCTTGTGTTGGGTGTTTCTTTATTTTTTATTTTTATGGGGTTTTGAGTTTTGGTTTTACCAGGTGGAGAGGAAAGCACTTAAAAAAGAGGAGACAGGGTGAAATTAATTTGTAGGTACTTAATGACTTTTGTTTGAGTAAATTTGGGCAGCTTTGTTTCTTAATTTGGGATATTATGTGTCTATAATTGGCCAAAATGCAAAGATTTGGGGGCAAAGTCGGTGCCCTTTTGAGTCCAAGAATTAATTGGTGGCGAAAAGATAGAACAAAAGAGTTCCATTTTTGCATTGGGGCCTTGGGGGTCCCTTAATCCCACTTATTATTAGAGATTCTCTATTTAACCTTTCCCTAAAATAATGTTTGGGCACCCCTTTATTTGCCCTCGTGAGAAAAACAAAATCACAAATATGATTGATTATTAGTAATTCAAATACATATATTTACCTGAAATAGTATATTTCTAAAGAAAAAAAATGTACAGTTTTCACACAGAAATAAATATATGCCCCTTAATCCCATATATTATTAGAGATTCTCGTATTTATCAGAAAGAGTGCATCTTCAAAGAAAAATGTACAATTTAGGAGGCGCGGAGAAAAACTCGTATTTATCAGAAATAGTATATCTCTAAAGAAAAAAATGTAGTTTTTTTAAAATAAAATTGATTATGTATTTTTTTTTCTTTTTAGTAATGGCATCACTGATACCTTTATTTTTCATTTTGGATTCCAACCAAACTGAATTTTGAAATTTGAATCAATAATTTTCATACTAAAAAATAATGTCTAACGTCAACTATCTTAAATATATTTTACCAATTGCATAGCATAACTTTTTTAAAGATACCGATGAAAATCAAATTACCTAACTTCAAATATTTAGAAGAGAGCTTTTGTCTGAATTTCAAACATGCGATCAATCATACGGAGAAAAATTATCTTAGCCAGTAGATCAAAACTGATTATAACATAATTTAATTAATGTAGTGAATAATTTGTTAAATATTCTATACTACAAAAGTTTTTTTGCTTACATTCACGCAGGAGCGGAGCCACACTTTCAATTTATGAGGTCAAACCTGAATGTGAGTCAATTATATAAAATTTTCTTCTTGCAAATGGAGGTCATTTTACACTACTCGTAACATTTTACTATAAATTATATAGAAAATAAGTTACAAATAAAAAAATTTGAAAAAGGGGGCCAAGGTCAATTGAAAAAAGGGCAAAATCTTTACACAAATTAAGAAAAAAATACGATGCACAAGATAAAATTAACAAAAAAAAATGCTCCAATATGCCATTCAACAATCAACAACAAAATTTATTGCTTCTACAATTCATATGGCATAGCGTACAAAGTACCATGTGGGAAATGTCAAAATGGTAGAATAATCCCAATTCAGAATAGAGTTAAAATAATATTATTTTTGTACTATTCAGAACAAAGATAATGCTGTTTGGTGGAATATTAGTCGGAACATTACAATTGATTTAACAAATATAGGTAAAATAAATTTTTTTTTTCATATGCTAAAAGCTGTGAACATAATTGCATAATTCTGTCTTTGATGCTAGTATGAAATTGTATTGAAAAATTAGTAGCCATTTCAATTAATAAAATGATGTACAACAGCTAGAAGTTTGATTACAATGCCAACTCGCTATATTATTTATTTGGTTTCCATGTTTTACCTTTGATGTATAATTAGGAAAACCATTTTTAGTAACAAAAATAATGAAGTTGTTTAATATAGTCCTATTATAGGAACCAGGCAAAACCAGATATTATGACATTAAAACATGGAGTAGAACTAAGGTGTTCTTAAGCTCACCAAGTCTGTTTGTGAGCTTAACTCAAAAATCTATCAGATTGACTTCAAACGATGCATCCAAACAGTTGAAACCGATCTACTTCATGAGTGTGCATTTATATGTCAAATTTTAAAATTTATGAACTAATTTAGTATGAAGTCAAGCGGTAAAAAAAAAGTTGATTTATAAGTTTATTTTAATGAGTTCATTTTTCATTATTTTTTGACCGCTTGACTTTATACTAAACTAGTTTGAAAAATTATAAATTTGACATGTAAATGCATTACTCGTGAAGTAGAACAGTTTCAACAGTTTGGATGTGTCGTTTGAAGTCAATCTAATAGATTTTTGAGTTGAGTTCACAAAAAAGCCTGGTGAGCTTAAGAACACCTTAGTTACTACTCTTAAAATATGTATTTCTATCATAAAAGTAACATCTCATTCTTTATTTTCTGTAGGACTAAATTAGCCCGGATATTCTGTAGCTTTATAATGTCGATATCTATGTGGTAACCTATCAAAAAAATTACCGAAATTTTTATTTTTAACATTTTAATAAAATAAATTAATAAATTGACCATCGTTTCTGGTCAATTCGAAATTTAACACGGCCGCACCGCCATTCTGCGGACCCATTTGAGCGGGGCCGCAGAATACCGGAGCGGACCCCCATATGGGGCCGCATAATGGTTCTGCGGACCCCCATTTTTTCTTTTTTTTTAATTCAGTTTCAATACTCAATGCACGCATCCCCAAAAATCAAAGTTAGAAAATCAATTTTTAATTTTGAGCGGACCTAGCTTTTGACTCCTGGGTGCCTCGGTAAAGCAGCAGAAAAGAAAAAAGAAAAAAAGGGGTCCGCAGAATCATTCTGCGGCCCCATATGGGGGTCCGCTCCGGTATTCTGCGGCCCCGCTCAAATGGGTCCGCAGAATGCCGGTGCGGCCGTGCTAGAATTAGAATTGACCAAAAACGATGGTTATTTTATTAATTTATTTTCTGAAAATGGTATAAATAAAAATTTCGGAAAAAATTATATACCTTGTTTGTACTTTTTTTTTAAATGGCCATATGCCAAAAGTGGTAAAGGAAGGATTTCCAAATTATAAGAAGCTTAATGTCCTTTTATTTTATTCTACATGAATTTACAAACAACCGTTAGATTATCAATGGTTTAGTTAGGTTTCACGTGATTATTCAAAATTTTCAAAATGCACATATATTTTTTTTTTTCATAATTTTCAAAATTTACATTTTTCAGTTGGATGAATTTTTGTAGTTGAAAGGCACACTTCTCTAAATTAAAAAAATAGTCATCCGTTTCTTTTGATTAAATCAAATCCGTGCATAAGAGAGAATATATTGAACAAGAATAATATTTCTTTGAGAGGTTTTTATGCATCTCTACATAAAAAAAATGAATTATGTTCAAATTTTCTAAATATTTTATATATGATTTCTACACTTGACAATTCTTGATTGGTGGACGAGTCTGAAACGAGAGGCGCAATTATGTATATTGAATGGGTCAATTGATCTCTATTTTTCTTTTTCAATTTTTTTGTATTTATACATAATTTTCTATATAATTTGAGCAAAATGGTTTTTTAATGTAAAATTAATTCTCATTCACAACATAACAAATTTATACAATTAATTCTCATTCACGTTTAATCTCCATAGCTTGAAAGTCTAGCCCCTGTCTGCCCTCTCTGAAACAATTATGTCATTGGATTATTAGCGATTCTTACTTCTGTAGCTGTACTATCACCATGTAACCTCCTTTTGTACTAAAAAATGGTTCAACTTTTAGACTTAATTTCTCAGTTTAGATTATGAAAAATAAATTTCAGAAAGAGACTGTAAATCCCAGTGCCCCCAGTTCTTGAGTTTAAATTAACCGTCACACTGCATTGCGCGCGCTACACACGAATTAAACTCCAGCATTTATTTTATAAAGATACTTTTTACGAGAATTAAACCTACGATTCAAATGATAACATAATTGAATAGTAAATTTCACTGATCTTACGCATTCACCCACCTAATTGCAAAACTGGTTGTGAGACCCAAAGTGGTAGGGGCGGATCCAGGATTTTCGTCAGAGGGGGGCAAAAAAATATCGAATCGGGTTTAAATACCTAATTGGGTTTAAATACATTAACCAATTGAGTACTCGACAAAAAATAATGCTTTAATTATACTTTCCAATGCTTTGACTTGTAATTTCTGATACTCTGACTTATAATTCTAATTACCAATAAAAATTCAATAGATTTTATTTCAATTTTAACCCTAAATTTAACTCGAATTACAAATTAAACATCCAGAAGGGGGCAAAATTTTTTTCAAAGGGGGCAAAGTCGATCGGAACAGATAAGGGGGGCAGCTGCCCCCCTGGAATACTCCGGGTCCGCCCCTGCAAAGTGGAAGAAAGAATTAATATCACTCCATTTAGTACAAAATATTAGAAATATTATAGTTTTTAACAAGTTCTAAGTTCTCATTCTTCATATACCTCTAATTATTTTTACTATTTTTTTTTTGTAAAAAGTAAATAGTTAAGCATGCCTTCCTTCCGTTCGTAGTGAGCATCAATATATCAATTTACTTCTCCTTCCATCCGCTCTCTTTCTGATTTTATTGTTTTGGAGCAAGTAATTGAGCACAATCATAATCAGTATGACAGTCTCCCCTCTGCTCTCTTTCCTTCTCCTCGTGTAACACTCTTTTTAAGCGCAATCTAAGAGTTCCTTAACCTCTTAATCTCCCTTAAATAGGCCAAACAATACAATCTTAGACATGCTTTAGTCCCCTTATCTCTTCTTAGAGCTCGGAAATGTCATTTCTCAAAGATATATTCCACTAATCACATTAACTAAACTCTCAAGTTTATCCTCAAGCAATCCGAATCCATATTACCTAAAGTACTTCACTCATAGAATTTGAATCCGGCCCGTTTGTTATATATAGTACGAATCTTAAAAAGATCCCGTGCATTACAGAATTGGATTGGTCTGAGTTCTTAATAGACGGTCCGGATTTAAACTCAAATGGTGAGGTAACGTAGAGGATCCGAACTTTGGGATCCTAAACCTAAAGATACTACACATAAATTAACTAATATTAAAGAGACTTCGGCCAGCCGAAAAATTAAAACTTTTTTAGTCATCACCTCAATATTTCAAAATTATGATATTATTATTAATTTCTGAAAAATTTAAATATTACCACGTGCACAATATCAATCTGCGCATGACACTTGAGAGTTATGCGCAATATCAATCTGTACATGAGTTTCCAATTTAATCAAATTTGCTCAGATTGAATTGGAAACTCATGCGCAGGAGTCATGCATAATACCAATCTGCGCACATGCTAACAATTTAATTTTTGAAAAATCAATGGTAAGGTACGAATTTCATTTCTTGAATGAAAGTGGTAACTAAAGAAAATATCGGACAAAAAAAGTGAAAAAAATTAGAAAAACCGCTAGACAGCCGCAATTTTGTAAACCCAATATGAAAACCTGCCTTTGGCCCAATACGGCTAATTGTTTAGCTAAATTAGTTGTACAAATATTATACCTGAACAAAATGTAAAGGGAGTGGAGGCAGTTCGATTTGCATCTAGATTCGTACGAATTTGATCTGCACAAATTTTAAATCTGCCGATGTGATTTTGATGCGGACCAAACATCTCCGATTGGGTATCAAACCGAATTTGATTCGATGCCCATCGAACCTCATCTGATTTCCAATCTAATACAATGTTCAACATCAAATGTAGATAAATCAAAGATTACAATCAAAATTTATGTTCTATGCATTTTCAATGGGAACTAGAGGCAATTTTCCACCGTATATTTCTGGGAGCTGATTCTCATCAATTTCTTCCAGCAATGTCTCTTGCAATTTCTTGTCCTCAACAAATACAAGCTACAAATGAATTTTTGTTGTCAATGTAATTAGAAAGTATAATGATACAATACAAAATGGTCCTTGGTGAGCGTAAATAAATTTTTTGATCATGTTTGATTGTGGAATTAGAGGCATAGTAAACTTAGTGGATCTTAAGGAAATGCAAGGAGCTACCTCCATGATTTAAAAAAAAAAAATCATAATGTGTATAGAAATTTAATTGATTTTTTTTTAAGTTTTTATATAATATAATTTTTCTTATAAACCGTCAAATGTGTGCTTGTAGTTTAGTGGTTAGAATTTTATTTTGTGGTTGTGGAGAGATTTATTTTCCAATTTCTCTCTCTTCTACACGAATTAATAATTTAAACTGTCAAAATAAGTGTAAATAAGAAAGTGTAAACAGAGTAAATAACTTAATCCTTCCTAAAATTTAAGTAGCAACCAAAGATGGCCTTCAATCCTACAAAATTCTGGAGGCCCATACTGCTGAAATTTTTATTAATATCATTTCAAAAAAAAAACTAAAAGACCACTGAAACTGAGAAATTTCATATTTACCAGGGCCACAATGACAAATAGTGGTCCCATTATTGGAGGCCGCCATTTGTCGTTGCGGCCCCTCAAAAACTCCAAAATACTTAGCATATTACAGTGCATTTTTTGGTTTTTGAGAGGCCGCAACGACAAATAGCTGCCCCCAAGAATAGGGCCGCCATTTGTCATTGCGGTCCTGGTAAATATCGAATTCTCCAAAATTTGTGGTTTATTTTTTTTTTTTGTTGGGAATGGTATTTAATTTAAGGCCCAATTCTTTCTTAATTTGAATTTAGCAGTTGCAAAAATAGTTCCACTTTTTTTTTAAACTCGAGGTGTTACAGTTACTTTTTTTGTTACACTGAATTTGGAATATAGTATGGTTTGAATAAGAAAATTTTACTAATCCATCAGATTCAAGATGTTTAAAAAACTTTTGTCTGACTTGTAATTTCAAAGTATTTTTTCTTCTTCTTTTATATGAACAAGTTTAATTACCTTATTCTAAAACATAATTACCTTTTCTTTGGTGTTTTTGTCAAGGAATGGAGAAACTATCTTCCATGCCTTCATAAAAATCTGGGGTACATGGATTAATAACACCTTCCCAAGTCTTTCTGGATAATAGTTCTGAAAGCCACAATATACACACAAGACACTATTTAGCATATAACCAATAAATTTTAAATTCTAGCTTGGTATGAAACTATGTATTCTTTAAGATGCTTATCAGTTGTGACTTGTGAATGAGGCTATGGTACTGTGCATAGCACATATAGATCAATATTTGCTTTTTCAAAGAATAAATAGTCGATCTGAACTGTTCAACATGATTTCCATATAAACATGTACTTGCACACTAAATTTTACATTTTTTAGAATTTTTTTTTTACTATTTTAGATAAGTAAAAAATCATAACATTTGAATTGTTAGAATATTTAGATCAAGTAATTTTCTACCTATCTAAAAGAATTGTAATCGTACCCATGCATTCCAATGTGAACATATTATAAGATAACAAAATTTTTTTTCATACAAAATAATCTATTTTCATAAAAAAAAATTAGACTAAATAATAAATAACATTACTCAAATAACATATTAAATGACATATACATAATAAATAACGTTCCTTAAATGACACATATTTTTTTTTGACATATTTTTATAAAAAAATTTCATACAAAATGATATATTAAGTGACAAATAACATTTAAAAATATTTAAATGATATAAACAAATAGAAAGAAAGAAATGAAGACATGACCAATCAATTATTAATCAATTAAAAAAAATTCTTAAATGACATTTAAAAATGGAAATATGTTTTCTCAAGTGAAAAATTTGTATGATCTTGCCAAAAATTAAAACCTTCATGCAAACTTCCCAAATTTCAAGTTTAACCCTCGGATAATTATTACTCAACCCACAATTTGATTACTCTAACTCTTATTTCCTTAAAGGTCTAGAAATTACAAACTTCGTCTACCCAAATTTATTAAAAGAAATGCCATCTTAAACGTGGAATTTTCAAATTCCCCCAAGCTTGAATCAAACTTAGGTTTAGAAATGTTGCGGACTACGTGTGTTGATACATGCATATTCTCATTTTTGTTGTTGTTGCTTTTGATTTTTCTTGTTTTGATTTTCTTTCATGATTTAGCACTATTTTCCCAATCCTCATTTAAGCACCGGTTAGTTACAAGTAGTTAACTATACCCAACCGTTCTAATTCAAGGGTGCTTTGCATGCTCTTAGTCTAACCCTTCCACTAACACGAATGTCAATTTTATCGGGAGACTAGCGGAGCAAGAGTGCTAAGGACTCATAACCATAAGTACGTCATGAAGCCGTAACATAGGTCATTGGAGTCACCTTTTATTTTCCAAAATTTTCAATTTTTACCCAATTTCACAACATATATGCATATATCATGAATACACACATCCCTAAGTATTCTTTCATACTTGTGGATATCTCAATCTTTCTAAATTTAAAATTTCCAAATCTAAATAGCTTCTCTAATAAATTTGAATTCCTAATGCCCCAATTTCATACACCTTTATTTCCACAAAATTTTTCGCCAAATTATGTAGTCATTTCAAATTATTCCAAGGGTTTTACAAAAAATTCGAAAAAATTGTGCATGAATACTCCTAATTATTGTCAATCACCCAAATTTATCAACAAAATGCATGACACAAAACTAGGTAAACATCCTAACAAGTCGGACTGGACCCTATTCAAGGTTAGGTAAAACCCTAGTTTTAAACAAAAAATTTAAACATGCTTAAACTAAATGCAAGATACAATTGTGAATTTCAGTTTTTCATTTAACCTCCCCCCAGCTTAAACAAAACATTGTCCTCAATGTGTCAATTCATACTAGAAGAGAAAATTAAAAAGAGAAATAGAAACTCACAAGATGTTGCTCGGTTTAACGTCGGGAGCTCGACTTGTTGAGGCTCAGTTTAAAGGTGGTGGATCATCGAGGGCAATTGCCTCCTTTTCGATGACCGGTTCATCTTGAATGAAATGTTTGAGCCGCTGTCCATTGACTTTGAATGAACCCATTTTTTCGCTCCAGATTTTGAAGGCACCATGGTCGAAAACTCGTGATACTCGATATGGTCCTTCTTGAAAACTTCTTCCGATGTGTTTGTCGTGCCAATGCCTTGTCTTCTCTTCTTGGTTCAAGGAGGCATTGATTATGACGGGATGTGTCTCATATGAGCCAAGAGATTTGTATTTGAGGGTTGTTGGCAATGGTTTGAGTTCGACCTTCGGTGGCATTGTGCATGTTGAAACGGCAAAAACTGGGCTCTGCAAAGTTTTGTGCGGGTGGTTGTTTTCGTCATTTTGAGTTGTTTCTTTATCGATTTCTTCCATAATTTCATCCAGTTGTTCTCCTTCCTTTATCCTATCTAAATGATCATCAATTTTAGAGTCTAAAACATCTACCCTGCATATAGAATCATTATCATTAGATGGAAATTGGAGAGATTTAAAAACATTAAATTCAACATTTTCATCACCTACTCGGAAAGAAATCTTTCCATCACGCACATCTATGATTGCACCTGCTGTGGTTAGAAAATCACGTCCCAGTAGAAGGGGAGTTTGTGTATCCTCTTCCATCTCCACCACAACAAAATCTACCGGTAAGAAAAATTTACCAATTTTGACAATTGCATCCTCCAAAATTCCTACCGGGTATCTAACGGATCTATCCACTAATTGGAGTGACATTTTTGTTGGTTTCAATTCTCCTAGACCTAGCCTTTCATAAACCGCTTTTGGCATTAAACATACGCTAGCACCTAGATCACACAAACAACTATTGAATTCGGTCTCCCCAATTTTGCATGGAATTGTAAAACTACCGGGGTCCTTAAGTTTAGGAGGTAGTTTGGTCAAGAAAAGTGCACTACATTGCGCATTTAGGGAGATGGTTCCGACCTCTTCAAGTTTCTTTTTGTTTGACAACATTTCTTTGAGAAACTTGACATAGGTTGGCATTTGTGCAATTGCCTCGGTGAAAGGTATGGTAATGTTCAGTTTTTTCAATTGTTCAATGAATTTGGCATATTGTTGGTCTAGTTTGTTCTTTACCAACCGTTGTGGAAAAGGTAGGAACCTAAGAGGAGGAACATACTTTGGAGTTTCAGATTTTTGTACCTTTGTTGAGTTAGAATTACCCGTTTTGTGATGCTTTTTCGGAGTTGTTGCAATTGGTGGATCGATTGGTGCGGCTGAAATCGGTTCAGATTGTGTGGATTGATGGAGTCCTTGTGGTTGGGTTGGTTCATCATATTCCTTGCCACTCCTCAAAGTCACAGCATTTGCATACTCTCGTGGATTGATGTCGGGTTTGCCCGGTAGTGTGCCTTGTTGACGAGACGACGAAGATGCTTGTTGTGCTATTTGTGTCTCTAGCATCTTCGTTTTAGTTTCTAAAAACTCAAACCTATTGTTCAAATTCCTCAAGGAATCCAAAATATCGGTATTGGTGTTTCTTTGTTGGTTCATGAACTCGTTTTGAGAGATTACAAGGCCTTCTATCAATTTTTCTAGTTTGTTGTTTTGAGAAGGTCCTTGGTACGAGTTTTGGTTTGAACAGTTTTGGTATTGATTGGAATTACCTTTATCGGTCCTCCACTTGAAATTAGGATGGTTCCACCTTGTGTTAGGGTTGTATGTATTTGAATTGAAATTATCATTTGGCCTAACCTTGTTGTAGATCGGGTCGTTTCTCTTATCACCTTGATTGTAAAACATTGCGTTGACTTGCTCGACTTCCTCTCCTTCCATAAGGACATGGCAATCGGTGGTGACATGAGTTGCATCTCCACAAATACCGCATGAAGCCTTTTTCGTCACGGATTTGATGTTTTGCATTTGTGCCATTTGATGTTGCAAGGCTTCCATTTGGGCCCTCAAGGCGGTAACTTCGTCGGTTTTTAAGATTCCCGGTGTGGTTTGGGTTCGTCCACCTCTTTCGGCCGTCCACTCCCTTTGGTTGATCGCCATGTCTTCAATCATTAACATGGCTTGTTGGGGATCCATCTTGGACATATTACCTCCCACGGCGGAATTCAAGTGAGTCTTTGTGGCGATTGTGCACCCTGCAAAGAAAAATTGAAAAAGCAACCACATGTCAAGGCCATGGTTAGGGCACAAGCGTTGGAGCTCCGCCCATCTATCCCATGCCTCGGTCAAAGACTCTCCCTCAGCTTGTTTGAACGTCGTGATCTTCGTTCGGAAGTGTTGGGTTTTGGATGGAGGAAAGTATTTTCCTAAGAATAATTTCTCCATGTCGTCCCATCTTCTTATGTGGTCACGATTCACAGTCCTTAGCCACGATCTTGCATTATCTCGGAGGGATAAGTGGAAGCATTTGAGCTTGAGGTTGTCTAGCTCTTCTCCTTCTCGAGCGAAGGTGCCGCAGGATTCTTCGAAAACCGCCAAGTGGGCGTGTGGATCTTCGTTTAGGGCTCCTCCGAACTGACTTTGGCCAAGCAAGTGGATGAGAGATGGCTTGATTTCGCGTGGATCTTGGCCTTGAGGAATGAAACCGAAGCGGTGGCCTTGTTGATGGTTACGGCCATTTCCGTTGTTGTTGTTGTTGTGTGGAGGAGGTGGTGGATTATTGTTTAGGCCCGCCATTTGTTGAGAAGAGGATTCGCCGGCCTTGAGTTTTGATGCTTGTCTCCTCGTGATGGGGGCCAATGCTCAAATTTGCAAGAGAGAAAAAGAGAAGAGATGAGATGTGAAAGAGAGAGAATAGAGAAAAGTAAAGTGCAGAAATTTAAATAAGGAAAGTAAATATTTTTGGATTTTTTCTAAGATAAGGAAAGTAAATTTCAGAAATTGTAAAAAAGGAAATAAACTATTTTTGGATTTTTAAATTTTCTGAAAAGTAAATAAGGAAACTAAGAATTAAAAGTACTTTCCTAAAATAAAAACTAGTATCTATCCTATTCTCCCCGGCAACGGCGCCAAAAAGCTTGTTGAGTATTTTAGATATAATAATTTTGTACTCTTTTGCCTTTAATATTTATAAAACCTTCGTACTCAATGAATAGGTTAGTTGCAAGCGCACAACCTATCGATTGTAGTATTTAGATGTCGATCCGCAGGGAGATAGGGAAATACCAATTTTTAATAAAGAAAACTACTTCTAAAACAAAACAATAAAAGTAAAGTGGGGGGGTTTGTTCTTAAAATCCTAAAGTTGGGTTCAATACCCGAAAAAGAGGAGTTTCAAACAATAAATGTAAATAAAATAAAGGAAAGAAAGATTGGTTTGTTTTCAAGTTTAAGGAGATCTAGGGGTATTCGGTCTACAATCCCTTGCTAATTCTATTTATTCGGTTTGTTTAAATTCATGTTTGATTTGATGAGGTTTCTAACCTATGTTAGCCTTTGGAACAAATATTAATACAAATACTTTGCGCTTTATGGATTAATGTGCCTCGAATTCTAGGGCTGTCACTAACCTAGAGGGATATTTAATCTCATGCTTCAAAGCATATATCGATATTTGTTCTAAGGTGTCCTAATTAGGATTTGCCTTCGCCTTTCGGTCCTTCACCAAAATCCTAACCTTAATTTCTATAGTTCCGGATTGGATATCAAAGTACGGTCGCTTCTAACCCAACCCTAAGGTGTGTCTTTATGGTTTCAATTAGTAGTCTCCTCATGACCAATGCCGGAATTTAATAAATTTAAAGCGGAAAAACACGATCAACGCGATTTCAAAACTACTTCAATTCAATAAACCCTAACCAGGTGAACTCAAAGGAACGAGTACTAATGAAATTCATAAAGAATAAATCACAGAAATTAACAATCAAATCCGATAACACAATCATAATAAAAACAAATATCCGAATAATCTAGAATTAAACAAGTTCATGCATTGACCTAAACCCCTAGAAAGAGAACTACTCTCTCTTGGAGAGATCCATAACAAAGATTGGCAAAAACAATAAGAAATGAGATAAAGAAATGATTACACCCTTTCTTAGATCTAAAACCTCGATCTTGCCTACTCCTTGCCTGAATCTTCTTCTTCTCCTTCCTTGAAAAGCCTTCTAGAATTTCTGCAGGATCTCTCTCTCTCAATTTGTGGAAAGATGGATATAATAATGGATATGTACAATAATGGATGATGGATCATGTGGCCTCCTTAGCCTTATATAACATTTTCTGAACTTGGAGATCAAGTTGTTTTATTTTTGGCGCCCACTAAGCCTACTAACTTCTATATTTCTAATTCTGTGATTATGAACTTGGAGACCAAGTTATTCTAATTTTGGCGCCCACTAAGCCCACTAACTTTCCATATTTAGCAGTTTTTCAGGTTGATGCGGCCATTGATACGGATGTACAGAATTATATATTCCGAATTTGGACTTTGTTCCTTCATGAAAGTTGTAGATCTCTTTGTCCTGGTTCCGTCAAGCTTTGAATCACCTAAATCGGAGTTCGTATGACCAAGATATGGCCAAAATACGAACTGTGTGTCGCTGAGTGCGGATCGAGTGCGGCCCGAGTGCGTCCGCACTGCGCTCGGATTTTCTGTTTTATGTGTCTGATGGCTGAGTGCGTCCGCACTCTGGGTCAGTGCGTCCGCACTGGGCTCGGTTTCTCCTGTTTTGCTCCAAACTTCAAACGGACATAACTCTTGATCCGTAACTCCGTTTTCAGTGTTCTACCACTTTTCGGAAAGCTTGCGAGAAGATCTACAATTTGCTCCATTTCCTGTAATTTAAATAGACTTCGGCAGTAACTTGATTCTTGGATATATTTCATTATATTCTCTACTAAAATACAAGATATTTTGTGTTATTATGTGATAAAAACTAGATCGAATGTGTATATAATTTAGACCTATCAAAATAAATCAGGATCAATCAGAAAAATAATACAATTTGCATGTGACAAGTACATGTCTAACTAAATTTGGACTTCTACACGTAAAAAAATATCAAAAGATGCATAGAATCAGAAAAAGGAAGATTATTTGATTAGAGGTTGATATTCAATCTGAAATTTTAGTTTTGATCACAATCGTTAGTGAATCATGCCATCTACGTGCTTAATATAAGAATGGAGATAGTAAACAATTTATAAAAATGTAAAATTTGGACTTTGAAAATTAAAATATTGATTCATGTTAAATAGTTCAGATTGATTATTTGAACTTTGAAAATGGAAATATTAATTCATAATACGAACTGATATGCGCTATGCATAGTACTGTAACCTCGCTCTTTCAGTTGCAATGATAATATGTCACATGATTTATAAACACTTAAAAGTCTCAACAACTCTGTTGAGTTACCGTAGTTATATAACAGATCTTTTAGCCTTATCAGAGGCTCCTAATTCTAGCTAATTTTTTTATTTCTGTTAAATTCTATCTAAATTTTTTGTGCCAGTACCAGTGATGTTGTCGAAGCATAATTCTAGACTGATCCTAACAAAGCTAATTTTGGTTCATGATTAATAATTCCAGATCTACTGTTATCTTAAACGAAGAAAAATAGAAAAAAAACTAACCTGCATAATTTCAACAGCTGCCAAGTATGCAAATGAACTTCTCACTACCAGTTGGCATCCTATAATTTTTATTGCTGAAGTTTAAATGAAGTTATAAAAAGAGAAAGAATAAATGAACATAAGCAAAATAGATTTTACTTGCATTTAGTGTGTATAATTCTTCCAAGAAATAAAAGGCATTTATTAGAACTAGAATAAGTTCAGACTGCTTAAACTAAAGCCCTAAAACTCTTGTAAAATCAATACAGTGGCAAGAAGGCGGTTGAAAGAATGAATATTCAAGACATGTATCAAAATTAATCTCCTGAAGAAATTATTTATGAATAACAGAAGAGAAAATAGTGTATTTCAAGCTTTTATGTGATAATAGAAGAAACAGAAATTGATTCCAAGTTGAGATTAATTCTACTTGGCATCTTGGAAATTTGTAGTGTTAGTGTGTGTGTGTATCAATCAAGCATATATAAATTAAGCGCACCTTGCACATGCTTTGTCAAGGAAATATGTAACAAAACCTGCATTTAAAAAAGATACAATTGTTATTTTTCACCTCCTCTTTTTTTTTCTTCTTTTATTAATTTGTATGCTTATTATTTATTTTAAGAGGAGCAATGCAGGAGAGAAAGCCTTGCAATCTTACGCCTGTACTCATCTATTTGCCTCTTGGAATAGTCGTGCTTAGCTGCTAAACCAACTAATATAGGCCGCCCGGCTTTGTCAAGCCCTTGCATGAACAACTTTCTTTGGGGCAATTCATTTTGGATCTCTGACTCCGATATGAATCCGTTTGGTATCTCATGTTTCCTCCATTTCAGGTACTTTAGAAATAGAGAAGAGCCCTTCTCTATATCCAGATCACGCGCACGTAAAAACCTACGAAGTGTGTAGTTATCTGTCTCCTTTTCATCATAAAAAAAAAGTTATCTGTCTCCTGGATATTTTTCTCAGAATATGTTTTCTTTTACTGAGAGAGTAGGTATGAAAAAAAGAAAAGAAGCATGCTACATGTCACTGATATTATTTTTGATCCAATGGGATTAAATTAAGCTTAATTATTTATACAGAGAATGATTTTAACAACACAAAACAGGGATCCTGAAACTGTAGGGTCTACTCTATTGTAATCTGGATCATCCAATCTAAAAGAATCATACACTCAATCTAATTTATGAAGTATGATCTGAATCATACACTCAATCTAATCTAATTTAGATCATATGATAGCATGACCCAGCCTTTTGGCTATTAAAACACCAAATACAGAGTCGCATAATTGATGAGTTTATGAATTCTGAGGAGATTATTTTATTGATCGAAAAAGTCTTAGTTTTACAAGCTTCTATTCTCTATTTATACTACGGTACCAACGGTTAGGAGCTGGCGGGTCAGGTGGATCAGTGGATCAAATGCAACAATTGCTGCACCAACTAACCATGCTGCTGTCTCAGAACAATTCTGGTTCTTCATGTGGTATTTTATCAAACTCAAAGAATTTTAATTTATTTAACCAAATAATTGTCGATAGTGGTGCAACCGACCATATGTTTGGAAATATAAAATTCCTTGAGAATATCAAACCATCTGAAATTGACCAATATGTAACCGTAGCAAATGGTATGAAAGAAAAAATTCATGGGGTAGGAGAAATTACTTTGAAAAACAAAAAAATTAACAATGTTTTATTTTTAAAAACATTTCCTATAAATCTAATTTCGGTAAAAAAACTAACGCAAGAATTTGATTGTAAAATAATTTTCTCACATGAAAATGTAATCTTTCAGGACCGGGTAACCGGGGACAAGATTGGTGAGGGTGTGCTTAAAAATGGACATTATATTTTGGATATAGAAAATTCAAGATTTTGTGCTTCAACAAGCTTGATTAATTACGATAGGTGGCACAAGAGACTTGGGCATCCCTCCAACAAGATTTTAAATAGCATTTTAAATTCCACGAATTCTAGTTGTATTAATTGTGATATATGCAAGTTAGCTAAGCAAACGAGACTTCCCTTCTCACTTTCCACTAATAGAAGTGAAGCTCCTTTTGACTTAGTTCACTCCGATGTATGGGGTCCGGCCCCAATTAATTCTTATAATGGATTTAAATATTTTGTTATATTTATTGATGATTTTTCAAAAGCTATATGGTTGTATTTACTTAAATCAAAAGACGAGGTATTTATATGTTTTAGAGAATTTCTATGTCTTATAGAAACTCAATTCAACACTAAACTTAAAATCTTTAGATCGGATAATGGAACGGAATTTGTAAACAAAAATTTTACCAATCTTTTTAAAGAAAAAGGAATTATACATCAAACGACTTGTATAAATACTCCCGAACAAAATGGAGTATCGGAAAGAAAAAATAGACATTTATTAGAAATGACACGTGCATTATTATTTCAAAATAATGTTCCAAAAATATATTGGTCGGATGCCATCCTTTGTGCTACATATTTAATTAATAGACTACCGAGTGTTACATTAAAAAATAAAAGTCCAACCGAAATTCTTTATCAACAAACAAAGAATCTTGATCATTTAAGAATTTTTGGGTGCGTATGTTTTGTTCATATTAAAAGAAAAGATAAATTTGATTTTATGTCAAAAATGACTATTTTTTTAGGATATTCACCATACAAAAAAGGTTACAAGTGTTATGACCCTATTACAAAAAAACTATTTATTTCTAGAGATGTAATTTTTAATGAAGATGAACCATACTTTAAGAAAGGGGTAGATGATAAACAAAAAAATTCTTTTCGGCCAATGCCACCTTTTTTAGATGATTTAGATTTTATACAAAATGAGGATTATGAAATCGAATCCAATAATGAGGAAGAAGAAATAAATAATAATAATAATAATAATAATAATAATAATAATAATAATAATGATAATGATAATGAGGAAGAAGAGAATACTATGGTTAGAAGGTCCATAAGAGTGCGTCAACCATCCACTAAACTCAAGGACTTTATAACCTATTCGGTACAATACCCTATACAAGATTTTGTATCATATGCAAATATTTCACCAAATTATCATGCATTTCTTATCTCTATCCAACAAGAGATAGAACCAAACACTTACCAAGAGGCAATAACCAAACCGGTATGGTGCAAAGCTATGGAAGATGAACTAATGGCTTTAGAAAAAAATGATACATGGAAAATTGTACAACTACCAACAAACAAAAAAACCGTAGGATGTAAATGGGTGTACAAAATAAAATACAATAGTGATGGTACCATAGAACGGTACAAAGCTAGGTTAGTGGCCAAAGGGTATACTCAAACCTATGGTATAGATTATAATGAAACTTTTGCACCGGTAGCAAAAATGAATACCGTTAGAATTTTATTTTCTATTGCGGTAAATAACAATTGGGACTTGTACCAAATGGATGTAAAAAATGCTTTTCTTCAAGGAACACTTGAAGAAGAGGTGTATATGACCCTACCACCCGGCCATAAAATAGAAAACAACTCTAAACTCGTTTGTAGGTTGAATAAATCAATCTATGGATTGAAGCAATCGCCTCGGGCATGGTATGGCAAACTTAGCTCATATTTAAATTCTTGTAATTTTAAAACTAGTAGTGCCGACCATTCTTTATTTACCAAACAAGAAGGGAAAAATGTAACCCTTGTGTTAGTATATGTAGATGACCTAATAATTACCGGAAATAATTTAGAAGAAATTAGCAAAATCAAATCCAAATTAAAAGAAAAATTTGATATCAAGGATTTAGGATATTTAAAGTACTTTTTAGGAATAGAAGTAGCTTCTTCCAATAAAGGCCTATTCCTTTCTCAAAGGAAATATACCTTGGATTTGTTGAAGGAAACCGGAAAATTAGGTTGTAAACCGGCCTCCACACCTATAGATAACAAATATAAATTAAATACCGAGGATGGTGAACCCTTAGAGGACATAAGCCAATTTCAAAGACTCGTAGGAAAACTAATTTACCTTACGGTAACCCGTCCGGATATTTCCTTTTCGGTAAGTCAAATTAGTAAATTCATGCATTCCCCAAAAACACCCCATTTAGAAGCCATAAATAGAATATTAAGATATTTAAAAGGAAACCCCGGAAAAGGCATAAAAATGATGAACAATAATTCTAACGAAATATGTGGCTATTCCGATGCAGATTGGGCCGGTAGCTTTGATAGAAAATCCACCACCGGCTTTTGTACATTTGTAGGCGGGAATTTAGTCACATGGAAGAGCAAGAAACAAAATTTCGTAGCTCGATCGAGTGCGGAGGTGGAGTACCGAGCTATGGCATCCACCGCAAGCGAGTTGATATGGATTAAACAACTACTTAGAGATATGGGCATTAAAAATGATCAACCTATGAAGATGTATTGCGATAATAATTCCGCTCGTCATATCGCATCGAATCCCGTGTTTCATGAGAGAACGAAGCACATAGAAGTGGATTGCCACTTTATTAGAGAAAAAGTCCAAGCCAAAGAGATAGAGACACCATTCGTATGTAGCAAAGAACAACTTGCGGATGTTTTTACCAAAGGATTGGACCCGACGAATTTCGAGACTATCAATAGCAAGCTAGGATTGCACGACCTATACCTTCCTAGCTTGAGGGGGAGTGTTAAAAATATAGAGTCATGATCTCAGATTGTATTATCATCATTGATCTAGAATAGAGGGCTAGGATTAAATCAAGGATAAGGGGTACTGTGAACAGTAGAGTACCAACGGTACTGTGAACAGTAAAGTACCAACGGTAATATTAATGGACCGTTGGTACCGTAGTATAAATAGAGAATAGAAGCTTGTAAAACTAAGACTTTTTCGATCAATACCACATGAAGAACCAGAATTGTTCTGAGACAGCAGCATGGTTAGTTGGTGCAGCAATTGTTGCATTTGATCCACTGATCCACCTGACCCGCCAGCTCCTGACCCGCCAGCACCTGACCCGCCAGCGCATGACCCGCCAGATGTTAAACCCGGTTCACCCGAACCGGTTTGATGCCTTTTTGTTTCTTCGGTCTGAGCAGCGTACCCGCCCCCTTCTATTGTTGCGATTCCTTTCTTTTTCCCGTCTCTTTCTCCGCCTCTCTTTGGTTCCTCTCTCCACCACTTTGGCCGGAGATTGGGGTGGAGAAAGTAGCATTTCTCAGCCTTATGCCCCTCCTTTTTGCAGTGAGAGCATGTCTCTCCCTTTGGATTTTGCCAATTTTGAGATTTTTGAGAGTTAGGGTTTCGGTGATTTTGGGGAAAATGCGAGGCATGGCCGTGGGGCTCGTGTCCCTCGCCGTGACTGGCTTGAGGACCCCCCATGGCCTCTCGCAGTGAGTCTTCACGTTGTATTTGGTTTACCACTTCGGAAAAGGAAGGAAGGTCGGGTGCTCGAATGATTTGCGACCGGATACCTTCGTAATTTGCGTCAAGACCCGCAAGGTACGAGAAAATCCGATCTTCTTCTTTGCGTTTTTTGAGGTCTTTCGGGTCTGTTGTGAATGGGCGATAAATATCAAGTTCGTCGTGCTTCTTTTTGAGAGAAGCAAGGTATTCTAAGTGGGTTCGAGACCCCTTTTTTTCTTGTTGGATTTCAAGTCGGAGCCGATATACATGTGAGTGATTTTTTTGTTGCCCATAAAAAGCTTTGAGCTCGTCCCACAGTTCTTTGGATGTTTCACAGCTTTGGAGAAATAAATCTGTGATTTGTTGCTCCATAGACCCATATAGGAGAGCCATTACTGTATGGTCTTCTTTTTGCCATTTTCGGATTTGGATTTTCTCGGCTTCTGATGGTTTTTCTGAATTTGCTGGTTTTGGTTTTGCATGATCTCCTGTGATGAAATCGATTTTATCTCGGCCACTTAAATAGATGGTTACTGATTTTGCCCATGACAGATAATTCAATCCGTTGAGCAATGTCGGAGTTAACTTCGATGGGTTGGTAGCTTCACTGATTTGCTGCCCCCATTGATCCATTTTGACGCTTGCTTAATTGGTGAATTTCTGTTTTCGGTTTATGAAGTTACCAGTTTTACTGGTAATTATAGTTATCGGGTTATCGGGTTATTTATCAGAACCGCTCTGATACCATGATGAGTTTATGAATTCTGAGAAGATTATTTTATTGATCGAAAAAGTCTTAGTTTTACAAGCTTCTATTCTCTATTTATACTACGGTACCAACGATCCATTAATATTACCGTTGATACTTTACTGTTCACAGTACCGTTGGTACTCTACTGTTCACAGTACCCCTTATCCTTGATTTAATCCTAGCTCTCTATTCTAGATCAATGATGATAATACAATCTGAGATCATGACTCTATATTTTTAACAATAATCTTCGATACTCGGTATGCCTCTTGCAATACTTTGTTTCGATATTATTTATTTGAAATAATATGCTGAGTTTGTTTTTTGTGGGAGAGGAGGTGCTTTTACAATTAGATAATAGCTTCACCAGCAACATATACACCAGCAAAAATAATTAATATTTTAAGATACCAAGGTATAATAGCTGAACAAGTGCAAAGGTTTGTAAGTTACACATTATTTGTAAGGACATGGGCCGAAGATCGAAATAACGAATAATTGAAAGGAATCCCAAAAAATAAAAGATACACTTATATTAATAAAGAAAAAGCTGTAATCATATACTAATGTGTTGTTAATCTATTATTATATAACGGTTGGCGGTTGACTTTTTTTTTTCCATAAGAGTAGGGAAAAAAAAAAAACTTAGAAGCATCTTAATTGCAAGCATAGTCATATCAGAGAATAACCAGTACTTCTTCAGTGCGAAATTTTGGGTCTGACCAGATTAGCAGAACTCAAATTTCAATACTGTACCAGCTTATTACTTGAATGCAGGTACCGCAAAGGGCGAATGTTTTCTGGGGTTGTACCAGAAATCAAATTTGTGTTGTCAACAACAACAACACAAATCTTTGCACATTCGCCCGTATGCGCATGAGATAAAGAAAGAGAGAGCTAAGATGATCGAAGATGCCAACAAATGTTGGACAGCTGATAAAAGATGTATTTGATAAAATAATTTTTTTTATAAGAGCACAGTTGAGCCAACAAAGTCCTATTGCATTAACCGCATCAACAATTAAAAAAAAGGTTCTTCCATCCATCAAAATTTGCAAAAAAAGAAAAAGAAAATATAGAGAGGAATAAGGGGTGAGAGGGGAGTGTAGAAAACAGAGAGACAAAGGTTCTCATTTGGGCTACTAAACCCCATTCTGCTTCTCCATCAACTGTACCCATTTCTCTCTTCTCTTCCTTTAACCAGGTAAAAGGGGGAGATAGGGGAGTGTAGAAAACAGAGAGACAACAGAGAGATTTTTAATGTCACATTTTGCATGCTATCATTTCTTTAACAGAAAATATATGTGAAGCTGAGTTGGGGTTTGACCAGAGAACACTATATCTGTGCACCCGTTTCAAACCGAAATATCACTATAGTTGGGTCCCCCTGAATTAATATCTCTAGTTCTATACTTCAATTAATATAATTTATCAAAGTTTTAGCCCTCTTAACCTCACAATGTTGTATATAGTCAATTATTTTGAACTCATATTTCTAAAATGAAAAATTCTAGGTGGAAAATTGTAGCAAATTCTTCTTGCATGTTATGAACATACATAAATAAAACAAAATGGTATAGTACTTTAATATATTTTAGTGTTGTCGTACATATAATTTAGCCGTCACAAATGTTAATTATTTTGTCTCTGTTTATAATAGAGATCAAGATCTCTTAAGTTTATGTAACCCAACTTTAAAAAAAAAAATAGTAGGTGAATGACCTAGTAAAAATATATATTATTATTAAATGTAAATATTATATCAAAAGAAAAATTTGTAGTTTGAATGTACATGAGTAAGAAGAGAGGAGGGAGGAAATGAAAATAAGCAAGAAGGGCTGTACAGAAATCAAAATCTATACAGAGAAAAAAAAAACTTAATAGAAGTGTGTGGTGCAAAATATGTGAGGTTAAGAGGACAAAATATAGTAAAACCCATAGTAATTTTTTTTAAGAGTAGTGTTACCATTGTTTAAAGGTCAAACGATCCTTTCTTTCATTGAAAGATGTGATTATTTCTCCCGACATTTTTATTAATATCCAAAGTTTAATACAAATTATTAATTATGCCCAGAATCGGATCCAATATCGAAAAATGCCCAAGCCGGTCAGAAAATGGCCGGCTTACTCCCCCCCTAAGCCGGTCATTTTCTGGCCAGCTTAGTCTTTTTTTTTTTACCAAAAATAATTTATAAAATGGCACCCCTCCCTTCATCCCAAGGCACACAGCCCGAGGCAGCTAAAAGGGCGTGCTACTTTTACTATATCTGTTTTGCTCATATTGCCGCAAATGATTGTTAAGGTAATTTTATATTATTTTTTTTAATTTTTTTTTAATTTTTAATTTTATAGAATAATTAATTATATTATTAAAAAAATTAAATTTAATTAAAAAAACCCAAAACCCAAAACCCAAAACCCCAATACCAAATACTCAAAACCCAAAACCCAAAACCCAAAACCCAAAACCCAAAACCTAATACCCAATACCCAATACCCTAAACCCTAAACCCTAAACCCAAAATCCAATACCCAAAACCCTAAACCCTATACCATATACCCTAAACCCTAAACCCAAAACCCAATACCCAAAACCCTAAACCCAAAACCCAATACCCAATACCCTAAACCCTAAACCCTATACCCTATACCCAAAACCCAAAACCCAAAACCCTATACCCTATACCCTATACCCTATACCAAAAAAAAAATAGTAATCTGTCAATTGTTTACTATTTAGTTACCCGACAAATGTTTACCATTTAGTAACCTGACAATTGTTTACCATTTTCTAAAGTAGTTTGTTTACCATGGCCTTTATTTCATTACACTATGGTGGGAAGATGCTTACTAATGCACAAGGGGCTTATTACAGCAAAGATGCAGCTCATTCATTAATGATTCCAGATGACATCTCACTTTTAGACCTGAAATCCATAGTTTACACACACACCGGTTACAACCCAGAAATACGGGACCTAGAATTGGCAACCCGATATTGCCATCCCTCCAGCGGAAAATGGATGGTTGAGAAACTGGTAGATGAGAGTACGTGGAGAGGCATGTTCGGTTATTTGAGGTCCGAAAGGAATTTTCTAATAGAAATATTTGCTAGAAGAGTTCCGATAGAGCCCGGGGTTGGAAGTTCGGGCTCTGGATCAGCGGCACCATATTATACCCCATAACCAGAAACATACAGACGTGACTCTACCTTACCCCTCAACGAACCTGACCCAGAAACCTACAACTACGTCACTCCACCAGCACCTCAACGAAGACACTCAGTTTCATCCCCACCTAGACACCATCGAGGCAGACCAAGACACTCAGTTTCAACCCCACCTAGATCCGTAAATGTGGCTCATTTACTGTTACCTCCAGTATCACCTTATCCCAGACCTGCACCAGTAGATGATGCAACCTGCCCGGACTTTGAAGATATTAATAAAATACCGGAGGACGATCTGAGGAGCGGGGATGAATTTGAGGGATAAATATGGGGGGATTCAGATCACGTGGACGGTTGCGGTGAAGACGGGCCGGTTGAAACAGTTGAAGGGCCGCTTAGTGGCCGGACTGATACGCACCCGTTCCCAGACCTCAATGATGTTTCTGAGTTTAGAGAAGCAGATATTGGTTATTACGGGCAACGGATTGAGTACAAAGATGAGCTGACTGTACACTAATATTTTAAAAACAAAGAAGATCTAATGAAGAAGATCAAAGAGCACCATATAACTAAGAATCAGGAGTTCAGATCGAAGAAAAGTGACAGGGATCGGATTCATCTGGTGTGCAAGGACCCGAATTGCCGTTACGAGCTTCGGGCAAAGCCGACGGGATGTGAAGATGCATGGGTTATAACTAAGCAAGACAGGCCTCACACATATAGGACTGAGCACACGAGGGACGACCACGAATGTCTGACAGCATCACTCATTGCCGATGCCATTGAGAACAGCATTAAAAAGGACCCGTGTATGAGCATCCGGACGGTGGTAGACATTGTTTTGGCTGTGTACAACAATGTGACACCTAAATACAACCGATTGTGGAGGGGCCGTAAGCTTGCAATAGCCCGATAATTTGGGAGTTGGGAGATTTCATACAGCTTGCTGAGACCACTGTTGATGGCAATTTACCACAATAATCCCGGCTCGACCCACTAATTTCTTACCAGCCCGGTACGGAATAAGAAAATAGGACTAATCATGCCAGGTGTTGCCCAGTTCAGAGTCGTAGCATGGGCGTTTGGTCCATGCATTGCAGCGTTCCAGTACTTGAGACCAGTGATCAGCATAGATGCCTGCTTCTAATCTGGGTGATATGAGGGGAGGCTTTTAATAGCTTGCAGCTACGATGCCGAGAACCAATTGTTGCCTATTGCATTTGCAATTGTGCGGCAGGAGGATACTGAGAATTGGGGTTTTTTCTTGCAGTGGTTGAGGAATGAAGTGCTCGGATGTAGTAAATTTGTATGTGTTATATCGGACCAGCACAAGGGGATCAAAGCTGCACTGACCGCTGAATACGGATGGCCTCCCGAGCTTTTTGTGCACAGGTATTGTATGCAGCATGTTGCTGACAACCTGGTCCAGAACTGTGGAAAAGACAAGTGGTACGGATGGAGGTTCAGGGAAGGAGCAAGGAGGAAGAAGCCGAGAAGGTTGAAAGAGATGTTCGAAGAGTTTGCTTATGTATGTCTAACTTATAACATTTCGTTTAATTATTTTATAAGAATTGTATGAAAATAAAATAACACTCCTTTATTTTTGTGCAGCTAAATCTGCAGTGTAATGCATATTTGAAGAGGGTGGGCAAAGTACGTCCTGGTGATGCGATGTAGCCGTCCAATTATGAGAAGATTTTCCAAACCTGTGACGGAGGATACCGGTTTGGTATTATGACAACAAACGGCTCTGAGTCGCTCAACAATGTCTTTCGAACGAGTCATAGATTGCCTGTTTGTGCCATAGTGAAGGATACGTTCTACACGTGCAACAGATGGTTTGTTGAGCAGCGTCAGCGAGCAATGGAATTACAAGACAAGGGGCAGGTTCTTTCTGACCGGGTTTTGCAAAAGATCAAAGCACGTTGGGTGAAAGCTGCAAAAATACGGTTGGTGCGTTACACGCAGGGCCAAGGTCAGTACCAAGTTTCATCCCCAAATGAGTACGTTCCTTGCACCCGTAGCAACATGGGTGATACCTCGCATATTTAGTCTATTTTAGGCCTGTTTTAGTACCAGATTCGTGCCCTAATTCACCAGAATCATGTGCATTTCATCGATATATCTTTAGAATTTGGTACTGCTGAGTGTTTGTTTGTTTTCTGCAGGCTTGGAGCAAAACACACGAAGAAACGACGATTTGGGATGATCTGGTACGGCCCTTACCAAGTTTGGTACGGGTCTTACCGGACTTAGCCATTTTTCAGCTCATCACGCCTGGTACGGCCTGGCCGTACCAATTTGGTACGGGCCGTACCTAAAGGCGGCCTGACAGATTCAAATTTTGGCAGAGGCTATTTAAAGCGGGGAACTCTCCAATTTCGATACATTCCATTCCAGATCTATTTGAGAGCACAGTAAGAGAGAGAAAGAGAGCTAAGGAGCTAGGAGCAAGAAGGAAGGAAGAGGAAAGAGGCGAAACTCGACGGATCTAGCTTCCTCCTCTCGATCCCTTCGATCCATGGCTATCTCTATCCCTTTTATTGTATTTTTAGATCAGATCATGTGCTGTGAGTAGTTATTTTAGTTTCTAGGGTTTAGAGATGGATTCTTGATTTGTTTTGACTTTCTTTGACTTGTATCTTATATGAACTCTTTTGATTGATTGATTGTGATTTCTTTGCTATCTTTTGCTTTGATTGCTGTGATTGTGTATGATGAACCTCTAGGTTTAGATCGAACCTATCAAGGTCATGTGATCATCTCAATCTCTCAACCAAATCAATTGTTTAGGGTAGACTTGTTCGAATTGAAGCCGAGAGGTTGAATTCTCCTCTAATCGACAGATTAGAGGGTGCCTTAGGTCTCCAATCAACCAGTTAGGGTAGATCTGTACCAACACACGAGAGTTGAGGTGTAGAAATCCCTAAAAGGCAATCAATTGCATTCCAACCTAGATCTTGATCCAACAAACGACAGTTGAGGCTTAGGAACCTTAGGTATGGTCAATTGAACCTTTCCAAAGAGTTTAGCACAAGGTACCAGCAAGGAAATGCATCAACTCGAACTGGTAAGCTCTGTTCTGGGAAGCCAGTACGGGTCTTACCAGAGTGGTACGGCCTTGCCTTACCAAGTTAAGTACGGCCTAGCCGTACCGACTTGGTACGGGCCGTACCACTAGAGGCAGATCATAGATGAAGTCTGAAACCCTGGAAACGCCTTTTATCCATATCAAAACACAATTTACATTTCTTCTAGCATTTTATTACATCTTTCTGAATTGTTTGAATTGTTTGAATTGACCTTTTTAGGAAATTAAATACCAAACCAAATCTTTCTCACTTCTAGTTTTTAATTGAGTTTGGTAGATTCTAACCAAGTAATTGCCCGTCCCTGTGGATCGATACCCGATTATACTACTCGATAGAGGTTGTGCACTTGCAACCCTTACTCGTGAAGTGTAAACGCGGTTTTAAAAGGTACGCCCTCAAACGTACTGAAACTTGCGTTGCGCTTCTGCGCGAACAATGGGCAACATGGAACCCACTCACAGGGAGTTCATGTATATTGTGACACGCGGTCCCGACAGACAAATGAAATGCACTTGCAGAGGTATCCAATTAACTTCTATTCCGTGCGCTCATGTCTTAGCTGTTTGCCGTGACCGAAACTGGCAAGAGGACGACTTTGTTGCAGATTGGTATAAAACAAACTATCTTGTGAGTACTTGGAACCATGTGTTCATTCCAATTGGCAATATGGGAGACTGGCCTCCTAATACTGGAGACAGAATCCTTCCGAGTAGTGGTTGGATTAGGAAGGGGAGGCGAAAACACACCCGTCATGTAATAACGATGGATGAAATGGAAGGTAGATGAAGGGGGCATCAGTCTCACCGTTCCACTTCCGATAGGCAACGAAGAGGTATGTAACATTCATCCAAAATTATTTTTTATTTCAATTTATACCAACTTACTAAGTAACACATGCAAATGCAGAGGCAAGAAACACAGTAAATGCGACAGAAAATGAGTGAGTAATGGCGTCGGGAAGTGGGTCTGGAGGGTCACGGCGTAGCACAGCTATGAGCCGTTTAGATGCAACTGCTATGTATGCCGAAGCAATGGGAGAGGCGGTTGCCATAGGAGGAGAGGCGGTTGGGGTGCAAGGGGAGCCATCTGTGATCCAACCGGGGAGGTCCACTACTAGACGCACAACAAGAGCATCTACAAGCGAAGCAGCGCCATTTGGAGCCCAGGCCGGCCCATCTACAAGCCAAGCAGCGCCATCTGGAGTCCAGGCCGGCCCATCTAGTGAGCAACCAGAGCCATCTGGTAGACCATCTCGTAGGGCATCTTTCGCAAGTGGTTTACTTCGGGGATTACCTTTTAGACGTAGCAATAATAGGTGATTTGTATGCATGTTGTAAAAATTGTGTGGACTCTATTTGCAATTTGTGTGTATTTATTATTTTATACTTTATTATTTTGTGTGTACTTTATTATTGTGTACTTTATTAATACTTTTTTTCCTTATTTTTACCTCGATCACTAATTGGCTCTCCTCTCGCTAGGCCACGATTGGCCGACCTACCGCAATTGCTATTGTTCATCCTTTTGGCCCCTTGAAATATCGGTTTTTTCACCTCAATGATCTCGTTATATTTCTCTTTATCCCTTTGTCCCTTTCTCTTTTGTGAGTTGAGTGAATTGGTGGAGGAGAGAAGAAAAGAGGCTTTCTATAGAGTTTTTGCGGTAAAAAAAAAAAAAAGTACTAAGCCGGCCAGAAAATGACCGGCTTAGGGGGGGAGTAAGCCGGCTATTTTCTGGCCGGCTTGGGTATTTTTCGATATTGGATCCAATTCTGGACATAATTAATAATTTGTATTAAACTTTGGATATTAATAAAAATGTCGGTTATTTCTCCCTTTTACGAAACAGAAATCGGAGGAATACAAAATAATGTGTTTCAAGGGCTTCAATGATGTTAATACTTCAGGTTTTGAGAAGTGCCTCCTAATATTTTCATTTTTATTTTTTGGAAATAAGATAGGAGTCAAGACTCTAATTTTATATTTGATTGATAAATTAAAAATGTGATACAATCAAAAGAGTCAAAAAGCATGAAATTAATCAATGAGCATTGAGCAGAAAAAACGAAAAAATAAAAATTATATCTTACGTAATACTTGACCAACCAACTCAAAAATGAAATAAAAAATTGTCTCTAAAAATTCGATTGCATCTCTTATTATGAAGATAGCAATATTTCCATCATTTAATGGAAATAATCGAGAAAATAAAGGGAAAAAATTACAATACAAATGAATATTACTTTTGAAAGGTTAAAATTTGACAAGTACACTGAATTCTCTTGTGTGGAAATCAAACTTACACGAGCATTTTGGGTCCTTTCCACACAGAAGTCGACAGTGACAACGGGGGATTCGAATTATGTAAGATACCTGATGCAAATTTTTTAGGAAGTTGATTTTTTTCTTTCTACAATTAAATTTAGCCTTTGTGCTTGAACCAGCAAGAAAGAACCATATGATGCAGATTGCAGTGTATCAGTCGGATGGTTACAGCAAGAAAGAGAAATCTGGTACCACAATTTTTATGTTAAGATCAATCTAGCAAGAAAGAGCTATGTGGTATAGCAATTTTTGGGTAACAGGTGATACAGCAAAAAGGAGCCATCTGGTCCAGCAACTTTTATGTCAAAATCAATTTAGTAAGAAAGAGCCATCTGCTACAGTAATTTCTGTTAGCAGGTTATACAGTGTTGAAAGCTCGTTTTGAGTAAAGATGCATCTGGTACAACAATTTTTATGTTAAAACCAATTTAGCAAGAAAGAGCCATCTGATACAGCAATTTCTGTTAACAGTTGATCCAGTGTTGAAAGCTCTTTCCATACTAAAAAAGTCTGGACCAATTCTTCTCCCCTTCCTCTAAAGTCTACTCTATTGGCACCATTCCTCTAAACATCATGGACAGCGTGGCAAGACTAACAAATAAAGTATTAATAAATTATGTCATGGCGTGGGGCGCATGGGGAACTAGTTTAATTTTAAGTTTACTAAGAGATTTTAAATAAAATATTTTGAATGATTGATTTTTGTTCTACTTGATTAGCAAAATATTTATATTCGATGCTTGAATCTTTCAAGTCAGCTCAAGCTGAAAGATCAAGATATCGGGAAGTTTGTTGAAAAACAAAAACACCAAAATAATTTATATTTTGACCTCCTAATATTATACAAAATAAACTTGAATTTTTGTAAAACTTAGGAATATAAATGCTTAGGCCGTTAAGTAAAATACGATCAAAAGTTCAAATTTACATTTTAATCCAATTTGATGATGGTTGTACTCATTGGTGTCCTTTTGTTTTTATTTTTTTACAATTTTTTTTCATATGCCTAGGACACAATATATAGGCTACCACAAATGATCATCAAATAAAAAAAATGCAGAATTGTGCATTAATTTCTTTGATTATCTATCTGGAAATCTCGAAAGAGGAAGTTCTACATATATATAGTAAATACTAATTTCATCTTTTTTGCTGATACACTTAAGGGAAATAGTAAAAATTTCTTCTGACCATGTATATATCAGTGAAAGATTGTATTTGAAAAGTACATCTAAAGGGTGACATCAACATTTGTAAATAACTTTCTTATTATTAATGAAATCGTCGGTTGAGCTATGCTCACTGACCTTAAAAAAAATATATTTCTCTGATTGGCTAGGTATAAGGCTCTCTTTTTTAAAGAATTAAAGAGAGAAATTTAGGCAAAGCTAAGGAAAATGGCCTTTAGGCATTTTCTATGGGAACTAGAGGTAATTTCCCTCCATATATTTCGGGAAGCTGGCTCTCATCGATCTCTGCTAATAATACCTCTTGCAATTTCTTGTCGTCAACAAAAACAAACTGCATATAGAATTAATATATACTGTCAAAATAGATGCATGAATGATGATTTAATAAAAAAAGATCGTTTTCGTGTAAACTATGTATTATGTTGTTGATTGGGATGCAAATGTAATTCAATCTTGTTTTTCCTTATTTTTTCTTTTTATAATGGTTTAGTTTTGTTTATCATATAAAGGAGTGTGATGCTGAATTCAGAGTGCAGTAATTAAGTTTCTTAGATGAAATACTGACAGAACTCTCCAAGATGTTTGAAGAAACTTTTGTTTGGTTTTTTTTACAGTTCTTCCTTCCATTTTTGGGCTTATTTTTTTCAAAGAATAGGTACCTTTTCTTGGGTGTTCTTGTCAATGAATGGATAAACTATCTTCCATGCCTTCATAAATAGCTGGGGTACATGGACTAAAAGCGCTTTCCCAAGTCTCTCTGGATAATAATTCTGAAAATAAAAAAGTTGCATGATTTTGTAAAAGATTTAAAAAAAAAAAGTACTGATCAAACTCAATAGGAGCTTGTAACTTGGTAAACCCATGTATATTTGCTTTAAGATATACATATAGAAGCTATCATAACATGTATCTCACGCTTAATTTAGCATCAAATGCAGTTTAATTAGTTGATTCTATATAGTGATTGGTTAATATGGTACAATGATTGTTTGGTAAATGGGATCAATTAGGTACTGTTATATACTTATTTTGATTAAAAAGAAAGTACCTGCATGATTTCAAGAGCTGCTATATAAGCACGACTGTCACAATGTGAGTATCCCCATCCTTTAAAATCGGCTATGCAAATGAACTTCTCCTGACCACTTGGCATCCTGTAATTTTGCTGCTGTTAGATGAAGGTTTCAGAAGAAATATCATAGCAATAATTGACTATATGAAAATGTTTGAACTCAATTTAGTAGGTAATTTTCTTCAATTTTATTAAAAATTAGAGTAGATTTGCTTATAAAACTATATTTTATTATTTTTGTACACATTAGCATATATAAAAGAAAAAAAAACTGATACATCAAATTTTAGTTGCTAGGAAAGAGAAAATGTAAGTACCTTACAAACTAAACTATAGAAAAGCCTACAAATCATGGAAGTTGGAAACTAATCACAAATAAATTAAAAATCAAAACAAGTACCTTGCACATGCTTTATCTAGATAATATGCAACAAAACCTGCAATTAGAGACATTTTATGATGTTAAAGCATGAGATACATGTTATGATGGTGTGTGTGTGTGTAGGGGGGGGGGGGGGGGGGTGTAGTTCTTACGCTTGAACTCATCCATGTGCCTCTTGGAGTAGTCATGCTTAGCTGCAAAACCAACTAATATAGGCCGTCCGGCTTTGTCAAACCCTTGCATGAACAACTTTCTTTGGGGCAATTCATTTTGGATCTCTGACTCCGATATGAATCCATTTGGTACCGATTGTCTCCTCCATTTCAGGTACTTAAGAAACAGAGAAGATGCCTTCTCTATGTCCAGGTCACGCGCACGCAGAAACCTCCTCAAGGCGAAGTTATCTGCTTCCTAAAAATACAAATTTAACCAAAAATAATATTAACATACTAATTTTCATGAATATAAATAAAATCAGGAATTTGTTTGAAATAATGAGAGTGTACTTTTGTATGATGTTTCAATGTTATCATGAATAGTTGGAGAGTAGATGAAAGCAATTAAAAAATTAATATATGAAGAAATAGTTGCTACAAAGGGAATTATAATTTCGATAGTGACATTTTCTTAAGCCTGAGCACAAAATTTGATCAAATCTCTCTTAAAGAGATAAGAGAAAGGTATTTATTTGTATATAATAAATTTAATTATAAGTTGGAATGTATCAACAATGGATTAACTCGAGAATCACCAAAAAGAACTTCTAACTTTAAAATTTATAAAAATTGTATATTATATATAAACATAAAAATGATCTGTTATATAATGTCGTATAACACTAAAATTATATAAAATTTGATACGCAGAAAATAAAAGCCAACGATATGACTACAAAAAATTTCACCATTTATCAAATTTTTTGACTAGATTTAAATAATATGTCAAAATTTAAGATTAATCAACTGTCAGTGGATTCAAATAATTAAGTATATTGCCAACTGTTATGCCGAAGAAGGTTTATTAAATTTTGTTCTTCATTGGTTGTCTTGTGGGATATATTACACACAAACTGCCATGAACTATGGTGTTACATTTTGCGTGATCTGGGACGCACATGCATGTGTTTGATTTATTTGTTTTTTTTAATAATAATTAAATAGGAAAATAAATAGTTGATGAGGCATTGAGGCATCACATTTTTCTCATTTATTTCCTATGCAGACCCCGTTTACTTATTTAATTAATCATTAAAACTTAATTTATACTATTTCATAAAAAATTTAAATCGTTACACTTTATAAATTAAGCTGTATTTATTAGTTAAAATTTCATATATGCCAAAAAGTGGGTTCCTCTGTTGAATGTTGACCTCGCTTTTGTTCCCTCTTAGACTTCATTTTTATTTTTATTTTTATAAAACACTATTTACAACAGATAAAAAAAAAGCTAAGATTAATCCAAGGGACACAAAATAGCCATCAATGGAATCATCGATCAGATATAAACGCTATAAACAGAAATTGTTTAATTATAGTAATTAAGATCACATCAACAAGGGTATGTTTCAGCTAATAAAACCATGTATGGAAATCTTGTTAAGAATTATGTAGAAGAAATAAAAATTAAGGAGATGAAGAAAAGGGGTAATTAATTAGTACCTTGGCAGAAGGATCTTGAGTTTCAACAAAGGATCTCATTTTGGCTACTAAACCCCACTCTGCTTCTTCATTAATTGTACCCATTTCACTTAATTTCTCGTTTCCAGCTACCAATAAAAAAGGGGAAGTGGGGGAGGGGGAGGTTGAGAGAGAGATAGAGAGAGAAAGAGAGAGGGATTTATAGGCACAATTTGTTTGCTCTTCCGGTTTTCCTGCGCAAAATGTTTGAGAATTACACAGAAGAATAGGAAAAATAAATGATAACCTTTTGGGGAACCCTTTTAAGTACGCTGAAGGTCAGTATAAGTGGGTCCCACCATACAATAATTTCGTTAATTGACTCTGAATTTCGATCGTGAATTCGTGATAGATCAGGAGTTCAGGATGAATTAAATTATAACAAGTAGATATTATATTTATCTCAAGAGTGATGTTGTGTTACTTTTCAATTGCAGATTTTTTTGTAGTGTAAATTTATATTTTAGTTTTGAAAGTTCAGTATGATTTTGGTATGAAAATTTACTTATAGACTAAATTTTACATTTTATTTATTTTTTACTATATTTTAGATAAGTAGAAAATCACTACTTTCGGATGATTCCAAAATCTTTAGATCAACTCATATTCTACCTTTTAAAAAAATGTAAAATTTAGTCTCTAAATATATTTTCATATGAAGATCATGGTGAACAATTCGAATCGACCGTTTGAACTTTAAAAACAAAAAAAAATGACAAGTGTGCTATGCAATAGTTAAAATAAAATTTTAAATTAATCCACACGAAGTAAAAACTAACAAGTGTGCATACTGCAATAGTCAAGTGTATATTGAAAATAATTAAATATTTATTGTGAAATGGGAATAATGAATCTGAAAGATTAAGACTGCAGATTGTTGATAGCTGTCAAAATACATTTTGTCTTGAATATTTTGATAACAATATATAATGATTAACAATGATTTTATTATGAAATAAATAAAGATACATAATGTAATAGACAACAATAATTAAATATATTCAAACTATCTTTTTTATTTTGATTATATTTTACAAAATATTCAAATATACATTCTAAGGTGCATATAAAATTGAGTACATGTTTAGAAAATAAGTAATTGGAGTTAGTTATCTGCCCCCGTAAATTAAGTACATGTTTATATATAAATGGCAAATGGTATGACACCGACACATGGAGCAAGGGATATGTGGTCATAGAGCCACCGCAAGAATTTTTGGATTTCTTTTTTCGTATATAGCCCCGGGAATTATTTTATTCCGAGGGATTTTTTTTAAAAACAATAATTAAAATAATTAATTTTAAAGAAACAACTTGATTACCTCGTTTTTTAGAAAAACCGTAAAAACCGAAATGGCAGTTCGGTTTGAAGTTTAGCGTAATTTAGTGTAATTTAGCGTAATTTAGTTGTTTCTTTAAAATTAAGTTGTTTCTATAGCGTAATTTAGCGTAATTTAGTGTAATTTAGCGTAATTTAGTGTAATTTAGCTGTCTCTAAAAAATGAGGTAATCAAGTTGTTTCTTTAAAATTAATTATTTTAATTATTGTTTTTAAAAAAAATCCTACTCCGAGACTCTTTTAGTCTCACCTGCTTAAATAAGGATTTTTTTTTAAAACATAATTAAAAAAATATTTTTACCAAACCAACATGATTACTTTATTTTTACAAAAACCATAAGAACCGAATTGCCAATTCGGTCCGCTTGTTTTTTTTAACCGAATTGGCAATTCGATCCCTCTTGATTTCACAAATTTTTAGAAAGGCGGCCACAGAAAATCTGAAAAAAACTCCGGACCGAATTAGCAATTCGGTCCCAACTTTTTTTTTTTTTAGGGTTTGCTTAATAAATAGTATTATTGTAAATTTAGTTAAAAAAACATTTACATTAACAAAGATGTGTAATTCTTACTCACTAGGTTGTACCAAAAAAATTGAAAATGAAATAGAGTAAATCAAATTTCATATAATATCCTCTATGGGAGATAAAAAAAAGTGATCCGGCTAAAAAGACATATTTAATTGTCTTTCGGTTTCAAATTCAATTTGACCTACATCCAAATTTTAGCAGAAGTTGATTGATAAATTTTGTTGGTCTTAAAATAATAAATTCAAAAAATATTGTTTTACATTTTAAATTTACATTACAGTACGGTAAATTAATTATAAGTGTTAATTGATTTAGTTTTACTTACTTTGTCATATAATATAATGAGTGAAAAATACTTAGTCTACTAGCTTAATTAAGGTATCTTAAAACTTATTTAAACATTATGCATGTTAATTATAAACATAGTATTTAAATGTCAAGTTATTTCTAATAATATAAGGGCTTGAGTGCATATTAATTAATTATAGATAAGAAGAAAAGAAAACAATATATAGATGTAAATTTCTCTTAATGAAACCATGCTCATAAACAAGACACGTGTAACTACCTTGACCACTAATTTTAACACCACCCAACCCATTTTCATTTTCGCTGGCCGCTTAACTATGAGAAACAAGGTAGAAATTCAATCAAACTCTAAAAAAAAAAGAAAAAAAAGTTGGGACCGAATTGTCAATTCGGTCTGGACTAAAAAAACTCTGGACCGAACTAGCAATTCGGTCCCTAGACATTACACAAACGGCTACACAGTTTTCTGTGAGAACTGTGAAATCAACGGGGACCGAATTGCCAATTCGATAAAAAAAAAACAAGCGGACCGAATTGGCAATTCGATTCTTATGGTTTTTGTAAAAAAAAAGTAATCATGTTGGTTTGGTAAAAATATTTTTTTTAATTATGTTTTTAAAAAAAAATCCCTTAAATAATCAATAATCCGACTCACGTATTTGATATAGAAAATTCTAGGTGAAAAACCGGAGCAAATGCTTCAATCTAGCTAGCGTCAATAAATAAAGTACTTCATAATAATTACTGAATTATATTTGCCGATTTTTCTTTTGTTACCATCTTATAAAAAATAATAAATATAATTGATATATTCTTTTTTATAAAACTTCATTTTTTAACACGTGCACAACACCGAGAACAAGGACGTAGCTATGCAACCCAATTGGGTGCGTCCATGCTCAGAGTGCTGCACAACTATTTACTGCACACCTGATAATTTTTTTTAACTTGAAATTTTACATTATTTTTTTTTTTTAAAGTTGATGGCTTTAAATGAAATTTTACATTATTTGTTGTATGTCGTTTTATTCTATATTTGTTTAACCGAACTATGTGCTTTTGTTTCTATTTGTGATTTAGTTTCTCATTCTATATCGAAATTTTTTCAAATATTAATTCTTCCTTTTGCTTGCTCTTCGTGTAGTATTCACTTGTAAAATTATTGTCGTTCATTTCAATTGAAAATTGATTTTGATTATTATAATATATAAAATGTTCAAAAGTCCTCCCTGACTTGGCTTATGTTTCGCCCTAATAACAACTCTTTAAATGAAAAGACGTAGATATAGAATAGAGATTCTTATTTAGGGTACAGTATAATAGTGATGATTAATTCAAAGTAGAATATAATAAAAATTAGAGGCCCGTTTTCTGGAATAATTCTTTTTTTAGTGCTGTAAATATTTTTTCGATTATTAACAACATTATTAGTAGACATTCAAGGTACTAATTAAAAAAAAAAATTACTCTTCAGATGAGAAAAATAAGGCCATTAGCGGAATCGTGGATCAATATTATAAAGAAAGCAAATAGCATAAGTCGCTTCGCATATAAGAGTAGAACTAGGGTGCTCCTAAGCTCACCAAGTCCTTCCGTGAGCGCGACTCTAAAACCTATCAAATTGACTTCAAACGACATTTTCAAACCGTTAGATGTTCAATCTATATTAAAATGTGCTTGGAGACCAAATTTTACATTTTTTGGAATTGTTTTACTATTTATTAAGATGGTTTGAAAATCGCTGTTTTCCAATGGTGCAGAATTTTAATAAAAACAGCGATTTTCAAACCATCTTAATAAATAGTAAAAAAATTCCAAAAAATGTAAAATTTGGTCTCCAAGCACATTTTAATATAGATTGAACATCTAACGGTTTGAAAATATCGTTTCAAGTCAATTTGATAGGTTTTAGAGTCGCGCTCACGAAGGGCTTGGTGAGCTTAGGAGCACCCTAGTTCTACTCCGCATATAATATCCAATAAAATATCACAAACTATATATGTGGCGTTACGTCGTGGCCTAGGCCGCATGATGTGCCTGTGTAGTTGTTAGGCAGAGGGGCTCATGCATGATGCATGATTCACGCTTTCTTTGACACTAGCTTAGTCTGAATAAACTTTGCAGTACATGTACAGTACAGCCCATGTCATTGCTGAAATAGTTTAAATACAATGAAGCTAGACTGTTGAGTAAAGGACAAATCTTCTCACTAGCAACCCATGCAACTATATATATCTAGAACATACTGGGTCAATACATTGAAGTGGAATGAGATCAAGATCGTCTTCAGACAATCCACTGCTGCATTTGAGAGTTAGCTTAGCTGCCCAATAAAACAATGAGTAAATTGTAAATACCATATTTCTAGTGGTAATCAAAGGTTTGCTAGAAAAAAATAATGCATTCCTCATTTTTTAAATGCATGATCAACAGAGATCAACAGAGTGCACCAAGTATAACCAGAAAATATTGTTATTGATTGTCTGACAAGGTCCCTCAATATAATATGGGAAGCGCATCTGCTGAAATCTGAGACCGATAATAGTAATTATGAAATCCTTGTAATCCGAATTCAACCGTCGAACTGTTCCGAGATGCGTGCAGGTAAAAACCAGCTGTTTCGAGATATGTTCTCGGAAAAAATTTAATGGCTGGATTCGGATTGCAGGAATTTCAGAATTACTGTTAATTGGTTTCGGAATTTTAGCTGATCAGAATCCTATAATATGACATCCTCAATCCCTCCAATGCCGGTACAGGTTCTGACAAGTATCCACAATAAAATTTGCAGTTATACACCCAAATTGTTTAATACGAAAGTTTGCAGGGAAGGAGTTAATTTTTTAATATGTGCAAAATAACACAAGCATTAATTTTTTGAGTGACCGCTCAATATTTCCATTTCTAATTCTTGGGTATCTTACTGCATCAGTCAAGTTTTCAAAAAAAAAAAAATTCTTGGGTATCTTTATTTAACGAATTTGAGATTAGTTTCCCGTTTGAAAATATTTAAAAAAATAAACTAGATCAGATTATAAACTCCTCTTTCTCATTATGATTTTAATTAAATATATATCTAGGTAGTTCTTGGTTTTTCTAAAACCTGTTTTCCCGTACTGTACGGGTAAAAATCACAAGACTAATTTAACAACAAATTGTTTTCAAGTGAAAAACTAATTTTTGGTGCAGTGACAAAAAGACAACACTATCCGTGTGAGAGGTCGTGGTTTGAAATCTGAATGGAGGAATTTCATGAACATTAAAATTTGAAAGACTAGACCTCTAACTTTCTTTAAAAAAGACCTCTAACTTTCTTACCGTCCACTTGAGTCTTTTCCTGCACTTCACACTTAAACTATCAAACAAGATGAGTAAGATGGAATTACGACGGAATAAGTTAAATTTCTCTTCAAACGGATTAACTTACTATATACTTCGCTTGTAGAGGTCACTGTCATATATGCAAATTCATTATCCAATTTTTTCTTCTTCAAACAAATTAATTTGAGTTATGAACTATCAAACAACGTGTAAAATAAAAAGAATAAGATAAAATAAGCAAATTAATCCTCATAATTTTTTTAATTAGCAACCAAACATAGTCTCCTTCACTTTTGAAGACACTCGAACCTTTTAAATTTTTTCTTATGCAAAGTGTATATGTTTTACGCCACTACCTGGAATTGTTTTACGTGATACATATCTTTGTTTTTTATTTTCCTTTTCTTTAATTTTCAAATCTAATAAATAATTATTTTTTTTGTGGAGAGCCCGGAAAAAAAAAATTAATTTTCTTTTGAAGACACTCCTGTAACAGTCGAATTATAGAGGAGATCCTCCCCTCACTTTTTAGCTTGGAAAAGCGAAATTAGATTTTATTTTTAATTGTTGTGATGAAATTCTTTTTAAGTGCTAATAAAATAGGGATCGACTAACAGTCTCCCCCATTCAGTCCCCTAAACGTCCCCCGCTAACTAACTGTCAAAGTACAACTGAGGACCACTAAACGTCCCCCATTCATTGATTAAATTAATTCACATCCTAATTCATCAAGTATTCATACCTAAGATATCAAATATTCATCTATAATACATCAAGTATTCACACCTAAGATATCAAGTATTTAAAAAAAAACTGGACACATCACTCACCCATCTTTTACACGTTTTTCAAGGTAGTTTTTTTTTTCTCCGTTCAATCTAACCAATATTTCTGACGATCTATGAGGAATTTTGCAAATCTAAAACCACGAACATCTTCTACACAATTTTCCCTTTCAAATTAGATCCATGATGACATACTTTTGAGTTATCGGTCACACAAGTATTCATACCTAATTGAGCAAGTATTCATACCTAAACGTGCAAGTATTCATAATAGTGGTTCCGCCAGTGGGTATTGACAGTTAGATGGGGACCACCACCAGTGCTACATTCATTGATTAAATTAGTTCACATACAAAATGAAAAATATTCATACCTAAGATATCAAATATTCATACCTAAGATATCAAGTATTTAAAAAAAACTGGACACATCACTTACTCATCTTTTACACGTTTTTCGGGGCCAGTAACGACCAGCCTGGATTGGGAACCACAACCAAAAAGTCACGTGGATCACACCACCAGTGCTACATTCATTGATTAAATTAATTCACATACAAAATGGAAAGTATTCATACCTAAGATGTCAAGTATTCATATATAATTCATCAAGTATTCATACCTAAGATATCAAGTATTTAAAAAAAAACTGGACACATCACGTACTCATCTTTTACACGTTTTTCAAGGTGATTTTTTTTTCTCCGTTCAATCTAACCAATATTTCTGACGATCTATGAGGAATTTTGCAAATCTAAAACCACGAACGTCTTCTACACAATTTTCTCTTTCAAATGAGATCCATGATGACATATTTTTGAGTTATCTGTCACACAAGTATTCATACCTAATCGAGCAAGTATTCATACCTAAACATATCTGAGAGATGAAACTGGGAGAGAAAAGAGAGGTTTCTTTTTTATTTTCTTTCTATTTGTGTACTTTGACCGTTAGGGGGACTGTTAGGGGACCAAACAGCAGGGACCAAAGAATTACTCAATAAAATATCCTACGGGACTAGATTTAGAAGAAACAAATTAACTCGCAGTGCAAAATTATATTTGATGCAAGCTAGATAATAAATTAACTCATATGCAGCTTGCCATCAAGTGCCATATATGTTTTCTTTTATTGAAAGATGCTAAAATATGTTCTTTACTTTCAGGCACTAGCATAATTAAGGTGTATTCCTTGCATGTTTTCTATTAAAGACATACATAGGGTGCTTATTCTGGCATCGGCATATAATTAAGAGTCCAGCTAGTATAACATTGGTGTCATTTCGGCCTATATAACACCAACTCCAAAATCTATCGTATCGACTTCAAACGGTTAATCCAACCGTTCAAACCCTTCTACTTTATGAGTTGTGCGTTTACATGCAAAAAAAAAATATTTTCTAGTTATTTTAGTACCAAATCAAGCGGTCAAAAATCTTGAAAAATGAATGCATTAAAATTAACTTAAAAACTCACACATTTGACCGCTTGATTTGATACTAAATAAATTCAAAAAATTATAAAATTTTGCATGTAAACACACAACTCATAAAGTAGAAGAGTTTGAACGGTTGGATTAACCGTTTGAAGTCGATACGATAGATTTTGGAATTGGTGTTATATAGGCCGAAATGACACCAATGTTATACTAGCCGGACTCTATAATTAAGATGAGTTTAGAAAAGTTTGTTTGTATTTAGCAAGTCCTAATTTATATGACCATAATTATTCACTTTCTTATTATAGACTTCATTGAAGTGAAGAGTTTATTATTCTCCCATTTTCTTTTTTCTTATTTTCTAGATGTCACAATTCTCTCTTCTGAAGGTTTGATCCTCAATATCATTTTCTTTAATACACTCGGAGATGAATCCTCGATAGAAACGGAGTGCTGAAGTGTCGTCCATCGAGGGGGAGCAGGAGCGAACCCTTTGAATTGGCAACCTGCCATATTGGGTCGATGAGAAATATCTCTGCCTCTGTTTCTTCCACTTTGGTTCAGTGCCAATATGCTCTCAGACAGATTCTCGGGCTCATTGCAACTTGGTATGAATTAATTATATAATATATGTTAAGTACATTTTTTTTATTCTATAAACAAAAGGTACATATTTACTCATCATTATTTGAAAATTTATAATTTTGTAGGTTGGATTTGTAAATATCAGTAAGTACAAGCAAACATCCCTTTCGGAAGGTTACGGCTTCATGACATTTCACACTCCTGAAGAAGCAGAAAATATCTTGTACGCCCACAACTAGGGGTGAAATCGGTTCGGTTCGGTTGAACCGAACCAATTTAGCATTGCAACCGACCGAACCGAACCAAAGTTTTATTTCGGTTTGTTCGGTTCAAACCAAAATATATTAATTTTTTTTATTTAAAGCAATTGATTTATAATAAACCGAAATATATTAAGAAATAAACCGAGGTATTAAGAAATAAATTGGGATATTAAAAAATAAACCGGGATATTAAGAAATAACCCGAAGTATTTAAAGCAATTGATTAAGAAATAAACCGGGACGGTCCGGACCAAACTCATAATATATAAAATTTCGATCGGTTCGGTTATTTCGGTTTTCAAAATTTTAAACCGAACCGAACCGAAATTATAATTCGGTTTTAAAAAGCAAACCGAACCGAACCATTAAACCGAAAAAACCGAACCGTTTGGTCCAAACTAATTCGGTTCGGTTCAAAACCGACTAAACCAGACCCAATGAACACCTCTACTCACAACGGGGTAAAGGTTATGCCTGGCACCAAAGAACGATTTTTCTGCTTGAAATGGGCACTTTCAAGATCTAAGAGAGCAAAGAAAACATATAAATATAGCAAAGTCAAAACCATGGACTACTCTTCGAAAAATTAGAGTCAGAGTCCTGCCTCAACATGCAAGAAAAGGAATATTCTAATTTTGGATCATCAAGTCGATTATCCCACATTCCTCTTGATTTAATGGATGATATATTATTTAAGTTACCAGCAGATTCAATCATTACACTTCTAATTACGTGCAAGGCATGGGCTTCCATGAAAAACTACGCCTCAGTTTACCCATCAGTACTTAATGGAGCGAATGAATCAGAATGACCCAATTGTTGTATTTGAACGTTCAAATGGAGAAGGCAGGTTGTATTTCTTGTCAAATTATAGTGCAGAACGAGCTTGCTCTTTTAGAATATTACATTTTAAGTTACCTTACGGGTTTGTGAGCTGGAATGGTTCGTGTACCTTATCAAACTCATGCAATGGTCTGGTGTGTGTCCATGATACCAGTTTTGTAAATGTTGTGAACCCAACAATACGAGAAACTGCACAACTACCCAAAAGTTTCACCATTTCGTTACAACTAAGTGATCATACCTTCTCTGTGGGGGATCGGATATGATGATTCCTCGGACACATACAAAATTGTAAGAATTCTTGGAAATTTTTTATCGGGCACAGAGTATGAGGTTTTTACCCTTGGCGGCAGTTCTAACAATTCATGCAAATGGAGGCAGCTTGAACGAATTCCAAACTACATAACGGCAAATGAAATGGCTCCAGTTTTCTTGAATGGTGCTATTCATTCGCTTTTCTGGATCGGTAATTATAATCATGAAAACTCAAAGTCAAAACTAATTCCCGCCTTCGATGTAAGGACTGAGACTACACGCATGTTACCTGTTACGGAAGGCTTAAGACTTTGCAGATTACTAGAGCTCAGAGGACACTTATGTATTATAGAATTTCATCATTGGAATTCTACGAGAGCCCATTTGTATATCTTGAAGGACTATGCTAATTGTAAATGGATAGAGAAACAGACTATCAAGGACTTTCCTAGATGGTCCCAACCTGTTGCAACCCGTGACGGTAAACTTTTATTTCCATCATCCTATATTCCTATTATGACACGAAGAATAAAACCACCGGAAAGATTTTATCTCTATCCAACCCTTCAGCAAGGGAAAAATGCAGCAACAACATCTTTCGGGGATGTGCAGAAAGTCTCGTCTCTCCTATTTTGTATCTTCAGAGAAACGATAATCCTTGCGCTGTTTTTCCTATTTTCTGCCAAAAATGGGCTGCTCAATTTCCCATGAATGATCCTAGTTGTTAGTTCGAGTCATGGAAAAGTTCATCATTCATCATCTAGTTTCAGTGTTGTTCATTGTGTACAAGAGTCATCTTTAGATGTATGTTGTCATTTCTCTGTTATTACTGATACACAGAGATAGCTGTTGTTGTAGTCTACAGTAATTAATTTTACAGTTCTAAAGGCAGTGTCATCTGGAATTGTACAGAGCAACAATAGAATCATGCCAGTTCTCCAGTAATATGGAGTCCTCGATCTGTCTGATGATCTTCTACTGTAGCTATCAAACAAGCGGGTAATTGCTGGACTCACTTCTGACCCATTTGGGCTTAGACACATTGTCCGCACAGAAAACAAAGGTGAACAAACAACTCAGTTCAGGGCCTTAATGGGCTAATTTGAAGGCACTGATAGGTGGCCCATACTGGTACGGACTGGTCCACCGTATCATGAAGAAAAAATCGTAACAAAAACGAATTGTGTGTGTGTGTTTTTTTTATAAACTTAGCAGAGGCTTAATTGTGTTATAAGTGTTATTTTTTTCCTTGCTATTCATTAATTTCCTTCAGTGATAACATTGATACTCGTTCACATGATTTCCAGTTTCGTTCAGAGAGAACCTGTGAAACACCATATGATATATGTTAGTTGTCATTTGACATCTATTAAATAAGTGATCCCCGCCTCCACGGTTACCCCATCTTTCTTGCACATAAATTATGCGGACTTTACTGAGAACGTTTCTGTGGATGCTAATTGTTAATTGTCATTTGATATCTAGAACATACTGTTGCATGCTCACCTTACCTACCATTTAATAAGAAACCAGTACCAGTCACTGGTACTTAACTAAAATTTGTAGAATTCAACCTAATTAATCATTCACATCACAATACATTTCTTCAAGGAAACATCAAAAGAAAAAAAAAAAACACAGCTTAGTAGAGCACTTGAGCCCCTGCATGCTCTCCAGCATCGGTACTGGTGGTACCACCTTCTCTTCCCAAGCCAAATCTCAAGCTGGGTCAATACATTGAAGTGGAATGAGATCAAAATCTTCAGGCAATCCACTGCTGCATTTGAGAGTTAGCTCATTGAAATTACCTGCCCAATAAGACAATAAGAAGTAAATTGTCACAATTATATATCACGTCTCGGGGAGTCCGCACATAGGGAACTCCGCTCTTCCCCACCAGGCGATCAAGAAAGGGAGACAGAAAGAAGACAAGGTTTTGAGAGTCGACCTCTGATCCGTCCGCTCCGCTCCACCCCTCCACTCCCCCCTCGTCTGTCTGATCCAGCTCGTTTAGCTCCTTTCGAGCGAATGACTCCGTTTAAGAGTTATGCCGCTCGCTGCCTCGTCTGAGCGAACGACTCTTCAGATTCGACTGAGGGTTTGTAAATTCGTTCAATTCCCGTAAATATCTACTATAACTATATATGTGAATAAGGTACGTGCTTTTATGGTTGTTGCTGATGATGAGATTGCAAAGAGTTGTCTCCTTCCTCATCTCTTTCTTCTTCTTCTTCTTCTTTCCTTCTTCTTTCTCCTCTCTGAGTGGTGCTGTCTCGGTCCGGTTGATTCAGTTCCCGGCCCGGTTTGATTCAGTGCCTTTTCGGTTGAGTGGTGACTGTCTCGGTCCGGTTTGATTCAGTGCCCTCTTCTTCCTCCTCTCTGAGTGGTGACTGTCCCGGTCCGATTTGATTCAGTGCCTCTCGGCTACGCATTCCTCTGGGCGGCGTCGATTGTGGAAAGAAGAAGACATTCCGTCCTTAAGGAAGGGTTATATAGTGCATGCAACTCGAAAAATCACTGCTGTGTCTACATTCTCAGAGAATAAAATTGGAAGGCCCACATACTGGCTAATCGGGCGCGAATAGATCAATTCGCATTCTCTGGCTTCATGTATCTGTTATTTTCTGACATAGCAAATTAGATGATTTTACAAGTAGCTTAATGTATAGGTTTTCATGCTTTTTAATTTAAACAAAAGAAATCTATGTAATAGCTACTTTGTAAATCGTTAGATCAATGCAATCGCCTACGGGCTTTCAACCAAAAAAAAAAAAAGTAAATTGTCAATACCATATTTCTAGGTTTGTTAAAAAAGTAATGCATTCCTCATTTTTCAAATGCACCAACAGAGTGCACTAAGTATAACTAGAAAATAACCTTAAAAAAAAGTATAACCAGAAAACACTGTTGTTGATTGTCTGACAAGGTCCCTCAATATCATATGACATCCTCAGAGTCCCTCCAATGCCGGTACAGGTTCTGACAAGTCCCATCCAGAACAATAAAATTTGCTGTCATATATACATCCAAATTGTTTAATATGAAATTTTGCAGGAAAGGAGCTACTTTTTTATTTGTGCAAAATAACAAAAGCATTTTTAGAGTAAGCGCTCAAAACTTCTTTTTCTATTTCTTGGGATCTTTAACGAATTTGGGATTAGTTTCCCGTTTGGAAATATTTGAAAAAAAAATAAACTAGATAAGATTATAAACTCCTTTTCCTCATTATAATTTCATTTTTAAATATATATAACTAGCAGTTCAAGAAAAATCGGTATCCCGTACTGTACAGGTAAAAATTACAAGACTAATTTAGCAACAAATTGTTTTAAGCAAAGAATCAATATTCGGTTTAGTGGAAAAAAGCCAACACCCTCCCGTGTGGAGTGCCTATCCTTTGAGATATCTCATATCTTACCTATAAGGTAATTGATAAATATTAAATTATATATGTTTTTTTTTATTTAGAGTGAGGCCATGATACTATGCATAGCATAGATTGGTCTGTACTACGACTCAATATTTTTGTTTTCAAAATTTTAACGGTCAATTCGAACTGTTCACATGGTCACCATATGACTATGTACTTGTAAACTAAATTTTAAATATTTTTTTAATTTTTTTACTATTTTTTTAAATGGTAGTAAATCATTGTTTTTTTATGGTCCAGAATTTTCAGATTAAGTGATTTTCTATCCATTTAAAAAAACAGTAAAAAATAATCTAAAAAATATAAAATTTAGTTTACAAATATATATTAATATGAGAGTGAGGCTATGGTGCTATGCATAGCACGGATGGGGTCCGTGCTACGGCTCAAAATTTGACTTTTTAAAATCCTGATAGTCGATCCAACCGTTCAATGTGATAACCATATGAATATGTACTTGCAAACTAAATTTTATATTTTTTCGAATTTTTTTACTATTTTTTTAGATAGGTAGAATTTTGATGGCCCAGAATTTTCAGAAAACACTGATTTTTCTACCTATCTAAAAAAATAGTAAAAAAATTCAAAAAAATATAAAATTTAGTTTGCAAGTACATATTCATATGGTTATCACATTGAACGGTTGGATCGACCGTTAGGATTTTGAAAAGCCAAATTTTGAGCCGTAGCACGGACCCCATCCGTGCTATGCATAGCACCATAGGCTCACTCTTAATATGAAGACTATGTTGAACAGTTTGGATCAAACGTTAGGACTTTCAAACTAAAAATTTAAATGCATAGCGTGGGCCAATATGCGTTATGCATAGTACCATAGCCTCACTCTTTTATTTATATATACTATATAATTTTAATTTTAATTATGTAAATTACGATAAATTTAATTTTTTTCAACATTTATATTTTTTTATTAGTAATTTATGAGAATAAAAGTTAGGGTTTCCGCAATATTAAATTTACATTAACCGTTCTGAATGTATATGTCCGTTCAAGACGGTTAGTACAATTTATTTCACGATTTTCTTGATAAGCGTTCCAACGTATCATAACGTTTCTGGACAGAACCAATTTGAAACTCTCTGTGAATTTCGGCATATTTCCGTTTCGGACGGTCAAGGTTTCGTTCCGAATGATTGCTTTACAAAAATTAACAATCTCAAATTTACTTTACTTTTCCATTTGATTATTATAATTATATGTCTTTGTAAAGTCTTGTTGATTTCTTCGGTTCTTCAATTTGATCTTGCAATTAAGATCTTTATGAACCTATCTTTGGTTCTTCAATTAAATCTTGCAATTATAATCATCATGAACCTACAAACTCACTCAATCATGAAAATAATTAAATTCAACTAATGTATGTTTTACAAATTATGTCATACAAAGTAATTAGAAGATTGCATACAACTGACAATAAGATTCATCGCATCACATTTGTTCAAATTTGGTTGGTCATATAATGAGTTGCTACCTATTTTTATGAAATATAGGTGGGTAATACAATCTTTGAGAAAGAGGAAGACGAAAACAATCAAACAGAGAAAGTTTTTGATTAATTTGCATGGTTTGAAGAAAATGCTGAAAATTGACTTAAGAAGAAAATCTGTATCAGATGTAATTTGGAAAAAGAAGAGTAATAATTTTGCTTTTAAAGCTAAGCTATGTATTTGATATGATATCCATCAGAATGTCTTCTTTGCAGATGTCATCTTGGTTGCAAAACTATACGAAGGCTAATTGCAGCTGGGATGCAAAAATGTGTATTGACGATTTATAAACTACCAGCGAATAAGTTAGATAAAAATATTGACAATATTATTTTAGTTTTATATAGCATACGAGTCAAATATTTTTTTTATTTTAACTCTATTATCTATAGAATAATTATTTCAATCCTCCCACTCCAGTATCCGTATTGTACCCGCAACAACAATAGAGGAAGGTTGCACTATGGTCCCTACTAATTAGAGGAATGTTGTACTATGGTATCCACTAATTATATAGTCCCCCTTCCCAGTCTCCACACTCGTCTTCACGTCAACATTCATAGATATAAATACTTGAAACATAAAATATTAATACTTGCAAAATAAGATATAAATACTTGCATGCGTAACTTGATATGATCATTCCCTTTTCCAGTCCCCTAATCGTTCCCGCGTCAACTTTCCTCTAATGAAGTAGTAGGGACCCCGTATCCCCCATCAACATTCTCTTATAGTCTCCGCGTCAACCTTTCTCTAACAAAAATAATTGACCATATAGGTATAAATACTTCCAATACTTGATATTAATACTTTCAGATGTAATCCAGTGTCATATGTAAAAAATTACTTGCAAGTATAGGTATAAATATTTGTGTGACGACGAGCCCGAAAATACGTTATTAAAGATCTCATTTGAAAAAGAAAATTACGTAGAAGATGTTCGTGATTTTAGATTCACAAAATTTCTCACAAATTATCAGAAATATGACAGTTAAAGTGCGGATACAATGCAGATACTAAAGTGCGGCTACTCGAGTGCGGATACTCGTATCAACTTCCTTATCTATAGGCACTGCTATCAGTGCACCGCAAAAACCAAAATTGTATATATCTTTATCGGATAAGTTCAATTGTTGTTGTGCTATCGCACTTATTTCATATATCTTTTGATTAATTATTTAATATTGAACGGGAAAGAGAAGGTACACTAATCATGCCGTGATTTTTATTTTTACCAAAAAAAAAATATATTTTAATATAAATAACCAGAGTTTAAAAAAAAATTTATTTCTACCCAAAGCGCTAGGTTTTCTAGCGTTCCGAATACTTAATTCGGAACGCTAGGAATCCTAGCGTTCTGAAAATTTAATTCCCACCGCATAAGGGACCCGTGACCCCTTCTTCTCTGTGTCCCCTCTCCGCCAAAAAAAAAAAAAACAGAAGGGCTCGCCGCCAGAAAGAAGAAAGGAAAAAAAGAAAGGAGAAAAGAAAGAAGAAAGGAAAAAAGAAAGAAGGCTGCGCCTCCGTCCCTCTGTCTCGCCGCCTCGCCGTCTAGCCGTCTCTCCGCCTCTTCACCCCTCCTAGGCCGTCCCTCCGCTTCTTCACCGCCGATCGTCGATTCAATCATCTTTGAAGGTAATTAGAATTCTTTTCGTATTTCTCTGCTGATCTGATCGGTGAATTAGAGAAATATTTAAGCCATTAGAAATGTTTAAGCCAAATTGATGAATTAGAAATGTTTAAGCCAAATTGATGAATTAGAAATGTTTAAGCCAAATTGATGAATTAGAAATGTTTACGCCAAATTGATGAATTAGAAATGTTTACGCCAAATTGATGAATTAGAAATGTTTAAGCCAAATTGATGAATTAGAAATGTTTAAGCCAAATTGATGAATTAGAAATGTTTAAGCCAAATTGACGAACCGTCTGATTGATTGCGTCTGATTGATCGAACCGTCTGATTAATTCGAAAAGTCTGATTTTTAATCGGCAATTGAGCATAATTAATAATTTTTTTATACTATCATTTTTATTCATTATTTTTTTTTGTTTGGACTGAGATCCTATTTACCTTTAGCATATGCTCATTTATTAGTTGCTAATGGTATTAATGAGATATATATTGATTGGTAGGAAAGAGGATATATAGATTGACTCTTATTGGCATAATGCATGTTATGATTGACTCCATAGTCATCTTTTTGCATATTAGCGTATTTTAGCATATTTTTACCGCAATTAGCATATTTTAGCCAATTGTAGCATGTTTAACATATTTTTTAACGTAGGATGGTTAGGGGAAGGCCTAGGAGACCACCCGCAGCCGACCCGGTTGATGAGCTCATTCCCACTGACAGCAAGGATCATTTCAGTCCTTTATTATGGATGCCTCACGGTGAGCACCGAGTCTCAGATGCATCTAAAGAGGTACTTGATTACTTTTTTTTTTTAAGTTTGGATTTTGTTGAATTTTTGTATTTTTAGGTTTTCATGTTGTTCACTTTTTTGAACGCAGAGTGAGGCAATTATAAATGCCAGGGGTCGGTATCCGGACATGCAGTACTACCCGGAGATGGAGGAGTATCTGCAAAATTTGGGGGTGCAGCATTTGGTCGAAATTCTACAGTCGGAGGCTAAGTCCATCAACGCGTCCCTGATTGCAGGACTGGTGGAGCGATGGCGCCCCGAGACGCACACGTTCCACTTACCTTTTGGAGAGATGACAGTGACTCTCCAGGACGTTAGTGCTCTATGGGGTTTGCCTATCCAGGGCGTGCCCGTTGGTGGCATATCTGACCCCACAGATCCAGATGACACGACGATTAATTACATGCTCGCTGAATTGTTGGGAGCGGAGCCAGATATACGCAGCAACGGGGGGAGGTCCAAGTACTGTCTGGAAAAGACGAAGCTGCGAGCTATGTTTGCGAGAGGTATAAGTAGCGATTCCACTCCGATCGAGATTCAGAGGTACTCATACAAACTATTTGTATTACATTTATTTTGTACTCTGTTTCATGCGGAAAAATGAGTTGCTCTATAATTTTGATATTACAGATACACACGGGGATTCGTGATGGACCTATTTGGTTCTGTCATGTTTGCTGATGCTAGTGGTAATACCATCCCGATGATGTATCTACAGCTGCTGCGAGACCTTCAGCCGTCGAGCGGCAGGTACAACTTGGGTGGGGCTGTCCTAGCACATCTCTACTCCAACTTGTGCCACGGTTGCAAGGTCAGTATGTTATTCATGTCTTATTTTAATTACCTACCCTGTCCTAGCACATACCTACCTTGTGCATATTCTCTCTATTCTGCCTCACAGTGGGCTGTGGGTATTCTTCTTCATCTTCTTCATCTTCTTCATCTCCTTCATCATTAATGTCACAGTCTCCTTCCCCCAATTCATCCCCAGTTTGCAGATTCTCCTCTGGTACCTCGTTTATAAATTCAAATTCCGACTCGTTTGGATCTTCCTGTACTGGTGGCGGTCTGGGGTGAGGATTTGGTTCAGGCCCAGGTAAGGATATAGGTGGGATAAAAGGTGGAGATTGTACTCGTTGTGGGACAAAAGGTGGAGATTGGGGTGAATTATTGTATATTTCTGGTTCCGGTTCTGGTACAGGCATTACGATAAAAGGAGTGTGTGGTTCATTATCTTCTTGATAATGTTGGGCAGCCGAATTTTGGCCTGAACTTCCGGCCCCTGGCTCTTCGCGAATTCTGCGTGCAAAAACTTCCAATAATGATTCGCCAGACCTCAAAACCTGCGCTATTAGACCTCTCAATGCCCCGTTATCTCCCAATGTGATTTTGACATACTTTCCTGCGTGGACCATTCGGGCCTGAATTTGTAATTGGCAACTATTCCTATTGTAGCCGCTCGCTTCATAAATAAGCGATTGCAACTGCTCAAATGAGAAATTTTCATCAACCCAATACGTATTTGCTGCAGGTTTGGAGTAACGTACTCCATACTGGTCAGTTATGAACTTTCCTCCAAAATGTATTGAAATTGCAATAGACATGGCCAATAAACTATATTCATAAATAACAAATATTTGGTCAGTTTACTGATTTCAATTGTAAATGTGAACAGTACATACGTATGTGAACAGTAAATGTGAACAGTAAATACGTATGTGAACAGTAAATGTGAACAGTAAATACGTATGTGAACAGTAAAATACGTATGTGAACAGTAAATGTGAACAGTAAATACGTATGTGAACAGTATATATGTATGTGAACAGTAAATGTGTACAGTAAATACGTATGTGAACAGTATTGTACAGTAAATACGTGTGTGAACAGTATTGAACAGTAAATACGTATGTGAACAGTAATTACGTATGTGAACAGTATATACGTATGTGAACAGTATATACGTATGTGAACAGTAAATACGTATGTGAACAGTAGTGTACAGTAAATACGTATGTAATTAACAGTAAATACGTATGTAATTAACAGTAAATACGTATGTAATTAACAGTAAATACGTATGTAATTAACAGTAAATACGTATGTAATTAACAGTAAATACGTATGTAAAAAAAAATTACCTGACGACTTCTCCGTCTCCTCCTCCTCCTCTTCCTTCAGCTCCCCTCCTCTTCCTCTCCTTCCTCTCCCTCTTCTCTTCCTTCTCCCTCTTCCTTTCTTTTTTTTTTTTTCTCTTCCCTTCTCCACGCAGCTCCTTATATAAGTTTTCAAAAAAAAAACAGAGATTCGGAACGCTAGGATTCCTAGCGTTCCGAATTAAAATTTCCGGACGCTAGGATTCCTAGCGTTCCGAATTAAGAATTCGGAACGCTGATATTCCTAGCGTTTTGGGTAAAAATAAAAATATTTTAAAAACCTGGTTATTTATATTAAAATATATTTTTTTTTGGGTAAAAATAAAAATCACGGCTAATCATGGAGGCAAAAGCATCTTTTAATTATTGCATTATTCTCGCTTTAGTTGTCGGTCCCCAATTTGATCTTCTATAAGACATTTATGGGAAAAAGATGCAATTGTTTGACAGCTAAGGACTAATAGGGAAATTGATTTATATGACCAAATGTTGCCTTTTGATGGTCTCGGATCTATTTATTTTTTATAATTGAAGAACTTTATTTTTCTATTACATGTATGATTGCATAATTTTTTCCATGTTACGGTTTGTCTTATTAATTTTCGTTTTTTTAATCTATTCAAAAATTGAAAATTAAAAAATCGTAATATAATATTAATTGTTATGATTGTCTTAAGGTCTATTGACTCTCAATAAATAAATATTAAGATTATCAAAGATATAAAACAAAAACTGATCTCGGATGATATGCAGGTTTAACTTTTATGGAGCAGAGCATTTTATTAAAGAATAATTATATGAATTCTCTCTTTTCAATCGCTTCTTTGTGCCCGCAGCAACAATAGAGAAATGTTATATTATGATATAAATACTTAGAAGATAAAATATTAATACTTGAAAAATAAGATATTAATACTTTGATGCATAACTTGTTATAATCATCTCTTTTCTAGTCTCTCAATAGTCTCTGCGTCAACCTTCATTTAACAAAAATAGTTACCCTCATAGAAACAAATACTTCGGTGCATAAGTATAAATACTTGCAAAATAAGATATTAATACTTGATATGACCGAACGTCTAAAGATTAAACTTTGTACAATATATACATATAAATACTTAGTGCATAGGTATAAATACTTGCAATACTTGATATTAATACTTTCAGATGTCATCTAGCGCTATATGTAAAAAAATATCATGTTTGGCAGCTCCCCAAGTAGTTATGGTAATATTAATATTTTTAGAAACGTGTATGGTTCCCCCATTTAGTTTGAGTGGTCTCCCACAAATATTTATGGTGCGGACATGTTTGGGAGATTTGGTTGGGGAGACAATTATTTACGTAAAAATTATTCACCTCATTGGTATAAATACTTCCGTGCATAGATATAAATACTTTCGTACATAGGTGTTAATACTTTAAAAAAATTCAGCATTGGAGTTTTTGGGGCCCCCGAGGCAGTAATGGTAGTTATGGTGCGGGGACAGCGCAGAGACGTTTGAGGAATTTTATTGGGGGCCTATTATTTACGTAAAAAATGTTCACCTCATAGGTATAAATACTTTCGTGCATTGATATAAATACTTACATGCATATGTATTAATATTTTAGAAAAAAAATCAACGCTGAAGCTTTTGCGGTCTCCCCAAACAGTTATAATAGTTATGGTGCGGAGACAGTACAGAAACTGAAGTGCGAAAACTGTTATCAGAATTATTTATTAAAATGATGCGTAATAGTAAATCAAGTGTACCCAACAAAATTCACACGCCAAACAAGAAGCAAGCAACCAAAACAGACAAGTTCAATTTGTACCTCGAGCGTTTTTCCATGAGACAAAAAAAATAATGCATGACTGAGGCAATTAATTTATGTGCATTCGACATATACTTCTAAAACTTTGGTTTGAAGTCAGAAATTTAGCAAACCTCGTTACATAAATTGATACCTTACCATCCAAATTCCAAAAGCTAAAAAACACGGAACATTTCAGGTGAAAAAAAGGCACGCATGTTTCGTTCATGTTTTTTGTTTAAAAGACACGCATTTCAGGTGAAAAAAGAAGAAGAAAAACCCGTTTTTTTTCTCAAATTTGACGCGCTTTAATGGATCGAGTCAAGATTATATGAAAGTGGACCAACCTATATTCAATTTCTCCAATCGTAAATTATCTGTTATAGTTCGTTTTCTTTTAGGAAATTTCATGTATATCCTTCAATTTTTTTTGAAATTATGTATTTCTCCTCCAAAATTCGTAATACCATATTTACCCTTCTAAATTTTAAAAACTCATAATTTTATTCAATTTATTGAATTTTTTTATTAAATCTCATTTTGAATTTATAAAGTTCTCACTTTAGTCTTTATTAAAAAATATAAATATCTTCCGTGTAAGAAAAATATTTAGTCTTCTAATTGATTAGTTGTGATACATACATAATGACATTTAGGCATATGCTTGTGTGTGCGTTACAAGTAAGAAAATAAATCATTGTTCCTGCAATCGACCAATTAGAGACTGGACATTTTTCTTAAAAATGCTTAAATATTTTTATTTTTTAGTAAAGGATAAAATGAGTATTTTTATAAATTTAAAATGAGTTTTTACTTTTTAATAAAAAAAAGGCAATATAATAGTTAAATTTGTGAGTTTTTGAAATTTAGAAGGATAAGTATGATATTATGAATTTTAAAGGAGAAAGACGTAATTTTGATATTTTTGAAGGATGTCTATGAAATTATCCGTTTTTTTTCCCGTTGTGGAGGAAATGTGTGTGAATGGGTCAGGGTTCTTTGTTTGGTCTATGAAAAAATTGGCGTCGGCTAATATCTATTATTTAAAAAGGTGATATCTAACTACCTCAACTAAACAAATTCCCATTCCCCAACACAAAGGGAAATGAATTTGACCTCCATTGGTTTTCAGTGAACCTTCTTAACATATTTATTTTCATTTTTTTATATCATAAAATTTGACTTATTTTAAGCAGAGGAAAATTTAAGTTGGAGTCTTGAAATATAAAGTGTATAATGTGTATTTACTGGAATTTGAACTCAAATCTCTACCACTACGAAATTAAAATTCTAACTACTAAATCACAAACACACATTTAATATTTTATAAGAGGGTGAACTATATAAAAGCTTAAAATAATAATTAAATATCAATATATATAACTAAAAAATTTAAATTATGAGGGTAATTAAACATACTGACTTGACTGTAGATTCGTCCTTAATTTCAGCGACATGTAATTGTAGCAATATATAATTGTAGCAACAAAATTGAATAAAAAATAAGAGAAAGAAGGCACTGTCGGCGGAAAATTGAATTCTTAAAGAATATTGGAGAGCCACGAAATTTTTAATTAATATAATTTTGCTTAGGTTTTGCATTGGGCCAGGACAATAGAAATAAAGTTTATGCCTAACAGCGAAATTTCACTAGACAATGGAGAAGGTTAGCTAATTAGGTTAGCTAATTAATTAGATAAGTAATGAGCTTAGACCACACAATTTTAATGGTTTTATGAAATAACAATATTATTACATTACCCAGCACTTTACCCAGCACTTCTATGCATATAAGCATATTCCCCCATGTGCATTGGCATGTCAAATACCTTGCTTCCTTTTCAGAAAGGAACTTTCTCTTCTGTACTTCCTTTTGAGGGTTGCTTTTGCATAAACCTTGCCAACCAAACCCGACATTTTTATTAATATCCAAAGTTTAATACAAATTAATAAATATACCCAGAATCCGGCCCAATATCGATATATACCCAAACCGGTCATTTTCTGGCCGGCTATGTACCCTCCCTAAGCCGGCCAGAAAATGGCCGGCTATGTACCTTTTTTTTTTTTTTTAAAACCCCAAAAACTCTATAAAAGAGTACCCCCTCCCCCTTCAGACCTTCACACAAACCGAGGCAGCGCGAAGTAACTGTTGAGGTAATTATTTTTTATTTTATTATTTTATTATTTTATTATTTTTTTATTTTTTATTTTATTATTATTTTATTATTATTATGTTTTATTTTATAGATTAGTTAATTGTTTACTACTTAGTTAATTGTTTACTACTTAGTTAATTGTTTACCATTTACTTAATTGTTTACCATTTACTTAATTGCTTACCATTTACTTAATTGCTTACCATTTACTTAATTGCTTACCATTTACTTAATTGCTTACCATTCTAATATTCTAATATTTACTTAATTGCTTATCACTTACTTAATTGCTTACTATTTACTTAATTGCTTACCATTTACTTAATTGTTTACTATTTAGTTAATTGCTTACTATTTACTTAATTGCTTACTATTTACTTAATTGTTTACTATTTAGTTAATTGTTTACTATTTACTTAATTGCTTACTATTTACTTAATTGTTTGCTATTTACTTAATTGTTTACCAGTCAATTGTTTATTATTTAGTTACTTGACAATTATTTACCATTTAGTAACCTGACAATTGTTTACCATTTTCTAAAATGTAGTTTGTTTACCATGGCCTTTATTTCATTACACTATGGTGGGAAGATGCTTAATAGTGCACAAGGGGCGTACTACAACAAAGATGCAGCTCATTCATTGATGATTCCAGATGACATCTCACTTTTGGACCTGAAATCCATAGTTTACACACACACCGGTTACAACCCAGAAAGGTGCGACCTAGAATTGGCAACCCGATATTGCCATCCCTCCAACGGGAAATGGATTGTTGCGAAACTGGTAGATGAGAGTACGTGGAGAGGCATGTTCGGTTATTTGAGGTCCCAAGGAAATTTTCTAATAGAAATATTTGCTAGAAGAGTTCCGGTAGAGCCTGGGGTTGGAAGTTCGGGCTCTGGATCAGCGGCACCACATTATACCCCACAACCAGAAACTTACAGACGTGACTCCACCTTACCCCTCACCGAACCTGACCCAGAACCCTACAACTACGTCACTCCACCAGCACCTCAACGAAGACACTCAGTTGCATCCCCACCTAGACACAATCGAGGCAGACCAAGACACTCAGTTTCAACCCCACCTAGATCCGTAAATGCCACTCCTTTACCGTTACCTCCAGTATCACCTTACCCCAGACCTGCACCAGTAGACGATGCAAGCTGCCCGGACTTTGAAGATATTAATGAAATACCGGAGGACGATCTGGGGAGCGGGGATGAATTTGGGGGAGACATGTGGGGGGATTCAGATCACATGAAAGGTTGCGATGAAGACGGGCGGGCTGAAACAGCTGAAAGGTACACTGATGAGGGGGGGCCGCTTAGTGGCCGGACTGATACGCACCCGTTCCCAGACCTCAATGATGTTTCTGAGTTTAGAGAGGCAGATATTGGTTATTATGGGCAACGGATTGAGTACAAAGGTGAGCTGTGTGCTAACCTATATTTTAAAACCAAAGAAGACCTAATGAAGAAGGTCAGAGAGCACCATATAACTAAGAATCAGGAGTTCAGATCTTGGAAAAGTGACAGGGATCGGGTTACTCTGTTGTGCAAGGACAAGAATTGCCGTTACGAGCTTAGAGCAAAGCCGACGGGATGTGGAGACGCATGGGTTATAACTAAGCAAGACATGCCTCACACATGTAGAACTGAGAGTACGAGGGTCGACCACGAATGTCTGACGGCATCACTCATTGCCGATGTCATTGAGAACGCCATTAAAAAGGACCCGTGTATGAGCATCCAGACGGTGGCAGACATTGTTTTGTCTGTGTATGACAATGTGACACCTAAATACAACCGACTGTGGAGGGGCCGTGAGCTGACAATAGCCCGACAATTTGGGAGTTGGGAGATTTCGTACAGCTTGCTGAGACCACTGTTGCTTGCAATTTGCGCCAACAATCCCGGCTCGACTCACCAATTTCTGACCCGCCCGGTACGGAATAAGGAAACAGGACTAATCATGCCAGGTGTTGCCGAGTTCAGAGCCGTAGCCTGGGCGTTTGGTCCATGCATTGCGGCGTTCCAGTACATGAGACCAGTGATCAGCATCGATGCCTGCTTCTTGTCTGGGCGATACGAGGGGAGGCTTTTGATAGCTTGCGGCTACGATGCCGAGAACCAATTGGTGCCTATTGCATTTGCAATTGTACGTCAGGAGGATACTGAGAATTGGGGTTTTTTCTTGCAGTGGTTGAGAAATGAAGTGCTCGGCCCGTGTAAATTTGTATGTGTCATATCGGACCAGCACAAGGGGATCAAAGCTGCACTGACAGCTGAATACGGATGGCCTCCCGAGCTCTTTGTGCACAGGTATTGTATGCAGCATGTTGCTGACAACTTAGTCACGAACTGTGGAGGAGACAGATGGTACGGATGGAGGTTCAGGGAAGGAGCAAAGAGGAAGAAGCCGAGAAGATTACAAGAGATGTTCCAAGAGTTTGCTCATGTATGTCTAACTTATACCATTTCGTTTAATTATCTTATAAGAATTTTATGAAAATGAAATAACACCCCTTTGTTTTTGTGCAGCTAAATCCGAAGTGCAATGCATATTTAAAGAAGGTGGACAAAGTACGTCCTAATGATGTGATGGAGCCGTCCAATTATGAGAAGATTTTCCAAACCTGTGACGGAGGATACCGGTTTGGTATCATGACAACAAACGGCTCCGAGTCGCTCAACAATGTCTTCCGAACGAGTCGTAGATTGCCTGTTTGTGCCATAGTGGAGGATACGTTCTACACGTGCAACAGATGGTTTGTTCAGCGGCGTCAGCGAGCAATGGAATTACAAGACAAGGGACAGGTTCTGTCTGACCGGGTTTTGCAGAAGATCAGAAAACGTTGGGAGAAAGCTGGAAAAATGCGGTTGATGCGTTACACGCAGGGCCAAGGTCAGTACCAAGTTTCATCCCCAAATGAGTACGTTCCTTGCACCCGTAGCGACATGGGCAACATGGAACCCACGCACAGGGAGTTCATGTACATTGTGACGCGCGGTCCCGACAGACAAATGGAATGCACTTGCAGAGGTATCCAATTAACTTCTATTCCATGCGCTCATGTCTTAGCTGTTTACCGTGACCGAAACTGGCAAGAGGACGACTTTGTTGCAGACTGGTATAAAACACCCTATCTTGTGAGTACTTGGAGCCATGTGTTCAATCCAATTGGCAATATGGGAGACTGGCCTCCTAATGTTGGAGACAGAATCCTTCCGAGTAGTGGTTGGATTAGGAAGGGGAGGCGAAAACACACCCGTCGTGTAATGACGATGGATGAAATGGAAGGTAGACGAATGGGGCATCAGCCTCGCCGTTCCACTTCCGATAGGCAACGAAGAGGTATGTAACATTCATCTAAAATTATTTTTCTTTTCAATTTATACCAACTTACTAAGTAACACATGCAAATGCAGAGGCAAGAAACGCAGCAAATACGGCAGAAAATGAGCGAGTAATGGCGTCGGGAAGTGGGTCCGGAGGGTCACGGCGTAGCACAGCTACGAGCCGTTTAGATGCAGCTGCTATGTATGCCGAAGCAATGGGAGAGGCGGTTGCCATAGGAGGAGAGACGGTTGGGGTGCAAGGGGAGCCATCTGCCCAACCGAGGAGGTCCACTACTAGACGCACAACAAGGGCATCTACAAGCCAAGCAGGGCCATCTGGAGCCCAGGCCGGCCCATCTACAAGCCAAGCAGCGCCATCTGGAGCCCAGGCCGGTCCATCTAGTGAGCAACGAGAGCCATCTGTTAGACCACCTCGTAAGGCATCTTTCGCAAGTGGTTTACTTCGGGGATTACCTTTTAGACGTAGCAATAATAGGTGATTTGTATGCATGTTGTAAAAAATGTGTGGACTCTATTTGCAATTTGTGTGTATTTTATTATTTTATACGAAACTTAGAAATGAAATATTTGACTTTAATAGAAATCACCTAAAACAAAAATAATGCGGTTAAAAAAAAAAAAAAAAAAAAGGTACATAGCCGGCCATTTTCTGGCCGGCTTAGGGAGGGTACATAGCCGGCCAGAAAATGGCCGACTTGGGTATATATCGATATTGGGCCGGATTCTGGGTATATTTATTAATTTGTATTAAACTTTGGATATTAATAAAAATATCGGCAACCAAACCAACCATTTGTATTTGTAAATTTATTGATATGGGCAATTTTCAATAAATAAATAAAATTTCTTTTTCTACTAAATAACATTTGTAGTTGAAATTTATACTGGAACCCAAAAATTTATTCACTTTTGCATAGTGAATCCAAACCTTTTTTCCGTACATTTATGTTTTTTCGAAATTCGTTGTTGAAGGAAATTTTTTTTTTTTAAATAATAACTATAGCAAACAATTTTAAGTTCAGAAAATTTTGAACATGAATAAACATTTTTAGAGCACTAAAATACATATAATTGTTGACGACATGATTTACCGCATAATAATTCAATTACTACTCAGACAAATCAAACTTATTTTTTAAATGATGAGAAAGCATGATACATGATTCATTCGATCAAAATATAGAAAATCGTTGTTGTAACTTTGTTATAACTCAAAATTGTTGTAATTTGATCCCTCCTCATGTTTCTAAAGTAATTTACAAAACTATGTTTCTAATGAAAATTAATTATAATTTATAAAGTACAAATTAGATTAGAATATTTTTTGTATAACGATACATATCTATTATACATTTACAATCAATTATTAAATACACAAATATATAATAAATCAAATGAGTAAGTTTTGTCGATATTATAAAACATGCTAATACAACTTGTAGATGTATGCCAAAAACATCATTGTTGTTTTAGAAATATCATATATATTCAGAGGACCTATATGAAAAAATTCTTTCCTATTAAAAAAAGCCTTGCAGCTTCTAGTATATTTCAGTAGAGGCTAACCTCGCACCAAACCAAAATCCAACTCATAATCACACATGGTCGAGAAATTAATTCTTTTCCTAACCTTTCTCCTTCCTACTCTGTAGAGAGAGAAAGCTGTATCTCTCTCTAAAACCAACCTCTTCTCCTCTTTTAAGCTACAGAAGCGAGAAAACCTCACCTCACCCACTTTTTCTTTCTTTTATTCTTCTCTCTTTTGGGGACGCGGGAAGAAGGGGATAAAGTTCTCAGCTCTCTTCTTCACGGAGTTGCATTTAAGCATCAATTACCTTTGCTTTGAAATTGGATTATAATCTGAGAGGTGAAGAAGTGCAATTCAATGGACAAGGCGATATGGGTCTTGCTCCTTTTCTTTTGTTACTTTCTAATTGGGAATCTTAGTGCGCAGGAAATTGAACATAGTGAAAGGGCAGAGAGAATTTCTGGTGAGTATTTTTTTGTTATTTTTTTTTTCAATAGATAAAGTTTTAGCCTTTAGAAATGTCAAACAAATTTAAGGGCTTTACCCTCATTAGCCTTCATTTGGATTTTTTTCAGTTTTTCAATGACTAGCGTACTAGAATTGAAATTATATGAATATTTCTTAGTATTTATATTGCATAAATAGTTTACAGACCTCAATTTAGAAAAAAGGATCTGAAGATGATCCTTTTAATTGAAGTGGGTTAACTGTTGAGTTTAATTCTAATATTTTTTCTGAAACATATAATCTTTTAGGCTAAGTTTGTTTTTAGGTTTAAACACGCACAACCAATTGCATCAAATCCAAACATTATATATGTACAATGTCATTTAACCTTTCCTTAAAAAATGTATATATGTTCTGGAAATCTAACATGATCAACTTGAGAAACTAAAAGCAAAATATGACAATTTAATTTAGTAACAAATTATGCAACTTCACATGGTAATTAGTAACAAAATTATTCTCTTGTACCACAGGAAGTGCAGGGGATGTTCTAGAAGATAACCCAGTGGGTCGGCTAAAAGTTTACGTGTACAACCTCCCGAGCAAATACAACACTAAACGTGTGAAAAAAGACCCCCGATGCCTCACACATATGTTTGCGGCTGAGGTTTTCATGCACAGATTTTTACTAAAAAGCCCAGTGAGAACTCGAAATCCTGAAGAGGCTGATTGGTTCTTTGTGCCAGTGTATACGACCTGTGACCTCACCCCAAATGGGTTGCCATTGCCATTTAAATCACCACGAATGATGCGAAGTGCGATACAATTGGTTGCGTCGAAGTGGCATTATTGGAACCGGACTGAGGGAGCTGATCACTTTTTTGTGACACCTCATGATTTTGGAGCATGCTTCCATTATCAGGTAATGAGTCTTATCCTTGATGTCCTAGGCTAGTTCGTGCTGGTATGAGTCTGGTATGGAGAAGTTGTGGACTTAAACACTGGTATAGCAATGCTGCTGACAAATGTAGCATGGGACGGGTATGGCACTATTGTTATAAAGCATGCATGTACTGTTGTATTGTCCAGCTTGTATGGATTGGCACTGGAAGTGGTACTGAGTACTGACCATTTTATATATAGTGTTGATACCAGCATGAACATTTTTTATTGGGTGCCATTGGGTCGCAGACATACGGGCCCCACAGAGTGGCTCTTTAGAGGGGCATTTTGTGGCCCCATATGTGGCACCCGGTGGAATTGACAACTATGGTAGCGGATGTGAAGTACTAGTGCAGCACTACTAGCTATTTCTGAATGTACCAAAACTGGAATTATCTTATTCATTTCAAATTTACTTACTGGAAGGGTACACTTGAGTTGTAGCAGTTTCCTAGGGAGGATGGTGCAAATTATTAAATCTGAACATTTCAGTTATGTAAAATAGGCATTAATTGTTACTATATTAATCTATTTTTAATTTTTAGAAAAAAGTGTCAACAATGAAAAAGGCAAGGATATTTTTGGAACGAAAGCTCACTGAACAGAATTTTGAAAACTGCTTTCACTAGTATGAATACAGATTATTAATAGAGCAAGTATCTTTTTATTTTTATTTTGTTAATTTAGGAAGAGAAGGCAATAGATAGAGGTATTCTCCCCTTACTTCAGCGGGCCACACTTGTACAGACATTTGGTCAGAGAAATCATGTATGTCTGAAAGAAGGGTCCATCACTATCCCTCCCTTTGCACCACCTCAGAAAATTTGGGCCCACATTATCCCACCTGATACCCCTCGGTCGATTTTTGTCTATTTCCGTGGTTTATTCTATGATGTGGGTAATGACCCAGAAGGAGGCTATTATGCACGGTAAGGTTCTCTACAAAATTTCACATGCAAACAAAATGGAAAATATCATCTATACATTCTTCCTTCACAAATACTCAAACTCGCTCTTGTTATTATTTTTATCCACATTCATGAGAGAACTAGAAGGTGATTTTAATATTTTCTAAGAAATTGGTTAATGCAGCTTATAGCTGACAGTCAATTGCATGAGATTTGATATATCTCTGAGCATACATGACATGTTAAGTTTCTTTTGGGTTCCACTAGTATTTGTTTTCTTTCATTATTTTTTGCTTGGGGAGGGAAACGAGGTTTCATCAGATGTATTCTCGTTTTGCAAATTGCACGATATTTCGAGATTGTGTAGGGATAAAACGATTCCTTCTGCATTCTTATTCACTTTCTGTTTCTGGTTTTTTTCATTCCTTTCCAGTGGGGCCCGTGCGTCAGTCTGGGAGAACTTCAAGGACAACCCACTATTTGACATCTCAACCGAGCACCCAGCTACGTACTACGAGGACATGCAGCGGGCTGTGTTCTGTCTGTGCCCACTGGGTTGGGCCCCGTGGAGCCCACGCCTTGTTGAGGCCGTTGTCTTTGGCTGCATTCCTGTCATTATCGCTGATGACATCGTCCTCCCCTTTGCTGATGCCATCCCTTGGGAGGAGATCGGTGTCTTTGTCGCAGAGGAAGATGTTCCCAGACTAGATACCATACTGACTTCCATACCGACTGAGGTAAGGTTGTTTGGTTTGTTTGTGAAGAGTTTGTTCTAGAATGACTACTTTGCCTCACCATTTGTAAACAAGTAAAGAGGACAAAGTTGTAGGGATCTTCTTTGTTTTTTATACTTGAAACAATAGTATACCTAACATAATGATCTTCTGAATATTTTGGTAAATTAGCACCAGGTCAACTTGTGAAGTACTGAAATTTTGATTTCTGTTGTCAACAAAAGAGATTAGGTACCAACCATAGTATAAGTAGCAGTTCAACTACCAGTTCCTTGTTAATCAAGAAGTAGTTGTAAAGTTACACTTATGTTCCAAATATTCACGCAAGAGAACCTCAATAATTTCTCAGAAGTATAAAAATAACACTTCTGTTTTTCTATTTAGCTAAAAAAATTCTCTCAAAAAGTTGAAAAAGGCTGAATTACCAAAATGCACCTTATACTGAGAGGACTCTTACATCATGCCACAGGTTATCTTGAGGAAGCAGAGATTGTTGGCTAATCCAACCATGAAACAGGCGATGCTGTTTCCTCAGCCAGCGAATCCTGGGGATGCTTTTCACCAGATACTAAATGGGCTGGCACGCAAGCTGCCGCATGATCGAAGCGTGTATCTGAAGGCGGGCCAGAAGGCCTTGAACTGGACTGCAGGGCCCGTTGGTGATCTTAAACCTTGGTAGGCTGTACAGTGCTGTTTGCCTGAGTTAGATTTTCTATTCTGATATATAGAATGATTTAAGTGTACATTGTTTTTGCAAGAATTATTTTATTCTATAGTGAAGGTTATATAGTTCTGTCTTGTATTTTGTTTACATACGTAACAGTACATACTTAAAATGTACAATTCTGCCTGAAGAAAATGATTTATAGTTTATAATTCATAATTCATAATTGATAAAGATATACAAAAAATAACAGTGTTGTAACTTTTTTAATGCTCAATGTTAACTTTCTATGTATAAAATTAATGAAATTGGATAGTTTCATAGGTTGAACATAACTTGTGCTGAGGATGCTTATTGGTTGGTTTGTTCAAACCGACCGAAATAATACAACCAAATTTGTGTTCTGGATTTGGGTAGATATAAACCAAAGATTAAATGAATAAACCAGTTAACCAAATTGGAAGCCGAATGTTGTTGGTTCAGTAATTAAAGGGATGTTTGCCTTATTCGGTTTTCAATTGTATTGTTTGGTTAAAAAAAAAAAATCAAACTAACATAATGTTTAAATTAAACTGAACTAAATAAGCCCAACAAACGAACCGTTTTAACTTAAACAAAACTTGTTGGTTTGATTAAAAATAAAATAAACCAATCTTTGAACACCCCTACTAGTAGAGAGGGAAAAACGTGCCGTGCCGTGCCGTGACTAACACGCCGTGACTTCCGTGCCGTGCCGTGACCAAGTTAATTTTTCACGTGCCGTGTCGTGCCGTGACTAAAATGTCAAGGGGTGGTCACGGCACGCGAATGATCACGCCACGTGAGTCACGCCGTGCCTAAACGTGCCGTGACCCGCGTGACTCGCGTGACTCGCGTGGCCATTTATTCATACTTTAAATTAATTTATTCAAGATTCACCATTAAATCAATATCTAATGGTCCTAATTACACGTGACTCGCGTGATTACGTGTCGTGCCGTGCCGTGCCGTGACTAAATTTTTCACGTGCCGTGCCGTGCCGTGCCAAAGTTTCAAAAGATGGTCACGGCACGCGAATGGTCACAGCACGGGACACGCGAGTCACGGCACGCGAATGACACGCGTGCCGTGCCGTTCCGTGCCGTTCCGTGCCGTTCCGTGCCGTTCCGTGCCGTTCCGTGCCGTTCCGTGCCGTTCCGTGCCGTTCCGTGCCGTTCCGTGCCGTTCCGTGCCGTTCCGTGCCGTTACCGTGCCGTTCCGTGCCGTTACCGTGCCGTTCCGTGACGGAGCCGGCTCCGGCGTGCCATTTTTCCCACTCTACGTACTAGTACATCAAATAGGACATGACAGAGTCAGCCACAATGATCGTTGCCACAGAGAAACCAGGATTGAAGAATAATGCCTCAACTGTAAACTCAAAAGGCCTTGAATTGGAATATGAAACGAGATACGGACCATGTAGTAGTACGGATTTAACTTTTATTATTTTTATGCTATGGGAAAAATAAACCGGCCGTTTGAGCTCTTTTCTCTTTCAACCCTGAGAATTAAGATTTTAAATGATGGCTAATCGACTCCTCATGGTGGTCAAAGTGTACCACTTTCAATTGGCTTCTTCAACGATGATAGATGATATCATTTGCAACCCCTCAAAAGTCTAAAAAAATTGCTTGTAGAGGTCAACTACAACCTCTCCGAAAATGAGAAGTCACTTTTCAATTGTATTCCAATCACAGAATGTTGTTTTTTTCACAGAAAAAAAGTGTGTTACAAAAATCTTTTTTTTATAACCTGTTTTTTTTTAACGGGAGATAATACTTAAATGTTGCATTTAAATTTTAAATCTTTATAGACCAAAAAATCTTAAAATAAAGCAATTAACAAATGGGAAAAACCCATAAAACAACAAATTAGAGATAACCCTTGTTAGGTTAAACACCAGCAGTGACGCGTCTATTTATTTCCATTCTATGATTCTCTGTGGCTGTTGCTGCATTTAAAGACCGTATAACTAACATGGTAGATCTAATCCTGCAATATTCAGTTTTAGCTGTAAATTACTTACAAGCATAATTAATCATTTTTAATATATTAAGTAAAATATAGTTCTTACAATACTATATTATTTAACAACTTATTTTAAATAATCAGAGAATTTGATAAAGATAAAGATAATAATATATTTAACTTAAATTGCTTCAAGTTATTAGCTACTCAAGTGTAAAATAACTTATCTTCTATTTGTTTGTCAACTAACTGCGTAGATCAAAACAACATACATTAGAAAAAAAAAATATTATTTGTGTCATCAAATTTAGATTAGAAATAAAATAAGTTATTGGATTAAAAAGAAGAATAATAATCTAATTTGAGCTGGGCTATTGTGCTTCATGGAGTGAAGTGCATATTTTACTTCACGCTCATATCTTTATTTTTGAAGTCCAAAATATTGATCCGAAACGCTCAACATGATCTCCATATTAAAATGTGACTAGAGACCAAATTTTATATTTTTTGGAATTTGTTTACTATTTTTTATAATTTTTGAAAAAATCATTGTTTTTCAGAAAATTCTAAACCATACAAAACAACAATTATGTAATGTCAATAAAATTTGAATTCTAAATTAGTTTTATTTCTTTTCCAATTCTAAATTTACATTAAATTAATTAAAAATATAATGCTGTAAAATAATACTAATAGCAATGGAGTTCTGGATTAGTGTACCTGATAAGTGATAACATATCACAAGTTCGCTACAACGGTCATATCCCATTAACCACACAACCAGCTACACCAGAGGAGATCCACAAATTTACAACAGTGGAGCATAGCAGCCTCACCAAACTCGGCCGAGTTAGTCCGGTCTATTTCCCATTGTGCCCTTCCCCTACTACGGAGAGACAACAAAGGGTCCACTTCCCTAAAGTAACTTAAATTTTGAGATTGAATCCGGACCAATCTGACCGGAGATGTGATGCACGGAATCCTTTAATAGTCGAGCCAGAACAGTCTGACGGCCCAGATATTAACTCAAAATTTGAGTTACTTAAGGGCAATCCGAATTCTAAAAATCAAGCCCCTTTCTAGTTAAAATAATTGAATCATAAATACTCACCTCACCTACTAAAACCCCTCTCCTCCTTGTACCTACCGTAATCAACCATGGCGACGATCTCTAAGCTAGCGACACCAAGTTTTGTTGCATCCTCTTCTATCCGATCTGACAGGTTACCTGTAGGACCAAACCGCTATGTACCTGTCCGGAGTGTTGCGGCCCCGGTTCGCCTATCGATCCGATCCAACAACCAGAGGAGATGTTTGGTGTATGCTCTCTCTCTCTCTCTCTCTCTCAGTGTTTTATTCTCGTGCAAATATATAAAAGCGTACTATTTCGTCTCCATATGACTGGTATGGGCAGGGGCTTTCCTGCATGTGTTCAACTGAGGCGATAATTGTTGTAATCGATTGAATATGATCAAAATTCTACCAAAATTTGTGGAATTCCTGTACTTGCTGCATTTTCAAAGTTATTTTCCTTGATATTTTGCAGTGTGTATATAAAAAACGTCTTTATCTTATAAATCAAAATGTAAGATGGCAAGTTGCCACCTTACCCTAAAAAAAAAATAAAAAACGTTTTTACCATTCAAAATATTCATATGTGGGCTGTGTTGCACATGCACACTTTTTAGGGGAACAAATGGAAAGTGTCTTTTCTTAATATCTCTTTTAGTGAGGACTTACAAAATTTGCTAATTCTGTGAAGCACGTCTGATACATAGATAGAAGTACATCACAGATAATACAAAGTCAATTTTCAAAGTTTTTTTGTTGCTTGGACAAGTTGGTCCTCTTTTCTCTTTTAACTTGTTCCAAAATGTGGTTTTCCCTTTTACCTTGACAATTGATTCATTTTTGTACATTTGAATTGGAGTATAAGTGTTTCACTTTGAAAAACCACTGTAAAGCCTTTATTGCCTCTACATAAATAAAATTAGAGATTGCTTTAAAGAAGCTAACTTAGGGGAAATTTATCTCTACTTCAGGATAACTGCAATTTTGTTCTGTTCAACATTTTGTAATATCTTAAGTGAATTTCATGAATTTGGCAGACTTTATGTTTTTAGTCAAGGTCATGTTTGAACTTTGATTTTATTAAAATTGGTGGTATGAGAAAATATTCTCATTTTGCAGGGGCACATACAATCCTTTAATGTTTTATAGGGGCATCTATGAAAAAGTCCTTTAACTTTTTTCTACTCTAATTTCTGTTGTTTACGTTTTGTAGGGTGAAATGTGGTGTGGATGGAAATGGTGCATCAACAAAGAAGACGACTCTTCATTACCTCTATGAGCAACAAGGCCAGTCTCCCTGGTATGACAATCTCTGCCGACCTGTCACTGACCTCATCCCACTTATCTCCAGTGGGGTCCGTGGAGTCACTAGCAATCCTACAGTACTCTCTCTCTCTCTCTCTCTCTCTCTCTATCTCTGTGCACACACACATACACATCTACCTCTCTGCCCTCTCCCTCTGACAACAGCCAGACTGGAATTTAGGGTTTTCTTTTGAGATGGAGTTCTGTTTGTGGTGTGGTAAGGCTGTGTCGTGCTGGATTCAGTCTAGGTTTGGGTTTAATGGTGTCAGATTATTTTTTTACTTTAGAGTCTCCTAGGTTTAGAACTGAAGGTATTCCTTTCTTGACTAGATAAGTCAATTTTTGGAGTTATTCTGAAGTTAATAGGTTTGTTCTGATGTCACTACTCTTGTACTGTTTTTGGCATAGGCTATTTGGCTATCTCATTTTTTCAAATTACTGATTTCTATCAAATATAAAGATGTTCTTATATCTCATAAGTGCTGGCTTACCCTTCCTTGTATTTGACCAAATTTGGTGAGGTAGACAAGACTGGCAAAATATAAATTGGTACCTCTTCAATATGTAACTTTGTCATCTCGTTTGCTTATGCAGATCTTTGAGAGGGGCATATCATCTTCTAGTGCCTATGATGAACAATTCAAGTAAGTCTTCTGTCATGATTTTTTCTTATTATTCCTGTATGTTCTGGGACTAAAATAAGTAAATTTTTTTTTCTGTCATTGCTACATTTTAACTGGACACGTGCATCCTTTCAAATGGATAAATGTTATAAGCAGATGACTGTTGCCTTGAAAAACACCTGAATTACATACAGCTGGAAGGGATACTCTTGGGCACTTCTTATAGAACAGAAAAATGCACAGTATATAGATGATATATTTATGTCGTTCAATAATTCTTGTTTATTTCTTTTGTATTCTATGGTTTACATGATATATCTCGTTCTCCTACAGCACCTTGGTATTCAGGTTCCATTGCACATTTAAACTAAAGCATAATCTTTGCCATGGTTTCTAAATATCAGGCAGCTTATATCTGCCGGAAATGACATTGATAGCGTGTACTGGGAGCTAGTTATCAAGGACATTCAAGATGCATGCAAGCTCTTTGAACCCATTTATGACCAGACAGATGGTGCTGATGGATATGTATCCGTGGAAGTGTCCCCCAGACTGGCCAATGACACTCAAGGCACGATTGAGGCTGCCAAGTGGCTGCACAAAGTTGTCAATCGCCCCAATGTGTATATCAAGATTCCAGCCACAGCTGAATGTGTCCCTTCTATAAAGGAGGTCATTGCTAATGGCATAAGCGTCAATGTCACTGTGAGTGCAATTTTTTATTTTCATTTAATATTTTCTATTGTGCTAGTAATTACCTTTGGATCCTGATATTAGACCAGCATATGATGCCAGGTAGAGATACTTTTTCAACTTCTGTTTGGTTCTTTGATATGACTTTGTACTATAATCATCTGTATGATTAATTTATTATTTTGTTGTTGGTACTTGTGGACAGTTGATTTTCTCACTGGCGAGGTACGAAGCAGTAATTGATGCATATCTAGATGGTCTGGAAGCTTCTGGATTGAGTGACCTTTCAAGAGTTACTAGTGTCGCCTCCTTCTTTGTTAGTCGTGTGGATAGCCTCATTGATAAAATGCTTGAAAAGATTGGTACCCCTGAAGCTCTCGATCTTCGTGGCAAGGTATCCGCCCACAACCTCAAACTTCTATTCATCTTACTTTGCTGTAGAAGCACATACTTGAATTGAATTATGAGGGTTTAGGACAATGGTCATGTTTGGTTGCTATTTAATTTTTAGGAGGATTAAGTTGCTTACTCCATCTTACTCATATTTTACTTGTTTGGTACTTAAGTCATAGCTTAAATTAATCTGCCTTGAGGAGTAAGATGTTAGGAAATGAACCTCTGACTATGACAGTAGGCCCTACAGGTGGAGTAATGAACCTTTGCTATGATTGTGAGCCCTACAGGTGGAGCAAGTGTGGAGTGAGTTGATCTGTCTAGAGAGGTGGAGCAACTTAGATTTTTCTTCATCTTACTCATATTTTACCTGTTTGGCAGCTTAAGTGTGGAGTAAGGAGCACGGATTTTACTCCACCTCTTACTCCACAACCAGACATTCATTCAGATTAGTGGTTGATTTTGGGTCTTTTTTTTTCTTACTAATGCACTCTTTGCTCCCAAGTCTAAGAATGTACTTGTATGTTTTCTTTTCTCTTACAAATTATTTGTTGCACCCATTTAGGCTGCAGTTGCTCAAGCAAAACTAGCATACAAGCTGTATCAGGAGAAATTCTCAGGTCCCAGATGGGAAGCATTGGTAAAGAAAGGTGCCAAGAAACAGAGGCTTCTTTGGGCCTCGACTAGTGTTAAGAACCCAGCTTATCCTGATACCCTTTATGTTGACCCTCTCATTGGTCCTGATACCGTAAGTAACCCTAATTGAAGTTTAATTTCTTTTTGCTGATATTATGTTATTATTACTACATTTATCATTCTTTATTTTTGTGTTGTTTTATATCGAGAGCACTGTGCAGAATGGGTTGGTTATTTTATCTTCCCTTTTTTTTTTTGGGGGGGGGGGGGGGGGGGCGGGATTCGATAGCTTAGTTTAATCCCTTAAAATGTCAGGGATGCCATAACAAGATGAATGCCAATTTAAGATGAATGCCAATTTATTGGGGGAAAAAAAAATTGGTTCAGTACTGTACTGCTACAAATGCATGGGTAAGCTCAAAACCGAAGCCCTTTGCTCTATACCAGGTAAATTCAAAAGGCTAAGGTCATGTGGTAGATTCTGGCTCTTTTGCCTTTTCTCTTGCCTGGGTTCTTCGCTAAAACCGTGCTTAATTGAAAAAATATAGGAACCAATCAGCATGCCATGGTTTCAGCATTGCAGTACCAAAAATAAACTAATTCTCTTTTCACTTTCAGGTCTCTACAATGCCTGATCAGGCTCTATACGCGGTTCTTGACCATGGCACCGTTGCAAGGACAATAGATGTGAATGTGTCAGAGGCTGAAGGTGTGTACAGTGCCCTGGAGAAATTAGGCATCGACTGGGACCAGGTTGGCACACAACTTGAACTTGAGGGAGTTGATTCCTTTAAAAAGAGCTTTGAGAGCCTCCTTTCAACCCTCCAAGAGAAAGGCAACTCCCTCAAATTATTAGCCTGATTTTGTCACTCGGGTTTGGAATAAATTATGAGCTAAATAAAGCTGGGTTCTATCTTTTTCTGGCCATGGTGTACTTGCACCAGGTTTTGTTGTTTGTATTGCTTATTGTTGTATTGTACTTGTAAGGCTTGTGTTTATTGGTCCCTTTGTGTTAGTGAGATTATATGGATTGATGAATGTTTCTTATTTGCATTGGAATATTTATATTAGATTTTCATTCTGTATAGCATCTACTAGTTATCACACTGGTATTTATACAGGTCATCTTCCCCCAGGCATGCCATCATTAAAGAAGTGATGTTAAGATGTTGTCAGAATTAATACTGATTTGATAACTTGGTGGTATTGGAGAAGGCTTTTATTTTTTGCATTGAAGTATTATACGCCTCTAGATTGTAGGAAGTTGAATTAGGAAAAGAAAGATCCAAATGCATAACATTTGCGAAGTGATATCACCATAATTCAGTGCTGCTATCTGGTACCACTTGTCCCGTCTAACGATTTTTGTGGCGAAATGCTCGTCTAATGATTTTCCTGGTGAAATTAAGCATCTCACATCTGCTAATGCTTCCAAATTTAAAGTACCAAGGAACCTGTTATGCAATGCTTTTGTTAAGACATCCAATCGTTCCTAGATGTCCTCGACAGCAACTGTGCAATTGCTATGGCATTGCTCAAATTCAGAATTGCCAAGTAGGCCTTTTTCAAAAAAAGAATGATATTGTGGACGTCGTTTGCCAAAAATGATGCAGCAGTGATGTGATATGGAAGAATTAGGACAGTACATTGTTAATATTGGTATCATTATTTGTTCAAGGTTTGAGTATTTGACAAAGAAGGTTTCTGTCTAGTTATAATAGAACAATACACGAAATAGGATTCATTTTCTCTATTATTTTACCTCATGAATTTCACGAGTAGAATTATTTCTACATACTTCCAAGTAGGGCTGCACAAAAAATTCATAGTTCGTAATTCGATTCGAGTTTGATTCGAAAAAGTTCGTAAAAAATTCGATTCGAAATTGAGTTCGTTCGAAATTAATTCAAATCAAACTTAGTTCGAAATTAATTCAAACCAAACTCAAACTGGACCTAGTTCGTTCGAAATAGGTTCGCAAACCAAACTTAGTTCGAAATTAACTCAAACGTGAACCGTTGATTTCCGCTGATAATGAACTTTAATATTTTATTTAGGATAATATTTGTGTTTGTAATAATTCTAAGACTTTGGTGATTGTTCTCTATTGATATTTAAATTGTATTTTGAATATTTTAGATATATGAAAACTTTGGTGATGTTGCTCCTGTTGGCTATTTGGAAAACTTTGGATACTGTGATTGTACTGAACTTTGATTGATTGTACTAAACTTTGGTGTTTGATATAAATTTTGGTATTTGTAATGAATTTTGATATAAACTTTGATGTACTGTGTAATTAGAATTCAGAATGCCTGAGTTTTTATTGAATTGTTGTAATTTCGAACTATGGTGCAGTAATAAGTCATAACTTGTAAGTCGTAACAAAGTTCGTAAAAGTTCGAAATTGAGTTCGTAAAAAATTCGATTCGAAATTGAGTTCATTCGAAATTAATTCAAACCAAACTCAAACTGGAGGTAAGTTCAATTCGGTTCAGTTCGTTTGCAGCCCTACTTCCATGCTTATAAATTCTAACATTTTAGAATAATACTAGGGAATTTTGGATTGATTAGTTTGGGTCCATCAGCTAGGATCAGATTTCCATAAATGGTCGAGATTACAAACCATTCAAAAAGACATTTGTGGGAATCTGATCTGTTCGTCTTAAATGGATCAGATGTGTTGAGCATTGCAGAGTGCTAGGGCTCTTTACTTATATGCCATGAATAAGAACACATGGATCCAAACAATATAATGGTTATACTGAAGCTCAGTGATGTTATAAATGTTTATCTGTTTCAGGTGTCTTCTTGCATACTACAAGTAGAGATTGAGAGATTGCATTACTTGATTTTCCTTTTTGTTATTCCTTTAATAATTCCTTGTCTTGTGATCACAGTAATTGACAATCGCTTGTGATTATACACGGTTTACATAGGAACTTGATATGAACTAATTGACGATAACTTGTCCCCAACAAATTCATATAATTACAATTTTACTAAACCTCTTGATCAAATTAGAATGTCAATCTTTATAAAAAAAAACTCGATACTAGTTCTGTGCATCTTGTAGATAAACAAAAGTAAACTTCCTTTCTGTGACATTGCCCAAATATATAGTTCTAGAGGGCTGGATATGTATATATGGAAATTTCTATGGATATATTCACAGAGTATTAAGCTACAGCAACAAGGCATTCTGTCTTTTTTGTTGCGATAAGTTACGAATATCTTTTTACCAGCTATGGATTTATAGGACGATGACAAGAATATCTTTTTCAACTGACAGCCACTGTCAGTATTTTCAAAAAAAGACAAGTAGTTATCTACTTTGATCATTTTGTTTGTTTGATGAAATCTCAACATTGGTCTAAGAAATTAAGCAAAAGTTTTGAAAAGAAATATCGTTGAATTGTGTATTACAAAAAGTTCATATATGGGAACTAAAATTTGATCAAACATAACTAATTTTGAAATTATAATGAATGGAAAATAATAGATTACCAGAAGAAGAGAATCAACATGATATCTGAGAACACAGGTTAACAATACGTTTGCTGCATCAAATTCAAAATACAAATTACAGACCAAGTTATTTACAACCCAATCAATCAGAACTTTTGAGGAGCTAGAAACAGTAATAACAATTTGAAGCATTAAAAAATTATTAGTTCGTATTCGCATCGAGCTTGAAAAGTGCCGATATAACCCTCAACATTTTTCTCAGATCATTCATCAAATTCGACAGCTGCGGTATCTTTGGCTGCCCGTTGTGCCCCATGCAAATCTTTCCGGCAGTACCAGCATCTGTCCATGCCTCTGAAATCCAAATACTGACATCTACAAAGGATCTGTTACGCAATGCTTCTCTTAAGTCATCTAATCGTTGCACAATGTCTTTGATTGCAACCTCAGAACCTTTCAGGCAATGCTTATATGTGGGAATTGCAAAGGGAACCTCCTCCTTTAAAAGTGAAATGAAAGCATGGATTTCCTTTGCCAGAAAAGATGAAGCACTGATGTGATAAAGAAAACATATAGATAGTTAATTTAGGCTTAGGAATCAATTAAGAGATCATTTTAGTGTTTATCTATACCAAAAATTTATTTGTTCTGTGCGGTCTAACAATTATTGACATACGACAACAAATAGGGAGAATTTCATATATCCCCTTCAAAAACATCAATATTACGTATTTTTCCTTCTAACATTCATAATATCGTATTTACCCTTCTAAATTTAAAAAACTCACAAATTTACCTAATTTATCATTTTTTATTAAAACTCATTTTAGGTTTATAAAATTCTCATTTTACTCTTTATTAAAAAATATATATATATGTCATGCGCAAGAGAAATATTTAGTCTTTAATTGACCGAGGACAAATAGTTCCCATTAATTTATGTTTGTACACATTTATATACATAATAATGTATGTATTACCTGACACTGAGTGCAGTGATATTATGGATATTTCCTGTCAATCTTTTCGGAAACATCGAAAGGTACTTGAGGCATGTTTCTGATTCAGGTGTCAGCCTACATGCTGATAGTAGAGGTTCTGAGATTGTATTTCTAGAGGTGGTCGTGGTGGCACTAATAACAGAGATGGAGAGAGCAAAGAAGATTACAAGAGAGAAACGGGAAGCCATGAATTGATCTTTTTTTTTTTTCTCTCTTTGATGTTTATGTTGCGATTACTGTGATTGATGATGATTACTACTGATTATGCAAGGTTTATATAGAGATTTAATATGAGATAATTACACGATGAGCGGTCAATTTGTTCTACGAAAGTTTGGTTGGTTCAACAAATTTTGGTTCATGAGTATAATTTTAGTATCTATCTCGGACAAATTCTTGTAATTACGGTTTTGCTAAACCCACCAGTCAAAATGTCAGTACTTTGACACATTTTCTTCTTTTCTCAATGTTGTTTCCTGCATATGTATATGTTCAAACCAAAAAAAACTAAGTCAGTTTTGAAAATATATCAACCAAAATAGTACCGAAAAATAATAAGGTTGGAAATTTGTATGGCACATTTGGAAAGTAAAACTTGTGTATGTTTTAGAACATATAACAACAAAATTCGAGCAATTAAAATCTGATCACGTCTGAATTTTTTTTCTTTCTGAAAGTCATTACAAATTAAGTAATGTGAAAATTCTAGCAACAAACATAATGCATTTATAATCCGCTTAGTAAACAAAATAATATTAAGGTCTACAAAGTTCATCTCCAAAATCAGAATTACATTATAACATTGTATTCAGAGAAGAAAAAGAAGTCCGTAACCGGCTCAGTACAGCACAAAATGACTGGTATGTCGATGATATATCGTGACTTGCATATTTCATGTGAATTCGGGTCCCCTCAAGTACTTGACCACGCTAATTAGATTCAAACCATTCGTTATGACATGTATGTCGATCATGTATTGTAACTTGCATGTTTCATATGCAGGGGCGGATCTACATTCACCCGTACGGGTGCTAAGTCACTCTATGATTTTAAAATTTTAATTATATATATTGAAATGTAATTGAATTTTATTATTTTAGAATTTTGTATATAGTCTAGCCCCCTTATAAAATATCACATGTCTACTTATAGTCCAGTGGTTAGAGCTTATTTTGTAGTTGTGGAGAGCATGGGTTCAATTCCCACTAGCAACATATTGTGCATTTTAAATTTCAGCACCCCCTATCATGATTTTCTAGTTCCGCCCCTGTTCATATGACTTCGGTCCCCTCAAGTACCTGACCACGCCAAATTAAATTCAGACTCGGCTGAGAGCTAAATACCGGAGAAAATCCAAACTCGTATCGTGTTTATTTATATGTCACAACCATATTTTGAAAATAAAAAAAGAGAAAGGAAAGAAATAATATAAGACGACATAACGCACGACACTGTATGACAATCGACACATTATAAGAGATGTCAGACTTAGGGGTGCACAAAAAGCTTATGACTCGAAACTCAGTTCGGAATTAATTCGGATTCAACTCGCTAATAATTCGAGTTGAAACTGATTCGAGTTAACTGACTCGGTTGATTTATGAGTCGAATCCAAGTTACCTCTAACTCAGTTCGGAATCAACTCAGTTGGACTCACACCAAACCCTAATCCATATATTCTTAATTTTTGCATCCCCAAATCTTATACCTGTTTCTCACAATATTTGGTAATTTGATAAATTATGCACTATTTCTTTTGTTTTGTTAATTTATTAGACTCTGTATTGTTTTGTTAGACTTTATCTGTTTGGTAATTTTTAATTATGTACTATTTTGGTATTTTCGTAATTTTTAATTAGTATTGGTCATTGTCTCATTATGTACTGTCTTTAATTGTGTATTATTTTGATAAACTATGTAATATTTTTTTGAGGGATGCTTCTATGCACCTAAGGACCTATTTGTAAAATGAGCATATTTTCATTTTCAAAGTTCAAACAGTCGATCCGACCGTTCAACATTATCTCCATATTAAAATGTATTTGGAGGTCAAATTTTACATTTTTTTCAATTTTTTTACTATTTTATTAAGTATTTTACAAAACTAGTCAAATTCAGACCATTGAATTTTGTACCAATCTTAATAAATAGTAAAAAAATTCAAAAAACTGTAAAATTTGACCTCCAAGTACATTTTAATTTGGAGATAATGTTGAACGGTCGGATCGACTGTTTGAACTTTGAAAATGAAAATATGCTCATTTTACAAATATGTCCTTAGGTGCATAGAAGAATTTGCCTATTTTTTTTGTTAGAATTAAATTAAATTGTCTCACTATGTACTATATTATGAGTAACGAGTCGACTCACTTCGACTCGAGTTACTCGCGAGTTGATTCCAAATTGGAGTTTCTGACTCGAAACTGAATTAGCAACTCGGACTCAACTCGGCTCATGAGTTGAATCCAAGTTGTTCTCAACTCGAACTCAACTCGGCTCATGAGCAGCCCTATGTCAGACCGATTTTGAAAACAATATGCATAGGCGGGTTTGTAGACTGTTAGACCCATGAGGTGATTAGTTGAGTCGGGACAGAGAGTCAGAGAGACGAGAACAGAGTAGGTCCCATGCCCATCGGACCTACTTTTAGGTTCAACGAGCATGATGACCGTCCGATCTAATTTAAGATTTGTGCGCACGAAAATTGAAACAGACATGCACGGAGTTTAAAGTGTTCTGCACGAATCTTAAAACAAATCAACGGTGATTAAACCCATCGGACCTACTTTCAAGTGCAGAGAGACCTGTATTGTTGGAACCGTCAACCGTGAGTCCGTGTAAGAGAGAGACAGATAGACTGTAGCGCCGAGCGCGACGAATCCCTGAGAAGCGCCGCGTGCGCTTCTGTGAAAGACAAAGGCTGAAAGCCCGAGGTTGGTTCAATGACGAATGTTTCTTGCGGTCAATGTCAGGCCCACGCATGGGACCAGTCAGTGTCGGTGGGCCAATCTTATGTGCTTGTGCTCAGGAATTCGCATCCTCTGAGACATCTCATATTTTGCGTGACTTTTTGAAAAATCTCAACTGTTCAAATACGTTCTGCACGAATCTCAAAGCTCAAATAATATTGGCCCCTGTGCTATCCCCGAATAGACACCGGACACGTCGGTCACGCAAAATATGAGATATCTCAGAGGATACGCACTCTGTGCTCAGCCCCTCTCCATGGCTTCACTGATTATTTGCGTCGATTACCCCTCTGAAGTCTGAACACATTATTTTGACCCGCGTTAATAGGACAATTGAATTAGTATCACAGGAGATCAGATTCGGTGAAATGAGGGAACGCCACAGAGTAAAGCGAGGAAAAAAACTCTCCGAAAATTTGGAGTCCTATCCCCCGCTAGCTGAGGTGCAATATATACTAATTCTAGCTGGACTAAATTTAATTCAATATTTATAGAAAATTAGAATCTATAGGGATCTGTTTTGAGATTTGTATCAGGTGAAAAGAACAGTTCAGATTTAATTATTGCATCTCAGGTAGGGGTGCAAACGAATCGGATAATATCCAACTGTATCCGGATTTGTATCCGAAAATTTGATACGGATATTCAATATCCGAATATATGTGCGGATACGGATACTATTTTGAATTTTAATTATCCGTATCCGAATAGTAGATATATATCATGAGGAGGGATCTAGTTACCACAATTTTGAGAACAAATTTACCACAACTATTTTCTACATTTTCAAAGTCCAAATCGTCGATCCAAACCGTTCAATATGATCTCCACAATAAAATGTGCTTGCAGATCAAATTTTACATTTTTTTTGAATTTTTTTACTATTTATTAAGATGGGTACAAAATTCAATGGTCCGAATTTGACTAGTTTTTGTAAAATACTTAATAAATAGTAAAAAAATTAAAAAAAAATGTAAAATTTGATTTGCAAGCACATTTTATTGTGGAGATCATGTTGAACGGTTTGGATCGACGATTTGGACTTTGAAAATGTTGAAAATGATTGTGGTAACTTTGTTGTAACTCAAAATTGTTGTAACTAGATCCCTCCTCATATATCATAAAGTTTAGGGTCCGCCTAGCTCTCCCCCGTGAACAATCCCCCGTTTCATCCCCCGTCAGTTGCATTAATTAAGGTAGTTAGTTAGTTAGAATTTATAACTGTCAGTGTATTTTAGGAATTTGCAGAAGTATTCATATGTAGCACAACTAGTATTCATCCATCTATATGAATGTATTCACATTTGCAATAGAAATATATTTGGATATATTACAACAAAAAAGTAGGGGACAAACAACATGTGTGGGGAAACCGCACAACTGTCAGAGCATTAATTAAGTGGGGGACCGCATAACCGTCAGCGCATTAATTAAGTGGGAGACTTCTAACTACCTTCAGCTCATTTTAGAAATTTGCAAAAAAAAAGTATTCATCTGTAACACAACTAGCATTCATCCATCTATATAAATGTATTCATCTTTGCAATAGAAGCATATTTGGACACATCAATCACTCATCTTTTACACGTTTTTAGAGATGAGTTTTTTTTTCTCCGTTCAATCTAACCAATATTTCTGACGATCTGTGAGGAATTTTGCAAATCTAAAACCACGAATGTCTTCTACACAATTTTCTCTTTCAAATGAGATCCATGATGACATACTTTCGAGTTGTCCGTTGCACAAGTATTCACACCTCGTCATGCAAGTATTCATCCCGCATTAAGCAAGTATTCATCCTCATCGTGTAAGTGTAAATAGTTAATGTACCAAAAGTATTACACGTTTTTAGAGATGAGTTTTTTTTTGTCCGTTCAATCTAACCAATATTTCTGACGATCTGTGAGGAATTTTGCAAATCTTAAACCACGAATGTCTTCTACACAATTTTCTCTTTCAAATGAGATCCATGATGACATACTTTCAAGTTGTCCGTTGCACAAGTATTCATCCCGCATTAAGCAAGTATTCATCCTCATCGTGTAAGTGTAAATAGTTAATGTACCAACAGTATTACAAACATATGTGCATACCAAACAAATAAAAAGTATTCATCCATAAGATATCAAGTATTCATACATATAAGTTAAAGTATTTATGCCTAAGATATTAAGTATTCATCCATAAACGTTGAAGTATTCATCTCTAAAACATTAAGTATTCATCCATATGTACTTAGTACGCACTGTTCTAATTCACCATTAATGAAGCTTTGTTCTTTGCAAATAACTCGGATCTGACCCGGCGGAGGCGGATCTGACCCGGCGGTCGACAGTGATGGATCTACTCCGGCGGAGGCGGAGGTGGGAGAGAGAGGAGGCGGAGGTGGGAGGTGGGAGACGGAGGTGGAGGTGGGAGAGGGAGGCCGAGAGGGAGAGGTGGGAGAGGCGGGCGGAGGCGCAGATGGAGAGGTGGGAGAGGCGGACGAAGGTGGAGGCGGAGGTGGAGAGGGAGAGGTGGGAGAGGTGGGAGAGGGAGGGAGAAAGAGGAAAGAAAAAAATGAAAAAAATTAGGTAATTAATTTGTAGGGCCATTAGGTAGTTAGAATTTTGAATTATAAGTTAGAAAAGGTAGTTAGTTAGTTGGGGGATGAAATGGGAGATGGATAGATGGGGGAAGATATAATTACCCTAAAGTTTAATATATATTATGAAAATATTTATGTATATATCTACGGATATCCGATATCTGATCCGTATCCATACATATCCGTTTAATATCCGATCCGTATCTGTATCCGAAAAATAAAAGCGGATACGGATATGATTTTACCACTATCCGATCCGTATCCGATCCGTTTGCACCCCTGAGGTTACCTAAGAGATCCGAATTCAAAAATTTGCACCTGGATATGTCCGGAATTCACATCCAGTGCAATTAATAGATCCAGACCGTTCATTTAATCTAGTACGAATTTAAAAAAAACTCCCCTACAATTTCCATAGGCATCAAATTGAGTTTGATCCATTGAGATTAATCCGAGCCGCTGATTCCCACGCAATTGCCTCAGGTGCTTTGAGGGGTATCGGACTCATGTGTCTGCATTCGTGTTAATTTTAGTTGTAAAATGTCCAAAATGTCCTCATGTAATGTTTATGACATGCTTATTACATATGTAAATTTGAAAATATATATAGATATATATATAGAGAGAGAGATGGACTATGGTGCATTGCAATGTATAGCCCCTCTTGTGCATTGGACTATAAATCGTTGGATTTGAAGTTCAAACAATCGATCTAAATGGCTCAGCATGTTCTCCATATTAAAATGTTCTTGGAACCCAAATTTATATTTTTTGGAAATTTTTTACTATTTTTTTAGAATTTTTGAAAATCGTTATTTTTCAGAAATTTCTGAACCATAGAAAAACAGTGATTTTTAAAAATTCTGAAAAAATAGCAAACAATTTCTAAAAAATGTAAAATTTGGTCTCCAAGCACATTTTAATATGGATATCAAATTGAACGGTTTGGATCAGTTATTTGAACTTCAAATCCAACGATTTATAGTCCAATGCACAATACATTGCAATGCACCATAGCCCATCTCTCTCTCTCCGTGTATATATATATATATATATATATATATATATATATATATATATATATATATATATATATATATATATATATATATATATATCTGTGTGTGTGTGTGTGTGTGTGTGTGTGTGGGCGCGCATTTACTGGGATGTCCTCACAATATACATCTAACTCGACTACTTTTTCTACGAAACATCTTGCGTTAGGATCATGCAACGGTAGGATCGAGTTTGTATTATCTGAACGATTCAGGTCAATTAATTGAGGTCAAGAGTCATTCTAGGCCACTGGATCAAGATGTCCTTATCCGTCGATGACTTTTGAATAATCGAAAGCCAGATAGAACGGCAACCATTTGATCTATTAAAGATGACTGCTAGTTATCTACTTCAACGCGTTAGTTTAAATAAGTTTTAGAGAAATCTCAAAATAGAACAATAGAACATCTTGATTTATTAAGGAAATAGCTAAAACGCAAGGAAGAACTTCAAGGTTTTTATGGTGCGGTTATTAATGGATAGACATACACATAATCCAACAACCTGGTCACATTATACATCAATGGATACGCTTCCAACCAAATGCTATGCTATTATCCGAGTACAACGGTGTTTTAAGTTTTTTTTTTATGTGTATAATCTCATAATCATGCACTAACAAAATTTTCAAGATGACAGGTTATGGTGTCGCACCTGTAATGCCAATGGCATAGATCAAGGTAAATACTTAAAAACTAAATTAGGCCAGGATGAATGACTCGAATTAACTAGTTGGTATTTGCTTTTGCACAAGTGCAACACCGACCAGCAATTATTGTACCAAAATCTTTAGCAACAAATTCTTCGTTGTCATTCATTATATTTCATACAACATTGACTCGTTACAATAACATTCCCTTCACAGTTTAACATTTCATAACATCACTATAATTCATTACTTTGGTTAAACAAAATATAAAGATTTATATTTACCATTACTCATATTACCACTTCAACAATTCCTGCCTTTTAAGGGTAGGCATCTGATGTAGCAAAGGAACAATTCAGTGACAATAATAAAATTCCATAACACAAAATCCAATCTTTGATATAGAGCTAAATTCAGTGTTTATTTCAATACCGCTACAAGAGATGCAACAATACAACATACAGCATTTCAATTTATGCAGCCAGCCTTAGGTGAGACAAAATAAATATTAAATTAATGCACCTCAGAGCTCTCATTTCCTAGAGGAGCTCTCTTTGCCTGGTGCAATATGTATAGTTGTTGTCAGGCTCCAAAACAAGAGGCTGGAGCATTTATACAAACAAATTGTCATGCATGCCCCTGAAAAACCTTCAAATGTAGGGCAAGCCCCTGGAAAAGAGGCACATCTCATACACGCAGTAAAACATAGGAAATACCACTGGTACATTCTCCCAATTTAATTGAAAGTGGGCACCCAATCTTTGTTTAATTAAGAGGAACAATGACCAAGGAGGATATCTGGGCACCTTAAAAAGTACTGCAATTTCCGTTGCTAATCTCGTGATGTTTTGAGGTTTTAAAGGGACACTCGTGACTGCTTTGTATTGTTCAATTATTTTACGAACTATCACTATATACATATACTATCCTTACAACACTAAAGGCATGTGAGAGAAAAAGTGCAGAAGCTTCTTTTACGGACTCTCGCAAAACTCCATCTCCTGCATTTCCATAATTAAAATATCACACATGAGAATGCAAGAAACATCAAGGACAAAATATTCAAACCTTCTAAAAAGGTACCTGACCAGCCTGATACCTGGCATACTACTTGTATCAATACAGGTATAGATCAGTTTTCTGCAAAAGACCTACTTTTTGTTCCATTACTTATTATATATTCTTTTTTATCTCAGCAAAACTGAAATTAGAGATCCCATAAAAATCCTAAGTTGGAAAAAAACATAGAACAGAAAAGATGTACAACCGCCATCTTTCTCAGTGAAATTCATCCACCTAAATGCATTACTGATATATATATATGAAAGGGGCAGACAAATAAATTAGTAAATTAAATAAACAAGCAAAAAGGGAAAAGAAAAAACAAAAATAAAAAGAGAGCGCACCTGTCCACAAACAGGGCAATTGTCACTCCGTTCCATCCATTCATATATACAACTCAAATGGAAATGGTGCGAGCATTTTGCCACTATCTTTGGATTCTCCTCTGTATATTCTGCAATAATTAAAAATAAAACAACTTGAAGCTACCAAGAAATGGCCTTTTTAAAATTGCAATAATTCTCCTGTATATTCTCCGCTCCACTACCGCTTAATCAATAAACCATGATTCCTAACAGAAGTAAAACTCCCTAATAACCAAAGAGTAGTGTATCAACTTTCTGATTTTTTTCCTCCAACCTCCTGCTAGTTGGCATATCACAATTGGATTTCTGAAACTGATATACACTGTACAGGATCAAGTACTTCAACAGCACGTACCTTCTAAACAAGTGGGGCATACATCCTCATCCTCTGAACTGGTTACCAAATAGCCTGATCCATATAGTTTAGCAGCCAAGCCCTTGTCAGAGCCACTCTTATGCATCTTAACAGAGGATTCATCAGTGTCTGTGCTAAGCCTTTTCTTGACAGACCCTGTATTGGCACTGTCAGTACCAGAAGTGCTACCATTTCTCCTCAGAGGCTGAGACTCTTCTTGAGTATGGCCAAGAGATTTGTCACGCCTTGACACCAGTTGGGAGTAGGGAGGGGGTCTTGGTACCAGGTGGTACGTCTCTGGTGAGGGCATAGTATTGTCTGGTGAGGTAGGGCCCAGTGTCGTGGCGCCAGATGGATTGACCGGTTGACCAGCTGGAGCACCAGCCCTCGACTCAAGTCTCTGAAATCCTGCATTGTACTGGAAATAAAAAAAAAGTTTAATGACAAAAGATTTTAAAGCAGGACAATATAGTTTTTGGTCTCTTCAGGTCCCACATTACAAATAGTCAGAAGTAAACAGTACCATAATAGAAATTGGTTAAAAAAGAAATATGCTCAATACAGAAATGCCTCCCCATTTTCATTACATTTTTATAGAGGCAAATAATCAACTGCAATGATAATTGATTATTGAAAAATAATGATAACTTAAATGGAGTAATTCTCCCATGTTTCAAGTTACTTCAGAATTTATTTTTAAGGACCATCCTGGCTTCATATCAAGACAAGCTAATACAGAAATTTGATATTCGACATCATCAGCAAAATTTTGAACTATCAGAAAATACCTCCGTAGTTAATACCATAAGCAAATTTTGTAAATTAGATAGCTTGACTAAACATTCAAAGGACTGATCAATCAAACTAATATGAACCGTCCATAAAAACTTAAGAGAAGCGGGCACATTTCCATTAAATGATTTATCATGCTAATTATCAAATATGACCTTAAAAAGTTAGATATACACTATCCTGCACTGGTACTTTAACACATTACTTTGGTAGATCTGTAAGGGATTAGCTTTTTTTAAAATAAGTAGGATAGTTACTATTTTCCTCATAGCTTACCACAATGATAATGTTACTAAATACTAACTTGAAAGAACCTTTATTGGTATAAAATGTAGTAACTGCTTGGGAACCCCACTTTTTTTTAAGAAAAAAAAATGGTGCAAGAAATATCAAAAAGGACGCTGCAGGCCATCACAACAAAGGGTCAGAGATGACATTTTTTTCTCTTTTTGGCAACTTACGATATTGGTGTTTTCAAGTTTGTACATAATAAAATAAAAGAGCCATGCCGTAAAGAAAATTACCCCGCTGAAAAGCTGGTGAAAAAAATATCTAAGGCAGAGACACTGCCGATAAATGGGATTATTGGGGTGTGCATACTCTTCAAAATCATCTGGGCAAAGGCAGCAACAAGATCCACCCATGCTTACACAATTGTACTGCAAAAATTAATAGAAAGCAAAAAAAGAAGTAAAAGCTTTTAAGTGAGGTTAGTTATGCCGTCAACAAGAATGTCTAAAGATTGAGCACAAAAGAGGTACCTCTATGATATCAATTCTCTTAGATTAGTTATTTATAAAGATCAAGTTTATCAATTGATGAAGTTTCTTGTACATTTCTCATCCCATACCCAGTTTAATTTTGTATCCTGCAAGAAAAGAATCACAGTGACATTATTAATAACCAGTCTGTCGGGCTTTTGAGAAAGAACCAAATAATTCATCATGCTTGCAAATGACACCCAACATTTCTATATGTAGTTGACAAGTAACATCCATAGAATAATATAACTAGTACTCACCATTAGAATGTTAGTACAAGTGACAAATGTGTTCCTTCAAATACTGAAGGGAAGAAGGTGTATTTCTTGATAAATGTATATTTTTAACCCTTCCAATATTTTTCTTTCTGAATACCAAATTGAAAAAAAAAAAAAAACTAAGCACAGCAAGTTTAATGTTGGGTTTTCATGTTTTATTTGAACTTCTATCAATAGATCAGTAGATAAAGTTAAATTTGACTAGAAAAATGGGATAATTTAGCTACTAATTATTTGACTCGATATTGGTATAATCTGTTATCCACAAAAAAAAATTATTATCTTCACTGCAAAGTAAATGCGCACGCCATTCAACCAGATGCTCCCTACTTTTGTATGCACCAACAAAGACTGCACCTTTACCATAATTCATTAATTTTACAGAACAGAAAATCTAACCATTTAACTTTAAAAAAAAAAATGCCAAATGCTGAGCCATTAAAATTGTCAAAATTACCACTTATATCTGAAGGATGCTAATTTTTATCTCAACCGTACATCCATGAATATTATTTCCTCTTTAGGTATACCATCTATGCTACTAAAGGAAGATGACCACCACTGAAATGCAACACCACATAAGCTATACCATTTAAATTTAATATATATTAACTCAAATTACACAAAAATTATTTTGGTAAAAGAAGTTAATCATGTACAAATAGAAACAAACTCCTTAAGTAGAAATAGCAAATAAAACCTGAAAAGTAATTTGATGGCAGGGGATTTTCTACGATCCAAATTCAGGAATCCCAAATTCATCAATTACTCACAAAAGGTAAACTATTTGTCCGCTTCTTAATTCAGCCCCAAAATTCGCAAAAGCCACCTGATTTTTACTAATTAAACAATGCTACTCAACAAATTCAAGTAAAAATTACCAGGGGTCAAGATCCTAAACAGTATATTAGACATTTATCTCCATCCGCCAATATATTAGAAATAAACACTGGATCCAATCAAAAGAAACAGTACATACCTTCTAAATCGAAGAATTCGACTAGGGTTTTAGGATTTTAGCATCCGATCATACAGGGGACAAAAAGGTAAGGTAAAACTCAGCGCGAGAGAGAGAGAGAGAGAGAGAGACGGTGTGGTGTTTGGTGTGTGATTCGAGAACAGTTGAGGTGTCGCTGTGTGCGGGTGGTGTGTACACTATACCAATATTTTATGAAACTACACGGAAGTCCTTATAATTTTCTTTATTTAAAGACTCAATGAAGAAAGGTAAAGCAAATTGACTGAAAAAACAAAATTAGTTTTCTAAATAGCGCGCTATAGAGTTTTTCGACCTTAAACGCTAAGTTATGAGATAAAATTGTGCTATTTCAACTACGACTAATATAGCGCGCAACGTGTAGTACAAATAGCACATGCTATGCTATATAGGTTTTTATTTCAAGATTCAAATTGAAAAATATAAATAGTTTATACTTAGGTTATTTTGAATAAAAAAAATAGTTTATGTCATGATACTTAAGTTATTTTGAATAAAAAAGATAAATAACTTATGATATTACTAGAGATATTTTTAATAGAAATTTAGATTTTTCATTGGTTCAAAATATGAGTATTATAATTTCTTAATTAATTTGATGTTCCTTATTGCTCTATAGGACTTTAGATAATGTTAATAATTAGTACAATTATATAATATAATTTTGAAAAAATAAAAGCGCTATGTAGGATAGCTTTTGTTATAGCTATGTTATTCGTGATAGCTTTTTTTTAACCTTCTCATAATAACTTGATAATCGTTATTTAGAACTTTAAAAGAAAACACAATCATATAGTAAATTGCTTAAATGATTTCTAATAATTCATATTACAAGGACTATGGTATCTTAAGCTCACCAAGTCTAGCACCAAAATTCATTGCAAATGACAAATGGAATTGTTGAAACCAATATATTTTGTGAATAATGTGTTTACATACAAATATTATAAATTTTCGAATTAATATAATATAAAAAAGTCTAGCGGTAAAAAAAAGGTTTATAAATTAATTTTGATATGTTCAACTTTTATTGTTTGGCTTTATACTAAATTAGTTCGAAAATTTATAAATTTTGCATGTAAAAACATTACTGGTGAAATAGATCGGTTTCAACTGTTTGGATTTATCGTTGAAAATTAATTTGATATGTTTTGGGGCTAGGCTTACCAAGAGGCTAACGACCTTAAGTACATCCTAGTTCTACTCATATTTTTTTGAAGTGAAACTCGTATATACTTAAACTCACAAAAATATTTAGTGAATTCAACTTTATAATTTGTCAGATTGATATCAAACGATAAATGTACCGTTGAAACCAAGCTATTTTCCAATAGAGTGATGTGTTGATATGCAAAATTTATAAATTTATAAATAAATTTAGTATAAAGTTTAGAGGTACTAAGAGAAAAAAGAATCCTTGTACGTTATTTTAGTTTCATCATTTTTTAGCTGATTGAATATGCACTAAATAAATAAAATATAAATAAAAGAAGTATTATCATATGACTATTTGTCACAATATAATCTTTTCTATTAGTAATTTCAAATATATATCACTTCAAACTCATAAATCGTAATTATTGATTACGGTCTTTATCACAAGTGATGTGTGCCCCTAAAATTTGATAAGTTAGAGTCATTTAGGTATAAAATCAAGTGGGCAAGCAAAGAAAAATAATTATTAAAATCCGTAAACAAATTTTTATTTGATCCAACTGTTCTTCAGCCTCTTGATATTTTAATAAGAAGGTTGCCCATATTATTTCTGTTGATAATAAAGATTAAATGATATTTTGAATGTTAGATATTCAATTCTAACATCCAAAATTATTTGTGGCCTAGCTGAAATATGTTTGAACTAATTCAGCAAGAAAATTGTTTCAGTTAGACAGATCTCTAATTTGTTTGTTGTTAGTGCAAACGAAAAGTTACATACACATTTTAAATTCTGGCAACTGTTACACATGATTTTTTTAAAAGAGTTTCTTATTTCTTTCTTTTTTGAAAGAGGCCGGACATAATTTTTAGCTCTGAATTCAAGTTACCTCAACTATAAATACATCATCCAAAGCAATATAATATAGAATGAACTTATCTAAATTTAGAAAGAGATTACATGACATATAATTAAATAATCTACACTTACACTTTGATCAATATTAAATTTTTTATTTTAAATTGCGCTAACTTTTATCTATATAGTGGGACTAATTGGGCTTAATTAGCCTCCAGTAACATTTGAGCCATATTTCTTTTCTGACCGCAACAAAGTTAGTCAAAACTAAGTCAAAAAGTATTTTGGACATGTTTGAAATATAGGGGACTTGTTTCAAAATTCATACAAATTTAAATTAAATGATCCAAACTGAACTTAATATTGTCAGTACCTCACCTTATCCGAACTTGTAACAGTTTGGGTCTTGACTCTTTAATTGCTAACTAGGCAATTAATGGCTATATTTAATATTCACACCACGTTTGTGACAAATTCACGACAATAAAATGAAACTACTTTAAAGCATGCACCAACACATACATGCTGTGAATAATCACAAGAGCAAGAAATAAATTTGATGAATCATCTTAACAAAACAAACAAAAATGAAGCATATGAGTATGCTCTAATTTTTATTAGTGTATACCTGTTGGAATATTACAATACCTAATAGTTTATAAACTAGACAAACGAATTACCTTTCAAAGAATAGTTAACTTTTCTACCTCAAAAAAGGAATAGTTAACTTTGTACTTGAGAAATTGGAGGACAACTAATTTTATCATTCAATTCATTATATTTTTTTTGAAATATTTGTATGAAATTATAACAACCTTTAGGCTATTTCATCCAGATTGGAGAGTATTGTTTAGGTGGATGATTAATGTTTGGTTGTTCTTGCATGTGTAATTCTCTTAAATAATCTTAAATGTAAATGTACAAAACAAGGTTTTGCAATTTCTTGCTAAAAATAGTTTATTTATTAAAAAAATTCATGGGATTTCACTAGTCCTCAATTATGCAATTTAGTAACAAAGATTTAAGAAAAGAAAAGTCAATAACACTTTAGACCCAAATTGGTAACAACTGGTATGGATTTGGATTATTTTAGTAGTACAAGTTAATCTAAGTAGATCCAGTAACAAACTTTATTTAAAATCTTCAAACAAACTAAATTTAATTTATAACTACAAGTCCACAACTAATAGCCGGTATTACAAATCATTAACTATGTCACATAATGCATTAACAATTTACAAAAAAACAAGCACATACATATGAGATTTGGGCACCTGAAACTTCAGAATAATATGTTTATTTTCTTTGACTTTGAAATAGTAAGAAAGTAACTTACATGCTGTAACAATCACCACAACCGTAGAATATTTCATTTCATTCAGATTTGGTCCGCTTTTGGAAATACCTTGATTTGTTATCAATTTTCTTTTTGAAAGATGCTTGATAGAAGCTATCAAATAGAGTACAAAAAAATAATGTTAAATTGTGTTTCGAGCATATAATTTGTACACATAAAATCTTTTGTACTCTATTTTACTTTTTATTTTCCTTTGGTCGAGAACTGCTTCTATGTGCAATCTTAATCTCCTTAATCTTCCTATTAAAAAGATATAAAAAAAAATTATGTATATGAAAACTAAACCTCTTAACATGATCTTCAAGTACTACATGCTTTATTATTATTTTTAAAGTTGGAGGCAAATGCTGCTAACATGCCTAATTATTATGTAAGTATATACTATAACTGTTTGAGTGAGGTTGCACTGATATGCATAATGTAGAGCGATTTGTACTATAAATTCATAATTATGTTTTTAAAATTCAAACAGTTAATTTAAACCGGTTAACATGATCTTTATATAAAAATGTATTTGAAGATTATTTAAAAATAGTGTTTTGTCATCTATTTACAAGAGAAGTAAGCAAATTTAAAAAATATATAAAATTTAGTTTTTAAAGTACATTTTCATATAAATATTATTTGAGTAGTTCTGATTGACTATTTAAAATTTAAAAATATAAATATAAATTAATAATACCGACTAATATGTACATCAGCATAGCCTCACTCTTTAACTGTTTGTCATTTGTTAAATGAATGACTAAATCTTGGGTTCGAGAACGGAGTAGGTCCGATGCCCATCGGACCTACTTTTAGGTTCAACGCCACGCTGACCGTCCGATCTAGTACACGATTTGTGCGCACAAAAATTGAAACATACACCCACGGGGTTTAAAGCATTTCGCACGAATCTAAAAGCAAATCGATGGTGATTAAACCCATCGAACCGAGGTAGGTCCTCTCAAGTCCTTGGGTTCAGGCCTGAATCTGATTTAGGCCCAGGCCGAATCAACCCCAGTTCAATCCAGATTCCAGAGGCCGAGCAAGTGGGGATCGCACTTTGCTTTGCTCTCAAATCTTCCTCTGTTAAGCTGCACGTGGGGATCGACTCGTACTTTGGTTTTAGATCGCGACCGTTGATTTAAATAATTAATGGCTCTCTGGTGGAATTCGTGTGGGTCTGGTTTTCTCTTGTTTTGGTAAATGGCAGAGAGAAATGTTATCTTTTTTAAAGAAATCGGTTTAATTTTTTAATAACAAAAAAATTAAAATTTATTTGTTAATGTAAAATCAATGAAGATGATATACATTATTTTTTTTACGTGTACATAATTTTTTTTTTCAATTTAGATTTTATATAAGCTAATAAGTTGAAAAATTATCACAAGCTCTTGATATTAGTAAATAAAATCGAAATACCGTAATTTTTTATCTTTGCATAAAAATTAATATAAATTATATTTAACTTTTTTATTTTTAACATTTAAATTTTAAATTTTAAGTTATCATAATTTTATAAATAGATACGATGGAGACACTACAAATGAATATATTTAAGAGTGAGGCTATGGTGCTATGCATAGCACGGATGGGGTCCGTGCTACGGTCAAAAATTTGATTTTTTAAAATTCTAATGGTCGATCCAACCGTTCAATGTGATAACCATATGAATATGTACTTGCAAACTAAATTTTATATTTTTTCGAATTTTTTTACTATTGAAGTCTGAAAAATAAATTAAGGAATGGAAGTTTGTTCGCAGAAATTGAGAGGCACCATTGAAGTCTGAAAAATAAATTAATGAATGGAAGTTTGTTCGCAGTTCCTTTATGAGAGCATGATTCTCAATCCCTTGAGATTGCCATTTCTCGGTATTTCTCGCACTTTTTATTAGCTTCTACTTTTCATTAATTATACAATATTTGGTAGTTTCTCTTTTGTTTTCTGTATAGCACTGCGTTGATTGTTTTGTCTTATTAATCATTGAAAACAGCTTATGTTTTCCTCACGCACACGAGTTGTTTGACGAATTGCCACAAAGAACACTGCTTAGTTTTCTCCACAGCAATTGGTCTATTCATGTGATCAGGCTTAGGTCCTTTGTTTATCTTTCATAATATACTTTCTTTTATCTTGTTTTTTTCTTCTTTTTAAAACTATCATATTCATACAAATTATTGCCATGAATTGCTTTACTACTTGCAATTGTTGCTTTCCTTTACTTTCTATTGGTACTACTGAAGTACAAAGTTATCCGATTAAAATATGCAATATCAGCTTTTTAACTACACAATTTGCTTGTATCAATATATGGAACACTTCCTAAGAAAATATGACAGTGTAAAAGGCATAGCCACTTTTCTCAATTACACTAAAAAGATGCATGCAATCATTGCTTATTTAGAAAAAGAGTACAATTTTTTCTCAATCAATTGTTATTGCCATGTTTGCATAAACATGCATTGCCAATCACTGAATGTACTTAAAAAAATGTGTCACTTCTGCAGTAAAGATTCACTCTAACAAAAGAGAGAAGGCTAGGGTTCCTTATGGTGTGACCCTTTTTAAAAAAAGAAAGGAAAACAAAAATCACATTTCTGCCCAATGTTTTCTTGAAAAATTGTGAGTTTCCACAGATTCTGGTAAGAATCTCCACAAATTGCCCTAGAAGAGTTACACGAAGGATCCTAAATTCAGTTCTCAATTATTCATCTCTTGAGACCCGAATGAATCCTGTTTTTGTAGCCTCCTCTGCTGAAGTACCTTCCTTATGAAGACATCAGCGACTAGGTCAATTTCATCTTCCAGGTTAAAGTTCGATGCATCTTTCCGGGAACTCTTTACCAAATCTGTGACCGAACTTGCAGCTAATTCAAGCTCACTACATTCTTCTCCCTCTTCTTCATCCAGATTGAATAGGGAGTGAGTTAAGTCGGGATACTCATCATCACCCCCTTCAAAAAGCGCCATATCCATATCCTCAAAATAGTGATCAGGTGTACCAATCGTATCCATTTGGGCTTTTCGTGGTACCATTGCACCTTCATATGCCCTGAAATTGGCACCGGTATGGGTACTGGTATCGCCATGTTGTTGGTCCCTTTCATTGGAAAGGATTGCATTCATCTTGTGAGAGATTGTGGTCATTAGAACCTTTTTATTGTTTAGTAGCCCTAGGAGGAGAAGCCGTGTTTTCAACCCGGCAGTTTTGGTTTTCACAGCAATCGATTTGGTTTTCACAAGTGTAACAACAACCGTAAATAGGTTTTTGAAGAACTTTGAGGCCTTATCCTTCATTGTTTGAATGTTAGGAAGAATTTGTTGAAATTTGAAGGGATATCAGCACAGAATGTTAGTATTTGGCATGAACATAAACAGAATTACAAGAAACTTGAAACCATTCAGACTATGTATTAGATGGTCAAAATAGCTATGAATGTTGGATAGGTGAGAGGTTTGGCATGGGCTTTGTACTGAGGTTTTTGTGGGTATATATAGATGAAGAAGCATACTAATTCTTTGGCTGTGTTCACAACATAATTGGTGATTCAGATTCTATGTGACCAGTTACACATTACAAAGCCTGTGAAGGACCGGCAACAACAGAAATGAATTTGTCGATGTGGGTCGCCACACCATCTTAGAACCCATATCTCCACAGATGATATTATACTATTCTTGGTGGGGAGGACACTATGAAAATAAGTCTTGTGTGCTCTCAATTTGCTCTAAAAACTTAAGAGATCAGAGGTACTAATGTCGTAAGAAATCAGGGTATATATTGCATAATCATATCCTATATTGCAGTCTAACAAAGGCATATATTACGCCATCTGATCCATATATACATATGAGGTATTAAGTATCTTATATTCTTATAGTATTTCATAAAAATAGTATATTTCTTAAAATGGTATGTTATATCCTATGAGGATGTGTAGAAATATCTTATAATAGTTATTGTAAAAGGTATATATGTAATTTCAACGCTTTGATTATCTGCTTTTTACGCAATAATTTTAAAAGATTTGCATTTTTCCATTTTATGTTAAATGGAGAAGAGTTGGCTTCTCCAAAAAAAGTTTGACAGTAGGTGTTAAAGCAAAGTTAAGTGCTTAAATTAGGAAAGAAAAGAAAAACATGGAAGTGTGATTAATTGTTTATTTGGCACATAGTTAGGAGCTCAAGAGAGCTATGCTCTCTTTTATTTTCATTCTTTGACTACTTAATGACAAAAGCAGTGCCCACACATATTTTAATGAAAAAGTGTTCATCACCTCACCTGTAGACATTTTTCCAAATGCTTTTGCTTTTTGAGCTTTCCTATTGAAGTTTGCTTGTACGTGTTGGCTTACAGCTTGGGTTAGGATCTAGTTCTTTTTCATAAACATTCATTACATAAGAAATATGATACATACAGAACTTGGTGGCCTAGTTATTTTTTATTTATTTACTTATTATTTATTTTATTTTTTTTAGAAAGAGCCTAGTTCTATTTTGTGATTCATTTTATTTTGAGGAAATATTTGTGAGTATGTGGGTCAGGTATTAGCAATTATACTTTGTTTTTATGAAATATGTATAAATATAAATAACAACCCAATAATTAGTAAGTTGTTGTCTCCATTTGCACAAACTTTTAAGTGGAACTTTCTTCATAGCAAATGTAGACTTTGTAAGCTTTTCTATGTTGTTGATAATACAGTGCTATAAGCCATTGTTAAGTTTTGATAATTGTATTGAACAGTATGTGGCGAAAACCACATGTAGTTTTGTTAACTTTTTGGAAACCAAGGATCGATTACAAAGAGTTTGTAATCTTCAGATGATTGGGAGTGCTAATTTAAAATTAAGTTCTTTAGATTTTAAATTATTTCTACAAAATGCACCCAAAATTGAAGATTTGATGCAACTTTAAAGGCTGTCATTGTCACATACATGGCTCTCTCTTTCATTTAAAGTGAAATTATATACAAGAGCAAGTTGGTTAGGTTGATTGCTTGTTAAATATATGCATCATGAAGGCTTGCTGTAAAGCACACTGTAATAAAAGGCACTATTTTTTAATAAATTTACTAGGAGTTAATAACTACAGCAATGTTTATCCTGAAATAAATATGTCATTACCTAATTAAAGGAGTGTTTTGTTAGTTATGGATGAAACAAAAATTGTACCTTAAAACAATAGAAAGAAGATTGATATAAAAAACACAGTAAACTGGTACGATTCTCGCTGCCAGTTTGGTTTGTGGTGAAACTAGATGTACTGGCAATTTAAAGTAAATGTACATACAAAGTTCACATTTTTAATTAAGTACATATCACTTTTACTTGTATTTTGACTACCTTCAGTGTACCACAAAGTGTTTCATTTCACACAGTGCAGCTCATTAGGCAAATTTATGTAAAAGTATATGTTCTGTGGTAAATTAGGCAATGAAACTTTTATGTGATTCTTGAATTAACTGCAGTAAGTTTCAGTCTGCATTAGCAACTTTACATTGGATTTGGGCCTTTCTTATATTCCATATCTACTTCCCTTTTTTTGTTTACTCTTATATGATATACTGAGATTGTGACTATCATAAGCTAATAATTCATTGAGGGAGCCAAGGAAGTTAAGATTTTGAGAACCAGGCTTAACTGGTATGGGAGATTCAGGTATAATCCAACTCCATCTGGGAAGTAAAGAAAAAAGGAGGGCTTTTGAGCACTTCACTAAAAATAAAGCTAGATTTTAACTTCCTATGAAGAAATGAAACAAGATTAGTTTCTATAGGAAGAACAATTAATGAAATTATTACATTTTAGTACCTCGCGACTTGATGAATTAATTCAAATAGGTGAGATTGGAAATACTAAGTCATGCATATTATAGGTTGACCCGCTATTATTTGTTTCCTTAATGCAATTTGGCAAAAGTAATCTCTCAGTATCTTTTCTCCTATTTGATCTACTAAGGTGTGAAATCATAATTGTTGAAGCACTAAACTGCATTGTATGTTCAATTTCCACTTGCTTCTAATTATATATAAATTATGCTGATCAATTTAGTTCTAAGCATTAAGATTACAATAATAGTTAATGCTTTTAATTTATTTTTAATTTTAAGTGGAAGCGATTACTAATGAATTATTATCTCAAAGAGCACTAACCTTTATTATAATTCTAATAGGCCATGACACGTTTCGAGTTGAACAAAATATCTTCTTGTCTATCTCGATTTTTCAAATGTAGAACGACATTACTCTCGTTTTTAAATATACTTTTGACCTTCTAAAAGGTCGTTAGTGTTGGACCACTTTCTAGAGCGTCTTTAATTTCAAATTTTCAAATCTATAAACCTTGCTACCAATTCTATATAAATTGAATCTTTTAATTATGTAAACTCTGTTATACAACTTTGTAAAGTGCTGATTTCAAATTTGTAAACTTAACAACTAATTTCAAAAATATATTTTAATATGGTCTCATTTGAAAGAGAAAATCGAGTACAAGATGTCATTAGTTTTATATTCATAAGATTCCTCACAAATCGTCAGCAGCGAGATTGACTGGAGGAAAAAAGAAAAATATAAAGAGAGGTGACTAATGGGAAGAAAAAAAAGTACAAACAATACAAAAAAAATACGGAACTCTAAAAATAGAAAGTGGGCTCGAGGAGCATATTAGAGGATGTAGAACCAGAAGACTATACCTTCACTAAAATAAATTTTGTGAGCAGTAAACTTGGTAAGCTCTCGTCTTAAAGTTCAAATTACTCAATTTAAGCAAGGATCAATACATGCTACATTATTACATGGAATGTTGTTTTTGCTTCCTACAACGTACACAAAATAGAATAAACTGTATATATATAGAGTTGGGCTATGGTAATTGTGCTTGGAGACCAAATTTTATATTTTTTGGAAATTGTTACTATTTTTTTAGAATTTTTAAAAATCGCTGTTTTTCAAAAAATCGTGGACCATCAAAAACAACAATTTTCAAAAATTCTAAGGAAATAGTAAAAAATTTCCAAAAAATATAAAATTTGGTCTCCATGCACAATTTAATATGGAGATCAATTTGAACGGTTCGGATCGACATTTTAAACTTTGAAATCACAAAATATGAGTGTGAAGTAAAACACTCGTTTTACTTCGCGAAGCACCGTAGCCCAACTCTCTCTCTCTCTCTCTCTCTCTCTATATATATATATATATAGAGAGAGAGAGAGAGAGAGAGAGAGATTGGCTAATATCAAAATGTTTGTTCCGAAACTGTGTTGCAACTAATTGATTTTTTGATTTTCAAAGTCGAAACAGTCAATTCAAACTATTAGATGTGATCTCTATATTAAAAGTTCTTGGATATCAAATTTTACATTTTTTGAGACTTTTTTTACTATTTATTAAGCTAATTTTAAAATCATTGATTTTAATAAATAGTGAAAAACTTCTGAATCATTGAAAATAGTAATTTTAAAACTGACTTAATAAATAGTAAAAAAATTCCAAAAAATATAAAATTTTATCTCCAAACACATTTTAATATAGATTGAATGTTGAACGGTTTTGGAACGACTGTTTGAACTTTGAAAATGTAACGGTTTTGGATCGACTGTATGTAGTATGAAGTTAGAATAACATTGTCAATATCTTTTCTTGAGATAATAAGCTGAAAGATTATATCTGTTGTCATTATGCACTGAGCCACTGAGCATATAAGATCCTTACATAAGAGTGCTCTAAATTAAATGTCTCAACTTAGAAAAGCTGATGGTACACATTGGTTGCTGCAATGGAAGGAAAAGATAAAAAGGGACTTGTTAGTGACCCAAAGAGATATAATGTCACTATTATAAAAGAAAATGCATTGTTGCTTGAGCTTAATGATCACATTTTGCAGCATAAAACCATGTCTCTCGCCTATTTTTCATTATGGCTCCACTTGTCAAAAAGATGGTCTAAAAAGACCAAAAGACACCTTCCCACTTCAATTAAAAGAAATTATTGTAATCCCGCAACTTTTTTAGGGTTAAATTTGTAAGGATCTCAATTATCATCAGCACATTAATTCAAATGTTTGGATTGCCAAAGAATAGCTGTTCTTCCAAATAGCAATGTTATTCCCAATTCAATGCAATCCAAACAACTAAGAGTATGTTTGAATGATAGTTTGAATGCACATTGCTATTCCGAATAGCCTCTATTCTCGAGGAGTCCCCTATTCTAGCTATTCTCACTTCATCCAAACATACCCTTTAAGAATAGAAAAATTCCTCACTTCCTTCTCGATGCGGATCTTAGTGTACTTCAAAGAGTGCTAAGTCACTCTCATGATTCAAATTATGAATAGCTAAGAACAACACTAATAGTGTTGTTCCTTGTAATAAAGATGAAATAATGGCTATTTTTGTGTGGTAGAGAAAGAGAGAGAAATACTTTATTTTTGAATTTAGTCACAATTTCAATTTAACAAAGTTGACATCACTTCTGTAATATTCACATCGTGACAATTGACTTGAGAGTTAGGACTCCACTTACCTATCTTTCTTTTTCCGTAGCATCACATTAACATTATTTTTTTTCTCAGTTACAACTATTCACTATTTCAAATGTACAATTCAAACAACATTCTTACTAATCTGAATTGCACCAAATTAACCAAAATAATACTATTTTCACACTAATATGAAAATCACTATTTTCTCTTTATTCTCATCTACTAATATCAATTCCTCTATTCTTGCACTAATCCTTGCACGATTCAAACATGTATGTATAGATACAGAGTTAAAATCAAGTTTTCCAACTTTATATTTACATAATTTTTTTCAATCAAATTTTGTACATACAACGTCTCACATAGAAAATATTATCTTAATCACTACATCAAAAATGAATATTGTCCAAATTCAGAATAGCTTCATGAAGAAAAACAATATCCCCCAAAAGTACACAAAATTGAATTAGGTCGATAGAAACTAAAAACTTCTTGAAAAATTCAGTTATGCGAAAGGCTTAATGTAAATATTTTTTTATAATTAATTAGTCAATGACACGAAATTGAGAGTGAAATAACCACTAAGTAAGTAGCATATTAATGCTACTAAGTCCAAACAAATTTGGTGGACATCCCTGTTCTCTGTGGCAATAAAGGCATATAATACCATGTAGTGAGTCGTAGAGAAACGCCCAATTAATTGTGATAACAAAAATAAACCAAATTAAACAAATTTAAATTAATATTACTGACAAAAATATTTAGTTGGCATAAATTCAATTAATATTAATAACAAAAATATTTAAAAACACGGCTGAATTTCATAATTCGATATTTTATTTCTACCAAGTTCTTCAGTAAGATTTCGGGTATGTCATTAAATTAATTAACTTTTATTATTTAAAAAAATTCAATGAACTTGTATTTTTAAATGAGGATGGTTCAAGACTTCAAATGCATTCAGTTTTAGACTTTTAGTGTCTCCAATATACCTCTATTTTTAATTTTAATAATTTTAAATTTAAAACTTAATTTTCAAAATTAAATAAAACCATTAGATATTATCTATATAATTTTCTCTCTATATATATACGAGTAAAGTTAGCATGTGTTGTGCTCACCAAGAGGGTTTGGTGAGAACAACTCCAAAAGTTTATTGGATTGGCTTCAAATGACGAATTCAAACTATTGAAACCAATCTACTTCAAACGTGATGCATGTACATGTAATTTGAATTCATTTAGTATAAAGTCAAACGGTCAAAACATGATGAAAAATGAATGCATAAAAAACCTTATAAAAAGTTAATTTATTTTATCGCTTGACTTTGTGCACACATCACTTATGTAGCAGATTGGTTTCAACGGTTAGAATTTGTTGTTTGAAGCCAATCCGATAGATTTTTGAAGTTGTGCTCACCAAACCCTTTTGGTGAGCACAACACACACTAGCTTTGCTCTATATACAAGATTATGGAATTCAATTTTGTTTTAATTGTTATCAATAGCTTGAAAAAAAAACACATTGTCGTGAATAAGTTTTGAACGCTGATTTATCAATATATTGATTCAATATGAAAATAAAACATAAAAGTAATAATTTTTTATGTTCATGTTGAGAAAATAATATTGATTACATTCAACGATTTTATTTTAACATGTAAATTTTCAAATTTTTAAAATTAAAATATGAAAAAAGTAAAGACATGTTAAAGACAAAAAAACAAAAACATTTAAATCATTTTCTTTTTAAATACTAAACTTCTTAAATATTTACATATTTGCTACATATGATAGAACTATTGCCATAGTTGGTGAAACTATTTCTTGCTAAAATGGAGCCTTTTTTCAAGGTGGTCCAATTGACCACCCTGTTTTGGACCAATTACTTTTTGTTCAAATTTGATTATATATTAAAAAGGACTTTCCATCTCAAAAATTTGATTGGGACAAAAGGTTGATGTACCAACAGGTCCTGCACTCTCCTTTCTTTAATATGGATATTTCTGTACCACTTGTAGACGGCCATCACCGACATTTTTATTAATATTCAAAGTTAACTGCAAATTAATTATTATACCCACGTTTCCTGATTTTTGCCAAAAATGTCTAAACCGGTCATAAAATGGCCGTATTTTTTTTAGAGACACTATGAAGAGCAAGATAATAAAATCTCACACTGAAAATTCGAATTTATTGTTAAAATATTTGTTAGATTACTTCTTTTGATTTATAATTAGCATATTTATACTAAAATACACTAGATTACTTGAAATTATGTTGAATTACACTATATTACAATAAATTATGTTGAATTACGCCAAATTACATTAACTTCGCTAATTATGCTGAAATACGGTAAATTACGCTAAAGTAGACCAATTTTGTGCCATCTTTCATGAATCATAAAAAATAGTAAAAAAATTCCTAAAATAGTAAAAATTGGTATTCTACAAGTTCATTATGTAACTAATTTACTGAGCTACTTAGATTAAATAATAGAAATAAAAATCTTAATCGGAAACTTCAACTCAAGTTTTGAAACTCTTTCCTTTGTTTTCTGGCAATTCTGAATTTTGAAAACCAGCATAGCTGGCACGGACGCATGAGTCTTTTCGCAAGCTTTACGAAAAGTGGTCATTTGTTGAATTCGGACACTCGAGTACTGTTTTATGGCCGTTTGAAGTTTCGTCGTTGTTTTTCGCCTTTTCAGTGAAGATATCGTCCCTATTCATATGTAATTTAGCGTAATTTATCGTATTTTAGCGTAATGTAATGTAATTTAGTGTAATTTACCTTAATATAGTGTAATTCAACATAATTTCAAGTAATTTAGCGTAATTTAGTATAAATATGCTAATTATATATCAAAAGAAGTAATCTACAAATATTTAAATAAAAAATTCAAATTTTCAGTGTAAGATTTCATTATCTTGCTCTTCATAATGTCTCTAAATAAAAAAAAATAAAAAAAAACCGGCCATAAAATGGCCGGCTTCTGGGGAGAGAAAACCGGCCATTTTGTGGCCGGTTTGGACATTTTTGGTAAAAGTCGGAAAACGTGGTTATAATAATTAATTTGTAATTAACTTTGGATATTAATAAAAATGTCGGCGGCCATCATCCTATAGCATTGAGTCCATACAAAATATTAGTTCTTCTTCAAGGAAAACATACATAAAATATTAGTTGTATTTCTTGTGCTTTAATTAATGGTGAAGTCATACAGAGCTGAGAGGGCACTTGTTCCCTCCTAACTATTTATTTTTTAAAGTTATTTTAATTTCCTAATTAATCAGAAAAATTTATGATAAAAATACTTAAAATTTAAAAATTATAAAATGATACATCACCCTAGATAATTATTCTCAAAATATGTTTCTCTTTCTATATTTTTATGAGAAAAATTTATAAAAATATACTTATTATCCAAAATACTTCCGTTCTAAAATTTTGTTCCAACCTACTAAATATTTGGCACCATTTGTTCTTTGAGACATTTTTTAGAATATAACTTAACATGGTACAGAGATAAGGGGTAAGAATTCAAACTTCTAATAACAACAAAATAAGTAATGGGACTGAATATATCAACTACAAGAACAATTAATTGGTATTTTTTTTTAATTTTATCAAATCAATAAAGAAACTTCAAAATTAAATGTGTATTCAATTTATAAAAATGAAGTGTTAAGCTTTAAACAATTTAGACTTTTCTGTACACTTCTTTTAAAAAATGAAGTGTCAATTGACCTTTAATTAAAAAATATGACTTGTGTATGGGATCTGAGTAGGTACCAATTAATTGGCATAATCTGATGGTGCACACTAAATCTCCACCTTCAGAATTTATATTTTTTTAAACATTCACAAGCATTTAATTCACCAACAGGCCACAGCTGTTAGCATTATATTTCCAGCTATTCTCTCTTCCAGTTTGTATATTATCAGTGAAGCTTTCTTTTTACTTTATTCTAGTATAACTTATTTTACTAAAATTACACTGTTGACCCTAGCAACATTTGTTGGTATCAAAACAATTATATTCCCAAAATTGAAAACCTTGTATATTAATGAATTGATACAATAAAATTAATTAAAACACATTACACATGTAGGCGGATTGGCATATAATTAAACACTACTCATCTTTTTATTAACATAACATTTTTAAAAAATAAAAATGATAAGACAATTTTAACCTTAAATATCTTTCCAGCTGTCATACCTTTTCATAATGTAAATAATATTGTGATTGTTTATTAATTATTTAATTCTCATAATTGCTAGATATTATTTTTCTTTTCTTTTTATTTTGCATTGGATATGAAAATTTTGGACCAATGACTCATCACAAGAAGCATATTAGGAATAAGTTTATTTTACTTAATTTTACCATGATAAAATGTAATTTTTTTTATTGTAGTGTTAGGTTGTACTTTTTTTTAATCATAAGTTAATTGTTAATTGATTCATAATGATTACCATTCAGTATGTCTTTTATGATAATATATACTGTCAAAACATATTTTTTATGATAATTCATGTTTAATTAAAATAAGTAATTATGTCCATTTCTTTAGTTATTTTTGTGAAATAAATGTTAATTGTCAATAAAATATGTGGAGCTGGTTAAAATATATCAATATATACAATGTCGCTAGATTTTCATAATATAATAAGATCTTTCACTCTTGTATTCTCTTTTCTAAAAATCTTAAGATGTACAAAATAAAAATAACAAATACAGCATAATATATACTTATTTTATAAATCTTAAGAAAGAAAATCATATAATAATATATTAGAGAGGAACATATTTTATGAACATAATTTTTAAGGAAAGAAAATTCTATGATAATATATAAAAAGAGTAGTTTCTAAAGAAATAATTAACAAATGGTAATATTGTTCATATATTAAAATATTTAGATCATGTTGTGTTAATAAAACGATAACTAGTGTTAATAAATTAATATCATTCCCCGTGCTAGGCCTATATACATTAAAAATTAATTAGAAACTTTAACTGATTAATTGATAAATAAGAAGTAATATACTTGGTTAAATCTATTTTACAAGTTGAATTGGAAATTAAAAGGAAAACGGTAAGAGGAACTGAATATTTTAATTGATGAAGGTTATATTTTATTTTACAATGTTTCTTGTATATTTACACCAAAGATTTAAAAGAGGAAAAGGCTGCCTGATTTGCGTGATTTAACTTGAGAGTAGGTCCGATGGGCATCGGACCTACTCTGGTTCGATGGGTTTAATCACCGTCGATTTGCTTTAAAATTCGTGCAGAACGCTTTAAAATTCATGCTTCTGTTTCAATTTTCGTGCGCACAAAATTTAAATTAGATCGGACGGTCATTATGCTCGTTGAACCTAAAAGTAGATCCGATGGGCATCGGACCTACTCCGTTCTCGCTTGATTTAGTCTGGTGGGAGGAATGCTGGAGGAACTTGAGTTTTTTTTTTTTTCTTCTTTTAGAATAGTATTAATTAAGGAATGCTAACAAGTATGTGTGAATTAAATGTGTGAGAATCTTAAAGAAAGTTAAAATCAGATGGTAGAGATTAAATTATTTTGCACTATCAGATTGTGCCAATTAATTGGCACCCACTCCAAACCCCTTGTGTGTCCATGAACAATTTCAGTGCCACTTAGATCCCCCATAATTATAGTTAAAATTTTATAAAATCAAAACTGTAGATATTTTATATATGGGTGTATCAAATAGTGCATCAAATTTAACTGATTCATCATTCAATGAGCGATTTAGAAAATGAATAGTTTATTTCTCATAAAAAGTTAATACTTTAGTTTATTTTGATATATGTCTAAACAATTCTCAAATTATACCAAAGTGCTTGTAATTAATTTTAATTTTTTATTTTAATATAAATGACGATTGATTTTTGTGGCTGTAACATATAAATCGTTATATCCACGATACAAACTACAACCTAAAATCTATTAGGGTATGTTTGGTTGGGTTGAGATTAAGCTATTTCGAATAGCCTATTTGGTGTTTGGTTGGATCAGAATAGCTAGAATAGGAAATTCAAATTTTTTGTCTTATTAAAATAGACTATTTCTAAGAATTTTAAAATTTGACTATTCTAATAAGACAAACGACAGTTATTCTTAATTTGACTATTCTAGCTATTCTTCTCCGCATACGTACTCTTCTTCCGGTATTGTACAGTTACACACTATCATACCACTGTTTGGATCTGGACCACCGTTTCATTTCATAAAATAAAGTTACATGATGAATTTTTAACCAGCTCCTCAATCTCAATTTTCTGATTATATCCCTGTCACAGACAACTTCACGCACTACAGCCGACATTTTTATTAATATCCAAAGTTTAATACAAATTATTAATTATGCTCAGATTTTCAAACTTTCGCTAAAAATACTCAAACCGGCCAGAAAATGGCCGGTTTGCTCCCACCCTAAACCGGCCATTTTCTGGCCGGTTTACTCTTTTTTTTTTTTAAACCCACACAAACTCCATAAAAGGGCACCCCCTCCCTTTGGATGAAGGCACACAGCCCGAGGATCTGCGCAATACTGTTAAGGTAATTTTTTTTTATTATTATTTTTTATTTTATAGAATAATTAATTATATTATTAAAAAATTTAAATTTAATTAAAAAAACCCTAAACCCAAAACTCAAAACCCTAAACCCTAAACCCTAAACCCAAAACCCTACACCCAGAACCCAGAACCCAGAACCCAGAACCCAGAACCCAGAACCCAGAACCCAGAACCCTGAACCCTGAACCCTGAACCCTGAACCCTGAACCCTATACCCTAAACCCTAAACCCTAAACCCTAAACCCTAAACCCTAAACCCTAAACCCTAAACCCAATACCCAATACCCTATACCCTATACCCTATACCCTATACCCTATACAAATGTGTCAATTGTTTACTATTAGTTACCTGACAAATGTTTACCATTTAGTAACCTGACAATGTTTACCATTTTCTAAAATGTAGTTTGTTTACCATGGCCTTTATTTCATTACACTATGGTGGGAAGATGCTTAATAGTGCACAAGGGGCGTATTACAACAAAGATGCAGCTCATTCATTAATGATTCCAGATGACATCTCACTTTTAGACCTGAAATCTATAGTTTACACACACACCGGTTACAACCCAGAAAGGTGGGACCTAGAATTGGCAACCTGATATTGCCATCCCTCCAGCGAAAAATTGATGGTTGCGAAACTGGTAGATGAGAGTACGTGGAGAGGCATGTTTGGTTATTTGAGGTCCGAAGGGAATTTTCTAATATAAATATTTGCTAGAAGAGTTCCGGTAGAGCCCGGGGTTGGAAGTTCAGGCTCTGGATCAGCGGCACCACATTATACCCCACAACCAGAAACCTACAGACGTGACTCCACCTTACTCTTCAACGAACCTGACCCAGAACCCTACAACTACGTCACTCCACCAGCACCTCAACGAAGACACTCAGTTGCATCCCCACCTAGACACAATCGAGGCAGACCAAGACACTCAGTTTCAACCCCACCTAGATCCGTAAATGCCACTCCTTTACCGTTACCTCCAGTATCACCTTACCCCAGACCTGCACCAGTAGACGATGCAAGCTGCCCGGACTTTGAAGATATTAATGAAATACCGGAGGACGATCTGGGGAGCGGGGATGAATTTGAGGGATACATGTGGGGGATTCAGATCACATAGAAGGTTGCGATGAAGACGGGCCGGTTAAAACAGCTGAAAGGCATACTAATGAGGGGGGGCCGCTTAGTGGCCGAACTGATACGCACCTGTTCCCAGACCTCAATGATGTTTCTGAGTTTAGAGAAGCAGATATTGGTTATTATGGGCAACGGATTGAGTACAAAGGTGAGCTGACTGCAAACCAATATTTTAAAAGCAAAGAAGACCTAATGAAGAAGATCAGAAAGCACCATATAAAAAAGAATCAGGAGTTCAGATCTTGGAAAAGTGACAGGGATCGGGTTACTCTGGTGTGCAAGGACAAGAATTGTCGTTTCGAGCTTAGGGCAAAGCCGACGGGATGTGCAGACGCATGGGTTATAACTAAGCAAGACAGGCATCACACATGCAGGACTGAGAGTACGAGGGACAACCACGAATGTCTGACGGCAGCACTCATTGCCGATGTCATTGAGAACAGCATTAAAAAGGACCCGTGTATGAGCATCCAGACAGTGGCAGACATTGTTTTGGCTGTGTATAACAATGTGACACCTAAATACAACCGACTGTGGAGGGGCCGTGAGCTGGCAATAGCCCGACAATTTGGGAGTTGGGAGATTTCATACAGCTTGCTGAGACCACTGTTGCTTGCAATTTGCCACAGTAATCCCGGCTCGACCCACTAGTTTCTGACCAGCCCGGTACGAAATAAGGAAACAGGACTAATCATGCCAGGGGTTGCCCAGTTCAGAGCCGTAGCCTAGGCGTTTGGTCCATGCATTGCAGCGTTCCAGTACTTGAGACCAGTGATCAGCATCGATGCCTGCTTCTTGTTTGGGCGATATGATGGGAGGCTTTTGATAGCTTGCGGCTACGATGCCGAGAACCAATTGTTGCCTATTGCATTTGCAATTGTGCGGCAGGAGGATACTGAGAATTGGGGTTTTTTCTTGCAGTGGTTGAGGAATGAAGTGCTCGCCCGTGTAAATTTGTATGTGTTATATCGGACCAGCACAAGGGGATCAAAGCTGCACTGACAGCTGAATACGGATGGCCTCCCGAGCCTTTTGTGCACAGGTATTGTATGCAGCATGTTGCTGACAACCTGGTCCAGAACTGTGGAGGAGACAGATGGTACAGATGGAGGTTCAGAGAAGGAGCAAAGAGGAAGAAGCCGAGAAGATTGAAAGAGATGTTCGAAGAGTTTGCTCATGTATGTCTAACTTATAACATTTCGTTTAATTATCTTATAAGAATTTTATGAAAATGAAATAACACCCCTTTGTTTTTGTGCAGCTAAATCCGAAGTGTAATGCATATTTAAAGAGGGTGGGCAAAGTATGTCCTAATGATGCGATGGAGCCGTCCAATTATGAAAAGATTTTCCAAACCTGTGACGGAGGATACCAGTTTGGTATCATGACAACAAACGGCTCCGAGTCGCTCAACAATGTCTTCCGAACGAGTCGTAGATTGCCTGTTTGTGCCATAGTGGAGGATACGTTCTACACGTGCAACAGATGGTTTGTTCAACGGCGTCAGCGAGCAATGGAATTACAAGACAAGGGACAGGTTCTTTCTGACCGGGTTTTGCAAAAGATAAAAAAACGTTACGGTAAAGCTTCAAAAATGCAGTTGGTGCGTTACACGCAGAGCCAAGGTCAGTACCAAGTTTTATCCCCAAATGAGTACGTTCCTTGCACCCGCAGCAACATGGGCAACATGGAACCCACTCACAGGGAGTTCATGTATATTGTGACATGCGGTCCCGACAGACAAATGGAATGCACTTGCAGAGGTATCTAATTAACTTCTATTCCGTGCGCTCATGTCTTAGTTATTTGCCGTGACCAAAACTGGCAAGAGGACGACTTTGTTGCAGACTGGTATAAAACGAACTATCTTGTGAGTACTTGGAACCATGTGTTCATTCCAATTGGCAATATGGGAGACTGGCCTCCTAATGTTGGAGACAGAATCCTTCCGAGTAGTGGTTGGATTAGGAAGGGGAGGCGAAAACACACCCGTCTTGTAATGACGATGGATGAAATGGAAGGTAGACGAAGGGGGCATCAGCCTCGCCGTTCCACTTCCGATAGGCAACGAAGAGGTATGTAACATTCATCCAAAATTATTTTTCTTTTCAATTTATACCAACTTACTAAGTAACACATGCAAATGCAGAGGCAAGAAACGCAGCAAATGCGGTAGAAAATGAGCGAGTAATGGCGTCGGGAAGTGGGTCCGGAGGGTCACGGCGTAGCACAGCTACGAGCCGTTTAGATACAACTGCTATGTATGCCGAAGTAATGGGAGAGGCGGTTGACATAGGAGGAGAGGCGATTGGGGTGCAAGGGGAGCCATCTGTGATCCAACTGAGGAGGTCCACTACTAGATGTTGGGTTTTGACTGCTCAAACCCGTTGATTAACTTTTAGGTTCAAGCTGCGGAAAGACCGTAGAACAAAAATTTCTACGTCTAACTCAAGCCAAGGATTAAAAGATGGTATCGTTCTTTTAATCTTTAAGGATCTATTCCCGTAATTGATTTCTAAAACTTAAATCTATTTACAAGTAAATAAATTTAAATAACATTTATACCTTGTTTCCAAATTACAATTGGAATGCAGACCGAGCGAGAAGACCGGATCTGAGCAATGACTTCTTTTGGAGCAATGACTTCTCTCGGAGCACCAACTTCTCTCGGAGCACCAAACATATGGTGCCTCTATAGGTTATCCACCAGGACTAGCCAGAGAGCGGTTTATTTCTTTTGCCAGAAATACCGTAAACTGTGGTATTGCGCAAACACACTATTCACGAGAAAAAGACGAAATAGCAGAATTCCCGACCGACAGTTATTCTGATTTTACTAATAAGCAAAACAGAAATACCGTGACTTTCGGGAAAACACTATTCACCGAAATCCCGCAAACACTATTCAACAACTCGAAAGATAATACGTATCAGATACGTATAACTTTCGTTTAAACTGCAACACTATTTGGGAGAGAAAAACTTGATTCGATTCGATCCGATCTGATTCGATTCAAATGGAATTCTATTTTTTTCTCTACCCCTACCCCTCTATTTATAGGCTTTGAAAATGTGGTAAATGACCAAAATGCCCTCTAAGTAATGTGGTATTTACCAAATTGCCATTGGCGTGAAAAGACCAAAATGCCCTCTAAGCAATGTGGTATTTACCAAATTGCCATTGGCCCAAAATTAAAGAATTGATTTTGGGCTTTACTATTTGGGCTTTTAAATTTAATTCCAAAATTAAATTTCGGCCCAAATTTCTAATATAATTATTCTGAACAATTATATTTTCTTGCGATTCGTTGTTGCGATAAATTTATACAACGTGTCGTACACGCTTATAAATTTAATGTGTTTAAGTTTGTCATTTTTGCATGACATTTATAATATAATAATATCAAGTATAATTAATTATAAACCATCTTATTATTGATCATAATCAATTTATAATCAATCAATAAGATTATCTGATTAACTCCTATAGGTGTGACCCGATAGGATCTGTGTTATGTTGGTAAATAGAATTAAAATCGTTTTAACTTCTATAATCATGAGAGGCATCTGGCAAAATGCATCATGACCATCCAATTACACAGATGATGCTGTACAGTACAATATCACGATCCAGTAAACTATTTTACTTGTGTTTAATTCTTTCGTCTCATAGCTGTCAGATTAATTTCAAGGTAGGTTTGTGTCATCCTTGCAAATTAATATTTTCTTGTTCTTGAACAGATTATCAAATATGATTAACTCTTGTTAATCATACCACATGCAGATAATCTTATTCTATCAAGGGACCCAGTGACACTATAACTCGTATAATAAATACGAGGGACAATAGTACTTTTGGTAGACCATCACTACCTCAGCTAAGTTATGTATACCGAAGAACTACCGTTATAGCTACTTTTTACAGATAGCGTTAGGTAACAATCACACATCTCTTAGTTAGGAAAGATGAATACATCATACTGTAGAACTTAACACTGAATGAAAGCATTAATGACACGAACACAGTTCCGTATAATGTTTCATTCAGGGTCTGTCAAATACCATGTTCCTGGAACATGTATCTATGTGATTAAAATGACAACTCTGTGTCTATGGTCTGTAAAACTTGACCATCTTTTAATCCACATACTAACCTTGTAGCGATAATTAGTGTTCCTGCTAATTACCTCGGTCAGTGACCTTTTAGAGTATTATCATCTATATTATGAAGTTTCACAATTTCAGTCATTAACTCGAAATGATTCATAAATTCAATAATACTCAAGGAAACAAAATGACATTTTATTAATCATTCAATTCATGAACAAAGCTTTATATAATTAAATTATCATATTATTGACTTCTAGATTATTACTTACTAACACTAGACGCACAACAAGGGCATCTACAAGCCAAGCAGGGCCATCTACAAGCCAAGCAGCGCCATCTGGAACCCAAGCCGGGCGATCTGGAACCCAAGCCGGGCCATCTGGAACCCAAGCCGGGCCATCTACTGAGCAACCAGAGCCATCTGCTAGGCCATCTCGTAGGTCATCTTTCGCAAGTGGTTTACTTCGGGGATTAAATTTTAGACGTGGTAGTAATAGGTGATTTATATGCATGTTGTAAAAATTGTGTGGACTCTATTTGCAATTTGTGTGTACTTTATTATTTTGTACGGAACTACAAGAAGTAATGAAATTAATTAATACTCAAATAAATTACAACCTACTTCATCTAACTACAATAAAATACTAATTTTTAGAACCAAACTCCAGATGGTGCCCTTTTATAGAGTTTTTGCGGATTTTTTAAAAAAAAAAAAGAGTAAACCGGCCATTCTCTGGTCAGTTTGGGTATTTTTAACGAAAGTTTGAAAATCTGGAAATAATTAATAATTTGTATTAAACTTTGGATATTAATAAAAATGTCGGGCACTACAGCATAGAACATCTAAATGAATAAAAAATAATATGAAGCCTAACTGGCGCAGAAATCATGGATCCACCAACTTTTCAAATCAAAAAAGAAGGGAAAAAAATTTAAATAAATGCCTCTTTTGGATTTCTTTATCTTAGAAGTTGGTTGCTGGTAGAGTGGGAAAAATGGCACGCCGGAGCCGGCTCCGTCACGGAACGACACGGTAACGGCACGGAACGGCACGGCACGTATGTCGGTTACGTGCCGTGACTCGCGTGTCCCGTGCCGTGACTACTCGCGTGGCGTGACCAATAGTTGGCAAATAAGACACGGCACGGCACGGCACGGAAATTGTCTTGGTCACGGCACGGCACGGCACGGAACACGGAACGGCACGGCACGGGACACGCGAGTCACGGCACGGTAGACACGTCAGTCACGATTCAACATTAATTTATGTTAAATTCTAAATTCTGGACAAAAAAACATGTTTTTAGCATCAATAATTTCTTTCAACATTAATTCTTCATTTTAAATTTTAAAGAATCGTTTCATATTTTTTTTAAATGTTAAATGCGATCAAACGTGACTAACGTAACCAGTCATGACACATTTGGTTATGGCACTTTTGGTCACGGCATGTTTAGTCACGGCACTTTTGGTCACGGCACGTTTGGTCACGGCACGACTTAGTCACGGCACGCGAGTCACGGCGTGACTCGCGTGCCGTGACCATTCGCGTGCCGTGACCACCCCTCATAATTTTTGTCACGGCACGGCACGTGAAAAATTAATTTGGTCATGGCACGGCACGTGACCAAAGTCACGGCGTGTTAGTCACGGCACGGCACGGCACGTTTTTCCCACTCTAGTTGCTGGGGAGCGGGGCATAAGCGGTTGTAATGTCATTTTCTGAAAACGAGTAAAGAGCAGATATTACGGATATTCTGTGCACCTTTCAGTGGAGGCATTTATGTGGCAGATACAAGATATATAACACATCATTGTCTATTAGTTTAGTTCCATATTCAACAATAAATTTGAATCTAAATCGTGTTCTGTGTATAAATCAGTTTCGATATATTCATATGGCGTATAGAAATTTTCAAAATTATCTACAAATTGTACAAGTTATGTCAAAAATTATCTACGAAAACATTCTTTTATGATTTTTCTTTATATAAATAATAATAACAAGATTCGCGAGGAATTTGTAGATTAATTGTGATTTCTTCATTTTCAGCATCAAATGACAAATTATCTGATTTAAATTATTCAGGTATTTTTTAATTTATTTCCGTGTTGTTTTTAAATTATCCCTGAACACTACAAGAAAACTTCAGAATTTTATATATCCATATATGACCGAAATTTGTATTTATAATATTTTCAAAAAAAAAAATCAAATAACCATCGTTTTGGGGGATTTCGGATTCTAACATGGCCGCACCGGTATCCTGCGGACCCATTTCAGCAGGGCCGCAGAATACCGATGCGGCCCCTTAAATGGGTCCGCATAACCATTCTGCGGACTCATTTTTTTTTTCAAACTTTGTGATATCTTATTATTTGTGAGAAAAAGAGAGGGGCAATAGGTGTACACGCATTCCTAGAGAAAGGGGGCACGCATTCCTAAAGAAAATAAATTAAAAAACTAAAAAATTTGAGATACCTCATTTAGATGACCGCGCCTCGATAAAACACCAAAGAAAAAAAAAAGGGTCCGCACAATGCCAGTGCGAACCTATTTAAGGGTCCGCATCGGCATTCTGCGGCCCTACTGAAATGGGTCCGCAGAATGCCAGTGTGGCCATGCTAGAACCCGAAATCTCCCAAAACGATGGTTATTTGGTTTTTTTTTTTTTGAAAATATTATAAATAAAAATTTCGGCATATATGCACTACAAGAAATAAGCTAAGCCCGAATTATATTTGAATATTGTAAATTTTAACCTCGTCGTATATTATTCGTGAATAATGAATTTGTTACTATGATGTATATATTTTACATGTGATGACCCAACTAGTGTATTGAAATAAAACGGCCGGTCCAAGACAGGACCGGACAACCCGTGGTTCGGATCCGGACTGCCCCGGATCTTACCCAAATCCAGACTGGACCGGACCTTGGCTAGAGTTTGGATCACTAATTTTCACGAGAGGACCGGACTTACCCGTGGAACCGTGTAGGACCAGACCGGACCAAACCCGGACTGGACCTTTCAAGCTATTCTGACATCTGTTAATTAATCATTAAAACTGTATCAATCTGTAATATTTTTGTATAGATAAATTATATTATCTGAAAACTAGACTTTCATACCTTTATTTTGATATAAAGAACAAAAAAATCTATGTAGCAATTTTCTCTAAATTGAATTTTGAATCTGGTCAAAATTATATGACTGCTCACTGGAATTTCAGTTTTTCTGATTTCTGACCTCTGTAAATTAATCTTTAAAACTGTACCAATCTAATATTTTTGTAGAGAGAAATTATATTATTTGGAAGCTACACTTTCATACCTTTATTTTGATAAAAATAACACAAAAATTCATGTAGCTATTTTCTCTAAATTGAATTTTGAATCAAGTCAAAATTATAGGACTGCTCACTGGAATTTCAGCTTTTCTGATTTCTGACCTCTGTCAATTAATCATTAAAACTGTACTAATATTTAATATTTTTTTATAGAGAAATTATATTTTCTGGAAACTAGACTTTCATATCTTTATTTTGATATAAAGAACATAAAAATCCATGTAGCCATTTTCTCTAAATTGAATTTTGAATCTGGTCAAAATTATTGGACTGCTCACTGGAATTTCAGCTTTTCTGATTTCTGACCTCTGTCAATTAAATGTTAAAACTGTACCAATCTGTAATATTTTTGTATAGATAAATTATATTATCTGAAAACTAAACTTTCATACCTTTATTTTGATATAAAGTACACAAAAATTCATGTAGCCATTTTCTCTAAATTGAATTTTGAATCTGATCAAAATTATTGGACTGCTCACTGAAAAAAAAAAAAAATAAAGACCAGAACTCGGACTGGACCCGGACCGGACCTTTGACCGGACCAGACAGTGTAAATTTGGACCACGGTCCTAGCACGGGTTTAGACCAACTACAAAAAATCGGACCCACCGGATCCGGACTGTTTAAACCCGTAGACCCATGAGAACTGTGGACCGTGGGAACCGTGGACTGACCGGGTCTGAACCGGACCGTCCCGTTTGCAAAACACTAGACCCAACACATGTTTGCCCGCTTTGAACGCCACATTGAGAGACTATGTTCAAAATCATAGCTTTTCATTATTTGCCGCTCCTCACCGTTCCCTTCCCCACTAAGCTTTCTTTACTCTTCTATCAATCAATACCAAAGAAACCCATTTCATTTTATCTACAAGTAATTTACAAACATGTCTATTATCTATAGCGTGTTGAAATTGCAGGACCACTAAAAATAAACAAGTAGGAATAAATATGTCAAAATTCAAAACGAGTTTAAATAATGCAGAGTCTAATTATTCAACAATTGAAAGATAATTTCAAGTATATATCATATTTGAGTATAGGAAAGATATATATATAATGAATAAAGCTAAAATTTTGTAAAATATACTATCACTCAATTATTTCCAAAATGTCTTTTACAATTAGTAAAAAACTAAAGATTTACAACTTTCTTTTCATATATATATATGGAGACAATTTTAATATGGAGAACACGTTGAGCACTTCAGATCAACTATTTGAACTTTAAAACCGCAAAAATGAATTGGTAGCACCAAAGCTTAGGAACTACCACTTTGGCTAATATCAAAACGTTTGTTCCGGATCTGTGGTGCAACCAATTGATTTTCCGACTTTCAAAGTCCAAACGGTCGATCCAAACCGTTAAATGTGATCTCTATATTAAAATGTGCTTGAAGACCAAATTTTATATTTTTTGAAATTTTTTTTTACTATTTATCAAGCCAGTTTTAAAATCGCTGATTTTAATAAACAGTGAAAAATTTCTAGATCATTGAAAACAACGATTTTAAAACTGACTTAATAAATAGTAAAAAAGTTTCCAAAAATATGAAATTTAGTCTCCAAGCACATTTTATTATAGATTGAATGTTGAACGGTTTTGATCGACCGTTTGGACTTTGAAAATGTAAAAACCGAAGCGTTTGTTCCACAACCTAGGAACAAACGTTTTGATATTAGCCAACCCCCCCCCTCTCTCTCTCTCTTTTTGAAATATTGGCAGTAGCTGCCAACGATATATTGAAATTTCATGAAAGTAATACATCAGTTTCAGAAGGGACAAATTATAGATTACAACAAGAATGGGGTGATCCTAACCACTTAAACTCTACCCCATTGCCCAGCCTCAAAATACCCCCTACTTGAGAGCCGAAATACATCCATAAATATACATCAAAAAAACCGTCCCAACCACTCATAAGAAAGGCGTACCAGTACCACTCTAATTGTACCAAAATGGCTTCCCGGATACCGAAGCAGACCCCCTCCGATTTAATCCGAATCCTGCAAAAGGTTGGTTCCCAGCAGCTTGCGGCCGCCAGAGTTGCAGAAGGTAATCCACATCCGTCCCTCATTAATGATTTTTTCGGCCAACACTCTAGAGGGGATCGTCTTCCCCGCAAATATCCGCTCATTTCTTCGCTTCCACAAATGCCAACAGGTACACGCAAAGTGCGACTCCCATTCCCGTTTGCATTTATTGCCCCGTCTCTTGGCCTGTTCCCTTGATTCATTCCATATCTGACTGACTGAACTGTTTGGCACCATCAACCTATAGCCCATTCTAGCTAACATTTCGTACCAGACCTCTACCGCCTTTGGGCATAGGAAGAGCAGATGTAGTGCCGACTCTGACGGACAATCGTGGCACATATCACATCCTGAATCCGTTCCCATATTTCTTCTTCGCATGACATTCTTGGTCAGAATTTTTTGTTTGAGTAGCAAGTAGATGAAAATACGCACGGTGGGCGGTATCGGAAGCTTCCATGTGTATTCGTGTACCGGCTTTATCCTCCCTAGCCCCATCATGACTTCATAGGCTGATTTTGCCGAATACTCCCCTGTGCTGTGCCATTTCCACTCGATTCTGTCAACCATCTGGCTGAACATGATGTCCCCCTCTACCTGCAGATCCTCATGCAAGGTGTTTCTGATAGGATACGCATCACAGAGTGCTATTTTGGGGTGCGTCGGCCGTTGTCCGTCATGCAACATGCTTGACAGAGTCGCCCCATTCCATGGATCGAACCAATAGGAGATTTTCTTCCCATCTCCTATAATCCAGGTCACACATGAATTGAAAAGCGGTCGCAATGCCAACAATTTCTTCCAGAAAAACGATCCCAATCCAGACCAGAAGCTGGGCCCCGTTTGGTGTGTACCGGTCCATCGAGTCCGTGTTATGGTAATCGTCCATAGGCAGTTAGGATTATTGTAAGCCCTCCACCACCATTTTAGTAACAGAGCAGTGTTGTGCACACGCAAGTCATGTAGACCCATGCCACCCCCATTTGATTGGCATTGTTGCCATCATCCAGTTTATCAAGGAGATCCCTTTTTTTCCATCCCCATTTCTCCCCCACAAAAATCCTCTTCGGATATGGTCAATTCTCTTGAGCACCCACACCGGCAGCTGAAAACATGTCATGAAATAGATAGGGATAACCGAAAGTACCGATTTCACCAACTACAATCGACCTCCACGCGAGATCAACTTACCCTTCCATCCCTCCATTCGGTGTTCAATCTTCTCTATCAACGGTAAGAAAGCTTGCCTTTGTGGTGTTTTAATTGTGAGCGGCATCCCCAAATAGGTAACCGGCATGGATGTTTGGGTGAAGCCCAGAATCAATTTGGCAATTGTAACTTGGTTCTGTTCTAGGTTGAATGGAATAAAGTTGCTTTTGTTGAAATTTACCCGGAGACCCGAGCACTTTGCAAAGACACGCAACATCAGTTTAAGAGAGATGAGAGTCTCTTGGTGACCATTGGCGATGATTGCCGTGTCATCAGCGTACTGCAGTGCCAATATTGCCTCTGAAAATCTGGTCGATAATTGGTTGTTTAGAACCGAATTAAGCCGAGCTACCATCTTTTGGAAGACATCCGCCGCCAATATGAACAACATTGGTGAAATTGGGTCGCCCTGCCGTAAACCCTGGCCATGTGTGACGTAATCCGTGTCTTCTCCATTAATGAGTACTTTAGATTGTGAGGTGTGCAGAATTCTGTTTATCCATCTGATCCATTTTTCAGGGAAACTCCGTGCCCGCATGACATTTTCTAAGAAAACCCAATTTACCGAATCAAATGCTTTTGCAAAATCCACTTTTGCAAAAATTGCCCCTTTGGCCGAACTGAATACATGCTGCAGAATTTCCCGAGTCGCAATAAAATTTTCCGAGATGTGTCGATCTTTGATGAACGCGGTCTGCTGTGAGAAGATGAGAGCCGGTAAAGATTGTCTTAGCCAATTAGCTAACACCTTGGTAATTAGCTTGGGCAGTATATTAATGATACTAATCGGTCGGAAGTCACCGAGAGCCTCTGCATTCTCTTTTTTTGGTATCATCACCACATTAGCCTTGTTTGATAAATGAAAGTTGCCTTCATGGTTGTGGAATTCCGTAAAAATGGTGACGATATCAGGTTTCAACACCTCCCAATATTTCTTGACAAATTCGTGCGGTATGCCATCCGGGCCCACCCCTTTGTTGTTGCCCAACTGTCTAACCGCTTTGAAAATTTCCATTTCAGTGAAAGGGGTCACTAGGTGGCTTAACTCGACGTCAGAATTTGGGTAAAGTATTTGCAGGTTTATTTCTTCCACACTCTCTGTCCGGCCAATTGTTTCTCTTAAGTGATTATGAAAGGCCGCCGTAATGAGTCTCGGGTCAGATATGGTAGAATCCGCCACCACCAACTGTTGAACCATATTCCTTCGTGCTCTTGCCGATGCAAATGCATGAAAGAAGCGTGTGTTTTTGTCCCCGTGCATTAGCCAGTTACACCGAGACCGCTGCTGCCATTTGAGTTCAATATTTGTTGCAAGCTCATAAGCTCTCTCCCTCAACTTCTGCCTTTGGAGAAATTCATGTGGTGGTAGGGGCTGGTGCTCTTCCTTTTGATCAAGCTTGAGAATAGCTTCTTTGCACTGATTGAGTTCGGATTCCATAGCCCCAAAATGAGATTTATGCCACTGCCTTAGATCGAGTTGCAACCTTCCCATTTTTTTGTTGAACTCCACGAGTGTGTCTTCCCCCAGCCGTGCTGCCTCCCCCCAAATTCTATTAACTACTTCAGTAGTGTGCTTATATTGAAGCCAAAAATTTTCAATTCTTAGGGGTGCAGTAACCTTTTGTTGTTGCTTAAGAAACAAAACCAGCAGGACATGATCAGATACTACAACCTCATGCGCTTGAAGAGTTATGGCTGCCATCATAGTTGACCAATCTGCCGATATAAAGCATCGATCTAACTTTGAGAAAACCGGCTCTGGTTGTTTGTTTGACCAAGTGTAACCTCTATTGTGAAGGGGCACATCGATAACCTGCAGCCGTCTGATCATGTCATTAAATGTGAACATAAATCCGAAACCCCGCATTTGGCCCGAGCGATCCACTAGCCATCGTATTAGATTGAAATCACCATTAACCTCATTCATGAACATCTGTTTGAGACCATCATTTGTGGGCCCGTAGACCGAGGTCACTTGGAAAATTTTTCCGGTTGTCGGCTGCATTAGGGTAGCCGTACATGTATTTTTGGTAACGAAGGAGCTGACCAGTGTATAAGCTCTCCTCCACGCAATGAGACAGCCCCCCCTCGTGCCATTTGCATACAACATAACACAATTTCGATCAAAATATGACAGGAGGAGACCGGAGACATAGGCAAAATCAAATCCATTCCATTTTGTTTCTTGGATACAAATCACATCACACCGCAAACTTCTTATAGTATTTCTAACAACATCACACTTTCCCTTACTGCCTAGACCACGCACATTCCATGATAGGACCTTTAATTTTTTAAAATTCATAAAAAAAACGATACACAATCAAACAGCAGCAACTATGGGCACAAAAAAACTGTGCGAAGTATCAAACTTCCTCTTCATCGGTACCCGAATCCCCATCTGTATCCGGGCTTGAGTGATCTCCCCAGTTTCTGTCCTGGCTGTCATCGTCTTCACCGCTTTGCTGATCGGAATGGTCTGAGTCTGAGTCCGCAACTTCTTACACGACCCTAGCAATATTGTCTTCATCAATGAGCCGGCCCATTAATTCCTGGCTGACTCCTGTGGCAGTTGCCAAGTCCAAAGAATGAGAGTAGGTGACTTGAACTTGTTAGAGGCCGTCTTCACCTAGTTGGATTTTTGCTTTTGGGCCATCACTGATGTTTGAAGGCCCTCCAGGCCCATCCCTTTCCATCCCCGTGTTTTTAAATTTCCTCTTAGGTTTCATAGTATCACGCATGGACTGTAGCGTTTCTGCCAAGTGTACCTCTTTGCGTGTAAGGAGCTGCACAGGAGTGGTTGACATTAAATGCTCACCCTGCTGCTGTACAGGCACGCTTCTCAAGGTCTTAGGTGAGAAAGGTTGGTTGTCTTTTTCCTTAGACAAATCGTTCATTCCTTCTAGTTGGCGTGGGGTAGTGGTCCTGCCAATGCTAACGGTCTCCTGGGTAGTGGCTATTGGTGGTGTTGCCCTTGGTGTAGCAGCCGTTTGGTTGGGAGATTGTGAGTTACCTCGCGAAATCTCAGGGCCGCCTGCTTCATCCGATCCCGTATCTCTCCAGTCACGCGCTACTGATTCGCAGTTTGGGAGTTCCACCTCGATTTCAACATTTTCTCCCAGCTGTTTTTCGTGAGGCAAAGGTACGGAATGTACTTGCCCCACAGGCGAGCTATCCCGGATTATTTGCGGCACACAAATAATAGACTTCAAACGGCTCTGGATGGGTTGTAGATCGGTAACCATTCCATGCTGTTAGTCATTTGTGTCCCCTTGCCGTGTGGCCCCCTGTGCGGCATCGTTCCCTCTTGTAACTCGAGCCGACCATGGCTGGTCCTGCCGTTCTCCAACAATGATTCCGCTTAGTTCATCAGGAATGTCGTCCGGGTTGACGTCCCGGAATAAATCTCGCAGGACTCTCCGTGACATGTATACCCTGTCATCTTCTTCACCATCATCATCTCCCCGGTTGGCGGGGGGGAGTCAGGTCTCTGTTCCGGCTGCAGTTTAGGTGGTTTGGTAAACTTTGGTGGAGGAGCAGGGAAGTCCTCCTCTGTGTAAATGGGACCGCGCATCCAGTTTACTGGCTTGAATTGCACCGGATATTCCCAGCCTCCCGCCACCATCGTGCCACCGCGAGGAATATCCTCGAGTTTGGCAATCGCCACTACCACCGTCCAACAAGATATATCCTCCTGTTTCCACTGTGCAATGGAGCCTAGGTATAGTCCGAAGGAGTTGACCAGGTTGATGGCCTCTTTTTCCCTGTACAGTGGTGGCGGGATGCCATGAATGTCCACAATCACTCGAAACTGGGGCACCAGCTTGATTGCATCCTCCGTCGGATCCCACAACTGAAAAGAAAGCCCTAAGTCCCATATATCGTAGGGGATTGCTTCAATGAGCGTTTCAGGGTCGACTCCGTTAGGCATGATGATGAGAAATCTCTTCCTTGAGATGGCTGCGATAGAGACTTCCTTTGCATCTATCACATTTGTCTGGGTGACCCATTATGCCACCTTATCAACACTTAGGTCAAAGTTGATCGCGAGCCCCTCTGTGTGCACGACCACCGCCTGTTGAAGCCGCTTAACCTCCTGATAGTACTCCTGATCACGGTCAACATAAACCCTGGGGTCGGCCTGTCGATTGGGCGGCATTGGTGGGGGGTTGAGTGGTCTGTTGGCCATTAGAAGGTCTCTAAACCCCGGCTCAGTCTTTTGGTGAAGCCGCACCCCAGTTGGCTCCACAGTCGGGGCCGGTGACGACTTGGTATGTGCTGCCTTGCACCTGTTTCCCGTATGACCGTTTCTCCAACAACGGCCACACTTTGGGGGGTTGCGACAGACAGCTATGGTGTGACCCATCCGGCAGCAGCGAAAGCACCTTCCCTTCCACTCACCGAATTTTAGAGATGGCGGGAAGCGCAGGGGGGTAGGGCTGTGGGGGGATAGATAATAGGTGGGGGATTTTGGTGAGGCTGGCGGTGAGGTTGGAGACGATCGCCCAGTCTGGGAGGTTGGTTGGGTTGTCAGTGGTCTGCTGGTGGAGTTAGAGGCTACAGCCTGGGCATAAGTGGGCTTGGTTTGGTATGGCATGTAGGTGGACGACCTTGGGATAAGCCATGCCGGGTTTAGAATAGGGGTCGGGTGCCAGTGGGTGGGGTAGGGGCGGCGTCTCTTGACTACCTGCCAGGCAGGTTCGTCGTCTTCTTGAGCCGTCCTGCTCAACTCCTGCGTTGTCTTCGTAATCGCTCGCTCGGTCGCCATCTCCTCTCTCTGAGTTCTATAAGACTCTTTTCTCAGTGGTTGGTTTTTCCTCTCCCGAATTCCAAGTTTCTCTTCCAAGTTTTCCGAATTCTATAAGACTCTTTTTCCTCTCTCTCTCTATATATATATATATATATATATATATATATATATATATAAATAATGTGAACAAGTATTTTTGCACTCTTTAGCATACACTCATTTAATATCCTCAATGATATGTTACAAATTAAAATTAAGATGCATACACTCATTTAATATCCACATATCATATGGTTCAAATTACAAAGATGCATACACTCATTTAATATCCTCAATGATATGGTTCAAACTAAAAGATTATAATTATAGACGTGTTCTTCACTGTTTAGATAGGCATATGTATTAAATTTAAGATAATTATGAATTTAATTATTCGTCTATCAAATAATTATTAAAACTTAACAATTAAATTTTTTAAATAATTTGATGAGAAGCTAAATAACTTTCAAATAGATAGGCATATGTATTAAATTTGAGTTAATTATGATTTTAATTAGTCGTCTATCAAATCATTATTAAAACTTAACCATTAAATTCTTAACACTAGTGGAAAAACACAAATCAGGATCGGTTATATTCGCACATCAGGATCGGACCTACAGCCGATCCTGTTCCAGCCGATACAAGTAGTCAATCTAAACTGTATCGGTTAAACAACCGATACTAAAAGTTTGAATCAGGATCGGTTCTTTTAATAACCGATACAGATACTAACATCTGGATCGGCTGTTTACAAATAACCGATCCTAATGTACACTAATCTGGATCGGTTGTTTACAATAGCCGTTACTAATTATACTATCAAGATCGGACTTATAATTTTAGCCGACCCTGATTCATTCCTATCAAGATCGGATTTTTATAAATGTCCGACCCTGATTCTTTTTTTTCTTTTTTTTTTGCGGAACCAACATTTTTTGAATCCAGATATAATGCACTATTGATATCTATATAGTCTATTTAAATCCAAAAAATTTAATATTATATATCAGAATAAAAAGAAAGGTCAGGATGACCCATTTCATTTACCAGTAAAGTAATACATGACTAATTCTTACTAATGACACAAGCCAAGTAAAAAAACTATTTCTTAAACCAACTAAAAACCCAGTCTATACTACTAACTGAACTCTGAGACTTCAATGTGACTTCATTTTTCAATCTGCCTCTAGCACAAAAACAAGCACCACAAGTTTTAACTCCACAAGCACCACAAGTTGAAGGCAAAGTATCAACCTGCAAAAACAAAAGGGAATAAATTTAGATAAAAGCATATAGTTCAAAACTTGTATGCACCCATTGACTTTATAAAATCACAACTTCATAAAATCACAACAGAAGAGAAGTTAGAGAGCAACCTATCGAAGAGAGTTGTTATAATATGGGTCTTTGTTCTCCTTGTATTGGCATCAAGTTTCTGCAATTGTCCATAAAATACTCTACATCAAGTTGTTCCTTGCCAAAAATTACAAGTCATATACAATGGTTGGACCGATTTACAAGACAGCAGGGTTTGCATTTGTAAGTTTAATGTTAATTATATTTATTCATATGCTAGAAACATACGAGTACATGTAGTATGCAAGACATCACAATTTTCATCACAATTTCATCACAATAACTTACGAGTAGTATGCAAGACATCAGACTTAACTCTTCTAATTTGTATTAAAAAATTAAGAAAAGGAAATAAAGAGAAAAACCTTGTCTATCCAAGGATAGAAATCCTCTTGGAGCTCATCAGCATAGCAACATAGCATGTTGCTTGCTAAGGCTTATTCCAACATCGACCCCATCACTGATAATCACCAATTTTCAACCTGCGAGGCGCAACTGAATTGAAGATGAGACACTCAGACCTTTACCTGAAGCACGACTGAATTGAAGATGAGACACTCAGACCTTTACAAGTAGCACATCTTCGTTTCTTAGATAAAGAAGGCTTGCCGTCACCACTCGATTGGTGCGACATGACTGCACAAATATTGTCAGTACAGGGGTGTCATTGGTAAATATTGTCAGTACCAGACTAATGGTATATATACATACATTTTCGGATCATTCCCTAAGAGTAACTAAAAATTTTTAATTTTTTTATCTTTTCTACTGTTAACTCAATTTCTTTTGTTTGGCTTCTAATTTTTTTTTCAAAAATTCTTTTCTTCCACTCTATTATGAAATATGCTACTATCTGTCTAATATTCTCCATATAGTCCCATTATCCTTAGTTAGGTCATAAAGTCTAAATTCGAACCAAATATAACACATAGTAGAACAAAAAAAAATGCATAGTAATATCTCAGCACCTGTCTGAGGTATATGTTCCTGATACAACTATTGCGTGGCATGAAATTTTTTGAAATGGTAACAAGAAATGCCCATTATGCTATATCACTCATGAAATTAAACAAACAAGGGACTATGCTTACAGGTAAATGCCCATTATGCTATATCACTCATGGTTTCTTATAAAATATAAGAGTTTAAGATGAAAAACGTCAAGTAAAGTTTAGACATACTGGTAAAGTCTCCCAAATAGCTTGATCACTCATGGTTTCTTCATCTCCTGGCATCAGAACTCTACAAATTATGAAAAGCAAAATTTCAATCAATTCCAAAACTTGATTAGCAAGTGATCTTGGTAAGGTTTCATTTTGAACTTTATAAGAACTAATGGATCTAGGTAAGGTTTATATACGATTATTACAATTGCATTCACTATGGAGCTACATAAGCACTAAATTGATGAAAATGCATGGACTATGGAGCTACAGTTACTAATTGACTACTGAAAAAAGATCAGAATTAAGCACTGCCTTATGGTTAATCTACAAGTCGAATAAATAAATTATCAAGTCAACGCTTGTTATACCATATAAACCTTAAAAAAAGATCAGAATTATGTACTAAAAGAATCATGTAGTTCTATACAATATTGCAAGTATACACATCATAAATATTTGGTAAACTTCTCACTTCCAACAGGAGAGTGGATTAACTTTGCTCACATATCAACTGGGCAAAGAACCATGCAATCATGTCCTCGCCAACTTTTAAACACTCGCCTAATTACACATTATAGCGGCCAATTATACATTAGATCAATCTGCAATTAAAAATAGTTTTTGTTATTATTCTGTTAATTCTCATAATGCACCTAATATTAGTCACTATAACATCAATTTCTAGAAATTAATTTACACATTATCAATTACTGAAAATGAATTGTACGTTGTATACAGAACCTTCCCTTCTGGGTCAAGCATGAAGCCAGCTGGCGGCTTAGACAAAGATGCAGCAGATTTTAAGCAAGTTTTCTGCTGGAATCAGATTTTAAGCAAGTTGTTAGTATCAGATCAGAGAAAGAACTTTACATAAATTAAAAGCAGAAATGAAATTAACTCATACCCTTATCCAAATATGAAATTAACTTTACAAAAACTAAAAGCAAGAGAGATTGTTTAAATACCTGAAATCACTCCAATAAGTCCTGGTGAGCGTCGATCGACACCAAAGCTCTAATTGGAATTCATCCACTTCCACCTTCTTTAGCTTCGCCTCTTGACCAGCATAACTCTGAAGGTACGGACCGCTCATAAATAGGAGAATCAGAGACAAGGCAGAATCGGTGAAGTGTGGTCCGATCTGGAGGAGAAGGGGAATCATATCAGACGAGAAGGTGGGGATTGAAGGAGACGAGGCGGCTAGGGTTTGATCTAGGAGGAAAGGAGAGGAAGAAGTTAGGTTTTGAGAGGCGCAGGAGAGGACACAGATCTGAAGAAGTTAGATTTGGAGATGAATACGAGAAAGGAGGAGGGGCTAGGTTTTACCGAGAGAGAGAGAGAGAGAGAGAGCAATATGAAATTTTTTAAGTTCTGGATTTGCACAATCAAGATCGGATGAACGTGAAGAGCCGATACTGATAAAATATGGACCATCAAGATCGGTAAAGATTAAATAGCCGTTCCTGATAGTGCCACATCAAGAACGGCCATTTATAAACAGCCGTTCCTGATATGTTCTGGACTATCAGGAACGGCTGTTTATAAACGACCGATCCTGATACCTACTTTCAAGATCGGCCTTTTAATTTGCCCGATCCAGATATATATCAGTATCGCCTTTATGTTATGTCCGATCCTGATGTGCCGATACTAAATGTACATTTTCCACTAGTGTAAATAATTTGATGAGAAGCTATATTACTTTCAAATTTGTCCAAATTTTAGTGCTATGCTTATACAATTAATAAATAACATATATCCAATTTTAATTTTTTTTACTAGCAATAATCTATAATTAAAAGGTCAAGATCGATGTACTTATAAATCGTTTTCCTTTCGTGATAATATATATGCTGCCATGCATAAAAAATGGATAAATAGAAATGCATATGTGATATGTCATATTTATATTATATATGACACACCAAATAGCTTCAAATAAAAACCATTTTGTTCCAAATAAAACTCGAAATTTATTTTCTTAAACAGTATAATCTAAGAGCATTTTTGCAATATCACCCATCACATATTCTCAATTTAATTAGATGCTTCATGAAGTATGGGGTCTCCCACCGCTCCCATCAATCATGGCATTTGTACATTAAACCATTTTCCAGTTGTATATTAATTAGCACCAAATCCCCCCTACTACCCTCTCAGCAAGGCAAGGGATCTCTCTCTCTCTTCTCTCTCTTTTGTGAGGTTCCAACCTCACATAGAGAGAGAAAGATCCCATTATCTGATTATCTCAAATCCATACCAAATTACGAATTGATCACCTATCTAGTTATATCCTTCATGGAGCTTCGTTCAAATATTAGGAAAAAAAGACTATCGAACTACCTGAGAGCAATCTATTTTATGATGAGAAAAGGTCTTATATCAAAGAGGAAGCTCCTAATGGACCTAAACGTAGCCATGAAACGACGCAACAAGGTCCTCAGTAGATCATTCACAAATATTTTCTTACATGGTTCGAAACGCGATCTAGGGTTCGGTCTACATGAGTACGAGTTCTCTTGCAGCAACAGCCCCAACCCGGCTGTTTTTTCGCACAAGCGCCGCCACAACTACTTCCCGTGCCTCGGTTCAGTGTCTGAGGAGCCTGAAATGTGGTGGTCGCATGGTGTTGCGCTGCGACGGATTGAGTACTCGCCATCCCCATCTCCGAAGATATCTTTGTTCACGGTATATAAGATGCTATATCTTACGATCTAATACCATATTTCTATTTAATTTTAAAATTTTGTTCTTGGTAGGACACTCAAAATTGAAATTTTACAAAATCTAGACAAGTATAAAATTATTTTGTTTCATATATATAGCTGTAGCTGGGCGTTCTATAATATTGGATGACAATATATATTCACCAAAAAAAAAAAATACAGCGTAATTTATGATCATCCAGAATTATAATATTTACAAACAAAAAAAATCTCGTCTCAAACATATTTGAATTATATCATCAGTGTGTGGTTGAATTAATATTTCATATATAACATACAATTCTTGGATATATAACAGTCTGGAGAGCTGGCGCCAGGTGAGAAACGGAGTCTAACACCATCGCCGATATCGATAAGAATAATCGATTATTCAGATGAAGAAGAGGAGCAAGATGTGCCACAAGAAGAAAACATAGTAGACGGTGAGGCCGAGGAGTTCATAAGGCGATTTTACGAGCAATTACAGGCTCAAAATCGAATCGCTCTCTTGGAGTATCAAGAGAGAGAATACCAGCAAATGTTAGCCTGAGAAGCATGCATGGCATTGTACATATGTATGTACATCAATGTGTGTATAAAGATTATCAGAAGTTCCCTAATTTCCGATTGTATGATGACTATTTCATCTTTTTAAATACATTAGCCTGGATTTAAATTGATTGTGGTATTTCCATTTGCATATGGTATGTAGATGGAGATTATTGCCTCTTATGTGTATTTTTATGTTTCCTGCCATGCATCATGATCATTTTTATTATGTTGAGTGATGCATTTCTCTTGATTTTATAATAAAATTAGCATTCTCACTTTGTTTTCTCTAGAGACCTTTGATGGTTATGGATTGCCATATGATTATTATGATAACATTTAAATAAACACAAAATACACGCAAATTATGTAAACAAAAAAATTGAGTGAAATTAAAGAGGGCTCAAATCGCACTTTTTCATAAATTAATCCTGTTGATTTTGAATTATCTTAACCATATAATTTAACTTGGCATGATTTTCAACAATATATTTACATCTTTTAATAATATCAATTCCTAATATTTTGTTTGGGTTCAATCAAGCCCTATAATATTACATTATTATCCTATCAAGTTTTTAAAATTATTTTAGCTTGAAGTGATTCCTTCAAAATTTTAATACTAATGAATTATTTAAATAGTAGTTTACTTCAGCAGTGAGATTTGATAAATGATATACCATTAATTAAAAATGACTTCAGAATTTTAATTTTATTCCATAATAACCGTGCACTACGAATCGATGAATAATTAGAAAGCATTTTAGCAGAAATAACCGAATTCTACAATAATTTATCGGTATCTATAAAATCTTAAATAAATAAAATCCATGCTTAATTTTGACAATTGAGTCGTGGACAAACAAAATTAAAAATGAAGGATTAGAGCAATTCCATTATACACTAAGCCCATCATTTTCCATAAGACATTATAAAAGTTCAAAACTTAATTTTCATTTGTGATTGTTGTCTATAAAACTTTTAATTTTGCCAATTAATCATTCTTTAAACTATGCAATGAGTGATTAATTAACAATTGTAGCAGTTAATTTACTATTTAATGCCCAATTTAAGTGTTTACTTGAATATTGTTGATAACTTGATCCTTGTTAATTAAAATATTTTTATGAATTATAATACTTCGTAATTTTCATTATCAATTTTAAACTAGCAATAATTTTCTACTTCATTATGTTTGCTAGTTTTAAGGTATAATAAATAGAGTTGTATTAATTAATTTAATTATTTATGAAACTGTATGCTTCCTAATTGAGAATAAAATAAAACATGCAAAATAAAAATCAAAATGGAAAATATCTCTTGTATTATGAATATTTAATCATGTGCCCATATTATTTTAAGAAAATTACCAACTGTCTATAAATTAAACAGTCATAATCATAATTTTCACTACTATACTACAAACATCAAACAGTATTCTGGTCATTTTGTACTTAAAATTGAATATGAAATAATAAATTTTCACTACATACTACAAACATCAAACAGTCAGGGTTTTATTGTCATTGATGCATAGTATGAGGAGTAATTATCAAAATAAAAGTTTGAATATTAACTTGTCAGATATATTCTGGTACACAGAGTAAGGTACAAAAAATAAAAATAAAAAACAAACTTTGATAATTTTGGATATGTTATTCAATTTAATATTATTTAAAAAACTGTTTATTTGTTCCTAAATTAGATAATATTAATTTGTAAATAATCATACTAAAAATGTTTAGGAGTGGTCTATTTATCATCCATATTTAGTAATAATGATAATGATAGTAGTAAAATAATAATAGGAATAGGAATAGTAATAAGTGAGATAAAAAAATATATGAGAGATTCTGAATCCAGACAGGTGATTATAAAAAACAAGCAAAGTTATGGTGTGATTGGTGTGATGTGCTTATTAAGAGGTTTGGTGAATACAACTCCAAAAGTTTATCGGATTGGCTTCAAATGAGAAATCCAAACCGTTGAAATTTATCTACTTCATGAGTGATGCATGTACATTAAGAAATTTGGAAGTTTTGAATTCATTTAGCACAAGATCAAGCGATCAAAGAAATGAATACATAAAACAACTTATAAAATAACTTATAAAAGGTTTATTGTTTTTACCGCTTAACTTGTACTAAATATATTCGAAACTTCAAAAAAAATCATGTGCATGTATCACTCATAAAGTAGATGAATTTCACCGGCTTGAATTTGTTGTTTGAAGCTAATTCGATAGACTTTTAGAGTTGTGCTTGTGAGCACATCACACTCTAACTTTGTTCATCAAAAACAAAAGTTCGGAGAACTATTTGTTAAATTATTAAATAGGTGGATCTTGTAGCACAATTATTGAAGAAAATAATACTGATTGAAAATTCATATTTGTTATGAATCATTGGCATCAGAGAAATATATATACTCGCATTCATGGACTCATTGTCCGTATACAGACTTGTTTTAATTATGCAACGAAATGCAGCGTGTATTATGTGATTTATATATGTCCGTGTCACGGCCCATACGTACATTATGGTCCACGTGTAGGGCCACACAACTTTTTAAATTAATACCTGTGTTATGACTTATGAAAGATTACGAGTTTCGGAGTATGTGTCGGTTGCTAAATAAAAATAATATTAGAGAGAAAAGGAAAGATAGCAGCGGATGAACACTGGAGAAGGTAAGCTGTTAAGAGTGCCACTGCGGATCCTTCAAGAAACCGCGTAGATCACAGTGTGGCGGGGACCACAGTGACAAATAAATTATTCGAGTTCAGTTTAACTAATTTTGTGATTCGGATATAATTCGAATATAATTTGAAAATAATTTGACTAGAGATCTTAGTTCTACAAAAAAAAAGTAAAAAAAAACAACAAAAAAAAAATGTTGTAAGAAAAATTCAGAAAAAAAACCACGTCGGTCCTGTAATGGAGAACGGACATACTGTTGTCCGTTTGATTCGTTCATCAGACGATCAACATTTCCCTTACTTTTTCCTCATTTCTCTGATCTGTAATATTCTGTGCAGCCAACTATACAACAATTTGCTACAGGAGATGATAAAGCCCGTTACGCAATATTTTTCAAATCGATGCCACACAACATCTCTTGCAAAAAAAGGTTCCTTGGCCAAAAGTGAAGGATTTCTCCAAGTCTACTGATTATGGAAAGTTATCATCTGCGGAGTTCATTAAAACTCCGCAGGTGCGGAGCAAATGAACGGACCAGATTAACTCTCAGCCGCTTTGTGATCGGGTTAATGGAGGGGGCAGTATTATTATGCTTTTAGATTCGTGCAAAGTTAAAACTAACGGACCACTAACAGACCAGATTAAAAGAACCGCAGTCAAAAGCTCCGCAGAGGATAACATTCCACTGATTATAGGCTTATAGCACTCTTCTTAGAGTGTAACGTTGAATATACATCGTTAGAGGGTTCAGCGTAGCGTAGGGGTGTCAATGACGGAAATAAAATGGATTGTAGATAGCTGCGATTCCAACTTCAACCGTTTACATGTTTTGAGATTCATCTATAAAAGCTAACTTTTTTTTTAGATTTCTGTATTTCAATAAATGAACGGTTGGAGTTAGAAACGCAGGGTCATTCATGCACAAAAACTAACTTTTGAGATTTATGCATTCCAGTAAATGAACAGTTGAAGTTAGAATCGCAAGGATCCTATGATCCTTTGGAATCGCAGCTGATTTATTTCCGTCAATGACACCATTTTATCTGTTTACTTGATCCGTATCGTTTCTGAAAAGATAGGTAAGAGTAAGATTTTTATTTCGTTAACTTATCAGATACGAATAAGGGTAACGAGTTCGTTATCTTACCCAATATTCTATAAGATAATTTCAAAAATAAAATTATATATATAAATATATATTTGTATTAAAATAAGAGATGGGCCATGGTGAGTTGCGAAGTAAGGATCTTGTTTTACTTCACGCTCATATCTCCGTTTTCAAAGATCAAACAGTCGATCCGAACTGCTCAACAAGATATCCATATTGAAATGTGCTTGGAGACCAAATTTTACATTTTTTGGAAACTTTTTTACTATTTGTTTAGATAGGTAGAAAATCGCTCTTTTTGAATGGTTCCGGACCATAAAAAACAGTGATTTTGAAATATTTTAAAAAATAGTAAATAATTTCCAAAAAAACGTAAAATTTGGTCTCCAAGCACATTTCAATATGAATATCTTGTTGAGCTGTTCGGATTAACTGTTTGGTCTTTAAAAACGGAGATATGAGCGTGAAGTAAAACAAGATCCTTACTTCGCAACTCACCATAGCCCATCCCTGAAAAAAAAAACATGATACAATAAAGTTTAGTATTTTACTAAATTTTCATAATACAAATTAGTTGTATTCCTTATTATTATTTTTTTTTTTTGAAAAATATTTTATCGAAAGCACAAATCAATATGTTAATAGCACTTTATTATTCGTTTACTCGATCCGTACCATATTCGAAAAGACGGGTAAGAGTAAAGATTTTTTTTCCGTTATCATAACGGGTTCGGATATGAAAATTTCTCCACCCGACCTGTATCGTACCCGTCAACACCCCTAGTTCAGTGTCTCCATTTTTTATATTTTTATCATATGTTTTAATTCGAGAGAATTTGTAGTGTATGTATATTCATGTAAAATTTTAAAATAGTCAATTTTTTCATCAAAATATCATAATATCTAATACCCACTAAAATGTTATCCAATATCTCCACTAAATTTAACATTGTATTTACCTTTTATATATTTAATATTTTATTTAATTATGATAGGTGTATTTTATATACACCGTCGATCTAGTTTTTATCATAAAATAACACCAAATATCTTGTATTTTGGATATAAAGCGAATATAATACACCAAGAATCAAGTTACTGCGTTCGCTCGATGTTTCAATGCAGGAAACAATGCAAAATGAAGAAAAACTGCCCAGTGCGGACGCATTCTCCACCAGTGCGGACGCACTAGGTACTTAGCCGATTTTCCAGCAGCGCAGACCTCACAGACGAAAAGTCCGAGCGTAATGCGGACGCACTCACCTTTAGTGCGGACGCATTCACTACTTAGCCGATTTTTGCGACTTTCAGAATCTTCCAGAAAAACAGAAGTTCAAGTCCAGTGCGGACGCACTCACAGCCAGTGCGAACGCACTCAGTACTTAGACTATTTTTGAAATCTTCGGATTCTTTGGAAAACAGAAAACAACATGCCAGTGCGGACGCACTAAGATCCAGTGCGGACGCACTCATGAAATTTTGCAGAAAATCCAGAAAAGGAAACTTGGAACCAAAGGAGATTTGGAGCCAGTGCGACCCCGACCACACGCACTCATCTCCATTGCGGACGCACTGGACTCGCAGACAGCCAGAAATTCGCATTTTCAAGAGCTTTTCTATTTTTGGCCAATAAGGAACACGTTTTAGAAGGCCAAAAATAGCCATGGCAGTCTGAGGAGTGCACCCACTAACCCCACTACTATCCTCTAAATTGGGCAAGGCCTTTTGCTATAAAAGGAGAAGAATTTCATCTCTCTAATCATCCATTATTATATCCATTTTCCACATATTGAGAGAGAGAGATCCTGCAGAAATTCTCGAAGCTTTTCAAGGAAGAGGAAGAAGAAGATTCAAGCAAGGAGTCGGCAAGATCGAGATTTTAGATCTAAGAAATGGTGTAATCATTTCTTTTCATTTCCTTTTATTCTTTGCCAAACTTTGCGATGTTTCCCTCCAAGAGGGAGTAGTTCTCTCTCTAGGGGTTTAGGTCAATATGCATGAACTTGTTTAATTCTATTTTATTCGATTATTTGCTTTTATTATGATTATTTTATCGGATTTGATTGTTAATTTCTGTGATTTAAATAATTTGTGTCAAATACATAATTCGTACTTGAATTGTAGCATCTCGTTTTGGTTTCAAAAGAACCAAAATTGACTAGGATAAATAGGATAGTACCAAATTATGAATGCAAATACCTTAGGTTTAGATTAAGATTCTAACCAATTTAATCTAAGCCGGAACTATAGAAATTAAGGTTAGGGATTTGGTGAAGAACCTAACCGTGAAGTCAAACCCTAATTAGGGCATCTCAAATCAAGTCGGATATTGGTATCATGGACTTAATTGTGAAATACCAATATTTGAGGAGAGGAGAGACTAACAAGAGCTTATGGTCTAGGTAGTTAGGATGAAGGACTTAAACGTGAAATCCGAATTACTTAGACACGTTATTAATTCATGAAAGTGACCCTTAATAACATATTAGGTTAGAAACCTCATCAAATCGAACATGAATTTAAGCAAATATCGAATAAATAGAGTTAACAAGGGATTGTAGACCAAAGACCCCTAGATTCTCTTAACCTTGAAAACAAACCGACTTGTCTTTCTTTTAATTTACATTGTTTAAAAACTCCTTTCTTCGGGTATTGAACCCAACCTTAGGATTTTTAGTACAAACCCCCCCCCCCCAAATTTACTTTATTGCACTTTACTTTCTTTCTCTTCTGAAATTTATCATCTTAAGTTGAAAATTAAGTATTTATCTTACTCCTTGTGGTTCGATACCCGATAATATACTACACGGTAGGATTGTATACTTGCAATCTAAATCGAAAGTGTATTTGAGGATAAAGCTTTTTATATATACCCTTTGGACGTATCAAATTACTGTAATAATAAAATAGACAAATATACCTTGCCACCTCCAGCTATTTTTGCTTTCCTCTCCTCCGCCACCGCCAACCTCTTCTTCGTGAAAATCAAACAATGCATTGTCACACGCCAAATCGAACTCCGCCTCCCCTCCCTCTTCGCCTCTGTCAAATCCCACCCTTCTCTTCCCCAGGGGCGGATCCAGAATTTTCGTCGGGGGAGCAAAAAAATAACGAATCGGGTTTAAATCTATTAACCAATTTGGTACCCGATAAAAAAATAACGAATCGGGTTTAAATCTATTAACCAATTTTATACCTCTATCGGTCAGAAAACCAAGGAAGATCGACTATCAGCCGATGCTTCTGGCAGTGCAGCAACGAATAGAGGGTTGGACGTCAAACTTATTATCCTACGGGGGTAGAATCACGCTGGTCAAAGCTGTATTATCTGCTATGCCGCTGCATTACATGCAAGCTTTCAAACTCCCGGTAGGTGTTATAAAGCACATTGATAGAATGAGGAGGAACTTTCTGTGGAAAGGAAACGAAGTGTGCAAGGCTATCAATTGCTTAGTCAATTGGGAACGGGTCTGCATGATGAAAGCTAATGGGGGATTGGGCATCATCGACCTGCGATGTCAGAACGAGGCACTGCTGGCTAAATGGATTTGGGCAATAGAGTCTAAACCGGACTCCCTCTGGCCTACCACCGTCGGACTCTTGCAGGGAATTTCTTCTGTATCGACGCTGGAGTCCCCCAGACCAGAGGTTTCTTTTTTTGTAAAGGACCTCATGACGGTACTACCGTTCTTTAAAATTTCGATTCAGCGGGACAACGGGGTGCCCAAATGGAAGTGGACGGAATCGGGGCACTTTTCATGTGCCTCAACCTACCGAGCAATGCACCATAGTGGCTCCATCTCGCCATTCCATAAGGCATTGTGGAGGCTCAAGATACCCATGAAGGTCAAGATCTTTCTTTGGCTGATGCTAGATGACAAGCTCCTTACTCAGGAGGTCCTGTTCCACAGGGGCTGTGTCGTACCAACGGGTTGTTACCTCTGTGGGGCCCATATAATGGAATCAAAAGATCATATCATGTGGGATTGTAATTACGCGACAAGATTCTGGGTCGGCATTATGGCACAGTACAACATCCCGACAGGCGGGGCTCGAGACATCCTCTCGGCTTGGACTAACATCAGTTCGGAACCACTGCGCTCACATAGGACGCTCTGGAGTATGGTCTGGGCAGCAGGTGCCTGGGCATTGTGGCGCGAGAGGAATACAAGAGTATTTTCTAATAAAGAGAAGACGTTGCATCGTCTATTGGGGGATACGGCATTAGAAATTGAGAAATGGAGATTAGGTCTTTAGGATGAGAAAAATGCTACTGCCTACCGGGAAACGGGGAGGGGGAGATCACCAGGGGTCAACTCCATGTATAGTTTCGGAGTGAGCCTTTACACTCTGTGATTAAATGGATTAATCTCGGGAGCTTATAGCCTTATTAGGAAAACATTTGTGTAATTAACTTTTTTTAATCAATATATCAGTTGCCGGCGTCTTTCTCAACGAACAAGAGCTGTGTGTGTTACCGAGGAGGAATTGGCAATTTAAGGTTATGATATACATCACTCTTTTAGATAGCCGCCAACCATAAAAAAAAAAACAATGTTTTAACTTATACTTTCCAATGCTTTGACTTGTAATTTCTGATGCTTTGACTTATAATTCTAATTACCAATCAAAATTCAACAAATTTATTTCAATTTTAATCCTAAATTTAACCCGAATTACAAATCAAACGTCCAGAGAGGGGCAAAGTCGGTCGGAACCAATAATTTCCTCTGGAACCACCTGGGTCCGCCCCTGCCCCTCCCTCCAACCTCCTTCTCCATGCCTTCACCGACCTCCACCTCCCTGAGAAGGGCCTTAATCTCTTCTACCGAATTTAGATATGGATTTGGTGGGTTTCGTTAGGATTTAGGAATGTTTCTTTTATTTGATGTTCGTTTGATTTGTTGTAAATTGTGTTTAACAGTGGTGATATTGAATTGTCATGGCGTTTAGTTATTTTCTAACGACTGGTACTATTCAGTACCAGTGCTTTGCGTGCATTCTGATCTGGATGTTCCATTTTATGGAAAATCAAAGCATGTTTACTCATTTCGAGTGTTAGATATATATATTCTTGCCCTATCCTTGATATATATATTGAGTGATAGTGTTCTTTGGTGATCAATATTTGATTTGTTTCTCTGTTTTCTTTTGTTAAATGGCTTGGCCGAGCCATTTGTCAGGTTCTTGAGGCAGTTGATGAAAATTGTTAAGTGATATGTTCTCTAATGCTCTGCAAATTGTTTTCTTACTCTCACTCCCTTTTATATGTGTTTTAAAATAAACCATGTAATTGATGAATACATTTGTCAGGTACTCAGGTATCTATCTACTTTTCGAAACGAGGGGTATATTTGTCTATTTAATTTTTAAAATAATTGAATAAGATGTTAAATAAATAAAAGGAGATAATGGATAAAATGTTAAGTTTGAATGGGGGATATTGGATATTAATCATATTATGGTGTTTTGCATGGGTACACTGGAAATTCTCATTTTTAATTTTTTTAATGACACTGCTAAAGATGTAGTTATTAGTTAACAATATGATTTGTTACATAATAATTCATATAAAAATATACAGAAAGAGTTATATTGTATCTTTGGTAGATCAAGCACTTGTTATTTTAGATGAGAGAAACAAATCTAATAAATGATAGCATATACGACATGACATAATTAAAACAATTCTTTTAATATATTATAGATTCTAATATAAATTCAAATTCATTTCGAATAAAACATAAAAAAAAAAAAAAATGTATCTGTGGGACTTAGACAGCATCACAGCAAGCATTTCATCTTCCATGTTTCTTCCATTACAACTACCGACAGCTAACATAGAGTTCCGGGTATAAGCTGTTAACCACCAAAAAACTTTTTAAAAAAATGAATAACATTAGGTAAGGTAAGGTACCGACGTACCGTTACGGTCTTGTGTGGGTCTGGATTTGGCACCTTTTCTGCTTTCCACAATCTAGGTAGGTTGGCCTTTTTAAACAGAGGTCCGCTGTCAAGTGGGTCCTTCCTGCTACTTCGCTTCATTTGTAAATGTTTGACAGAATCATAAAAGTCCTTTGCTTCTATTTATTTTGCTCCATAGGGGACCAATTTCAGACTTTACAGTTCATATCAAATATGCAATTTCTGATTTTCTATTGCATAGCAATAACCTATTGTTCCGTTGATTGCATAGGTAACAATTGACATTTTTTCGGATTAGCCTACCTATTTAAACAAATTGATTGCATTTTTCATCAAACTAACATATACTTTGGTATCTAACTTAAATGAATGAGGCTATGGTACTATGTATAGCGCGGATTGGTCCGTACTACGGATCAATATTTCGTTTTCAAAATTCTAATGGTCGATCCAAACCGTTCATATGGTCTCCATGTGAATATGTACTTATAAACTAAATTTTATACTTTTTGGAATATTTTTACTATTTGTTTAGATGGGTAAAAAGTCACTGTTTTTGGACCAATTTTCACATCAAGTGATTTTCAACCCATCTAAAAAAATAGTAAAAAAAATTCAAAAAATATAAAATTTAGTTTACAAGTACATATTTATATTGAGACCACATTGAACGGTTCGGATCGATCGTTAGGACTTTCAAACTGAAGATTCGAGTCCATAGCGCGGGCTAATATGCGCTATGCATAGTGTAGGTTAGTCCGAAAAATTGTCAAGTATCGAGTTTATAGCTGATATTTGGTCAATCAAGTGCAGTAGCATAGGCGGTATGTATCCCTTATACCAGTTCTGAATACAAAAATCCAATACCAGGCAACAATTCTCATAGATAGTTACTAGGAACCTTGTGAATTTGTACCATCTAAGACGAACATAGTCATATGCCCATCCCATGATCGATCGATGAATATCAAAACAGCTGCGAGACATATGATCAAAAACATGCACGTTTCCCATATTAGGAGCATCCCCAGATTCACGAGGAGCGTAACGATGAATATAACAAACACCACCGCAATACCTGACAGAAATTACCATCTACTTGAGCTTTTACAGAAAGTAGTTTGCTACATAACATAAATAAACATATTGAAATTTTGACATCCGTAAGTATTGCCAATCTTTTCTGTCGTTTGAAAAGCAGCAAAGACACAAGCAAACATCAGTGCATAATTGACATATTCTCTGGGCCTGGAAGCAATCAGGCATCTGAAACTGAGAAATGATTGCGAAAGAGCCAGAAATCATGGCTTGGCGTGCGACAATAGATGCTGCCAGAACCACCATGAATGTCATCTCATATAGTGAATCTAATTTTCAATTAAAGTTGGGTTATGAAGGGGCCAGAGTAAAAAAGTTGGGTAAAACAATGTAGAGATAAGGTTTAAATCAGAAACTGCACTTGGTTGATTGAGTTGTAAATGTTATTAAAATTTGTTAATAATTAGAATGCTAAACATGAAGTTATAGATTTTTAGAAAAAAAAAAATTACCTATAAATTTAAAGTTAATCTCAATTAATTTAACATAGAAAAAGCAAGTTTTATTTTGTATTTTCAGAGCTTAATTTAGATGAAAATATTCACATTTTTGTCAAATACTTTAGATTGCGTGCATCTATATTTCAAAGCACAAATATTAATTTGTATTTTCTGTGAAACTAACATTGGTAGAAGAAACTTGGTTGCATCCCACTTCTCTATAGGCCCATAAACTTGGGCTATATGATAATTATAATCTAAACCTACAAATAAGACCCTCTGTACAAACTCTTGTGGGCTTTGATTGAATATATTCTACTTGTCCTTTGGGCTTGATCTGTTAGAATCAGCCCTGATTTTTTTTTTAATTTTATATCATCTAAATTATCTCACTCTTTCAGTTTGAATCCATCCGTTCGTTATATGTTGCCACGAATCTTAATGAACCTTGTGCATTACTGGTTTGGGCTGGATTGTCCAGATTAAGATCGAACGGTCCTGATTTAGCGTCATCCACAGAATAAATTCTAATTTACTGCCAAATAGAAAGTTTTTATTTAATTTTAATCGTCTGATCTTAAAACTCGACACCACCACTAGTATCGTTGTTAATAGAATTTGGAGATTTGATCATCATCTTTCTTTCAAAATATTCAAAAAAGAAAATTTTTAATCATCTGACTTAAATTTCAATCCGAACTGTAGAATACAAATTATACGATCCAAAGACCCTGGTACCTTATACTAAAAAAACCACCTCCTAGCTCATTGCAATAGAACAAAAATAACATCTTACTTTGTGGGGATTCTTCTCCTCTCAATTTATGCATAAATTCATATACGGCTCCATAATTCCCAAGCATATTTCAATAGAATATCTTAATTAGACGAGATGTTCATATCAAACTACTCAGCATCTGCTTAAGTGGTCCAAAATTTAGACACATGGGCATATATACTGTTCGACCTAAACCTAGATCTGTTCAATCAATATGAAACAATCAAATCAAATCAAATCAAATCAAATGAGATGTGGTACAACTGGACAGAAGCCTGACCCTACCATATTATGAGGCCATAACACTTTGATTTCCTTGATATTTCTCATTATTATCACAAAACTGGTTTGTCTATTCAAACTACCTGATCTAAAACGAACGTACCGGATTAATTTGTTAATGTCATCATAACTCACCTTTAAATGACGTCAGTGTGTCAAGCTGATCTATATGTTTGTTTTAAATCGGATGGTACAAATATAACAAAAAAAGTCCACAAATTAAATTATTTATATTAGACAGTATATAATAAATTGACATGTATTAGTACTTTACAAAAGAAGACGAGTCCGGCTATGCTACTTATATAAGCATATCATGACATATGCTTATAAGTCATGAGGAGGGATCCGATTACAATACTTTTGAGTTACCACAATTATTTTTTTCATTTTCAAAGTCCAAATCGTCGATCCAAACCGTTCAACATGATCTCCACAATAAAATGTGCCTGCAGATCAAATTATTAGAGAGTGAGATCATGTTGAACGGTTTGGATCGACGATTTGGACTTTGAAAATAAGAAAAATGGTTGTGGTAACTCAAAAGTGTTTAATCGGATCCCTCCTCATAAGTCATATATACGTTTTCAAAGTTCAAATAGTCTATTCGAACCATTTAATATGATCTCCATATTAAAAGTGTATCGAGGCTAAATTTTACATTTTTTTAGAATTTTTTTACTATTTTTTATTTTATTTTTTAAAATGAAATTTTTTTCATAAAAATAATGCATTAAGATGAGCACAAAAACATTTATTTTTTTACCGCTTGACTTGATACTAAATAAATTCCATAATTTAAAAATTTTATATGTAAACAAACCTCTCAAGAGGGAGCTTGATTTGAACTGTTCAAATTAACTGTTTAAATCTTGAAAACATATATATGATTTATATAAACATATATCATCATATACTTATATAATTATCTAGGAGCCGGTTTCAAATAAGACAGTATATTTAAAAAAAATGGGATCAATAATATGACTTGGAGAGAAAGGTAAGTGACATCAATGCTCACTTTTTTCTAACTCCTATTTGTAATAAACTAATAATAGATAAAGTTTGACTGGCTTGATCAGATCAGATCAGATTTGGTTTATTTCCTTGCAGTTCTCCATGAAATACTCCTGTGCTCACTTTTTCTTTCTCCCGTTTTATTTTAAGATAATTATATTTTTTTCTCATCTAATTTTCTCATTTTTTTTTTCCAACCAACTAATTTTATTTTTTAGCTATAATTATCAATTCTAACTACCGAGTGGTTCCTACAAATTAATTAGCAGATTTTCTCCTTTTATTTCTTTCCTCTCTCCCTCCCTCTCCCACCTCCGCCTCTCCCTCTCCGCCTCCGCTTCCCACCTCCGCCTCTCCCACCTCTGCCTCCGTCACTCCATTCCAATCAAGCACGCCTCCATCAGGTCAAATCTATCACTGTCAACCGCCGGGTCTGATCCATCGTGTCTATGTTCCTCTTTCTCATGCAGTAGCGAGTTATTTGCAAAGAACAAAGCTTCATTAATGGTGAATTAGGCCAATGCGTACTAAGTACTAAGAAATGACAGAAAAACAAATTTTGAAAAAATTAGAGATGTATGAATAAATACTTGATGTCTTAGGTATGAATATTTCAACGTGTATGAATGAATATTTGATACTTAGGTATAAATATGTCAACGTATATGTATGAATATTTGATATCTTATGTATGAATACTTCAACGTGTATGAATGAATACTTGATATCTTATGTATGAATTCTTCAAGTGTACGAATGAATATTTGATATCTTATGTATGACTACTTCAATGAAGTATTTTTTGTTTCTTTTAAATATTATTTTTGTTTTTTTTGTAACATTTCAATTACATGATCTGTAAAATTTGATAGATTATTTTTATTTTGACAGGGAAACATGTGACAACTATTTTTTATTTTTAAAAAATAAAATTGAACTAGTAAGAAATAAAGCAATGTTCAATACTATTTGACTGCTCTTGTAAAATTAATCGAGATATACACATATGTTTTTAATGCTCTTGATACATGAACTATTTACACTTACACGATGAGGTATGAATACTTGTGCAACGGACAACTCAAAAGTATGTCATCATGGATCTCATTTGAAAGAGAAATTGTGTAGAAAACGTTCGTGGTAGATTTGCAAAATTCCTCACAGATCGTCAGAAATATTGGTTAGATTGAACGGAGAAAAAAAAAACTACCTCTAAAACTGTGTAAAAGATGGGTGAGTGATGTGTTCAGTTTTTTAATAAAATATTTGATATCTTAGATGTGAATATTTGATGTATTATATATGAATACTTGTGCGCCACAGTTGTAAAATATTTCAAATATTAAGCGGTTCTCAAATAGCAAGTGATCCCCCGAGTAGTTAGTAATTAATGACTGGGATAAAAAATGGAGAAAGGTTACGGAGATAAGCTAGATGCTCCCTTTATTTTATTCTTTAATTTTGTGATAGAGTTTATCCAGTGTTTTGTGTGGTCCAAGTAATGGATTCATAAACAAGGCACTTTTGCCGTGGAATTCCAAGAGGATGCCTTTTGCCTTTGTGGTGCTCTCTTCTCCATTTTAATAAAACGGACTTTAGAATATCATCTGTGTATATTCATAATCGAATATAATAATCTAAATAAATTTGATACAACCTAATTAAAGTTTATTTCATCAATTATATAATAGTAAGATGTTTACTATATAAAAATTTGATTTTATAACTTTTAATTCTGATATACATCTATTATAAAAATATAAGCATGAGAGTGTTAACGATGTAGTTTAAAAAAATAAATGGATTTATATAAAAAAAAAAAACTAGTCTGAAATCGTAGAGCAGTTGACAATCAATCCAAAATTTTAAAATTTACATTAAAAAAAAAAAAACAGAAACCAACATAACCATATTAAAATTCAGAACACAAATATACAGATAACATGATAAAATTTCTTAATTTGAAAAACTTTTGACAACTTTAGTAAAGTTATCAAATAAATACACCAATAAGATAAATGGTATGTTGTGTTATCCTTAAATTACTTACAAGTGTTCAAATAAATAATAACTATCACAATTCAAAATTATTTGTTAATCCCAAAAATTTTACTTGGACTTTTGTATTTGAAATTTATTTTGAATAAAAAACCAAAATAAAATATATAGTCTTTACTCTTTAGTCATAATATAAACAGTTTTATCCATCTTATAATCAATTTATGCCTACTTCTATGATATAAATGGAGAAGACAAAATTGCCATTTGCAAAAGGCGCCAAATTTAGTGCTGGTTCTTGGTTCCTTCCCTCTCTGCTGAAGCGATTCTTTCAAACTTAAAAACACATGACAAATTCAAACATGTTGCTGTCTACAACTCTACATGGAATACTACTTTACGCTTTAGTAATTTCGAAAAGTAACCCAGGAAAGCAACAAATTCAAACATGGTGCTGAGCAATTACTGCATTTAAAAGACAATGCAACTTTTGTGGAATACGGTCCTTGAAAATTTGACTTTTCTTTTTTTCCCAATAGAATAAAATCTTCAAACACTATACAAATGACACATATGTTTATCCACTTTCTAGTGGGATGAATTTGATAGAAATTAAAATTTTAGGAATTTTAGGAACCATTTGCAATTTAATTACTCTTACAAATTAATATCACGTTCAAACATGCATCCAATATTCCATCTCCAATAATACAAACTAGTTGTAAAATTAATGTAATATATATAGTCAGCAATCGTATTTCATTTTATCTTCATTAGTTATATGTTTGGTCGACTGGTATTATATGCAAATTGTTTTATTTTAGATAAAATATGAGATTAAGTATTACAACTTTAAATATTTTTTAAAAAATTAATTGAATTTTGAATATGTAACTTTTTATATGGATAGTATTCTTTTAATTGTATAAAGACTGATTCTCATAAACAAATATTATTTAAAGTTTTCTATCAACAATAAAAATATAATTGTTTATTACAATTGTACTTTTGGCATACTATTTATTTTGTTGTTATTTTTTTTCTTTCTATTTTTGGATAATATATCCATATTTAAGTTAACTTTTTGACGTATAGAGATAATGACTAATATTTTAAATCAACTGTTTAAACTTAAAAATATAAATATAAATTCATAGAACGAGTCAATAATATTAAAATATAAAAAATAAAACTTCTAACTTTTAATTTATAAAAATAACTTAACCGCCCTTAATCAGCTATCAATGCCAAAATAACTTAACCGCCCTAATCAGCTATCAATGCCTAGATTCGCTCATGACTAATTGACTATCAATAAATTCAATGATTAAATATTTTATCTTATTGGGATGAGTCCAAAATTTACGGACCTACTCTTTATTATTTGGACGCTTGGCCAATAGCAGGTATAGTCCAAAGAGATTTTTTTGAAGAATACTTGGAGAATTTGGGTTTCGTAATACGATCGACCCGAATCAAGTACGGTGAAAATTTGAAAAAGACACTCGCTGTACATCTCTATTTTAGTATTTACATGTCGCATCTCTTTTTCTCTTTCTTTCTTTTTTCGCCTTCTGTAATTCTGTTGTTGTTGTGTTGTCAATTACAAATCACGTCTCTGCTACATTATGTAATTTTATAACCTTAATATTTTAAAAAGCGTCATTGTAACCGGCATATTAAATTTTATTAAATATAAGAAGTGGGGGCAGGGCATTCTGATGTTTGATGTTTGGTGAGAGTTGTTCGATCAATGTCATGAGTTATACGAATAAAGTGGTTTCGTAATTCACATTATAGACAGATCGAATAAAAAGAGTGAAAACGAAAAGAGAAACTACACTACACATCAAAACACATTATTTATCTATTTTACGATAGGCTTCAACCTTCAATCAATGTGGTAATCTAGCAAACTCAGCAGCTTTCCCAATCATGGGCACAGTCTGTTCCCAACGAACGCCAAGCTCTCAAGGAAAAGTCCCGCCGCTTGCTTCGATTCGTTCAATCAAATAGGCGAGAGCCACAAATCAAAAGGACAATAACGAGTTTAAATCTGCGCAACTTATACGGAAGTGGTAAAATTAGAAATTAAAAAAAAAAATGGTTAAATTTTTTTTTTAAGATGGTAGAAAAAAAAATCGGTGTATGTTAAGCGCTATATAAAAAAATACTTCTCTAAAAAAAAAAAAAGAGGCGACAATACTTCAGAGGTTTTTTTAGAGAAAAATGAAGACCAAGTCTTCAAGTTCCATTGATAAGACACCAGAAGTGTTATGGTTTTACAAAAGATTGCAAAGGTAATAAAAGAAAATTTAAAACTAAAATAAAATATAAAATGAAAATAAAACATAAAACATAAAACATAAAACATAAAAGGGAAAGAGATATGGAGTGAAACTGAGAAGACCCTCCACTCTATGAATTTTTGTGTCTTTATCTTTGAACTGTCTGATTAGGCTCTATGAAACCAACTTTGGTAATCTGCAGTAATTTCTCTTGCCAGCATCCTCGGTTCTTTGTTCTCCTCTCTGAAAATTCTCCTGTATCTCTCTCCATATTACAAAGCAGATAACCACCTGTATCCTTCTTGCATTTGAGTGTGCTGAGTGAATAATGTTGTCCTGGAATTGTGCGAGCACAAACTGTACTGGCAGTGCATCTACCTGTTATGTCATCACATGTTGTCTTACCGGAATCATGCAAGTGCATTCCTTAAATAAGTGTTGGACCGATTCCTGAGCCAATTTGCAAAGACAACATCTATTTATCATTTGCCACTTTTTTTTAACCAAGTTGTCAACCGTTAATATCATGTTTCTCAACATCAGCCATATGAAAATCCCTACTCTTGGTGGTGCCTTAATGCTCCAAATTGTCGCTCTTAGATCATTAATGGCATGATACTTTTCCATCATTCTGTAAAAACTGCTTACTAAGTAGGTTTTGGTTGTGGTCCACCTCCAGAGCACTATATCCAGTGCCTCTCTGTCTATAATGAGGAATTGCAGTTGATGCATCAGGTTTTGTGCTTCTTCAATTGCTTCTGCAATCAAGTGCACCTCCAATTGCAAATTTCAAGTTCCATTACGGTATGCTTGACTAATGGTCATGTTCTCATGTATAGCTTTTTTGTACAGATGAGGGAATTGTTTTTTGAGAGGTTGCCCCAGCCATAAATCTTTTCAGAATCTGACTTTTGTTCTCTTTCCTACCACATATGAAACTGATATTTCCATGAAGTCCTTCATGTTTCCATAAAGTCCGTTATGAAAAAAATGAATTTTCATAACTCTCTATTCTGCCATATCATCCACCAAAGTCTTTCTAATTATATGAATTTCCACAGCAAGTTTTAAAATTCAGCCTCTTTTTTTCCTTCTTCCTTCAAATATTACTTAAGAGGGACTATTAATTTAGGTCTACCTCGGTCATCCCCAAGGTGTGTGATAGGTCCATATACCAATGGCCCTTAAAAAGCCCAGGCCTGGCCCGATAGAGCACTCCCAGATTCAAAATACACAAAAGGCCGGCCCAAAATAGAATGAAACGGAATAGACCCCCTTCCCCTGCAAAAATAGGCCACGACACAGAAAAAGCCCGGGACTCGGACCCCCTCCCGGGGACAGCCCGAGGTCAAGAACTGCCCGGGATTCGGACCCCCTCCCGGGGCCAGCCCGAGGTCAAGAACTGCCCGGGATTCGGACCCCCTCCCGGGGCCAGCCCGAGGTCAAGAACTGCCCGGGATTCGGACCCCCTCCCGGGGCCAGCCCGAGGTCAAGAACTGCCCGGGACTCGGACCCCCTCCCGGGGCCAGCCCGAGGTCAAGAATGGCCCGGGATTCGGACCCCCTCCCGGGGCCAGCCCGAGGTCAAGAACTGCCCGGGACTCGGACCCCTCACAGGGGCCAGCTCGAAGTCAAAATAAGACAAGGCTCAAAGCCTAGCGTGCCGAACAGCCCAGCAAGGTTGACACGCGACCTCGCTGTTCGGCTTGAGACTGACTACGCGAACTTTATAGCCTAATAGGCGGACACCCTCAACAGTAAGCGAATCTTTGTCATTAATGCTGACAAGACCCCGCTACAGTGGGCCACCCCCTATATAAGGCAAAGAAACCCCCAGAAAAGGGGATCGCATTTATCACATCTTGGAGCCTGGAGAGGTATCAAAAAGGGTTAGAGCGTTAATACCCCTCCGACTCCCCGCGTGCCCACTGTTCCGACCCGCTTCGCTCAGGGCGAGACGGGCCGCGCAGTTAGCACCCAATCCCCGCACAGCCTGCTTTCCAGAAACAGGGTGTGTATGCACCTTACTGGACCTAGTCCAAGTACGGCCCAGCCCGCCCGGGAAGGGACGTATCAACCACCGTGGGGCCCCCAGCCTCAACTGAGCAAGATGACTTCCGCAACCAAACAAACCGATATGGGCAAGACCGCCCCCGAGGAGGAAGTCCGCCGGGCAGAACAATCTAACCGACGAACCGAGAACGTGAAGCCCCCGACCGACCTAACCTCGGGCGTTCAACCCAAAGCGTCCTTGAAAGAAAACTCCCCGACATGACCCGACTGTGGGGGCAACGAGCAAAAACCCCCTCGATAAACTGGGTCGGAAGACTTCCAACCCGATCATCCCGCCGAACCCCTCCCTGGGCATGCCACCCGACGGGGTACTGGTCAACCCATCCGGGATGAACTTGGAATCCCTCGGAGTTTCCACACCAATTGTAAGGCCGATCGACTCGACTATAGTAACCGCCCAGGCCACCGGGCCGATCGGGTTCACCCCTCAAAATACACAAAACCAGATGATCTATGCCCAATACCATTCTCCGTACGTCCCCCAGTACGTGTACCCACCTCCCTACAACTATCCCCCGTACCAGCAGTACGCTCCTCCATGCTCACCGTATCCAGTTACCCCCTTAGCACACTACCCTCCACAGGCTGACCCTAACCTGCCCTACCATCCCCAAACCCCCACCTCAGCTCCCGGGGTACGAATGATTCACCCCCCACCGCCCGTGGTGCAACTAATTCAAACTGGGCCCGGATCGAACAACCCGGAGCCCAGTCTGCGCAACACAGAAGGCGATTTTGACAACCCTGACCCTGAACTTGAGACCCTCGTAGGCGAGAGGGAAACGAGACAGGCTGGTGGATCACGGCGAAGGCTATCCTTTGGGGCTGAACGGCAAGAAAGCGAAGGCTCCTCCGCGGCGGCCAGCTCGAGAAGGAGTGCCGGTCGAGCAAGGACGGAGTGGACTCGAGAAGGCCCCACCAAACACACCGAGGAACGGTCTCACCACTCGAAGAAGGACGACCAGTCCCACCACTCGAGGAAAGACAATCAGTCTCGCCACTCGCGAGAAGAGCGTCGCCGAACACCCCCTAAGAGGCGACGAAGACCACTCACCCCACCGGAGGCGGCAGGAGTAAATATGGCGATGATAGACACAATGATCAAAAAAGGGGTGGAGAAAGAGATAGCCAGGAGGGAGAGGAGGAGAGCAGGGACTCGTTCCGGGTCGACGAATATTTTGGAAGGACCATTAGCCCCGGAACTTTACAAGGCCCCCATGGGTGACTTCAAATACCCCACTGGCCTTCCCTGCTTCCAAGGTAGCGGAGATATCCAGGACCCCCAGAACTTTGTATACGGGTTCTACGAAAGGCTCCGACTGCATGGAGCTTCGGACGCTGTCGCGTGTCGCATTTTCACCACTTGTTTGACTGGGGAGGCCTGGGAATGGTATATGAGATTAAGGCAAGGATCGATAAAAACCTTTGACCAACTATCGAGAGCTTTCCTGACCCGCTATGACATGCTCAGACCGCCACGAGCAACGTGTGACTCTCTTCTGAAGTATGTTCAGGGACCCCAAGAAACAACTCGGACCTTCGTAAATAGGTTCGTGAAGGCCTCTAGGGAGGTCCGAAACTACAGTGAGGACATCACCCTGGCGGCCGTACAGAATGGGCTCTGGCAAGGAGAACCGGGCACTCTCCGGTATGACGCCCGAAAAAGAGAATTTAAGAGTTTACCAGAGCTCCTGGCTTTCGCCGAAGGATACATCCGGGCTGAGGAGGACGCTGTCCAATTCGCTAGGCCGCGGTCCAGGTCACCGAAACCGCAGCCGCGTGACCGGCAGCCCGGTGGCGGGCCGTCCCGAAGACGGGAGCCGCCAAAAAGGAACATCCTGTATGCGCCACAAGAGGAACGGCGCGAAGATGGCCGAGAGGGCTATCGACCCCACTATGTGCGATACGCCCCTTTTATCAAGAAGAGGAGCGAAATGTACTTAGTGATAAAAGACATGCCTGATGTTCCGAGGCCGCTACGCAAGCGTATTTTCGAGAATAAAGACGGGACTGCGAGATGCTTGTTCCACCGTTTTAACGGACACTCCACGGGGGAATGTCTCCAGCTGAAAGACGTGCTGGAAAGGATGGCCAGGGAAGGAAAATTGATTGAGTACATAGTGCCAGAGTTCTTCCAGAAGTTTGCAAAAGAGTACAATGGAGAAGCCCAGGACAAAAAGAAAGCCTCTTATCGGGACGATTACAAAGAGCGTGAGCACTCGGGACCCAAGCCCGACGAAGGCAAGGGAAAAGGACCGGGAACATCAAGCAGGCGGCCTAGCATAGAAATCAATGTTATTAGCGGGGGACACAGGGTGGCAGCCCCCGAAAAACACAATCGAATCGCCATTAAGCCGTACCCTACCATACTGAATATCGAGAGGCCCCTTGAGAGAAAGAGACCCCGAATGGACGAAGCCATATGCTTTTCCGAGAAAGACTTTGGCACCGTGATATGGCCTCACGATGACCCCATAGTATTGAGACTCAAGATAGAAGAGTTTGGAGTCAAGCGAATCCTCGTGGATACGGGGAGCTCGGCTGATATCCTGTTCCTCTCAGCCTTCGAAAAGATGGGAATGCAGCTGGGCGAGTCACGAAGAAAAGTAACACCACTGGTGGGGTTCACGGGCGATTCCCTCCGGCCGAAAGGGGCCGTCCAATTGAAAGTAACGTTCGGATCTTTGCCTCGCGCCACTGAAGTTATGGTGGACTTCCTCGTCGTGGATGCCCCTTCCGCCTACAATGCAATCATCGGTAGGAGCACTTTGAACAAAATCGGAGCCATAGTGTCTTCCCCCCACTTAAAGATCAAATTCCCTACCAACCTCGGTGTGGGGGAGGAGTGTGGGCAGCAACAGGTGGCTCGAGAGTGCTATCAAACCTCCCTCGGAGGACAAGGAGGAACGGTCCATCAAGTAGACGTAAAAGCAAAAGCGAGGTCAGGCCTCGCTAGCCCACGCTTGCAATCCAGCAGAGAGTTCTTACCCCCGCACACACCCATGGTTTTGGACCCCACTGACAAAGAAGAGTTGAAGACCTCCCTTGAGCCGGCCGATGAGGTTGACCAGGTCGACCTCGGTGACGGTAAAATCCTGAACATCGGCAAAGCCGTCCAAGGAAGTGCAAGGAAGAAGTTGATTGACTTCCTCCGGGAAAGCCTGACGGTGTTTGCTTGGACCGCCGCAGACATGCCTGGAATCCCGGGATCCATAGCCGAGCACCAGTTGCGCGTCAAACCAGAAGCGAAGCCGGTAGTGCAGAAGAGAAGGAACATGGGAGCCGAAAGGCGTTCGGCAGTAAAGGCCGAGGTAGCTAAGCTATTAGAAGCCGGCTTTATCAGAAATGTGACTTGTCCTGAATGGTTGGCGAACCCTGTGCTTGTGAGAAAAGCGAACGGAGACTGGAGAATGTGTATCGACTACACTGACTTGAACAAGGCGTGCCCTATGGACCCTTTCCCTCTGCCAAAGATCGACCAGTTGGTAGATTCTACCTCCGGACACGCGTTCCTGAGCTTCATGGATGCGTTCTCGGGGTACAACCAAATCAGGATGTGCCCAGAAGATGAAGACAAAACAGCTTTCACAACTCACTCCGGGTTATACTGTTACCGAGTGATGCCTTTTGGGCTTAAGAACGCGGGGGCTACTTTTCAAAGAATGGTGAATAAGGTGTTCCACGAGCAGATAGGTCGAAATATAGAGGCCTACGTAGATGACCTCCTAGTGAAGAGCATGTCCGACCTGGACCACGTGCAGGACCTGCGCGAGACATTCGCGACGCTCAATCAGGCTGATATGAAACTCAATCCAAAGAAGAGCTTCTTCGGTCTCACAGGAGGAAAATTCCTCGGATTCATGGTGTCCATGAGAGGCATAGAGATACACCCCTCCAAGTCGCAGGCCATTCTAGATATGAAACCCCCCCGAAACCTTAAGGAACTTCAATCACTTACAGGCCGACTTGCAGCATTGAACCGATTCATCGCCCGATCCGGCGACGTTTGCTTCCCTTTCTTCAAAGTAATGCGCAAATCCGCCAGATTCGAGTGGACCGAGGAATGCGCGACAGCTTTCGACAAAGTCAAAGAATACCTGGCCAGCCCACCTTGCCTCAGCCAACCTATAAACGGAGACACACTGGTTGTATACCTGGCCACGACCAACCACGCGGTAAGTGCCGCCCTAGTAAGAGAAGAAGGAAAGGAACAAAAGCCCATATATTTTGTGTCGCACGTGCTCCGAGATGCCGAGACCCGATACACACCGATAGAAAAAGCGGCCTATGCTCTTATAATCGCGGCACGGAAACTGAGACCATACTTCCAGTCCCATCCAATCAAAGTATATACAGGTGTACCCTTGAAGAAGGCCTTTGCGAACTTCGACTCCTCAGGCCGCGTGTTGGCCTGGGCGCTAGAGTTGACCGAATTTGATGTCGCGTTCCATCCTCAAAGTGCCATCAAATCACAAGTGTTCGCGGACTTCATAGCGGAGTACTCGGGAGCGCCGGAAGAAGTGGGCGGCAAGTGGACACTTTACGTAGACGGCGCCTCCTCCCACCTGGGAGCAGGAGCAGGAGTAGCTCTCACGGGCCCCCAGGGAGAAGCGCTCAACTACGCGCTCCACTTCCAGTTCCCTGTAACCAACAATACTGCCAAGTATGAGGCCATGATAGCTGGCCTCAAATTGGCTGCGGGGCTGGGAGCCCGAGAGGTCCATCTACATAGTGACTCAGAGCTCGCGGTCAGGCAAATCAACGAAGAATGCCGTGTGCACGACGACCGATTACGACGATACCGTGAACAGTTCCATTCCTTAAAGGGACAATTTGATAGAGTGGTGATCGAGCACGTGTCCAGAAACAAAAATTGTCAGGCAGACGCCCTCTCAAAACTAGGAGCGGCGGGCAACCTTGACAAAGATCGACCAGTGATAGTCATGGACGTACCCGAGTCAAGTATATCGGATGACGCGAAGGGAGTCCACGTCATTAACGAACCTGGGGATGCTTGGTACGCTCCCATGTGGAGATACCTCACCTCGGGGACGTTGCCTGAGGACCCGCTGGAATCCAGGAGATTGAAGAAGATCGCCCCTTTATACTCGGTACATAACCACCAATTATACAAAAGGGGATATGCCCGCCTATGGCTTAAATGCATCGGAGAGAGAGACGCCTAGGCAATGCTGGAAGAAGCCCATGAGGGACTTTGTGGTAGCCATCAAGGGGCGAAAACGCTGGCCAAGAGAGTCCTGCGCGCAGGATATTATTGGCCCACGATGCAGCAAGACGCGGCCAACCTGGCGCGAAAATGCGAAAAATGCCAATACCATTGCCGATTATCCAGCATCCCAGGTTATGATATGATCACAATCTCGGGAGCTTGGCCCTTCGACCTATGGGGGATTGATATCCTAGGCCCTTTCCCCATGGCCGTCCAACAGCAGAAATGGATCATCGTGGCCGTGGAGTACTTTACGAAATGGGTCGAGGCCAAGGCATTAGCCCACATTACGGCAGAAGCCGCCAAAAACTTCATCTGGCGCAACATCGTGTGCCGCTTCGGCCTTCCGCACGCACTCATTTCTGACAATGGCACACAATTTAATGCAGATGTTACCCTGTCCTTCCTCGAAAGACTAGGCATTCGCAGCAACTTTACCTCGGTGAGTCACCCTGCTAGCAATGGCCTAGCCGAAGTTACCAACAGGACCATTCTGGATGGTCTAAGAAAGAAGGTGGCCTCCAACAGGAAAAATTGGCCCGATAAACTAGACGAAATCCTTTGGGCATACAGAACTACTCCCCGTGAGGCCACCCAGCAAACACCATACTCCCTAGTATATGGCATGGAGGCTGTCACGCCTCTCGAACTCATTACACCCTCCCTCCGGATGACGGCCTATTCCACAGAAAGCAACCCCGAAGCACGAGCAATGGACCTTGAGCTAGTGCAAGAACTCCGGGACAAGGCCCGCATCCGGACTACTGAATATCAGCAGAGGGTGAAGCGCACCTTCGATAAACGCGTGTCACCCCGTGCGTTCGAACCAGGCGACCTAGTATTAAAAAAGGTAGAAGCTACCGGACAGCATGTTGGTAAGCTTCAACCCAATTGGGAAGGCCCCTTCCGGATAATTCGCACCTGCGGCAAGGGAGCTTACGAGCTCGAAGGTCCCGATGGGCGAATGCTCGCCCGGCCCTGGAACGTTGTCCATCTCCGCAAATTTTATATTTAAAAAAAAAAGGGGGGGGAAACAGGTACAGCAGCGGTGCCACCTCACAAAAATGTAATCACTGTCTTTTGCATCTTCTTTTTTGGACCAACACGGGAATGCCCGTGAGTGGTCAAGGGCGCCGGTGCGATATTATAAGCACGGCCCCAGTGTGCGATGTCTGACTAACAAATTTGAGACCCGGCGACACAAAATTGCCGCCGGGACTACCTCACAAAAACAACTGACTAGCACAAAGGCAAACAAAAGCCTACGGGCAATAAATGCCTCTATAAAAGTTTTTTTTGCGTCAAGAGGATAACCCAAAGCCCAATGGGCAACGAACGCCTCCGCAATAAAACAACAGCGTTTCTCGTAGCAGAAAGATAAAAAGCTTATGGGCAACATATGCTTTAACTGACAAAACCGGAAATTACTACAACCTCAGTCCAAGGGCCCTTGAGCATAAAGCCCGAAACAACTTTCCCATAATAGCGGGCGTGCGCTAGTCGTGCAAAGTACGAACGAATACTCTGAAAAGATGACGAGTACACACGAGGCGCCTCGCGAGGAAAATTCGCGCTAATCTCAGGCCGAACAACCTGAAGCACGAAGCAGCAAAACAATTCTCCAAGACAACACAGGAAGAGAGTTACAAAAGTGTGAACAAAAACTCTGCAAAGAGCAACAAGTACACATAACTCTCGAACATGGCAACACAGGCGCAAGTCACAACAGTGTGAACAAAAACTCTGCAAAGAGCAACGAAAACACTTGACTAGCGAAATCAAAAGGGACAGTTATGCAAAAAGCGAACGAAAATCCCAAAAGGATAACGAATGCGCATAACTCTGCTTTGGAAAGATAATAGCGAAAACCCGTAGGGTAACGAAAAAATCTCTCCAAGGATCCCGAAACACAGCGTAAACGAAAGCCCGACGGGGCAACGAACACGCAAAATCGGACAAAACATTCCGCCATTCCGCAGAAGACAACGAGCTTGCCTATGCAATAGGTACAAACGAAAGTCCTGCGGGATGAGCGTGAATAATCTACTGGCCTCGCGAAACAAAAAGTAGGCATGACAACATGTCCGAACAAAGTCTCGCAGGAACATATCTACTGGCCTCGCGAGACAAAAAGTAGGCATGACAACATGTCCGAACAAAGTCTCGCAGGAACATATCTACTGGCCTCGCGAGACAAAAAGTAGGCATGACAACATGTCCGAACAAAGTCTCGCAGGAACATATCTACTGGCCTCGCGAGACAAACGAGCTGGCATAACGACATGCCTGAATAAAATATCTCGCAAGAACATCCCTACCAGCCTTGCGATACAGCAGGGCGACCAAACAAGAAGTTGCCCAGCAATTTCGCGAACTTGAAGAAATCAAAAGAATAAACCCTCAGGGACAACGCGCAATAAAACAGCACGCAAACACAACTAGCCCGCAAAGCAGGCGTCTCCTCGAGACGAGCCGTAGGAAAAAGAGGGTCGAGGACATCACCCACTTCGGGAAGTCGCGGAAGCACGCCTCACAAGGTAAGAAAACTATCCATTTCTTTATATCCGCGCTGCAAACACGTATAAGAAAGGTATCCCTCGTACCCCGAACCAAAGCAAAATCAACAGCCACATCGCCGAATAAGGCAAAGTAACACAAATAAAGTACCGACCCGCCATCACGGCGCAAACAAAGGTGAGGCTGGTCGATGAGAACGTCCCACCGAACCCACACGGCCATAAGACTTATGTCACAACAATTATACGTCAAAGGAGAACACATAAACATAAATACTGTCAGGTCAACTGTTATCTCGGGTGGCTGGGAAACACTCCCCAGCAAACCACCCGAGCAAAAGCATGCAACAAATCCTGTTAAAACACCCCGGAGGGTTCCTCACACAGAATACGCTCCAATAGAAATAAAAGATAATCCTAATAATAAAAGCAGAGAAGGATGTACTCTGCCCAACCTTCCTGCCGCGACATACCTACTTGTCTTTGTCCTGCAACGAACAAAATAATGTCAAGCAACTACCCAGATTACACCTCGGGTCACGATATAAGTATAGAGGGGAAAGAGTTACACCTGGTTCACTTCAAGGTTTCCTGAAGGGTCGTCTCCCGACTCTTGATTATAATCCACCTGATCCAGCGAAGCCTCCCCATCGACAGCACCCGAGACAGTCTCTTGAACCGTCCGACCCTCGCTGCCTTCCGCGTGGTCTCGAGGGGACTGCGGCGGTGTATCCTCTCTGTCCAAGTGACGAGGCCACGGCGCAATCCTACGCCAGATATGAAAAGGCGTCTTCGGCGTGCAGCTCAGCAGGTTCATGCTCGGGAGAACAGGCTTACCCTCGGGGTTGAGCAGCTGGCCTCCAGCTGCATCCCACTCATATCCCACCAGACCCTGAGGAGCCCCATCCTCGTCCGCAACAGGCGGGTACCCGAGGTCCTCTGGGGCGAACGGATAGAGACCGGCCAAAACAGATAATTCTGTATGAACCTGCTTCTTAACCATCCCAATTAGCGATAGCATCGCAGCGATCTTGAAAGGATCGCTAACCAGGAATTCCCGAATCACCTCCTTCTCATGATCGAGACGCTCCGCTTGCGAGTTCTTAATTGCACGCAAGGCCTGGGATAACTGCTCCCGCACAAACGTCAACTCCTGGGCCTGTCCCTCCTTTGCCCGTTCTAGCTCCTCTACCTCCGCTTCACTATCGACGAGCTTAGACACGGCCTCCTCGAGCAAATCCGTGCTCCTCTTAGCACTGGTCTCGCTTTCCTCTAACGCGCGGGCCTTTGCGTCGACCTCACTCCTTAGCTTCTCAACCTCGTCACTGCTGCCCACCACCGAGCCCCGAAGCTTTTGGTAGTCGTCACTTAAGGACTTGTGCTTCTCCATCCAGTAGTCCCTCTCCACAAGGGCCGCTGTCAAATCCGCCGGTTCTACAGGAGATTGGGCCACAGTCAAATTCTTGGCGATCATCGCCTCCGCCGCACGACCAAACAAACAGCCTATCTCGAAAAGACGACCGACCGCGTCCAGCATCATACCAGCCCCGCGTTTTTGGATAAGTCGACCCAAATAAGGAGGCTCCAAAGCACGGAAGGCCTCCCTATAAAACGTCGCGCTCTCGGGGGGCCGCTCCTTAGCACTTCGCATCTTAGCCAAATGAGGGAACAAGGCGAGGCACCCGTCCGGTTGACTTAACGGGAGGGGAGTCTTACAAATGGTCCCTACCCCAACCTTGCCAGGAAGACTAGCCTTACGAGAACCCTCGGATGGCGTAGGCGCCGTCTCAGGAGAAGCGGTCGTGCTCGAGCTCCCGCCCCCACCATGCCCCCCCGCTGATACCGGAACTCCCTGGGCCAACACGACTGAAGCCGCACCCAAAGGAGGGACTGCTCCTTCCGACGACGGGGTAGTGGCGACATCCCTCGGGCTCGGGGCTAAGGGTAGCCGAGTCACGTTCCTCTTCTTAGTTGTAACTGGCCCTTTCCCCTTTTCACTACTATCAATGTCGTGTGTCGCCCTCCGCTTCTTCGACTCTGCACCCCCAGCCCCCTTCTTGACCACACGCTCCGCGACACCAGCGGGCGGCTGAGCAAGGGCCGCCCCGGCCCCCGGTAGCCCAGAATACAGCCCCTCCGCATGCGAGCACACCAATTCGGGGATCGCCTTCAGCCCATTAAAAGAGAAATCCATCAGGCCGTAAGCTGCATCAAAAATATGCACTCAAAGGTCATATATATATAGGGAAACAGTTAAGATTCTTTATTAAAAGAAATATATATATATGCGCAAAAACTACCTCGCGACAAATCCTCGATAACTTCGACGGCCCGTTTATCATCAGCGCTCATTTTAAAGCCGCTCATCTCGGGTTTCCCCTCCCACAAACTGTCATCTTCACCCTTCTTAATCTGTCGCCACGAGCGACGAATACCTTGCAGTGACTCAACCTCCTCGGGCTCAGTCAAATACACCCAGCCCCTGTTCCAACTGTCGATCTTCCTCAACATCTTCTTATGCGTCTCATAGTCGAAAATTTCCGGCGCATCATTTCTCCTCCTCACAGCGACAAAATCCGACGAAGCCACGCACAGACTAAAATAATGTGCGAACAGGGCCACGCTTGGCTGCAGCCCGCCAAACCAAACCCGAAATTCATCGAATAGCCTCTCAAAACTAACAAGATAGCACCATCCTACACCTGTCAGCTGGGCAGGGGTTATGTTCAACGTCGTCAAAAAAGTAACCTGGAATGGAGTCAAAGGCAGCTGGAATCCGCATCGGGGCATCTTCCAGTAAATGCAGAGCCCTTTCTCGTCATCATGAGCTCGATCGTCTGCCTGCGGCAACAAAAACTTCAACTGATCTAAAGAAATGCGCCCCCTGGCGTCCTTTTTTACGAATTCACCGTAAAAAACGTCAAACCACCAACTCTGATTACGACAACCTGTCGCTGATGGGAACAGAAGGCTAACTTCCACGAATTGCGCGTCGCGCGCGTGCCCGGGGCGCCTCCTCTTCGACGAGGGGAGCTCCTCAGAATTCTTCTTCTTCTTCTTTTTTGGCGCCCGCATGGGCGCTGAAACTGACGTCTCCCGAGAAGACCCCTGGCGATCACGCACCTCAGTTTCCTCCGATGCCTCCTCTTCTTCGACTGAGCGACTATCGCTATAGCCGGAAGAATAGTACGAGGGGTCAGCCTTCTCCCGCGGAACTCGTTCCCGAGTTACCTTTTTCTTCCCCCCCATCTTCGCTGACTGCAAAGGCAAGTTAACAAGATGGTCAGCAATGGGAGACATTACAGAGGGCACTATCCTCTTACCCGACGCAGCAAAGGCCCTTTTCAGGGCAGCTCTCGACTTCCCGGCACCTTCACCCTCTATCCCGTAATCCCACATCGTCGGGTCGCTCCAGTTAACGAGCTCGTCGGGAGAACCCGGTTCCGCTGCAGCCCCGTCAACGGAAGACTCCGGCTGTGCCGCCTTCCAATCAACGGACGACTCCAGGCCTATATCATCCCAATCCACGGCCGCCTCCCAATCAAACGAATTTCCCCCGGAACCCGAAGTACCACCCGTTTCCGACATTTAAAAGAACCCGCCCAGAAACTGTCTTACGAACCGACCGTAGGACCTCGCGTAGGACAGGCAAACAAGGGTAGAACAATACCGACCTGGTGGCTCACGGTATCGATCAAGATACCGGATCCCGAACGAAATGTTTGCGACAGTAATACTTACGAATAGCAAGCGACGTTCCCGCGAGATATTCGTGCAGTCGTCCCCGCCAATTGTCCTTATCAGCGAGAGCGATGAGCGAGACTACTCCGACAATGGAACTTGCTGAAAGCGGACACTCGCACGGGCCCGCCTATCCTTATATAGGACCCCCGTAAAGAACCGTAAGAATCAGCACCAATCTCAAGGAACAACTCCCGACACGTGTCTCGCTCCCCTTCGATCAGCCGCTTCAAAAATCCAAAACGTCGCGTCGTTCAGCCCTTTGGCGCCAAAATCCGAAGATATATAAACCGTCGCGTCTCTTCGGCTTCCTCTGCGCAAAAATCCCCATGACGAAGATCCCCTACAACCCTGAAGCATGCTGCCCCTCAAAACATCAATCCCACGCCGTCCCAACAAGTGAATCCTGACCCCGCGCTAGGATTACCGCTTACCCGAAGCGGTGGGCGGCATGGTCAAAATAGCAGCGGATCCCGATGACGTCAGCAAGCCTAAGAATTTATGACGGTCTGACACATGCATTTATTGCACCCACAGTAACCCCCCGTTATATATACACAGGCCATCCGTACCTAACCACCAAATTTCTGTCTAACAAAAGCCTCGGCGCCATGGCACCAAAACCTTCTAACAATCGCGCCAAGCAACCGATGGACAAGGGTCAACCCAGTAACCCCACCCCGAGACGCCCGACTTCCGTTCGAAACCTACCGCCCTGAGTCCGGGCAAGCTGGCTCCGTTTTTTCCCCCGACACCGTCTTGACCAGATGTTGTCAAACCCGAGCCACAAGCTTCACGAGTTCGTAGATTACCTCCTGGATCTGGAAAGGCGGTCCTCCGAGCATTGCCCCTGTTGCCCGAAGTCTCGCCGCAATACACTCCCACCTGCTCTTCCTCCACATCCCCCACCCAAGCCGATAATTCGCAGTACCTACCCCGTATGCGGCAAGGCGGGCAACCGATCCGAGATGCCACGATGCCACCGGTGCCGGCAGAGGTTTCACCAAGCCTGCCAACCCGAGGAAACTCACTACCTGTTCCATATCCCAGGTCTCGAGAGCTGGCATTGCGACGAGTGCACCGCCATCCTCAACTCCCTGGACGATATGAACGAGGACAGCGACGAAGCCGACCATCAGGACAGTGATGAGGAGGGCCCGCAATATCACCCCACTAGGTCTGGCAACACCGACCCCGAGGACGGATCCTCCTCAGACGGCTTCTTCAGCGATTGATGCGCTGCGCGACGTCGCCCCATCCACCTGGCCGGATGTTTACTACTATCTCTTTTGTTCCCCGACATGGGAATGGGTTTTATCTTTATTTTTTATTTTGATGATAACCCCGCGAACTACTATGTTTTGTTGAGAAGGAAAACTCTATAAACCACGTAACATTACCTGCAGTTATAGTCTTTTCTACGTTGCAAAGTTCCTAAAAGCATGTTCGTATAACGGCACACTAAGGAAAAATATTAAACACACGTCGCTTGTATTGCAATCCCGTCGCAGCCCGGCAGTACGATACGTCACCATGCGGATTTACCATATCGCTAAACCAACTGGCACCGTTTATCTCACGACCCCTTGGTCCAAGGTAGATCGCGAAACATTAACGGACATACTACCTGAAACTAGCCACCTAGCGACACCAACCCCATCCGTTACCAACACAAGTTGGTACACCCCCCGTCTCAGGACAGTCCCGGGGACACATGTCTCACTTCTAATCTTACCAATAGCATGAAAACAAAGCTACCTTGTAAGCAATAATCGCACATTCCATGTCACGTGACTTAAATAGTCCAAACAAAACAGGCAATGAAACCAACATTCCCTTATTCTAAAGGGCACGACTCGAGATAACTTGGACAAAGGAATAAACCTCGACAAATCACCGGCATAACTGTGCCACGACACGCCCTCGCGGCATAGAGACATTCTCGACTCCAACTCACGCACCTCGTACATGCTACCACGCGCATTCCCCAGATATCGGCTAACCGACAGGAAATAGCCCTTAATTTAGCGCACCCGCTCCGGAAATACTGAACCTTTCACTAATAACACCTCGAAATAGCCGTTCAATAACTCCTAAAAACTCCTCGAAACAACCGCCCCGTCGGTCCAAAACGCTTCGAAATTGACACCGGTCAAACAACAGGCCTACGCCCGTCCAGTCAAGTCACCTAGCCCCAGCCTTTATGAGTCGGTGGGGCCCGGACGCGATAACCAATGGCACCACCCCGCCTATATATTGACCCATTCAGCCTGAAGAAGATCATTCCCACCAACCAAATCCCCCATTCCGCAAACTTACCCTCACGACATCTCCCTTCACAATGTCGTCGAATGACTCGGTTAACAAACCCGAGCAGCGACGTCTCAACATCACCCTCCCCCACGATTCACCTCCCCACCGACCCCGGCCTAACCCCACGCAGCCACCACCGCGAATGCTGTCGGAAGGCGAGCGGTGGGTATTGCTACAGGATATATCCCATCCGGACTTAGGATGGATGCTAACCCACGAAAACCTTCGAATCCGAGATTTTATCGACTTCAAGCTTAACTCATGCCCGAAATTCACCCCGGAAGACGAGAACGCCATCCAACCTACGGCACCGTCCTTGCGCACATGCTTCGGGTGTGGCGAGGAAGATCCCAAGACCGAGATGGTCAAATGCCGAACCTGCTTCGAGTGGCGCCACATGTATCATTACGACATCAAAGGCCGCTCAGATCCCCGTCGCCGGTTTTGGCGATGCACCCGTTGCATCGACCTCAACTACGGAGGACCAACTTTATATACGGCCACCAAGGAGGAGCTCGAAGCGGACAATGTGTATGAGGACACAGATAATGAGATCCTCGCCTAAACGCTCCATCAGTAGCGACATCATACCCGCCTTATTGCCGAGGAGTACCCCGGAGTGCAACTGACCGAAGGGAAAACGTCCCTTCCGCCTGCCTCAGGTCCCACCTCGGCAGCCATACGGGTATACAGGGAACAAGTCGCCCTGCACATCATAGTTCACTAGAACAAATGTATCTGTTGTCGTGAATCAAGTACAGACAAATGTTGTCTACAAAACATGTATCATGCCGATGTAACATTATTAAACTTATAAAAAGAAACAGTGGAATTCGTTGACAAAACTTCTTATGATATCAAACAGTCCACCTTTTCCATTCCACGTTAGTCGAATTCCGGTCCCGCGTAGGTTCCTACGGACGCACACTGACATTCTTGTCGACAATATACCCCGAGGCCTAACACCAATCAACTAAAACAGTCGACGACTATACGTCACGAGTTGCCTGGGACCCACATCATTTATAGCCACAATAGTACCTTACATCTATAAATACCAACCTACCATTACGTAAGAGGGGACAACCATCTTCCTCATTCTCAGTCCATCCCTCTAAACAAAAATGCCTTTCAAACAAGTGGTCTCAAAATCTAAAAGGCCCGCGGATCAAGGTCAGAGTAGCCGCGACCAACCTCCCCCCAAAACTCGTCGCTCATATAACCCACGACAAGTCCTCTCTCCTGCAGAGCGATGGGCCCTCCGCCAACGATTCTCCGAGGAGGATTTGGAATGGATGCTTCATAACGAGGACCTCCAAATCTGCGACTTTATCGACCTCCTCCTCGCCGGTGTACCCTCATTCACTAAGGAGGACGAGAACAACATCTATGATGACGTCAACTTCGCGCCCAAGCTGCGTTGGTGTGTCATATGCCACGATCAGGGGCCTAAGCACGAGATGGCGAAATGCCGGATGTGCTATGAGTGGAGCTGCTTCGAACACTACGACATCCCTGGATGTTTATCCCGCAATTCCGGAGGCCCGAGCCTGTACACCGCCACTCCAGAAGAAATCCAAGCGGACAACCTCTTTGAGGATACTGATAACGAGCGCGTGGTCTGATCTCAATATTTCCTTATTTACAGGCATTGCATGATCTCGATATCATGTCGTAGTTGGGCTTCATGCTATTTAAGAATATTTTAATATCAACAACTGCTTTTGATTTCCCCCACACCCTCCGTTACTCGCGCAAAAAAAAAAAAAAAAAAAACAACAACACTTAGCTACCCAGAGCCACCCAACACGCCGACACAAGTAGTCGGACACTTACCCGAAACAGGGCACACCAAAGGTTCGCAAACTTTGTAATAGCAAAATTACGACCTTACAGGAAAAAACGATCAACACAGGTTATAACTACCTGGAAAACGCAAAAACCCCGAGACCAACTCGGGGGCCGTCAACAACAAAAATTATGAAATACAACGACAAAGCAAAATTGGTACATACCATGCGTAACCAACAAAGCGGTGCGACGCGAGATCATATAAACAAGAACTTCAAAATAACCAAAACACGAACAGAAAAACCCCGACGGATAACTCGGGGGCTGACAACAAACAAACACCTCACAAAAATTCCCAAGATCAACTCGAGAGCTAACACTCGCAAAACATTAAAATAAGTTTAGCAGCCGAAATAAGCTAAGAAACCTCCCACGATAGGACTGAAGCCGCCTTCATTATAGGAGTCAAGAACCCAAAAGCATCATACTGATGCATTTCGGCTTCGGGGGCTAATGATAGGTCCATATACCAATGGCCCTTAAAAAGCCCAGGCCTGGCCCGATAGAGCACTCCCAGATTCAAAATACACAAAAGGCCGGCCCAAAATAGAATGAAACGGAATATACCCCCTTCCCCTGCAAAAATAGGCCACGACACAGAAAAAGCCCGGGACTCGGACCCCCTCCCGGGGCCAGCCCGAGGTCAAGAACTGCCCGGGATTCGGACCCCCTCCCGGGGCCAGCCCGAGGTCAAGAACTGCCCGGGATTCGGACCCCCTCCCGGGGCCAGCCCGAGGTCAAGAACTGCCCGGGACTCGGACCCCCTCCCGGGGCCAGCCCGAGGTCAAGAATGGCCCGGGACTCGGACCCCCTCCCGGGGCCAGCCCGAGGTCAAGAACTGCCCGGGACTCGGACCCCTCACAGGGGCCAGCTCGGAGTCAAAATAAGACAAGGCTCAAAGCCTAGCGTGCCGAACAGCCCAGCAAGGTTGACACGCGACCTCGCTGTTCGGCTTGAGACTGACTACGCGAACTTTATAGCCTAATAGGCGGACACCCTCAACAGTAAGCGAATCTTTGTCATTAATGCTGACAAGACCCCGCTACAGTGGGCCACCCCCTATATAAGGCAAAGAAACCCCCAGAAAAGGGGATCGCATTTATCACATCTTGGAGCCTGGAGAGGTATCAAAAAGGGTTAGAGCGTTAATACCCCTCCGACTCCCCGCGTGCCCACTGTTCCGACCCGCTTCGCTCAGGGCGAGACGGGCCGCGCAGTTAGCACCCAATCCCCGCACAGCCTGCTTTCCAGAAACAGGGCGTGTATGCACCTTACTGGACCTAGTCCAAGTACGGCCCAGCCCGCCCGGGAAGGGACGTATCAGTGTGGAATCTATGCGGCCGGTCATGTGAAGGCGTGAACAAAAATGACTGTACTATTGATACGGTTGCCCTTACCTAGGCCGAATTAATTGTTCGGTCCTTATTTTTTTTTTAACAAATTGACTTTTCAAATTCTAAAAACAAAAAAAATAAAATTGATGCCTCCGGTTTGGTATAATGAAGATGATAACAGACATTTTATATTAAAACATCGTGCATGTCACCTTTAAAAGCCCCACCACATGCCATGTTCTCGTTTCCACTTGCACATGGTTTCACACTTGCACAACACAATAACCAAATTTGAAACACAAAAAATATATATATTATCCAAGAAAAAGACGGTTTGCAAAGAAAACCAAGAGTGCACGCCTTTAAAAGCAAGTCTACCCACTGGTCAACCGCTTAAAACCATAGTTGGAATAATATTTCTTTTATAATTTGTTGACTACATCATCTGACCCAAACAAAGACAATATCAGCAAAACCTACAAGGGGTACAGCTATAAGATGTTGCTATCAACGGAAACCTAGTCCAAGAACCCTGGATTTTTTTCTTTTTCTTTTCTATAATATTGTTTTTGTTTCATTTTCTGATTCTTTGACTTGCCATTTTTGCAATTATCATATACTTCCTATGGATCATTTTGTAACAGTTAAGAGCCCGATAATTTTGACAATAATTTATTAATCAAATCAAACAAACCTTTAGGTTAAAAATAGAAATATATAAACATGTTGATTGTCTCTGTATATAAGTGAACATATGTACTTACATATGTATGTAGAGATTGGCTAACTTCAAAGCGTTATCAAAACAATAATTTTTAGAAATTAGAAAAAATTAGTAAAATATTTAAAAAAAAAAATACAAAATTAGATCTCCAGACACATTTTAATATGAAGAATATGTTGAGTACCTCAGATCAACTGTTTGGATTTTAAAATTCGCAAAAATGACTGAACTTAGGTCGATATTCAAAATCATTTAACATTTTCCAAATTCAATATAATATGATAAAATTATAATTTTATTTAAAAAAATGTTCATCGAGTTTAATATAAATATGCATCAACTAACTTTGATATGAAACGATAGGTGAATGATACACAAATCTGATTCGAATCAAGATGTTAAATATGAGAAAGTTGATTGATTAAGATGAATAAATAAATTTACTATCCTAAATTTAAGATGTTATTTTTGCAATGAGTCATTTTTATACCTAATAAGTAGAATTTAAATAAAAAAAATAGATCTAGATTCAACTTATATTAAATTTAGATAATGTTAAATGAATTTCATGTATGTTTGACATATGCTGGCAACAATAAATTTACCCAAATGGGAGGAGTGTATATTTGAGTTACACAAGTATATTTTGTCAATAAATTTGATGAAATTGTTCATAAATTTGGTATATTTGAATTTCAATTTTAATAATCAGTAGAGTTCTAAATAGCTAGCTATAATTTTTTTAAACCTTAAAAATTATAGCGCTATCAACCGTTTTCTATACCATAGCTAGTTATAGCTGTGCTAGCTAGTGTTTTTTAAAAATATTCATGAGATAAATACTATTTAGAACTTTGATAATCTTACCTTTAGTTTTCTTAAATTAAATTTTCTAATTCTGTCATGATATTATCATGAATGAAACCGACGAACTCTTTTTCCACCGCACAATTACACATATTGACCAAATTACCATGACAAGTAATAGGGAAACACTGTGGTCCAAGCAATGTTGAATGTCTCTGTGCACCCGTCTGTCTACTATAGTTTGGGGTTGTATTTTATTCTTGTATTTTGTAATTTATTCTAAATACTTGTACCCGGAGTCTTGATTTTTTTTTTTTTTTTTGGGGGGGGTAAAGTAGTCGTTGGAACACAATTTGCTACCAACCTTTAAATAAAAGGACAATTTTTGTTTGATATATCTCTAGTCAAACCAAAACAGGTTCTCACAATTCACAAATCGTACCATCCCTTACCGTTTTATTCCCATTTTTATGTTTTTTACTTGTATTGTTATACCGATATTTTATAATTTTCATCTTAACGGGTGCAAATAAATTCCAGATTCGCTGACAAATTATCCAATACCCTAACAACCCCCAGACAGCCCCAACAGCCAACCGAATTCAGATCCTCCCCGGTACCGTAATAAGGAATCTTTTACAGTTACTGAATTTGGACCGTTCTTTATAACTTGGCACGAATCTCAAAGTCAATAGTACTGTCCCTGCACTAGTTCGAATCTCAAAACGGTTGGGAGTTAATCTCAAACCGTTAAGTGACGGAAATCTTTTACAATATTGGAGAGGATACTTTGTCCACAGCCAACCGAGTGAGGAGGGGAACGCTATCCTCTGCGGAGTTTAAAAACTCCGCACCTGCAGTTCTTTTAATCTGGTTCGTTAGTTTTGACTGGTACGAATCTAAAAGCCCAATAATACTGCCCCCTCCGTTAGCTCGAGTCTCAAAGCGGCTGAGAGTTAATCTGGTCCATTCGTTTGCTCCGCAGCTGCGGAGTTTTATAGAACTCCGCAGAGGATACGATATGATAAATATCTAGCATGAGTATGATAAATATCTAGCATGATCTAGGAAAGAAGGGGCTGATTCTAATGCATGGTACTTTATCCACAATGTTTTGGACAAAATTTTATCCAAACCGAACCCAAACCGTTCGATTCGTATATCAAAATCGTTCGACGAATGTTGATGCAGATTGGACGGTTATATAAGGCTTGGGGAAAAATGTGTAGATGACCTTTTGGACGAAATCCAGTTCAGACGCGGATGAGCAAATGTGTGGGCTAAAGAACTAGGTGAAGCATAACCATAAGCATGTGACGACCTAATTACGTGCATTAAATGCCCCAAACGAAATCACCAAGAAGTTGAGGTCGGCACGCCAGCCCTCTCATGGGTCCCACATGGCTCATGCTATTCTCACCTCTTTTGTTCTCTCTCTCCTGTCTCCATCCCGCGTTCTTAGTTTTTCACCTGTGTCTCTCATTTGCTAGAAGGCTCCAATTGTGTGAACACAGAATTCATTTCTTGCTGTTCTTGTTAGGCGGCAGGTTCAATTTGTGTGAATAATTTCATTCAAAAATCTCTCCAAATTTTATTAAAAAAAAATCATTTAACCGTATTTTTTTATTGGGCTTCAGTATAAAGAAATTATCACCCTAAATTGCATTTATTATTCTTGAGAGTTTAAGCTCCAACTACCTTCCGACCAAAAATAGCATTTATCCTTAGGATAGTATTTTCTTACCTAAATCCAAGCTGGATCTAACCATATATTGTTCTATTTCTTTCCGAAGCAGGGATCAAACCAAATATTTGAATCTTTCAGCAACCAATAAAATCTCTCTGATCCTCTCCAGTGCGGCAAAATACCGGACGCGTGCATGGCCGTCCATTTGCAGGAAGATTTTCTATATAAGAATATAACACGACTTTTGATGCAAATTAAACCGTCTGATTCTTTGTGTATGTTGGGCCACTCAGATTGTTTAATTTCCGAACCCTGCTTCGAATATTTACCGAAAATATTACATTATGTACCGAAATGTTTATAATAATTTTCTTTATCGAAGTTAATTCATATTAGTTCATCTGCTCAAGATTTTGCAAGAAATATACAAGTTGCCTTTTTTGCATTAAAGACTTGTGGAAAGAAATCCAAAGTCAATCAAGACACATCATCAGATGAAGTCGTTCAGAAAAACAATCAAGCATAGAAATTTGAAGCATTCCTTTATATTTCGTCTCTGTATACAGTGACAAATTGACAACAAAGTATTATAAACTTTTTGTACAATTCTCATTTTACAACGTATAATAAGCCCTAAATTCTACCAAGATGATAACACATCCCTCAAGTAACTAATTCTACAAGAAATTACCTCTTCCCTATATTTACCAGTGAAAAAGAAAAGAAATATTCTTGGTTCAACAAATACTCTCTTTCTTTATGAGGAATAAAAAAAAAAGATAGCAGTATTAACAGCTTCGGAAAATTTACATGTCAGTTCTGAAATTGAACCAAATCTCAAGCAAGAGCAGAGAGAATACGATTTGCATCCGAGTTGCGGCGGGTGGAACCACCGCAGGTGAAACCCTCAATTCTCCTTGCGGGTGCTGGTGAAAAAGATTGCGACGACCTTCTCGGAACAGATGATGTAGAGCATTTTACAGTTTCGTAAAAATCTCCCATGTACCTGAACTCGGGGTCATGGCTTAACGGGTTATCAGATCTAAGTGGCGGTGATCCGCAATAAAAGTAGCTATCGTTGTTATTGGTACCTAATTCTGAATCGTCATCTGATTCATTCCCAATTGCTATAATTGCTAAGATGTCATCGAAATCTACCTCTTGCATCCCATAAGATCTGCATGCAATTAAACAAGAAAATTAATTAATTGATGAACACAAGAAAACCTTAGTTGGTTGCTGTTTAAAGATTTGAACCTTGTTTAATAGGATAAATGAATATTCAAATCACTTTCAGTAAGAATGAAGGATTGAGGATTCAATTATTTTCCCAATTTTGACAAACAAATAAAAATCAACTTCCATATATAAATACTAACCCGCAAGAATCAAAATCAAATTGGGATCTGCCATTAAAACTCCTCCTTGGCTGAGGACATACTAATTTATCAGATCTTGAATTCATCTGATTAGACCAATCACTATATCTTGATTCAGCTCCGCAATTAGAGAACAAGCTTCTGATTCCACCAAGCTTTACACTGTCCATAATTCTGAAATTAAAAAAGAAAAAGAAATTAGAAGTCAACATATAGAACATGCAGAATCATACACCAGTTTTTTTTATTTTTTTTCCAATACAAAATTGCAAGTTGTTTCTCTATAGCCATACATGTTTAAAACACAGAGAGACTTGAAAAGATGAGCAACTTTTTCTCCTAAATAGGGACTGATTTAAATCCAAATAGCAAACGGAAGTAGATTCAAGGATATAAACCCTTTAAATCTTAAAAATAGAAAACCTAAAAATCACATGATTCATGATTTTCTAATCTGAGATCCACAAATCTTACCAAGAGATTATAGATAACACGGATCTCGCAACCCAAATAGAGGAGAAACCAAAAGGGGAAAATAAGGAGCCAGTGAAGGGAGACGAGAGATGAAATGAAGACGGTGATCCGACTCGTCTTTATAAAATCTCTCCCCTATCTCTGTCCGTGAGGTGCGCTCACCGAATGCCTTGCCCCCCTAATCCTTATTTTATAATACACCGCCTTACTTGGTCTAATCTCTGAGGCACACCTTTGACCAGCATTTGTCTAATTCTGTGGTACATAATATTTTAATGGGTACATTATTTTGCACAAGTTTTGCACATCGTCCTCTGTATTAGATTATGTTTGGCTGAATTGAGAATAAACTAATTTTGAGAAGAAGTTTGAATTAGAATAGCTAGAATAGAGAACTAAATTTGTTTGTCTTATTAGAACAAGCTATTCTCACAAAAAGTTAGAACAAGCTATTCTAATAAGACAAACACCAATTTTGCTATTCTAGCTATTTTAAGATTGCAACCAAACATACCAAGTAAAACTAGGGTGTTCTTAAGTTCACCAAGTTCTTTGGTGAACTCAAGTCTAGAACCCATCGGATCGGCTTCAAAGGACGAATTCGAACCGTTGAAACCCGTCTACCTTATGAGTGATGCGTCTACATACAAAAATTTTAAAAATTTGAAATTAATTTTGCATAGAATCAAGTAATCAAAAAACGTCAAAAAATAAATGCATTAAAATTAATTTATTAACCTTCTAATTTTGACCGCTTGACTTTATACTAAATTAATTCGAAAGTATAATTTTTTTACATGTATATGCATCACTTGTAAAGTAAGCGGACTTTAACTTCGTTTAAAGCTGATTTGATGGATTTTAGACTTGAGTTCACCAAGAAACTTGGTGAACTTAAGAACACCCCAGTTCTACTCTCCTCTATAATATCAAATTTGTAGAATCCGTATCACCCACGTAACTCAAGTCCAAGTGATAAATTCGAATCGTTCTTTTAACTTAATACGAATCTCAAAGCAGATTTCTTCTAGTCTCTGTAGACATCGGATTGTTTGGTCTAACTGGAATTAAACTGGACCGTCCATATCTTTCAATTGCACCCCAGGTACCGAGGGGACGGAATGACATACAATGCCAAAAGTATTTCTGTGAAATTGTAGCGGGACAATATAGTGTGAGATTATGATTATTTGCAATATGCAAATCGGTCTGTAGTGATTAATATTTTTTTGTTTAAATTCAAGCAGTTGATTCGAAATGTTCAATATGATCTTATATTTAAAAAAAATTATGTTTTTTAGAATTCTTGTATTATGTTATAGAAAGATAAAAAATAATTTGATTTAAACATTCTGGACCATGTGAAAGTAATAATTTTCTATCCATATAAAATTATAGTAAAAATATTTTTTTTAAATGTAAAATTGGTATGTAAGTACATGTTATATGAAGATTATGTTGAGCCGTTCGTGTCGACTGTTTAGACATAAAAACAGAGATAAATTCATAGTACGGATCGATCCACACATTGCAAAGCACCATAACCTCACTCAAAAGAATTTTGAAATTTGTACATCGTATATTAGTTTACATCGTTACTTATATATTAGATAGTATTTCAAAGTCTTGTTACTGTCACATCGGTGGTATTTCAAGTTAAATATCACTAACTCAAAAATCTATCAAATCAGTTTCAAACGACGAATTCAAACAGTTCAAATCGATTATTTTATTAGTGATGTGTTTACATGCAAAGGTTATAACTAGTATTGTGCTCGTGCGTTGCAACATGGACATGATATAAGAGAAAAAAATTCATACAAAATGACATATTTCATTAAAAAAAAATTAGACTAAATGGCAAATAATATTTTTTGAATGACATATTAAATTGTATCTACGTGTAAATAACATTCCTTAAATAACATATTAAATGACATATTTTTTTTATCTTTTTGATATATTTTCATAAAAAAGCTCATAACAAAATGACAAATAATATTCCTTAAATGATATAAAAAATAGAAAGAAATGAAGACATGATTAATTGATTCTCAATCAATTCAAAATTCCTTACATGACATTTAAAAAATAGAAAGCAATAACAACCATTCATAAAAAATGATACAATTTGATATGAGAGTTAATATTCAATCCGAAATTTCATCTTTTAATCAAAACCGTTGATAGTCGGGACATCTACATAATATAAGAATGGAGATTTTGCTAATAATGGGGATCCATATTTGAATATGTTAAATAGATGGATCTAAATGAAAGAAGGCTACAGCTATATTGACATGCGAGATCGTGTGATTGTGTTTACCTCATTCCCATTTGATCGGGTAATTAACTCTCCGTGTATTTTAAAAGCCAGCTTTAAGATATTTTGATGGGTTAATTAAATTGTTTCCTGTAGTGAGTTCGGCCGGCCTACCTAAAAATCCGGATCTGGTCTAACTAGTTTTGGATCCATTACATACTGCCAAGCTCTCCAGTTTAATGAAAATGGAGATGTGCGGGTCCTCACGCAGAACTTCAGGGATCCGTATCCTCCCAGGTACCTGACTCAAGCAAATTGAAACGGACGGCTCAGATTAATTTTATCTGGACCAAACTCAATCCGGTGCCTATGGAAACTGTAGGGATCTATTTTGAGATTTGTACCATGTTAAAAGAACCTTCGAAATTTCTCTCTGGTGCGATAGTGCAAAATTTACATCCTCAATTTTAAAATCAATTCGCTTTTGGAACTGAGGTTTTTGTATTTATTTACAAAATTGTTAATTAGTACTATTCATTATAATTTTTTTGATAAAAGTTGATTTCACTTTCATGCAAAATTCAAATGGTTTAATTTCACTTTCATGCTAAATTGTTAATATGTTATTTTCTCTATTCACGGTGTTTACTAGATTATTAAATTTTTAATTTGATTTTGTGAGACATGGCGCTTTATTGGTATTAGTTATCTATTGTATATTTTTATGAAATTAAATAGTCAAATATCTTATTATCTTGTATAAATTTTTAAATAATTATTTAGCCATCTATACTCAAATTTTCAATAAAGTTTTTTTTTCACATAGATATATTTACTTTTCTTAATGGTAATAATTCAAACTATTTTTATTTTTGGGTACAGACGCTGTAAATGAGAATGCTTCTTATAATTATGAGGTATAAACCATTTGAATTTTGAAATCTAGCCACCAGATATAGACAAAAAAAGTATCAATTTTTTATTTCAAATCTGTCAATATTTTATGTTATTTAGTCAGATGAACAATCATTCGTATCTTGGTTTTAATATTAATGTATTTTTCAAGTAGCCATTATAGCTGGTACACTAAAGATAATATTAGAAAAAAAGATTTGAATACAAAGTAAAAAATAACAGGTCGAAGTTTCAATCTGAAAAAAAAATCATATTTGAAGAAATCTGGGAAAAGTTCATATTAAATACAATTAAATACAGATACGGATATTAGAAAATTAAGAATTTTATTAAGAATTTTGAAAAAAAGAATATTTTATTTTAATTTGTAAAATTTCTCTCTTTTTTTTTTCAAAACTGCGGACCAATCTCCCAAGGAAAATAAAATTCAGTGCATGCAAACCGATCTCTACAATTATTGTTATTGTATTTGGTGAAATAGTTGTTATGGATGTTTAAAATAAATAAAAAAGGACAAAAAAGACATGCATAATTTAAACAACACCTCAGCTTTAAATTAAAGACAAATAAAGAAAAATTACATATTATAGTCAGTCTATTTTGTCATATGTTTGTGCACTTCAAGTATCATGTTGTTTGAAAATATATTTCCTAATACTTAGAACATTGAGTTATGATAATAAACAGAATTTTATTTCTTTTCACGTGGTTTTTTAATTTATGATATGAGATCCTGTGCAATTTAGTAGATCTTTTGAATGAGAATTTAGATAGAGAAAATAATTGCAAAATAATTTGTTTGATGGCATGGAAGAGAAAGTAGATCCTGTACAATTTAATTTATGATATAATGTAACAAGGCCAATTTGGGCTGCAGTTTGGACAGTAAAAAAAGGAATGGTCCGCAGTTTTAAATTGTGGACTTAGTGAAAAAGAAATTTCTCAAAATTTATGATTAATTAGTATTTTTTTAAGATGGTAGAAAAAAAGTTCGAGATAACCTGCATATATTTTCATATAAAAAATAATAAATAATAATTGTGAAATAAGATAAAATGTTGCAACACAATCAACTTCTTTTTTTCTTCCCACTGATCTTATTAGTCCGGATTGAAACTTAAAATTATGAGTTTTGATTCGGACCGTCTGATCAGAATTCACATCAATTCGTGTCTAAGTAGATGGGTAGGTTTGAAAATAAACACAAATTTTAATTTACCATAGGTGATATGAATTCCGGACTCAAAATTCCTCTCGAGTCTCGAATCAAAAGGACAGCTATTGATAACTCGTTTCTGGTTTCATTCAATGTTTGACGAATCTCCTAGAATAGTGCTCGTGCATCCATCGAGCGATGTATGGCGATTTCTGACTTTCTGTTGACCAATCGCCTAATTGATAGTTGAAAGTAGAGGGGAAAAAAGATTTTTGGTCTCATGCCGTGCCGTGATTAAGTTAATTTTTCACGTGCCGCGCCGTGATTAAAATATCAAGGAGTAGTGACGGCACACGAATAGTCACGCCGTGCCTAACGTGCCGTGACCATTTAATCATAATTTATGTTAGTTTATTCAAAATTCACCATTAAATCAATATTTAATGGTCCTAATTACACGTGACTATGTAACGTGCCGTGCCGTGCCAAAGTTTCAAAAGATGAGCACGGCACGCGAATAGTCACGGCACGCGAATAGTCACGGCACGAGACACGAGAGTCACGGCACGAGACACGAGAGTCACGGCACGTAACTGACACACATGCCGTACCATTCCGTGAAGGAGCCGGCTCCGCGTGCCATTTTTTCCACTCTAGTTGAAAGGTTTTAACTTTCAAAAGTCCCAAAAGTATCTGATCCCCAAAAATTCATGTGATTTTTTTATTTTTATTTTTGTTAAGAAACAATGAAATCTGCGATTTTGTCTGGGGTAATGGTGCGATAATTCGTATCCTCTTCGTTAACTCAAATATGCATCGTGCATTATACAAGTGATCGGATTAATCCAAATTCTAGAAAATTAACACAAACAACATATTAATGCAGAGGTTGCACATTCAATGGCACGAGCCTTCAAATTATTGGTTTTTAAAAAGTTAATTATTTAACTGTTAATTTTAACAATTATTTTCGATACGATAGTTGCTTTGAGATTTGAAACAAAAGCAGTCTATATTTTTCTTAACTTTCGGTCTATATCCGCTTGTCTCTACTTTGCAGCCTTTTTCATATGCCTTGTAATCAAGTGCTTCCGTCTAGGGTTCAGATTTTCTTTCCCTTCTCAACGATCCTCCACCCTGCCTCTCTAGTAGTTTAGTATTATGTTCTTTTGCTACTGACATTTGTTGTTATTGATGTCGTTTATCTCTCCTTCTCATTCGCTTTCTTCTTCTCCTTCATTCATTTTTCCTTCTCGGCCTCTTCTTTCTCCGGCTTCTTCTTCTTCTTCTTCTTCTTCTTCTTCTTTCTTCTCTCCTCCTCCTTTTCTTTTTTCTATTTTGTGTTTCATTTCTTTTGTATTTTCTTGTGTTTTCTTTTCTTTCAACAATAAAACAGAAAAACAGACTCTCCTCTAGATGTCCCAAAACTGCTTTGCTTTTCGAACAACGCATTTGTGCTGAGGGCAAGAATTTCATGGCTCGCTAAGTTTCTATCTCAGCATGAAGAACTAACAGCTCAATACTAACACGTACCATTTCTTTGTTTATGTTTTTCCTTGCTTATGTCAGAAGGGGTCTAGTTGTATCATGTATGTACTGGTAAGGGCTAATTGGTACTGGTATAGGCTGATATGTGTACTGGTACGCAATCTGAGCACGTATCAGTTTCTATATTTTTTGTATGTTTTTCCTAACGACATCTAGAGGAGGTGAATATGGATCAAGTGTAAATAAAAGTAAATAGAAGAGTTAGAGAAATTGACACAAGAGATGTTCACGAAGTTCGTCTTAAAATGCCTACGTCTTTGGGACAACGCAACCTCGTCGACGTGCCTTTCTATTACCTAATAAGAAAAGTGATAACTCGTGATCCGATGATCCCAACACACGCGGGCAGTCAATGGCCAACTCGTGTAATGTTTGAGCCTAGAAGCTCGAGTCGGTGAGCCCTTACAACAAGCGGAAAATCACACGACTATGAGTATATGCGAGAACAAACGCTCCAACCAGTGAGATCTGTTAGAACAAGTTGGAAGTCACACGGCTATGAATAAAATGAGCACACAAAAGACTCCCATAAAGAAGACTCAAGATCTAATCAATCTAACCTAATATATTGAGAGATTGGTGAAGTAGATTTGAGGTTGAATCAAGAGATTAATGGTTTTAGCACACCTAATCAATGGTGGCTTGACCTCAGCAGAGAAAAACGTGTTTTGCAATTTGTGGCGGCTGGTAGAGACAATGGAAACGAGTCCAATGTTTCTATATATACAAAAGAAAACGAAATTAAGGTTTTGGTGCCAACCGTTATAACTGTTGTTCAACCGTTACAACGTTTGAGTCACTGGAACAAAAATTCTGAATTTTTGATTTTAACAGTTACAACAGTTGAAGGCCATATTTTCGAATTCTGAATTTTCAATTTTAACAGTTACAATAGTTGTTCAACGGTTACAACGGTTGTCACTTATTTTCAGCCTCAAATTTACTTCACCAATTTTTTTAATTATATTTTGCTGATTCTGATTTTGCATTGACTTGTGCATCCAATCCATGTTGCGATTGTTCATCATGAATAATGTCATGATGCTTTTCATGATTCATCAAATTCGTATAACAATTATACATGCCTCATACCTGCAAACATCTCAAACAAAAAAATCATAAAATTCGATATTTATATGTTTTGTAAATTAGTCAAATGAAGTATTAGATTGCTTACAACAACAATATATACATGCTGCTACCAGTACAACAACTATCTTGTAATATAAACTTTAAACTGACATTGACATTTTCATAATAATAAAAGATTTATTTCCGATAGTTAATTTCCTATTTGATCGTTAATTTTAAGTATAAAATGATAAAAATATCCTCGAACAATTATTCCGCAGTTAATTTACTATTTGATCTTTGGATTTTTATTCTATAATATTTACAATATTTATGGTTTATGGTTTTTAAATTTATAGAAAGTCAGTATTTTGAAAAAAAAAAATAAGGTACTTGCTGAAATATTCATAATACAAAAAATATTTGGTATTAATTTTCTTATTGTTTATTTTATATGCTCTGTTTTATTTTTAAAGTAGAGATAGTATTTTGTATTTACACACGAAAGATATCAAACATGATAAAGTAAAAATACTATTAACATAACATTGATATTGAAAAATATTGTAAAGTATCATAATCATAAATATTTTTAAGATCATTAAGCATGCATTGAATAGTAATTTAATCACTAGAGAGTCATCGCCATTGATTACATAGTAAAATACAGTTCGAGCTTAACTGGCCACAAATTAAAAGTTTGAGAACTCATTTTTAGTTTTTTACTATTAACAATAGTTCCAACAGCAAAGATAACTTATAGGCCGTATTAGTTCATCTTAATATTCGTGCCAAAACAGATCTGACGGTTCTGATCTAAACTCACAATTTGAGTTACTTTAGGTGATATGAATTCCTAAATATTTCATCAACATATTTGTGACAGAAAATAAAATCACTCCAGCACATCAAATTCTTCATGGATCATATTGAAGGTATCAAAAGTAAGGGTGTAAACATATTAGATACAAACATATAGTGATCAAACTGTATTTTTATCCGTTATAATTTTTCGGATACGGATACGCTCACGAATACGAATCAGGTAGCTCATTTTTCAGATTTAGATCCGGATAAAATCAAATAATATCTGATCTGTTTACACTCCTGATTCAAAAGTGAAACTATTTAAATCCTCCCCATAGTATTTTTTTTTAAATGACATATATATCTAGTATATCCTCCATGAATATTTCTTGTTGTTCTAGTACCAAAGTCTAAGAGTACATCCCAAAATATATTTGTTTGATCACTAGACCCAGTAAAAGCTTGATAATGAATTTATTTTATTAAGAAGTTATCTTTGATAGTGATTAGGCCCTAAAATAAGTAAATCTCTCTTTGACAAAAAAATCAAAGTCAACTAATATTTCTTTTAGAAGATAAATTTCAAAGGAATTAGTCATTTGTTATATATAATTTCATTTACTCTCCATCCATATCTTTGACAATAGTTGTTTATTATATTACCAAAATTTATAAATTCAAAGTTGGGATATCAGGTTTTCCAACTTCTAGACAGTTGTTTAAGCAGGCACGTAGAGATATTTTCCACAAAATATGAAAATAAAAAGAAAATGGAATTCCTTCTAGAAAATGGAAACAAAGAAAAGTTCAACACAACATTTTTGTGGCATGTGGGTCCCTTGATTGTAACATATTTAGTGTTGCCCCAGATGCCAATGATCCGTATATAAAATGTACTAAATTGAAATTCTGAAATATCTTATTAGTCTAAGTACCTTTCTTGCAAAAATAGCCATAAGTTGCAAAATATCTCAATTAGTGCAAAATTTGTTAAAGACAGAACTATTATTAAAATACACACACAGCATCTTAGAGACGAAGATTCCGATTTTGAAAAAATCGCCTAATCAGAAGAGTAAAATATGGAATTAAATATAAATAAATTACAATACAAGAATCGCCGAACAACAATTAAATTATGGAATTGTTGGATTTTTTTAGAAATAACTGGGATCACGTCCCTATTTCATTGATAAGCTGGTTCTTAATGGCAAGAACTAGTGTGGGTAAAATACAAGATACAATGTGCTCAAATTTGATTGAGCACTAGAAAAGTAAGGAATGAAGGTTCAGAAATAAGATAAAAGAAAAGATAACAAACAACAAAAAAACAAAAATAAATTGTAAGCGAAAGTAGTGTCTCCAGGTGCACTTGAGAGTAGCATCGGACCTACTCTGGTTCGATGGGTTTAATCACCGTCGATTTGCTTTAAGATTCGTGCGGAACACTTTAAAATTCGTACGTGTCTGTTTCAATTTCCGTGTGCATAAATCTTAGATTAGATCGGACGGTCATCATACTCGTTGAACCTAAAAGGAGGTCCGATGGGCATCGGACCTACTCCGTTCTCCTCCAGGTGATGAGACATTGTCTCCCTGCTACTCTCTCGACCCTTGGTCTCAGTACTCGGTTGCTGTGTTGCCATTGTGTCTTGACCTGTTCGAGTAATTGTTGCACTGTTTTCTCCTCGTCTCGAAAGAGAATTGATGGATTGTCAAATCATATCAAACCTGATTCGGTTGAAACAAGCAATAAATAATAACCCGACCCAACTATTCCTGTTCGCATTCCATAACAACAAACAGTTAGAAATTAATAAATCGATTTGTCACAAAACAGATTGATAATTTTTTTCCCTTCAAAATTAGTAAAAATCAGTCATGTTTGGTTGTGAAGTAAGAGGTGGAGTGAATTCTTGCTTCACGCTTAAGCAGCCAATAAAACAAATAAGATACAGTAAGAGGTGAGTTTTTCCGAAGTAAGTTACTCCGCATCTTCAAGTGGATTAACTTATTCTATACTTAATTTACCTATAGGGCCCACTGTCATAGACAGTTTTATTTTCCAACATTAATTTAATCAATGACTTCAACTACCACACAAGATGTAAAATATGATGAGTAAGATAGAGTAAGTAATTTAATCCTCATTAAATTTACTCCATAACCAAACATGATCAAACTATTAATTCGGTCTAGAGTAGTGTGGACCAAATCAATAGTTCAATCATCCTTAGTCACACTTGCACACCACTAACCACACATATCTTGGAATAAGAGGGAAGGAGGATTCGATCACCCCTGGACCGAATATTGAAAAAAGGAAGAAAGAAAGGGAACTCAAAATTTGAATATTCGGTCCGTAGTAGCCATACTCTAATATATATCCTATTTGATCAACAGTAAATTAAATTTAACGCCAGCAATAATGTCTGTTATATTCAAATTAATTATACCAACCCATGTTGCTAACCCAATAAGGTCAAATAATTAGTTCCAACTAAATTCAGAAAAAACATCATACGTTATCTTCATCCTAGTGGCAGTAAAACAGAAAAACTTTTCTGTCAAATAATGTAATATCATCGTACACTTCATTGAATTTATAATCCAAATCCTTTCTAAGTTTTTGGATCTGCTTTCAAATCCCAAGTAGATTTAATAAGCTACACTAGAAACCCAAATTTCTGGAGATGGATCCATTCAAGTAGATTTGCATTGGGTCCAAGTTAACAAACAAGATTCGGTGGATCTGACGAGGCCCAACATAAGATTTTTAAGCCCATTATATTTTACAATCAGCCCAACATGCCATTAGTTAAATTGTTGACAGTAACAATCCATATATCATCGAAAATTTTACATAATACCTTTCATTTTCAAAACACAACTCCCTTTCATTGTCAAAATCAAAATGATAAAATTATAGATATATTTTCTATAATTTAAATTGGTAGAAATAAAATTTACCGTAACTTCTAATTTTTTATAATCGATCAATTACTTATAAAACTAGATTGCTAATTCTTCGAATTGCTTGTTACATAAATAATTGATTGATTAATTACACCTGATTTAATGTGCGGACATCTATAATCATATTATGGCATCTAGATAATTTTATTTTTTTATTTTGATAAATACTTAGTTAATTGTTGCGATGTTAAATAAAGTTGTTCTCAATTAATATAATTTATTCCATAACAAAATTTACTACAAAGTTCAACAATTATGAATTAGATCATTAGAATTTGTAAGAAACCTTTCATCATAAATTTGATACAACAATTATGAAGAAGGATATTATGTAAAATTTCTCATATCATCATAGCGCCATAAAATTCAAACTCTGAAGCGAACTATTTAGTACACGCCTAGAACAACTAGTCATGAAATTTGTGCTTCCCAAAACAACAGGAATTCCAAAACCTCACGCTCCTCTTCCAAACTTTGTGCAACTACAAAATGTTTGCTAAATGATATTAATGCATGCACGCTCTTAAGTTCTAACACAGTACTATACTTTGAGCAATGGGTTCATCCATGAATTCTATTGTCCTAATTGCTCTTCTTTTCTCTACACACCTGACTGTAAACTCTGATGCAGCTGATATAAGCGAGTCCGAAGATTGTCTCGCAGTTTGTGTTATATTAGCGACATTTTGCAATTTAGGTTGCTTCCAGAACGGAAATTTCGATCCAATGTGCATCATGGCTTGCGGCGACAAGAACCTGCTTTGCACAACCAGTTGCCTGACTTTTGGCTCCAGTAACCAGCAGTGAAGAACAGTGTCATGCTTCTACCTAGAATCAATATTCCTTTCTAGACTAAATAAGATTGTTATAAATGTTAATGTGTGTTTGTGCTATTGTTGTAACTATGCTTGTTCTAATTAATGTTACAATTCACAATTGTAGAATCATATATATATATATATATATATATATATATATATATATTACTGGATTTGAAGATGAATAATTAGTCTGTTAAAATGTATGCTTGTTTGTTAGCTAAGAACATTATTTCACGTTTGGTTTTGGAATAAGAGGTGGAGCAAACTCGTTACTTAACTTCATACTTAAGCTGTCAAACGAGGAGTAAAATCTGTGAAGTAAGATGCATTAAAAGCAGAGTAAGTTAAATCATCAGATCTCTAAACATATTACCTGACTCTACACTTACTCCGTCTGTTTGATCCACTGTCATAGATACAGATTTATTTTTCAATATGCATCTTACTTCTCAGAACAAATTAATTTACTTCACACTTGTGCTGACAAACGAGGTACAAAATACAAGCAGTAATATAAAATAAGCAATTTAAAAAGAGCAACCAAACATGATTCTTACTAGGAAATTTTGTTACCTGCTATGTAGACATTATATCCAGTTTCTATTATTAAACATATACTGCTGTCCCCTCCGGCAAATCCATCCATGACTTTTTTTTTGTTTTTTTTGTTTTACAAGAAACAGGAGGGGCAAATGCGGCCCAATTTAATTTGACCTTTTTTTTTACTGTTTCTTATTTTTACTATATATTATTGTTTTGATTTTTTCGGTCCAAATCCAGAATTATTCGTGGAAGGCTTACAATTACAAAATTCGAATAGGAATTATCAAATAGCAATTCAAAGTTGTAGAATATTATAAATTCAAATCAAATTTGATAGATATCCTATAAACAAAAAATACCAATATTTTATTATCTTGAAAGATTTTGTGTCATCAGGGCGGATCCAGAAATTTACTATAGCAAGATGAACTTAATAGAAAATAATATTCATTAAAATATATTTTAGAATGAGGCATATTTATTGCTTTATTTAAACACATGCCTCATTATTAGAGAGGACAAACAATAAAATCTTATTTTTTTTTTTTTGCTAAATGCATTTGTAATGCACTGCCTCAAGAAAGGCACAATAAAATCTTATTAAAAAAAAAAAAGGAAATTACACATGAAATTTACTATTTTTTTAATTGGGGTGAATGCCACATCACGAGATGTTGTATTATTCTGTCATTTTGAATTTTAAAATTGATATTACCATTGAGTATTTTTTTTAATAAAAAATAATTATGGGAATTCAGCGATTACTCTAGGATCTTCGCCCATGGATTATTATTATGATTATTTTTTTTTATTATTATTATCAATATAATCTCAAATAATAAATTCAGAATAACAGAAGAATTAAACATCCAAATGCAACCTAAAGAACTTATCAAAAGAAAACGTTGCTGCCTACGGGTTTCTTGTCAGAAAAGAAGAAGAAAAAAAAAACCGTTGCAGGTATTTTTTGTATGATTCATATAGCTAGGATTTGCTCCACATATGATTAATTTTTGTAATATTCTGCAATTTTGCATTACCTTTTTATAATCCTAATTCAATAGTAGTATCATTATAAACCTTATAACTTGACAACCTCTGTCAAGAATTCTTATACAAATGCAAGAAATATCTAGTTATTGATACTTATACTCTAATAGTAGCATGCATAAGGCATGAATTATTCTCTTGCGTAAAAAAAAATACATAATTTGTGTTTGGATAATCTATATTAATAGATCTATTTTGACTTCACACAACACACCAGTCATATACATTTTTTTTTTATTTCTATTGATCATGCGCTGCACAAAGTTAAACTACCTCTGTTAATATCTTTACCCCTATAACTGGTCTTGAACTTTCTCTTCCAAGGAAAAAAAAAACGAACTCCAAAAGGCCACACTTGACTTGCCTTACAAATGTTTGCTACATAATAAAATATCAATCTATAAGTATTCCTTTCTCACCATCTATACATTTCCTCTCATAACACACGCATGTTTTAAACTCTCCATGCTTTGAGCTCTTTTCTTAATCAACCACATATATACGTACCGATCAATGGCTCCCCCGATAAATACCGCCGTGTTGATTGCTCTTCTTCTAGTGACACACCTGACAGTACCCGCGCATGCAGAGAAAGACATCGGAGATTGTATCAAGTCGTGCATGGTAAAAACCACGGCGTGCATGTTGGGTTGCATACCTAAAGGAGACAAAGCACAAAAGTGTATCATGCGTTGTGGCGATAAGTCCATCCGTTGTGCCAATAAATGTCTTAATTTTTAGTCTAAATAAAATTGTGTATATGTGATCTAATTAAATCGATAATGAGCTTACAATGCTTAATCAATATTTAGATGTACTATTGTTCTAAGGTCTACTGTAACTTTTTATATTTTATATACTCTTTGTAATGAAAAGAAATTGTAAAATTATACCATTTACAAAGTGTAGAATTATATTATTGAATATAATGATAAGGAATCGACCTTTATATGTTTTATACTTTTGGTAATTGGTACAATTTGGAGATCCTATACGAGATCAGGCAAACAAATCTCAAATGAAAACCGGAGAGGCCCATGGGCCTCCAGTTCGCAATTAAACCCTAATAATCGGGTTCCGATGCTTTTGTCATGTATACCCGAATTAATGTACAGTCGTTGCCTTCTTTTACGAGATTGTAATTTGTAAAGTGTAAAGTGTAAACATTCCACTCTCACAATTCACCCGGGCTTCTAACTACCGAATCAAACCCGAACCCGATTATGTAATGGGGAAGAAGGGGAAAGAGAGAGCGAGAGAGAGACGAGAACAGCGTCTAGAAGAGATCTCCCATCTCCGTGCAATCCCTTACGCTTCTCATGAGAGGTACGGGTGCTCCAGTGCTCACAACGTGCTCGACGAAATGCCTCCTTTCTCTTTTATTTTTATTTTTATGGTTGTTTTCTTTCCTTCATAGTTTTGATTCATTTGAACTATCTCAGCATAAAATAGTCACCACTGTATACAGGAAATACAGAACTAGTATCAGATCAAGGATCAGTGTACCAGCACAACACTCCTAGTAACCATTGCTTGGGACTATTTTATATTGACAGGCAACATAACAGCCAGTTAGTGTAAAAATATATTTAGGCTCGATCGGCCACAATTGGGCTGCTAAGCAAGAAAAAGCAACAACAAATCCCAAAAAGAAAAACTTTTCGGCTTTTCGCTTTGACATTTGGTATTGCTGTTTAATAGTATTTTCAGCTAGCAAACAAGAGAAATACACACGTAAAATAGGAAGAAAATATCATGCACACCCATACAATCACAAAAATATCCTCCAAATATTCCCTCTTTACAAAAAGGTTTTCTCAAAGTAATAGTATGAAAAGAGGGTGGCGATGTTAAAGAAATTAGATTGACGATGCATGTATACGGTACCTCCGAGGCACATGAAATATTTCTCATTGTGCAAGGTTATGCTTGATATGTCGAGGTTTTGTAGGGGCATATATAAAGTTTATGTGCTAAGGTTCTACAAGAGATTTGACTGCTCTTTAATAAAATTTGTCTTTTCGTAGATGGTGGTCAAAGGATACTGTGGCAGTAGTTACTGGAGCTAACAGAGGGATTGGATATGAAATCGCTCACCAACTGGCTGTGCATGGGTTACATGTCGTGCTGACATCACGGGATTTTGACAGAGCCCAGGAGGCTGCTAACAATCTCCAACAGGAAGGCCTTAGTGTGCAGCCTCGCCAACTAGACATCACTGATGCTGGCTCGGTCCAGTCATTTGCCAGTTGGATCCATTTCGAGCATGGTGGTATTGATATATTGGTGAGATATAGTTTGAATTTCTGGTGCATTTGGTAAATTTTTGGTACCTGTATATTTTTCAATGGAGAGGATGCCAAATTTGATGATAAAGCAACAATTTAACAGGAATTTGGGACTAAAAAATAGAGAAAACTGGACAAAAAGTCCGGCCATACCAACCAGAAACACAAACTTTTTTTTCTGTTCTAGAAACAATAGTGCAAAATAAAAACCAAGGCCCCCCACCAACCAGCTCAAGCATGATGGAAAAAGAATGTTCACTTTGCGCAAAAGTCCACATAATTCGTGCTAAATAAATAGGGTTTGTTGATTTATCATTTAAAATACTGTAGGTGAATAATGCTGGTGTGAATTTCAACAGGGGAGCAAATAATTCTGTTGAATTTGCCGAGACAGTAATTAAAACTAACTATTACGGTCCGAAAAGGGTGATAGAGACTATGTTACCTCTGATGAGATCTTCACCTTTTGGAGCTCGTATAGTGAATGTCAGCTCACGCCTTGGCCGAGCCAATGGGCGACGAAATGTAATTTTTTATATATACTTATTTATTAGAAATGATATATTTTTGCAAGTTTTCCCAATATTTTACTGATGTTGCCAAATAATTAGCTATATTTTCAAGCTTGCAAATTCTCCTGTACAAATTTTTTGTATCATTTGCAAGTATATGAACCCACTGGAGAAACCAAAGTTGCATTTATATTAAAGTGACCAAGTCCCCAACTTGCTTTCTTGGCAGTACCGCCAGTACATACAGGCCGAAAGACAACTTATAAGTCCTCTTTTTGTCGAGTTTTTCTTAATTTGGTTGTGGAAAAAAATGCATTATACAAGTAGGGGGCGAAACAATGAATATTTGAGAAAATGTGCCTATACCATGGTGTCAGCGTAAAGGTTTGGTGGCTGTTGCCATATTAATAGTGGGGGGTGTTTGGATGCAAATCCTGGATATTGCTGCATATAAGTTTTAAAAAATCCTTTACTAATGTCTTTTATTAGAAGTTTAGAACTTAGAACCAATTTAGATTAGGACAGATGCTGCAGCAACAGCAGCTTTAGACGGTACTGGTACTGTCAGCCTAGTATTGGATCCTAAATAAAGACATGCTATCATGCATGTAAGTTACTGTACCAGTCCAATCAAAATTATTACTCCAAGATAAAAAATTTAAGTGCACATCAAACCTTTACCAATGTGCTACTAAGTCAGTCATGCTTTGAGTCCAAACTACCGGTTTTGTTAACTCTCCTTATCTCTCTGCAGAAAATTGGTGACTCCACATTGAGAGAGAATTTGATAAAAGACGAAACTTTGTCTGAACAACTGCTTGATGAAATGTTAAACAAATTTCTCACCCAAGTAAATGATGTGTCATGGCAAAGTGGCGGTTGGCCTCAGATGTACACCGACTACTCCCTCTCCAAGCTTGCATTAAATGTGTACACCCGGCTCACAGCAAGGAGGTTAGCAGATAGGCCTGATCACCATGTGGTTTATATAAATTGTTTTTGTCCTGGTTGGGTTAAGACCCAAATGACAAATTGGGAAGGTAATAATTCAGCTGAAGAAGGGGCCGACACTGGCGTGTGGATGGCATTACTACCAGTTGAAAGTATCTCTAGTGGTAAATTTTATGCTGAGAGACGTGAAATAGATTTTTAGTTTGGTTGTTGCTGTTGTTGTGAAGGCTAAAAAATTGTTCTGGTCAATTCACCAGAAAAAGGGGAAAGTACTCGGTAGTTTTCTACTACATTTTTCTTGAAAAGAAAGAGAGATTCAACTGACCTTCAAAAAAAAAAAACAGAGAGAGATTCAACTGGGTGTAGTTGGAAAAGAAACCCTATTGGAAGTTTAGTTGCTATCCTTAATTTTCGCTAAATAATAAATTGGAGATAAGAAACACTTGAAAAGTACTTTTTATGAAACATCTGTACGACAACATAAACCTCCAAATATGCAAAAAAATGTTCAGGTGGTTCAAGGAATTGTGATTGCTTTTCTAAATACAAAATTCAAATCCAAATGGTGATGGGCTGCTTACTGGCAGTTAGCAAACAGGTGCTCTGGATGTTTGCAAAAGATGAGTTGGTAGCTTGAAATTTTATGTACTATAAACAAAATAAAAATAAATTGGTCATTACTTTTAATTCGGACACAAACAAAATGAGCTAAAACAGTCATTTATTGTGAATGTTTAGATTATATTGAAGTAGTGTAATAAACTTGAATATTTCTTGCTTGTTATTATTAGTCCGAGATATAAATAATATGTTTGATTATACTATTCCCTTTAGCACCAAAACAAAAGAATCAATGGTATATTTAGATGTCATATCATATGTGAAATTAAAATTAATAAAAATAAACCGGAACATTTCGTGCATTCAATGCTTAAGCCGAATTATATTTTAAATTCCATTTTGATTCACTATTTAAAAAAGAGAGGATAAAATTCAACTTTAATTTGGTCAGTTTTTTAGAGTTGCTTATATAGTGTTACTGGTTAAGATTGAAATAATAATATTGAATAAATAAATTCACCGCTAGACATATATTGCCGACATTTTTATTAATATCCAAAGTTTAATACAAATTATTAATTATACCCAGAACTCAACTCAATATCGAAATATACCCAAGCCGGCCATTCTCTGTCCGGCTATGTACCTTTTTTTTTTTTAGAGAGACACTATGAAGATCAAAATATTGAAATCTAACTCTGAAAATTTGAAATTTTTGTTTAAATTATTTGTTATATTACTTCTATGAGGAGGGTCAAATTACAACAATTATTTTTTTTATTTTCAAAGTTCAAATCGTCAATCCAAACCGTTCAACATGATTTCCACAATAAACTGTGCTTGCAGATCAAATTTTACATTTTTTGAATTTGTTTACTATTTATTAAGTATTTTACAAAAAATAGTCATATTCAGACCATTGAATTTTGTACCCATCTTAATAAATAGTAAAAAAATTCAAAAAAATGTAAAATTTGATCTGCAAGCACATTTTATTTAGATAATCATGTTGAACGGTTTGGATCGATGATTTGGACTTTGAAAATGAAAAAAATGGTTGTTGTAACTTGATCCCTCCTCTACTTTGATGTATAATTAGCATATTTATACTAAAATACGCTAGAATACTTGAAATTATGTTGAATTACACTATATTACAATAAATTATGTTCAATTATACAAAATTACGTTAAATTACAATAACTTCGCTAATTATGCTGAAATACAGTAAAAAAAAACACTAAACTCCACAAAATTACGCTATAGTAGACTGATTTTGCTCATCTTTCATGAATCATAAAAAATAGTAAAAAAATTCCAAAAATAGTAAAAATTGGTAATCTGCAAGTTCATTATGTAACTAATTTACTGAGCTACTTGGATTGAATGATAGAAATGAAAATCTTAATCGGAAACTTCAACTCAAGTTTTGAGGCTCTTCCCTTTGTTTTTTGGCGATTCTGAATTTTGGAATCTGGCATAGCGGGCACGGACGCATGCGCATTTTCGCAAGCTTTCCGAAAAGTGGTCATTTGCTGAAATCGGACACTCGAGCGCCGTTTTATGACCGTTTGAAGTTTCATCGTCGTTTTTCTCCTTTTCAGTGAAGATATCGTCCCTATTCATATCGTATTTTAGCGTAATTTACCGTATTTTAACGTAATTTAATGTAATTTAACGTAATTTAACATAATTTAGTGTTATTCAACATAATTTCAATTAATCTATCGTTATTTAGTTAAATATGCTAATTATACATCAAAGAAGTAATATAACAAATAATTTAAACAAAAATTTCAAATTTTCAGAGTTAGATTTCAATATTTTGATCTTCATAGTGTCTCTCTCTAAAAAAAAAAAAAAAAAAAAAAAAAAAAAAAAAGGTACATAGCCGGCCATTTTCTGGCCGGCTTAGGGAAGGAACATAGCCGGCCAGAAAATGACCGGCTTGGGTATATTTCGATATTGAGTTGAGTTCTGGGTATAATTAATAATTTGTATTAAACTTTGGATATTAATAAAAATGTCGGCATATATTGTTCGAATAATATGGTTGGTACCGGTGATATAAAAGTATATCTACCGACAACTGCATCAAAGAAATCAAAAGATAATATCCGAATTAAACAAATACAGATTGCCAGGTCACCGTATAGAAAGCGCACTTCTAAATGATGTTTTGGTGTTTCAATTATTTGGAAAAAAAAGGTGTACTAATAAAAAAAAGAAAGATGATTTTATATGTGGATGGGCAGTGCTTTATCATCAGCAATATCTAATTGGAGCCTAGATCATTTGTCACTAAATAGAGAACAATAAAATGAAATGCTCTGGTTCCAGATGGTTTATTAAAAGAACATAAATCAAGCACATATATTTTATTGGGTGAAGCATATATTCGGGAAATAAAGGAGTCCGGATCCTATGAGGAACTGTACCGTTTGAATTTCAATCCGGACCGTCTGATTAGAATTTGAGTCAATTTGACCTTTCAATCCGGACCGTCTGATTAGAATTTGAGTCAGTTTGGCCTAAGCTCAGAGGCAGATCTACATGTATTGTGTATGCTACACGAATTTTGATGATTGCCATGTATAATTCACAAGCATGAAAACTGATGCGGAAAAAAAATGAATCATGTATATAGTTCACATTTAACCTAATCAGTCAATTTGTACATGGTTCACGCTTAATCTTGACCATGAAAAATTGTCAAGAATCACCAGCACATGTTTTGATGTCGATGCATGAAATTTGTGCTAGCAAATTCTATACAAATTCCGATGCATTAAAATTTGTGCTAGCAAATTATACAGTGCGCTGATATATCTCAATTACCAAAATGAAAATGTTTTAACACTCTTTTAAGTTAAATTCAGCCATCATAAGCACAACAAGATGGAATAACTTAAAACTTGGATGCATCATGTAAAGCAGCACATCTTGCATGAATTAATTTGACGGCTTTGACCCTACATTTTATTCTTTTTGTCGAAAAAATTATTTGTTAATTAACACTTCTATTTTTGCAGCCTTAATTTGAGTTTCACAGAATGTTCTAGAAAGCTTAAACACCAGTATTAAATTTCCTTACCACTTGCAGCCGTCATGCAAGGATGGAAGTGTTGGAGAAATGGGACTAATAAAGCTCCTCCTATAAATTGAATTTTATTTTTTTAATTTCTACAAAAAAATATATATTACTATCAGTCTCTCCGTAAAATGAAATTACATGAAATTTATTCATCTAGCCTCTTCAATCTCAATTTTCTGATTCTGTTTCTACAGCCAAAGACGAATTTAAGAAAAATGAATGGGGTCAATTGACCTCTATTTTTTATTTTATTTTTATATATGTAGGATTGTCTATTTAATTTAGAGTAAAATGTCATGTTACTGTAACATTGACCAAATTTTGTAAAATTATTTTTATATAATTAATAATCATATGTATTTGATCATCAGAGTTTGAAAGTCTGACTCCGTCCCTACCTGGAGCCATGCAACAACATACGGTCAGGTTCAAATAAAATTAACAAGGCTCCAATCTGTCTTATGCATATGTACATATGTTTAGAAATTGATTATAGCAGAATTAAGGACCTATAGTATCTAGAACTCTTTTAGGTCCTGTTCGGCGAAATGCTGTTGATGTGGGAAAAAAAAATTCACTCGGAGTGAATTTTTTTTTCCCCACAAGCACAGTAAAAATCAGTTCAAATATTTGCTGTTTCCAAATCCATTCCCGTTTCCCTCAGTGCGCCGAACAGGACCTTAGGTTGTCATGCATAATGATTGAATAAAGTGCATCCAATTCCAACCTCCGTATACTTTCTTATTTTTGTGATCCAGGGGGCCAGGCAGTAGTGCATGTCATTAATTGCTAGTGTCCTTGAAACGCAATTGAGCAAAGTTGCATATCACTATATATCCCGAAATTTTTATTTATACCATTTTTTAAAAATAAATTAATAAAATAACCATCGTTTTTGGTCAATTCTAAATCTAACACGGCCGCAGAATGCCGGCGCGGACCCAAATGGGGGGGCCGCAGAATGCCAGAGCGGACTCTCATATGGGTCCGCTCCGGAATTCTGCGGACCCTCTTTTTTTTTTTTTTTACCAAGGCATAGGCCGCACAGCTACTTGTTGGTTCTGCGGACCCATATGGTTTGTTTAGTATTTGTTGGTTTAGGGATGCGTGCCAAGGTTTGAATATGGAATGAAAGTCAAAGCTGTAAACGAGATAAAAATATATATATATATATATGGGTCCGCAGAATGCCGGAGCGGACCCATATGGGAGTCCGCTCCGGCATTCTGCGCCCCCCCATATGGGTCCGCTCCGGCATTCTGCGGCCGTGTTAGATTTAGAATTGACCAGAAACGATGGTTATTTTATTAATTTATTTTGTTAAAATGGTATAAATAAATATTTCGGCTATATATCGGAAAAGAGAGAGAATATCACTATATACGCAATTGAGGCCCCAATTAATGATGCAAAAGGATGGACCTACATTGAACTACTTTGTGATGAAATTAGAAGAGAATATCTATTTATGAATGCTTTAAATATTGTATTCCAATGTTGTGAAAAACGGAGCTTGATTAATAGACCGATTAGTCGTTAGCAGTAACCAAACCGTTACGAATCGTTCATTTTCATTTATACGGCCAATTAATTGGTCATTTTTATTGTTCTTTTTCTGTATTCATCCGTTATGTGTATTATATTTTTCCTTGTCTTATTTTAGTTTTTCTAAATGATAATTTCATAAATTTTTATTAATTAACAATAAAACTAGGTTTAAATAAATTTATTTAATAAGTTTGATTAGTTAAATTAATTATTTTTTATAATTACAAGTATATGTACATAATTTTAATGAAAACACAAAATTATCCGTAAAATTCTAATTAATCAACCGCATACCAATTAATCACTTAAAAATATTTCGTTTGTCCGATGAACACATACCGTTATTTACAACACTTTGTATTCCCTCAACATCTCTCAAATTTCTCTCAAATATTGTATCCCCTCAACAGCCAACCGATGCTATATTCATATATGACCAAGTTTAGTTTCTTTAATCCAGATTGTCTAGAATTATTTAAACCAATTTTACTCAAGATCCCTTTTGAGTGCTGGTGGGACCCGTACTAGTATCTTGGAATAAATTTATTCTAAAGAATACATAACAGGTGATTTTGATTGATCTACTTGACCAAACATTAGACTTGCATTTACTTTCCAATGACAATTTTTTAGACAATATACTATCCAGTCTATCAGATACAGTATCTATTTATAAACACTTTATATTCAACTTCTTAAAATTAAAATATATTTTATTGATTTCTAACAGTTTGGAACCGCACTCCAAATGTCCTGCCAAAACAATTTGAGGGATGATTCATGAATCTCAAGTTCTCATTATTTTTATTTTTTTGAGATATAGTCAACTTAAAGCATATAGATAAAGTGTGCTAGCTGGAGGGATAGAGATATTGACATCAATATTAATTGATTCAATAACCAAATAAATATATAGATGAAATGTCAAAACCTTTAGTTTATTCTCTGACATCCTCAGGACTACATAGTACATAGCACATTGCACTTTGCAATTGCACTTTTTTTTTTTAATAAAGCCCGTAGGTAGAGTGGAAAAAACGTGCCGTGCCGTGTCGTGACTAACGTGCCGTGACTTTGGTCTCGTGCCGTGCCGTGCCGTGCCGTGTCGTGATCAAGTTAATTTTTCACATGCCGTGCCGTGTCGTGATTAAAATATCAATAGGTGGTCACGGCACGCGAATGGTCACGCCACGTGAGTCACGCCGTGCCTAAACGTGCCGTGACCATACGTGACTCGCGTGATTCACGTGACCATTTGATCATAATTTATGTTAGTTTATTCAAGATTTACTATTAAATTAATATCTAATGGTCCTAATTACACGTGACGCGTGACTACGTGTCGTGCCGTGCCAAAGTTTTAAAAAATGACACCGCACGCAAATGGTCACGGCACGTAACTGACACGCATGCTGTGCCGTTCGGTGCCGTTCCGTGACGGAGCCGGCTCCGCCGTGCCATTTTTCGAACTCTACCCGTAGGCACACAACACACACTTCTCCTGCGCATCCTGCAGAATTCGAACCTAGGTTCTCCCATAGGACAAATATCCTCTACGGTACTATTTGACGCGGTTAGGTTAGTTAAAATCGAATTATTTTTTTAATATATTTGAAATATAGGAGCTTTGTTTTTAAATTCGTGCAATATTTAACTTAGACAATTCAGATTTAACCTAACCTTATCAGATACCCACCTAATCTAAATTCAAGATTTTTGGATATGAAAAATACCTTGATATATATATATATATATCCTCTCCAGTAATCACTAAATTGTTTAAACAATTTTTTTTTTTTGAGAAAACAAACCAGTAAAGCCAGGAACACCAAATCATATTCACATATAATTAACGGCAATTACTATAAAATGGAGGTGCGTAATTTGTATAAGAAATGGAGATGAACTGAAATTATTTTGTTCAAATTTGCAAGTTTAATAAGGGTAAAGACATTTGATTATTGCTTTAATAACAAACACACATCTGTCTTGGAGAAAGAGAAGTGAACGAATATAATATTGTTTAATTTCACTTTCTTATAATAAATATTTAATTACACCTTGATACTTAATTTGTATTAGTAAAACAATGACCTTATTTACGGATTTTACAGAGGTAGGTAGAGGGGGTTTTATTTTTATTTTTATTTGACTGTCGGTTTAAGAATGTAGGGTATGCTATAAGCAGATATAGATAAATATCATATATATTTTTTAATTTATGAAGGGAATGAATAAAAAAAATAAAATTAATTATTTAATGATAAGGATATGAGTAAAATGATAAGGATATAATTTTGCTTAATTAATAATTTATTTCAGTTTAAAAATTATGTGATTAATAAGTATATATTTTTGTTATATTTTATGATACTTTAAATATTTACTTGTTGCCTTTTTTTTTTGTTAGATTGTATGCGTGATTTGTTATTTACTATTTTACCAATAAGGCTAATGTCGGACGTATAAAATTAGAATACATATAGCTTTTTATGTTTCAATTTAGTGATAAAATATCAACTATTTTGAGAACTAACTTTTGGTCTAGTGACAAAAACACATGGTCTTTAATGTGGATGGTCATGAATTCAAAATTTTTATTGTAATAACAGAGGTATAAAATTTGAAAACTTGACTTCCATCTTTCTTTAAAAAAAATACATCAACTATTATATGGATTAAATATATGACAGGACTGAAGCTAATTTTAACATTATACTGTATATCAATGAAAAACTTAGAAAATTGTTGAATGAAAATAAAGCTAACCTTAACATTCCTCTATATACCCAATTAATTACCTAATTTGACATTCCATTGAAACTAGAAACTTAAAAGAAACTAAAAAGAAGAGAGCAAATCTGATGGGTTATTCTTCAATATTTGTCACCCCATTTTGTTTTTCTAACTCCAAAACTGAACTTTTATAAACAAAATTGTTTCTTCATGAGCATTCTAGTCTCATCTATCTGCAATTAATAAAATATTGATAAAAACAGAATATCCATATCGATAAATTTGTGCAATAACTAATAAGTCAATTTTTTTTAAGAAATAAGTTGAAAATTAAATCACCCAACAATCTCATATATAAGAAATAAGAATACTATCTGCTGTTACTAAACTAAAGACTAAATTTTATAATAAGTTATTTAAATATTATGATTTGTTTTATTGAATTAAAACCTTTAATATCTATAAATTTTGTTCTCATGTAATATTTACCCTAAAACCAATTAAAAGTTGCAAGTTGCGATTCTTTTCACGCCACCTTCCTCTACACATGGCCATAAACCAAACTGTTATATTTTCCATTTTTCAAGGGTGCATGTGCATATGTGACCAGTCAACATGAATCCATTTAGCTTGGAAGGCTTGACCTCTGCACCTTGAACAAAGATAGCAAGCTGTCTTGTGCATGGGGCGGGAACCTTTCCCACTGATACCGTATTGGTTTCCATATCTCCTCAATTTAAAATAAATTGAGAATCCAGTACTTAAGTTACATAATATTGCAGTGTATAAGTTCATGAAATTAAATATATTTTACCGTATATTGTAGTATAAAACGAAATAACAAAGCATATTCACATAAAAAGCTGTAAAGAGTTTGGTAAGACAAGAAATGGAGCTCTCCATTTAAAAAAGAGAATGGAGAAAATAGCGCTTGATATAGTATTGATATGCACTCCAAAACATATAGAATGGATGTTTGATACAGCTGTATAGCACTTTTTACATGATAAGTTTCTCTCTCCTATGAAGCAGAACTGCAGAAATTTGACGCACTAGAGAGAGAAAGAGTACAAAAATCTTCAAACCTTAAATTTTACTTGATCGAATACGTATTAGTAAACTAAATTTTATATTTTTTTTTAATTTTTTTTACTATTTATTTAGATGCATAAAAAATCACTTGATATGACAATTCTGGAACATAAAAAAATAGTGATTTCTTACACATCTTAAAAACCAGTAAATAAAATCTAAAAAAAATAAAAATTTAGTTTACAAGTACATATTCATATGGAGACCATGTTGAATAGTTCAGATCGACCGTTAAAATTTAAAAACCAAAAATATTATTCCGTAGTACATATCAATTCACGCTATGCATAATTCCATTGCCTCACTCAAATAGATTTATATAAATTGGAAGCTGACTATCATGTATAACTAACTAATCAAAGTTTCATAGTTCAAAACGCATCTGAAAATTGAATATCTTACATGCAAACCAATAACAATAGCAAACTGTCATCATTTTTATATATACCAGCTAATATGGAGTAGAATTATATATTCATTAGCTGGTATAGTTATCAGTATGACAGTATAAAATCAGTTTGAGAAAAATCATTAAACAATAATAACAAAACATTACAAAATTAAATCGAATCAATAAAAATATATTACATGCACACTATAAATGTGTTACCTTACTCTAGTTCTTTATTTATCATGAAAAAATATTATAGGATCTTAAAAGGTATTTATGTAAAAGTGAGTAAAAGATGATTAGCCAGCTGTTTTTGTGGGAAGAAGAACCCACCAAAACGGAAACAGAGAAAGGTAGCCGTTAATTCCATATATTTTAAAATTTTATATTTTACAGTCCCCGGTAGGAACAAGGTCAACTTAGCTGTCCCCTCTCCGATAACAACTTTTCTCTCTCAATCCCCCCTTATCTCTCTCTCCTTTTTGTTCTCTCATACTTCAATTCTTCATCAAATCTCAGAACCAAGTTCAAACATGCTCGTGTAACGTCAGTCAACTTGTAGAGAGAGAGAAAGAGAGACCCACGACAGAGCATCCTATCGCCTTTACAACCTATCTTTCTCTCTCTACATTTGTTTAATTTTATTACTCCATCATGGCGCTTATTTACATTTCATTCTCTCTGTTTCCTCTCTTTCTCTCTCCATTCAAGATGGTTTCTTTTCCATTGATGCCTCTAATCAGTGAAGGTGCTTTCTTTCCTCACTCAATTTTGAACTGAGTTTGCTCTCGTGTGTATTGGTGTGCTGTATGCAACACACTGTGCGTAGGCGCCGTGTCGCTTTCCTTTTGGAGAAATTGTCGGCACTTCACCAATGATTGGCACAAATTGACCCGAATCATAAGTTTAGACAGAGAGAGAAAAAATAGCAGAGAGAGTCCCTCAAAAGTTGCTCTTTTCATCTTCATAATTGTTGACAGCCTCTGCCAAATTTTCAGAGAAGAGAGAGAGAGGAGAAGGGAAAAGACACAATTATAGACTATAGTGAGTTAAGTCGTATATATATATATATATATATATATATATATATATAGAGAGAGAGAGAGAGAGAGAGAGAGAGAGAGGGAGTAGTTCAAATTACATTTTATATGATGGTTACAGCTCAACAGGAAGAGCTTTAGTGTAGCTCCTTCCCCCCACCTCCTCTGTTTCTCTCTCTAGCATTTATCGAAGGAGCTCGATCAATTTTGATTCGATAACTGCGTTTCCTTGAGGTTTATTTTGAGGAAATTTGGCACAGAAAAATCGGAATTGAGAGAAAGAGGAGAATGAAGAACGAATGAAGAGTTGTCATAGTCTTAATTTGGAAAATTTCAAGGTATGAAAAATTAATTTAATTTGTTTAAAGAGATTGGATTTGTAATTTTTTTTGTTTGCATTTAATAAGGTGCACTTAGCTTATTATTTTTTTTTCTTTATGACAAATGGAGAATCCTTATTTTAGTAAGGTACATTTAATTAGTCAACTTAAAATAGTCGTGCCTTCACTATTGAAAGAGATATAGTGGATTGCATTTATTTTCTTTCTTCTTTGGTGATACAAACCGTAGCTATTATAGGTTGTTCATTTTGTTTCTCTAATTTGTCAATGGAGCATTAATTAATTGCAACGCTTCAATTGCCTCAAAGAAAGAAATGTTACCGCGTTGTACGAGAATATTAGCATAAGAACAGCATTTTGTATACAATTTTTGTAAAAACTGTTTGCTATCAGTTTGTCTTAGCTCTTTTGATTTAGCTTTTCAAATGTAGCAACTGCATTGGATACTTTAATCATCGACAACGATTTCATGCTTGAGATATTGGTCTATATTAATCCATCTTTCAACTATAGTTCGCCTTTGCATATCAGTACAGTTGGGTTTAATAACATCATCGACATAGTTTTAATCAACTCCAGTTCAACTAGATTCTTCTTCTTTCTCAGGATAAAGGCAGAAGAGAGAGGTGGGCACGGCAATGGACCGTTGACGTGGCAGGAGGTGCGGGAGATAAATGTCAACAACTCTTGCGGCAGCTATTGCTGGTGCCGCAGGTGTTGTTATTCTTCTAATTGTTCTTTGTGTTGCCTTGTGGTTTTTCGTGTTGCGCCGCCTAGGGAGGCGAAGCAATTCTCCTAGCTCTGGGACAGTTTCATCTGACCCTTCCGTACAAGGTGATTGTTAAACATACCCAAAACTGTACCAAGAGACTGAAAATTGGTACCATATCAGTATCTGGTAACAGTCATTGGTTGCAGTTCTATTTCAATCTTCTGTTTTATTAATTTTGTTAATTTTTCAGCTGGGAGAGGAGTAGAGTTGGTTCTGACAGGAGGCTCGTCAGAGTTGAGTGGGCCCCGAAGGGTCAGTTTCGAAGAATTAAATGCGGCCACAAAAAACTTCAGTAGTATAAATCTCATAGGACATGGCACATTTGGAGAAGTGTATAAAGGTCTACTACATGATGGAACTGTTGCTGCCATAAAGAGACGGCCATCAGCCCCAAACGAAGCTTTTGTTCAAGAGGTATTTACCCGGTGTTTTTTGTACAGTAAGAGTGACATGTCAATCAAAACTATTAATTCTTTATCTTTTGTTTACTTAATATCCAATATTTCTTTTTAGTCTTTTTTTATAGCTGGTTGTGGTATGTGCCTTGTCTGGGCCTCTGATACAGATTACCAGACTACTACAGGCCTCACAGATACCAGTCATAAATTGTTTGTTTTACATTTTTTAGAGTTATTTAGGATAATTTTTTATCAAGTCCAGACCAGACTGGTATATGTGTTGCTAACTCGCCTTGGCGCAATACCAGGCATGATACCGAGAGCTGAATTGAAATTACAATTGATTAGGTGTATAGGGTATGCTGTCCCCACATATTCCAACATTTTTCAGTTGTTTGTCTTGAAACTGTTGGCATTTATTTGATTTATCTGTATTCCTTTTATTTTAGGTACGTCATCTATCTTTGATTCGGCATCGGAACCTTGTGTCCTTATTGGGGTATTGCCAAGAAGACAACTTACAAATGCTTGTTTATGAGTACGTACCAAATGGAAGCGTCTCCACTCATTTATATGGTACCTTTGTATTTTACTCCTCTATTGGTCTAAAATTTTCATAATAGAAAGAAGTTAAATGATTTTCTCTTGTTTCCTTTTTTATTTCGTTTTTTTGTTACTCAAATTTGTAGGTGTGGGTCAGGTTTCAAGTAGAAAACTGGAATTCAAGCACCGGCTTAGTATTGCATATGGAACTGCGAAAGGTTGGAATGAGATGCCATTATTTCAATAGTGTCCCTGGAAATTACCAAATCGGAAATCCTTATATTGTCAAAATTTGCAACGTTTACCTTCATTTCTCCATTGAGTTGACATAAAATAGCACCTATTCCCGCAAGAGAATTCATATATATTATCTTTTCCAAGTTGAATGATGCAAAAATACATTTTTGGTACTTAAGCCATTATACATCTTCTAGTACTAGTGAATTCTAAATTAGTTCCATCTTTTTTTTTTTTTAAAGGTTTGAGTCACCTACATTCGTTAAACCCGCCACTGGTTCATATGAATTTTAAGACATCAAATGTGCTAGTGGACGAAGATTTCATACCAAAAGTAGCAGATGCAGGTCTGAGAATCTTATTGGATCGGATTGGTGGATCTAGTGTGACCAGTAGTTCATACAAAGAAGCTGTATCCGACAATCCTTTCCTTGATCCAGAGTATATTACCTCAGTCCACTTCCTTCTAAAGCTTCTAAAAAACTTGCGAGTTCCAAAATTTTTTGCACTAAATGAGATGGTTGCTGATGTTCTTTTCTTAAATAGGGTTAAAGAGTCGGGGATATATACTATACAGAGTGATGTCTATTCATTTGGTGTATTTCTAATCGAATTAGCAAGTGGAAGAGAAGCAAGAGCAGATCAAAGCATTATTCAATTGGTAATACAATCTTTTTCAATACCTCCTTTGTATATATAATCAAAGAATCATTCAACTGGTAACTTATTTGTACAAAGTACAAATGACATTCCTATTTCCAGATGCAAAGGCATCCTGAATCAGGTGAGATAGCAACAATAGTTGATCCACGAATGAGTGGAAACTTCACTATGGAAGGAATGGGGGAATTTATGCGGCTCATTTCTTGGTGCGTGAATCAAAGCAGTGAGAGAAGACCACCAATGCACTATGTCGAAATGGAGATAGAGAGGATTCGCGAAAAGGAGATGAGCCTCACGACCATAATGGGTGAAGGTGCAACTGTTACCCTTGGAAGCCAACTATTCACATCCTCAAAGTAAAATGAAAAGAAGAACATACAAGCATGCCCTTGCTAAACTACAATATAATATTCAAGCTATGTCCCTATGAAACATAAAAAGATTGCACTGAAACTACCCTTCTAAATGAGGAGAGGTTGAGTTGCTGTTGATTGTGGGAGTAATTTCTGGGATACATTTATTAAGCAGTAAAAAAATTTCAAACAAAATGACCAGTAAAAAATTGCTGGTTTTTTTTTTTCACTTGCCAAATAGGCTTCAAATAAGCCCTCTGGTAATGGTACTTAGTGAGAAAGGAGACATAATGAAGGACCTAGTAATTTTTGTGCAAATTGTAAATGCCCTTCCTTTTTTTTTTTTTTTTTCTTTTTTCTTTTATAGTTTGCTATGCTTATATAAAACATTAAATTTTAGTGTCAGCTTCAACTTAAAATGTACAAATGGAACGGCTGTAACTTAAGTGTACAAAAGGAACAGCTTACCATTTTTTTTGGTTTTGTAGTTTTAAAATCTCCGGGCTTGTAGAGGCATGTATAAAGAAAAAATGGTTTTGATAATTTCTTTTAATTTTGTTTCAATATTGAGTTGGCGTGATTTTTGTCTGAAGTACGATTGTTTTGAATTCGGTTAATGCCATCACAGTTCACACTCTTCCTGGGAAAATCATAATCAGTTAATACCCAACTTGCTAGTTTAAATTAAGGCAAATTCTTCTATGGACATAAGGACCTATTTGTAAAATGAGCATATTTTTATTTTCAAAGTTCAAACGGTCGATCTGAAAGTTCAACATTATCTCCATATTAAAATGTACTTGGAGGTCAAAATTTACATTTTTTTTAATTTTTTTACTATTTATTAAGATGGGTACAAAATTCAATGGTCTGAATTTGACTAGTTTTGTAAAATACTTAATAAATAGTAAACAAATTCAAAAAAATATAAAATTTGACCTCCAAGTACATTTTAATATGGAGATAATGTTGAACAGTTGGATCGACTGTTTGAACTTTGAAAATGAAAATATGTTCATTTTACAAATAGGTCCTTATGTCCATAGAAGCATCCCTCTTAAATTAATATTGTTATTTTCAATAAATATTGACCAAAATGACACTAAATCTGCAATCTTCTTTTTGTTTCTTTTTCAGTTAGAGATCAATGGGCTTTTTAAAAAAAAAAAAAATTACTTTAAGCAGTGAATGAACAATTTCTTTATTATTAGATTTTTCAAGTTTTATTCTATGTGATGTAGTTTTATTATTTGACAGGAAATATAATACTTTTAAAACAAACTAAATATTACATATGAGAAAAGAAAACCAAATAACTTTGGCATAACTGATTTTATATACGAATACAGAGTAGAGATCAAAACATACAAATATTTTATTTTTCTGAGATTAGAACATAAAAATATATGACTCAACTTCATATGAAACACAAGGCATGAAAATTCAAGGATATTATTGTGTGGATTAAGGTGCCAGGTTATTATTTTCCTGTGAAAAGTTTTCGTTTTGATTGGACTAATGCAAGGATATTACTGTGCTCTGACATTTGCCGAAATCTTAACAGGAATACTTTGAACTAATGCAATATAATATGTTTTACAACATGCAAGATAACCTAGTACTACTTTTTTGTTGGATTATAATAATACAACAATAATGGAGGAATATATACCGGAAACCTTCAAAATTTTATGTTTCTCAAATACTCGAAAAAGTAAATCCTTGCAGTTAGAAATACTTTGATTTCAGGGATCAACATGCAAAAAATCACATAGATGAGAATTTTCGAAAATGGAGGTAATCAAGAGCATTAACTGACTCGATTTCTTTAGGCATATCCTGGATCTCTTCCTCTATGATCTCGGCATTATCATTGTGCACGGTTTCAGTGAAGCAGTATTCCGGCGCTTGCCACTCCGAATCATCAAGTACAGCGCCGACCTCAAATGTCATGACATGCATTGTCATCCCTGAAAGTTATCAATTAACCATGGATAAGAATGTTGATATCTCTATTTTTAACTTTTAGATTTACTTGACAAGTTTCAAGTTCAGAACTGGTAGAAGTATTGGGTGAGGTAGTATCTATGCCAAATTGATCACCCCATATCAAACATTAAACTAAACAATTTAAGAGATAGTAAGTTTTAATTTCACATGAATTCCAAATAATATACCAAAATTGCATTAATAAATAAATAATTTCAACCATATACTTAGCCACTTGAATAAAATACTGTCTACCAAGTACTGAGCTTATTACGCCTGTGTATTGCAAAATATTGTACGCATAAGTACCAAATTCACGGGCCTTAAAGTCTGCATCAGGGCCTGCTAGAATTGGCCCAGCCCAGAGCAGGTAATAATTCCCCATTTTTGCCTTGCCTTGTCTCTGGATATCCTAATATATATGAATTCTAACATTTTTTTTTTGAATAAAGTCAAGAGTTAAGCCATCCAACTGTTTCAATATATAAAACAAAAAAGTTGTACCACCTCTCATACAAATACTATTATCTTTGTCACTTGATAAAAAAAATTAGTTCTTAAATTCTTACATTTTTAATATCTACCGCTATATTAATCTTAAATTTGTATCTATTGTTATGAAACATTCCTCAAGAGAGCAGCTTGGGTCCGATGGGTTTCGGGACCGTCCGATCTGCTTTAAGATTCGTGCGCACGAATTTAAAACAGACACGAAAGTTGTTGGTGCGAATCTTAAAGCAAATCAAATGATCATCGAACCCATCGAATTCACTTTGAGTCCGATGGACATCGGACCCAAATTGACCTCATTCCCCAAACCTTATTACCATTACCAAAATGCAGATTCATACATTTTTTTTAACTTCTAAAATCAACCGTTTTTTTTACTTGCACCAAATCTTATGCCTTTTCGCTCCTGCCTTAGCAAGTTTTGTAATGCAAACGAATCGTATTAGGTTCCAGTCTCACGTACCATTAAAGAAATCCCAGCGAACGGGTCGACCCGTCGCGACTTCCTCGTAGTACCAAACAAAGTCGACTTTGGTCCAGAGATGGCATTCGAACCCGCCGGTCCAGGCCCGGCCTAGGTAGGTGGCGCCGTCAAGCCAGTCGGGTCGCAAAAGCCCGACCGGGAATGTCAGCACTCGACACGTGGCGTTCTCTCCTTTCGTGAAAAGGAACGAGGTCTTGTTGTTCCACTCCACATCGTAGAGTCGATCGCCGAGTTGGGACTGAAGGAGGTTCAGATTCCTGCCACGTGGCCAGTCGTACCAGAGATCGTCGATCTGGAGCTTTCCCGTGTTTGTCAGGTTGACGTAGAGCTGCGAGTGGAATTGAAGCGGCCAGGGGGTTGGTGACGTGGGTTCATCTGAGCCGTTTGATGTCGTGGTCGGGTTTGCGAAGTTGACGGCCAGCATTGAGAGGAGACCAGCAAGGATGGCACTTGAAATTAGTGCCATTTCTATTAGCTCTCGGTTGAGAGAATGCTCAAGGGAATAATGAACAGAGAGAGGTGTCTTATCTCCTGTCACCTGTCCCTTACAGTCTTACAGTTTGGCCCACCGTCAGTAACAACTAACAAAGATGGAACCGACGAATAGGAGCCACACTTTGAATGAGGCAGTGGATAGAGGTGCAAGTAAAAATCTTGACTGGATCATGGTCAGAAAATTTACTGTCTGGGGTAACTCTCACAGTTATCCATAAAAAATTGGGACCACAACAAGCGTTCTCTTTTAGGGGAAGCTGATGGCTATTAACTTTTCCAAAATTATATTATTCTTATTTATTTCTTTTTGAATGACTATGTTTGAAAATAGCTATGCGTAATTTCTTTTGTCAATTTCCTCTAATTTTTATTCTTTTAACTCTCAATTTAATTAAATTATTTCAACTCTCCATCATGAAATTTGATAATTGTCACTAGGCGCTTCAATGAAGCAAAATATTGTTTCCATGAATAAAAAGAAGAAACACTAGCACACTGGATGCATGAAAGGGGTAAAAGAGAAGCAAATTAAGAGAGAAGAAAATATGTCAGATACTCAGATGAGAAATAGTACCTTCAGTGAAGTACCACTATACTGGCCGGCCAGTACCGACCTCTTCATAATAGATAATAAAATCGACCTTGGTGTAAACATGGCACTCGAATCCATCAGCCCATGTGCGACCCAGGTAAGTAGTACCCTCCAGCCATTCCGGCCGAAGTACCCCGATTGGGAACAGACGTGTGGTGCACGTACCAGTGGGACCGCTTGTGAAGTAGTAAGACGTACCGTTGTTCCATTCAACATCATGCAAATAATCCCTGAGCTGGTATTGGATGCGGTTCATAGTACGTCGGTTTGGCCAGTCGTACCAGAGGTCATTCATTTGGAGTTTTGCCTTTCCAGTTAGGGTATGGTTTGTGAATAACAATGCGTTGAATTGGTCGGGCCATGGGGTCGGGGTCGGGATCGATTCGGCTGAACTAGCACAATTAGATCTAAATCCAATGGTTAGGAGTGAGAACAGGAATGCAAATTGCCATGAAGCAGAGAGAGATGTGCTCAGAAGCATTTCTCTCCTTTCTGTGTTTAGTTTTCTTTTTCCCCTTTTGATCTTGATAGCTTGGTTTTTGTACAGCGGAGTGACTTCTGTTATACTTTTTCTAAGATGAGCAGACTTGGCTTTCTTCTCACTGTATGGTGGGCCCCATGTGGAGATAACACTTGGGTTACAGTGCGAGTGACTAGCAGCTCATATATGCACATCAATATGTAGGGAGTTAGATCTACTGCACATTCGATATGTAGGGAATTCAGATCTAGTGCAGTACCTGACCGTGAAGAGTGAGATATGGGTCGACCGTTTTAATCTGGTACGAATTTTTAAGCAGACTTTATTATATTCTTATTAAACACCAAATTGATTTTGATCCAGGTGTAGGTAGGGAATACTTAGTCTAATATTAAATGGTCCGGACTAAGGGTGCAAACGGATTAGATATTATCCATTTGAATAGATAGAGGTGTCTTCTGTTAGCTGCGAGTGGGCTATCAAAGATAGAACCGACGAAGAGGAGCCACACTTACAATGAGAATTCAGATCTCAGGTTACCAGACTGAGTACAATTGAAACGGACAGTGCTGGATCGTTCTTTTTAAACGAATCTCAAAGCACAAATAATACTGCCCCCTGCGCTATCCAAATAGACACCGGCTGAGAGTAAATTTCGACCGTCCATTTCAATTGTCTTAAGTCAGGTAACCTGGGAGTAAAGTCTCACAGTTATCCATAATTGGGACCACAAGGTTGGCGGCGAATTACCGCCAATATATTTGTATAAAAAAATATTTATTTACAATGAATAAGGGTTCCTCTTTAGTGCTTAATTTCTCTCAATTTCCTCTTTTTTTTTGTTTCTTTTAACTCTCAGTTTATTTAACATCAGATAATTTTTAGAATACTTGTTAAATTATTTCAACTCTCCATCATGAAATTTGACAACTGTCCCTAGGCGCTTCAATGAAGCAAAAATATTGTTTCCATGAAAGGTGAAAGGGGCAAAGGAGAAGCAAAATAAGAGAAAAGAAAATATGTCAGATAAGAAATAGTACCATCAGTGAAGTTCCACCATACTGGCCGGCCAGTACCGACCTCTTCATAATAGATAATAAAATCGACCTTGGTGTAAACATGGCACTCGAATCCATCAGCCGAGGTGCGGCCCAGGTAAGTAGCACCATCCAGCCATTCCGGCGGCAGCACCCCGACTTCAAACAAACGTGTGGTGCATGTACCAGTGGGACCGCTTGTGAAGTAGTATGATGTACCGTTGTTCCATTCAACATCATGCAAATAATCCCCGAGCTGGTATTGGATGCGGTTCATGGTACGTCGGTTTGGCCAGTCGTACCAGAGGTCATTCATTTGGAGTTGCAACTTTCCAGTTAGGCTATGGTTTGTGAATAACAATGCGTTGAATTGGTCGGGCCATGGTGTTGGGGTTGGGATCGATTCGGCTGAACTAGCACAATTAGATCTAAATCCAACGGTTAGGAGTGAGAACAGGAATGCAAATTCCCATGAAGCAGAGAGATATGTGCTCAGAAGCATTTCTCCTCCTCTGTTTAGTTCTTTCTTCTTTCCCTTTTGATCGTAGCTTGGTTTTTGTACAGCGGAGTGATTTTTGTTATTAGTTCTTCTATGAGGAGCGGAAGCGGAATTGGATTTCTGGTCACTGAATGGTGGGTCCCATGTGTAGATAACACTTGGGATATAGTGCAAGTGACACTAGCGGCTCATATATGCACATTCAATATAGGGAATTCAGATTTAGTGCAGTACCTGACTGTGTAGAGTTAGATATGGTCGACCGTTTTAATCTGTTTTTTCTTTAGCATGATGTAATTTTATTGTAGATGTTTTATATGGACGTTTGTTGTATAAATTGACAGCCTCTGTCAATATTTTTTAAAAAAAAAAACAAGAAGATTTTGAGGACTGGAAAACCCAGAACACAGACATATGAGATGTTCTGTTCCGTATTTTTTAGAATTGGACTTGACTTAATTAAAAAAATATTCCGGTGAATATCACGGCCCATGAAACATTGAAACTATTAACAAATATTATAATTGGTAGGAGAGGCCACCGAAATTTTTATTTTTAACATTTTAATAAAATTCATTAATAAATTAACCATCGTTTTCGGTCAATTTCAAATCTAAGTTTTCGGTCAATTTCAAATCTAACACGGCCGCAGAATGCCGGAGCGGACCCATATGGGGGGTACCGCAGAATGCCGGAGCGGACCCCCATATGGGTCCGCACAATGCCGAAGCGGCCCCAGGGGCCGCATAATGCCGGAGCGGTCCCTTTATTTTTTATTTTAGAAATACGAAATTGTATATATGTTAAGTGTTATTTAGTTTCGAATGTAGTTTAAATTGATTTTTGGTCGTATCGTATTTTTGGTCGTTCGTTTGAAATATTTTAGATATTTTAGATATGTGGTTTCTTTGAAATTCTTTTGTGTACTCTGAGAAAATAAAATCAACAAAATAAATAAATAACAACAAAATCAAACAAACAAGAAACTAATCAACGAAATAAATAAGTATCTCACAAAACATCTACCAATACTCCAAATAAGAATCTACCAATCTAACAATCTACGGCTCTCGACTAAACACCGTCCTCGCCTTCTTCTTCCTAAACCCCCGACCCCGCCTGCATAGTGGCGTCTCGTCTGTATCTCCGGAGGATGCTGAGCTGGATGCCTGGACATCCGTAGACTGAACCGGCTCCTGGAGAACCTCCTCAATCTCGGATGTCTGCTGGACCCCAGGACCAAAAACTGTGGTCTGTCCAGACTCAGCCTGCGTGAATAAAAACGCCTGTCTGGCAATAGGGTCATCGAGGAGGGAAGGGTGAGGTACCTGCTGTGAGGACTGGCCAGGGAACGGCGGGATGGGATCTGTCTGAACATACCCTGGCTCATAGGCAGGAGGTACTGTCTGAGTGGGACTGTAACCTGGGGAATACAGTCCATCTCCCTCTGTGCCATAATCAGTGGAGATATCAAAGCCCAGGTCCTCCTCGTGTCCACCCTGTAGTAACTTACAAATTAGATAATGTATTGAATAAGAAAAAAATCACAGTTATGTATTTTAATTTAAATTATACCTCGGTAGGCATCCTAGCCTGGGATCCCATGGCGTCCTGTGCGGCTCGGCGCATCAACTCGGCACCTCGGTCGAACGCCTGACCGACCGTCTCAGCATCATGGACGCCTGCAAACACGTCCTCATCACCAGTGTAGGGGACATAGACATCGGGCTCGTCAGATATGTCGTCGACTGCATCAACACCGCCCAAGCCAGTGCACCTCAGTAGAGAGTCGAGGCGCGCCCTGTACCCACACTGGCACACCGCGGGTACGTTGTGCTTGAGGATGACCTTCCCGAGCCTCTTCCATCGAGGCGCGCCCTGTACCCACAATGCCTGAAAATTGAAAAAATTATGAAGAAGTTGTACAATTGTAAATATTAATATTTTTGAATTTGAAACTTCAAATTAAAAATACCGTGGCTGCGAGAGGTGCGCCGGCGGGGATAATACCGTGGATCCGTCCTCTACGATCCCTCAGCTTCGGTACCCGCTCGTGCGGGTTGTCGGCGATGTAGCCCTCAATGAAGATGGTGTACGCGCCGTGATCCTGATACCAATCTCTGTAAGGTCTGTACGAATTACAACAAATGTTAGATATTCCAATCAAAAAGCCATAGTTGAAGTAGTGAATTAATAAAATTTCTTACACTGGCGCGACATCCATCTGACGGTCGGGCTCAGCCAATGGGGGATCTGCCTGTCCTGCCTCGAACACGTAATCGGCACGAGCAATCCCCCAGTCCTTGCCTGCAGTGGTCTCCCTGGCATGGTGCAGAGCTCGCCAAACATCCTCGCTGATCGGTGCCGGGGGCGGAGCAAGCTGGCGCATCCCGAACTGTCTCATGACCCGTCCGGGGTAATGGTGCTCGATGATCTATATATATTAATACATTAGTTTTTATTAAATTAAGTTGATTGTGTAAATAACTAGCATAAAGAAATTACGGTACCTGAAAACATATGAGCGGCACCTCTGCACGCCAGAAACGCTCCTGCTGACGACATCGCTCCGGCAATATCTCAAGATATGAGCGATGTGCGCCATCCACCTCGACCTGGAAGTATAGATTTAATATCATATATCAATTCGAACTGGAAAAAATTTAAATAAAAATAAAAATAAAAGTAAACTTACATAATCTCTGTAGGGCTCCCAAGTGACAAACTCGGCATCATCTCTGAGGTGCTCGATCTCCTGTCTCCAAAATGTGATGCCGAGAGACGCGCCATGCCCTGCACCTACCCAAATCTTGGGATAGCAGTACTTGGCGGCAAATGCAGGGCAGTTGTCCGGCTCGGGCTTGCCCCACTGCGGCACATCTGTCTTGCTAGCCAGGACTGGACGGCCAACAATCAGATGTGCATAGGACCAGTGCTGTAGTAACATGCACGGTCCTATGAAGGTCTTGTTCTTCTTCAGGCAGGCTGTGTTAAAACCCCTTTACAAGAAAACAAAGTCATTGTTACTACACTACGATGTATACTATTTGAAAATATTTATAAGGTGTTTCTTACCTATATAGGCATGCCAGCGTGGCACCTCCCCAGTTGAACCTGCCCGCAGTGGACAGGTCGCGCAGAAGCTCGAGGTAACACAGCCGCACCTGATCTCCATGCGAATCCGGAAACAACCGACAGGTGATCATCTCCAAAATATAGGCGCGCAGATATCGATCAATAACCACCTGTTAAAGATTTAAATTAGAACATTACTTACAAGAAAATAAATATAATACTATTTAAATTAAATCTTGTACAAGCAAATACCTGATCTGCTCGATCCGGAAAGACCTGAAATCTCGCCCGCAGCTTTACCAAGCTGATGCAGCTGGGCGAGACCACAGTCTTATCACCTCTCTTCTTCGCTTTCTGGAGATCCTCGTGCGGGATACCCAATAGCTCTAAGCACAATGCACGAAAATCTCCGTACTCGACGCCCGTGACCGGCTCCCCAATAATAGTCATACCCCACAGGCAACTGACGTCCTGTAGGGTGACTGTCATCTCAGCATGGGGGAGATGAAAGCTGTGCGTCTCCGGACGCCATCGCTCAACGAGGCCAGAAGATAAGCCCTCGTCAGCATTCTCCTCGGCCATCTGGGATATCTGGTACAATCCCATCGAGTGTAAAACCCCCCCGTACGCCGACTGGTACCGTAGATGCTGGCGGTTGTGACGAACCGTAACTGCATCCAAATCCTGCATTTAAGTAAATAATCAGATCAAGTTCATTCATCGAAAATTCGAGATGACAAATTTATAAATATGACAAATTTACTTACCCCAGTGGCAGCCTCTAATATCCGATGCTCCGCATTCGGGTACCACAAGAAGTCGCTGACCCTGTCGGTGCGACTCCGGATACCCGGAACATCCGCCAACGCTGTCTCGATGTACTGAGACATCTCGTATGGCGTGGCTGTAGGAGCATGCTGTGTACCCCTACTGGAGGATGGTATATCTCTACTGGTACTCATGCTGTATTGGATAATATTTGGTCAAATATGAGAGTTTGGTAAAAGTCCGGTTTAACTTTGGGTACAATTCTAATTAAATTTGGATACAATTCTAATTAAATTTGGTTACAACCGAATTAAATTTGGGTACAATCTAATTAAATTTAGGTACAATTCTAATTAAATTTGGTTACAATCGAATTAAATTTGGGTACAATCTAATTAAATTTAGGTACAATTCTAATTAAATTTGGTTACAATCGAATTAAATTTGGGTACAATCTAATTAAATTTGGGTACAATTCTAATTAAATTTGGGTACAATCGAATTAAATTTAGGTACAATTCTATTTAAATTTGGGTACAATCGAATTAAATTTTGGTACAATTCTAATTCTAAATCCTAAATCTAAACTCTAAACCTAAATCCTAATCCTAAACCCTAAACCTACACCTAATTACTACTCTACACTAAAAATTAAAACAAGAGAAGAAGAAGAAAACTTACCCGAGGTCGAAGGGATTCAAACTTCAAAAGAGATGTAATGAAATCGGAATTATGCGGCCCTATATATAGGCCGGGGACCGCTCCGGCATTATGCGGCCCTGGGGCCGCTTCGGAATTGTGCGGACCCATATGGGGGTCCGCTCCGGCATTCTGCGGTACCCCCCATATGGGTCCGCTCCGGCATTCTGCGGCCGTGTTAAATTTCGAATTGACCGAAAACGATGGTTAATTTATTAATGAATTTTATTAAAATGTTAAAAATAAAAATTTCGGGAGAGGCCATGGTCCTAATTTGAGTTATGCAAAAATCATCTGAGAGTCCGAATTATTTTGGATATGAGGTTAGCAAAACTTTCTATGAATAAAAGAAAATGATTAATTTTTAGGTGACCAATTGAATTGCAATGTAAAAGGTTTTCACCAAGGGTACATGCATGCCCATAAGGACATCTGTTACATCTGTCCTCACTTTTCTTTTTAATAATAATAATAATAATAATAATAATAATAATAATAATAGCTGGACTACGGTGCTATACATATATAGTGTCATCGTGTTCTTTGTACTTTTTTTACCGTTAGATATGTTTTAAAATCTGTGCAAAGTAAATTTGTTTGATGAAATAGTGATGACAAATTTAATATGAGTGATAATGATAATAATGATAATAATAATAATAATAATAATAATAATAATAATAATAATATGAGTGAGGCTATGATAATATGCATATTAGCGACTCATGCAATAGATTTATATCTCCGTATGAAAATGTACCCAGAAATCAAATTTTATATTTTTTAAATTTTTTACTAATTTTTTAAATTGGTAAAAAATCATTAATTTCGGATGGTCTAGAATTTTTAGATCAAGTGATTTTCTACACAACTAAAAAAATAGTAAAAAATTCTAAAAACATATTCACGTACATTTCATATGGAGATCATGTTAAACTTTAAAAATAGAGATATAGATCCATTGCACGAGTCAGATCCGTAATAGGTATATTACCATCGCCTTACTCTATAATTATTATTATTATTATTATTATTATTATTATTATTATTATTATTATGGTCCTTCGATCTGTTCTCATCTTGTGTTTTAATAGTTTCCTTATTGGTTTCCTTCATTTAGATATTTTCTTCTTCTTCTAAATATCAATATAACCACTCTATGAAGAAAACAACGGATAGAAATAACATATTAAAGTTTCTTTGGGCAAAGAAAACGTTATTACATAAAATATATTAAATTCAGACCTCAAATAAATATGAGAGAAATTTCTGCTCTAGTTCATCGACTTGCTCAGGAGAAAATTTCTTTTCCTTGATTTTTGAAGCACCACGAACCGGATCAAACAAATAATATAGCTCCTGCAATCATGTGTAGTATTATATTCGTTGCAATTAAAATTAAAACAATAATATATCGTTTATTTATTAAATTCGGGGCAATTTGATATTCATTTACTTGGCTATCATACGTTGACAAAAAAATGTTAATTTTTCAAATTTCTTTATAAATAATTCATCAATTTATAAACTACATTAAATTTGATGGAATCATATCTTAATCAGAGTAAGTCAGTGAACGTATCTAACATCATAAATTATTTTATTTTAAAAGACAATATATATGTAAGTTGTCATATTATGACCTATCTACTAACTTTAAAATGCCCCACTGATTTAATTTGGGCGCTATATATTAGCAAAAAAAGAAAATTTTGTAAGATAATAGAACATAATTTGGAAGCTATATATTTGCAAAATGAAAAGATATTATCTTACCATCATGTTTTCAAAATGGATGAGATACCAAGCACGGATGACATATTCAACCCTCTTGCACAGCTTTACAAACTCACAACGGTCGTCTTCATTTTCTTTAGAAAATAGCATAATAAATTTGACAAAAAAAAAATAAAGCATTAGAATCTTGATTAAAATAAACAAAAGAAAAGCTTTTTTTTTCTCAAGGAAAAGTCCACCTTTTTAATATCATTCTATTTAACTTCTGAGACTTTCTCTGTATATCCCTAACTTTTCAAATAATTTAAAGTAAATTTGATGCACCTGAAAGTTTTTTTTTTTATTGAAAATAAGACAGGGATCAAGTACCTAATATTATATTTTATTAATAAACTAAAAGTACGACACAATCAAAAGATTCAAATATCATGAAATTGCTAAATGAGCATAGAGAAATGTAGGGGTACAACTACAATTAATTGTTTAGCAAGACTAACATGGCCACAACAATTAAACAATAAGTCAGTCGGTTTCTCACCTCTCTGTCAAATTCCAAAATTCAGGATTCTTTTGTAATATTATACAATTAATTCCAGTTCATCAATTTTAATTTCGTTTGAACATGAATGACATGAATTATGAAGGTACATTTCACAAGTAATGTAAATAGTAAGCTTAGATTCCATATGAGGTTTTTGCCTGAAGTGGTGGAATTTGGGATTATTTAGATATGTTTAACTGATTAAACAATGAGCAAGGCGCTTCAAGGCCACTAAAATTGATCTAATTTCCCTAATGTACATAGCCAAATAACAAGCTTATAATTAAGTAGGCTCAATTTCAAGGAAAATTTTGAGGAAATACATCTATTTCGGAGCAAACAGGGAACTAAAATATAAAAATTACAAAAAAAAAGTGAAGATTTCTCAGTGAAACATATATAATGCATGGAAAGAACTGATTATACCGATCAGATCCTCAAGCTCTTCTACTATTCTACTCTTGGAAATTGGAATAACTGATTCCATCAAGATCCGTACGGCCTCCCGTGTCGGTGTCTTCCTTCCGATCATGCTATTCCATTGGATTATAAAAAAAAATATGAAATAATGGAAGGTGTGTTACAATGTACAGAATTCTTGGGTATCACATGTAGAGATGTGGAGAAGAAGATGAGTGCAATTTATATATAAAATGCACAAATATTGCACATGATGTTATTTTTTTTTTCTTTAGTTGAAATAATTAATTTAGTCCGTATCATTTTCATGGATTCTTTCAATTTTGTTTTTCATAAATTTGTTATAAAGAATTCGGGGGGGGGGGGGGGGGGGGGGGGGGCGGGGGCGGGGTTGAAGAAATAAAAACGTGGAATGTTATCTGTGATTACTGAGAATAAAAAAACAAAATAAAGAAAGCAAGATTTGTGACCTGTGAAGAGTAATGGAAAGGCACTAATACTACCATTAAACTTAGATATATTTATTCATGTATTATATTGTTCTATATAGTTCTCTCTTGGTTGGTTAAAAATTAAAATCCTCTGTTTATGGTTCCTCAAAAAAAATCCTCTGTTTATGGTCTACACCCTTCTAAAATATAGATAGGTTATCAATGTATCATTTATAATTAATCACGAAATGTTAAATACTTATATGTAAATCATATTTTACAGGATTAAATGAATAAATATCAAGTGTTAGATTTTTTTTTTTTTTGGAAGAAGTAGGTGAAAAGTCTACTAATTCATTAAACAATTTTTACGAGTACATGATTAACAATTTTCAATATTAAGATAGGGAGATATTGACGGAGATAATTTGGCTTCATGTAACGTATGCACAATAAACTCAAAATAAAAATGTATATGACTGACGTGTTGTATGAAGTCAAATCAATTATATCAGGGCGGAACGTAAGTTAGCCTAGGGGTAGCTAAGCCACCCCCAATATTTCCAATTTTTTTTATGAAGTACATAGAAATTCAACTAAAATTTATACTTTATATATATTAGTCACTCCTATGTAAAATGAAAAAAATGTGAAAGACTTCAATGTAATATTCACATACCACTTTTTTCAACTCTCCATAGTCCCGCCTTGACACGTGAAAGAAAATAAAAGCATCTTTGATCATTTTAGAAAGATATCTTCTAGCTGTGCTTCTATCTTCTCTCCTCATAGTCAGAACAGTCAAGCTTAAAATTTTCGATCATCCAACTAATTCAAAAACAAAGTGCACACTTTATTATTGTTTCTTATGTATATCAAATTTATTTATTCTTTAATTACTTAATTTCTTACCCCTTCTTTTTCCTTCCACTACAGAAAAGAAAAGAAAAAATGAATTATAATTATTGGATTAATTTTTTTAATTTTATGAAGTTCGATTTAATTACCCAGACCACATTACTTAACTTGTTGTCACTACTTAATTGTTATTTATTATAACTTTTAGATAAATGTTAATTTTAGTATTTTATATTCATATTAAATTGTGAATAATCATATTATTTAAAGTTATATAGCTTTTGATTTTTATTAAAATATTTTTTAAATATACGATATTTGATCGATATTATTTAGTGTTATATAGATTTTGATTTTGCATGTAATGTCCCAGGAATTCGTTATATCTAGCACTGTTTTAATTGTATTGTCAGTGTGCTACATGAAACACATGAAATTAAAATTGCCCTATCAATATCTTTATTTGTGATTCCATACTCTTTTTAAAATAATTTTACATGTAAATTTATTCATAAAATCTACAATTTTTATGCATAACATTAACTGTCCCGCAGTATTATTACTTTAAATTTCAAGTTCTAATTTTAAACAGTCAATTTTTACAATTGCAAACTATGAAGAACACCGTTTTAATTATTTGTACAATTACAATTACAATTTTACATGTAATTACTACTGAAATTTACATATTTAAAATGTATTATTTTTAATAAGGAAAAAACCATATATTTTAAAAATTGCAAGCTATCCAATAAAAATAATTTCCTTTATAAAATATAGTACAAACATTTAAAAAAATATAAAATTGGATTTCTTATAAGTTTTTTGAAATATAAATTGAATTGAGCTGTCGGGACAATCGGCTACTCAATTGATGCATTTTTTTTTTTTGGTTGCTTACATAACCCGTAGGTTTACACTGGACTATTCCTTTTCTAGCTATCTGGTAATTCTGACAAACTAGCACTACTGAAAGATGGCGTTGCAGCATACTCCCTATGGCAACCTTCAGTTCTCCCTTGGTCGCCAGGCATTGGGCAAGCTGTAAACCTTCATGATCTCTGCTTCGGTATTCTACCTTGTAATTTGTCGGGATTAGGGACTGTATCATCCAGGCACTCCAAATATGGTCCTGAGATCGCCAATCGTGGATAACCGGTTGTGTATGAGAGAGGGAGTCCACCGTTTCCCTGGAGTCTGAGTAGACTATTCCATTGCTGCATTCCAATCTTTGAAATAATTTATACGCCTCGAGTACAGCCCTTGCCTCTGCCTGACCTGGCCCCAATGCTTGTACCGGCATGGCTATCCATTTGCACCCAACATTGTGTCTAGTCAGATAGAGGCCGATCCCAGCTGCCCCATCCTCTGACCAAGAACCATCTGTATAGCAAACATATTCCGGCGTTGCGCCAGGCACTTGGCATCGTCCCTGTGCCATTTCCTGTGATCTCATCGCCTTACCCGGTGTGGATGAGGATGCGAACGAATTACATGCATATTCCGTTTCCCTGTAGTATGCATTACAGGTAGGCATATTTTGCTTTTTCCCCCCCATAACCACATCATTTCGCATCCTCCATATCGCCCAAGCTATGCAGATGAAACTGCAAACCTCCTGGTTAGGCATCGTTTCCATTATCATCTGCAAGATAGAACGAAAACTTCCTTGCAGATTGTCCAATCGTATTCCCAAAACTGATCCCCACCAGAAAGCCCTTGCAAAGTCACAGTAGAAAAGGGTATGTAACACTGTTTCTGGCGCATGCTTACAGATTGGGCAATTGGAGTCAATTGATGGGATTCTGGCGCTCATAACAGCCCTGACCGGAAGCGCATTATGAATGCATCTCCAGATAAATAACTTCAGCTTCGGCACGAGTCTTTCGTTCTTCCAGACCCGGTCCCAGAATTTTCTGTCAGTCATATTACCGCCGTCTGCTCGCAGCAGCTGATATGCTTTTCCTACAGTGAACCGGCCATTCTTTGCCGGTTTGAATATTAGATTGTCCGGGGCACTCCCCGCTCCCAAGCTGACGTCCCGAGAGATGGAAATGGATAAAGCCTCCTGGAAGCCGAAACACTGTTGTAGAGCATCAAAGTTCCAAGTTCTTGTATCTGGATGGATAATGTCTGAAACTCGCAAGTCCCTTTGTGCCTTTGTGACAGCTCGATGTTGCTGCCAATTTGGAAACCACGGTTGCGAGAAGACCGGAATCTCCTGCCCACTACCGATTTGCCACACTAAGTGACCGGCTAAACCGGATTTGATTCTCACAGTGTCTCTCCACAATTTGGAACAATTGTATGTTCTGTTTGAAGCCCAGAAGTCAGTTCTAGGGCAGTACTTAGCCTTAAGTGCCTGAATCTAGAGGGCATCTACACCAGATGCAATCTTCCAAACCAACGCCTTGTTCATGTCTCTGCTAAATTTCGTAGACCGAGGCCCCCCATGCCTTCGGGGGCCGTAATTGCATTCCAAGCCACATATGACAGTTTCTTTTGTTGTAGATCTCCTCCCAAAAGAAGTTGCGCATAATGGCTGTTAGCTTATGTTTCTTTTGATGCATTTATGTAAACACAGATGTACAGATTGCTATGTCTCTCTCTGTACGCCTAGATGCACGTGCGCAAACAAATGGGGACAAATTCGCTTCTGTTTTTAATCACAATTTTATGATCTATGACCGATTCACCGAAATTTTTATTAATATCCAAAATTAATAAATAATTGACAAATTTACATTTTGATGCGCTAGATTTCGAAATCTTTTCAAATCGGAAATTAAATCTCCGGTTTCATACAAAAAAAATTCCGGTTGTAGATAGTCAGAAACCAGTGATTAAATTTCCGGTACTGACAAACGAAAATTAAATCTCCGGTTTCTAAATTTTCTTTTTTTTAATTAAACGGTGTAGCCGGAGATTAAATTGGGAATCCAAATAGCATTTGAGACTATTTAAATTGTGCACAATTTCCGATACATGAAGACTGGTGATGAGTTGACTACTAAAATTATGCACAATTAAACATAATAGCATTTGAACCAAATAGAAGAGTCCAAGAATCCAAATAACTCAAAATTGGGAAACGGGGTCTGTTTAATAAAAAAAAAAAAAAAATTAGAACCGGAGATTTAATTTCCGGTACTTAGAACCGGAATTTAATCTCTGATTTCAGACGGTCTAAAATCAGAATTTTCTTTGTGAAAAGTTTGTATAAAATCGGAAATTTAATGAACTTGTAGAATACCAATTTTTACTATTTTCGGAATTATTTTACTATTTTTTATGATTCATGAAAGATGGCACAAAATCAGTCTACTTTAGCATAATTTTGCATAATTTAGCGTAATTTACAGTATTTCAGCATAATTAGCGAAGTTATTGTAATTTAGCGTAATTTAACGTGATTTAGTGTAATTCAACATAATTTATTGTAATATAGTGTAATTCAACATAATTTCAAGTAATCTAGTGTATTTTAGTATAAATATGCTAATTATAAATGAAAAGAAGTAATCTAACCAAATAATTTAAAAAAAAAATTCAAAATTTTCAGTGTTAGATTTCATTATTTTGCTCTTCATAGTATCTCTAAAATAAAATAAAATAAAGTGGAAGCCGGTCATAAAAGGTTTGGACATTTTTGGCAAAAGTCGGGAATCGTGGGGTATAATAATTAATTTCTAATTAACTTTGGATATTAATAAAAATGTCGGCTGAGACCTCCTTCACCTTTCTTTGAACAGTTCCTCTGTTGTAGCGCCTATTTTCTCATTTGCCTCCTGTAAAGGAAGGCAAGTCATCCTGTCCATCGCATCCTTTCAAAGTAAAAAAATTCAAGAGAAGTTAAAAGCATGTGATGAAATATCTTCTTTTAACCAATTATCAAAAATGTAAAGCTTCAATTTTGGTTCAATGTTTGCTCAAGGATGAGAATAAAGTTACTATTTTGGATTTCCTTTTGTAGATTTCTTAGAATTAATTACTTTGCTATAAGAACTGATAGAGAGCTGGGCAATAATGCCAAGGAAAAGTGAAAAACTTACTTTTGTGATAATTCCAAGTTTATCTAGCTTTTGGATAGCATCTTCCTCATCAAAATTGCATTGCAGCCCAAACTTTTCTTTTAGAAGTTCTTCACACCTGCCATCAAGTTCCTGCAACTACATTACCAGTTCTTATATTATATACCATTTTTGTTTGATTTTCTAGAGCAGTAATAACAAGAAAAAGAAGTTGAAGGGTACTTTCTATGTACAACCTCCAAAGAAACTACATATTTTTCAAATTAAACCCCTCAAAACTTGCTATTCGTTAATTTGAAACAACTGAACTGGCTAAAACTTTTCCAACCACAAACTCATACTGCATCTGTACCAGTGTGTAACAACACCTAAAGGAAGTGGATATCCTTGAAATCCAAAAATTTTAGTTGCATTTCTGGTATAATATGTACTCTACCAGATCAAAGCTCAATCCTAAAATCTGAAAAAGTGTAAGAAGAAAATTACCAATATTGTTGCTTTTCCTTGCTTCAACAGGACAAAATATGAGACTATCACCTCTTTCACCTATATGGAAGTACAAAGTCTTTAGTTAAAATTCATTTAAGACAAATTATATAAAATCAAGAGAAAAAATAATGTAAAACTTACTTCCTGTTGGATCACATCATCACACAAGTGCAACAGTGTGCCCTTCCCGCTATCTAGCTGTTTGTCGTACATCGATTGTGTGATCAGGTTTTGGTACGTCTCCAAGTTCTGTTGGAACCTGAATTATGAACCAAAAGTCGGTACATATTTTAACTTCAAACTTAAAAAATTGGAATGGAAAATAATCTGTTCATCTCAAAGGGAGCTAAAATGTACAGATAAAGATATTAAGAAAATAGATTAAGAAAAGTATAATAATTTTCTGAGCCTACATGAGTGATAGCAAAAGATGATGAATGCAATCATACTTGAAAAAGAAAAAAAAAACAGAAAACAAAATCTTGATTGATGAAAATAAAAACATACGAGAAATAAATTTTAGCACGGTAACCGACTAAAGCCGAAATAATCGCTATAGCCACCCATAAACCATTGCTTGACGTCTCCAGCGAAGTAAATAAAGCCACCTATTGAATTTGAAACAAAAATGTGGCATATATACAAGTACAAAAATAGGGCAAGAACTAGCCTTTGGTCTAGTGACAAAGGCACATGTCCTATGATGTGGGAGGTCATGGGTTCGAAACCCTTATGGGGAGTCTTTATGGAGAATTAAATGAAAGTTGATAGGCTAGACCTCCACCTTTTTATATAAAAAAAGAGAGTACAAAAATAGGGCATATACATCTTATTAAAAAAATTGAGGTGGCTAGACAAACAAAATTTCTTTTGGCATTTTGCAAATTTGTACATAAATTGTGTGCAAGAAGACTTACCAGTCCAGCAACCACTGAAACAAAGAATTGAACCCAATCCATTGGAGTCAGACTTGGGTTTTTCTTCTCAGGCTGCCAGAAAAACAGAATTAACTTGTAAATTTTGGAAAATTGTCGTTTAACCCTGCAAATTATCAAAATAATTGACCGAAACCTCAAATTCACTACGGTCCTGTTAATCAACCCTGAAGACCCTCATTTCCATATTTTTGTAATAATCACCCAAATAGGCACTGAGATTAAATTTGAGGTTCTAATATGAAATTTGGACCTTTGGCACATTGCTTATGTATATGCATTTCTATGGTACATCCATTTGGTATATTTGACAACAATGTTCTTCCAAATGGAAAATGTGTTCCTTGTTATGTAGATGGATGTGCATCTAATTTAAACCAATTTAGAAATTGGTATATATAGCAAACAAACTTCAAATAGGACTAAAATTGATCTATACCATAGACGCACATGATGGAGGACGCATTTACAATTTTAGTTTCTTATTTGGAAAACTTTTTATATTGTGTGCCAAAAATATCAAATAGATATGCTACAAAAATGGACATACACTAGAATTTTTCTAAACAGTTACGTGTAGATATTAAAAAAATTCTAGTGATAAAAAAGTTAAACTAACCAAAACCAACTCCATGTCAGCCATTGGTATATTCTTATAGTGCTTTATGTAAATACCTGTCTTTCTCACTATCTGTGCTCGCTTTTCTGCATTTATATAAATTGGTTTTATTAAATTATTTTGTACTGCTTCCATTTCCTATTAGTTTCAATCCAGGTCAAATGTGCAGCAACATTTTGTATAATAAATAGGCATACCGGTACACCACAATCATTCGATCAAATGTAGGCTCTTGAATTTCAACCTTGCCTAACAGATTTCGCCAGCTGAAATTTCCAATAAACAATAAAATAAGAAATTATCAAACACTTTGAGTTTGGCAGAACCATACTTGAATGACCTCCTGGCAGATCAGCACATACTAAATTGTGCAATTATCATCAAGTACCAGTAATTTGATGAAAAGTATTTGTGTTGATTACACATTAACAGTTTAGAATCTTGATCAAGCAATTGAACACAACAACCAGTTAAGAATAAGAAACAAGAAAACTGCAGGGCTATTTAAAAGTTATAGGCTGTTCTCACTTCTCAGTCAAAGTGTGGTATACTGAGCCAAAATGGAATCTAGAGTTCCTTTTGGAACACAAAATAATATTCCAAAAAGTAATAATACATAGTATTGTCATTGAAGTCTCAACATACTATATCCTTGATTTGTCCAAAAAATAAAGGAATGAACCTTATATCAATGCTTTCTAGCCTGATACGCTCTACTGTCAGGTATTCTTCATATGTTTCTTCAGTTTCCTTCAAATCACTTGTTGATCTTGCTGGTGATTTTCGAGAGTGAAATAACCTGGATATTCCTTCCAACCTAAATTTGTTTATTTTGTTTGTATCGTGATCAATACTAGAAATATAAAATAGTACCAAAAAATAGGCAAATTCTCATAAATTGTACGCACTTGATCTTTCTGAGGAACCACGACCACGAACGAGATATGATTATATCCAATTTCGCCATGTAGAAGAAATCAGTTGTAGTATCAATCCCAGTCGCTCTTCGAAATATGAGATACTAAAATTAAATTCATTGGCAAAGTAAGTGTTACATACAAGGCTTGTATGCACATATTCTGTTGCTAATTATTTGTATACATGACCAAGATTCATTTTCTTATAACACTACATTACATTCAGTGATGAATGAGTGTGTGTGGGCACGTGTGTGCATGCCTCTTAAGTTACACATTACTATTTATGTGTATTCAAGAAGAAAGCATTGAGTACAATTGCACAATATCAAGAAACACAGACTTCAAACCTTATCTGAGAACTCAGGCAGATTTTTACTAGGGTTTTTCTTGAAATACTTCGACAAGAGCGCATGATCGACCTATTATACAACAGAACAAAATTACGATAATAATCATTATACAACTTGAGGAAACTTTTCGAAAGGGCTTTTACAACTTACTCGAAAGATGTCAAGAAATAAAAACTATTTGTTTAAAAAAAAAAAAAAAACCTTCGATTCATCAACAACAATGGGAAGATTGAGAAGATAATTCCCTGATTGTGCAACCTCAAGTTCTTCATCTGTTACTATAGCAAAGTTGCTCTGCTTCATCACCTACTCAAACTCGTCAACAAAAGAAATAGTTTAAATTTAGGTGCCCAATTGGATTACAATGTAAAAATATTTTCACCAATGGTACATGCCAATTAGAACATCTGTTTCATCTGACCTCTCTATCCCTTTTTTATTTATTTATATTATTATTATGATTGAGGCTATAGTAATATGCATATCACAGACCAATCCGTCCTATGGATCCATATCTCTACTTTCAAACTTCAAACAGTCGATCCAAACTGTTAAACATGATCTCTGTATGAAAATATACTTGGACACCAAATTTTGCCTTTTTTAAATAGGTAGAATATCACTTTGAGATGGTCCATAATTTTTAGATCAATTCATTTTCTACTTATCTAAAAAAAATAGTACAAAAATTTCTTAAAACCTATATATATAATTTGAATCAGTCATATTTATAATATTGAATTAAATTTGAAGTATTTTTAACTGTATTACATCATTTATATTTTAATATGTCTGATTTTGTCTTTCTAATCATTTATTTTGAACAAACAGCCACATTTCTCTCTTTATTTAAAAAAATATATATATGTATGAAGTGTATAACATTATTATGATTATTATTATGATTTTATAATGATTATGATATTGATGATGATTATGATTTTATAATGATTATGATTATGATTATGATACTCTTTTTACTCATCATTTGATTTGATTAATTATCCTAATTGGATTTCCTCCATTTGGATTTTTTTCTAAATATTAACATAACCGGCCTATGAAGAAAACAACGGATAGAACATATTGACCTTTTTTGTGAAGAAAATTCCATTACAAAAAAAAAATATTAAATTCAGACCTCAAAAAAATATGAGAGAAATTTCTGCTCTCGTTCATCGACTTGTTCAGGAGAAAGATTCATTTTCTTGATTTTTGAAGCACCATGAACAGGATCAAACAAAGAATAGAGCTCCTGCAATCATGAGTCATCAATTTTTAAACTACATTAAATTTGATGGACATCATATCTTAATCAAAGTGAACATATCTAACAACATCAATTATTTTATTTTAAAAATCAATATGTCATCATATTATGACCTAGCTATCTATGACTTCGGAATGCTCCACTGATTTAACATTTCTTTTGCGCTATTATGCACTTGAAATTTCAGTAAGCTACAACACATAATTTGGTTGCTATGTATTTGCAAAAAAGAAATTTCATAAGCTAATAGAACATAATTTGGGGGCAGGGGGGCCGAGGGTGCTATAAATTTGCAAAAATAAAAGATATCATCTTACCATCATGTTTTCAAAGTGGATGAGATAAGAAGCACGGATAACATATTCAACCCTCTTGCACAGTTTTAAAAATTCAGATCGGTCGGCTTCATTTTCTTTAGAAAATAACACAGTAAATTTGAAAAAAAATAATAATAATATGGATTAGAATCGTGCTTAAAATAAACAAAAGAAAGGCTAATTTTTTCAAAGAAAAAATCCATATTTTTTATCATTTTATTTAACTTCTGAGACTTTCTTTGTAATATCCCTAATTTTCTAAATAATAAGCAGGGTACTATATTAATGGTTTAGGAACACTAACATGGCCACAACAACACCATCTTGAGGCCAAATGCAAATCAAGAATTTAGGAATATCTTAATAGGCATATTTGTAATTTTGCCATACATTCTAGCTTACTGAACAGGCATCATCTGCTATTAATATATTTTTGTTAATTGGGATCAAATCAGTTTTAGCATAAACAAATTAATAAATCAGTTGGTTTAATTCTTGCCTCTCTACCAAATTGCAAAGTTCAGGCTTCTTTTCTAATATTAACCAATTAATGTCAGTCAGTCAATTTAATTTCGTTTGAACTTTGAACTGATTTAAGTAATGCTTCTTAGCAATACTCAAGTGACAAAAAGTGATATGAATTATGAAAGTACATTTCTAAAGCTTAGATTACACATGAGGTTTTGCTTAAAATCGTGGAATTTGGGATATTTATTTAGATATCTTATACTGATTAAAAAATGAACAAGGCGCATCAAGGCCACTAAAATTGATCTGATTTCCTAAATCCACGTTCAAGTAGCAAGGATCAACTGGAATAGTACCTAGGCAAATAACAAGCTTATTGAAGTAGCTCAATTTCAAGGGAAATTTTGAGGAAATACATTGTTTTTTTTTTAAGAATTCCCGAATGAAAACATAATGCATGTAAAGAATTGATTGTAGTACCGATCAGACCACGAAGCTCTTGTACTATTCTACTTTTGGAAACTGGAATGACCGACTCCTTGACAATCTGTACCGCCTCCCGTATCAGCGTATTTCTTCCGATCAGACCCTCAAATTCTTCTACTTTCCTTCTTTTGAGAATATCAAATTCTTTTACTTTTCTTTGTTTGAGAAGACCAAATTCTTCTACTATTCTTCTCTTGGCAATTGACTCCTTCACAATCCGTATCGCCTTCCGTGTCGGCGGAAGGCTCTTGTCATTTTCGTCCATTGGATTATTACAAATAAATGAAATAGTGAAAGAAAGAAGGTGTGTTACAATGTACAGAAATCTCAATGTAGAGATGTGAAGAAGATGAGTGCAATGTATATAACATGCATAAATGTTGCACATGATGGGTCTTTTTTAATTTTTTTCTTTAGTTGAAATAATCAATTTAGTCCGTATCTTTTTCATTGATTCTTTCAATTTTTTGTTCGTAAGTTTGTTATAGACAATTCGGGGGAGCTTTGAAGAAAAAAAAAAATGGGGAATATGATTTGTGATTTCTCATAGTTAAAAACAATATAAAGACGCGTTGACTCTTATATATCCAAATATTATTTACACATGTAATTAATGCCCCTCAATTAGGGGAGAGCAGAAAACACATGGCCAACTAATACAATCAATTTCATTGAATATAACAAAAAAAAATGCTCAAAAAATGAATGTTAGTTGGAATTATCTAATCTTTGACGCAGCTTCTAATATGTTTAAGGGGCTTTAATGTTAGTTGAGTTTATGTTGTGGAGCAGCAGTCGAAGGATATTAGAAACATTACATAATATTAAGGCTATTTTTTAAGCTTCTTCTGAAAATTGAAATTTATATTGGTGAAAATATTGAATTAATTCTTTATTGATCATGGAAAGTTTTTTATGTTAACATTTCATGAGTTGAGCCTAAAAAAATATTTAAGAATTAACATGGTTGTGAAAACTACTTAAAATTATACTTGTTTTGCTTGTAAAGAGGAGATGAATATTTTGACAATAGATTTAACTCATCTATAAATTCAAACTGAGCATGTATGCACTGCAAAAAAAAAAAAATAGAATCATTTTGTGTTGTATTTTTTGGCAATTAATAAGTTTTATAGATATTAATATATAAAAATGCTGAGTAAATCACATCAATTGAAAACTTATGCTGCATAGTTTGCACGTTACAAAAATTTACAACCGTTCTATTAAAAACTATGATTTTAATTGCTACAAGACTATAACAAAACGTTAAAAAATTGTAGGGAATCCAAACTCTCTCATTATAATAAGAGTTAATAATTACCCACCATGTGAATAGGAGAAATTTATTTGTGGATTTTCTGGGATATTTCCTATTGAAATAAAATATTATAACTAACTGTTTTCACTATTTATAATTATATTAGAGTGATGCTACGGTTAGGGCCGCACAAAAAATTCGTAGTTCGTAATTCGATTCGAGTTTGATTCGAAAAAGTTCGAAAAAAGTTCGATTCGAAATTGAGTTCGTTCGAAATTAATTCAAACCAAACTTAGTTCGAAATTAATTCAAACCAAACTCAAACTGGACCTAGTTCGTTCGAAATAGGTTCGCAAACCAAATTTAGTTCGAAATTAACTCAAATGTGAACCGTTAATTTCCGCTGATAACTTATGTTCGCTGATGAAAATATAAGGCTGCCCTCAATTCTGACTTTTGAAAATTATTTCTTAAAACAAAAAGCCCAGTCCAACTACAAACCCAAATAGAAAAATTCAACATCAAAACTCAAATAGAAATATTAAACAAAACTAGCCATAATCGCTGTAGCCAAGTCCCTAGCCGACTTTCTCTCTGTTGGTTTCAAACTTGGGATACCAAAGTACCAAACCCTAGAGTTTCTCTCTCTTGGCTGCGAATTGCGATACCAAACTCTAGAGGTTGCGATACCTTAGAAATAAGGTCGGACCAAGTGAAAGATCAACCGCTGTTGGCTACGACTTTCCCTCTGTTGTACTTTGATACTTTGGATATTTGAAAACTTTGTTGGCTATTTGGAAAATTTTGGATATTCGTAAATCGTAACAAAGTTCGAAGAAGTTCGAAATTGAGTTCGTAAAAAATTCGATTCGAAATTGAGTTCGATTCGAAATTCAGTTCGTTCGAAATTAATTCAAACCAAACCTAGTTCGAAATTAATTCAAACCAAACTCAAACTGGAGGTAAGTTCGATTCGGTTCGGTTCGTTTTCAGCCCTAGCTACGGTGCTTTGGAAAGTAAAGAGGGTGTTTTACTTTCCGCTCATATCTCTATTTTCAAAGTTCTAATAGTCGATCCGAATTTCTTAACATGATCTTCATATTAATATGTACTTGGAGATCAAATTTTACATTTTTTGAAAAAAATTTACTATTTTTTTAGAATTTTTGAAAATCTGTGTTTTTTGAATTTTTATTTTATTTTTTATTTAATGAAAAGCTGTGATTTTCAAAAATTGTAAACAAATAGTAAAAATTTTCCAAAAAATGTAAAATTTAGTTTCCAAGCACATATCAATAGGAAGATTATGTTGAGAAGTTCGGATCGACTATTTGAACTTTGAAAATGGAGATATGAACGGAAAGTAAAATACCCTCTTTACTTCCCAAAACACCGTAGCATCACTCATTATATTATGATTCATTGTATGAAAAGCTGTATAGTTTAATGATGTTGATATTTTTGTCTCAAAAATTGAGCTACAGAAAATGTGAAAGGAGAATGTTGAGAAGTCTTAATTCTCAAGCATTTTATCGAGTAATATAGATTGTAATGTCGAGACCCCTTTTTATAAAATATAAGTCAATGGTCAACAAAACTTGATAAACTTGCTCGCCTTTTTTAACAAGACTCGAGATCCATTTTATAGAGGAAGAGGTCAAAATTGAAAATTTGGTTGTTGGTTTATCTCAGGGCGATTGTTTCTGTTGAAATTATTTTTTTCCAAATCTACTCATTTTGCACATGAATTTAGGACAAGGCATTGCAAAATAGATCAAATTCATTTTTTCATGGTTACCTTCATCAAAAACATATGCATGTTACCATGAATTCGATGAGTTCGAATCTCCTGAAGTAATCCAATTTTTAAGTTTAGATCCGGACCGTCAGATTCGAATCTGATACAAATATTAAAGGGGTCTTGTGCGCTCTACCTCGGACCGGATTGGCCCGTATTCGAATCAGACGGTCCGGACCTAAGCTCAAAAATTGGGTTAATTTAGGGTACATGAGGGTACAATGACTAAATTTGAACCATTCTTTTAACCTGGCACGAATCTCAAAACAAACCCCCACCCCCCTATATCTTTCATAGGCATGGATTGAATTTGGTCCAACTGGATTAATTCGGATTAATTCAGACCGTCCTTAGAGATATTGTATCCCTCCAATACCTCAAGGGAGACGGATCCTATTACCAAAGACTCTAAACGAAATTTGTTTGCCAGAAAAAGCATTTCGTCAGCATAATATCTAACCCTGCATATGAACTAACTAGAAAAATACAGGTTGCCGTTTCGTGGCTTCTGATATATTTATTATTTATTTTTTGAGTGAAATGGCCCGTAGGCTTGACATTAAACTACCACATTTTGTTGCTTCTGATATTTATTGAAACAGATATACTTAAGATATTACATAAAAAAGACATAAAAGGTTATACTAAAATGCCCCAAGAATAGTTGGAAGGTGTGCAAAACTCCTAACTGTCAGTAGCAGCAGCCCTGCAATCTGTGTAAAATCTAGTACCATTTAGAAGCCTCACAATATTGTAGAACGAAGAACAGTACCTGCCTGGTATGGTGTAGGTACAGCGCGAAAAAAATTTACTCCTAAATGTGACCAAAACCATATATGTTTAAACTCCTAAGATAAGCCTTGATCTGGCATGAAATATCTAATACTGAGAACAAATTGAGGTCAAGATGGTCAAGTCCAAGCCACCAGGTATTGGCTTAAAATACAAGAGAGCAGCTGGTTTAAATTAGGTCTTAGACTTAGTTATACACAAAACCAAATACCCACTTTTAGATGGTAGTACAACATTAGGTTACAGTAATGATAAACAATTACCGCGAAGTATTAAGATAATTAAGTGGCTTGCTTGGCTTTACGCACAACTTCTTCTGTGGTAGGCCCAATTATGTCATTTGCCATCTTTAGAGGAAGGCAATATATTCTCCCAGTTGAATCCTGGCCATATAATTATGTAAAAGTAAATATCATTCTTATTACTTCATTTAGAAGTACAAAAATGAAGACAGAGCAAAAGCATTGGAAACAAGCTAATTAAAAATCATTGGATATATCTGGTATCCACTGTAAAATTATCCCTTATTAAGGGTAGTAGCAGAGTAAGAAAGGAGGGATGTTTAGATCTTTAAAGAATTGAATGCAGAGGGATTGGAGCACATATATTTCCTTCAAATATTAAAAATCAGACCATCTGAATTGTACATTGGATGTATTTAAACTTTTGAATGGCATATAACTTTGAAAAATACTGCATATCCTAACCAAATGACAATCCCAATATGGCTTCCTCATTTTCTAATACCAAATCAAACAATGAGAATGGTTTTATAAAAGTATTTATTTTATTTTTTTGAAAAAATGTATCTAACATATTCTGCAAGGTGTACTGGACATTCGTCATTTTCACAGTAGCATATCTCAAGGTGTTTTTGGGTTATAGATGACATATTTTCCTGATTAAAAAAAATATATTTAAAAGAAAATAGATAACATGCAAAAACTGACTCTTTGCACAATGCCAAGCCTCTCTAGCTTTTGCACAGCATCATGCACATCGAAGTTGCAATGGACGCCAAATTCTTCTTGTATTAGCTCCTCGCATCTCAAATCAAGGTCCTGTTCAACACACACACTATTTCCTTCATATGTTGTTCATTTACGTTCTTATATTAACTTATGTAATTTCTTTCATGGGCCTGGAAATGTTCTGGTACTCATATGCATTTGCACAAAAGCTTACCGTAGCTGTCGCCTTTCCTTGCTCCATCAGAATAAAGTACGATATTATCACCTCTTTCACCTGAAATTTTTGGCAATTGAAAATGTAAATAGAATAAAAGCAGGAAATAGTCTTATATTCTTATTAATTAATTCAAGTTCGAACAAAAAAAATCTAACTTCTTGTTGGATCACATCATCACATAAGTGTAAGAGAGTGCCTCTTCCACTATCTAGCTGTTTGTTATACATTGATTGTGTTATCAAATTTCGGTACGTCTCCATGTTTTGCTGAAACCTGTTAAAAAAGGAAGACAATATAAACCAACTATTCCAATACCAAGGTGCATATCAGGTGGTACTGACATGGTACTGACAGGTACTAAGACTGCATTGAAATTGACCTTTTTCCTTACTTATTTTGCAGCTTTACATATATCTTCAGAATAAACTTACAAAAAGAGTAGTAATTGACTAATTTCATAAAAAGAATTACGAGAAATAGATCTTAGCACAGTAGCCAGCAAGTGCAGAGAGAATGGCCACAACAACCCATATATCAGCCTTGGGCATTTCAAGTGAACCAACAAGTGTGACCTATGAAGGGTAAATTAAAATATTGCCAGACCAAAGATACAAAATAAAAGATAAATTATGCAAATGAAAATAACAAGAGGGATCCAATGCTTATGATTTTGTTTTCCTGTCATGACCACGAATTTTTTTGTTAACAATTCGAAATTTCAATTTCTAATGGAAAGTATGAACTGCTGATCTTGTTGTATCTCCATAGCATTTCATAACATCAAAGGTACAAAATTGAAGTTCATTTTCGTACAAGATCTAAAGGTAGTAAAATTATCGACCAAAATAAAGCACAATGAATCATTGATTTTTGGCTCCTTGATCTTTTCATAAAATAAACTAAAGTGTACAACTTTTTAAATGAATGTATTACTCTCAAGATAGAACAAGATCAATGGTACACCCTTTTAGATTGGAATTTGGATTTTTGAATTATTAATGGAAACAAAAGATGGTCATAAATATAGTCCCTCAAGAAACAAATACAAATTTGAATAAAAGATTACTTACAAGGCCAATAACAACAGAAATGAGAAACTGGACCCAATCCATTGGAGTTAGACTTGGATTTTTCTTCTCAGGCTAGAAAAAAAAATGAACATAAAATGAGGTCACTTTACTTCAAAAAAAAATTATTAAACAAAATAGAGGGAGACGTGATTTCTTCAAAGAAAAGAAGCGGATGTCTCTGTGTGTGTGTGTGTGAGAGAGAGAGAGAGAGAGACAGAGAGACAGAGAATCGTTAATAATAAAGAGTATTTTACTCGGAGTGATTTTTCCATGTCATTTCATTTTACTCACCAAAACCAATTCCATATCAGCCATTGGAATATTTTTGAAATGTTTTACATAAATGCCTCTCTCTGGTTCGCTTTTTGTTCCTGCCCTCCTGAAAATAGAAAATATTGTCTCAAAAGTCAGGTTCAGCACCAACAGAACACTCCAGGCAGTACAGGAATACCCACACTGGTTCAATTTCAATTTTGGTTCAACTCTTACCAAAGAGGAAAACAAAATACTACACATGTTCTATGCAGTAAGATTATGTACCAAAAATGATATATATAAAGTCTACCTGTATACCACAATCATGCGATCAAAGGTAGGCTCTTGTATTGTGTTCTTGCCTAGTAAATTACCAATACTGCAGAGCAATTCAAAGTAGCAGAAAAATCAGACATGATAAAGAATTGGTGAAATTACATATAAATTTGAAGAATGGATCCTCAATACCAGTAATTCTATGGTACATGAGCCCAACACCCGTCACAAATAGGAAGTAGAAAACAAACCTCATATCCATGGTCTCTAGCCTTATTCTCTCTACATACAACTCCTCCTCTGGTTCTGCTCCATTAATCTCATCAGTTTTCTTCATATCCTTCTTAGATATCTTTTTTCGCATGAATATTTTGTCAAGCCTGGTTATGAAAAATAAATATTTGGACCTAAAGAACTGTTATGTTACCAGAAATAATATTTTCCATTTCATCAAATATTTGATTTTGCTTGGTATGAACCAGTCTAATCCAATGTAAATCAGCCAGTACAAGAAAAGGAAAAGGAAAATAATTAAAAGAGGAAAATGTACATAGTCTTTCGGAGGAACCAAGACCAGATACGTGATATGATCATATCCAGTTTTGCCATGATAAAATAATCAGTGGTACGGTCGATACCAATTCCCCTTCGGAATATCACATACTGCAAAAGAAATAGATGGCGTAACTAAAATTAAATTAAAGATGTGTAAATTTTTTTTGAGTAAAAAGATGTGTAAACAAGAAAGCAAATGATTTTAAGTATGGTCAAATGTACTTATTTGGGAACCAGAAAAGGGATAACAGAAGTTGAAAGCTGAAAAAAAAATCAATTTTATTGTATTAATTTAATTGTTAAGTACCTTATCAGAAAACTCGGGGATGTTTTCATGGGGATGATCCTTGAAATACTTCGATAAAAGAGTTTTGTCCAGCTGTGCAAAAATAGAAAAAAGACTAAACATCAGGAAATTAAAGTAAATTCAAAGTAAAAGGTGGAGAAAGTTTATCAAACTAACCTTGGATTCATCGACTTTAATCGGAAGATTTAATAAGTACTGTGCTGACTGTGCCACCTCAATCTCTTCATCACTTACTATGTTAAACTTGCTCTTTTCCATCATCTGTTTAGTAAATTTATAAGTTAAATATGAAATGAGATAAGAAGAGGATTTGTTGAAGATTTTCAAAATAAGCCCTTCTCAAGTCCAGAAATTCCAAAAATTATGCCTCCTGGGAAGTAAATCATTTGGGTAAATTTTTGTGGAGGTGACTAACCCCAGGTCATAAATTTATCTTCAACTTTGATATTGTCTCCTCATTTAACAAACTTCCATTTATCCTAATCAAACAAACAAAATGACAGTTTCTCCTTTCTCTCAATTTCTCTCCTCTTCTCACTTCTCCATTACCTCCCACATCTTTCATTCTGCCTGGCACTTCTACATCACCCTCATCTCTCTCTTACTCTTTCCACTTCTTCATTCTCCCTTCTCCATTATCAAATTGAAAGAGAAGAGAAAGAGGTGAGGTGTAATGGGGAAGATGACAGCAGAAAGAATAAAGAAAAAACAGAAAGAATGTTAATTCCATTTTCTTTGACAGGGCCAGAGACTTGATTTTACCAAATGAACAATCTTACACAATATATAGTTGGAGAAATATTTTACACTTTCTGATAGTAATACCAATCTCGTACTTATCAATTAGTATGAACCACAGTTACTGTTTCTCAGTAGGTGTTAATTTAGGGCTTTGGCTCCATAGCAGAGAAAATTTTAATTTTCTCAATTTTCCTATAATAGAACTAAACCATATTCCAAGAATCCGAAGTGTTTTCGAAAAAAAAAACAACTAAGAAGAAGAATCTGACCTTGAAGAAATAGGTCAGAAAATTCTGCTCAAGTACATCAATTTCCTCTGGTGACAAGTTCTGCTTCTCTAGTACTGGTCCACCATACACCGGGTCAAACAATGAATAAAGCTCCTGCAACATATGTGTCATTATTAATATCGTAAGCAGATAAGTATTTAAACCTCAAATGCTCCAGCTTTTGCACCAAAGCATTTTGTTAGTACTAGTATGTACAGTCTGGTACAGTACCTGTATTGGGCATAATGTATTACTGGTATGATCCAAATTAGCACGTAGTCAATTTACTAAATTATCTGGGTAAGAAGCAAGTTACTTGGGCTTTTTATTACGTACAATCAAAGATAAAATATAATTTTCTTCAACAATTCAGGCCCTAACAATATCTTAACTGGTTCAATCAAGACATATTTGCATGATCAATGCCAAATACAGTGCTATTCATTTTCAAAAAGGGCTTTGATTTCCTACTATGAAGCAAAAGAAGAAGAAGGTACCATCATATCCTCGAACTGGAGAAGATACCAAGCCCGAATTGTGTACTCCACTCTTTTGCATAGCTTCAAAAATTCAGAACGGTCTGACTCGTGCTCTTTTTAAAAATTAAAAAAAATTATGAATCCAAGTCATAGATGTAGAGAAAGTCTTTATGGTAATATACTATGGTGGTACTTCACTAGTACTAGTGCCGGATAATGTACGGTTCTGTCCAGCTGATACCAGAAACTCTGCAAACCTTTCGGTTTGGATATGTTATAGTTTTGAATTTCAATTGGAGAAGGGGGAAAACACCAATGTATACAATTGAGTTAATCTCAAATAATGTTAAAATGAAAACAAAAATGAGGGAAAATTTCCCAGGGTTTGCCACCAGATTTCATGAATAAAAATGAAAGCTAAAAGCGATGCAAGAAAAATCAAAACTCCTAAAAACGAAGAGACTAGTAATACAGGACACTTGAGAGAGATCCACATTCAGATCAATAAGAGATAAAACAAGCACAAATTGCAATAGAAGTACCCGAAAAGGAGAAAATCTTAATCTAAGGCACAAATCGAATAAATTTCAGTACCTATGAGATACGCAAGCTTCATTATGAGCTTGGGTTTTAAAATGGGGATAACGGATTCTCTGTCGAGTCTAACCACGTCTTTCTTCTCCTTCCCTCTCTCCATTGGCACCAGCAACAATAGTCGATAACAGTAGAAACGAAAGAGTGAAGAAATGCACAGCAGGTGTTCGACAAATGCTCCAAAGAAAAGCGTTAGAGCTGCCACTAAGCACTAGTAACGTAGAAAGAGAAGTGAGGAAGGCGAAGAACTGGCAGCAAGAGACAGCGGCATTATTCAGGTAATTACTTTTATTTTTCATTTCCATTGTTTATTTTGTCATTTTCACCTAACAAAGTTTAACATTTTTGTCATTTTCCCCTGACAAAGTTTAACATTTTAAGATCATTACCTCCAAACAGACCTGTATTTGGGCCCCACAGCATTGAACTATACCGCAATAAAACTAGCGAAAACAAAGGTGGCAAAGGGCAGTTGGGTGGGTCCGGATCCCTAAAGTACCTCAAAATTTAAGTTTAGATTCGAACCGTCTGATTAGAATCCAAGTCAGTCCGATCAGATTCCAATTGGAGGTAGAATTCACGGGATCCGTTATCGTGCAGATTCTGATCAAACGGTCCGGATACAAAAACAAATTTTAAGTTACTATAGGGGAATCTGAATTCCACTTGGGTCGGGTTCCGATCGGGTAGGACGCAAGTTTGGATCATTGATGGTTCTCGAATCGTCCAATAAACATGAATATATGGGCCAGTGTACAAATTTGTATGAAATGTCATGTTGTATAAGATACGATTATAAGATGATTATGACATAATTATAGACTGATCTCCGGTTAATGGAAGCACCTCATGTTTAGTGTAAATCGATGTGTATCTGAGCAATTGCATCTATAACCATAATTTGTATACCTCAAATGCAATTTATGGGCATTAAAGAGAAAATATGTGATGTGGCGTGACAAACATGTCGTGATTTGCTCACGTCACGTGATCAATTCTTATTTTACACAACGTAATGTGAGGTGACTAAAATGGTGGTGGATAATCATGTAATCAAGTCGTTACTACACATGACATGATTGATCACGTTTAATTATTATTTTCAAGTTTTAAGTTAGCTCATAGAAAATAAAAATAAAATATACTAAATGTAAGAAACTATTATAAAATAAATTATTAAGAAATAATGTTGAAAAAGTGAGTCACTTGACAACTTGTCTTAATCGGTTTGGACTTCACGTTTAGGCCACAAGTTGATCAAGATATTGGTTTCGTCTAGTTAAGCTATTATCAGTTATCTACACTTGACGTTTAGTTTTTCATGACCGGAACCGATTATAACCTATAAACCTAATTTATTATCTAGGCTTTACGTTTAGTTTTTCGCCATAGACAATTAACTAGTGTGCTTGTGGTCGGGGTGGTATTGAACTAGAGTGGGACTAATACCAATCCCTAAGATTAATTCCTTGCTACTATACCCGGTATCAAGTACCAATAGATCCCCATTTCAACTAAAATGAGATAGTCTCAAGTACATGAATACACATTCAAAAGAATAATATAAACAAACACAAACAATTTCACAAACAATCACAATATAATTGATTACTAATCGAGTAATGTCGATTTTAATTAATTCATCAAGTTTTACAAGCCATTGCTCCTAGAGAGGTGGATTAGACTCTCATAGGTGCGTTAACAACTACAATAAGCACAAAGGAAAATATTCAAAATGACAGAAAAATAAGGAAAAGAGTTGATTAAACCGAATTCCTTTAATTTCTTCTTCTCGCCACTCAAGATCCACCAACAATCCATCCCTTGAATCACGTGGAGGGGTCAGAGAGATGGAGCAAGAATAGTCTGAAACCAATGTAATGAAGATTTGATCTGTAGGATCCCCTTCCTGGACGTTTTTTGGGAGTTAATGACCATTTAGGAGAGAGCCAAGCAAATTAGAAAACAAATCACCTCATTAATGTGCAGAGTTGGCAATCTTTAAAGCTGACGGCTGCCTTCCACGGCCCGTGGAGGCTCACCACTACATAATTTGAACAAGTTACAACATGAAAGTTGTAGATTTCTGTTTTTTTGTTTTTCAAGCTTTGGTTCACTAAAATCAGAGTTCTGTAACATTATGCAAACTACGTATATGGAATTAATAATTGAAATAATATACGAAATGCCTAGATATGTTTTTAGTAAAATAAATCGCATTTTAGTGTGAAATATCATTTTATTAAGCAGGACATGATAATTAAGTTACTTTGTCGAAATATATGTGGTTAATTTGAAATTTTAAAATGTTCAAATATTTAAAAGTCAGACAAATTAATAGATACAGTAGAGGATAATCTAGTAATAACTATAACATTCTTATTAGATAGTTGGACTAATTTGCAAAGTTTGAAAATATGAAAGTTAATTATATAAAATACAAAATTAACAAAAAAAAATCACCAACGTGGCACTAAGGCCACGTGGTCAATACTGGGAGCTTCACCTCTTCATTTTCCTAATTGGTCTTCTCTCTTGCGGGTGGAAAGAAAAAAATAAGAAATAAATCAAAGAGAACAAATAAAGAGAAAATGAAAAATAAAGGAATGGAAAAGTGAAAACAGAAAGTAAGGAAAAAAGATAATAATAAGAGAGAGAGAGTGAATGATATATCTCGTTTGAAAAAGAAATTGCGGATCGGGTTGATGGATTCTTGCTCTCTAAATTAATGGGCATAATTAAGAGAGAGACTGATGATATAGAGTGTTCAGGAATGGATTGTTAGTGATCTCACTTGTTGCCTTACGATATCAGGTGCGAGGTTATTAGATTAGTTTGAGATTTATGACTAAGAATTAAATCGTAACTCGCTGTGCATTTTGAATATTTTATTGATTGCATTGATTGAACTGTTGCATCATATGCATAGGCTAATACAATTGAAACTGAATTACAGGTAAGTCTGTTGACTGTCAGGTTGATATTGTTTATCGATTGATTGATTCTGATTTCAAATGATTGATTGAGACCACAGTGATAGAATTGATTGAATATTGAATACTGTAATCCTTGAACCTTCATATAATGGAGAAAATGATTAATATATCCTAAAGTCTAGCTAGCTACTAGACTTTACTCCAGAACCCTTATGCGCATATGGTGAATGGCCCCAACTGAACCCAGTACCGGTTGGGTAGGGGATATTGAATAAATGTGAATTGTGACTGTAAGATTAATGAGTTGCGGTAATTGTCTTATCATTGATTTTATTTCCGATAATGACAATATTGTAATATTATTTTCGTATTGTTTCACAAATTGTCATGATAGTTAGAATAGTATAAGTCTGACACGACAGATATATGTTACGTTAAAAGGCAGACTGGGTTGTTGGATGGAGTCTACAACAGCAAGTCGGATGGTATATGTTCGTGTTATCAAACTAAAAATTGTAAAGTTAGGAAACCAAACGTTACCAGATTTTTATGGTTTAAAAGATTTAGACCCAAACCATTTATTCTGATAAGATTCTTAGAGTTCTGATTTATCTATGAAATTTTTGTTGTTCAATTGGATACTGTTATTGAGCATTTGAATTCGTCATTATAGAATGAACTGTTAGTTTCTCGTGTGGAGATTTCATTCTAAATATAGATTTCCTTCGAATCCAATAATCTGAGTGGCAATCAGCACTGAGAAATAATTTATTATTTCTCACCCGTTTCCTTTTGTGGGATTTACAGGTTTGTTAGACAAAGACAGAGAAACGCTTTTGGAGTAAAATTGACAGTAGAACCACCTAAAGGTATGAGGTTTGGGTTTATTATATCTGAAAAGGGTGCAGAGAGTATATCTCTAGCATCATCTACTGTAAAATGTCAGATAATTCTTGTAAATAATTTGAGATGTAGTAAAAATAATTAATGTTATTAGTAATGCATAAAAAAGATCCATGTCTTATGTTACATATATTGAATGGTAAATAGACGCAGTAGTTGTTGCACCTCCGGATTGGGAGTGTGACACAAACTGAAGCCAAAATACGAACAGTGTGTAAAGTTGAAATTTACTAGTGGCGAGCCGCGAACAGGGACTTCGCCGGGCGCGAATCTATCGGCCAAGAGCATTTTTTCAGCAGCTTTTATGTCTTCAATACAAAAAAAATCGGTTTAGTTTTGTATCTTTAAACCTAATCAAATATAAATATGCTTGCAGCCTATCAAACGTAACATAACAGAACTAGTAATATCGTGACTAATTTCATTATCTACTTGAATTTTTTTCAAATTAAACTCAGAAAACAATACGACTATCATTTTTCTCTTTATTTCCCATTTTCTCATCCTCATTGACCTCTTTCACCCAAATTCGGAAACACGCCATAATTGTACAATTTGGATTTCTCCATAAATAGTACAATACAATTCTAGTGTATATACATGGGTCCCTTAAATTGTATAAATCCAATTTCTAAACCAGACCATTGGTTTTCAAGCACATCAGCACATGTATCACTTGAAGTCTCAATGCATGTTTAAGCACAATTAAAGTGTGTGCACTTTATAATAAAAAAAGGGGCAATAAATTAAGATCAAAGTATTATTATTTCAAAAAGGAAGAGGGCATGAGTCAACGATTATGTTTGACTTTGATAAGTTATCCTTAGTTATCTAATGCTGACTCTAATCGTCATTCCTAAGTTCTACATTTACAGCAAATTTTAGAAAAACAGATAAAATATGACCTCGTATTAATTGTTCTTGATGTTACTTTAGCGACCTCGGTTGCACTAGAATTCGGATCACCCCGGTACGGTTAGGGGGTAAGAAAATCGTTGTTCAACTTCTCTGTAACTCGCTTGTTAAAAACTTGCTAATAATTTATTTATTATCAACACTCATTAACTTAATGAATCGAGCATAAGCAGACTCCAACTCGCTCGTAACTCACTCATTAAGAACTGAGTTACATGAAATCATGCCACATTCAATGCCAAGTAGTTTCACTAATTATATGTAGAACATTAAAACACACTGTTTGAGTTGAGAACAAAAACAAATTCAAAATAATATGCAAATATTTTGTTTTATGTAGCTACCTATAAGACACTGTTGAAATTAATTAACTGATAATTTGTGATGCTTAAGTATAGTTGTACAACTTGGCATGTCAGTATGCCAATATTTTTTATTGGAGGAATTAACTATCACTTATCAGTTTGTCTAGTTTTTAAACAAAAAACTCGAAACAAAATTCAAAATTACCTACAAGATTGATTTCTTAACGAGTCGCTTAACGAGCATGAGTCAACTTGAGCATTTAACGAGTTTAGCACGAGCATAGTTGTCAACTCGGTATTGTCTTCTCGACTCGAGTTGACTCGCTCATTAATTAATGAACCGAGCACGAGCATACTCCAACTCGCTCGAACTCGGATCATTAACAACCCTAGATACGGTACATGGAATTAGTAAATTAAAACCGTTATTTAATTGTGGCAAGAATTTCAAAAATAAACCCCTTATATTTAAATAGGCTTAATCGCTCAGCTGAGAGTTCGTCGAACTTATATTGAACTCAGTGCGGTACCCGGGAGGATACGGATTCGGTTGCACTATGTCTCTGGTGTACCTTATTTTATTTTCATGTGTGTAAAGTGGCGTCATGTAATCTCCAGCATGACCAGGTGCTTTAATATAAAGGTACAAATAAAAAAAAAATCTCGGTTGTGGAAATTTCAATCAAAAGCTAATGTTTTGCTTAGATCTCTGACAAATTACAAAACAAATGTATTTTTTTTATTTTTTGGTTATAGAAATCGTTCTCTAAAGATTACTTTTTAAGAAACACTTATTGTGCATGTTATTCGATTTTCTTTGATTAATCTCAAAATAACTTTGCATCTTATGTTGCACATTGCAAAATTTTGCAAGTCATTGTCAATAACTTTCACTATTCTGGTAACTATTATGTAGGGCATTCCAAAGTATGGTGAATTCCAAAAAAAAAAAAAAAACTTATCTCACAATTAAAGGAAAGAAATTGTAGTTGAAATGTTATTTATTTATTTTCACTTAATTAAATATATATTACAATTTTAACCTCCATATATATATATATATATATATATATATATATATATATATACACACACACACACACACATATATACACAAACAAGTTAATCAAGTAACTAGATATCCTCTAATTATGATTTATTTCTAACTTTGAGCTTGATTCAATTTGAGTGAATAAAAAAAACAAAAGAAATGAAAAGATTTAATAGTAGAAAGAGAAGCTGTCAAACACCTTCAACTTATTGCAAATCAAAAACAGGAAAGCGTATCCTCTGCAATAACTTAAAAGAAAATATTTTGAGTTTAATGTATTGTCGGCCATCTGATCAGGATTGGAATCAATCCGGCTCCCACCTATGACGTATGGGCTCTTTAATATTAGTGTGCATCTCAATCAGACGGTCCGAATTTATTAACACACTGTGAGTTAATGCAGAGGATACGAATTCAAAAAACAGCGGAGTGATATGTATCAATTTACTCCAATATCTAATAAAAAATTTCCTAAGAATATTGTTGCACCATATAACTACCATGTCAACTAAATCGAAGTAGTTGATAAATATGATTTATTTAAATTCTGTTTTTTTTATCTATGAAATAATATTAATAGGGATGAAAACGGTATGGATAATATCCGATCCGTATTCGATTCGTATTCGAAAAATTAGATGTAGATATCCGGTATCCGATATCCGAATATCCGTGTAGATATGGATACTAATATGATTTTACATTTCAATTATATGTATTCGAATAGTAGATATATATCATATATGGTTTTACGTATCTGATTCAATCCGTATCCGTATTTGTATCCGGCTGATATCCGATCCGTATCCGTATAGGGAAAATTAAAAAAAATATGAATATAGTTTTACCACTATCCGCTCCGTATTCACTCCGTTTTCACCCCTTATAATAACCGTAAATGCGAAGTTAATGTGTATTCTTTTTCCCGAAATTTTTATTTCTACCATTTTAAAAAAATAAATAAACCAAATAACCACGGTTTTCTGACAATTATAAAACTAGCACGGCCGCAGAATGCCGGAGCGGACCCATATGAGGGAGACCGCAGAATGCCGGAGCGGACCCTCATATGGGGCCGCTATATGCCGTAGAGGACCCTGGGGCCGCTATATGCCGGAGCGGACCCCTACAGGAGCCTATATAAGGGGCCGCTGGTTTCGGTTTTCATTTCATTTTTAAGAAGTTTCAATCCCTTCGACCTCGGGTAAGTTTTCTTCTTCTTCTCTAGTTTTAATTTTTAGTGTAGAGTAGTAATTAGGTTTAGGTTTAGGTTTAGGGTTTAGGGTTAGGATTTAGGTTTAGGGTTTAGATTTAGCATTTAGAATTAGATATTAATTTAGGATTTAGAATTAGAATTGTACCAAAATTTAATTAGAATTGTACCCAAATTTAATTAGAATTGTACCAAAATTTAATTGTACCAATTTATAAAGTAGGTTTAATTGTACCAAAATATAATTGTACCAAAATTTAAACCGGACTTATACCAAACTCTCATATTTGACCAAAAATTATCCAATACAGCATGACATCCAGTAGAGATAGACCATCCTCCAGTAGGGGTACACAGCATGGCCCTACAGCCACGCCGTACGAGATGTCTCAGTACATCGAGACAGCATTAGCAGATGTTCGAGGTATCCGAAGTTGCACCGACAGGGTCAGCGACTTCTTGTGGTACCCGAATGCGGAGCATCGGATTTTAGAGGCTGCCACTAGGGTAAGTAAATTTGTCATATTTATAAATTTGTCATCCCGAATTTTTTTTTATGAATGAACTTGATCTGATTATTTAATTAAATACAGGGTTTGGATGCAGTTACGGTTCGTCACAACCGCACTCATCTACGGTACCAGCCGGCGTACGGGGGGGTTTTACGCTCGATGGGATTGTACCAGCTATCCCAGATGGCCGAGGAGAATGCTGACGAGGGTTTATTTTATTGTCTCGTCGAGCGATGGCGTCCCGAGACGCACAGCTTTCATCTCCCCCATGCTGAGATGACAGTCACCCTACAGGACGTTAGTTGCCTGTGGGGTATGACTATTATCGGGGAGGCGGTCACGGGCGTCGAGTACGGAGACTTTCGTGCATTGTGCTTGGAGCTATTGGGTATCTCGCACGAGGAGCTCCAGAAAGAGAAGAAGAGAGGTGAGAAGACCATGGTCTCACCCAGCTGCATTAGCTTGGCAAAGCTGCTGGTGAGATTCAAGGATTTTCCGGATCGACCAGATCAGGTATTTGCTTGTACAAGATTTAGTTTAAATAATATTAGATTTATTTTCTTGTAAATAATGTTCTAATTTAAATCTATAACAGGTGGTTGTTGACCGACACCTGCGCGCTTACATTTTGGAGATGATCACATGTCGGTTGTTTCTGGATTCGCATGGAGATCAGGTGCGGCTATGCTACCTCGAGGTTCTGCGCGACATGTCCACTGCGGGCAGGTTCAACTGGGGAGGTGCCACGCTGGCATGTCTATATAGGTAAGAAACACATTTTTATAAAAAAATTTAAATATTCTATATCGTAGTGTAGTAACACTGACTTTGTAAATTGTAAAGGGGTCTTAACACAGCCTGCTTGAAGAAGAACAAGACCTTCATTGGACCCTGCATGTTACTACAGCACTGGTCCTACGCGCATCTGATTGTTGGCCGTCCAGTCCTGGCCAACAAGACAGATGTGCCGGAGTGGGGCAAGCTTGAGCCGGACAACTGCCCTGCATTTGCCGCCAAGTACTGCTATCCCAAGATTTGGGTGGGTGCAGGGCATGGCTTGTCTCTCGGCATCACATTATGGAGACAGGAGATCGAGCATCTCAGAGATGATTCCGAGTTTGTGACTTGGGAGCCCTACAGAGATTATGTAAGTTTACTTTTATTTTTATTTTTATTTAAATTTTTTCCAGTTCGAATTGATATATGATATTAAATCTATACTTTCAGGTCACGGTGGATGACGCACATCGGTCATATCTTGAGATATTGCCTGAGCGATGCGTCAGCAGGAGCATTTCTGGCGTGCAGAGTGCCGCTCATATGAAAACGCAGGAGCGTTTCTGGCGTGCAGAGGTGCCGCTCATATGTTTTCAGGTACCGTAATTTTTTTATGCTAGTTATTTACACGAGCGACTTAATTTAATAAAAACAGTCTAACGTATTAAAATATATAGATCATCTAGCACCATTACCCCGGACGGGTCATGAGACAGTTCGGGATGCGCCAGCTTGCTCCGCCCCCGGCACCGATCAGCGAGGAGGTCTGGCGAGGGCTGCATCATCCCAGGGATACCACTGCAGGCAAGGACTGGGGGATTGCCTGTGCCGATTACGTGTTCGAGGCAGGAGCTGCAGATCCCCCATTGGCCGAGCCCGACCGTCAGATGGATGTCGCGCCAGTGTAAGAAATTTTTTTATTAATTCAAAACTTCAACTATAGCTTTTTGATTGGAATATCTAACATTTGTTGTAATTCATACAGACCTTACAGAGATTGGTACCAGGATCACGGCGCGTACACCATATTTCTTGAGGGATACATCGCCGACAACCCGCACGAGTGGGTACCGAAGCCGAGGGATCGTAGAGGACGGATCCACGGTATTATCTCCGCCGGCGCACCTCTCGCAGCCATGGTATTTTTAATTTGAAGTTTCAAATTCAAAACTATTAATATTTACAATTGTACAACTTCTTCATAATTTTTTCAATTTTCAGGCATTATATCTTGTCAAGAGTTGCGTCATAGGGGCTACGATGGCCGTCACCAGGGGATGGAAAAGGCTCGGGAAGGTCATCATCAAGCACAACGTACCCGGGGTGTGCCAGTGTGGGTACAGGGCGCGCCTCAACTCTCTACTGAGGTGCGCTGGCTTGGGCGGTGTTGATGCGGTCGACGACATATCTGACGAGCCCGATGTCTATGTCCCCTACACTGGTGATGAGGACGTGTTTGCACCCGTCCATGATGCTAAGACGGTCGGTCAGGCGTTCGACCGAGGTGCCGAGTTGATGCGCCGAGCCGCACATGAGGCCATGGGATCCCAGGCTAGAATGCCTACCGAGGTATAATTTAAATTAAAATACATAACTGTGATTTTTTTCTTATTCAATACATTATCTAATTTGTAAGTTACTACAAGGTGGACACGAGGACCTGGGCTTCAATATCTCCACTGAGTATGGCACAAAGGGAGATGGACTGTATTCTCCGGGTTACAGTCCCACTCAGACAGCACCTCCTGCCTATCAGCCAGGGTATGTTCAGACAGAGCCCATCCCGCCGTTTCCTGGCCAGTCCTCACAGCAGGTACCTCACCCTTCCCTCCATGATGACCCCATTGCCAGACAGGCATTTTTATTCACGTAGGCTGAGTCTGGACAGACCATAGTTTTGGGTCCTGGGGTCCAGCAGACATCCGAGATTGAGGAGGTTCGCCAGGAGCCGGTTCAGTCTACGGATGTCCAGGCAGACGACTCTGCATCCTCCATAGATACTGACGAGACGCCACTCTGCAGGCGGGGTCGGGGGTTTAGGAAGAAGAAGGCGAGGACGGTGTTTAGTCCAGAGCAGTAGATTTTCATTTGTTGTACTGTTAGATGTTTTGTTAGATTCTTATGTGTAGTATTGGTAGATGTTTTGTCTAATACTTATTTATTTCGTTGATTAGTTTCTTGTTTGTTTGATTTTGTTGTTATTTATTTATTTTGTTGATTTCATTATCTCAGAGCACACAAAAGAATTTCAAATAAACCACATATCTAAAATATCGAAAATATTCCAAACGAATACGATACGACCAAAAATCAATTTAAACCACATTCGAAATTAAATAAATAACTCTTAACAAATTACAATTTCGTATTTTTAAAATAAAAAAATAAAGGGTCCGCTCCGGCATATAGCGGCCCCAGGGACCTCTACGGCATATAGCGGACCCATATGAGGGTCCGCTCCGACATTCTGCGGTCTCCCTCATATGGGTCCGCTCCGGCATTCTGCGGCCGTGCTAGTTTTAGAATTGTCAGAAAACCGTGGTTATTTGGTTTATTTTTTTTTTTAAAATGGTATAAATAAAAATTTCGGTTCTTTTTCTTCGGAATTTTTACACCAAACAGCCTTGTATGTTGCAAGATTACGAGTTCAGCAATTTCACATGATTAATTCACACACTGAGACATTGTAATGCATGTTTCATGGTTCCTTTCATGCTATTCTTGTGACAATAGGTCGCATCTTCCGATTTTGCTTTGTATTTTCCTGTTTTATTCCTCTTCTCAGATAGAGATGCATTGGCAGTCTAACGCAATACCACTTCCCTCCCTTGACCTCTTTTATTTCAGGAGATAAGAAAAAAAATAGAAAATCAAGACACACTTTGAGATTTTAAATAATAGTTAAATTAATCAACGCACGATTAAACTGAGAGTCATTAAAATGCAGAGAAGTAAAAAATCAATTTTAAGCAATAAAAAGTGAACACACAAACCAAAGGAGAGGAAAACACCTCATTTTACAGTGAATTTTTTTCCAACTAGGTACGATGCAGTGTTTCAAACAGGCCGTTAATGTCAAATGTTATTCTTAAAAATTAACAAAAAAATGTAATCATTCTAAAAAAAATGAATTATTATTTGTGAAATTGTGGTAGTGGTAAATTTCGTTATTAATTTTTGAATTACTGTAAGAATTGAAAGATTGACGAGTCCATTGCACAGCGTTGGATTTGCGGTTTGTATAGTGGTTTTAGCTAAAAAAATTAATAAATTAAGTTCATTAAGAAATTGATTGGAAAAATTTGACAAATCTTCGCACTGTCATATGAATTATAAATAACTTTTGAAATAATAAATTTGATATAAATTATTCCTTGACGATCTAAGTTTGTATAATGAAACTTATAATAGATGTCTATTTGGTATTATGCAATATTTTTAAGGGTTAAAATTATTATTTTTCTAATATAATTAATAAAATTTGAATTATTTCTTGGTGATCTCAGTTTATATAAGAGTAAATTATACAAAATGTTCTTCGAGCTTCACCCATTTGTTATTTTAAATCCATAATTTTTTTTAAAATATCATTTTGCCCTTAATTGTCAAATATCAATTTGTCATTTGATATAATTTACTCTTATATAAACTGATTTGTGTAAATTTGCAGGTTGAGAGACAATCAATGGATTGGATGTTTATCTAGGAGCTAAATCAATGTTTTAATTGTATTAGTAAGAACATTGTTTATTTTAGATTTATTAGACGTATTTTTATTATACTCGTGAGAACATTAGCATTATATTGTTCTATTTATGGCTTCTTATTTATTTTAAGATTATTATGGCTCCTTTATATTTATTTTTATGGCTTCTTTATATTTGATCCGACAAACAAAAACTATTTTCAAAATTAACGACATTTAAAACAAAAAACAAAACAAATAATCACATACATTAAAAACAAAACAAAACAACTAAAACAATTTTAAAAACAAAAACCAAAACAAATAAAAAACATGTCTGATAAAAAAAAATGGGGCCGCAGGACATTGTGCGGCCTCTCTGCTAGAGTCGTATTGGCATTGTGCGGACCCGAAATTTGGGGCTGCAGAGCGCCGGAGCGGCTGGATAGAATTAGAAAAACAAAAAAACAGAGATATTTTGATTTTTTTTTTTTTTTGAAAAAAAAATACTATATATAAAAAATTCGTTCGGAACCTATTATGCGCTCGTCGTATCATCAACCTAGGCATTTATAAGTCTGTACACCAACATATAGGTCCTTAATTATATCACTCAGTAGGCTCTGATTGATGCTCAGGGAATACATACATACGCCTGTCTGGCCCTATATATCACATCAATCTTGGCCCAAATCTAATAACCATAATTGTCCCAACTGATTCATGCATTCCAACCAGACCGAAGTTAGAACGACTAACAATCAAATCACGTACCGTGCGAGACAAACCGCCACAAATTGATTGAAGACTAAATAAATAATCATTTCAATGGAAAGCAAGGACCCCCCCCCCCCCCCCTCTTGACTCCTGTGTGTCACTGTTCCTCCCTGATTAATGCCTCAAATTGACATGAATTTCATTTTAATTTATACTCTCTCTTTTCTTCTTTGGTACTTTATTCGTTTATTTGTTCTCCACTAGATAATGGTTAGAAACAAAGGGACAACTGCTCTTCAAAGCTAACTTAAACTATCAAATTTTGGCGGGAAGTTCGGTGCCGTTTTCTCTGCACGCGGGTTGTTGATTTTAAATTTTAATAAAGTAAAGATAAAGTTGTTAGATTGAAGATTCAACCGGATTGGTTCGACCGGATTGATTTCAAAACTAAAGTTGTTAGATTGAAGATTTTGCTACAAGTCAGTAAAACTAAGTAGTTGTACTTATTTGAAAACTCTTTGTGAAATATCTTTTTTTTTTCTTCTTTCAAGATTGTAAAAAATTTACATTGATCAATGCATTATCTTTGGTCGTATATTTGAAATTTTCGACTCATATGCATCTCATGCTAAAAAAAATGACAAATAAAAAAGAACTTTTCACGATATATTGGTGATACTTGCATATTGAGATTGAAGGAATTTTGACATATTGGAATTGGACTAATGAAAAATTGTATAAGAAAGGCAAAATATGATTAAAATATAATTAAGAAGGGAACATTAATTGCAACCAGAAATAGAATTAACATCTTCCCATTTTGAGTAAGAAGTCTCTTAATATATTTGAACCTTTTGAGACTTAATGCTCTCTTAATTAGTTTACTAACACCAGACATGCAGGTTGTAGGTTGCATGTCTCAGTTACCAGGTTGTGAAAGCCTGATTAATTAGCTGGGCAACTATCATTAATTTTCTACGGATCCGTAATTAATTAGATTAATGAATAATTGCATATAAATCAAAGGGGCAGGGGCAGGGGTAGGTGTGCTCCAGTGGCAGTGGGAATGTGGGATCCATCACACACTTCATGTTTCCTCTTTGATACTTAATTGCATCATGCACTGCTTTGATTCTCTTTAATCTTTAGTTAGGAAATGAGATGATCATGCATCCAATTCTTGTAGAAATCTTTTAGAGCTCGGTACTGGTAGGAGTTTTTTTTTTTTCCTCCTCCTCTCCGCTTTTATTAGAAAAGAAAATGCAGTACACATACTCCAAATTATTTAATTTCATCAATTAAATATTAAATTCGGCCCAAATTATTTGGTCCGTAGGACATTATTTCTAACAGTACACATACTCCAAATCTTGTTGACATTATTATAACTTGTTAAGTTTAGAATTTCTGCATAAAAGCGGAGAGGAGGAAAAAAAAAACTCCTACCAGTACCGAGCTCTAAAAAAGATTTCTACAAGAATTGGATGCATGATCATCTCATTTTATTAAAAGAATTGGATGCATTTTATTAATGCCTCAAATTTCTACAAGAATTTATTAATGCCTTAAAAGAATTGTTTTCATTTTATTAATGCCTCAAATTTCTACAAGAATTGGATGCATGATTATGAAAAGATTTCTGCAAGAATTGGATGCATGATCATCTCATTTTATTAAGATGGGTACAAAATTCAATGGTCTGAATTTTACTAGTTTTTGTAAAATACTTAATAAATAGTATAAAAATTCAAAAAAATATAAAACTTAATCTGGAAGCATATTTTATTGTGGAGATCATGTTGAACGGTTTGGATCGACGATTTGGAATTTTAAAATGTAGAAAATAGTTGTGGTAACTTTGTTGTAACTTGATCCCTCCTATATATATATATATATAGAGAGAGAGAGAGAGAGAGAGAGAGATGGGCTATTGTGCTTTGCAAAGTAAATGGGGGGTTTTACTTCGGGTCATATTTTCAATTTTGAAAATCCAAACAACCGATCCTAACCGTTCAACATGTTCTAAATATTGAAATGTGCTTGCAGACTAAATTTTACATTTTTTGGAATTTTTTTACTATTTAATAAGCCACTTTGAAAATCGCTGATCAGATGAAAAATTTAGAGTTGAAATCTTAGGTTGAGGATTTAAACCAGCAGAGTTTCAAATTGACCGGCCTCTCTTGGTTGTTCTGTTTAAGCTTTAAACGCTCAAGTTTGAGGTATTAAAGAAATAATATCAATAATTAGCATTTAGTCTAGTGGCAAAGGCACATGGCATCCATATAAAAGGTCGTGGGTTCGAAATTCGAATGGGAGAAATCATTTGTTATAATAACAAGGGTATTAAATAGTTAGGTGGCTTGATCTCCAATTTTTTATTAAAGAAAATTAAAGAAATAATATCGGAGATTCAAAAACCACTCTTATCTTAGCAGTTGCGATTTCTTGGAAAAATTGTGACCAACATTTTATTTTCCACAAATCTATAACTTTCGAGATGCACCTTACAGTCAATCTTTTTGGAGATAAGAGAAGGGAGGAGATTACCAAAGAATATGAGACAGAATGAAGAGACAAAATAAGAGATAAAACGAAGCACCGAAGCGACAAATCTAACATAAACCGGTTTCTTACTGAACGGTTCACTGGGTTTTTATAAGAACCGATTAATTAACCAGATTTTAACCTATTTTAATGCATGTCCGATTTATTTATTGAACAACTCGGAAAGATCTCCGGGTCCGGTTTTTTTCAAATTAACCGCCGGTCCGATCTAATTCTGATAACACTGACTTTAATTATTAATTGAAGTACTTACCGACATCCTCTATAATTTGGATCACTTCCTCCGATATTGCACGTTCAATTATTAAATTCGGAACCAACTCCGCTGCTCTCCAAATAGGCGAGCAGGACCCTGCTCTTCCAAATAAGACCGTTCATCTGTGTTGAGATACAGATGAACGGTCTGATTTGGAAGAGCAGGGTCCTGCTTGCCTATTTGGAGAGCAGCGGAGTCGGATCCATTAAATTCAGACCGCTCTTTAATAGTGACACGAATTTAAAAAACAGACTCTTTATATCTAATAAATAGAAACCGAATTACAATCACTCGATTGGAAAGTTAATTTCAAGTCATTAGACCGAATACGGTACCACAATGGAAACGGACTCCACCCTCATGCCCTTCCCAATAAGCGGATTTATAGACATTGCACATTTTTGTAACATATATAAAAATGCTATAAACCAGTACTTCTTTTCTTTTTTGTCTCTTTTATCTTTTTCATTTAAAATATCTTGTTAAATGTTATGTTTCGAGAAACGTGCATTGTACAAATCACTTGAGAGTAAGTCCGACGGGCATCGGACCTACTTTGGTTCGATGAGTTTAACCACTGTTGATTTGCTTTAAGATTGATGCGGAATGCTTTAAACTTTGTGCGCATCTGTTTCATTTTTTTGTGCACAAATCTTAAATTAGATCGGACGGTCATCATGCTCGTTGAACTTAAAAGTAGGTCCGATGGGCATCGGACCGACTCCGTTCTCGCATTGTATATCTTTATTCATTTCATATCATTTCATATATGGACAAATTGAACACAATTGCTTATAATGAATTGAAGGACAATACAAGGCAGGAGGAGCATGTTAGTTTGTCTGCTCAATAGGATTTTGTTGGTGTGGAACCTACTATTTAATATTCTAGGTCTCAGAAATCCTCAAGCAAAATCTAGTTAGAAATATTGTCGGTCGTTAGTTATACCACGAACAACCAATATATTTAATATTAGATAAAATATTTTCTCTCTCAAGCCTTCGTACTTCGTACCCAAGCGTCTCTCCAGCTGAGAGGTCAATTTGGGTCCGATCTATCGGACTCACTTTGAGTTCGATATGTTTGATGACCGTCCGATCTGCTCTAAAATTTGTGCCGGCAACTTTCGAGTCTGCTTTAAAATTCGTGCGCACGAATTTTAAAGTTGATCAGACGGTTCCGAAGTCTATCGGACCCAAGCTGCTCTCCTCTCCAGCTACTTCAACTTCTAATAACTATTTTTTTTCTTAATTTACCTCTAATAAGTAAAAATGAAAGATTTTTTTCCATTCAGTTAATTTTTTTTATCTAATTATTCTCGTTTATTTTTCTAATAATCTGTGATGTATTTTGTGAATCTAAAATTATAAATATTTTCTACTCGATTTTCTCTTTCAAATGAGATCCATGATAAAGTACTTTTGAATTAAATTTGTGTCGTTGTTTTTTTTGGAAATATGTTATATATAAAAACTTGATATGCTAGATTTAAAGGCTTCACATGTTAGGTTTAAAGGTTTCACGTGCTATATATAAAGAATGTACTTTGATAAGTTACGTGTAAAGTTTAATACTTGACACAAGTACTTTAAATGTTTGTAGATATGTTTGTAGATAAAGGTTTAAAGACTCTTGAAAAACGAAATTTAAAGTGCCTACGAGTTTTTTCTGTAATTTTTTTTTTATAAGTTATATGTAAAAGGCTCGGCACGAATAGTTAAATAGTTGTAGACATGTTTAAAGTCTTAAAAAGTAAAATTTAAAGTGCCCACAGGCTAAAAAAATAATAAGTTACACGTACGTTAAAAAGCTTGAGAAGTAAAATTTAAAATGCCTACGGACTTGAGAAGGTATCTGAAAAATGAAGTACCAATCTTCTAAAAAGTTGTCGTGGTCAAAAGTAACAGTTGTAAAAAATCAAAATTTTATAAGTTAGTTTTTAAGTTCAAAATCTTATTAGTAGTACTCTAAAGAATTGCAAACAATTTTTTAAAGGAGTTGGACTGGAAGATGGACAAGACAGTTAGGGCCTGTTCGGCTGCACTCTCATTTTTGCTGATTACGTGGGAAAAAAAAATTTATTTTATATTGAATTTTTTTTTCTCACGTGATCAGTAAATATCAGTTCAAAATTTTTCTGTTCCTGTGTCCATTCCCCTGGCTATGTGTCCGCCGAACAGGCCCTTAGTTCTGGGGCGTCTCGGGGATTGGGTTTGCGAGGCAGTTAGCAGGTTCATTAATATTATGATAATATTAATTCGTTAATATATCTAAATGGAATAGTGTTTCTTATTTGATTAATTGAGAACAACTCAAACTGAAGAGTTCCTAGCAGAGCATTCTGAAACGTAGAAAGACAAATTGCACCTGTTGTGTGTGTGTGTGTGTTTTATTTTTTAAATTAGTCAGTCATTGCCATATGACAAATTTTATTAAACAAAATAAAAATTAAAAAAAATAAAAGTTTAAAATCTCCCAAAGTAAGTTCACTAAATAAAGAAAGAGTATATTTTTAGGAACCACATTTATCATAATTTGTTACAAAATTAACTTATGTGAAGGGCATAATTTCAAAATTATGTGTCTGCATTCAGAGGCAATTTAAGAGCTTTGATGTCATTGAAAATAGTACATCCAAAGTTTCATTATTAATTAACAATACAAAAGGCATCTTTTAACTAGAATTGATAAATGTCCCTTTTGCAAGAAAACCCTCATCTTTCTTATGCATTTATATTTCAAATTTCAAAATTTAGTGTTGAATCTAAATTGTTGAAATTGTTTACTTTCGCAAGGAATGCATTAACGTAATTCTTATAATTCTTAGGCACTTTAAATTCTTGTAATTGTTCAAAAAAATTAGCAAGGAATGCATGAACGAAATTGTTTAATTCCCCATCTAAAGTTTTGAAATAACCAATTTTCCCATAGAATTACTATAATATCCAATATCTTCATATAAATTTAACTTCCTCTCTTCTATCTCATTTTATTTTTTTTATTTTTTATTTAATTATTTTAAAAATTAAATTAACGACTATATTCTTCAAAATTAAAGGGAGATGTCCATTAAATTTTAAAAAAAAATTGAATAAAAGCTTTCTCCGGAGACGCTTACATACGAAGGTAGCAATCACACGCAGTGGCGGAAGGTAGTAGAGTGCAAGGGTGGCTAAGTAAACTCCATGATTTTCATAATTTGTTATTATATACAAAGAAATTTTACTAATTTTTTTTATTTTATATGTGTTAGCCTCCGCTATGATAATACAATTAATTTGAAGGGCTTATATATAAGAATAACATGCCTTTTGGATTTTCAACTTACCAGATTTGACCACGTAAAAAAATAAATAAAATCATCTTTGACTTGAAAAGTTGTTGAAATATAGAAATGTAAAAAGTATAATAGAAAAAGAATGAATTCATATCCTCCACGGCAACAAAATATTTCTGTTTGGATCACGACCATCCGAACGAAATCCGGACCAATCTGATCTAAAGTAGAGCGCACGTGGCTGCTTTTATAGTCGTGTAGATTCTGATTGGACGATCCAAATCTAAACATAAATATTTTGTTACCTTAGGTGATATGAATTCGAAAAAAATAGCGGTGGACCATCACGGTTACTAAAAAAATAGGAGTTATTGAAATTTTGAAAGGCATAGCCGCACAATTAGCTAGAATGGAAGTTACTAGAAAGAAAAAAAAAAGCAATTAAAAAAAGTAAAATTAACGCTCCTGTTGACAGATTTTTCATATATTTCGACGCGTCTATCTCAAATCTTTGTCCAACTAATAAAGAACAAAGCACGTGCTTCATTACTATTTTTTTATATATAATATATCAAATTTATTTATTCTTTAATTACTTAATTTCTCACCCATTTTTCCTTCTTTTGCAAAAAAGGAAAAAATTACAAGTATTGGACTAATTTTTTCAATATTCTGGAGTTTGATTTAGTTACTCAGGCCGCATTATTTAACTTGTCACTAATTGATTTGTGATGAAGGTTAATTGTAGTATTTTACTTTCATATATTAAATCGCTAATATGATATTTTTTTCTATTCGTAGATGTTTGTTAAATTTTTAATTTTTTTGCATAATAATTTAAATTATGTCAAAAATGATTAGTGTATGGAATAATAGAAAAGATTTTTTTTGTATAATTTGTACACAAATAAATTTATGTCTAAGAAAAAGAGTACATGTCTGTTCATATCGAGAATAAAATAGCTAATTAATAAGATCAGCTCAAATGCAAAATTTGATCTTTTAGCAAATCATAGGTCTAAATTTAAAGATAAAAATATATGAATATGAATATGTTATGTTTTTTTTTATTTTGATAAACATGTCATTTATTAGTGTTTGTTATTTATTGTAACTTCTATAAAATCAAATAGTGAAGAATTATATTATATTGTGTTCCATAGATTTTGTTTTTCTTTTATACTTTTCAAAAATATATGATGGTTAGTCAGTTAGTCCCCCTTATACTCGAAGTCGAGTTCCGTCTCTGATCACACGACATATAGTTGCAATGAAAATACACTCCTAGCAGTGCGAAAATACAATTAAATTAAGAACTCGGTGCTTTGATCTGTGGAAGCTGTGTCCTTTTGTGAATTTTTGTTGCCTGGAGCACTGAACAGTTTTGGAGAAAGGCCTGTAATAAATAAAAATTATCTTGCCGCTATGATAACCTTCTCTTCCTCATTTGTTGCATTGTCTTCTTTTTTTCGTTTATAATTTTCAGAAAAAATAAGTCAGCAATAAATGAGTACAAAATCCAAAAAAGATGTACCTGATTTTTTGTACATCTGAGTATTAAAATTCAGTACCAACATATATATATCTGATTTTCTCATTGAATGAGCATGAATTAACTTTTTTGCTTTGACAGGTCCAGGACAATTCATCCCATAATCAACTAGTAATAGTTTACCAGCAGGTGAGTTAACTTTGGTACCGACTGGTATCAGTGCCAATTCGAACCCTCAGGTTCTCTGGTACATATGACATATGACTCAGCATCATCGGAATCAAGACAAGCAAGATACGAATTACAGCATTCTAAAACGACGATAGCTTGGACAAAATAGAGAAAAGCTTAGAAATTCCCCTTGACCTGATTAGCTAGCTAGAGAATTCCAATGTTTGGATGACACAAGAATAGATGCAATTTGAGAATAGAAGCTATTCGGAATAACAATGTGCATCCAAATAATATTGTTGCTATTCAAAATAGCTAGAATAATTGTTATTCTCTTTTCCTTGTAAATATTGAAATAGCTACTATTCGGAAATATGAAATGAGAGAAAAAATGTTTCATTTTTTTATTTCCGCCAACACAGTTCCGAAATGACAAATTTGATACCACTTTCCACTATCTCCACGTCGTGACAATTCAAATCCCACTTGCCTATCTTTCATCTTAATTAGCACATTGTTAACACTATTCTTTATTGGTTACAGCTATTCACTATTCCACATATACAATCCAAACAATATTTTTACTAATCCGAATAGCACCATTTTCACACTAATATGAAAATCACTATTTTTTTCTCCATTCTTATTTATTATTTTAAAATTTCGCTATTATAGCTATTCTAACTCTCATTCAAACATACTCATAAGGTTTAAGGGTCACTGGACCTTCACATTGCGATTTAGGGAATGAGATTGGAAGAAGGCAAATGGATCTCTGTTTAAAATAAAGGTCAGTTTATTTTTTAAAATAATTAAGTAAAAAATAAAATAATTAGAAGATAGAAGAAAGAAAGTTAATTTTTTTGGAAATATTGAATATTATGGTAATTTTATGAAGTAATTGATTATTTTAAAAGTTTAGATGGGTACACCGAAATTTTTCTCTAAATTCATATATATAATTATTTAATTTAATATTTGTTATCAAACCAATAAAATTATTATGAAGATATAAATCGCAAAAATAAGAAAGTGCTAATTTTAAATTGAACACCACAAAATGATACAAATAAAATAAAAACGACAACCACATACTAAAAACTGAGTCTGCATCGTCTGCATTAACTCAAAACAACATCTTTTGAGTTAATGCATTTCGGCCGTCAGATTTTAAACGGAGCCAATCCGACCCCGCTTATAAAGCAGGGACCTTTTAATATTAGTATGGATCTAATCTACACGGATTTTAAAACAGATTAAACGGTTCAGATGCATTAACTCAAAATATTTTTTTTTTAGTTAATGCAGAGGATACGAATTCCTAAAAACTAGGCTATTGTATAGATGTTTGCATTCCGATCAAAATACAAATGGTTTAAATTTGTAGAGAGTGGCCGAAAATCATTATAAACATGATAATGTATTAAAATCAATACTTTTTTTCCTAAGAAATACTTGTCTTTCTCTATATTAGTGCCAAACTTGATATGGGGACCGCAGCCACCGAATTCGGATCCAGTCAAGTAACTCAATCTTTGGATTTTGGATCGAGATCGTTCAATTTGAATCTGCAAAAATCCATTCCCGAAGTGAGCGCACACATTCCGATAACGAATTCGAATTCCGAGACTATCCCGAGCGACAAATTCGAATCGGACGGTCTCGATCTAAAACCCAAAGGTTGAGTTACTTTAGGGGATCCGGACCCGCAGCCACCGCCGGTCCTCCAAATCCGTATCGGATCCAAAATATGATTTTTCATGTCCGAAAGGTCCATCTAAACCTACTACATATCAAAATCTCGTAGGTTAGTGTTGACCCATAGGCACCAAAACATAGTAAATTTTATTATTTTATATTTTTTATTATTTGTTTAGATAGGTAAAAAATTATTTGATCCAAAAAATTCTAGATTATTCAAAAATAGTGATTTTTTATTTATTTAAAAATTAGTAAAGAAATTCTAAAAAAAATATAAAATTTAGTTTATAAGTAGATTTTTATATGAAAATCATGCTGAATGTTTCAGGTTGATTGTTTGAACTTTAAAGTCAAAAATATTAATTCAAAATACGGACCAACATGATACATTGATACCATAGCATTGCTTATTTTAATTTACCTTGTATATTGTATAATTAACATGGAGATGGAGAATTGGAGATGCAAACAGACGCATGACCACGTGGAGGTTCCCTTCCTTCCGTCCGACGTGTCCCTTTTTTTATTTCTTTTTGTTATTTTAAATACTTTAATTGAAAGCATTAAATAAAGCTGGAGCTAGTTTTCCGTTGGCAAATCCTGAAAAGTAACTCGAGTATTCGAATTTTGACACTGCACACCCGCTATATTCTTTCTTAACTCCGCGTCACGGTTTCTTTTCATCTCCTCCCTTATATTTGCTCTGCACTGTCTTTTGTACAGTCAATTTTTACATGAACACGTTCTATACTCCTCCGTTCATGGACCAGCACAGTAGATGATTTATTGGTCCCTTGGACAAAGAAATTCAACCAACGACAGTAGTCAATTTTTACATGAAGCGCAGCGTGGAAGCCGGTGCGAGCTTCTCGGCAGATCCACGTGTTAGTACTTAGTAGTAGTGTGGTGCCCACTACCCGTGTATGTGGGGCCCACTAAACAAATCTCACTCACCGACAAGAAACTCAAAAGAGGCTCCGTCCTTTGCAATCAGGCATTGCATTGCTCTTTACATTATCATTATTTTTCCTTTTTACAATCTACAACCCAGTTCCGCTGGAATTACTTCAATCATACTCTTAGTGATGGTCCTTATTGATATGTTTATATATAACCTTATAAGAGGAAACATCATACATGTGTTTCCGTAACCAAGAAAATTATTGAATGAGATGCATGCATGCTTCATGACAAGTCTCAGACATAATGGACTATGGACTCTGGTCTCGTGTTATTTTCAATTCAACTAACACCGATTTAAGTTGAATGATACATAATATCACTACTTTTTATAATCTAAGTTAACAACTTTATTATTCATAATTATAATTAAGCTTTTAAGAGCTCATTTCGTTAGTTACAAAATTGGACTAAATGATCACCTTCTTATGTCCATTCTTAATTTTTGTTAATCATTGATTTTCCCATCGTAGTTTTTTTTTTAAGTTAGCGGCAAGAACCGATTAACGATTGAATGTATTAAAGAAGATTATGTCCACGCTAGGAGTACCTGGATTAACCTTGATTAATCATTGAAATTAAACTACTCTATATACAAAATAACACAGTAAGCAGAGTATTGTAGTGACTTGCGTAGTTCCAAGTACGAGTACCCCTATCCGAACTCGGACCCCAACTAACAGTTAGTGGTCCTTAGATGTATGTTGAGTGTTGTGTCATGTAATAGAACATGTAGTGGCTTTCCTCATGTTAGAGAACTGTCTCCTATTTCTCTCGTGCCACAACGCCCAACACTCTACTGCCCAGATTTTCCATTGTAGTTAAAGATCAATTATTTAGAATTTTATGAACTGTGAAGTTTAATAGATTTTGTCAAAATTTTAAAACTCAATTCTAGGTTAGAAGTTTTTCAATTTGACTCACCAGTTTTATAGGTCATGCGGATTTATGCAATAACCCCTGGTTTTAATAAATTACATAACCATACAAAAATTACAAGTTTCTTACCAGTTACCAATCCAAATTTGGAATAAAAATATATAATCATTCCGACCTTTTTTTTTGTGCTTGTGAAAGATCCATTATTTGGTACTTTGGATTCCTGATCAGAGTTCCTACAATAAAGGACAAAAATATCATGATTGATAATTTTATATTCCCGTCAGAACTCTAAAAACTTTAAAAGGACAAAATATTAGGCATCTAGATGTATTCTACGGACATATTATTCTAGATTTCCTGTTAGAACTCTCTGTGCCGACATTTTTTATTAATATCAAAGTTAATTATAAATTAATTATTATATTCACGATTTCCGACTTTCACCAAAAATGGCCGGCTTCTGGAAACCGGCCATTTAATGGTTGGTTTCCTCTTTCTTTCTTTTTTCTTTTTTTTTAGAGATACTGTGAAGAGCAAAATAATGAAATATAACACTGAAAATTTGAATTTTTTTGTTTAAATTATTTGTTAGATTACTTCTTTTGATTTATAATTAGCATATTTATACTAAAATACACTATATTACTTGAAATTATGTTGAATTACACTAAATTACGTTAAATTACGCTAAATTACAATAACTTCGCTAATTATGCTAAAATACGGTAAATTACGCTAAACTATGCAAAATTACACTAAAGTAGACTGATTTTGTGCCATCTTTCATGAATCATAAAAAATAGTAAAAAAATTCAAAAAATAGTAAAAATTGGTATTCTACAAGTTCATTATGTAACTAATTTACTGAGCTACTTAGATTGAATAATATAAATAAAAATCTTAATCGGAAACTTCAACTCAAGTTTTGAAGCTCTTCCCTTAGTTTTTTGGCAATTCTGAATTTTGAAATTTGGCATAGCCAACACGTATACATGCATCTTTTCGCAAGCTTTCCGAAAAGTGGTCATTTGCTATAATCGGACACTCGAGCTCCGTTTTATGGCTGTTTAAAGTTTCATTGTTGTTTTTCGTCTTTTCAGTGAAGATATCGTCCCTATTTATATGTAATTTAGCTTAATTTACCGTATTTTAGCGTAATGTAATGTAATTTAGTGTAATTTAACTTAATATAGTGTAATTCAACATAATTTCAAGTAATTTAGCGTATTTTAGTATAAATATGCTAATTATATATCAAAAGAAGTAATCTAACAAAAAATTTAAACAAAAAAATTAAATTTTCAGTGTTAGATTTCATTATCTTGCTCTTCATAATGTCTCTAAAAAAAAAAAAAAAAAGGAAACCGGCCATTTTATGACCGGTTTGGGTATTTTTGACGAAAATCGGGAATCGTGTGTATAATATAATTTCTAATTAACTTTGGATATTAATAAAAATGTCGGCTCTCTGTGTGTGAGTTTCACATCTTGTCTTCATCGGCAAAGAAAGAAAAAAAAAATACCATTAAGAAAAAATAGCATGTTGTTTTGTTACTGGTCAAGACAACAGTTCAGAATATTCAATGTCAACCAGGTTGCCTTGTAAATAGGCTGCGGTTTGCTAATTATGAATGCACCATGCACCACAGTAAATAAATTATTGGAAATTGACTGAAATTACATTGAATGCTAAGAGTTGTAGTTTGGTCCTGAAGACATTTTTGCTAGGAAGATTAATTAAGCAAGTGCCTTTTCACTTAATTTTTTTTTTTGAAAACTTGACTGATGCAGCCTTTTCACTTAGAGAAAAGGTTTCTATACCCCAGCCTTTGTCCCCGGTTTGTCTCCAAGCTAATCCAATCAGCTTCTAAACGGTCAAACGGTCAATACCAACTGTCAATCTTTCTTATTTATAAGATTTCCCGATCCGTCTCTTCTCCCTTTGACAAATTCTTGGATCTGATTCACAACTCTCTCTGATTCTCTCTCCATAGCCTCGATCAATAAAATTTCGATGTGACTCTCTTCGACCCCCTCTCTCTCTCCACAGCCTCCATCCATCGATCCGGCAACGACGGCCGCGACGGCCGAGACGGCCGCGACGGCATCGACGGCAGCGACGGTGACGCGCGACGGCGGTGACGGTGACGCGCGACGGTGACGCGCGACGGCAGCGACGGTGACGCGCGACAGCAGCGACGGATTTCTTGGCTGCATCTGAGCATCTCTTGTCAGATCTGTAAATTACAGTTAGATCGGATCAATTCTGTCTTAAAAGTACCATGACAACTTCTTTATTTCTGAATTTGATTCGATCTCTTGTTTTACTGCTATACTTTTCTGGACTAGTCAGGATCATTCCCCAATTAGTGGCCATGTGTTCGGACCCTTCTTATTTTTCTGACTCAATCTATGTATCAGAATCCATGAGGCTACAACTAGGCAAAATGCAATACACCGATGTAACCCTGGTGTAGGGGTCAGAGATGATTTGAGCTCACTATTAGCATCTTCCATGTGTTTGTGTATTTGCTTGGAAGAGAAATGCAAAGTTTGAGATAAGGGCTTTTCTATCCATGTATTGTAGGAAGAACTTTTATTATGTGTGATATTTTAGATAGAAGCAATCTTTGCGTGAATTAGAATTTTAGTTGGTGAGGTATATTAGATAGAAAGACTTCTTTCATTCATTTTGTGCTAGCAACCTAATCATGTGAGAAATTTTGTTATTCATCTGCTTTTAAACCTATGCAAAGAAAATTGAACTAACGGTTTGTAAGAAGACTTTATTCATTCATTTTGTGCTAGCAACCTAACGCTTTTAAACCTATGCAAAGAACTACATAACAGGCCTGATTTATGTCAACAAGATGGCAGATTGATGTGAGCACGGTTAGATTGACTAATCCGCCGATGCAAGCTTCTCTCTGCCAATGCAATGTTTGTAGTAGTGCTATATCGCTACCGATCCGCTGCTTCTGGCGGACTTGATCCGATCTGGTAAAATTTAAAGTCTGATCTGATATGATCTAACGATCAGCTGTCGATCTGGTCTGGTTTTGTAAATTTTTTATTTTTCTGATTTAAATTTTCAGAATTTATCTAATAGGTTTACATGATCTATACAGTATTTTATATGATCTATCAATCAGGTTTAAAGGTTCTGTAGAGTATTTTACAGGATCTATTTAACATTTTTACATGATATATTCAATAGTTTATATGATCTATGCATTATTTTTCTTTTCTTTATTTTACAGTATCTGTTTAACAGTTTTACAGGATAGATGCAATAGTTTACAGGATATATGCAATTGTTTTTACATATCTCGTATTATCTGAATGTCTGTTTTTATTTACATTATTCGACATGTAAATTTTGCTGATTTAAAGTCTTCTATACATTGTTTTACAGAATTTTGCCAATGATTTACAGGATTAGGATTTGAAATGCATTAAACTATTACACGATCTACTTAATAGTTTTATAGGATATATCAGTTATTTTACAGGTTTTATGCAAAAGTTTTATAGGATGTATCAGTTATTTTACAGGTTTTATTTAATAGTTTTTCAGGTTTCATTCAATAGTTTTATAGGATATATCAATTATTTTACAGGTTTCATGCAATAATTTTATAGGATGTATCAGTTATTTTACATGTTTCATGCAATAGTTGTTCAACTATTTTTTTTAGAATTTTGTTAATAATTTACAGAATTATGACATTTTTAGTTTACAGCAGATGTGCAATTGTACATGATACATATCACAATTTTACAGGATACATATAACAATTTTACAGGTTACATAATTTAGACAGTTTTTACTGTGATTCACTTTGGTTACAGTATTCTTTTACTGTGATTCACTTTGATTACAGCATATGTGCTTATTTTACATGATACATCTAACAATTTTACAGGATATATAGGACCATTTTACAGGGTACATATAACAATTTTAGATTACAGCTTATGTGCAATTTTACATGATAAATTTCACAGGATACATCAATAATTTTGCAGGATACATATAACAATTTTGCAGTATGTTGTTTTGATTGTTTGCATCTACTAATGGTTCATAACTCCAATATTTAACCTTGCTTATTTTTTTTTTTTTGCAGGATGATATATCAAAAGAGCGTGTGGTTCTAGCGATGAAACTTCTCACTCATCCGAATAATGTGCACCAGAGGGTTATGAAGTGAAGAAGCTATGTTTGTATTGATGTATTAGCCATGTTTTTTTCTTAAATTTTTCTCTGTGCTTGTGAACAGTATGATGTTACAGTATGTTAAGAAGTGAAGAAGCCATGTTTGTATTGATGTATCAGTGATAACAATTATGGGTGGTAACAGTTATGGGTGGTGACATCTTATAGTTGATTGTTATAGTTTATGGTTTTGAACAGTTTATTTTGTGATTAATATATGTCAGTTTTATAGTTTGCATCTGCTAATTTTACAGTATGTCAGTTTATTTTGTGATTAATATATGTCAGTTTTATATTTTGCTATTAACATATGTCAGTTTTATAGTTTGCATCTGCTAATTTTACAGTATGTCAGTTTATTTTGTGATTAATATATGTGAGTTTTATATTTTGCTATTAACATATGTCAGTTTTATAGTATACATCTGCTAATTTTACAGTATGTAAGCCTTATTTTACATGATATAGATCGATATACAAATATTAATAATTGAAGAAAAAAGAGAAATACGAAAAAAAAAAATTTAAAATTTAATATCGAAAAAAAAAATTAATTTTGATGCAAAAAAATTAATTTTGCACAATTTTAGGTTTGTTTTTGAAACCTTCTAGAAGCCGTCAGTTTTTCAAGTACAGCCGGAAGTACAGTGGTTTTGCAAGTTGCTAACTGTTTGTAACTAACTTGGGGACCACTTCCAACTAACTTGGATTTTCGGACTTTTAAACATCTTATTATACATGATCTGTCGTTGAAGTTACAGTATTGGTTGCAGAGTTTTACAATATTCGCGCAAGTCAAATGACAGTTTTTTTGGAGAAAAACTGGGGATTGAAGCTTGGGGACAATTAGTCGGATCCTTTCACTTAATTTGTTGGGTAAATTTCGCTGGAGGTCACTCAACTTTGTCATTTGTCACGAATCGGTCACTCAAGTTTGATTTGTCCTTTTTTAGTCACTCAACTTTGTCATTTGTCTCAATCAATTACTTTATATTTTTCCGTCCAAAATGCTAACGGAATATTCCCATTCCGTTCAAAATATTAACGGAATATACTAGTTCCGTCCAAAATACTAACGGAATGAGAATATTCCGTTAGTATTTTGGACGGAAAAATATAAAGTGACTTGATTGGGACAAATGGCAAAGTTGAGTGACTAAAAAGGAACAATTCAAAATTGAGTGACCAATTTGTGACAAATGACAAAGTTTAGTGACCTCCAGCGAAATTTACTCTAATTTGTTGGATGAAAATATTTAGAGGGTCCAGCAAAGACAGGAACAAAATCACGTGCTAAGGTTTGGAAGGGCAGTTGCGGCAACAACGATGCTGCCTTTCAGCTTAATGTTCTATAATAGTAGTAGTATCCATCATAATAAATGAATAACCAAATTACATAAATATATATATAGAGAGAGGTTGACTTGGGTGAGCCATGGTGTAAAATACGTTTATACTCTACGCTATATTTTCATTTTGAAAATCCAAACAACCGATTCGAACCTTCCAACATGTTATCTATATTGAAATGTGCTTGGAGACTAAATTTTACATTTTTTTTGAATTTTTTTACTATTTATGAAGCCACTTTGAAAATCGTTGATCCACTGTGAACAGTAAAAAACAGTAAAAATTTCTGGACCACCGGATCAGCGATTTTCAAAGTGGCTTAATAAATAGTAAAAAAAGTTCCAAAATATGTAAAATTTGGTCTCCAAGCACATTTCAATATGGAGATCATGTTGAGCAGTTCAGATCGGTTGTTTGGATTTTCAAAATGAAAATATAATGCCATGGAGCAAAAACTTGTTTTACACCATGGCTCATTTTAGTCCAGCTCTCTATATATATATATATATATATATATATATATATATATATATATATAGTAGAACTAGGGTGTTCCTAAGTTCACCAAACCCCTTTGTGAACTTAACTCTAAAATCTATTGGATTAGCTTCAAACGATGAATCTAAACCGTTGAAATCATTCTACCTTAGGAGTGATGCGTCTACATGCAAAAAATTTAAAATTTTAAAATAATTTTGTATAGAGTCAAGTGGTCAAAAGGCGTCCAAAAATGAATGCATTAAAATTAATTTATAAACTTTCTAATTTGACAACTTGACTTTAAACTAAATTAATTCAAAACTTTAAAATTTTCACATGTAGACGCATCACTCATAAGATAGAAGGATTTCAACGGTTTGGATTCGTCGTTTGAAGCCAATTCGATAGGTTTTAGAGTTGAGTTCACAAAGAAACTTGGTGAACTTAGGAACACCCTAGTTCTACTATATATATATATATATATATATATATATATATATGCATAGAGGTTGGCTACTCTACTTACATAAGCATATGAGGGCATATGCTTATAAATTATTTTTATGTTTTCAAAGTCCAAATAGTTGATTTGAAGCGCTCAATATGTTCTCCGTATTAGAAGGTACTTGGAGATCAAATTTTATATTTTTGGAAATTTTTTACTATTTTTTTTAGAATTTTTCAAAACAGTATTTTTCAGATTTTTAATTTTATTTTTTTTAGATTTTTTGCTATATTAAAACACTGTTTTGAAAAATTCTACAAAAATAATAAAAAATTTCCAAAAAATATAAAATTTGATCTTCAAACACATTCTAATATAGAGAACATGTTGAGCGCTTCAGACGACTATTTGGATTTCGAAAACACAAAACTATACTTATAAGCATATGCCCTCATATGCTTATGTAAGTAGAGTAGCCAACCTCTATATATATAGTCTGGCTAAATTGCTTCCGGAAGCACTTCGACCGAAGTGCTTACGGGATCAAATTTTAATATTTGATGTTCGAAACGTCGATCTAAGTAGCTCAATAAATTAGTTATATAATAAACATGTAGAATACCGATTTTTACTATTTTTGAAAAAAATTAACTATTTTTTATGATTTTTGAAATATGATTTTTTTTGGCTTAAAAATACTTTTATTTTTATATAAAAAAGTTCATCTTTCAAAAATCTTAAAAAATAGTTAAAAAATTTTAAAAATAGTAAAAACTGGTATTCTACATATTTATTATATGATCAATTTATTAAACTATTTAGTTTAACGTTTCGAACATCAAACAACTAAATTTAACCCGTAAGCACTTCAAAGTGCTTCTTGAAATAATTTAACCGGACTATATATATATTATATATGAGGAGGGATCAAGTTACAACAAATTTGAGTTACAACAAAGTTACAACAATCATTTTTTTTATTTTCAAAGTCTAAATTGTCAATCCAAACAGTTCAACATGATCATCTAAATAAAATGTGCTTGCAGATCAAATTTTACATTTTTTTAATTTTTTTACTATTTATTAAGATGGGTACAAAATTCAATGGTCTGAATATGACTATTTTTTGTAAAATACTTAATAAATAGTAAAAAAAATTTAAAAAAATGTAAAATTTGATCTGCAAGCACATTTTATTGTGGAGATCATGTTGAACGGTTTGGATCGACAATTTGAACTTTGAAAATAAAAAAAATAGTTGTTGTAACTTTATTATAACTCAAATTTGTTGTAACTTGATCCCTCATTATATATATATATGAAAACAAATCTCTCTGCACCCATGTGCACTTTACGCTGCTATCGATAGTCTCGGCACTTTTATTTAATTTTTGCATATACCAAACCTTACAAATTTTTATGCTTCGTTGGTGTTGAAGTTGTCACTCTAGTGGCTTTTAAAGTAGTGGACCTCTCTGCCTCTTCTACTTCCCACCGACACTTCTCCCCAATTTTCTTTCTTTATTTTCATTTAGAGATAGAAGAGAGACAGAGCATTAACAAATTTATAATGGACCGGTTTTCAACAACAACACTTCTACCAGAGACATTTCAAGGTACGAGTGACGACGTAACAGAGCAAATAGGGGTGATATGGCAGCAAATGAAAGCGCCGGTCATAGTGCCGCTTCTTCGACTATCCGTTTTTCTATGCCTTGTCATGTCAGTAATGCTGCTGGCCGAGAAAGTGTACATGGCCATTGTCATTGTACTCGTCAAGCTCTTTGGCAGGGCCCCCCACAAGCGGTACCGCTTCGAGCCCATTCGTGATGATCTGGAGCTCGGCAATTCAGCATATCCCATGGTTTTGATTCAGATCCCCATGTACAATGAAAGAGAGGTAACCAGCTGCTAGCAAACATGAGGAATGCCACATTGTGTTTTTGTTCAATTTTACTTGTTGCTTTCATAATTGTGAGTAATAGTACACATGTGCAGGTGTACCAGTTGTCAATAGGAGCAGCATGTGGGCTGTCCTGGCCGTCCGATCGCATCATCATCCAAGTACTCGACGACTCAACTGAGCCAGTCATTATGGTAACTTTTAATTATCAAAGCATTGTCAAATTCTTTTGGGGCCAAGCGATCAAGTTAATTTCTTGCCTACGGGAGTAAATTTGGGTTATATTATTTTTTGGCCCCCGCAATTGTTGTTATTGGCACGGCACAACCACAAAGCCAATGGTGCTTTCTGATAATTGATTTCCTTCTCATATATTGAGATAGTAATCTTACTCGTGGCATCAAAATTTCATAGATTCTATAGGAGAGTTATGACAAGTTACATACTGGAAGTTATGGCAAGTTAAAAATTGAGTGTGAATTGCACAATGCAGGACCTGGTACAGTTCGAATGTGACCGGTGGGCGAGCAAGGGGATCAACATAAAGTACGAGATACGTGACAACAGAAACGGATACAAAGCGGGGGCTCTGAAAGAGGGGATGAAGCATGGATATGTCAAGGATTGTGATTACGTTGTGATTTTCGATGCAGATTTCCAACCCGAACCCGACTTCTTGTGGCGTACCATCCCATTCCTGGTACATAACCCCGAAATCGGCCTCGTCCAAGCCCGCTGGAAGTTTGGTATGCATCTCTCTTTTCCATCTGTTTCCCTCTGTTTTTTTTTTTTTTTTTAATATCTTTGCATGCTGGACCCATCATATAAGGATTGCCACTTAAAATCAAGTCCATCCTCAATCGATAAATATAGTTCATGCACGCTTGACCCTTAATGTAACATTAATTAGTACCAACTAAGTAATTACGCTAATATCACTGTTATTAATGAAACTCCACTTTTTCAAATAGAAAGGAAGCCTAGCTCTTTATTGGGTACATGGCATATCCAAGAGACCAAGACCCATGCCCCTACCAACCTATCTTTTAATTTTATGTTCCTCTAAATTAAATATATACGTAATATGGGCAGTTGGAGTGAAATTTGGTTATTTGGGGTATCAGGGTATGGTATATATGTTAAAAGGGGCAGTTGGAGTGAAATTTGCCTATTTGGGTTTTTTTTTCAACATGACACATATATATATATATATATATATATATATATATATATATATATTGACTAAACATGACATATATATGTTGTTACATTACAGTGATCCTGAGAAGGAGAGTTTTGTAACTATCCTGTTTCTGGCACACTTTATGACAGGAAGCAATTTAGTTCTTGTTTCTTTATATTTGGGGAAAAGTGTCGGTGGACTGGTTCCCTTCGTTTCTGCCACATTTTCTCCCAGCAATTTTTTTTCTCCCTTTTTACAATTTTAATCAGAACATGGTAGGGTCCAGGGTGCAATTCTATCTGCTTGCATTTGGTCCATTTGTTGTTATTTTGGTTTTATTTCTTCTCAAACTTGTGCTATAATTTAATCTAGAATATCCAATTAACACAGGGGGAACCTTTACGTGACTGGTTGTCTAAATTTCTTTTCAGTTTACAATTGCAAGTTCAACATACAAAACCTCCATTTGCAAATATAAGTGGAAATGACATGCGCCAGACATAGGGATTATATATAATATTTTGGTAGATAAAAACAAATCCAGGAACGATTAATGCAAATTTAGTAGACCAACAACTTGATGTGTTTATTATAGTATTAATGCTCCTATATAGTGCCTCAATTAGGAGCTTAAATTATGCGCAAGTTGCCATAAAAATGTGCCTTCCCCAAGTAATTCTTCACCATTTCTGTAATTTCACAGCAATGTAATATTGAGGAAAATATAATTTTTTTTTCTTGTAAACAAAGGGGAAAATAACACTTGAAACTCATATTAATTAAGCTTTGGTATTCTAAAATATAAAATCTAATTGTGAATCAATTGGATACAGTGAATGCAGATGAATGCTTGATGACAAGGATGCAAGAGATGTCTCTGGACTATCATTTCACAGTGGAACAGGAAGTCGGATCCTCCACTTATGCCTTTTTTGGATTCAACGGTATGTACGTAATAGTTAATCAAGCCTCAACACGGCTCATCTCCCGCGACTCCTATTAGTTATCAATTTAAAATTTAGGTTCTATGTTAGATTGAACAACGATGCATGTGTTTTGCATGTACAGGGACAGCGGGAGTGTGGCGGATATCAGCTCTGAATGAAGCAGGGGGTTGGAAGGACAGAACTACTGTCGAAGATATGGATTTGGCGGTTCGTGCTAGCCTCAAGGGTTGGAAATTTGTTTTCCTCGGTGATATCAGGGTACCAGTCCTACTCATTAGAGTTTATTATATATATCAGTAATGATTTCATTTCATTTCATTTGCACAGATATGAGAGTCCATCCCCTGTTTCCACATATTAACTGATTCAAAATACAAATAAGATGATTGTGTGTTAAATGTTCTTAATCTACTTAATTAATTGGGTGCCCTTTCAGGTTAAGAATGAGTTGCCAAGCACACTCAAAGCATACAGATATCAACAACACAGGTGGTCTTGTGGACCCGCCAATTTGTTCAGAAAAATGTTTAAGGAGATAGCCAGAAATAAGGTCAGTCCTTTGCTCCATTATTTAACCAAAAAAACATGGCATGATTGTTTATTAATACCTTCTTCTTCTTTTTTGCATTAGTAACATGATCATTTGATATTTAACACGCAGAAAGTAAATCTCTGGAAAAAGATTCATGTCATCTACAGTTTCTTTTTTGTGAGGAAGATAGTGGCACATATTGTAACATTTGTATTTTACTGTGTGGTAATTCCTACAACTGTTCTGGTTCCTGAGGTACAAATACCAAAATGGGGTGCTGTTTATATTCCTTCCATGATCACCGTCCTCAATGCCGTTGGCACTCCAAGGTATAACTAATATTCCTCAATCCACATTGATTTATCGAAAGATCTAGTAACAACAACAGTCTTTAATTGATTACAGTACTAAGTACTAACATCGTGCTGTCTTTGTACGTAGGTCACTTCACTTGCTGGTATTTTGGATCCTTTTTGAGAATGTAATGTCGTTGCACAGAACAAAAGCTACTTTTATAGGCTTGCTAGAAGCAGGAAGAGTGAATGAATGGGTTGTCACTGAAAAGCTTGGAGAGGCTCTCAAAACTAAAACAGCTGCCAAAGCTACCAACAAACCCCGCTTCCGTATCGGGGAGAGGTATGCATACTTCCAATTCTCTCCTTTCTTTTCTCTGACATGTTTAATGCATAATTATAAAAGTGTAATTGTAATTTTTATTTTCTTTTCTTGCAATTAATAAAATTTATGTACCAAATATAACTAGGCTGCACCTATTGGAGCTGGGAACCGGAGCATACCTCTTCTTCTGCGGATGCTATGATCTTGCATTTGGGAATAACCATTACTTCATATATCTCTTCCTTCAAGCATTGGCTTTCTTCACAGTAGGTGTCGGCTTTGTTGGCACAATCATACCGCATACTTAGCCAACCTTTCTGGGATTAATGCATGCATCTTGTACACAGCCTTAGAAGGGTGTCATTTTTTTTTCCTCGCAAATATTAATAGTGGAAGTTTGTGCAGCCCTTGTTTGATGTGGGGGTATATATATACGTCTTGTGTAAAGCACTGTCAATTCTTGCGCTGGTGGAGAAATATAGGTGATATGCTTGGCTTCTCAGGTGAATTAATCCCTGTCTGAATGAAGCACAAGTGCTTGTTAGCTCTTAGGATCTTAACTATGTTTTTTTTATGGTTAGGATCTTAACTATGTTAATATATGTGTAATCAACAGTTTCGAACAAGTGAAGCAGTTTTTTGTAAGCAGCAGCACAGGTAGATAGTTCTTAGTAAACTACTGGAGATTGTTGTGTGGAATGGAGCACCTACTGTTGTTTGTTTAATCAAGTGTATTTGTTTGAACTTTGAAGGGTTCTTTAAAAGGGAAAAGGAATTACAATAAAAGTTGTGCAAAAGCTGGAGGAGTTCATAACTATATCTACTTCTCATTTGTTGTGTTGATTTGCTATTTGGTTATAATCCAGGAACATCCTTAAATCATGCCTCTGAAAATCGAATCAGAATTAGAATTTATAGAAATTCAGAGTAATCAGAGAATTGACACAGTACTCCCATGAAGCTCCCTCCCACCCATTATATTTCTTATATTTTGTTGTTCTGAATATTACAAGAGAGATTATAGCCTGATTTATAGACATAGTGATCAGGTCCTTATTTCTAGCAATGAGGCTAATCATAGCAACAAATATTCAGTAATTGGTAATTAGGCAATACAAAGAAAGAGATAAATTTAGCTGTCATGTTTCCTAGAATAGGATACAGCTAATTAAGCAATATAAAATCTTCAAATCTTCAACACTCCCCCTCAAGTTGGACCGAATAGTTCATCTGAGGTCAACTTGCATCTTAGTCCTTGAAACACACCAGGAGGAAGAGCCTTAGTAAGAATGTCGGCAATCTGGTTTTTGCTGCAAATGTATGGAGTTGTAATGGTTCTGTCAAGTATCTTTTCTCGCACAAAGTGGCAATCGACTTCAATGTGTTTGGTTCTTTCATGAAAGACAGGGTTTGAAGCGATGTGTACTGCTGCCTGGTTGTCACAATATAGTTTGGTTGGTTCACTTACCGACTTGCAATTCAGTTCATGAAGTAAGGCACGTAACCATACTATTTCACTTGTAGCAGCAGCCATGGCTCTATACTCAGCTTCTGCACTAGATCTGGCAACCACTGTCTGTTTTTTGCTTTTCCAAGTTACCGGATTTCCACCGACAAACATGCAAAATCCGGAAGTTGACTTTCTGTCTAATGGATTACCTGCCCAATCGGCATCAACATAGCCCATGAGATTTATGTGCCCATTTTTCTTCATTAGTATTCCTCTTCCTGGAGTTGCCTTCAAATACCTAAGTAAATGATTTACAAGTCCCATGTGTCCCTTGGTTGGCTTTTGCATGAATTGGCTTATGTAACTAACAGCGTATGATATGTCCGGTCGAGTTATGGTGAGATATATCAATTTGCCTATCAATCTTTGAAACTGCTCAACATTTTTCAACTGTGTATCATCAATGCTACCTTTATCATTGTACTCCATAGGTGTACTTGCCGGCCTTGCACCCATCATGCCAGTCTCTTTGAGCAGGTCAAGGACATATTTTCGTTGAGATAAGAACAACCCTTTGTGAGATCGAGCTACTTCAATGCCTAAAAAATATCTCAAAATACCAAGGTCTTTAATGTCAAATTGTTGTTTCAAATGTTGTTTAAGAAGTTCAATACCTGATTTGTCATTTCCGGTAATTACCAGATCGTCAACATAAACTAACACCACAACTAATCCGTTGCAAGATCTTTTAATAAACATGGAAGAGTCAGTTGAGCTATGCTTGAAACCAAATTTAACTAACGCAGTGCTGAGTTTACCGTACCAAGCCCTAGGAGATTGTTTAAGACCATAAATGGCCTTCTTTAAAAGACAGACTTTATTACCTTGGATATGATATCCTGGAGGTGGATCCATATAAACTTCTTCTTCAAGATCTCCTTGCAAGAACGCATTTTTTACGTCCATTTGAAATAACGGCCATTCACAATTAGCAGCAACAGATAGTAATACCCGAACAGTATTCATTTTAACTACCGGGGCAAAGTTTTCTTTGTAGTCAATCCCGTACGTCTGGGTAAAATCTTTTGCAACTAATCTAGCCTTATGTCTTTCTATTGACCCATCACTGTTATATTTGGTTTTATAAATCCATTTACAACCCACCGTTTGTTTTCCTTTTGGTAGAGGAACTAATTTCCAGGTTTGGTTACGGTCAAGAGCATCTATTTCTTCTTGCATAGCTTTGACCCATATTTCATGCTTGCAAGCATCTTCATATTTGAATGGTTCAACCACTTTATCAACAGCAGTTAAAAAACAGCGAAATTTTGGTGCAATTATGTCATACCTGAGGTGCTCCTGTATAGGATGTTTGGTAGAATAGAAAGTTACAAATTCATTCAGGTATGCAGGAGTTTTGGTGACCCGGCTTGATCTTCTAGGCTGCCTTTCTTCTCCGCCAGCAGGTTCTGTTTGATTTAGCCCGTTAGCTTCACTGGGTTGGTTGGCCTCACTGGGCTCCTCAGGAACCTCGGGTTCACCCGCTTGACTGGGCTCCTCGGCCTCACTAGACCCGTTGGCTTCACTGGGCTCCACTTGACCTGCGCTTGGCAATTGACCCGCGTGACTGGAGGCTGGGCCATGGTCTGCTTGGTCTGCTTGATCCGTGAGATTTTCTTCACTGTTGGCAGGGATTAACACAGCCCAATCACTGTAGTAATCTTTCTCTCCCTGAAAACTGTAAAACATCAAATTTTCGTTAAATACAACATCTCTTGAAATGTGCAGACGCCTGGTGTTTGGGTCGAAGCATTTATAACCCTTTTTTGTGGTCGAGTACCCGATAAATACACATTTTCGAGCACGCGGATCTAATTTTCCACTATCTTGTATATGTGCATAGCAAACACATCCAAACACACGTAGATGCGATAAACTGAATTTCCGACCATATAGAATTTCCATTGGGCTTTTGTTGTTCAAGATTCTACTAGGTAAACGATTAATCAGATAACAACTTGTGAGAATTGCATCTGCCCAAAAAGTCTTTGGTAAATTGGCCGAAATAAGAAGGGCTCTAGTGACATCTAGCAAGTGTCTGTTTTTTTGTTCAGACACACCGTTTTGCTGAGGGGTACCAACACACGAAGTTTGGTGAATAATACCCAAATTGCTCAGTAACTCTTGAAAATTGTGGTTTGTATACTCTGTTCCATTGTCAGTTCGCAGAACTTTAACTGTGGTATTAAAAATATTTTTCACCATATTACAAAAAACTTGAAAATGATCACAAACTTCTCGTTTAGATTTTAAAAGGTAGACCCAAGTAGCACGAGATTTATCTTCAATAAAAGTGACAAAATACTTAAATCCTTCCCTTGAATCAACTGGGGCATATCCCCAAACATCGGAATGCACCAAATCAAATGAATTAACTGATTTATTTAAGTGTTCTGGAAAGGGAAGCCTATGTTGTTTGGCAAAATGACAAGCATCACAATTATTAGAGTTGTGAGTAAAAGATAAATCTAAAGCATGTAACACCCGATCTGATGGGTGTCCCATACGCAAATGCCACAGAGAAGCCACTTTGTTGGCAGCTGTGAGTGCAACTTTATTCAACTCTAGAGTGTACAACCCGTCTTTCAATTTTCCTTCACCAATCATCTTCTTGGTGATCCTGTCCTGAAAAATCACCTTATCAAGAGTAAAGATGATGTCACAATTCCATTCCTTCGCACACTTACTCACAGATAACAAATTGGTCTTTAAGTCAGGTACAACCAGAACATCAGTTTTCCGGGAAAGAAGGTTTACTGATCTTGTTCCCGTAGTTGGAATTTGAACTCCATTTGCTACTGTCACAGTTTGGCAATCAAGTCTAGGCTGGATATCATTCACTAACTGGGGAGAGCTACACATATGGTCAGTAGCTCCTGAATCGACTATAATGCTGGAATTAAAAACGCTAGAGAGTGCTAGAACATTACCAAATTTCACCAAATTACCAGTTTCAGTCGAAGATCCTCCAGTTCCCTGCTGTTCTGTCACTGATCTTTGTGTCTCAAGCAATTTCTGAACCTGCTGTGTAAGTTGGTTCAGCTGAGATTGCAAGTTGTTGCGGCTGTCGGAAACTGCAACGTGTGCCTCGATTGATCTGCCCCTTGCTGGCCGAAGATGTGGGTGGAGAATGTAGCACTGTTCTCTCGAATGCCCTTCCCTTTTACAATGGTCACAGAAGAGTCTTGATTTTTTCATCTTCCCTTTGGCCCAGCGAGTGTTAGTATCTCCTGACTTGTTGCCAGAAGCAACAAAGTGAGCACTGTTTTCAGCAGAGATATTGGGTTTTAAATTGGTACTCATGACACGCTTTCTAGTTTCTTCTCCTTGAATTATAGAGCATACAGTGTTGAGAGAGGGCAATTCTGCTCTGAGCAGTATGTCTCTCTTGGTTTCTTCGAATGCAGGAGATAGATTTGCCAGCAGTTGAAAAATTCGGTCATGTTCTTCTCGTTGAAGGTATTCTTTGACGGAAGATGCAACAGGTCGCAACTGCCGCAATTCTTCCCATTGACTTTTCATAATTCCAAAATATTCGGTGAATGACTGGTTAGCTCCTTGCTTCGAATTGGTGATGTTCTGTTGAAGTTCGAAGATACGGGAAGCGTTGTTGGCTTGCCCATACATCTGGTATAGTGAATCCCAGAGTTCTTTTGCCGTGTTTGCATAGGCAAAGATCCCATAGATCTGTGGCTCCATGCAATTCAATATTCCAGACATAACTGTAAGGTCACTGGCACGCCATTTGTTGAATTCAGGTGTCTTGGCTTCAGTCATAGGGTCATCTTTTATGTGGTTTAATTTTTCTTTGCCTCCAAGTGCGATGCAAATTGCCCGCGACCATGGGAGATAATTGTCTCCGTTGAGCATGAGATTAATCAGTTTGTTGGTATTTGAATTGGAGTTTGAGTCGGAAGCCATGGTGGTAAGTTAAAAGAGGTTTTGTGATTTTGGAAAAATCAGGGTTCAAAACAGAAAAATGGTTTCTGGTCAGGTGCCTTAACGGATCTCTACCCGTTAGCCTTAACGGATCTGTACCCGTTAGACACTGGCGGAAGCTGGTAGGGTCGGTGAAGCAGAGGCGATTGTGTCGGTGAAGCAGCAGGAGAAGGGTTGAGTTGAGTTGTGGTATTTGGATTTGAGTGTAAAGAGGTGATTGGGTCTGCTCTGTACCGACTTTGGTATTTGGATTTTAGTGATGGTAGAATTTGGTAGAAGTTACGGCAGGGAATTGAGGTCTGCTCTGAAGGGAATTTGATACCTGGTATTACCAGGAGAAACACACAGCCCCAGACGTATGCTCTGATACCATATAGAAATTCAGAGTAATCAGAGAATTGACACAGTACTCCCATGAAGCTCCCTCCCACCCATTATATTTCTTATATTTTGTTGTTCTGAATATTACAAGAGAGATTATAGCCTGATTTATAGACATAGTGATCAGGTTCTTATTTCTAGCAATGAGGCTAATCATAGCAACAAATATTCAGTAATTGGTAATTAGGCAATACAAAGAAAGAGATAAATTTAGCTGTCATGTTTCCTAGAATAGGATACAGCTAATTAAGCAATATAAAATCTTCAAATCTTCAACAGAATTAGAATTGACAAGTTCTTAATTTCGTGGAATTGGAATTGGCAGGCTTGTCTATAGGTAGAATGATTCGAGGAGACTCGGATTTTTCCAAAAAAAAATTGTTTTGTACTTAAAAAATAAAACATATATAAAAAATGAAATTAGAAAATTACATTAAGACAAAAGATTGACTCCAGTAATGGACTTTAATAATACAATGCAGCATACAAAAATAAACAGATAACTTTATAGTGTCTCATGCAAAATATTCAAAATACATAGAGAAATGAAAATATTACATATTTGATAAAGATCATAATCTTCATATTTAATATATGATATTGTTAAACGATATTTGAATCGTTCCAGTTTACTTAATACATCAATGGATTTCTCCATCCATAATTATACCTTTTTTATATTCGCATGGAAATTAAACAAAGACACCGTTTAAGCGTCTCCAGTTAACAATATAATTAGCCCAGTACATATTTGTTCTGATTGTTCAGTCTAAAAGCCCAATAAAAAGCCCACTACGTCAGCTTGTCTACGTATGCATAGGCTATCAATTTAGAAATCTAGCTTTGTTTCGGCCATGCCAGCTTCGTTCTAAAATTATTGCATTTTTAATGCTGCATAATCTCAGATGAGTTTTTTTTTTTTTTACCTTCTTTAAAAAATAAACAATTTAACTATTATTTTATAAAATTTCGGATTTTACCACTTCCACATGTTATACTTGCGAGGCTAACATGTTGGTTTTTCAATTTTTGGCATTTGTTTTTCAATTTCTATAATGAAAGAAAGTTAAATGTCACCATCACATTACCTAATTGCGAGACGGTGTGGCATGTCATGGCGTAACATTTCCTCTACTATTTCACACATATCACGTCAGTAGATTTTTTTTTTACTAAACGTATGTATTGTTATGTGTAACGATTTTCTCTATCATTTTTGACAAGTCGTAACATTATAATAAGTATTTTTCTGTCATAACATCATATTAGTAAATAGTTTTCTTTATATATAACGTGATCAAATCACAACATATTTGTCATATAACTTCCAAGTACGTCACATATTTAAAACAAGACTCAAATAGTCAAATATCATAAAACTAAATTTTATGTAAAAAAAAAAGTCATTTGTAAGATCTACATGAGGAAATAAATAGCTTGCCAAACATTGCGGATACACTCGCCACGGGAGTTCATATCTATGTGGTAACAAAATATTTCTGTTTAGATTCGGATCTTCTTTAATATTTATAAGAATTCTGATCGGACGGTTGGAGTCTAAACAGAAATATTATGTTACTTATGCAATATGAATTCCAGAAGTGGAATCATTGGATCTCTCCGTATCAGGGATTTTTTTTAAAAACCGTAAATCAAAAAATTAATTCTACCAAACCAGCATGATAGCCTCTGTTTTTACAAAAACCATCAGAACCGAGATGCCAATTCGGTCCCAACGATTTTTTTTTCTCCGGACCGAATTGGCATCTCGGTCCCTACCTTTTTCACAGCAAAACAATGCCGAACTCTGCGGCCGATCGTGTTGCCTCGTCTGGACCGAAATGGCATTTCGGTCCAGAGAATTTTTTTTCAGACCGAGTAGCCATCTCGGTCCAAAGAATTTTGGCATTATTTTATTCTGTGGATACTCGGTCCAGAGAATTTTGACATTATTTTATTCTGTGGATACTCGGTCCAGAGAATTTTGACATTATTATATTGTGCTATATTGAGAATTTTTTTGCGAGACCAAGTAGCCATCTCGGTCCAGAAGTTCTATCCAATAAAATAAAATGTATTCTGCTCTCTCCTCTCTGCATTATTTTTTTGCGAGACAGACAGAGAGCTTCTTCTTTCTCTCTTACACCTTTCCGAGACCTTCATGCCTCTCTATTGTGCATAGTTTCAGTTTTCCAAATTACAGATCGGCTCCTGCATTGTGCCTCTAGCGTTCGTCTGAATACTGTAGTAAGTTTTTTTTTTCAATTATGATCATATTTTTTGCTGTAAAATTGAAAATTATCAAAGGTTAATCGTGAAACTTTTTGTTCAGGAAATGTCTCAAGTATTAATAAATGTGTATCACAGACGCGAAATTACAGACGCACCGACCTGTACATTTCCTGTTACTAACTCAACTAGTCTTGATGAGCTAAGAAGACAGATATATGTTGACATTCGTTTGCTCCCTAGCCGGTTCGATCTGACAATCAGCGCACGTTAGAACACGGCACCACCTGGCTCAGCAGAAAAATACCAGTTGTTCAACATAGACCACGAAGCGACTTGGTATATGGTGCTTGCGAATGCCACTCCGGTATTGAATTTTAAACTTCTTGAATTAGTGGTTGAGTCAGTACCAGTTGTTAGTCAGACCAATTATGACCCATACCCGGGTAGTGTACCCGGAACTAGCAGAGACATACCGGTGATTGATTCACCGGCACATTGTGATGAAACCCCCGAAACACCCCCGGTTGATTTGCAGAATTATTTTGACCAACTGAATAATGATACTGACTCAGAAACAAGCTCTGACCCTGATGACACGGTTGTCGGGGAAGAGGAAATGGCCGAAATTGAGGATCAGATTAGGATGGAAGAAGTAAGGAATGAGTGGCAATCGTCTATTCCTTTTATTAATCGGGGATTGCAGCATCCTTGTTCGCAATTTAATGACGATGTGTCAATGCCGTACAAGGATGAAGCATTTTTTGGTCATCCACCCATAATTGACCGTCCATTTTCGGTGGGACAGATATTTGAATCCAAAGCTGATCTTAAATCGAAGTTGAATGGATATGCCATGGATAATAACTTAGAAATACAACAAACCCAGACCAATCGTAACAGATATGTGGTTGTATGTACAGTAGAGGGGTGTCCGTGGAGGGTATACGCAAAAACCACTGCGACGGGCAATTGGACAATTGCAACAAACCCATACGAGCACAATTGTTACAGTACTACATGTACAGCAGACAGTCGTCAGATGACTGCCAGGATGATTGCTGATATAATCAAACCGGGTCTGAAGGAGGACCTGGAGATGTCAATAAAAGCATGTCGAATTGCAGTTAGAGGGAAGTACAAAACGGTTGAGCCTTCATACAGCAAGATTTGGAGAGGGAGGGAGCTGGCTATTGCCGATTTATTTGGTTCTTGGGAGAAAGCTTACGAACTGCTACCTTCTATGCTCGGTGCAATCCAGAGGTCTAACCCAGGTACAAGATACAGAATTGATCACATACCATCTAGCACGTTGGGCGAACATATTTTCATCCGTGTGGCATGGGCTTTCGGTCCATGCATTCAATCCTGGCCATATCTCCGACCAGTTATAAGTGTAGATGCAGGACACCTATCCGGCAGGTACAAAGGAAAACTATTCATGGCATGCGCTTATGATGCAGAACAACAATTACTGCCAATAGCATTCGGAATTGCGGAAGAGGAGACTTTAGATAATTGGGGCTGGTTTATGCAATTTGTACGCGAAGAAGTTGTCGGCCCCGGTCGGATATGTGTTATATCAGACCAGCATGCTGCAATCCGTTTAGTGTTTGATCGTACTGATTTAGGGTGGTGTGAGGAGAGGGGTGAAGCAGTTCATCGATTGTGTGCTCACCATATTGCGGCGAATGTGTACAAGTTGTGCAAGGACAAAGTAATTGAACAAATTTTCACTGTGTTTGTGGGTAAGATGAAACCTTGGAGGTTTGATGAGGGTATGGAAATGATAGAAGGTAGGAGCATTACTACTCACCAGTACATCATGTGGTGCGGTAAAAGGTTGCAAAATCTTGAAGAAGAGCCTCTGCAACTCCATAAATGGGCACAATGTCATGACGGAGGCCCAAATAGGTGGGGTATTATGACTACGAACAGATCAGAATCATTGAACAATGTTTTTCGAGTGGCGCGCCAACTGCCTGTAACGGCAATAGTTGATCGCACATTCTATAAAGTTGTGGATTGGTATGTCAGAAGAGGTGCGGTTGCTCGAAATTGGCATCAAAATGGAATGAGACTATCAGGAAAAATCATGACAGCGTTAGAACGTCGGATTGCCAAAGCAAAGGAGCACCAAGTGATACCAATGGGTGGTGAATTTCCCATCTACGAGGTCATCGATCATGATGGAACCCAAAGAACGGTATGTCCGCTATTTTCTTAAATTTAGTATAACTTTCTCAATTTGTAATATTTAAATAACATGATTAATTGATTGTAGGGGGTGAAGGGAGACATGAAGTACGAAGTTAGATTTCCAGAAGGGGAGCAGGGAATGGCTGTTTGTGACTGCCAGAAACCGCAATTTACTGGCATTCCCTGCAACCACGTCTTGGCGGTGTGCTGTAAGAGACATCTAGATCCGATGAGATATGTAAGTCACTATTATAGCGTTGAAAATTATGTCAACACGTGGAGAGGTGAGTTTCACAGCTTCGGCAGCCACCGCAATTGGATATACGAGTTGGGAGCACCTAAAATCAAGCCGGACATAAATAAGATTAACAAGGGTAGGAGGAAGCACAAGCGAATTCCTAATGCTATGGATGTTATGGAAGCTCAATGTAGGCCACGCAGTGGAGTACAACGTCCAGAGGGATCCGGTAGAAGAAGACCGTCAGGTATCCACATCGTAATTGTGAATTAGTACATATTTTTAATTAAATTAAGATTTTACACACTCAATTATATTTATATCCTCACTGTGCAGGGGCAACTGTTGAAAGACGAAGAAGCGTATCTGTCATCCGGCCAGAAGCATCTGCATCTGCTAGGTATACAGAGGCATCTGCTCCACAAGAAAGACGGAGAAGCGTATCTGGCACCCGGCCAGAGGCATCTGCATCTGCTAGGTATACAGAGGCATCTGCATATGCTCCACATGTACAAACAACTGGTAGTCAAGCAGGACCATCTGGTAGCCGACCATCTATTGGTCGGACGACTAGTCGTTTGGTGAACAAATTCTTGAGACGTAAGGAACGATGAATATTGTCTAATGCAAGACCATGTTTTATATAAGACTATGCTAGTCTGTTTTTTTGGAATTTCTGTTTTTCTGTTTTTCTGAATTTCTGACCTCCGTCGACAAATCGTCAGAACTGTAGCAAACCGTAATATTTTTGTATGTACAAGTTATATTATCTGAAAACTAGACTTCGACGCCTTTCTTTCCATATAAAGAACCCAAAATTCCATGTAGCCATTTAATCATAATTGAATTTCCAATCTAGTCGAATTTCTGTTCTGTTTTTTTGGAATTTCTGTTTTTCTGTTTTTCTGAATTTCTGACCTCCGTCGACAAATCGTCAGAACTGTAGCAAACCGTAATATTTTTGTATGTACAAGTTATATTATCTGAAAACTAGACTTCGACGCCTTTCTTTTCATATAAAGAACCCAAAATTCCATGTAGCCATTTAATCATAATTGAATTTCCAATCTAGTCGAATTTCTGATTTCTAAATTATCTGAAATTATTAGAATAAATTGATTTCTAAATTATCTGAATTTCCAACCCAAAATTGATTTCTAAATTATTAGAATAAATTAACTCATCACTGGATCCGAATTCAAAATTTAAAAAAAAACGTACCTATCCACATCGTAAGGTCCCGACTCTGCAATTGCCCAGGGTGGTTGAGCGATATATTCTGCCCAGTGAGTGTTCCAGTCTGCACTTAATACGTCACCTCTTTCTAAACCCTGCGCACGGTTCATACTGCGGAGGCCTTCCAGATAATCAAAGGGCAATGGAGCCGCCGGAGGAACTAGCTGAAATAATCTGAACTGCCGGTAAACCCTCTCAGGAAGATGAATCTCACACTCCCAGAAATGGACCAACCACACGCGATATCTAAATATGGGCCCATCTCTAATCCCGCGCGAAGGTTGTTGGTGGTAGTAAGTCGTATACGGCATCCAGTTGACAACATTTACAGTCAGACGCTCAAACTGGTTACGATATTGCGATACACCTAAGTTGTGAACACATTACAAATAAATATTGAATTAACACTAAATTATATTGAGAAATATAATTTAAATACATGTTTAAATAAATGTACCTCTAATAGGGTTGCCATCCCATTGATGCGGAATAGTCCATCTTGCGCCAAAAGCCAGCCTCTCCAATAGGTTTTCACCGCCAAATGGTAAATCGTGCCTGCCTCTGGGCCGGCCTATAGGAAACCGAGTCCAACACCACATCTGCAGCAGTAGTAATGGACCATTAATCGAAACCGTTGCCTTTCTGCAAGCCCGAGACAACTCACGATACAGGCAGGCAAGTACAGCACCTCCCCAATTGTAGTCCTCTTCCAGGGGTCCCAAATTCTCTAAGAACTGCAAGTACATGATCGGGACAGAACTTGAGTTCGCATCGGGAAACATCATCGATCCAAACAAGTCCATGCAGTATGCCCGTGTGTGTCGGTCGACGATCTCCTGGGGAGTGTCATGTGCCAAGTTTCCGTTAAAGCGGTCCTTCAACCATTTTAGTCGCATATGGTATTTGGATCTCTTAACTTCGCCATTGTTGGCCACCTTTGAATAAAAAAATTCATCATCACTGTCTTCATTGCCGTCATAGACCTCATGCCCTAGGCAATCTTCGATCAGTAGTGACCAATTATCATCTGTATGTCCAGCAATTGTCTTTCCTGTAAACATAGATGTTAGAGATAAATATATACTCGATTTTTACAATACAATTTAATACACTACAATACGCTAAAAAAAAGATACATTACTCTAAATATTTATACAATTTATTTACACTAAATATTAATAGGATTTATTTACACTAAATTACTCTAAATATTTACACTAAATTACTCTAAATATTAATAGGATTTATTTACACTAAATTAATTTATTCCTAAATTAATTTATTCCTAAATTTATTTACACTAAATTAATTTATTCCTAAATTTATTTACACTACATTTATTTACACTAAATTACCTGCACTAAATATAAATTACTCACAAAAGTATAAATTAGTAAGAAAAAATATTTTACCTTGAACAGGTAAGCCCCACAGACAGCTGACATCTTCCAGTGTCACTGTGCACTCCCCCACCGGAAGATGAAAACTATTCGTCTCGGGCCTCCACCTCTCGACGAGCGCAGTGATCAACGCTTTATCAATCTGACAATGCGTCACATCCTTCATCTGGTACAGGCCTAAATAAATCAAACCTTCTTTCATCCGAGGCTGGTAATGAATGCCCATTTGCCGAGGACCAGGACGCAGTGAACGAACAGGCTGGAATGATAATTTCATGCAAAATAATGTAAAGAACAAAAATTAATTTAAACTTCCAAGTTTATTTTGAAATTTAAATCCAACACGATATTAAACAAATACCGTTGTATTCACCAACAATATCTTGTGTTGCTCAGGAGGCAATTGCAACAAGCGTTGTTCAGCAGCCATTTTGCACTACAATATAAATAAAATTACAACATAAAAAAACTCCAGTTAGTTAACAAAAAAAAAGCCTAAATTACACTAAAAAAAGCCTAAATTATTCTACATTTATTTTTAAAAAAAACTATGACCAAGATTACTCTACATGCAAACCAAATCATTATACAATTACTAAACACTATATACAATAAATTTATACACTAAATTACTCTAAATATTTATAAAATTTATTTACACTAAATATTTATACAATTTTTATACAACTTACTTACACTAAATATTTATTCACACTAAATTTATTTGCACTAAAAAATTATACAATTTATATACAATTTATTTACACTAAATATTTATTCACACTTAAATTTATTTACACTAAATTACTCTAAATTACTCTAATTACTTTAACTACTTATACATTTTATTTATACTACAATACATTAAAATACACTACAATCACTAAATAAATAACACTAAAATAAACTAATTTACACTACAATACACTAAAATAAACTAATTTACACTACATACAAACTAAACTAAATAATTTTACAAAAAAAATTAAAATTCGGATTTTTTTCCTAAATTAAAAATTCACACTATAATACATTAAATTAAACTACAATACACTAAAAAAAACTAATTTATTCTATAACTAAACTAAATAATTATAAATTTCGGATATTTTTTTCAAAAAATAAATTTAATCACGTACCCAATGAAACTTGTAGATCTGAAGCTTTTCTTGTTCTTTCAAATATGTAATTAGAATAAAAAATGGCTGAAAATTTGAGGGGTTAAAATTAAATTTTTTTGGTTTGGTTTCGGGTAGAGGAAGAGGAAGAAGCTCTCGGGTAAGAAGGACAATAGGAGAAAGAAGAAGGGAGTTGGCTTCTCGGTCCCGAGTAAAGAAAACAATGGGACCGAGTTGCCTTCTCGGTCCGGAGGAAAAAACAATGGGACCGAGTTGGCTTCTCGGTCCAGAGGGAAATTTGGTCCGGACCGAAATTCCAATTCGGTCCGGAAGTATTTGTGGATTTTCTGTGGCGCGAGGTGCGCCAATATTTAAAATAAAGGGGGACCGAGATGCCAATTCGGTCCGGAGAAAAATAATTTATTGGGACCGAATTGACATCTCGGTTCTGATGGTTTTTGTAAAAACACAGGCCATCATGCTACCATATCAGGCTCTCTGCCACGCACATGCTTTGGTCGTTTCATGGATCTCATCCAACCGAAACTTACCTCAACAGAGCACCTTCGCGATCTGAGAAGTACGAATTTGGTTTTCTAAAATCGATAATGGGAATAAGGAGTACTGTGTAACAGTTCATCGCCGCACATGTTCAGCTTTCAGAAGAAATGCAAAAGTACGTCATGGCCGTAGCCAGATTATTAATGAAAGGTAGACAAAATCAAAAAGGGGAATTTCACGTATACCCGAACTTCAAAATTATGTATTGTCTTCTCTGAAGTTTAAAATTATGTATTTCTTCCTCTAAATTTCAAAAACTCACAAATTTATTCATTTAGTGTCTTTCATATTAAAACTCATTCTAAAATTTTAAAATATCTATTTTACCCTTTAATTTTAAAAACATATGAAAGCCCATCAGATTCAAATTTGAATCTGAAGGGTTCCTCTACCGTCCGATCTGCACGCATCGCATTAATATCTGTGCGCATCGCTTCAATGTCCGTGTTGATCTAGCACCCACGGATCTTAAAGCAATTCTGATCCGCATGCATCGCATTAAGATCTATGCATGTCACTTCAATATGCGTGTGTGTTCGCATCAAGATTTGTGTCGATCTTGCGCGTACAGATCTAAAAGCAGTTCGGACGGTAGATGAACCGTTCATATTCAAATTTGAGTCTATGGGCTTTATATGTTTTTAATAAAGGGTAAAATGGCTATTTTATAAATTTAGAATGAATTTTAATATAAAAGACAATAAAATGGATAAATTTGTGAGTATTTGAAGTTGAGAGAGGGAAATACGTAATTTTAAACTTTAGAGGGGGGAATACGTAATTGTGAAATTTTTGAGGGGTGTACGTGAAATTCCCCAATCAAAAATCCCGACCCACCTCCCGAGGAATTCTTATCCTCTGCATTAACGAACATCCGTTAATAGATGTGGACCATCCGATTGAGATCCGCACTAATATTAAAGGGCTCCGTGCATTAAAGGCATGGGCCGGATTGGCTCTGATCCTTATCAAACGGTCGAGATGCATTAAGCTCAAAAGATTCTCTTTTGAGTTAATGCAGAAGTTGCGAACTCCCTCTCGAGTCTCTCATGAGCCGCTTGCCAGCTTCGCACTCAGTGGCTAGTCAGAATTTAAGTCAGAAGTGGACAAATATCGGATTTGAGTTTTACCTCCTTTGCTGATTTGTATTTTCAGAGCAAATTAGGTTCGAATTCGGGTTCAAATCGCCTGCATAACTCCTTTCTCACCTCCGTTGCCAACTGACTCGCGCCTCCCTTTCCACCTCTGCCTCCGCTGAGCCGTCTCTTTTTTTCAAATAACGCTTTTACTCATTTGGAATCGCTCTCGCTGTGTTTTTTTCTTTAGACGAGTCCCGTCTAGTGAGATATTTTTTTTTTCGAATCGCACTCTGTGCACAAATCAAGTTCGGATTCTTTTTTTTTTTTTTTCTAAACAAACTGCTGTGAAAGGAATTGGACTGCGAGTCAAGGGCAAATCTAATTAATATATAGGAGTAATTAATTTTTAATTTCTCTCGCAGTGTCGTACGTGTTGCAACTGAAAGGAGATATCTCAAATTTTGAGTTAATCTAAAGTAGGGCTAAAAATCTAAAGTAGGGCTAAAAATTTTTCGTTGCCTATTACGAGGTCAATACTATTGCTTTGAGATTTATGCCGAACGTATTTGAACGAGCGAGATTTTCTACAGAAACACTCAAAGTTTGAGAGATATCTCAGAGGATGCGAACAGAGGTGCTATCGGGTCGGGTAGGTCCGGATACTATTATATTTGTATATTTGGATCCGTACTCTAAAAGTGTTCAGGTCCAAATTTCAATTCATATACTTATTTGTTTCAAATCAGTTCGGGTCCGGATCCGGATACCTATCTACTCGTAGATACTTCGGATCTAGTCTTTTTCGGTTCCGGGTAGATATATACTCATAACTTGTTTATGGATTATCGGGTCCGGTTTGGATCCGGGGCAGGTCCGGATCTGGTGCAGGTATATGTCGCAGCTTACAAGCATTTGAGAAACACTTTACGTTTAAATATAATTATAATTTCTTAAACATCTCACATAATACATCATTATAATATAAATTAAAATCTACTCCAAAATATTAAAAGCGAGATAATTTTAGAAAGTAATATATTGGAGAAGGTGATTTCATTATATGGTTCCAAAAATTGAGGAATATAATATTAATATCAATTTGTTTCAATTAGCGAAGAGAGCAATAAATTTCAATAATCTGTGCAGAAAGATAGATACATAATAGATAAAGAGACCAAGAAAGAAATTAATTAGCTTCAAAAATTTATAGGCAAAAGATGAACATGACATTTGATTTCAATAATCTGTGCGAAAAGAGCAATAAATTTAATTCAAAAAATTAAAAAATACTACAAATGATTGTTTTTTCATAGTTATTAATATATGTGTTTATATTAAATAATTATAAAGAAATGGTATTATCATTTTATTAGGTATTTATACAGATATCGGGTCGGATTTGATTATGAGTTGGATAACTAAATCAAACTCATACTCTATCCATTACAGTATTGGTTCCGGTTCGAATCCAGGTCAGATATTAAATTATTAGTTTTGTAACCGTATCCATAATTTAACCGGTTATATTTTTTAAACCATATCATATCCAAATTAATCGGATCCGGGCCAGTTCTGGTTCGGATCCGGTTCGGTTCCAGATTGGATCCGAGTAATTGGATAAAACTTAAAAGTAAATGCGAATTCTCTAGCCTGACAGTCTCGCTCTTTTTTTTGTATTTTTTTTTTGTAAGTTGGACTGCAAAAAAAAAAAAATGAATTGGATTGTCCGCTATGAAAAGATGTTGTACAACACTAGGAGGAGTAGACAAAATTTCTAGATATAATAGGCAATGACTAGATTCAACATTGTTTTCAACGAGTTGTTCACTATTGACAACCTCAAAAATAGATGATGGCCGACCACAAACATGTGTATTATGTGTCATCGCAACGAGGAATTAGCAAAACACATGATGGGAGAATGCTCGTTTGCAAAAGATTTATACCAGATTATGGATATCGATATGCAAATGCGGCAACAACCAATTGAGGTACTCATGCAAGTCAAATCAACAAAAAAGCAAGAGGAACTTTTCTGATTACGATGTTTGTCATATGGAGGGAGAGATGTGCACGGACTTTCCGAGATTTCAACAAAAGACCGACGAACCTACTAGAGGAGGTGGTCCAGCTCATGCGGAGCCACGCTCATCAGACGGGAGGAGTTTAAGAAGCGAATAAAATTTCTTTTAATGTATTTCTTTTTCAGTACTTTTTTAGAATTTGGGTTTCTTTTTCACTCTTTTACTTAATCTTACTTTCAAGCTTTGTTTAGGTTTTAGCTCAAATTTTCTTGAGCAAATTGTTTTTTTCATTTGACAAGCAGCTACAACTTTTTTGTAACCGCGATTATCAATCAAATATGAGCGTAACTCTTATTTTTCCTCAAAAAAAAAAATTTGTTTTTCAAATTGCTTAATTAATATTGTTGGCTCGGATCATATATTTCTCGTTCAAATTCTGATCTTGATTATCTCAAACTCTATAAAAATTGAACTTCAAAAACTTTTATTCAATATTATTTTCTACTGGTTTGGTCATTCTTAAAACACTCAATGATATTTTTAGTCTGCTAACTATTTTGCACTGTAACAATTTATCTGCTTTAGTAAAGCAGATCGTGATAAACGATTATTTTGATATTTTTTCGTTCACTCTAATTGGACGATGCATTTTGAAATTTCCAAAATGCATATTTAGATTTAAATAATCTTTTTCAAATTATAGTTTATACTTTTTATTAATATAATTATTTTTTAATAGAATATCCATATAACTTTCTATAACTTTTGGAAAGTGATTCAATTCTTTTTATATATGCACTATAAGTGCTTCACAAAGGTAGATTGTAGAGGACACAATTCAATATTTTATATTCTCTCAAGATGGGTTATTTTTATTCTCTCTAAATGAATTATAGCCATTGAAAACATATTATCTAATTAAAAAGAAAAAAATAATGAATTGGTGCATATTCTATCCTCAAGATAACTAACATGCATGTTGTTAATTCGGATGTTTAAATTCAAAACCTTTTCTTTTTATATATATAAAATAGTGGGTAAATATTTAATTTTATTTAAATTATGAATTTTTGTATATATTTAACTAATTAAGTACAAAATAATTAATGGTTTTACGATTTTCTTTCGTGAGAATTTGTAAGAATTTGGTAGAATGAGATTTATATCCGAAATATGTTTTGTGGTCATTTGAGAATGAAAAAATTGATCCATAGAAAAATATATGAAAATCAAATTTTTACATAAATATGTGGAAATAAAATACGATGTTGGACTTAATTTTTTTTCTCGCGTGTCATCTCGTGCCAACTCCCACTTTTCATATTATCAATTTTGTTTTTTTTGTTTGACATTTTGTTTGATTTCTTTATTTTATTATAAATTATTTTTTCAGCATTACCTTTATTTTTACTATTTGTTTACCATTATTTTTTCATGATTTTACTTTGATAATTTTATTTTTTTAAAATATTATTATATTTTAATTATTAAACTTTAGTTTATTAGAATTGATAATTATTTGATCAATAATTATTAATAAAAAATATTATTTACAACAAGTTTATAAAAAGATATACAATTTTTTATGAATATCTCTATTTCTCAAGACTATTTTCATAGTACAAACAAACGAAAATTTTAGCACAATCATATGATTATTTCCGAACCTCTTCAAAAGTATAAGTTTCCATAAATTAATTTATAGATTTCTATACTCAAAAAAATCTTATCCTGCACAATTCAGTAACAACCGAATATGTCCAATTTCTGAAACGGAATCTAAGCCTCCAGCACATAACTACACTGGAGAGGATATGGATCATCTTGTCGTGTTAAGTGGGGCCTACAAGTCACATCATGAGTATCTGTTGCGAAGATGGCTGGAACTAGTGGCTTGAAAAGGGTCCGGTTCGGTCCGGGCCGGTCCAAACCCGCCCGGTCCCCGGGTTGACTCGGGCACGGGTTAGCCCGGGTCAACGGGTTGAGTCGGGTAGGGGGGGCGGGTTGGGGTCTGACTCGGCCGAACCTAACCCGGTCTAAACCCGGCGGGTTAGGACGGGGCGGGTTAGATCGGGTCGGGGGTCGGTCCGGTCCGGTTTGGTTTTTTTTTTTTTTTGTTTTCGTTTTTTGTTTTTTTTTTCTGTTTCCAGAGAGGCAAAGAGGGGCAGACAGAGGGCCAGCGGCAGATTTTTTTTTTTTTTTGCATTTTTTTTTCTTTTTATTTTATTTTAACTCAATATATTTTTTGTTATAACTTATAACAAAATCAAATTAAGTTAAAACCGAATTTTGTTAAAATCAAATTATTCTAAAACCGAGATATACCGAAATACCGAATTAGTTTAAAACCGAATTATTTTTTATCTTTAAAATCAAATTATTTTAAAACAATAGATTTAAAAACAAAAGTTACCCTCCTCCTTTATTCCGGGAGTATGAGATTGAGAATAATGAGTATGAGATTGAGATGTGAAAATTTATGAAGAATGGGGGTATATTTAAGGGTGTGTTTGGGGGGGGGGGGGAATTTGCCGTTGGAAACAGTAAAAAAAATTGAATTTCGGATTTTGGGCGGGTTGGCTCGGGTTGACTCGGGTCCCGCCGGGTTAGACCCGGGTTTCGGGGGGGTTAGGTCGGGTCTGACCCGGTTTCACGCGGGTTAGGTCGGGTTAGGGTCGGGGTAGATCGGGTTCACCCGGGTTAGGCCGGGTTTGGGGGGTTCAGCCGGGTTTTGGGTCGGGTTAGGCCGGTTCGGGTCGGTTTTAGGTCGGTCCGGGTCGGGTCCGGGTGGACGGGTTGACTCGGCGGGGGGAAGGTCGGGTTTCGCCCAGAAAACCGGATCCGACCCGTTTTAGACCCGACCCATCACTCTAGGACGGGTCGGGTCGGGTTCTGAGTCGGATTCGGGTCGGTTCGGATCCGGGTCACGGGTTTGCGCGGGTCGGGTTGGACCGTGCGGGTTTTGCCAATACACTAGCTGGAACCGCCTCTATATCTCTATATTTTATTAGGACTCGCTAACCAACCAGGCACGAGCTATGGAATTTTTTTAGAAGAATAAATTTTTTTTTATCAAACTAACTCGATTATTGATTATTTACAAAAATTATTGATTATTTACAAAAATTATAAGAATCGAGATGATATTTCGGTCCAAATTTTTTTTTCGGACTGAATTGCTATTTCAGTCTGAAGTGTTTTCACAAGTTTTATTCCAACAAGTACATTATTTTCTTTCGAAATCTGTGAAAACGGCTCGGACCAAAATAACAATTCGGTCCGGAAAAATTTAGACCGAAATGACATCTCAGTTCTTATAGTTTTTGTAAAAACCAAAGCAATCAAGTTGGTTTGGTAAATTATTATTTATTATTTATGGTTTTTAAAAAAATTTCCTTCCTATGTCCTCCTGTTTTCATGCATTGTTTATTTGTAAGTTTCAAAAAGCCAAAATTGATGCCAGGACATACGCATATCTTATATCTGTCTCCTTCTAGCACCGAAATTTCTTGGATAGCCAAAAAAATGTTTTTATTCACGGTAACATGGCATTCCATAACATTCCATGATTTCTTATTTATTTACAATCTATACTTGCAACAGATTCATCAATAACCAAGCAGTGTTAAGCACGCACATGGAGTTCGGTTATTTCCGAGACTTTCCAATATCCATTGCTCCCAAACTGGAGAGATCACTTAAATGTTACTGTTATAGTCGATATTTTCTGCGCTTAATCAGATTTGTTTTGCTTGCTTAAAATAAATGATCCTTCTAATATTGATTAAAGCATTCCTCCTTTTTTTTTTTTCTCTCAATGGCTATTTCTATTATATTAAAAGTTTTAGGACAAGAAACTACATCATTTACAAGTTTGGGTAACTAACTTTTTGATTGCATTGCAACAGAAAAGTATTGGTTACTAGTGGTTGTAAAGGATTTTGTTGTAATATATTTACAATCGATTTTTTGGTTGCAATTCGTTTGTTTATTGTAACTACAATCATTAACAATGTAGTAATAAGATATTGTAACACAATAGACAGTTGCTTTTGCTCATTTAATACAACTAGAATATAGTAGTAACAACATAGTATATCACAATGAAAATTTATGATTAATGCGTAGTAATAATCTATAACAACTAAATAAATAGTTTTTCTTATACATTTAGCACAATAAAAAAATATAATATAGCAGTAATAACACTAATCTATTTTAGATTTTTAGGACACTTTTCACAACCTCACACCTCCAGTGATATGTTTTAATGGAGAAGTGGCGGACAAAAGCAACCAACCAACGGAAGCCAGATACACAACCCTAGAGCTGTGCCCCTCATGATACTCTTTCTTTCTCAGAGGAATAAAACAAAAACTCACAGAACCCAGTAGTCATGTCACAGCTTTATTGAAAAAAACAGACACATTTAAATACACATGGCCCATAGCCCATAGGTATCAGTATATTACTATTATTATTATGTTTGTTTTCATATATGTCCCCATAAGTTTCTGATTTGTGGAAACACTTGGTTGTTATCTTTTTCATTCGGCCTACACGCTGATTTATTTTGAACAAGAGGAAAAATAACTTTAATGACTTGTATTGTATATACTTTTTGTCTTCATGTTTTGATTGTACTGACATCGTCAAAAAAAAATGTAAAATATGACATTTTCTTTTTAAAATGTATAATATTATATTATTATTACTTATAATAATCCAATGTCTGTCATGAGTTCCTCAAATAAATATATTTATATTTTTTTCAAACAAAATATTGTGAGTTTAGCTCATTCATTGAATTTTGGATGTAGCAAATTATTCTTTTTAAGAAAATATGTAAGAAATGTTATCAAAATTATATATGTATGTGTTTATCATTATCATCTATTGTGATATGAGGATAATTTATGGGATATAATATGGATTTTGGAGTAGGAGTTAGACTGAAGTCCATATGAATCAAACTTCTATTTAATGGAAGTTGGCAACCGTCAACCGATAAATTCAGGAATTCAAATCCTCTCCGGTACCGTAATAGCGAATCTTTTACAATTAGTAAATCTGGAACGTTCGTTTTAACTAGGCACAAATCTCAAAGCCCAATAATACTGCCCCTGTGCTAGTCCGAATCTCAAAGCAGTTGGGAGTAAATCTCAAGCCGTAAAGTGAGAGGAATCTTTTACAGTACCGGGAGGATACTTATCCTAAATTCAGTATTCTGAGAGAGCCTATTATCATAAAATGTAAACTTTAAAGTCCCTATATGTAAAATTATTATAAAGTAAGGTTTGTGTGCCTACATAAAGTCCCCAGTACCACACTTCACTGCTTCACTGAAGACTGAAGAGTGTAAACTTGACTCAGTACATCCACCCTCTCTCATGGCCTCTCCTCCTCCTCCTCCTCCATTCTCTTGCTTCCTTTGTCTATTATGGCTATCTATGATCAGTTTAGCCATTGTTAGCACAAATGCCACCCCACCAAAAAAACCCATAGATGTACCATTTCATAAGAACTATGTGCCGACTTGGGCTTATGACCACATTAGGTACTTCAATGGAGGCAAAGAGATCCAACTTGTTCTTGACAAATCCACAGGTATCTTACAAAATACAAAAATAATACATTAGAAAGAGAATGCATCTACTTGTTTTGTTTTCTCTGGACTGTCTTGTTCCCTTGTTAGGTGATTAGTGTTGTCATTTTTAGATCATGGTATTGGGGGCCAAAAATCTTTTGGGTGCATGTCAAAATAATGTGTCCATTTGATTTTACGGTATATGTATTAGGTTATTACTTATTAGGGTATTGATCTTTTTTCCTCACTGCTTACTACAATAAAAAAATAATAAATAAAAATTTCATTTGCCCATTGCAGTTTTGCTTCTTTAAATTTCAATAGTTTATTTTATGGGTGGGGTCCTTTTACAAAATCTTATCTAAAACCGGATCTAAACCGTCTGTTTGGTGCCAAAATTTATGGTTTTGATTCACGAGACCGTTTAAATTTTTTACGTTTTAAATCGTTCGCACCAATCTCAAAGCAGATCGAATGGTTTAAGCCCAACTTTGGTATAATTTGCCAAAAGCCCTTGGGACAAAACCCAATTCCAATTAGGGGTACTTATGCAATTTTGCTGATACATTTTGTTTTTGTATCTTTTTTTCTTTTTCCTAAATTTGCCTAGGAACTGGATTTCAGTCGAAGGGGTCATACCTATTTGGACATTTTAGTATGCAGATAAAGCTGGTCCCTGGAGACTCAGCTGGCACTGTCACTGCCTTTTATGTATGTCCATATCCAACCCACTTTTGTTCAAGCCCTACTTACTGTTTTAAATGCTACTTAAAATACTACAGCTGGTAGGTGCCTTAGTTACTAGAATCATGTTTGGTTGCTACATAAATTTAAGGAGGATTAAGTTGCTTATTCCTACTATTCATATTTTACATGTCCTTTGGTAGCTCAAGTCATGGCTTAAATTAATTTGTCTTAAGGAGTAAAATGTTGGAAAATGAATCTGCCTGGATTAACTGATCTCTTACTCCATCTTATGCCTGTTTCGTTTTGGATTAACTGACCTTTTACTCTATCTTATGCCTATTTTGTTTGGCAGCTTAAATGTACCAAAAGACTAGTCTACACTCTACACTAATCCCTGTTTTTATTTTAACATTTTATTTTTATTTTGCTAGTTATCGTCTCAAAACTCAGAGCATGATGAGATAGATTTTGAGTTCTTGGGTAACCGAACTGGACAGCCGTACATCGTGCAAACCAATGTCTTCACTGGAGGAAAGGGAGACAGAGAACAGAGACACTACCTCTGGTTTGATCCAACTAAAGATTACCACTCCTACTCTATTCTCTGGAATATGTACCAGATTGTGTATGTTCATTCTTTACTCCTAATTTATCAACTTTAGGCTTATTAACCTTTTAAATGAGGTTTGTTCTATTAAAAATAAATAAAAGAGACCAAGGAATAAATGAGGTTTGTTATATTAAAATCAGCATCTGTTGACTAGTAAAAATAAAGTATTTCTTCATTCCAATAGTGACTTCATCTTTGGCCTATTCCTGTCCTAGATTGCAGTTCTCAGTAAGGTTTATTCCTGATAAATTATCGAAAATAAATTGACATTGTTTTAGTTCGTAAAAAAATTATAACAATGAATACATTTTATCCAAACAACTGTGAGTTTCCCTGTAATGCACTAGTATAAAAAATGTAAGTGTCCTTTATTAATATTTAGAATGCCTGGAAGAATCCATTTGAATTTTAATAGGATGTATTGTGACCTAATTAATTATTTGTTTTAGCTAAAGACTCAAGTTGGTTCATAGAGGTAGAAACTATCAGCAACTGTACATGTACAAAAACTATCAAACATTTTTTAAGAAAAGAACAACACTGCTGTAGTTAATATGAGCAGGGGTTGTTTAGGAATCTTTGATTTGCAATTCCTGTCAACTGTCAAGAATTAACTGCCTCTAGTAGCTATTGGCCCTTTGCCTGTTGTCCAAATTAAATGTGCTTACTGGAATTCTGACCATTTAAAGTATTGGTGGCATTAAATATGCATTTTTACTCTGATCTTATCTAAAATCACATATCATTCCCAGAAAAGAAACAATAATAAGGGACCATAGCAGATACAGGACTACTATTACACTTGGTATTTATCTACTTGTATCTAATCCAGCCAAGATGGGACCAAGAGGAACTTCACTGTACAGTGCCAAAAGCATTCCTATAGAACTTTTGGCCAGAAACAAAACCTTGAAGCGTGAATAGGATTATTGGACCTTAATCTCTTTTCAAATTTCAATGTGCAATATACAATTATATATATATATATATATTTTTGTAAAATGCAGGTTTTTTGTGGATGATGTACCGATACGGATGTTCAAGAACAGCAAGGAACTAGGGGTGCGATATCCGTTCAATCAACCAATGAAGCTGTACTCCAGCCTCTGGAATGCTGACGACTGGGCCACACGTGGTGGCCTGGAGAAAACTGATTGGTCCAAGGCCCCCTTCATGGCCTCCTACCGGGGCTTCCACATTGACGGCTGTGAGGCGTCAGTTGAGGCTAAATTTTGTGCCACACAGGTCAGTACTACCAAGTGCTAACAGTATTTTGATAAAATGAGACAATGGAACAGTTTCTGTATAATGGGGGGTTTACTTTGAACATTTAGATAAACTAATTAGGGGCATTAATTGATTGATAACTTTTCTTTGTATTATACAGGGAATGCGGTGGTGGGACCAGAAGGATTTCCAAGATTTAGATGGGTGGCAATACCGGAGACTCCAATGGGTTCACAACAAGTATACCATATATAACTACTGTAACGACCGATCCCGCTACCCCACCCTGCCTCCTGAGTGCCACCGGGACCGGGACATATGATATGAACATCTTACATTTCATTTCATATTAATATTCCCCATGCCCCATGTTTATTTAATTTGTTTTATTTATAGATATTTAAGTTTGAGGCCAGTCATGGATCAATTAGTATGTAGATTTTGATTTATATTGTTCCCTTCATAATTCTGTAGTTGTTTGTGCTACAATATGTTTTGAGCTTTATATCAGTGGCATCAATTGAGGATATTACTTGGAGATCAATTGTGGATTGTCAGATCAGCATTGGACAGTTGATGATTCAACACAATTATATAATGTGAGAAACCAGAATGATATTGTGTGAGCCACTTAACCGAAACGGGTTGGTGCATCGTATTTTTGTACTACACCCTCTATGTAGACTAATTCGGATTTCCTAAATAACTCAAACTTTGAGTTTGAATCCGAACCCGAAGTAGCTGGGCTTTAGAGTAGCTATTAGCCTATTAGTTAGTGCCGCCAGCGTTAATGGCCTAAAATGGAAAGACTCAATGGTAGCCTCTATTTTGAAGTGAATAATACACCGTGTTAAAGTTGGCCCAAATTGAAAATTCATAACAAAAAGATATTTAACAATCTACAAGCTAAAAAGGGTTTTCTGTTGATATAATAACCATATTAATTTTATTTGCGACTAATGAGAAAACAATATTTAAAGCAAACAGATCATTAAAATGCATGATTAAGGACTTTATTCTCCCTGCTCTATGCTAGACTGTGTTGCACTTCTCCTAACATGTTATATATTTTTGGTACAATTGCTTCTTTGTCCGTTAATACCTTTCTGCAAAATAATCTTCATTAAATTATCAAATTTTCCTGGGATATTCCCAATATGCCCCTCTATTTATACATTAAATCAATAATCTACATCGTACAATGGATGCTTTGACTTGGGCATTTTAGGAACAATCATCATTAACTTCTAGCGTCACCCCTGATTATTAGCTTTTAAAAGAGCAAAAACAAGTTGAGGTTTGATTTGACGAAAATACCCTCCCTGGTATACATTTCATACAAGGAATTATATGGGCACAATGGTAAAGGGAGGTAGACGATGCATTAGATACACTCGTACATTTCATGAGTTGTCTGAGGTATATTCCTATGTATAAATAATTGTATTAAGATTGTACGATGCTTTAAATAAGCCCCTCTTATATCATACAATTGTTACAAAAATATCAATTGAAGAGTACAGATTTTATCATTTTAATTATATGTGAACCAAAAATGTGTAATGGTAATATACTGTCTGACAGCATGTTGTAAAATTGTGGATATGTCATTAATGTTTTTTTTAAGTAATTTAATGTTACTAGGTCAGGCTACATAGGAGTGTTGCAATATTTCCATTAATTTGATTTTAACCAAATTATATTTAGTTTACATAAATTGGGTCAGCTATTCCGTTTATTTAGTTCATTTAGTTTCAAAATCATAAACTAGACAAACGAAACGAACCTAAATGTTAAGAAATATTATATTAGCTAGTATTGTATATTACACATATTAGCAAATAATTATTATCAAATTAGTATTTATTTTACTAGTTATAAATTGAAGTTTAATCAAAATTGAATATACGAGTAGAACTAGGGTGTTCCTAAGTTCACCAAGCTGCTTTGTAAACTTAATTCTAAAACCTATCGAATTCATTTCAAATGACAAATTCAAACCGTTGAAATCCGTCTACTTTACGAGTGATGCGTCTATATGTAAACAAATTTAAACTTCCAAATTAATTTAGTATCAAGTCAAGTGGTCAAAGTTAGAAGGTTTGTAAATTAATTTTAATGCATTCATTTTTTTGAAGTTTTTTAACAACTTGACTTTATACAAAATTAATTTGAAAATTAATATTTTTTGCATGTAGATGCATCAAGTTTCAACGGTTCAGATTTGTCATTTAAAGCCAATCCGATAAGTTTTAGAGTTGAAATCAGAAAGAGGCTTGGTCAACTTAGGAACAATCTAGTTCTACTCGGAATATATAGTATGTTAGTTAGTAATTATCAAGCTAGTATTTATTGAAGTGGGTAATGAGTAAATAACTATGCCAATTAAGGATTATATTATATAAATAGTGATGTTACAAATCTGGGGATATATGGTGGGGACTTAATTGCAATATGAACGAAAAGAGGGCATTTTTGCAACTTCAAGGCAAGTTCCAATTCTTCTTCTTCTTCCAAATTTCCAATTTAATAAAGCAGAGATATTCCCAAAATGACCCCACCATATTTTGGGTATATAAGACCAAGTAGAGAAACCAACTGATGCATACATACCTCGCCTATAACATAAATCCATTTTTGACTAAAGACTCTCTCTCTCTCTCTCTCTACCAAGTACAAACTATGGCCAAAGCTGAAGAGGAGCTCCAGGTATAACATCTCTCTCTGTACCAGTCATTATCTACCTATGTACCAGTACCAGTGTACCACTGTGTTGAACTATAATGGTGCCCTATGTACATTCTGGTACCACCAATAGAGATAAGAGTACCAGGCATGATGTACTTCTCTCTGTCTCTGTCTCTCTCTAACTCAAAATTTCACATTCTGTGCAGAGAGTTGATCTCAGGGTGAATGTGAATTGTTGTGATGGATGCAAGAGAAAGGTGAAGAAAGCATTAGATATCAAAGGTACTCTCTTCATATCCTTTTGTGTGTTTCTGGCAGTGCCTCTAACAAAATATTGATTCTCTGTTTTCTAAAATTAATTTCTTACATGTTTTTCAGGTGTTTTGAGAACAGAGATACACCAATCTCTTCCAAAGGTCACTGTAATTGGCAATTTTGATGTTCGAATTCTACTAAAGAGACTCGCAAAAGTCGGAAAGACAGCCGAAATAATCCCGGCTGACGAAACCAAGAAACAGAAAAAAGAAGAAACCAAGAAATCATATGACACGAGCGAAAAAGAAAAAACAAAAGACGAAGAATCCCCCAAGGATAAATCGAAACTGAAAGATCCCGAAAAAAGCAAAGAGACCAAGAATGGCGACAAAGATGATAAAAAACCAAAGAATAAGGAGGATAGCAAAGAAGCAAAGGAGAATAACTATGGAGACAGCATCTGTTCCCCGATAGTTGCAGCTATTCCAAATTACACGATTAATCCAAGCATAGTTAGTTCAAATGCTCCACCTATGTACTACCAAATGGTACCAATGCCTTTACACTCCATGGTTAACCCTTATTCCATGCCTATTCCATATGGATACAGAGAGAATGGCTATTACGAAGCACCGTTGAATCGGCATATACCTCCTCCACCGGTTCATTCTCAGGCAACAGTATTTACTGAGTACTTCAATGAGGATAACACGGCCAGTTGTCATGTGATGTGAAAACCTCATTTTATTCACTTCTTGAACTTCAAATTTTGATTAATTTTTGCTATTTATGGAAAACATGTGGAATGGTTTACCTGTTCCGTTCATTCTGTTGTAATTAAATCATGGTAGAAATGAACGACTATTTTTTTTAACCCGAGTTTTTTTTATCCCTTACAATTCATTATTATTATTATTATTATTATTATTATTATTTTGCCTGGAAGTGTAAATTCATCATGACTTAATTCTCTACACAAAAAATCATGAAGTATTAACTTAAATAGTTTTATTTTACAGCTTAGTGTCCCATAATTTCAAAAAGGCCCAATAAAGATATTTTAAGTCCTTTTACTTCTCCTAGCTAGTCTCCTTTCTGGAATTCCTTTATCTTCCTGTTTACTTTCCGGACAATCAAATGTTGAAAATATGCATATTTAATTATCATAATTGGGAAGTTTGTGACTTTCTTCATTGGAAAGTTTGTGATTTTGTTCATACCACACCAATGAAAAACTCAAAGCAATAAGGAAGGAATATTACCGTCGCATCCCTGGGAAAAAAAAAACAGTGTGAATTAAAAAGTAAAAAAACAAAAATTCAAGCTAACATCCTCAACCTGTAAGTGTTTATTTGTATGTTTTCACACTTATCTTTCATGAACAATATGGTTGATCGTTGTTACTCTGTATAGATATATATTAAAAAGAGCGTCTTAAAAAAGATCACCATACTATGTCAAGATATTTGAACCGCAAAGGAAGAATTCAAAGTAAAGAAGGATCACTTGACTTGATAACAATTATTTTGATTATCTTGACAATAAGTTAAAAAAATGAAATGAAAAAGTAAATTTATAAGTATATTATTGGAATAGTCTAACAATCAAATTTTATACAATTTATTTGATGATATATCAAACAAGGACTGTTAATGATATATGATAAAATATATATCAAATTTCGTCATTTTTATAAACACGATGTATAAATAAAATAGTTATCCTTATAATGTTAGAAATTAAATCTAAATTTTATTTTTTGAAGATTGTCAAAATTATGAAAATAAAACACTGTCAAGTGATCCCCCTTAAGAGAATGTATCTAAAACTTTGTGGTAGAAGTTCTGAATAAAAGATTGCTAATCAGAGGCTAAGCTGGATAGAAACCTTAAAGTAGAATTGACAAATTACATGCCCATAAAAGTATGTTGACCAATAACATATTTTGAATGAACCAACAAAAAAATAATATTTTTTATTTAAAACACTTTTAAGAATATGTTAAGCAAGTGTTGTTTGAAAGTAAATAAATTGAGTATTACATAAAAAGATCAGAATTCCTTCATATATTATGTTAGCAAATGAAGTTGAGAAATATTATAATTTTACTTCAACTATAAAAATACATTATTTTTATTTCACCTTAAAGTGCCTTAAACACTTTCGTTGAAGAATTAAAATACTTTTAAAATACTTCAATTACTATTACTTTATTTGCCAAACACACACATATTTTTCTTTTTATAATAGAAGTGACTTTGCAAAAGAATATTCAAAACAGCTCCTTTTATAAATTTCACAAATAGGGGGGTTCTGTTAACAAGGAACCAAGAGGGAATTTGAGGTTTCTGCAGATGCCTTAAATTAATTTATATTTCTTTACCTTGATTTGGAAGAACAAAAGAATGAATGTTTTCTCAGCGTTTGGTTGGAATTGGACACTTAAAAAAGGAATAAAGTGAGAACTATATACACCATCTGATTATTTTATTGAGATTATATCTAGATATTAGTGTTAAGGAGAAGACGCACTTAGTTACCTTTATTACTTCTCAGTCTCTGGTAATTTTGTTTTCAGAAAGATTATAATCTTTTTGAAAGAATTCAGAAATACTACATTAATTTATCCTGAAAGTTTGATTAAATCTTTTAAAAATTTGTCTTTGGTAAGACTACAAAAGTTTTATCCAGATTCTTTAGACTAATGTTATAATTCCCAAGATTTGAAGTAACAAAATTCTAAATACACACTTGATATACCCAATGACTCCACCCTTTATTTTTTTTTAACACAAAGTGCATTACTATAACTAAAAATTCAAGATTATTTACAATTGTAAGAAGTCTCTACAAGAGGATCATCATAATTTAGTCATGATTAATTATTATTATCTGAAAATATATTATAGTCATATAAAGTTCATGTTTTTTCATGTTAATGATGTTAATGATGTGATCAATTAAAAACTTTGTCATGAGTGTTACAAATAAATTATGAAACGAACAATTTTTAACGTAACAAATCATTCTATGATATAAAAATGTCTTAAGTATTATATTTCTTGATATTATGTTAAGATATTTGAGAAATCAATAAAGTTTAATATGAAAATAATCTTAATATTTTCCAATATCAGAAATCCAAAATTATTTACAATTGTAAGAAGTCTTTATGTGAAGATCATCATAATTTAGTCAATTTACTCAGGAATTAATTATTAGTATGTGTAAATATACCATCAACATATAAAATTAATGTTTTTTAAATATTAATGACATGATCAATTGAAATTTTTGTCATAAGTGTTCCATATAAATGAATGAAACGAACAATTTTTAACACACCAAATCATTTTATGATATATAAATGACTTATATTTCTAAGTATTATATTTCTTGATAATTTAGTCACTATGTATTAAGATATTTGAGAAAATCAATAAAGTTTAACACAGAAACATTCTTAGTATTTTTTTTAAGATCAGTAAGGTATATGGTGCAAATTGTGTATTAAAAATAGTTAAAATATTCTTATTAATCTACTTAAAAAATTATTTCATTTTTGTCGGTTCTAACATGCAGACAATTTAGATTGAAAGATAACAAAATAATTTGATTGGAAAAATCTAATATTCTTCGGTCTTAATTGGAGGAAGGGAAGATAAATCACATATTCTTGAATTTTAAAAGATAGCAAAATCACATATTCTTCCATGAAATTTCACAATAGTGATAAAAAAAATTTAGAATCAACCAGATTATTTGATTGGTTTACTGTTGATGCACCCATAACTGGTACCAATTGTTACCGGTGCTCTAATGGCTCAAATATGTGACTATTGTAATTTTTTGCATTAGCACCTCTGTCAGGTTTAGTTCAATAATTTTTTCTAAAAATTGAATTTTTAATTAATTTGAATTCTATCAAGGCTGTCTTATTTGACCTTTAACTTGAAAATTGATTTATCTATAATTGTTTGATATCGGGACTAAATGATTGAATGGATAATTGTTGCTTGACCGATTATTGTGATTTGTGAGTTAATTGAGTTGTTTGATTGAATGACGACCAAACTGGAGCTCTTGAGCCTTGACCCCTTTTCCTGTTCCCTCCCTGTAAATAATTGACTTATGTGCTGTGACTGCCACATGGTACCTTATTAGAATCTAGGCCAATTCAGACTAAGATAGAATATAGCAGGTCCCTTAAATATATGAGAATCTAGATAGAATATACAGATTCCTTTAATATTTGTGTAAATTTTTATAGTAGAATTGAATGATTATTTTTTAATTTTTTATTTGAAATTTAATTGGGTGGCTTGATCTCCAACCTTACTAAAAAATTATTATTCTTTTAACGCGATTTTTTAGTCCTTGCGTTTAATTTATTTTGTCCGGAAGAGTAAATTCACTATGAATTATTCTCTACAAAAAAGTTTAGTTCAAGAAGTATTAACTTAATAATAGTTTTATTTTACAGCTTAGCGACCCATAATTTAAAAAGAGTCCCAATAAAAATATATTAAGTTATTTTACTTCTCTTCTCCTTCTTGAAATTCCTTTCTCTTCCTGCTTACTTGCCGGACAATCAAATGTTGAAGAAGTGTGCATCTTTTTACCGATATTTTTATTAAACCCCCCCAAAAAAAACAAATTATCAAATCTGCTCCCACTCCAAAGTTATAATTATTTCTACCCAAACCGCCCGTGGACTGGGCGGTCCACTTTTCCCACCAGACCGCCCAGCCACTGGGCGGTCCACTTTTGAAATCTGACCGCCCAGCTTTCGGGCGGTCCACTCGTAAAACCTGACCGCCCAGAGGCTGGGCGGTCCACTATGAAATTTTTTTTTTTAAAAGCGGTCCGCCCCCTCCAGCGGCTCTCTCTCTCTCTTCTCTCTGCCTCCAGCCGCTGCTCTCCCGCCGCCCGCGTCGCCGCCCGAAACCACACCCCACCCCAGCCCAGCAGTGCTTTTCTCTCTCTCTCTCCCTCTCTCCCTCTCTTCCTCTCTCTAGAGCTCTCTCTCTCTCTCTCTCCCTCTCTTCCTCTCTCTCTCTAGGGTTTCCTCTCTCTCTCTCTCTATTCTGCCATTCTCTCTCTCTTCCTCTCTCTCTCTCTTCCTCTCTCTCTCTCTCTCTCTCACCCGAACCCTAATTTCGGCCATCTCGGCAACAGTCCGATTATTTTCGGGTAAGTTTCTAAATAATGTTTTTAATTTATATTTTGTATCTTGTATTGACATTGGAACGATTGGTAGAATTGAATTGTTAATTATCGTGTCCGGGTTGTTGATTTTCCCGAAACGATTGAATTGTTCAAAATTAGGGTTTCCGGTATTAGAGTTTGTAGTTTAGGGATTTAGGGTTGACAAAACTGAAGTTTATAAATTAGGGTTGAATTGTTAATTATCGTGTGCGGGTTGTTGATTTTCCTGTCGCGATTTAATTGTTAAATTAGGGTTGAATTGTTAAATTAGGGTTTATGATTGAATTGTTTAAATTAGGGTTGAATTGTTAAATTAGGATTTAGGGTTGAATTGTTTAAATTATGTTGAATTGTTAAATTAGGGTTGAATTGTTAATTTAGGGTTTAGGGGTTAAATTAGGATTTAGGGGTTAAATTAGGGTTTATGGATCAAATTAGGGTTTAGGGTTGAATTGTTAGATTAGGGTTGAATTCCTAAATTAGGGTTTAGGGTTGACATAATTAGAGTTTATAAGTCAGGGTTTATAAATGAGGATTTGTAAGATAAAATCTTCTGTTTATTGAAATGTAGTATGGTCAGAACTAGACGGGGACGTGCATGGGATGCTCCTCTGGAGACGGGGGAGAGTTCACATGATCACGATGCTGAGGCATCTGGTGCAGCGGCATCCGGTGCACCGGCATCCAGTGCAGAGGCATCCGGTGCAGAGGCATCCGGTGCACCGGCATCCAGTGCAGAGGCATCCGGTGCAGAGTCGTCCGGTGCAGATGCTCCCTTTGGAGATTATCCCCCTCACCATCCTGACACGTTTAGTCCTCTTCTGTGGATCCCACATGTCAGGCACCGTGTCTCACTTGCATCTATGGAGGTACGTTGGTGTTGTATTCCTAATTTAAATAGCATTATTTAATTAGACGTTTATATTGAAATAATTGTAACATGCAGGACACGACGATGATGACAGTGAGGCATCGCACCCCCGAGATACCATACGTCCGTCACCCGTTGATGGAGCAGTGCATCCTTCATCTGGGGTTGTATCAGTTGGCCACCATGCCTCACTGTGATATTGATCAGGCCCTCGTTTGCGGTCTAGTGGAGAGATGGCTACCGGAGACGCATACATTTCACCTTCCGGTTGGGGAGATGACAGTCACACTAGGTGATGTCAGCGCCTTGTGGGGTTTATGGATAGACGGCGACCCCATCGGTGGTGTCTCAGACCATCCAGACCTGATGCACATGATACCGGAGCTGCTGGGGGCCGCTCCGTCGGACTTGCAAAAGAAGAAGAAGAAGAAGAAAGGAGAGGAGGAGGAGGAGTACCGGTATTCACAGTACTGCATCAGTCTTGCGGCGCTCCGCAGGCACTTCCACCGGCGTAGGATCACCCCTCAGACACGTGACGAGCAGGCTGTTCTGAGGTAATCACAAACAGTTGCAAATTAAAATATGTTATGGATTGAACAAAAAATGTAGTTATTTATGTTTCTAATTTATATTGCAGGTACGTGAGGGCGTTTGTCTTGGATTTATGTGGCAGCGTCATGTTTGTCGATTCCAGCGGTGACGCAGTCCCGATTATGTTCCTCTCTCTGCTGAGGGACATTCAGCGGCCGTCGAGGTGGAATTGGGGTGGAGCCGTGCTCGCTCACTTATACCGGGGCTTGTGTCATGCTTGTCTGGTAAGTTTGTACAAATATTTTAATTTTTTTATTACATATATTATGGTTCCATATTTACCAGAAATGCATCGCATGTCCAAAATTTAGGCGACGAACAGGCAGATTGCCGGACCACTTCTTCTACTCCAGCAGTGGTCCTGGTCACATCTACCGGTGTGTTGGCCTGTTCCTCCAGCTCAGGAGGGGCTATGGATGGGAGATGACCCCGAGAGACGTCCGGGGTACGGTGCCATATGGAGTACTCCCCTCACGTACGAGGACACGGGCAGAGGGAGGACCGTGGGGATTTCGTATGTCCGGGGCCAGCTCCAGATGCTTCACGAGGCGAGCGTCACCTGGTACCCCTATCGTGTGTTCTACGATCGGGGCCTTCTGTGCCCGCTGACATTAGAGCAGAGACACCTCTCGTTTTATCGGGGGCCGTGCGTATGCTTCTGGATAGTTGAGTATCACTATCCTGACCGAGTGCCCCGTCAGTTTGGCTTAGATGCCTTTGTCCCTGATTTTCCAGAGTTGGGCGAGCAGCAGACCACCCAGCTGCACAGGTAACTACCCACTGCCTTATCCTTTGTCTATTTTATTACTTATTCAGCCATACACGTTACTAATTAATTTATATTGCAGCACCAAACACAACAAGCCCAAAGTCGACTGGAGCACGCGTTTCTGGGAGCATTACCAGCGTGCTGCATCTCCCCAGTTGCACTTATGGACCCCACCTCCAGCAGGAGATGCCCCTATGCCGGTCGGGCCTTGGAGATTGCGATATATCGTCTGGTACCAGAGATGGGGCATGCCGACGGTTTATCTACAGGGGGACTACGGTGATGCTCTTCGACGGAGACTCACGGGTGAGGGATCTAGGACTTACTTGCCTTTCGGCCCGATCCATGCTCGTTCGGTATGTTTAAATGAAAATGACATGCTTAAAAAATTGTAGTTATTTATTCATCTTCTAATAATAATAATGAAAATACATTGTGTGCAGATTTTGACGGGTATTAGAGGAGTGGCACACAGCTTGGTGTGCATGGCGAGAAGAAGTTGGAGAGCGATAGGATGTCAAATGCTCCAACACAGTGCACCGATCGTTGAGGACTCTGGCTGGGACGGGCGCCTCATTGGTATGTTGCACGATGCCGGGGAGGACATCAATTGGCGCGAGATAAAGGCCCCACCACCAGATCCGGAGCAGCCTGTCGCCCCTATCTACGCTGCGGAGATGCCGCCACCTCCTGCAGGTAATAATATGTCATACAAATGATCATTATTAAGTTTTATCTCTAAAAGATCATTCTTATTAATTTATCTTCATTTATGCAGATGATGACCCAGCTTGGGCGTTCCACCAATGGGTATTGAACAACAACGCGTGGAGCGCGTACTACAACGAGTATGGAGTTCCAGTGCAGCATACCGAGGTAGCAAAAGTTCATTATTTACCAGATTTACTCGTTACTTCTATGTCCCTAATTTAACATTGTTTACATGCAGGATGGAGCTGCCGCCGCGGACGATGCCGTTTTCTCATTGGATGACCTAGCTCCCACCGATGGAGATGAGGGCGGATGGGAGCCAGCTAGCTCCCACAGACCGCAGTATATGGAGCCCAGACAGCACGACGGCGAGGCCAGTGGGAGTGGGGAACAGACTGCAGATGGCTTTGCCGCTGCTATATTTGGCACACCGCCTCCGGCCACGTATCCTCCTACTTGGGAGGCCGATCCGTGGGTGTTGCGTACACAGGCGGGGATCCATGGGGAGCATGCATTACACCTGGGGGCGGACCCATGGGCGCGTGAGGACGTACACGATGACATGCAGGTGGATGAGGTTCACCAGAGGCGTCCGCCGTCGCAGAGAGAGTACCGTGCATCTGAGAGGTTGGACCTCTCCGGACCTCGCCCTCGTCGTCGCCGTTAGGGTTTTTATACTTTTTTTAGTTTGATAGGTTTCTAGTATTTTAGTTTGGATTATTATATTTCATGTTTGGACTGTTATGTTTCATGTTTAGACTTATCATTTAAATTACCTACTTTTATTGTTTATACTTACTATTTAGATTACCATTTAGAAACATTTAAACATTAACAAACTTAATATAAAACTAATCAATTATATTAAAACTACACAATTACATAACATATAAAAATAATCGTCAACAAATAATAAATATATATCATACAATTTAATATAAAACATTCAAACAAATCATTACAACAATTTAATATAAAACATTCAAAAATCATTACAACAATTTAATATAAAACATTCAAACAAATCATTACAACAATTTAATATAAAAAAAAAATTAATAGTGGACCGCCCAGCCCCTGGGCGGTCAGATTGTAATAGTGGACCGCCCAGCCTGTGGGCGGTCAAGTTGAAAAGTGAATCGCCCAGTTGCTGGGCGGTCTGGTGGGAAAAGTGGACCGCCCAGTTTACGGGCGGTTAGGGTAGAAATAATTATAATTTTGAAGTGGGAGCAGATTTGATAATTTGTTTTTTTTGGGGGTTTTAATAAAAATATCGGATCTTTTTAATTATCTTAATTTAATAAGTCATTGAAAAGTTTGTGATTTTGTTCATACCAATTACCAGACCAATGAAAGACACAAAGCAATGAGGAAGGAATATTACCGTGGCATCCCTAGGAAAGAAATAGTGTGTGAATTGAGAAGTAAAAAATAATTTCAAGCTAACATTTTAATCTATGGGTGTTTATTTGCTGTAATGTATGATAATACCTTGTTTCAGACCAAAGTTGCATAGTTTAACTTTGCTTGCTTTTTACATGTCTTGGCTTCTGCTTGTTTTTAGTTGTCACAATTCAGTTAACGAGTAAATTGGAGTTGCACATCAAGTCATGTTTTGACATTTATATTTGAAAATTCTAATGGTCGATCCGAACCGTTCAACGTGATCTCCACATGAATATGTACTTGAAGACTAAATTTTATATTTTTTCGAACTATTTTACTATATTTTAAGATAGGTAGAAAATTACTTGATCTGAAAATTCTGAACCATCCAAAAACAGTGATTTTCTATCTATCTAAAAAAATAGTAAAAAATTCTAAAAAATAAAAAATTTAGCTCACAAGTATATTCTCATATGGAAATCATGTTGAACGGCTCGGATCGACCGTTAGAATTTTGAAAAAGAAAATATCAATCCATAGTACGGACCAATCCACTCACTCTTGTTACTTTGTATAGAAATCTAAAGGAGCATCTTAAAAAGGATCACCATGCCATGTCAAAAACAATTGAACCGCAAAGGAAGAATTCAATAAAAGGAAAACGAGAAATCACTTGATAATAATTATTTTGATAGTCTTGACAATTAGTAAAAAAATAAACAAAAATGTATAAGTATGTTATTGAAATAGTCTAACAATTAAGTTTCATCCAATTTAAATATTATTTGATGATACTTTGATTGTTAATATCATATCGGAAAATTCCAAGTTACATGATTTATGATAAAAAACATATATCAAATTTTGTCATTTTTTATAAACATAATATGTGAATAATATAGTTAAAAATCGTTGTAATGTTGGATATTAAATTGAAGTTTTATTTTTCAAAATTGTCAATCAGAAAATGATGCCCTCTATTGTTTATCAAAATAAAGCATTTGTTTAAGTGATCCCCTCTTAAGCAAATGTATCTAAAGCTTTATAGAATAAATAATTGCCAATGAGAGGCTGGCTGGGTAGAAACCTTAAAGTAGAATTGACAAATTATATGCGCATAAAAGCATGTTAGCGTTGTTTTTGGGGCCATAGTACTTCTAAGAGGTCAGGGGCCATATTTTTTAGAACGGAGGAGGTCCGATGCCCATTGGATCTATTTTTAGGTTCAATGAGCATGATAATCGTCCAATTTAATTCAAGATTTATGTGCACGAAAATTGAAACATACACACACGGAGTTTAAAGTGTTCTGCACGAATCTTAAAGTAAATTGACGGTGATTAAACCCATCGAACCAAAGTAGGTCCGATGCCCATCGGACCTACTCTCAAGTGCATATTTTTGAATGAACCAACAAGAAAAAAAGAATATTTCTTATGTTTGACACATGAAGTACAATTAAAATGAGTAGATACTAAAACATTTTTTAAGAATTGATGCTTGAAAATGGCAAAATAAATAAATGAAGTATTATTGGATAAAAAGATCCTAATTTCTTCATGTATTATGTTAATTAGTAAGGAAAGTAGCGATGATAAAAAAATGTTAAAAGTTGAGAAATTTTAATTTACTTCGCCTTTAAAGATATTTTAATTTTATTTCACCTTAAAGTACCTTAAACATTTCGTTGAAGCATTAAAATACTTAAATTACTATTACTATACTTGTCAAACACACATATTGTATTTTTTGTTAATAGAAGTGAGTTTGTAAAGGAGATTCAAAACAGCACCTTTTATAAATTTCACAATTGGGTTAACAAGGGACAAAAAGGGAATTTGCGGTTAGTAACTCAATACTAAAATGGGGAAAATTTCATGTATATCCCTCAAAAACTTCAAAAGTACGTATCACCCCCTCTAAAATTCATAATATCATATTTACCCTTCTAAATTTCAAAAACTCACAAATTTACCCATTTTGATTGCCTTTTCTATTAAAACTCGTTTTAAATTTATAAAATACCTATTTTACCCTTTATTAAAAATAGAAACATATGTAGCATGTTTCATAAAAATGTCAATCTTCTAATTGATCGGTTCCGATGACAAATGGTTCATTTCTCCACTTTTGATGCTTACACAAGCATATACTTAAATTACACTTTGTATGCGTCAAAAGTAGAAAAATGAGTCATTTGTTCTCAAAAACCGATCAATTAGAATATTACATTTTTCTTAAACATGCTGCATATTTTTCAGTTTCTTAATAAAGGATAAAATTGATACCTTTTTAATTTAAAATGAGTTTTAATAGAAAAGACAATAAAAGGAGTAAATTTGTGAGTTTTAAAATTTAGAAAGGTAAATATGATATTAAGAATTTTAGAGGGGCAAATACGTAATTTCCAATTTTTTGAGGGGTATACATGAAATTTCCATAAAATAAAAGGGAAGAAGTTGGTTAGTTGGTAGATTCACTGACTTTTTGCAGATGCCTTAAATTAATTTATATTTGTTTAGCTTGACTTGGGAGAGCAAAAGAATGAATGTTTTCCCAAGCGTTTGGTTTGGAATTGGACACAAAATGGAATAAAGTGAGAACTATATGCACCATCTGATTATTTTATTGACATTATATATCGATATTAGTACGAACGGTGAACACTTAGAATCCAGACAATACCGACTGTTAATGTTAACCAGAAGACGAGTTTAGTTTCCTTCGTCTCTCTCACTGGTAATTTTGTCTTCTGAAAGACTACATTAATTTTATCCTGAGAAAGTTTTTTTTTTTTTTTTTTGCAATCTTTGCATAGGCTGCAAGGTCTATCCTGAGAAAGTTTGACTAAATCTTTTCAAATATTTTGTCTTTGGTAAGACTACAAGAGACTTGTCCAGATAGCTTTAGACTAATTTTTGACCTGAAAGACCAATAAACGAACCAAATTCCCAAGACAAAATTGGTCTAAAGCTATTTGGACAATTCCAATCACACAGGTATCTGAAGTGCAATTTAAAAAAGCAGACGACTCAGATTAACTTCAGTCATACCTATTGAAACTATAAGAGGTCTTTTTTGAAATGCGTGTCAAGTTAAAAGAACGGTCCAAATAGATCACTTGCATACTCAAGTACCTGGAGTGATACGGATTCCAGGTGCATTACTAGCTAGAACTAAAAATCCAAGATGATCTACACTTGTAAGTTGCAACCAAGTGGAAAAGGTTCTAGCCTCTGACAGTGATGGAAACGAAAGCTCGAATCATATAAAATTGGTTGTGTTATGGCAATGAAAGGACACCTTATATTCTTCGAAAAAAAAAATGTGCTGATTATCCCTTCTTACCGCAAGTACGTTCAACATTAAATGGCAACGTTGATCAATAGCTAAACCAAATATAAATAAACAAAGAAAAAAATATTAAAAGTATGCGTATATTCGTATATTTAATCAATTTAAACTACATTTAAGTCATACAATAATAAAAAAACAATATATATCCTCACGATATAATCATTTAAATATGTATCGGTTTGTATGTGATAATTCATGTAATGTCCGACATAAAATAATTCTTATTTTACTTACGAGAACGGAGTAGGTCGGATGCCCATCGGACCTACTTTTAGGTTCAATGAGCACGATGACCATCCGATCTAATTTAATATTTGTGCGTATGAACATTGAAACAAACACACACGAATTTTAAAGCGTTTTGCACGAATCTTAAAGCAAATCGATGGTGATTAAACCCATCGAACCAGAGTAGGTCCGATGCCCATCAAACCTACTCTCAAGTGTTTACGTACATGCATGCCAACTTATGATGAAGCAAATTTAATATATTTTGCAACCAAATCAAGTCAAATGCATTTAAGACTCATTGTATAGGTTAGTTAGGAAGAATATAATATTAACAAAAGATAACCTTCTCAAGAGATGATGGACAAGTTCATCTGACTGTCCTTTTGTGGGAAAACTGAAACTGTCAATTGATTTATTTAGTACTTGCTCCTTTGCTTATCAAATTTGAAATTGGATTGCTAATTTTAATAATTTTAGTTTTGATTGTGAAATTGCGAGATTGATGGATTTAAAAGGCTCGTATATCTCTAAAGGATAAACCTGTGATTGAATTAATTATAGGTATAGTTTTATGGATGATTTGGTTGGAAAGAAATAGATTATGCTTTAGAGATTCAAATTTACATTAAATTCAATTTATAATTGTCAAAATTATATCTCTAGTTTCATTTTGCTGTAAGAGTAGAGGAGAGAAAATATTTTTAAAACTTATTCTTCCATTTTGTATGAACTTGATTAATTGAAACTTGAACTGTAGTCCTATATATGTTTGTAAGGTTGGTAGCTAAGTAGTTCTTTGAATTTCTAATCAGTAGTTGTAAAAACATTGAAGATAGATACCAGTTGTTTGGTGTCTGATTTTTTGTATCTCTAGTTTTTAATTTTTTTAGGGGGAATTTCATGTACCCCCTCAAAAACTTCAATATTACGTATTTCCCCCTCAAAAGTTTATAATATCATCTTCACCCCCTCAAAATTGCAAAACTCATATATTTACCCAATTCATCAACTTTTTCATTAATTTTAAATCTATCACCCATCTAAATTTATAGTTCCCATTTTACCCTTATTACAATTAAAAGAAACTAAGCACAGCTCCCACACATCTCCCCCACCACGTCTTTTTTTTTTTTTATGGTAGGGTGGCAAGTTGCCCCGAAATTTTTATTGTTACCACTAAAAAAACAAAATTAATTCATTACCACCCCGCTCGGGTTTTATTCAATACTACCACCCCGCTAACTCAGTTCGCGCACCAAATTGGCTGGTGCGCAGACTGGGTTAGCGGGCTCAGTGTGCTGACTGAATTTTAGGGTTTATTTTTATTTTTGCAACGGGTGTCTGAAAATCCTGTTTTATTTTTAACGGTGTTCATTTATCAGACGCAAGCAGCAGGCAAGCAAATAACGTAAAAACTAATGTGTTAAATTGACTGCGGAAGAACTAAACAACATAAGAACTAATATCAAAATAATATCAAAATAACATCCAAATAACAAGAACTAATACCGAAATAATATCCAAAAACATAAATTACAACAAGTAACTCTATCCTATCTGCTCGAGGGTGTCCACGGCTTCTTCTCTCTCCTAAGTCTCTTACCCCGCCTCTCCTCCTGACGCTCCCTATCGACCAGCAGTGTGTACGGTCGTGATGGATGTGGTGGGGTCTCCTCATGTATCTCCCCAAAAAGTGTCTCATCGTGTGGTCCCTCATCCAAAGCAGGTCCGAAAATAACCTCACGCTCTGCAGAGTACACGGGTAAGTGGAAGACATCCTGTTGGACAGCTGCTGCACTAGACTGTGGGAGTGGCTCCTCCTGTGTGTAAAATGTAGGAGAGTCTACATCCTGCGTGTAAGTACCGTACTGAGAGCCCAAGTGAAACGTAAAATCTGCGGGGGGGTCCTGCTCGTCCTCCTCATCTCCGCGGGGTATATCTCCCTGAAACAAATAGATAATTAGGTTTCACAATGAAGATGATTATAAAAATGATTACAAAAATATACGTACCGCTGCAAGCCCAGCAGACTCAAATGCGGCCTCAACAGTCACTGCAGAGTGTAGGTCTGAAAAATCCGGCTCTGGCGTGCTCATAGACTCCGCATAATAGTCATCGTCCATGTCTTTCAAATCTTCATAGCAGGGAAGATCTGAAAGCCTGAGAACCCTCTCGATAGGTCTGATCGTATGTATCAAAAGCATACGACTGGAGCTCGTCAGGGATCCTGTCGCCCATCGCCTCAAGCTGAGTCACATAATCGGCGTGCACGGTCCGCCAATTCTTACCGCTGGTAGTGGCCAGTTCTTTGTGAAGCTTGTACCACTTGTCTTTAGAGATGGGATCCGGGACGGGAAATGGCTGATGCATACCGAACTGACGCATAACCCGTCCAGGGTAATAATGCTCGACAAACTGGTAGAACACAAGTGGTACCTGCAAGTACATAAAAATAAATAATCCTACGTACGTAATAAATAAAAGTGATACAAAACTGGAATACAATAATAATGTAAGGGGTACCTGAGCAAACCAGAACTGACGCTGCTGGAGGCATATATGAGGCAGGTCATAAAGGAAGGAGTGAGGGACAGCATCATCGTCCTCAACCTCGACACGCTGGTCGTACGGCCGCCAGCAGACGTGTCTGTCAGGAGTCATCTGCTTGAACTGACTCTGGAAGAAATCAACTCCCATAGGTCTGCCGTGCGGGATCTGGATGTACGTCTTCCTCGAGAAAAATCTCTGCGCGTAAGCCGGACATGTAATCTCGTTGGGCTGCCCCCAATCTGGAGCCCAACCTTTCACTCGTGGCTGTGGACGGCCGAACGGGAACCTCGTCCACGACCAATGCATCAGGAGACCAGCTGGACCGTAGAAATTGTGCTTGTTTGTCTATTTAGGTACAAGTGACAGTTAAAATTCTGGTTTTTTTTGTGTAACCATTTAATTATTCAGATTTAATTTCAAAATAATTTATACCTGGCATGCGGTGCACAAACCCCGATATAGACATGCCAATACCGCTGCACCCTAGTTCATCTGTTTTGGCTGGGCCAAGTCCCTCAGCCACTCAAGCAAACATCCAGGGACAGTGCTCCCCGATGAATCTGGGAACAGCTAGCAAGCAAACATCTCCATGATGTAAGCCCAGGTCCACCGATCAACCGTCTCAGCATCAGCATCCGCGTCTAGGGCTCCACTGTAAATTCGAACCAATTTAGTGAAAATTGCAAAAAATAGACATCAAATAATTAATTTTATAAAATAAATGTTACCTGAACTGCTCCCGCAAGTGTGGTAAACTGATGTCATTCTTCCAGTAGACGTACCCCTTCTTGGTCGCCCTCCGCTTCATCAACCCATCTCCCAGCATGTCGGTGACGAGCAGCGCGAAGTCTCCGTACTCCACACCCGTCATCACCTCTCCGGTAATGGGCAAACCCCAGAGACAACTCACGTCCTGGAGAGACACCGTAATCTCTCCGACGGGTAAGTGAAAGGTGTGGGTCTCCGGCCGCCACCTCTCGACCAATGCAGATATAAGATCAACATCTGCATTTAAGTCACTGAGCTGTAACACATGCCATAGACCCAGCCTCTGCAATGCGGGTGCAAATCGCTCGTCGTAGAGGATATTCATCTGGTTGTTCCTCGTCGACGTCAGAGTATGAGTCTGCATTTAATTTCAAAATAGACACAAATACAATTTATTATTTTATTCAAATGAAAATGTATATTATTTGCAAGTGGTATAGAGATGTAAACTTACATATGAGTTTCTGATCTTGTGGTCCTTGTACGGAAACCAGCAAACGAGACTGATATACTCGGTCGTCAAATGCGGAAAGACGGTCCGGGCTAACTCTACATCCAAATCCACATCATCATGAGGCAGACTGGTGTGCTTGGTGCCGCTGGATGACGCCATACTACAATTTGGTACATTTCTAGTCAAATTTGGTCTTAAGTAGCTCAAATAGGATACTTTAATAATTTACTAAAATAATGTTACACCGAAAAGGTATAGTACAAAGTTTCAGTACAGCAAGCTGTACTTTTTAACCTTAAAATACACTTCTGGTTCAGACTGCAAGTATACAATCCTACCGCGTAGTATATCGTCGGGTATCGATCACAGGGACGGTTCAAGTGTTATCCGGACTCTACCTAGGTTAATTAAAAACTAGAAGTTGGAAGGGTTGATTTTGGTTATTTATGTTTCCTACAGATTCAAGGTAATAATAAAGTGCAAGAAAGAAGATTAAACTGGTTTTAATCAATAATAAAAAGCGTTCCCAGGGTTAAGACTTCATCTCAGTTTTGCCCTCTGACTATCATGTCCGGGCCGTGTCATTTCCTACACGGGCCGTATCAGTTTACACGGGCCGTGTCATTTCGCTACACGGTCCGTGTCAGTCTCGGGTTAATGCAGCAGCTATTGTTTCTTTGTATCGTTCCTTTGTGTAGGGTTCTACTGACCGGACCTAATGTTTCTGGACCTCAACTGCCGTTTGTTGGTTCATCAACTTGGTACGGAAACTGCAATATATGCCCTCGTCGGGTTCTAGACCTCAACTTCCGTGTGTTGGTCCCTACTACCTAGTTGCTTGATTGGTATACTAAAGGTAACTCCTATCCGCCGATAGAGAGTAATTTTCGCCTCCCGGTTACTACTTGGTTTCACCTTTCGGATCACAAATCCTACCTCATGTACTTAGTTTTGTTGAGAGACGTTAAAGGGCTATAATGCCTTCTAGATGTGCGCATTCATCTAGTAGCAAACCAATATAAGTCAAACACTTCAATCTAAGCAATTAAAATACTACTCAATCAATCAAACACAAACTTCAATACAAAGATTCAATAACTAGCATGCAAGACAAACCATTCGATTACATCAAAACCCTAGAAACAAAGTAAATTACTCACTCATGGTTCTAAAACAGCAAATACAAATAAAGATAGAGTTGATCATGACAAAACCCAAAGTACAAAGAAGATCAATCGAAAGTGCAAGAAATTCGCTTCTCCAATTCGCCTCCAAGCTTAGCCGCCAAAGACAAACCCTAGAAATCTGCTCTCCTATTCCAGAATTACCTTCTCTGGAGAGAAATCCCGATTATATGCTCCTTTGGTCGACCTTCCATCAATAGCCTTCTTTCCAGATTTCTGGATCTGTTTCCGGATTTGCTTGACACGGGCCGTGTCAAATCTTGTCCGGCCCGTGTGACTTGTGTTCCTTAAGTGGTCGAGTCAGCAGTTGTATGTGGTCGGATCAGCGGTCGAGTCGAGGTTGACACGGCCCGTGTGGAATGTGACACGGCCCGTGTAGAGACTTCTTGATTCCAGATTTTCTCCTCGATTTCGCCCGAATCCTGCAAAATAAGAACAAACTTGCAGCAGTACCACATTCTAAAGATATTCAATGAAATACAACTGAATTAATGATTTAAAACACAAGTTTGATACAATTTGAAGGTCGAAATATAGATAAGTTTGCGAGATATCAAATTCCCCCAAGCTGAAATCTTGCTTGTCCTCAAGCAAAAATCCCAACTTAGGAATCGGGTCGGTCTTTGGATTACCTAAATGCAAATTAAACTCTAAGTGCGAAAAGTTTACGTGAGCTTGCTATTGTTAAGAACCTTGAGAATCCTTTTGAATGACAATTTGGATTTACTTGATAAACTTTGATTCACCTCACAAATTGACTAATCAAATTTCATATTTTGAGATGCTTCAATTATTTGCCAAAACTGGTTGCTTAAATCGATCAATCTTTCATTCTTATACTGAAACTATGCCCTCATTTGCGGTGATTTTTTTCTTTTTACTCCCCCAAGCTTGGAACAAGCTTAGGTTAGAAAGTCGCGGACTTCGTGTGTTGATGTATGCAAAAGTTCCTTTCTTTTCTAAGTTTGGGAGACGAGCTCAAAGGCGCCCAACAGGACTTATTGCCAGTACTCTTATATTCTCCATCTTTTCATTTTAATTCATCATTTTGTTATACATCTTTTTCGCATACATCATGAATACACACATCCAATGGTATTCTTTCATACCAATAGATATCCCAATCTTTCTTTAATTTAAAATCCCATTTCCCTATTTAAAAAGGCACAGTTTAGTTTCAGAATGGTTTTTCGATAGACTTTGGCTTTCATTCTTTCAAATGCTCAAAATATCTCATCCTATTCAATTTTTCTCGTCAATTGTGAGGTTATTTCCAATTTCTCAAGGTTATCCTAATTACAACTCAAAAATTTTCGTAAGGGCTCCTAATTCTAGCAATTCGCGCAAATTTTCACCTAAAATGCAAGAAAATGTAAACATGAGCTAAAAGTGAAAAGAAAAATCCTAAGTGCAAAGTTCTCCCCCCCAAGCTAAGTCCGAGCATTGTCCTCAATGCTTCAAGACAGATAGAAAGAAAATGTAAAGCTAGGGGAAAAGAAAACATACCTGATCAGTCCTGTGGTGGGGGTGGTGCGGTGTAGTACCCATACTCATCATAGAAGCGCCAATCACATAGCTCATCCTGAACCTCGCCGAGTCGGTGGTGGTAGTCCGTCAGCTGACACTGAATGTCATAGAGGGTGTCATCATGCTGGATCTGAGTCGCCCGCATGTCAAGCTGAGTGGTCCTCATGTCAGACATGAGGCGGTATAAGTCCTGAATGGAGTGGTCTGCGGGCTGAGAGGTGGGTGCAGAAGAAGAGGCAGGCACCTGCTGAGAGGTGGGTGCAGAAGAAGAGGCAGGCACCTGCTGAGAGGTGGGTGCAGAAGAAGAGACGCGCCGCCGCCGCCGAGTGTAGGCGGGAGCATCCGGCATAGGCTCATCGACAACGGGAGGAGGAGGTGGGTGTGGGGGTGCGTGGGCATCACGTGGTCCAGTGAAAATCCAAGTAGACCTGTCCTCAAAGGAGAGAGGAGCGTGGACAGGTAACTTGTACTCGGTAATGCCGTCTGGCATGCGCCAACGGTAGCCCATGCGGCGACCCCAGTGCGTGTCGATCCTGATAAAAGCCGCTAAACGGAAGGCCTCGGGATCCATGGGACGAGGGCCTTTGCAGAGTGTGTCACCTGTGACCTGTACGCCTAGCTGCTCAGCAATGTGAGTGACGTAGCCACCAATGGTGATGGAGCCCCCGGACCTCGTGGAGAGCTGAAGGTCAAGCCAATGGTGGATCATGATGAGCATCAGGTCTGGCCGCTCGAGCTCGCCATCTGGTCGGAGCATGTAATCCATAAGCTTGAAATCCTTAACATTGGCACGGGCGACTGTCTCGCCCCGTGCAAAGAAAGTGACAGCCAGGATGCGCTGTAAGCAGCGAAGAGAGGGGTGAGGAATGTTGAGGCCCTTGAATTCCTTGTTGTGAACGGAGCCTACTGTCAAGCCTGAGATCAAATTCCAGAAACGGTCTCTGTCCAGATCTGCATGGAACTCAAAGGAGTCAGTCTGGGGTTCTGGGTGGAAACCAAACCACTCGCGGAGCTGGATAAGCGGGACACGGTGGGGTTGACCTTGGAGGAGGAACTTGATGTAGATGCGGGTGTGGCCGCCCTGGTTGTCCTCCTTGAGCTGGAGTGAGGAGAGAAACTCAAGTGTGAGTTTCTGGTAGGCAGGGTGGTCGATGGCCCAGAAAGCGGGTGTGAAGCCAACCCTACCAGTCAAAAGGTTGAAATCGTCCTCAATTCCAAATGCACGGAGGGTGGTGAAGTCAACCGTGCGTGTGTTGTCAAACTTCTTCCGGCTCAAGTATTCGTAGTGCTCGAACATGCGGCGGGTGGGAATGCGAAAGGACTCTGTCTGGTGGTCGTCCGCCCTATCAGTGTACTCCCCAGAGAGGTGGTGGGAGACATCGGAGTCATAGTGCTCAGAGTGATGTGAGCTAAACCCAGAGTGTGTGTAGGAGTGATGAGAAGAGGTAGGGTTGGACTCAGTTGGGGAGGGAGTGCGTGCGGGTGGTGGTGGTGGGCGGGGACGCAGCTGCCGACGGTCCTGGGCATGTTTGGATCGGCGCTCACGGTTCATTGTATGGCTCAGGTTATGATTGACACGGGTCGAGTGGTTTTGGACTCGGGTCGGACAAGGTTGACACGGGTCGAGTAAGATTGACACGGGCCGTGTCAGGTTAGGGTTTCGGCCGGACTGAAAAGACGGCGGGAGTGGAGAATCGAGAGGTGCGCTGTCGAGAGAGAGAGAGAGAGCTGCCGGCCTGAAATAGAGAAGGGGAAGGGGAAGAGACACTTACCTGGAGCGCGTCGTCGGGAGAGAAGACTGGGGGTGGTGGTGGTCGACGAGGCAGAGAGTGGCGAAACGGTCTCGAGAGAGGGAGAGGGTGCTGTGACGATCGAGGCAGAAATGGGCGGCGGCGGCTACACGACGGCTTGGACGGTCGGATCGGCGGTCGGGTGCACTGTAGAAGTAAGGGAGAGAGAGAGAGATATCCGCCCGTGTGAAGTAGATCGGTCGATTTAAAGAGAGGGGATGGAACTTGCGCGATTTTGCATAGGCGTCGGTTCGGATTGACACGGGCCGTGTCGGTTTTTGTACGGGCCGTGTGAAGTGTGGACTTGGGTGCTGCACTATAGGATCTCCTAAACTCTTCATAAGTGAAAAACGAAAATATGCAGAAACAAGATATTAACTAAACCTAAAATGCAAGAAAATTAAAAAGGGGTTTGGGTTGCCTCCCAAAAAGCGCTTGTTTTAGGTCTCGAGCTTGACCTTCTTTCTTCAAGGTTCAACTGGAGGAGGATTCGAGAGATCCTGAGTGAAGTTCTCATTCTGGAAATGGTCAGCTATGTAGTGCTTGAGACGTTGACCATTGACTTGAAAAGTTCCTCTCTCATTATTCCAAAGTTCAATCACCCCAAAAGGGTAAACTCGCTTTACTTGAAACGGGCCAGACCATCTAGATTTTAGCTTACCTGGAAAAAGTCTTAGTCTAGAATTAAACAAGAGTACGAGATCACCTACCTTGAATTCGCGAGGTGCAATGCGCTTGTCATGAGCTCGCTTGGTTCTCTCCTTGTAAATTCTTGCATTCTCGTAAGCATTGAGGCGCATTTCCTCCAACTCATGTAAGTCAAGGACGCGCTTTTCTCCAGCTGCAAGCATGTCCATGTTGATGGTGCGCATGGCCCAAAATGCTTTGTGCTCAATCTCTACAGGTAAATGGCATGGTTTTCCGTACACCAGCTTGAAAGGGCTCATCCCAATTGGTGTTTTGAAAGCAGTTCGGTATGCCCAGAGTGCATCATCGAGCTTGAGTGACCAATCCTTTCGTGTCCTCGCAACAGTTTTCTCCAAGATGGACTTTATTTCCCTGTTAGAAATTTCAGCTTGTCCATTAGATTGAGGGTGATAGGAAGTTGTTACCTTGTGTGTCACCCCATGACGGCTCAAAAGATTGTCGAACTGGCGGTTGATGAAGTGCTTGCCTCCGTCACTGATAACCGCCCTTGGCACTCCAAAGCGAGGAAAGATGGTATGAGTGAAAAGCCTCTTCACTGCATTTGAGTCTGCCTTTCGACATGCCACCGCTTCTACCCATTTGGACACGTAATCCACTGCAACCAGGATGTACTCATTCCCACATGATGATGGGAACGGTCCCATGAAGTCAATACCCCACACATCAAAGATCTCCACCTCAAGAATGGGGTTGAGAGGCATCTCATTGCGCTTGGTAATGTTCCCGGTCCGTTGACACTTGTCACAAGCCAAAACAAAAGTCCTTGCATCCCTGAAAATAGAAGGCCAATAGAAACCAGATTGCAATACCTTTGCTGCTGTCTTGTAGAATGATGCATGCCCTCCATAGACGGATGAGTGGCAGTGCTCGAGAATGGAGTGTGTCTCTTCGTGTGGTACACAACGCCGGAAGATGCCTTCAATACCTACTTTGAAAAGAAAAGGTTCATCCCAAAAGTAATACCTGGCATCGGATCGAAGTTTCTTCCTCTGTTGGTAAGTCGCGGAGGCTGGGAAGACTCCAGAAGCAAGAAAGTTGGCGATATCTGCATACCAAGGCACTGACTGGGTGTTGATACGGGCCGTGTCAAACGTGGTACGGGCCGTGTCAATGTTGGCTGAAACTGAAAGAAGTTGCTCATCGGGGAACGAATCATTGATCGGCAAGTTGGCAGACCCCTCATCTTCCCAGCGAAGCCGGGATAGATGGTCAGCCACAGTATTTTCAACCCCCTTCTTGTCCCTGATTTCAATGTCAAATTCCTGCAAGAGAAGAATCCATCTAATCAAACGAGGTTTTGCATCTTGTTTAGTTAGCAAATACCTGAGTGCGGCGTGGTCCGTGTAGACAATGATCTTTGAGCCAACCAAGTATGATCTGAACTTATCAAGGGCGAACACAATGGCGAGGAGCTCCTTCTCAGTTGTTGTGTAGTTCATTTGGGCTGGGTCTAGCACCTTGCTAGCATAGTAGATAGCACATGGCTTCTTGTCTTTCCTTTGCCCAAGAACAGCCCCTACAGCATAATCGCTCGCATCACACATCAGCTCGAATGGCAAGGACCAATCAGGTGGTTGCAAGATGGGTGCAGAAATGAGAGCTTATTTCAAACTGTAAAAAGATCTAACACAATCATCAGTGAAATCAAAGTCAGAATCCTTTACAAGTAAATTGGTTAGAGGCTTAGCAATTTTAGAGAAATCTTTAATGAAGCGGCGATAAAATCCCGCGTGGCCTAAGAAACTTCGAACTCCTTTGACGTTCGTTGGGACCTCGAGCTTCTCAATCACTTCAATTTTGGCCTTGTCAACCTCAATGCCCTTGGAAGTCACAACATGTCCTAGAACAACGCCTTCTTGGACCATGAAGTGACACTTCTCCCAATTTAAAATCAAATTCACTTCTTCACACTTCTGCAAAATCTTGCAAAGGTTAGACAAACATGAATCAAAACAAACACCATATACAGAAAAATCATCCATAAAAATCTCAACTTCATTCTCAATGAAGTCAGAAAAGATGGCCATCATGGCCCGTTGAAAGGTTGCTGGCGCATTACAAAGACCAAAAGGCATCCTACGATATGCATATGTACCATAGGGACAGGTAAAGGTGGTCTTTTCTTGGTCTTGTGGGTGGATGGGTATTTGAAAGAAACCAGAATAACCATCAAGATAACAGAAATAAGAATGATTAGCAAGCCTTTCAAGGAGTTGGTCAACAAATGGTAATGGAAAGTGATCTTTGCGTGTGGCGGCATTAAGTTTTCTGTAATCTATGCACATCCTATAACCACTCACAACCCGTGTTTGGACCAATTCGTTCTTCTCATTCTTTACCACTGTTGCTCCCCCCTTCTTTGGGACCACATGGACAGGACTCACCCACTGACTGTCAGAAATAGGGTAGATAATACCTGCATCAAGAAGTTTTAAAATTTCTTTCTTTACTACCTCCCTTAAATTCGGGTTGAGCCGTCGCTGATGTTCGACAGACGGTTTGTGGCCATCTTCCAGTAGGATTCTGTGCGAGCAGACAGATGGGCTGATCCCCTTCAAGTCCTTGATTGAATACCCGATTGCACCTTTGTGGACTTTCAGCTTCTCCAAGAGTTTGGCGGTTTGATCGGGGTTCAGATCTGCATTCACAATAACAGGACAAGACTCATCTGGGCCAAGGAATTCATACCTGAGATTGGCTGGTAGAGGCTTGAGTTCAAGTGCTTGCTGCTCTGTTGGGGCCTTGACACGGTCCGTGTCGATTTTGTCCGGCCCGTGTGGGATTGTTTCCAGCTGCTTGGACTCCTCTGCACGGCCCGTGTTGAATTGATCCGGGTCGTGTCCAGATTTTCCTGGCAGGTCTGTTTTTGCCTCTGCTGCACATACTGATTCTAACTCACTTGTTTCGACCTGCAACTCAGATAAAAAGTCAGAATAATACCTTAGTGAGCTGTTTACTTGCTCAAGAAAGTAGTCCTCGCTCAAATCCGTCAGACATTCCTCAATCACATCAATCCTGAAGCAAGATTCGTCTCTCGACGGGTACTTCATTGCACGGTCAATCTGGAATCGCACCTTCTCCTTTCCAATGTTCAAGGTCAGCGTTCCATCCTTCACATCAATTATGGCACCTGCAGTTCTTAGAAAAGGTCGTCCCAGAATAATGGGGACTTCCTTATCTTCCTCCATTTCCATTACAACAAAATCAGCAGGAACATAAAACTTACCAACCTGAACCGGTACATCTTCCACTATGCCAAGTGGTAGTCTTACCGATGAGTCCGCTAGCTGAAGAGTCATTCGTGTAGGTTTGAGCTCACCTACCCCAATTCGATCATAGATGGTGCGTGGCATGAGACTCACGCTAGCTCCCAAGTCGCATAGAGCTTTCCTGATCGTGGCTTTCCCTATAGTGCAAGGAATAGAGAACTTACCAGGGTCTTCCAGTTTGGGTGGTAATTCGCTTCTCAGAATGGCACTACACTGTTCAGTCAGCCTCACCGTCTCGTGCCCCCCCAAGCTTCGTTTGTTGGATAGGATGTCTTTCAAGAACTTAGCATAGGTGGGCATTTGGGTCAAGGCCTCGGTGAATGGGATAGTGATGTGCAATTGTTTGAGAACATCGATGAATTTAGCGAATTGCTCGTTCAATTTGGTCTCAGCTAGTCTCTGTGGAAATGGGACAGGTGGTCGGTATGGTGGCGGTTTGTAGGTCTCCTTCTTTTTCTGACCTTCAGTTTCCTTCTGCACGGCCCGTGTAGGATTGACACGGTCCGTGCCCACTGGGTTTTCTGTGTCGGTTGCCGGTCGAGTCAATTCGACACGGCCAGGATTTCCTTCTTCAGGGGGTGACACAGGCCGTGTGAGATTTGTACGGGCCGTGTCCACTGTTGTCTCAGAGATTGTTGGTGGGTTTTCCTCAGTCTGTGGGGTCTGTACGGGCCGTGTGAGATTGACACGGTCCGTGTCAGCTTTAGCTGGTGGTTCAGTAGGCATGGCTGGACCTTCATAGTTGGCCCCACTTCGCAGGGTGATTGCCTTAGCCTCCCCTCTCGGGTTTACCTCTGGTTGGCTGGGGAGCTTACCAGGTTGTGGATGGCTTGTTGTGACAATGTGACTTAACTGCTCCAACAACTTGTTCTGAGCAGCCATCTGAGTGGACATGCTCTGCATATGTTCCCACACCATCTGGTTCATCTTCCCCTGCTCGTGTGTGAAATCGGTCGCATGAGGAGGCACGTACGGTTTGGGTGGAACGGAATGAGGTGGGCGGTTGTTGTTGAAATTGGCATTGTGGTAGAAGTTGCGGTTGTTGTTGCTGCTCGAAGAATTGTTGAAATTGTTGTTGAAAGAGGGGTTGGGAGCATTGTTGTATGGCGCAGAGTTGTTCTGTTTCCACCTCCAATTCTGTTGCTCAACCGGATCTTTGGAATAGGTTCGGTTGAAAGGAGGTTTTGGAAAATAGGATGGCTCACTGTTGAGAGAGTTGACTTGCTCAGTTTCCTCATCATCCCTTTGCGCCAATGGACAGTGCTCGTAGGAATGCCCCTCACCACACATGGCACAAGATTCTGGCTGTGACTGATGGTTTCCAACAGACTTGACACTCATCTTGTCGATAGTCCTCTGCATGGCTTCCATCTTGGCTGTGAGAGCTGTGATATTATCGACTTCAAATCGGCCGCCTCCTCCAGGTCTGGAATTGTCGCGGCCGGACCACTGCTGGTTTTGGGCCATGCTGTCGATCAAATTCATTGCTTCTTGAGGCTCTCTCTCCATTAAGGCTCCACCTGCAACAGCATCAACAGATGTGCGAGTACTCTCTGTCAAACCATCATAAAAAGTCTGAATCAATAACCAGTCTGGTATACCATGATGTGGACAAGAATACTGTAACTCCCTAAACCTTTCCCATGCCTCGTTTAGGGGTTCATCAGACCTTTGCCTAAAGCTGGTTAGTTGGGTTCTTACCTTAGCAGTTCTTTTGTGGGGGAAAAATCTGGTCAAAAACATTTTAGACAGTTCCCTCCAAGTGTTTATTGAGTCCCTTGGTAATGACCCCAACCATTTCTTTGCCTTGTCCCTAAGTGTGAAAGGAAACAATGCAAGTCTAATATAATCAGATGTTGCCCCATTGGTCTTAATGGTGGTGCAACATTCAAGAAAAGTTTGGAGATGTGCATGTGGATCCTCGTGATCCAAGCCATGAAAGGTGTTCTGTTGAACAATGTTGACAACTCCCGGATTGAAGTTCGGTTGTTGCCCCACTATTCTTGGAAGTCTGATCGCTCCTCTCACATCCCCAGATCTCGGTACATTGAACTCCTTCAGAGTTCTCGGGATGAAGTCGGCTGCGTCATCATCAGAGTCGCGGTCGCCTTGCGGCCCCTCTTCTCTTTCCTCTCCATTCTGACTCATGTTCCTGTCAGGCTCCGAGTGCACGGACCGTGTCTCTTCTGTACGGGCCGTGTCAGGTGGTGGCTGTGCAGGGATAGTGGTTCCTGGAAGGGCTGTACGGGCCGTGTGAGATTCTGTGCGGCCCGCGTCAGGTACTGGCCCTCTGCTCCTCAGCTGGTAATCGACCGGAGGAGGTGGATTGTGAGCCAGCGTGTTCCTGTAAGAGAGAAAAGAAATAAAAGAAAAGATACAAATTAAAATCTAGATTAATTAAAATAAGCAAAAATCCAGAAAAATAAATGATGCCGTCCCCGGCAACGGCGCCAAAAACTTGTTACACCGAAAAGGTATAGTACAAAGTTTCAGTACAGCAAGCTGTACTTTTTAACCTTAAAATACACTTCTGGTTCAGACTGCAAGTATACAATCCTACCGCGTAGTATATCGTCGGGTATCGATCACAGGGACGGTTCAAGTGTTATCCGGACTCTACCTAGGTTAATTAAAAACTAGAAGTTGGAAGGGTTGATTTTGGTTATTTATGTTTCCTACAGATTCAAGGTAATAATAAAGTGCAAGAAAGAAGATTAAACTGGTTTTAATCAATAATAAAAAGCGTTCCCAGGGTTAAGACTTCATCTCAGTTTTGCCCTCTGACTATCATGTCCGGGCCGTGTCATTTCCTACACGGGCCGTATCAGTTTACACGGGCCGTGTCATTTCGCTACACGGTCCGTGTCAGTCTCGGGTTAATGCAGCAGCTATTGTTTCTTTGTATCGTTCCTTTGTGTAGGGTTCTACTGACCGGACCTAATGTTTCTGGACCTCAACTGCCGTTTGTTGGTTCATCAACTTGGTACGGAAACTGCAATATATGCCCTCGTCGGGTTCTAGACCTCAACTTCCGTGTGTTGGTCCCTACTACCTAGTTGCTTGATTGGTATACTAAAGGTAACTCCTATCCGCCGATAGAGAGTAATTTTCGCCTCCCGGTTACTACTTGGTTTCACCTTTCGGATCACAAATCCTACCTCATGTACTTAGTTTTGTTGAGAGACGTTAAAGGGCTATAATGCCTTCTAGATGTGCGCATTCATCTAGTAGCAAACCAATATAAGTCAAACACTTCAATCTAAGCAATTAAAATACTACTCAATCAATCAAACACAAACTTCAATACAAAGATTCAATAACTAGCATGCAAGACAAACCATTCGATTACATCAAAACCCTAGAAACAAAGTAAATTACTCACTCATGGTTCTAAAACAGCAAATACAAATAAAGATAGAGTTGATCATGACAAAACCCAAAGTACAAAGAAGATCAATCGAAAGTGCAAGAAATTCGCTTCTCCAATTCGCCTCCAAGCTTAGCCGCCAAAGACAAACCCTAGAAATCTGCTCTCCTATTCCAGAATTACCTTCTCTGGAGAGAAATCCCGATTATATGCTCCTTTGGTCGACCTTCCATCAATAGCCTTCTTTCCAGATTTCTGGATCTGTTTCCGGATTTGCTTGACACGGGCCGTGTCAAATCTTGTCCGGCCCGTGTGACTTGTGTTCCTTAAGTGGTCGAGTCAGCAGTTGTATGTGGTCGGATCAGCGGTCGAGTCGAGGTTGACACGGCCCGTGTGGAATGTGACACGGCCCGTGTAGAGACTTCTTGATTCCAGATTTTCTCCTTGATTTCGCCCGAATCCTGCAAAATAAGAACAAACTTGCAGCAGTACCACATTCTAAAGATATTCAATGAAATACAACTGAATTAATGATTTAAAACACAAGTTTGATACAATTTGAAGGTCGAAATATAGATAAGTTTGCGAGATATCAAATAATTTGGCCTAAAATACAACATAATATAGCTAAAAACAATTATACTCTATTTGGACACCATTCTAATTATTTAATACAATTCTACTCTGTTTTGACATCATTCTAAATATTTAATACAATTCTACTTTATTTGGACACCATTCTAATTATTGAATACAATTCTACTCTATTTGGACACCATTCTAATTATTGAATACAATTTTACTCTATTTGAATCTATTTTGGACACCATTCTAATTATTTATTACAATTCTACTCTATTTGGACCTATTTTGGACACCTATACCAACTACCTAATCTATAAATAACTAAAAAAAAAAAACTAACCTTTTCACTGTAGCCGGTGCGCGGATTGCCGTTTGCGGAACAAAATGAGCTCTCCGCACCTCTTATACGGTGAAAATGTTGGTGCGCCAACCTAGTCCGCGCACCAGCCAATTTGGTGCGCGAACTGGGTTAGCGGGGGTGGTAGTATTGAATAAAACCCCAGCGGGATGGTAATGCATTAATTTTGATTTTTTTGAGTGGTAACAATAAAAATTCCGGCAAGTTGCCATCCTACGTTTTTGTATTGATAAAAAAATTATTTACAAAGTGGTACTCAAAAGTAACTTATACACAAATGGTAAAGCTCTTAACTACTTAAACGAATCATATTCACTCAGCAGTGGTTAATCTACTGTGTGACTTCATTCAAGGTTTCATGTACTAAAACTGTAACACATTTTATTTTTTGGTTAAAGATTCTATTGTTCCTCTCTCGCCATAGAGCCCATAGGCCCGAGTCCCATGCCATCTTTCAAATTCTTGTCTGATCTGTGGTGAGGTTTGCCGGATGAGCATTCCATAGCCGGATGTGGTGATTGATTGTGTTCGGAATACGGCCGAGGTTGAGGGCAACAAATAATGCTACCCAAAACTCCGCTGAGTATGTACAATTCCAGAAAATATGTTTTCCTGTTTCCTCTATCCGAGGTCCTCCGCATAAGGAGCAACCCTCCGCCCCACCACGTCTTTATAATTCTCATTTTGTCTTGGCTGTTTGCATCTTTGCATCTCAAATTCGTGATGTAATCAAAATGTTAAGCTCTCTGGTCAAGTGAATTCAATCTCTGACATTAATATTGAATAGTTACTCTGGGGAGTGTATCACACCATGATGTGGTCCATCTTATCAGTGAATTCGGACTTCTTATCTGGGTGAAACTCGAAGACTCTCTCAGAGCTATTGTATTTTTTTGAAAGTATTTATATAAAATTAATCAATTATTGATACATATACACTACTTTCTTAGTATTTAATCACCAAATTTTTGGTTTTTTCTTTTTATTTTGGAATCCAGAGAGAACCTTTGAGAATCTTCTATGAATCAGATTCCAACCAACAAAATGGCTTAGTTTTGTATTTACATCATGAGATGATCTGCCTGTATCTTTTTTTTTATTTAAAACCCGTAAGTATATATCATTGAAAACTAAAAGAGAACATAGTACATTGTTGTTATAACAAAATCCCTAGAAAAAGAAAATAACTATTTAACTACTGGTACTGGTAACGTAAATCTGACATTAAGCTAAATAGCAAAAATCCTAAGGAAATAATTAATAATTAAAAAAGGTGATCTACCGTAATACCCCCAGTTGTTCAGATCTAACTATCTGTTGTAGATTCAAATATATTGGGGTTTAGGCACCTCTGTATCTCAACTGCATGTCTGCATCCATAAAGACCGCATCAGTATTGTCTGCACGTATTGTCTGATTCGTTGTTCTTGCCCAATTCGCCATGTTATGTGGATCTTGTAGCGCCTCTCTTCTCACATGTCGAAGTTTGAATCTGTCTGCTAACTTTTGGTGTTCCCTTGCACATTTTGCCACCATTTCTGTCGCTCGCCAGGAAGGCGGATTGTGAGTATCCTTTGTTCTGACAGCTTATATGAGCACGTTGCAGGCTGAGAATATAGTCTCCCTGAGTTGAGATTCTTTCGCCTCCACCGGATTGCATTGCGCATTTACCAGTATTCTTGGTTGATCGTATGCCACCATCCCCACCCCCGCCTCCTATTTGTGTCCCATGAGACATCAATGAGTACTGTTATGGTGCCTTGTGGTATCTTGATTATTGCATTCGATAAGGTACGCTGTGGTAAGCCCTGCCTTCGTTCTAATACCTCCATTGCCCTTGCTCGCGCCAGTATAGCTGAGGGTGTCGGTTTTGCTGCTGAAAAAGATAGCCTCGTTTCTAGCCTTCCATATACACCATAGAACATTACAAAATAGTACAGTGAGTGTTTCAGCAGGCCGCTCTTCATTGCTCGAAAGAAACCTCCATATTTTAGTTTTAATTTGTACTTGAATGAAACTTGCCAAAGATTAAGAAAAGACAATAAGATAAATTAGTGGCTTAAACTTCCGACATTTTTATTAATATCCAAAGTTTAATACAAATTATTAATTATGCCCAGACTTCCAAACTTTCGCTAAAAATACCCAAACCGGCCATTTTCTGGCCGGTTTACTCCCCCCCTAAACCAGCCAGAAAATGGCCGGTTTACTCTTTTTTTTTTTTTAAAACCCGCAAAAACCCCCATATATACCCCTTTTTCTCTCTCTCCTCTCACAATTCTCTCATCTCTCAACCGAATTCTCTCTTCTTTGAGGTAAATTTTTTTTTTTATCTAATTTAATTTTTAATTTATTTATTTTAGGGTTTAGGATTTAGGATTTAGGTGTTCAAATTTAAATTATATTGTTGTAATTTAGTGTAATTAGCTAAATTGACCAATATTTAGTGTATTTTGGTCCTTTTTACCAGAATTAGGCTGATTTAGCGTAATTTTACCGAAATTAGCACGGTTGACCAATATTTAGTGTATTTTGGTCCTTTTTACCATAATTATGCTAATTAAGCTTAATTTTACCGAAATTAGCACAGTTGACCAATGTTTATGGTATTTTGGCATTTTTACCATAATTAGACTAATTAAGCTTAATTTAGTGTAATTAGCATGGTTGACCAATATTTATGGTATTTTGGTCTTTTTTACCATAATTAGGCTAATTAAGTGTAATTTTACCGAAATTAGCACAATTGACCAATATTTAGGGTATTTTGGCCCTTTTTACCATAATTAGGCTAATTAAGCGTAATTTGACCGAAATTAGCACGGTTGACCAATATTTAGGTTATTTTGGCCTTTTTTTTACCATAATTAGGCTAATTAAGCGTAATTTAGTGTAACTAGCACAGTTGACCAATATTTAGGGTATTTTGGTCATTTTTACCATAATTAGGCTGATTAAGCGTAATTTAGGGTAATTAGCATAGTTGTCCAATATTTAGGGTATTTGGCCTTTTTTACCATAATTAGGCTAATTAAGCGTAATTTTACCGAAATTAGGTTATTTTAGACATCAGGATGCCTAGAGAACGGCCAGTAGTGGACGAGCCGATCAGTACCAGCAGCACGGAGCACATTAGTCCTCTCATGTGGATTCCCCACAGCGAGCACCGAGTCTCACTGGCTTCTCGTGAGGTACGTTCCTTTTCTTAGATTTTCTTTAAATTTTGTTGGGTTTAAATTTTATTATGTTATCACCATGCGGATTACCTTTTTCAACGCATGACACTGATCTGTTAGATGTGAAGTTGCGGTGAGTTCATATGCAGTATTACGATACGATGGCCCCGTACCTCATCAGCCTGGGTCTCTACCAGGTTGTGGACATCGTGCGGACAGAGAAAAGCATCATCAATGCTTCTCTCATCGCTGGACTGGTGGAGCGATGGCGTCCCGAGACGCACACGTTTCACATGCCATTCGGAGAGATGACGGTGACTCTCCAGGATGTGAGTGCTCTTTGGAGTTTGCCTATCCGTGGCACACCCGTCTGCGGCGTCTCTGACAGCACCAGATTCGTAGGTGATATCGAGGAGTTGTTGGGAGCTGATTCGGACTATATCATTGGGGACAATGGGAGGTCCAAATTTCATTTGCGGATGACGAGGTTACGACAGCACTTCAGTATGGGTCTCTCGGCAGATTCCACCGCGCTGGAGATTCAGAGGTAAATTTTATAACTTGTTTCTATTAATCAATTTATAATACGAGGATAATATACCAATATTTTATATGTTTTGTATTGCAGATATACACGGGGTTACGTAATGGACCTTTTTGGTTCTGTCATGTTTCCTGATTCCAGCGGTGACCATATGCCGATGATGTATCTACCGCTGCTGCGAGACCTTGAGCAGCCGGAGCGGTACAACTAGGGTGGAGCTGTCCTGGCGTATCTGTATTCCCACCTGTGCCGTAGTAGTGAGGTAAGTCACCAACTCTTAATTTAGTGTAAATTAATTAATCAATCAATCCATCAAAATACACTAACGTCTAATGTTCTTGAAAATGCAGCCGAATATGAAGCAGATGTACGGGCGGTGCTCCTGCTTCAGCACTGGTCGTGGTCACGGCTACCGCAATGCGGCGCCGCAATGGGGAGAGCCGAGTATGTGGAGTTGCCCGACATACGGCAAAAAGTAGCACGGTGGCCACAACTACCAGAATCGGACCCACGGTGCTACCGTTGGGATCAGGCCAGTCCGGTCAGAGATCCAGAGTTTGCCATCCGTTCTAGTTGAGTGGACGCCTGATGTCTCATTATTAGATCTATAAATCCGACCAATTTATGTACCACAATCTGTGTTTCAAACCACCAAATCATGTCTTTTACATTGAATATACATTGAATATCTATAGAATGTGGTACTGCTGCATTTTCATTCTTACTTTGCAGAAAATGAGCCAAATCAGGGAAAATTGCGAGTTCTGGAACCCCCCCACGCGGGTAGCGTCAGATCCCACGCGGGTAGCATCAGATTCCACGCGGGTAGCGTCAGATTCCATACGGGTCGCATCAGACCCTGAGATTTCAGCACCAAACTTAAAACAGTCATAACTTTTGACTCGTAACTCCGTTTTGAGCGTATGACCACTTTTCGGAAAGCTCGACGCGACCCACATGAGTTGGCATGCGACCCGCATCGAGTTAATTGCGCCAGGACCCGATTAAAGCTCGTTAAGATGCCTATATAAGGCCTGCGCGAATTGAGAAAAGGGGATCCCGATTTTTATCCACGTTTTCATCCAGAGACAGATCAGATCTGATTGTGAAGTGAAGGAGGCGATCAGAAGAGGGGAGGAGTCGATCTGGAGTTGAAGAGGAGTCAATTCGGAGAAGAAGACTCAACCTGAAGCTTCAATCCTCTTCCCTACTCCTCCTCTCACTATGATTTGCTTTCTCTCTCTTTCTTTTACTTTGATTTCACTCATGTCTGAGTAGATTTTTAGTTTCGAGGGTTTGGATTTGTAGTCTGATACTTTGTTTGATGATGCACATGGATTGATTCTTATTGTTATTTCGTGTTTCTTTGATTCTTGTATTATTTGAGATTGCTTGATCTGAATTGTTTGATTCTTGATTGCTTACTGTTGAATGCCTTAGGCATTTCTTCTTGTACCAAAGGCTTGATGCTTCTTGCAAATTAGGTTAAGTACTTGAGGTAGGTCTAAGAACCGAAAGGTGAGGTCAATGAGTAGCCGAAAGGTGAAAGTTTCCACTTGCTCTTGCTCAGCTTGTGGATACCTTTAGTAAACAGAATTGAGAACTTAGGTTTAGATCAAACAGCTTGATTAAACCTGAGAAAGTGAAATTGCAATTCCAAACCAGGTCTGCTAAGCCAACACACGAAAGTTGAGGTTCAGTGACACTAGGTACGGTCAATCTAACCTTACACGACTTAAACAACAAGTTTCTGACATGTGCAGACTCAGCTCAAGGGACCATGCGGGTCGCGTGACTTAGCACGCGGGTCGCATCACGAGGGTCGCAAGCCACAGCTTGCGGGTCGCGTGCCAGGTTCAGGGCGCTTAAGGCCAAGCGGGTCGCATGCGAGAGCATGCGGGTCGCGTGGCAGGGCCTGAGCAGCAAAGTTGAAGATGAAATCTGAAACCCTTGAAATGCCATTTTATACCATAGTACAAAACACAAACATTTAATCGATTCATTACTTGTCTATACATTAGTTTACTTGTTCATACATTAGTTTACTTGTTCATTCATTCTTCTATTTCATTTGATTTGTTCATACATGTTAGGATTAGACAAACCCCAAACATTCAAACTTCTAGTACCTAATTGGGGAAAGTAGAAGTCTAGAACTTGAACCGTCCCTGAGGATCGACACTCGATCTAACTACACGACAGGGTTGTGCACTTGCAACCTTCGTCTAAGAGTTGAATATGGTTTAAACTCTACAGCTTAGGCTGTAGTGAAGCTCTGTACATCTCATTTGGGAGCGAACAAGTTTTTGGCGCCGTTGCCGGGGACGGCTTTCATTTTCTGAATTTTTACTTTTCTTAGTTAATCTAGATTTTAATCTGTATCTTTTCTTTTCTTTTCTTTTATTTTTCTTTTCTCCTTTTCAGGAACATTCTGGCTTGAGTTTAGCGATCACCATCTGAGGAGCTCAAGATGTACATGGCGACAGACCGACATTGGTATGGCCGCGCCAATTTTCAAGCTGGAGGAGGCGGCCGATCCAAAGCTGATCAGATCGCAGCTCTATATGCCGAAGCTGCCAAGCTAGAGGAGGCCATTGAGAGGTATTCAATCAAAATGAGCGTGAGGGCAGCCAGAAACCAGCAACCACAGCCATGTGCCATGTGTGGGGACAGGAGACACTCTTACGAGTATTGCCCACTGGCTGATTGGGATGAGGAACCAGAGCAGGATGGCTATTGCTACGGCACTACATCGTTTGATAACTCGAGCAATTAGGTTTTTCAATCTGATCCACCCGAGCCGTACATTGATCCCGCTGAGATCGACTTCATGCATGAGCAAGGGAAGATGAACCAGATGATGTGGGAACAGTTGCAGAGCATGTCCACTCAAATGGCTACTCAAAACAAGTTGTTGGAGCAGTTGAGCCACATGGTCGCCTCACGCCAATCTCAACCTGGAAAGCTGCCACCTCAGCCAGAATGCGAAGGACCAGCCCAGCCGATAGACCAGACCGTACTGCACACGGGCCGCATCAAGGACACGTGCCCTGCATCACCACCTGAAGAACATGTGAACGCGGGCGGCGTAACTGACACGCGGGCCGCGTTGAAGGAGGTTGACATCTTGGAAGAACTGACGCGACCCGCATCATTGAGACACGACCAGCGTCACCCACGGAAGAACATGTGGACCCAGGTCGCATCGAGCCAAGTCGACCCGCATCTCCACCTGAAGAGCATGTGGATGCGACCCGCACGCCACCTGATGCGACCCGCATGCCGTGGTCTGAGGACCTAGAAACCGAGAGACGCGAGTCGGATTGGTCAGCACGCGATGCCATTTCACTTGATGCGACCCGCACGACACCTGATGCGACCCGCGTCAAGACCCAGACAGAGCGGCTGACTCCTGAGCTCAAGCCTCCAGCAGCTCACCTCAGGTATGAGTTTCTAGACCCAGATAGATGTTGTCCTGTGATCATAAGTGCAGATCTTGAACCCGATCGGACTGCTACGCTCTTGGAGAAATTGGAAGCTCACAAAAGCGCGATCGGGTGCTTGATCAAGGACTTGAAAGAAATCTTGCGGATTCTTCTGATGCAAGAGTGTGATCGCATGGTCCGTGTACCTCAGAAGTGGGTGCTCCCACCAGTGCCACCTGATCCACCTCCCACCAACCAGTGAGACGCCCCCGCTTCATCCCTCGCTCACCATCTAGTAAGTTTCCATATTTTCTTCTATTTACTTTTGCCTTGTGTAGATTCAAGCATTGAGGACAATGCTTCATTCAAGCTTGGGGGGGTGGAATAGAAGAAAATTGTATCTGCATTTAGACATGTTTATTTTTCAAAATTTTTGCATTTTTAGGTGATAAATTTGTGTGATTGCTAGGATTGACTTGTTTGAAAACTTTTGTTTGTGAGTTGGATGACCTTGGGAAATTAGAAATAACCTCATAATTGACCAAATAGAACTGATTAGGAACAAATGGTTCGCGATTTGTAAAATTGGAAACTTGAATGTCGAGATAGAATTTAGAAACCGAATTGTGCCTTTCAAACAATGGAAATAGGGATTTCAAATAAAGAAAGGTTGGGATATCCGTTGGTGTGAATGAACGCTAGTGGGTGTGTGTATTCATGGTATGTGCAAAATAAAAAAAAGGAGAGAAAACAAGAAAACAAAAGAGAAAAAGAAAAAAAAAGAGATGAAAAGATGGAGAAAATAAGAGCACTGGCAATAAGCCTTGAATGGGCGCCTTTGAGCTCGTCTCCCAATTAGAAATGAAAAAATAAAATTTTTGCGCATATCAACACACGAAGTCTGCAACTTTCTGACCTAAGCTTGATTCAAGCTTGGGGGGACAAAAAGGAAAAATCTCTACAAACGAAGGCATAGTTTAGTGAAAGAATGATAAATCGATAAATTCGAGTAATCAACTTTGCAAGACTTGAAACATTTAGAGTTTGAGGTTTTATTAATCAATTTGTGAGGTGAATCAAAATTTACCAAGGAAAGTCCAAATCATAGCAAAAAGATTCTTGAGTTCTTTTATTGTAGCAATCATGTAAGTTTTCACATTTAGGCATTTAACTTGCATTTAGAATCCAAACCCGGTATGAAAGTACAGATTTGCTTGAGGACAAGCAAAGGATAAGCTTGGGGGAATTTGATGTCTCATTATTAGATCTATAAATCCGACCAATTTATGTACCACAATCTGTGTTTCAAACCACCAAATCATGTCTTTTACATTGAATATACATTGAATATCTATAGAATGTGGTACTGCTGCATTTTCATTCTTACTTTGCAGAAAATGAGCCAAATCAGGGAAAATTGCGAGTTCTGGAACCCCCCACGCGGGTAGCGTCAGATCCCACGCGGGTAGCATCAGATTCCACGCGGGTAGCGTCAGATTCCATACGGGTCGCATCAGACCCTGAGATTTCAGCACCGAACTTAAAACAGTCATAACTTTTGACTCGTAACTCCGTTTTGAGCGTATGACCACTTTTCGGAAAGCTCGACGCGACTCGCATGAGTTGGCATGCGACCCGCATCGAGTTAATAGCGCCAGGACCCGATTAAAGCCCGTTAAGATGCCTATATAAGGCCTGCGCGAATTGAGAAAAGGGGATCCCGATTTTTATCCACGTTTTCATCCAGAGACAGATCAGATCCGATTGTGAAGTGAAGGAGGCGATCAGAAGAGGGGAGGAGTCGACCTGGAGCTGAAGAGGAGTCGATTCGGAGAAGAAGACTCAACCTGAAGCTTCAATCCTCTTCCCTACTCCTCCTCTCACTATGATTTGCTTTCTCTCTCTTTCTTTTACTTTGATTTCACTCATGTCTGAGTAGATTTTTAGTTTCGAGGGTTTGGATTTGTAGTCTGATACTTTGTTTGATGATGCACATGGATTGATTCTTATTGTTATTTCGTGTTTCTTTGATTCTTGTATTATTTGAGATTGCTTGATCTGAATTGTTTGATTCTTGATTGCTTACTGTTGAATGCCTTAGGCATTTCTTCTTGTACCAAAGGCTTGAAGCTTCTTGCAAATTAGGTTAAGTACTTGAGGTAGGTCTAAGAACCGAAAGGTGAGGTCAATGAGTAGCCGAAAGGTGAAAGTTTCCACTTGCTCTTGCTCAGCTTGTGGATACCTTTAGTAAACAGAATTGAGAACTTAGGTTTAGATCAAACAGCTTGATTAAACCTGAGAAAGTGAAATTGCAATTCCAAACCAGGTCTGCTAAGCCAACACACGAAAGTTGAGGTTCAGTGACACTAGGTACGGTCAATCTAACCTTACACGACTTAAACAACAAGTTTCTGACATGTGCAGACTCAGCTCAAGGGACCATGCGGGTCGCGTGACTTAGCACGCGGGTCGCATCACGAGGGTCGCAAGCCACAGCTTGCGGGTCGCGTGCCAGGTTCAGGGCGCTTAAGGCCAAGCGGGTCGCATGCGAGAGCATGCGGGTCGCGTCATACGGGTCGCATGCGAGAGCATGCGGGTCGCGTGGCAGGGCCTGAGCAGCAAAGTTGAAGATGAAATCTGAAACCCTTGAAACGCCATTTTATACCATAGTACAAAACACAAACATTTAATCGATTCATTACTTGTCTATACATTAGTTTACTTGTTCATACATTAGTTTACTTGTTCATTCATTCTTCTATTTCATTTGATTTGTTCATACATCTTAGGATTAGACAAACCCCAAACATTCAAACTTCTAGTACCTAATTAGGGAAAGTAGAAGTCTAGAACTTGAACCGTCCCTGAGGATCGACACTCGATCTAACTACACGACAGGGTTGTGCACTTGCAACCTTCGTCTAAGAGTTGAATAGGGTTTAAACTCTACAGCTTAGGCTGCAGTGAAGCTCTGTACCTCTCATTTGGGAGCGAACAACGCCCTACGAGCAGTTCTACTTGGAGAACCTCTTGCCGGTCACGGTGATTGACCAGCAGGAGCAGACGATGTGGTTCTACCGAGGTCCACTCATACACTTCTGGACAGTGGAGCACCACTACCCAGATCGGGTGCTCCGCTAGTTTGGTCGACCGGCATTTATTCCCGCAGACCCATCTTTGCCGATGCACACGCACAGAGACCTGCACAGGTAAGTCGTAGTCTATTGTCAAATTTCTCATATTACTTGATAGCTTTGTATTGCAACAAACGTCTTCCTTACAGGATGAACCACCGAGGGCGGCTGGATAAGGACTGGAACACCCATTTTGATGCATACTACGGGACAGCCCAGGATCCTCAGTATCTGGACTTCTATCACGAGCCAGATCCGATTCAGCAGACCCAGGGAGATCCCCAGTTGAGGTACGATACTTGGTACATGCAGATCTGCATGGCCAGTGTCTATCTGCGGGGTGATTACGGTGCCCATTTCCGCGAAATGATCCAGACTGGTAATGGTTACCATCCTAACGGCCGTTCATTCGCTCGCAACGTAAGTCACCTAAAACTACATAGTTTTTCTCTAACTTAATAGTTCATCAAGGTTTGATCTGACATGACAATTTTGTTTCAGCTTTTGGCGGGGATCAAGGAGTGCGCTCATGGGATCTCCACGATGGGCAAGAAGAACTGGCGATATCTTGGGTACCGCATCCTCAAGAAAAATGCAAATGCGGTTGAGGATGCCGGGCACGGTGGGAAGATCATCACGATGCTGCGAGACGCCGAAGAGAACATCAACTGGCGTGAGATAAATCCGATCGAGCCTGACCCGGAGCCGATTATTGGACAGGAGTTTCCACCTTCTCCCGATTCGCATCCAGAGTGGGACTACCATGAGTGGGTATTGTCCAACGTTGCATGGCAGGCATGGTACAACGAGCATGGACGTTCGGTGCAGCCTTATGTATGTCATACTTCAGTATCTGTCAGGTTTTAATAAATTTCTTCATTCAGATCAAATTTAATAATTTATGTGTATGATTGCAGGGTCCGACAGAGATGTCGTCACAGCCACCACCTGCGGGGTTCGATACTTCTGATATGGAGTCCCTCTCGTACAGTCTCCAGGACTACTACGGGATAGCCGATGATGAGTTCAGCTCGGCACCGAGGGTACCCCAATATGGCACAGAGATGCCGCATGATGGAGAGGCGAGTGGTAGCGGGTCTCATACTCAACCTGCCTTTGGGACTGAGTTCGCTACATCTATCTTTAGTACACCTCCGCCAGTACCGACAGTCCCTACGGGTGATGCCATATGGGATACCGCCGATCAGATACTCAGGGCGAACACCGGAGTACCGCCTCAGCGATATTCCCCCTCTCTGTTTTAGTTGTATTTTTACTAGTTTTGTACTATTTATATTTGATATGCTATTTATGTTTGGTATATTTGGATTATCCTATATTTCGGTTCTTGTGTATGTGTGCTTTTATGGTACTATTTTTATATTTTACAGATAAAAAAATTATCATGATAATGCTAAACATAAAATATTACAACATTAAAATAGTAGCACAACATAAAAAATAAACAGAAAAATATGTTAAACGGCAAAAATAAACTCATCAAGATTAAACCGACATTTTTATTAATATCCAAAGTTGAATAAAAAGTTTGAAAACCATCATCTGGGGTTTCAAAAGTTTGAATATGAAAATGTGATCACGCCTTGGTTGTAATTAACCAAAAAAAAAGGCTGAAATTTTGTAAAAATAAATAAAATATGAAAATAATGCAATTAAGTCAAAATCACCCTTTATCTATCATTTTACTTTCGAAACGTATCATGTTATAAATTATTTTGAAAAAAAATTCGATTATAAATCGTAAGTCGTAAATTATAGAATGCCGTATATCATGTAGTTATAAGAGTATATGTGCTATATTGTTTTATAGCAAATTTTTATGTGGACTAATACCCGACATTTTTATTAATATCTAGAAGTTGAATAATACGGGTTAAAAAAAAAAAGAGTAAACCGGCCATTTTCTGGCCGGTTTAGGGGGGGAGTAAACCAGTCATTTTGGATATTTTTAGCGAAAGTTTGAAAATCTGAACATAATTAATAATTTGTATCAAACTTTGGATATTAATAAAAATGTCGGCTTAAACTTTTAATGGCTTTAAAAAAATTGAACAAGCAAAATTACATTAGTTATCTAAACAAACAATTTTGAAAGTTTAAGCCTATTTCAAGGGTTAGAAGCCTTAAATATTAGAACAACAGGAACACAAAAAGAAAGAAAAAAAAGACAAATAACCTTGAAAATTCTTATTTTTCAATTGATGCTTTACTGCTCTGTGATCAAAGTTTTAAAAATTGCAACACAAATTTGAGTTTTTAACCGGATAAGGATACTGCTCTATGATAACAAATTGAGTTGCCTAACTACTTCTAAACCTATTTATTATGCGAAACATACTCACTACTTCTAAACCTATTTAAATATTCAAAACATACTCATACTTCTAACCTATTGGCTGAAATTGAAATTAAAAAATCACTAAAATTAAAAAATCGTGCTTGAACTGAAATTGAGTTGAGTCCAAAACTCTGAATCGCTGTTCAATTTGTGTATTCGGTTTGATTAACATACTCATACTCATTCAGTTGTTTTGAACTGAATACGTACACAAATGTTTATTCAAAGCACACAAATTGAGTTGCCTTTCAGTACCTAATTGAGCGGTAAGCGATTTGGCGCCAGGTTTTCTTTGGAGTGGTATTTTTTTTGCCGCCGTGGAATTCTTTGGAGTGGGAGACGGGGAATTCTTTGGAGAGGGCGATTGGAGAGGGAGACAAAGGAGGGAGGGTATAATTGTCATATTTTATTAATTAATATTGTTTAGTAAATTTTGAAGTATTAAATATTATTATTTTATTGTTTTTGGTTGAAGTTTTTGAGGAGGATACATGAAACTACTCCTAATTTTGGGGTATATGAAATCGGCCAGGCTATGATCTCAAGAAAAAGGCCCATTGTGTAGGCCATTATACAAGTCAGATAATCACCAAAAACCAACAAGATATCCTCTAATATTTTTTGTGTACTCGTGCTTAAATTATTTTTGCTTTACTAAAAAGTTAAGCCACATATTATGCAAACTATTTGCAGGAATGCATCTACAGCATATTGCATGTCTATTCAATTTTTTTACTATCGAGCCTGCATTTGAAGTCATATAATCATAAAAGCGAGGTAGATATCGTCTAATATTATTATGTGCTTGCATGTGAGTTTGTTTGTGTAAATAAAACAAGATACATTAAATATTATGCAAAGAATTTAGCTCAAGTGGTTTGACAATATTTTGAGAACATCTGCAGATGCTTTTATCAATTGAGGCATTTTAATTTAAAATCATACAGTCACCATAATCGGTAAATATCCTATATATGTTAAAGAAGAAAAAAAAATCATTTGGCTTTCCATCAATATCTTGAATGTTACATTTTCAGCCACAGGACAAAATGAAAATAGTTGGATTTCTTTGACAAGGAGACCAATGTTAAATAAGAAAAAGTCAAAAACAAAGGCTATACTCTTCAGTCTGTTCTCAACCAAAAGTGTGATAAAATCATAGAATGCCAGAAGTGTGGAAATACGATGCATGTCTACTGAACAATGTTGATTTATTATGAGCAGTTGAGACATCTAGATTAAACTAGCTCCAAAAAACTAATTTCGAACAAAACGATCTCTCTTTACCTTAAAGTAGATCTGCAAAGCATTGACATAGCTGCTAAAAGAGGCCTAAGAGCTCATCTATTCAATATAATGGAACATAAACTGGATAAACTGGTGAAGAATAGAGAAATCAATCACTCATTATCAATGTTCGTAATTCAGATGGTCAATAGCAATCCATGACACTGCAGTTGTTGCCAACAAATATATATAAGCATTTTAAAAGAAAAGGGAAACATTAAAATGCATAAGAGAAGTACTTCAACAGTAAATTTTTGTAAGTACTTCATATCCAAAGCTCATTTTCTCTCCAAATGGTAGGCTGTTTACACAAAAAAAAAAATGTAACTAATCCGCTGATACAGATAACTCCCAAGTAAACCCGCTGTATAACTTATGAGCCCACCTGAGAAGAAAGAGAAGTAATTCAGTAATACAATAGTAAAAAATTATGACTGGAAAGGCAAAGATAAAGAGGACAAACAACAGCAAGCAGAGAAAGGTGAACTATACACAGTCATGGCCACAGTTGTTGACTTGGATTTTTCATGGACTTTTCATAATCGCAACATAAAAGTACAAAATAAAAAGTCGAGAGTGGAAAAAGAAGGAAAACTTTTACCATAATCTTGCACTGCTTTTGACTGTACTATACAAGTCAGAATTTTCAGAATGTGAAATTGAGAGAAAAAAATCAATCACTTTCACCAGCAAACCTGGTAAGAAGTAGAAGAATGCAATTGCATAATCATAAAGAAGTACAAAGCATGTAATACGATCTAAGTTTCTCATAACTAATACCAGGTTACACTGGTATGGTCCCTAGCCCACACAACAGCAATACTGAAAGCACACTTTTATTTGGATAAATCAATTGGAGTTTCCTCACATTCCAGGACTGGTGCAAACTCAAATATCTTGAACCAGAATATCATGTGAACAATCAATTTCGAACACTAAAGGGACCTTCAAAAGGGTCCCTAGCCCACACAGAAAGATCCACTCTTTTCATCAGTTACAAATAGTGATTACTTCATTGAAAATCAAAAGGTACTGTTGTTAACTAGTCTTTCAGACTTTGATACTTCTGATTGTTTATTCTACTGGAATCATGAATAATGTTCTAATCAAATTCGGTTGGTTGGTCATATACACTAGCAATATTAGTTGTCAGTTTCTCATGGTTCATCATATGGCCGTAGTGAAAATCCAATAATACTTATACAGAATTCTAAGTTCTCAGTATTGTAATGCCCATAGTGCCTTTTGCAAATGATAAAAGGTATATTTTTTTTTTCAATTTCTTGACAGCACTAGGGTTTTACTTTATTTAATTTATTCATTATTTTTTCTTTGGCAAATTACCTCCAAATACGATCCTATCAACAGTTTCCTGAGTTAAGAGAAAAAGGCAAACAAACCTTGATGGTTCACTGGATGAGCACGCCACATCAGACAGTTCATCAGGCACCAAGGATTTGTCTTTTGACATAACTACATTTTCAGTTGGTCGATGACTGGCTTCAGAAATTCCAGAGGGTTCTTCCTGTACGTCCCTTAGCTGTGATTCGAGAAGTGTAAGGGATGCATCTAGCTTCAATATCTTTCTGTCCATATAATTTCATAACTTTCAGTTATGCAAGTGCTAATCAAAATAGTAGGATGAAACAATTTACTCGTAACAAAACTAAACAAGAAAGTGATTTTTCTGCTAGATCAACCTTTGCAAAATCAGGTCAATTATGACATTTTTCTTAGCTTGGATATCTCGTACAGTCTGCCTGCTGTGACCCAATATACCTTTTTTTTTTTACATTTCTTCAAAAGTTTGAAATCTCTGAGCTGAGCTTGAGATACAATTCTCTATATCGATTTGCTAGGAAGTATTACCCAATGTGTTATTACTTGATCCAGGACAACACTTTGACCTGCATACCAGTACAGTTACAGTTCTAATCCAGTGCCAGAGCCAGGTCTATACCAAAGAAGAGACCAAATAAACTCATATGCTTTGCATTGTGTTCTTACGTTACAAAAGCTAAGAACATTATCTAAGGTCAGGACAGGCCCCTTCCAATCCCTGCATATCTCCAAATCCAAAACCCACAGGAAATCTTCTTTCCCAATACCTTCCAATGATGGACTTCTGGTCAGAATAAGATAGTATATGACAGATGTTTGACAAAAAATATTAGTGAACAATTATTTCAGATTAGTTTATGGTACCAGCCTTGTTCAGTCCATAGCATTGTAATCAGATTGGGTTTTCATTTTTGTTTAATTTTCTGCATGATTTAGATTTGTCAAGAATTTCTGGGGGTAAAAAAAAATCACGAAATAGAATGTAGCCTACGTTCATGGCCCACGCCGTGGCAGACCAGTAGGGTTAGATACTGGTACAAACGGGTCAGTTTATCAGCATCGTATGAAATAAGCAAACCTGTGAACTAAACAAAGCTTGTCCTGGCATAGCGCAGAGAAGGAATTTAGAAACTGAGTAGCGTTTGCCACAAAAATGTTCACCTTCAAAATCAGAACAAATCACGGTTTAGAAATTCGACCCCCAGTATTCGAACTACTGAATTCCCATAACTTGTCTTCTTAGGACAATATTGAAATTTTTTAGGGGTACAAGTAAAACATTTCCTAGTAAGAAATTAAGAAGAGAGGATAAACGAACGAGATAGAGGGTTCGCTGGTCGGAGATGGATAGTGCCTCCGCCTCATTCTCTTCTTCTTCGTCGACAATTTTGTCTTGCTGAACCAAAAATGGCGACGGCACTTGAGATCTCCGGTGCTGCATCAACCGACTTTTTTACTGGAAGTATCCTGTTGCGCTTCGAGTTACGGATCGGAAGGGACGAAGTAATCAGATGAGTACGGATACCCTGAGGTAACTCAAATTTTGAGTTCAGATCCGAACCGTTCGATCAGAGCTCAAGTCAGATTGGCCGAGGTGGAATTGCACGGGGCTTCTTCAATATTCGTGTTAATGCATATCAGACGGTTCGAACTTAAAACTCAATATTTAAGTTATCTTAGGTGATTTGAATTCGTGATCAGAGGGGGACCAAAGCTTGACCGTAAGAATGAGATCTGAGTCATCCGTTTTAATCTGACACGAATCTCAAAGTGAACCCTAAATTCCCCATTGCGAGTCGGCCCAGCTACTGGGTGAAAATGGGTCGGATAATATATCCGTATCCTAAAATTAGATACCGATATTCAATATCTATACGGATACGGATACATATATGATTTTGATTTTTGATTATTTATATCCAGATATATACCATATAGTTAATATATATTATGAAAATATTGATGTATATATCTACAGATATCTGATATCCAATATGTATCCGTATGTATATCCGTATCTGAACAGATACATATATGATTTTACCCAGGCTAATTTAGTAGTCTATCGATTTTCTTTTCATTAACTAACAACGAATAAATGAAGTTTAATTGTTCACATGTTCTGAAATAAAGACTAATTGGTTGGTCTTATATTCTTTTAAAGTTTTTCAATTTACTTATCAATACATCAAAATCTCCTTTTCTTTATAAAAAAAATTCAATTTTTCTCATTTTTTTAATTAAACATCAATATTTTCCCAAAATTAACTACTTACCATTTCTTTTACACCTTTCTTTCTTTAATCTATTATTCTTTATAGTAGAAAGTTACAATAATCTATTTGATACTGTAAGGTTTCGGGTAGGTTATTTGTGCAACAATTCGATTCAATTCATGATTTATTCACTACCCGAAAATCATAATCTATGTATAAAACTAATTCCAAGATTAATATAGAATTTACCACTAGACGCGCAGCAGATATCTTCGTCTAGTCGTAGAAGCAGTCACCCTTCTCTGTTCCTTCTTCCTGTCAGATGTACGCACCAGCGATAACAGTTGCGTCTCTATCAGTATCCACACGAACAAGTTGACAAACTTCCGTCAGTTGATGTACTAGCACCACACAGACAGCCCCTTCGAACTTCTCTTTATTTCTCTCTTTCGATCTGGTAGATATATGTTTAATTGAACATCAACAAATTTGATCTGATGTACTCATATATATAAGCAGAGAGGTCAGTTCGCACTTATTCAATTGCACCACTTGGTTGCACCTATCCAAACGTACATATCCAGATTGGCTGCATCTATCCAGATCGTTAGAGAGAATGTTAGCATAATTTCGGCCCATATTGTATTAAGCCTAATATGGTTTAATCCATATTCAATTTCAGTAATTAACTATTAATTATGGCCTGTATGACACTTATAACAGATACATCCCTTCCTTCCATGGGGCAACGGGCCGTACTGGGATTTGATTCGGTAAGCTGGGGATGGGCTCGTCCCGTCTCTCCGTGACGGGCTGAGATCTCGAATAAGAAGGGAGGTGTGAGGGTACTTGTGCTCTAACCTCTACAGTACCATGTGTTACAGAAAATCGCGATCCCTGTTACCGGGAATTTCCCGCCTTAAATAGGGGGGCTGGACCGTTGAGACGTCTTGTCAAAACGGTTAAGGAGTTCGCATATGAGCAGTAGTGTCCTCATAATTGGCGGTGACACGAAGTCGAAGTTGGACTGGACCTCATGAATGAGGGCCCAACTTGACTTCACGGGCCGGACTGTTCCAGATTGATGGAGCGAAGCCCAGCTTAGTTGTTACCAGGCCAACAGGTGGCTGGCGTGTGGGCCTCGTCTTGTCTGGTCTCGAGTTGGTTCCGCGAGGCGGACCAAAGTGCTGATCTGCTCTTGGTCTCGGGCTGGCCCCCAAAGAGGTCCGAGCTACGAGTCTATTCCTTGTTCAGGGCTGGCCCCGCGAGGAGGTCCAAGTCCCAAGTTGCTTTTGGTCTCGGATTGGCCCCGCGAGGAAGTCCGAGTTCCGAGTCTATTACTGACTTTGGGCTGGCCCTATAAGGGTTCGAGCCCTGGATTGCCTTTTTGGGCTGTGATTGTATTAATGGCCTTATTTTATCCTACTTGGGCTGGCCCTTGACGGGGTCTGAATCCCGAGTTATTTATGGACCTAATTTAGACTTTATTAAGGGTCATTGCTATATGGACCTATCACTATTTATCCCTCCTTTCAAACGAAGACACTTATTTTATTCTTGATAGCCATTATTTCTCTTTTTTTTTTTCCGAGTTCGGATATCCAATTTTAGATGTATGTAGTAGCTAGATTTGTTTAGGATATAATTCAATTCCAGTTGGTATAGTATATAATCAAGAAATTTTCAATTTCTGGTTATTTTGTTTTAAATTATTTTTTACACTTAAAATGGATACAACTACAAATCAATCAATATCATCAATTTGAAATAGATGATATGGCATAATTAGAAAGTTTGAAGACTTGACCTTTTTGTGTATCATCAATAAGTACAAGGAACAATTCGTTTGTGCGTCCTTAGAATTTCAATTGTGCAAAAAGGTAGCATAACTTCCATAAGTAGTTAAGTACCGTATGTTTTATTTTCTTTTCTTTTTTGATAAAATGAGTTGAAATGAGTTGATAACAGATTAACTTGATAATTTTATAATATATTTCGATTCGAGTTAAATAAAAAAAAAATTATTTCATAAACATGTTATTGATTTTATGGATTAAATGTATATCATAATAGTTGTACCATATTTTGATATTTGTACTGTTACAATATAAATCATATTTCAATATATAATTTTCTATTTAAAATTATTTCGGATGATTATCAAAATTGTTAAAAATTATTCTATGGACAATAGATCTCATGCTTAAAAAAATAAGTTCTCCCATTGCGTTGACCGGGCCCGTTAGAGTCAACCGGGCCCGTTGGAGTTCAAAACCATTTCATATAGCAACGGACCAAATCGGGCCTTGATTACCTGTCAGGCCCGGTTCCCGTCTACTTCTATAACACAGATGAATAAAACTTGTTTTGAGGAAAAATAAGGGTCTAGTCCATATTTAATTGATAATTGCAGTTACAAGAGTTTGTAGTTGCAATCGAAAATAAACACAAGTTGCTCAAATAAGTTTGAACAAAATAAAAAGCAAAGTAAATAAGAAATGTAAAGAAAAAGTTTAAAGATATAACAAAAGAAAAACTAAATGTTATTCGATAATCAAACTTCTCCCGGTGGTTCCTCGTGATGATGCAACATTTGCGCCACTTCTTCAATTAGATATCTGTGTGACTTGTTGGCGTCTTTGAATATGCATGCACATCTTTCTCTCCAGATGACAAACATTGTCACTAGTAAAGTACCTCTTGCCCTTTTATTGTTGTCTAGCCGTGGTATGGCTTCCATCGGTTGTGTTCTCATTTGTGACGCAATCCTCATCCTTCTGTACATTCCATTGCAAATGAGCATTGGCTAACCATGTCTTGTGTTGATTCAGTGTCGCAACAGCACATAACGCACATGTTTGTGACCATCCTCTTTTCCTTAAGTTATCGATGGTTAGCAATCTGTTGTTAACTAAAAGTCAACCAAAGACTTTTGTTCTTGGCGGTACTCGAAGTTTCCATAGGCGATCGACGTGGTTGGTGATGTATGGCCGGTTTTTGGGTAATTTATATGTACTCTTAACCATGTATATACTTGTATCCGTCCAATTCCATTTGATGTCATCCGGTTGTTGGTCCGCATGTGTAACCACTCTCTACAGGTATCCTCTGAGTATTTGCAGTTCCTCTTCAGCCTTTTCCGTGAGCACTTGTTGAAAACAGTGCCGAATCGTCCCTTGTAGAGGGTCTTTCAGGTTGATCGAGACATCAGTCGCATGTGTGTAGAGTGCCTTTAATTCATGTTTTAGAATACCATGTCTCCAGTTGTGATTCCATAAGGATATCAGACCGCCTTGGCCAAAGATGTGTGTGACAGCTGCTTTCCAGAAACTGTGACATTCCTGTAGCGTTCCTGTGAAAAGAGTGGAGTCCGGCATGAGATTTCCATTGAGCCTTGTTCTCTAAAAGACTGGTTTTCACACCCTCTGTTATGGCTTTTGCCAATACTATAACCATTTCATGAGTAGTACCTTGTTGAAAGTTAATAGATCCGCTATTCCAAGGTATAATTAAATGACCTTTATCTATATGGGATCAAAATCAATAACTTCTCTTTTGAATAGATAACGTTCATAATTGTTTTAGCTATAGATCATATGCATAGGGAAATAAAATATACACTAGATCTTGATTGGCAGATTACTTTCTCTTTTTCCGTCTTTCGAATCCATAGAATATAAGTACGAAGGAAATAGATCTAAATTAGATCATACTAAAAGATTTGTGCACTTCCTTATTTGTTTTTGCTTTAATTACGTTACTTGTCAAATAAGAAAAAACGGGCTGGTTTTTATAAATATCCACTGGGTCGGGTTTTTTACGAAAAACCGGTCGGTCCGATTTTAATAACAGCGATAAATACTAGGAGGACAAAATTATAGGTTACCCCGAATTTCCTTTCCTACCCTTCATCGCGTCGCCTCTGGTAAATTGTTCGATTTCGATCCCATCCCCAACCAAAGAAGAGCGAAATCAGAAAATATAAAAGAATTGAAATCAGAAGCTCGAAGAATTTCCCTCGAATTATAAACCGTTGCCTCCTTCTATTTGAATTGCGAGGGAATTAGAGCGCGAGGGCTCTCTCTCCTCTTATGGCGGCGTCGGTGGAGAACCCCGCTATCCACCCCTCGTCTGTGCCTCCATCGATTTCTTCTTCTTCGTCTTCATCCGAAAGTGTGATAGAGAAAGCGAAGGTGTTGATCGCCGCGCTCAATTTGATCTCGCGAAACCTACCGCTTCCTCCAGATGTGTTCCGGGCTGTTTCAGAGATATACAATGGTCAAAATGAAGAAGAGGAGGGAAAAGATTCGGTATGTTGAATGGAAATTTTGTTTGTATCTCTAATCGTGCTACTTTCGACTAAGGTTTATATGATAACTGTTGCGAAGACAATTTTAGGGTTTTGAATTTCAGATTAGTTTGGGCGGTTCTGTTAGTTCTCCGAAATTAGTTTCTGTTAGTGCAAATTACTTCTTCAGCCTGGTACATCACTTAATATTGCGAATTTCGTCTGGGGGTGAAGCCTAGTAGTTGTTTGTTTTCCATTTTATTTTCACAGTTATGAGGTTTGCTAAGGTTTTTTGTTTCCATCTTAAATTTCCTCAGGCAATATTCTTAGAATCTCTGTTCATTTTCCCCCCTTTGATTTGGTTGATATATTCCAAAACATTATTAGGTTATTGAATGCTAAGAGTTAATTTTTGATGAATTGAATCACTGTTCTTGTAATTTGATCTCTGAACTAGTAATTTTTCAGGGAGAAGAAGTTTGCAGTTACCCTCATCCCTCTGTATTTTCAGTATAATAGTTTGTACCTGTACAACTTAACTATTGGTAAATGAGTTTTAAACATATAGCTTTCATTGTGTTTGGTCTATTAAATATAATAGATAAGGAATTTGATAGGTCCTTTTTTTTCCTACAATTTGTGACATTATTTTCTGCTCAGAATGGGAGAATACAATCCAATCTTTCTTATCATCTGTGATAAATAAAACTCAACATATCTGATTATTTGTAAATAGTCCCTACCTTAACTATAATTAGATAAACTTGTGAGTTATAAGCTTTTATCCTATATTGTTATCCAATTATACATAGATATTCATATTGTCATATTGTAAAAATAATTATTAATTTAACTTTGTTGTTATCTAGATACACACACAAATTCATATTGTCATCTTGTAAAATTAAATAGGAACTTCACTGTCTGATCATTTATTGTTGCTCATAATGAATTTTCAACTCATTTGCATATCCTGGTCCATGGAAAACTACTACTATCAATAACACAAATTGGAGGCCATCAAATTTCTTCTCCACTATTTTTTCTCGAAAGAATCTCTTATTTTCAACACTTCAAAACCCTCCCAACCCCACACAGATGTGATAAAAGGAAATTCACTTTGTTCATGCTGATGTTGCGTGGGTACTGATACAGTGGTATGTCTGTTTTTTTTGGGAAAGTTAATGTATTTTGCACTTTTCAGGAGTACGATGGTGCCTTGATGAAAGAGCTAGAGGCTGCAATCCAAAGCTTTCAACTACAAAACATACCTAGCTCTGAGCTGAAATCCCTAGAAGAGAGACGTTTTAGCAGCTGTATCCAGCATCGCCTAACAGAGCTTGAAGGTAGGCTACTTTTTGGGTTCTGTTTACAAGTGATAACTAGTACTGAGAGGCTTTACAATTTGTACTCATTTTATTGGGATATTTAGAAATAATACCTATAATAAACAATATTATGCTAAAGAAGAATGACCAAATATTTTATCTTCCCATTAGTAAGAACCATTTCATAACTGTGTCCACGAAGCTCATGCTGGAGACAAAATTTTGGTTCAGTTGGGTTACCATCTTTCTTTTTCTCTCTTTATCTTTTGAAATGGAAAAGGCCTGATGAATGCTGGTTAGATAAATGTGCCTATATATCCAAGTTTACAAAATAATACTAGCTTAGATTAATGTGCGTATATATTTTTCTTAAAAGACCTCCACTATAAAAGTCCTATCTTATTAGCACCAGAAAATGGCCTCTGTTATACACTTCTAGTTTAAATTACCAAATTTTTAACTGTCAGGGTTATAATTAGTAAAGAACATCACAGTTCATGACTTCCTACGGAATGAGGAATGGTCTGGGTAGTGAGAGTCGGAATGACTACTGTTGTTGGAATGAAATGCTAATTATGGGAATAAAATATGATTTCCTGGAACATGGTCGATTCTAATGCCACACAAATGACACAAATTAAGATTAGGCTTGTTTACTGTTGTTTCGACTTGCTAGTCTTGGCCAATTGGTCCTGAAATTACGCTTCTTTGGAAACGATAATACGAGTCTGCTAGGGCAAGGGCGGGGGGGTGGGTGGGGGGGGGGGGGGGGGTGAGAGAGGAGGGATTGCAGTTCAGAAAGAGAAATTATTGCTTGTACTTCATTTTTTTTTGTACTCCAACGTGCTTTGAGCCTAAAGTGGGTCCCGGTACATTTGTTGGTTGAGCCTGCTGGTACTACTTCCATAGGGAAAATGCTAAGAAATCTAGCCTTGGCGATGTATATACTCTTTTTGGCTGCTGAATTAGAGCTGCTAGAATTAGCAAACTTATTGACAGATTTTAATTTCTATAATTTGGCTATTTTGGTTGAACAAAATCAGTAGAACATGTATAATTTTCACATTTAGTAAATACTGATGTTACCTTTTCTACCAATCTCTGTTATTTTTGCTATATGTGCAATTTATACATTTTGTTAATGCCATTATTTTCTTTATCAGCTCTACCATCAAGCAGGGGTGAAGATATGCAAATGAAATGCTTGCTGGAACTATATGGCTTAAAGGTATGTACTAACTGGAGACAACATTTGGTAGAATTAGCAAAGTGACCCAATATTTTACCTCCTTTGTAATTAATATTGCAGCATATATTATAGCAACTAAAATCCAGCATTGCTACATTTTTGTAAGGAGCTCCCAAAAGGCTCTGTTGACATAAAGATTTGTTGAGTATTAAATAATTAAAAAGGATTTCCTATGAGCTTAAGCATTTCAGAGCAATTGCTTGGTAAAAGCATTACTAGTGCCAGTTCTCCATTGATGAATCAAATTCTCCAATTAACATTCTTGCACACAATGGATCCACATACAGACTAGCACTTGTGGAGGGGAACATTAAGAATAAAACAAAAAAAAAATGAAAATATTCTTCATTTCCTGTCTTTTTCTTTTTTCCTTTATTTGGAGAATGTCTGACACCCTGGATCTTTATACTGACCTATAAAACCTTGTCAGTCTGACTTCTAAAACCTTGTCAGCCTGACTTCCTACACTCTGTGATACAACAAAATTCTCGATCATCTATTGCTTTAAGAGCAATCTGAGATGTGCATATAATGCAAACACTGAATATGAAAACCCTTTAAAAAGCTATTACTTAGTTGGCTGTTGAAAAACTTTGTATTGTGGGCTGTACTGCAATCAAGATAAATTATGGGATTTGACTTGCAAAGAAAAAGAAAGAGCCCTTTCTATATCATTTCTTGTTATTTACTACTTGTATGCAATTTTGCTGTGCACAGTTATTGGAGTTGCAGAAGAAGATCCGCACAGAGTTGAGTGGGGATTATTGGTTGACAGAGAAATGCAGGAACCCGGAGAGGCAGCTTTATGACTGGGGTATGATGCGCTTGCCATTTCCTCCCACTATTTTTGGCATTGGAGATCCAACCTTTGTGAATGAGGATGATCGCCAAAGGAGGAGAAGATATAATGAGGTTTGCTCAGACATTCTTCTCTCTTAAGAAACAATTTTTTGTGTGCACCTACAGTACATCAAATTTCACACATGCCCCTGCACAATGGATATATTCTCACAAGCCCTTAAAGATCATGGAGTATTTCTTATTCCCTCTTCCTATTTCCTTAAAATTACCTGAAATGCCCCCTCCCCCTCCCCTTTTTTCTCCCTTGTTTTGGCTGAAGCAATTAATGAGATGGATGGTTAGTTTAGGCGTGTAATGATGGATGCAGGAGTGAGCTAATGTTCTTCATGTTTGTAGGCTTGTACTGTTGTACATAATGCTTTGTATATTTTTCAGGGATGTGCATGATATTTCTCACATGAGATACTTCCTTTGTTTTGCAGGGGCATCCGCCTTCTATTTAAAATTTGTTTAATGTTTGAATTATTTTGAAGGCATCGATTAAAGTCTTGTGTCTTTTTATTTTCTCCAGAGAATGTTGAGAATGGAGGAAGAGGAGAAGAACCAGGTAGAGATGAACAAGAGGAAGTTCTTTGCTGAAATCCTCAACATTGCACGTGAATTCCAGGCGCGGGAACAGGCTTCTTTTAAGAGGAGAAAACAAAGAAATGATGGGGTTCTGGTATCTATTAAATTTAACTCTCTGGTTTCTTTATCATTCTGTTATGCAGCATTATCTGTACATGTATAGTGTTGTGTGTTTAAAACTAAAATGTACAGCTTTGTCTGTATTTCTATTGCAATCATTATTCTTGCTCTTGTAGTTTAACACAACTGATTTTCTTTTCTGGGTACAGTTTTGATTGATATGATAGCAGTATTTTGTTGCATATACTGATCGGTAGGTATCTTACTCGATTTTTTATGAGTTAAACTACCATGGGCTCATTGTCTGTTTCGTCAAACAATAGGTGTTTAATTGAGGAATGTGGCTTTGTACTGCTCTGTTGAGGTTAAATTGCGGGATAGTGCATAGTTGACAGTAAAATGAGGCAAATTTGGGATGAAATGAAGCTTTATTGCACATGGTCAAATGTCACAATGTTGGGTTAGTTGAGCCATAATTACATAATTGAAGGTACAACAAGATGTGAATACCGAAGGGTGAAATGTAGAGTACAGTATCTCTTGGATTGTAGGATATAGTAATGGGTGGGTTTTGTGCAATCAGTGATATAGGATTGGCATTGTTGTTGCAAAAGTAGTCCCAAATCTTGGAACTAGGTAAGGGCAGTTTGGAGAACTGGGAGAAATCAGATAACTCTTACCACATTTCTGTTTTCCTGATCTGCCAATTGCCACTATATTGAGTCATCAGAACCTATATTACATCCACTGAGAAGCTATCTGATTTGATGTATCTAACTCGTATATTTCTGTGTGTCTTTCTCTCATTTAGTTGTGGCACTCACGGTCAAAGCAGAGGGTGAGCCAGTCAGAAAAGAAGCGACTCCAATTGTTACAGAAGGATGACCAAGAGGCATATATGCGCATGGTGGAGGAGAGCAAGAACGAGCGCCTCAAGATGCTCCTTGGCAAGACCAACGACCTACTCGTTCGGCTCGGTGCTGCGGTCCAACGCCAGAAGGACGCAGAGCATGTATCAAAAAAGCCTGGCTCTACAGACCCTTCTTCTCAGGAAAAGGCAGATCCATTAGATGATGATGATGAAGAGGAGGATGAAGAGGAAGAGGATGTTACGGAGCTGAATGAGGAAGGAGAGAAGAGTAATGCTTGGCTTGATGGGCAGAGGCAGTACAATGCCACTGTTCATGCTATTGAAGAGAAGGTGATGTTGAATTCAATTTGCTCATGCTTGTATGGAATAGATAGCCAATTATTGATAGTTAGATGGGTGCAAATGGTTGGGGTGAGTTCTCACAATGTTAGGTGTCACACATTTCAGTCCTCAGGGGGGAGCAAAAAATAGATGAGTGGAAAACATATGGCAATTTAAAAAAAGACTTCATAAATGAATAATATAAACCCAAAAATATAATCATCGAAGACTTTAGTTTCACATAAAGTAGGTAATATTGGTTTTGTACTGTAGCTGTAATAGATCGAGAGACAACTGAAGAAAGATTCTATGCAGAATCACATGCATTGAGAATAAAAAAGCTATGTTTAAAACATTAGCCAAAGCTGGCAGAATGTGCACAAAATAAAACTGCATAATAAAATATATAAAATTAAGAGATCATGTTGTTATAGTGTGGATTCTGTCACTAACTAGTTATGACCGTTAGAGGAACTTATTGTCCTCTATTTGACTGCGTTCTTATTGGAGAAGTGCAAGTTGCAAGCTTAACTACTGCAGCTAATAGCCTAATAGGAGAAGCATTCTTTTTCTGGTACCACCTGAAATAGAAAAAACAGCACAGCAGTTAAATTTTACTGGGTCAAAGGTGGAAAATTTGTTCTTTACTTGTGTTTCTCAGTTTTTTTTTTTTTCCTGTTTCTTTAGGTAACTGAGCAACCCAAAATGCTTCAGGGAGGACAATTAAGGGATTACCAGGTTGAAGGGCTTCAATGGATGCTCTCGCTATTTAATAACAATCTAAATGGAATCTTAGCTGATGAAATGGGTCTTGGGAAGACTATTCAAACCATAGCTCTGATTTCATACTTGATTGAGAACAAAGGTGTGACAGGGCCACACATGATAATAGCCCCCAAGGCCGTCTTACCAAATTGGGCCCATGAGTTCTCTACTTGGGCACCAAGGTTTGCCTTTATTTTTAAAATTCTGAAACAAATTTACTTTCCTTGTTTTTGTATTTTTGTAAGCTTCCTTTCTTATTTTAACATTTGTCACTGGCAAGCTACTTATTTTATATATCCTAGTTTTGTCCCAATTAAGAGTTCATCCTAAATTTTTTTCTTACTTGCAAGGAAATTTTTTGTACTTCTAAAAAAAGAAAAAGAAACAAAGAAAAACCACTTCTATGTATGTAAATTTTTAAATGCGAAACATCATAGATACCTCATTAGTATGCAGAAAATTTGACTTTAATCCATTCTTGTTCCTCATCTTTTCAAATTTATCCTAGCAAACATTGTAAACCTTGAATTTGAACTTCAAATTCAATTTATCCTCGTAAGGTTTTCTCAGTAAGAATTCTTTAATGGATCACTGTGTGAAAACTTAATTTGATGAATGTCTAAACAATCCATACAAAGAGTTGTGCTTCAGTCAAAACACAAATTGGGAGGAACATACTTTTTTTTTTTGAGTAAAGGTTGGAGTCAAGCCAGCTAACTATTTAATATCCACAAGGGATCTCCCATCCGGGTTTCAAACATGCGACTTTCCATACAGAGGACATTGCCTTTGCAAGAATGGTTCTCGGAAGGAACATACTTTTTATTTGATTTTGTGCACATGAAATTTTTCGTTGTTTATCTGTAGAAAGACTAGTGAGATGAGTGGTTGCTCTGGGGGCATCTTGTGTATTATACTATTTCTTTCATATTTACAGGGATATGCATGGTGATTGTTACAGTGGATTATAAGCATTATATTTTTATATTTTGCTGTGGTTACACATAAAATTGCCCTTTCCTTTGTCCAGCCACAGCTCCAAGTCTTCTGTTCTTTTTCCGTATTTGATTTATGAAGAGTGAAACATTATTATAACATAAATTCGCTCAACGCATGCAGTGTCACAGCGGTCTTGTATGATGGCCGGCCAGAACAGAGAAAAGCAATAAGGGAAGAGTATTTTGGTGATGGTAAGTTCAGTGTTTTGCTGACACACTATGACCTCATAATGAAGGACAAGAAGTATCTGAACAAGGTTCACTGGTTCTATCTAATTGTCGATGAGGGTCACCGGTTGAAAAACCATGAGTGCGCTCTTGCACGCACCTTAGTTACCGGGTATGGTTGATTCTTCTATTTTCAATCTATCATGGATTAATTTAATTGTTACAAACATATGTAAATGGCTCCTGATTATTTTAGAACTTTCCTTTTATTCAATGTGGTCTTAAGCTTTAATTTGTTCAATTTGCCCCTATCTTTTGTAAGGTTGCAATAAAAATCCTGTTAACTTATCAAAAGGCATCTTATCAATGCCTCTAAACCTTATTATGAAAGATGGAGGCTAGTGGGTTTAGCTAGTAGGATATTTTAGTATTCAAAAGTTGTAGAAACTGACCACTGGCAAGACATTAGCTTTTTGAGTTGATTTGCAATTTATAAGATGAAAAATTGAATAAGACTGTACATCAATGTATTCTTCTCTCTTATCTGCTTTCTTTTTGGGCAACTTTTGGCTCAAAAGGTTATCTGATTCAAAATTATTGGGTTCAAGTTAATCTTGCCTTCCAAAAAGTAAGACCTGAAAGGACTTGAATTCGCATCCTCTGAGATATCTCAACTTTTGCGTGTTTTTTTTTTTGGAAAATATCAACTGTTCAAATACGTTTTGTACGAATCTCAAAGCACAAATAATACTGGCCCTCTTCGCTATCTCCGAATAGCGGACACGTCGGTCACGCAAAAGTTGAGATATCTCAGAGGATACGCACTCAAAGGACTTGACCCTTCACCACATAGTAAGATTAAGCCATTTGAAAGCTTTAGGATCAATCTACTATGTCAAACACTTAACAGACTAGAATTCACCAAATGACAATTGTTTAGGTGTTACCATGTTAATAAGAAAGGAAGCTTAGCAAACTAATATTTGTGACAAAAACTTCTTCTGTTGTAATTCTAACCAATGTGAAGACAGAATTGATGCAAACCAAAAGATAACAGGTCTAACTGAAACAAATCCTTTTGACCTGATTGATTCAAATGCTAAGAGTTCAGAAGCTAATTGTAAGGCCTGTCTCTTTGAAATGAATTGGGATACATCTTAGAGGAACCATCTGTTATTTGATAAGTTGAATTGATATTGATATGTCTACATATTTTACCTAACCATTTTCCAATATCTAATTTATCAGGTACAACATCCGGCGCAGGCTTCTATTGACCGGTACTCCAATACAAAACAGTCTCCAAGAGTTATGGTCCTTGCTCAACTTTCTATTACCCACCATTTTCAACTCAGTACAAAACTTTGAGGAGTGGTTCAACGCGCCATTTGCATGTGATGTTACTCTCACTGCTGAAGAGGAGCTTCTAATCATAAACCGCCTCCACCAAGTAAATATATATACGTACTTTGGTTTTATTCTTGTGTTTATTTCTTATTGTCAATCTATGATTGCCATTTTACTGGAGTTAAACATTGGTACTTGTACATTGAAAAGGATCTTTGGTTACTGTTTAGTTTCCCAAAATTTATAATCATGAATAAAGTTGTTTTCTTTTGTGGAACAAGACCAATCTATAGTTCCCTTTCAGCTTCTCTTTTATAAAAAAAATGTCTTTTTTAGTCCTCTCAGGTCATTGAAATTTTATTGTATTAATTTGCAAGTTTTTAAACTACTTCTCAGGTCATCTTAAAAACATGATTTATTATTTTCTTTTTTGTGTTCAGGTGTTACGTCCCTTCCTACTGAGGAGGAAAAAGGACGAGGTGGAGAAGTTTCTCCCCGGAAAGACACAAGTAATACTAAAATCGGACCTATCTGCTTGGCAAAAGATCTACTATCGTCAGGTCACCAATATGGGCCGTGTTGGGCTCCAGGCTGGTAAATGTCCTTTTCAAATTCTTCTAAGAGACCAATAAATCTAATTTTTGACTAAGTTTTAAAAGGACAGTAACATTGTAGTTGAATAACTTATTTTTCCAATGAAGGATCTTTGGCAATTTGCATGTATTAATCTTGTTTGTTCCGTTGTTTTGTCAATGCAACAAAATTAAGGGCCAGTAGTTGTTGAAGTCGCAGATGCAATATAACATAGCAATCGCCTCTCTTCATTTACCACTTGGCACTAAAACCATGTGTTACCATTATTTCATATATTTTATCGGATATCAGAAAGTCAGGGATTGTAAACCAAGCTTGTCAGAATTCATGCACTTTCGGAGTTTATTAGTGTTATGGTCACCACCACCTCTATACACTACTAGCTTTTCTTGACTTGAACGTATATGTATGCCATAAGTCATCACTAATTGTATTCATATTTTCGACTTTTATTTACACCAGGAATAAAGTCAAAGTCACTCCAAAACCTCTCAATGCAACTGCGAAAATGCTGCAACCATCCTTACCTCTTTGTCAATGATTACAACATGTGGCAGAAGGAGGAAATTGTGAGAGCATCAGGCAAGTTCGAGTTACTTGATCGGCTCCTTCCAAAACTCGAGAGAGCTGGCCACCGAGTTCTTCTTTTCTCCCAAATGACCCGCCTGATCGACGTACTTGAGATATACCTCCAGCTCTATGGCTTCAAGTACCTCAGGCTCGACGGCTCAACCAAGACTGAGGAGAGAGGCGTGCTGCTCAAGAAATTTAATGCACCAGATTCACCATTCTTCATGTTTTTGCTGAGCACGCGGGCCGGCGGGTTGGGGTTGAATCTCCAGACAGCTGACACAGTAATTATTTTCGACAGTGACTGGAACCCGCAGATGGATCAGCAGGCTGAGGATCGAGCCCACAGGATTGGACAGAAGAAAGAGGTCAGGGTCTTTGTTCTGGTTAGTGTTGGGTCGATAGAGGAGGAGATTTTAGACCGTGCCAAGCAGAAAATGGGTATTGATGCCAAGGTTATTCAGGCCGGCCTGTTCAATACCACCTCCACCGGTAAAGGGTTTCTGGAATTTTGATTTGTTATTTCGTTAATTTAATATTTAAATTCAGATTTGCTTATCTTCCTCTGTCAGTCACGCCATTTAAACTCTTGCTTACTGGTGAAGGAGAAGAAACTACTATATATTTTATCATTTAATATCCTATAAATTGGAGGATTGCTTTGATATAAATTAATGAAAAATATTTCGAGCTTGAAAACAGATGTTGCTTGTTTGCAGTCAGATTTGCATCATAAATTTTGTTGATTTTTTTTTGTAGAAAATTCCATGCTTTTTTCATTTCTAGGCAATACTCTTCTTAGACAAAGAACCTCATTTCTTTGCTTTTCTCTTTGTTTATTTTACAAATGCAGCAAAGGAGCGGAGAGCTATGTTGCAAGAAATTATGCAGAAGGGCACAAGCTCTTTAGGCACAGATGTACCGAGTGAACGTGAAATAAACCGTCTGGCAGCCCGAAATGAAGAAGAATATTGGCTTTTTGAGCAAATGGATGAAGAGAGGCGTCAAAGAGAGAGGTACTTCTATTCAATGGCTTACTCTTGAGTGTATTCTGTAAATTATACCTGACTTTTTTTCCTTTAATTGCGAATAATACCAACCAATATATCAATGGCTCATTTGTTATAAAATCTTTTTTTTTTCTATTTTACTATTAGCAACTAATACTTAGATTGACGAGTGATACAAAGTCCTTGAACCTAATAAACTTTTCGTCCTGAGCTCAAAAAGGACTGAAATAACAAATTATTAAAGCAACTTAGTATTCTTTTTTCGCTTCATTTGAAGTTTGATCTCATTTTGAAAGTTCAACATTCTTGTTGTTGGTTCTTACAGCATGTTGGGTTTTATTTGTAAAACTGAGGCATGATGGATGTTGTTATTTTGCAAATAGCTTAGATTCAAGACCAACTGCAAGGCCCACAACATTTTAAGAAGGCTGATTCTATCTGGTTATGTTATATTCGTAATAGGTACCGCTCACGGCTGATGGAAGACGATGAGGTGCCTGAATGGGTATTCCATGAGGACAACCCTGAATCCTCTTTAAAATCAAACCCAAGCAATCTAGTCCTTGGCAAGAGGCAGCGCAAAGAGGTGATCTACACTGACCTGTTGAGTGATGTGCAATGGATGAAAGCTGTAGAGGAAGGAGAGGATCTTAGCAAAATAAATAGTGTGGCTAGGGCTAGGCGGACCCCATCAGCAGCAGCTCTAGCCTCTTCTGATGGAGAGAGGACGAGCGAGGGGAATAACGAGGAGAATAGTGAGGATGCTGGTGGTGAGAATTGGCCGTTTGCTTGGAAAACCCACAAGAAGAAACGGTCAAGCCATAGTTATTATGCAACTACACCTGATGGGAAATAAGCATCTAGTTGGTTTATATGTACTGTAGGGGTTATTTTTTTATGTACAGTAGGTTATTTTTTAATTTTTTTTTAAGTACGTTGGATAATTATGTATCTGAATTTGAACCGTATTGGCCATTTGTCCTGCAGAGGACGTATGATTAGATGTGATTGGTAATATTAATGTTATGTTTTGTTTAGGTTTTCATATTGCTTCACCGAAATGGTCGGAAAATGGTAAACGTCACTTGATTTCCTCATATACTGTATCATGTGAAAGAGACATCACAACAAAATACATTCAACACACTTCGCAATACGAGCAGAAAAACATTAACAAATTCATCACATATTAATGTGTGTACATATAACCAACAAAAAATTAATCAAAATAAGATGTTTCAAATGCTACACCCATCTCAAATGTAAATTGCTAAGCAGTGCATAACTGTAACTATTGCACTCTATCAAATTGGATTCCACCCCATCTTGTGAAAGTGGGCAAATGCGCCAAGCAATCATCGCCACGATAGTTGCACGTGTGCCTATTTATGAACTTCGCATATGGAGAATGCCATCGCTTTTCTCCGAAATTTTCAGTATCACTTTCTTTTTTAGAACTAATATTTTCTCTTCGTCCTTTTCTTTTCTCAGTTGGTTTTTGCATTCAATCATGTGTTTGTCTTTAGCTTCTTCATTCGATCATTGCACTTTATGTTGATATCAATGAAAGCTCCTGTATATTACTCCGCACTTTTTTATCTCATCCAAGGCTCTGAATACAAAACTCAGATTATCTTCTCTGTTGGGATAGTCGATATAGTTAAAAGCACAAAAATTGAACAAGCAACTATACTTTATCAAATAGGCTCAGAAGCAAAGTCCGTAGGCACGGACCCCAACAACACCACATTCTTGAAAAGTTTTTGTCTATAGGGTTTGAAATCGGTAAAGCATATATCTTGTTGATAGATAACATACTGGATGTAATTTCATTGGTGAAGTGTGTGGGAATCATATTACTTGGGATTAGACTTAAGAGCATATATCTCAGAATCCATAATCCGGATTCTTGTAAAACATAAATTTTTGAAAATTGCGAGATTTACAAAATTCTATTCTAAGTTATAAACCCTCATCATAAAATATTATTGGAAAATATATATTCCAACACTTCATATGTGATAATGGATGAATTGTTACTTCGCAAGAGCTATGCAGATTGGACTGATGTAATTGTAATGACCTCCATGCAGAATATTCAAATTTGAATAACGTTTACTGACATCATGGATCACACTAATATTCAAGGAAGGAGAAAGCAGAGTTTCATGATTTATATAGGTATACAACCTGATATTGTTATTTATAGCACTTATACTCACAGCCATTTATTAACATCTATTGGAGCGTGCGGAAATTTTTTTAATTTTTCAATATTGTGGTTTCATTACTACAACCATTTATTTATTTATATGGCGGCATAACATGATTGTGACCCATTACATGTATTAAATGCTGTGAAGTGCATATGAGAGAGAAGTTTGATCTTTATACTTTGCACATAATGTTACTTTTTGTTGTGTGGTCCTACCAATTATATAATTAATATTGGATTTTTTAGCACCACCGAATTAAGCAGCAACAAGGATTACTATAATATTATTATTTATCTTTGACCACGGTTGAAAATATTAATCTACTATGCTAAACACTTGACTAGAATTTAGTCAATTTACCAAATGACAATTGTTTAGGTGTCAGTAATTAGATAGGAAGCTTAACAAACTAAGGGCCTGTTCGGCACCTTGGGTTTTTTTGTTGGTTTTGATGGAATTTTCAAATAAATAGGATTTCTTTTCTACGGTGCGTTTGGGTAACCAATTTTATCATAAGAAAAACCTATAGAAATGTCCAAAAAATTGAGAAATTCATGGGAATTTTAACATTAGCTCTGAGCTCATTTTTCATTTCCCACCGAGCCACTACTGAAGCAGTGTATATTTTATTATTTTAAGTAGTCAAAAGTTAACTGTTGACATGCAATCACCATGGAAAATAATAAAATATTATTTTAACATAGATCCAATTTTCAATATCAACAAATTATGAAGCTATTTTAACATAGATCCATTTTACTGGATTTTTAGCATTGGTACTTTATCGTACCAGCTTGAAAGGGATCTTTTATTATTGTAAGTTTCCAAAAATTTATCATATAAAATATTTTCTTTTTTAATCCTCTCAGGTCATTGAAACTTTCTTGTTTTAATTTGCAAGTTTTTTAAACTACTGCATGCTCAGGTTAATTTGACGTGAGCACTATCATAACACCTTAGGAATATAGAAAAGAGGATGATTCCAAACAAACTGAACAGCTCAATAATTTTGTTTTCACCACCTCACAGGCCATTCCAAGCATGATTTATTTCAAACCTCAAGACACACACACACACACACACACACAATTGAATTGACAAATAACAAGACAGAAGCTATCTGAATAACCAAAAAGGAAGAAAAAAATATAATATGTATGCAAGCTAGTTAACTATATTTAGTGATCAATTGGCATCACCATCACCACCAGGATCATCTTTTCTAACAATACCACAACCATTACATTCCCTCAAATTCGACACCGCCCCATCTTGCGAAGGAGGCAAAGGAGCCAGGTAGCCACCACAATCACAAATGTACCTCTCAAAGTATTCAGTATGCAGGAAATCGTCATCATCAATGTCCGACATCTCCAATTCCTCTTCCTCTTCCCCCACCTTTACTTCCTCTTCTTCATTATCTTCTTCAGCCTCTTCTTCTTCTACCTGGTTCTTCTTCAATTGACTCTCAAGTTTGCACCTGTTACACTCGCATTTAAACCCGTAATCCTCCATTAGCCTCCTCTGCCTCTCTCGATATCCTCTAGTAACACCAACATAACTTGTGCATATCTCGATCCCCTCTTTTATCTCATGCAAGGCCCTGAATATAAAATCGGTGTTATTTTCTCGGTGCAGGTCGTCAACGTAGTCAAACCGACATACATTGGGCAAACAATCGTGGTTGAGCATAGAAGACCAGAGGTACAGGCCATATGCACGGGCCCCAGCAACCCCGCAAACTTCAAATTTGGGATCCATGGGGATTACAAGTGCAAAAGAATTGTTCTTTTCCTTGGATATAAGAGAGGAGGTGGTTTCAGTAGAGAAATGAAAGGGAACAACGTTAGAAGGCAAAAGAGAAGATAGTTCAGAATGAAGAATTTCTATAGATTCATCAGAAAAGCGTGAATTGGAATGAAGGGAGAGCAACTGGAGGAGCGAACTGGAGGGGAGGGAATAGGCGGAGAGGAGGAACAGGAGATCGTCAGGCCAAGTAACGTTGCCAGAGATAAGAGAAGGCAGAGCATGGCAAAGGAGGGCAGGATGGGAGAGAAAGAGGCATCGGGCGGAGCAGAAGCGCGCCACGTGGCAGGATGGGCAACGGAACCGCTGGGATGGAAGGACGCGAAAGCAACGCGAGCAGAAGACGGGAAGGGAGGCGAGTGAGGAGGGGTAGACCACAAGAGGGGAGTCGACCAAGACGATCTGGCCCGGTTTGATCGGACCGGTGGTGATCAAGGCACGGCCCCGGTCCGGCTTCTCAACCAGACGAAGCAGTGGGGGTGCTGGTCCGATTGGGTTTGGGTTTGGTTGGTTCGACGACATTTGGTTTGGACTGGCGGTCGTCGGTCTGAGGAAGAAGCGAACAGGCAAGAAGCCTAGAAAAAAGAAGAGGTGCTATAAATTAGGAGGGGGCTGGTAGATCAGACGGCACAGGATCTGCGCTGGAGAGAGACACGGACCTGATCTGTTGATTGATGCTATTATTGGATGATGGGATGGCGGGATTCGGCACTCTTCGCCATTGTACGAAATATATTGGATGGCTCCACGCAAGCGGCAAAGCGGATCCGTCTATCAATTCGATCGGACGGTTCAAAGGCTTCTGATCAGCATAACTTGATTCCTAAGAAAAAAATGGAAAACATACTTGCTCATTTCAATTTCTATATTTAAGCTAGTTAAATTGAGTTTCCGAAATCTTAACGTCCAGTAAAAAATTTAGGAACGCTACAAATTTCGACATAGCGGCCGTTGTTTTTCCCGTGATTTTTATTTTTACCCAAAAAAAAAAAATATATTTTAATATAAATAACCACGTTTTTAAAATAATTTTATTTCCACCCAAACCGCATATATTATTTGCGGTTTGAATTAACAATTCAAACCGCACAGAATATATGCGGCTTGAATGATTAATTCAAACCGCAAATATTATATGCGGCTTGAATCTCTTTTTTTTTTTTTAAACTTATAACTACGAGGGAGAGCTCCGTAGAAGAGAGAGAGAAAAGAAAGAGAGGAAGAAGAGAAGGAGGAAGAGGAAGAGGGAGAGGGAGGAGAGGAGCTCTGAAGGAAGGAGGAGGAGGAGGAGGAGACGGAGAAGTCTGTCAAGTCAGGTAATTTTTTTACATACGTATTTACTATTAATTACATACGTATTTACTGTTAATTACTGTTTATATACGTATTTACTGCTAATTACTGTTCACTACTGTTAACTACTGTTCATTACTGTTAATTACTGTTCACATACGTATTTACTGTTAATTACTGTTCATATACGACTATTCACAACTGTTCACAATTGAAATCAGTAAACTGACCAAATATTTGTCATTTATGAATGTAGTTTATTGGCCATGTCTATTGCAATTTCAATATATTTTGGAGGAAAGTTCATAACTGACCAGTATGGAGTACGTTACTCCAAACCTGCAGCAAATACGTATTGGGTTGATGAAAATTTCTCATTTGAGAAGTTGTAATCGCTTATTTATGAAGCGAGCGGCTACAATAGGAATCGTTGCCAATTACAAATTCAGGCCCGAATGGTCCACACAGGAAAGTATGTCAAAATCACATTGGGAGATAACGGGGCATTGAGAGGTCTAATAGCGCAGGTTTTGAGGTCTGGCGAATCATTATTGGAAGTTTTGCACACAGAATTCGCGAAGAGTCAGGGGCCGGAAGTTCAGGCCAAAATTCGGTTGCACAAAATTATCAAGAAGATAATGAACCACACACTCCTTTTATCGTAATGCCTGTACCAGAACCGGAACCAGAAATATACAATAATTCACCCCAATCTCCACCTTTTGTCCCACCACGAGTACAATCTCCACCTTTTATCCCACCTATATCCATGTATGAAGGTCCTTCATTCTTACCTGGTGTTTGACCCTAAAAAGTTAGGATATAAAAAAAAATAATAAAAAAAAAGAAGAAATGAAATAAACTAAAAAAAAAAAGAAAAAAAGAAGAAGAAGGAGAATTGTAGCATTTATATGATGGAGTTGCTACTGGCCGAAACACAAAAAATAATTGAATTAAATTGAGTTACTTCATTGGCCGAATAAAAAAGTCAAAGGGGCAAAACAATTAAAATTTGATTTGGCCGAAACAATTTGATTTGGAGCTGCTGCCGAAATTAATTGAAGCGAATTAAATGGGATAGCATGATTCGGCCAATAAAGAAAAAATGATTAGCCCAATTATTGCATGGCCCAAATTGAGGGAAAAATATATTCTAGAATATGCTCTAGATATTTTGCTCCCATGGACACATGTCACATGACCAATGAAGATGCTAAAATGCCAAGAATATTCTCTTCAAGCTTGAGGGATAAGCATGACACTTGGATGCATCTAAACCTTTGGATGAGAGTTAATGCAAAGGAGTGGTGGGGATCATGCCAACAAGGCTCCTCTAAACCCTAGGCTCTACCCCTTGCCATAGCCTATATAAACCCCTCATTTGAAGAAGAAGAGATAGACAATAAAAAACCACAATATATACAACCCACATATACAACATATACCAAACACAACATATAACCTCCACAAGACCGAAATTTTCAGCACACCTACAAGGCCGAAACCTCTTCCTCCTCTACCAAAATTAAAAATAGAAATAGGTAGAGATTAGGATTTTGCAATGTAAAAGCTCAATGGAGCTTGATGTTCATGTATGTTAATCATGAAGAAATAAAAAGATGTTCTTGCTTTGAGATTTTCTTTCTTTAATTTTTATGCAATTGGAGCTTTTATTTGTTAATCTCTTCCTTTTCTCCTTTCTTTTAATTTCGGGTTTGATGAGGATTGAGTGTTTCTAATTCATATGAATGAGTTTAGAAGCATGAAATCATATAAATAAATGAACTCATTTTATATAATAATCAAATATTATATTAAAAGGTTTAAAAAATGAAAAATAAAATAGAGGAGGCATTTGGTAGCTTTTATAGCTAATATTAAGCCTATGACTCTAAACAAAAATATGCGTATGTGAATATTTGAATTTTCTTACTTCTTCTTAAAAATGAAATTAAATATTTTTATCATCTCTTTGCTTGGAGCTTATGAAATAAAAATGATAAAGCTTTAATCTTTGATACTTCTCTCTTTCTTTAACTCTTTTGGCTTCTTCTAAAAATAATTAAGTAGTAGAAGTATGAGGGTTGAGCCATGAGATCTCCCTTCATATGAAAACTATATTAATTATTTTGTGAGGATGTTAAAAGAATAATAAAGTGACAATAAAAAAATTAAACACAAGAGGTAGTAGGGTTGAGCCATGAGGTCTCCCCTATTATTCTCTCAACCTAAATGATCAAAGGGCCTATTTGCACAAAATGATTGATTTAGTCAATAATTAGTGTATTTATATGCATGAATATTGGCAAAATTAAAAACTATGTGCAAATAGTGAGAAATTGAGGTCTAAAGTATAAAAGACATTAGCATTTGCTATGATATGTCACTTATGCTTTAAACCTATGATATTTCAATGATTTGCCCATTTTGGACCCATTTGTGTATGAAAGAATATTTGATTTTCTTAAGCAAATATGCTAAAAGAAATTAAATATCTCGAATATATGAATGGTGAGAGATGGAGGATTTAAAAATGTAAACAAATAACAAGTTATGCTTGTTCATGATTTTTGCATATTTAAATCCAAGGAAATCTCAATGACATGTCCCTCCAAATATCAAAAACATGATTTTAAACAAAATCAGGAGCTTTCCTGCATAAAACCACATTTTGGCAGATTTTTGACATCTCAAGAAATATTATTTTGGAAATTTTGGATTTTCTCCTTTTTCCTTTTGTTTATTGGTACCAAGGATGTAGCAAAAAGGCCATGAAAGTTCATTAAAATAGTGTTTAATTCATGGAATCAGTTGTAAATGCTTTAAACCAGTCCCTAATGCCCTCTGGAACAGTGGACCAACATCAAATCACAAAGCATGCACCAATGACACAAGAAAAAACACTCAAAAGTGCCAAAATGACCTTCTCTGGAAAACAGAACCTTCTGGACTGATACAGTGATCAAATTAAAAAACAAACATCATGATTAGATAGAGAATTTAAAAATACACAAAATGGACACAAATTTTACATTTTTCTGACTGTATTTCGATTTTATATGAATTTCTAAAGTTCAGATTCAAAAACAGAGAATTCAGCATTTAAATAAAAAAGGGGCTGCTGCTATAAAATGGGCAGTATCAGATGACTGAAAAATTAAATTTAAAAAAAAACATCATGATTAGATAGAGAATTTAAAAATACACAAAATGGACACAAATTTCATATTTTTCTGACTCTATTTCAATTAGATATGAATTTTTAAAGATTCAGATGTCAAATACAAAACAGAAATCAAACAAAACATGTTTCACTTTGCACGGATCTTAAAACAACTGGAGACCTTTCATTCTGGCGCCAGAATAGAGTTTGAATGGAAACACGGATCTCAAAGTATAAAATATAAATCAAATAACCAGCACAAATCCTGAAGCCCAGCCCATATCTTAAAGCCCAACACACCAAACCCTAAACCCTAAACCCTAAACACATCTGCTTTTCGAGAAGCAGATGTTTCTTACTATGGTCGTCGGGTTGAATACAAGAGTGAGCTCGCAAAAGGCCAATACTTCGTAAGTAAAAAGCAACTGACGAAAAAAATTAGAGAGTACCATGTTGACAAGAACAAGGAGACATATACGAAGAGAAGTGACACATCCCGGCTGGAAATTAGATGCAGCACTCCGGGTTGTCGTTTCAAACTGAAAGCAAGAGCAACAAATGCTGGAGATACATGGATGATAACTGAGCAAGACACGCCTCACACATGCGAATCTGAGTACACCAGGACGGACCATGCACAACTCACGGCATCAATTATCGCAGATATCATCGAGAGCAGCATTAAGGAAGACCCCACTATGAGCATCCGGAGTGTGGCACACTGCGTAAGGGTTAGGTTTGGCAGTATAACCCCGAAGTACAACAAACTTTGGAGAGGTTAGGGTTAGGGTTAGGCTCGGCCTCTATGCTCATCGTAAGTGCTGTATCCCATGGATTCGAGGCCACGTGGGTAGCTGGCGGTGGCGGGGGAGTATGGAATATGGATGCCACAAACTGGGACCCATACTCAGGCTGAGTCCGGCTACCAGAGGCCTCCCAATCGTGAGCCATCTCTGAATACGGCGGACGCGATAGCGGGGAGGCGGCTGTATCCCACTGATCAGCTGGAACAAAGTCTGCAAGGCTAAAAGTCAAGCTCTCATCCTGCACAGACTGGATCTCTGGAGACTCATGATGCTCATGCGGCTCAGGCTGTGTCAGCATGTATGCAGGACCCTGCAAGGATACCAAAAATTTAGTAAATTTTAACTATCTTTACTTACAATAAAAGAATAAATAAAATAAAGAATCACATACCGGGGGAAGAACTGGATGCCCGTGCTGGTCACGGTAGGCGTGCCAATCGGCCATGCGCAGTACCCAACGATGATAATCCCACTCTGGCTGCTCTGATGGCTCCGGTGGCATCTCACTGTTCAGAACAGGTGGCGCGTCAGCCTCGTCCGGTTGTACTGAGCGTCAATCAATATTCTCTCCGGCGTCTCGTAGCATGGTGACCAGCTTTGCCTCGTGGCCGTGGTCTGCAATGCATGGGGCAACCAAGTTCAACATCGCATGCCCGACCGCTCTATAGCCACGTTATCCAAGACAAATGATTGAACGCCCGGCACCTTTAAGCGCTAACAGCAGCTATAAAAAAACGTTAGAAAAAAGAAAGGTTATGATAAAATGTTCATAACGCATAAAAATGTGTTGTTTTAGATGCATTACCTGGCGAGCACCTTTCCGGCCAGTAGGGGTATAACCATCATCTTCGAATATCTGTGCACGAAGAAAATCGCCGTAATCTCCCTCTATATACACCGAAGCCATGCCGACCCGCAGGAACCAAGCCTGATATCTCAATAGGGGATCTCCCTGGAACTGCATCGCATCAATCTCCGGCATCTGCCATAAGTTGGCACTCATATCGCATGCCTTGATGTAGTATTTCAAGTGCTGCTCACTCCAATCTCTATCCCAGTGATTACCGTGTCTTATCCTGTAATTCATATGTTAGTTGCATTTTTAAGCCAAGAACTAATGTTAAGTACAAAAATGCTAAAAAGAACATAACTTACCCGTGTAGCCTCATGATCACAGATCTCGGGACGTCTGGATCTGCGGGGATGAGTGGAGGAAAATCAAACTGACGAAGCACCCGGTCTGGATAGTGGTGCTCCACTATCCAGAAGCACACCAGCGGTCCCCTGTAGAGCCACATCTCATGATCATCCGCTACAATCTGCGGCAGCCTCCCCTCAGTGTATAGCTCATGGTACAGAGTCCAGATCACCTGCGTCTCACCCAGACTCTGAATCTGAGATCAGACCAACCTGATACCTATTGTCTTTCCGTGAGGGTTGTCCTTGTACAAGTGATGTCCGTACCATTTCATGCCAAATGTCGGTCGATTTCCATTATCGGGCTCTCCCCATGGATCCGAGTTCGGCTTAGGTACCCCCACCGGTAGCCGTGACCACGACCAATGCTGCAAAAGCAGTATTGGCCCGTAGATTTGCTTAGTTTTCCACTATATTTTAAAGAATACTAGCCGTCAGGGATAAGTTAAATAATTAAAATAAGACAACAAGTGCATGACAAGGTAGATAATTAAAATAAGGCATAAATAGCATACTGACCTTGCAACCGTGGCACAAGTTGGAGTAGAGATGTGCTAGGATAGCCCCACCCAAGTTGTATCTGCCGCTCGACGGCTGAAGGTCTCGCAGCAGCTCTAGATACATCATCGGGATGGTATCACCATTTGAATCAGCAAACATGACAGAACCAAATAGGTCCATCACGAATCCCCGTGTGTATCTGTAATATCAAAATTATAGAGCAACTCATTTTTCCGCATGAAACAGAGTACAAAATAAATGTAATACAAATAGTTTGTATGAGTACCTCTGAATCTTGAGCTGAGTGGAATTACTACCTAGACCTCCCGCAAACATAGCTCGCAGCTTCGTCTTGTCCAGACAGTACTTGGACTTCCCCCCATTGCTGCGTATATTTGGCTCCGCTCCCAACAACTCTGCGAGCATGTAATTAATCGTGATGTCATCTGGATCTGTGGGGTCAGATATGCCACCAACGGGCACGCCCTGGATAGGCAGACCCCATAGAGCACTAACGTCCTGGAGAGTCACTGTCATCTCTCCAAAAGATAAGTGGAACGTGTGCGTCTCGGGGCGCCATCGCTCCACTAGTCCTGCAATGAGGGACGCGTTAATGGACTTAGTCTCCGACTGTAGAATATCGACCAAATGTTGCACCCCCAAATTTTGCAGATACGACTCCATGAGCGAGTAGTACTGCATGTCAGAATACCGACTCCTGGCAGTTATAATTGCCTCACTCTGCGTTCAAAAAAGTAAACAACATGAAAACCTAAAAATACAAAAATTCAGCAAAATACAAACTTAAAAAAAGAAGTAATCAAGTACCTCTTTAGATGCCTCTGAGACTCGGTGCTCATCGTGAGGCATCCATAATAAAGGACTGAAATGATCCTTGCTATCAGTGGGAATGGCCTCATCAATCGGGTCGGCTGCGGGTGGTCTCCTAGGGCGTCCCCTAGCCATCCTACATTAAAAAAAATTCATGCCCTAATTAGTTCAACCAAAATAAAGAATATATAAAGCTATATATCAAGCAATTTCCATCAAATTATTTTGCAATATGGTCCCTGCCAGTTCAACATTCTGGTTATCATACTTAATTAATTAATTAACTAGGGTTCGAATCTAATTATTAATTTACTTACTTAAATCATTTGTTATATTTTAATTTGAAGATAAACTGCTTATCTACTTAAAATATACTCTACGTAATTTAAATTGTTATTATTTGATCCCTAACTATTTACGTGTAATATAAAGGTGTTTCTTAATTAATTTAGCTACACGTAATTTAAATCCCAAGTACTTAACTTAATAAATGTTAGGCCTTTAATTATACTATTTTTAAAGTCGTACGAATTTAGAATTAATAATTTGCACAAGTTGATTAATTTAAAACTACAAAATAATACGTGATTATCTAATTATCCTATTAACTAAACTTTTGCAATCGTAATGATTCGAAAATATTAATATGTTGTTAATTAATTGTCCTTTATTAATTAACAACATATTTTAATTGGAAGTCATTTTCTTTAATTAAAATTTCTACTTACTTACTTTATAATTTCTAATTACTAAATTTGAAACATCTAATTACTTAACTAATTATTTTAAAAACCTAACTACTTAAGTTATTATTTAATTAAAATTCTAATTAATTTACCAAGTCATGGCCAATATACAATTCGGCCGAAGCCCAATTATTCAAAAATCACCAATTTGCATTTTAGTCCCTTATTCTTTTTAATTTACGCAAGGGCCTAATTTTTATACAAAAGCCCTCAAACAATTTACAAATATCACGATCAAGTCCCTGTCATTTCAAAGTCAGTACCAGGGGTCCCAGTACCGGTCGGTACCAGGGGTAAGGAAACAAGAAAGGCAGCAAAACCCGGCAACCAACCAAACATCAAAACAAGCAATACAAGGGTGTGCACAAGATTTACCCGTGAGAAGAGCAAATCGCAACGAAGAGCAAAGGAAAAGCACCAGAGATCCGAAAATCACCACCAAACAGCAATCAAAATCCTCTAAGGTTTGTGGAATAGCAAGTAACAGAGGGAAAACGGAAGAGAGAGAGAGCCAAATTTCCTTAACGGGTCGGGTAATTTGCCTCAAAGGAAAACGGAAAAGAGGCGGAGAGGCGGAGGCGAAGCAGCACCGGAATGCACCACCAGAATGCACCACCGAATCTTCTCTTTTTTCCTTTTTTTATTTGGATCTGGTGGAGAGGCGGAGGCTTGGATCTGGCGGAGAGGCGAAGCAGACAGAGAGGGCGAAGCAGACAGAGAGACGAAGGGGTCGCGTGGGATATAGGTTTCAAGCCGCATATAATATTTGCGGTTTGAATTAACAATTCAAGCCGCATATATTCTGTGCGGTCTGAATTGTTAATTCAAACCGTAAATAATATATGCGGTTTGGGTAGAAATAAAATTCTTGTAAAAACGTGGTTATTTATATTAAAATATATATTTTTTTTGGGTAAAAATAAAAATCACGGTTGTTTTTCTGTTTCGTGAGGACAATTTTTAAATTTGGAAGGATTTAATAAGTACGAATTTTAATGCGGATCGTTCTAATGAGATAATGAACTGAATTAGATTCAATATTTCAATATTTCAATGTCATCCAAACTACCTCATTTCTTTTCTACAGTCTCAGAGCATCTACAATGGTAATTGTTTTTAAATTGCTAATCTGATGTGTCAACTGCTAATATAATTATTGGGTTGTAGGCCAATTGCTAAAAAAACAAATTTGCTTATAAAGCAAATGATTTCTTTTGGATATGCTAATACTCTCTCTCTTTTCTATTGGCTCTGACTCCTTTGTTCTCTTTCCTATTGGCTCTGACCTAATTTCTGGGATGGAGTAGTTAACAAATTAAAAGAAACTTAGTTTTTAAATAGTGCTTTACAGCTGTTTTTAATTTTTTACGGATTGCTGGGTTGGAGATGCTCTCATCACCAGCACGCGCAGAGAAAACATGAATTCTGAATTTTTTTTTAAAAGTACTGTGGCTCGCTCAATGCACCCGTTTTTCTTTTATTAATTTTTGTGTCAAAACGATCATTTTCTTCGTAGGGATCTGAAAGTCGTTTGCCATTCCGTGGCTAGATGCCCAAAGAAAAAAGTATTTGTTAATTGTGAGAATTGTTGATTTCAGAATTTAATTTATAAGGATAGGTTTTAGAATTTGATCTAGTATAATTTATAAGATTTTTTTTAATTAGCTTAACGAATAAGGTACATGTGAAAAAAAAAATCATTAACTTATCGGATAATAATATGAAATTAATTGTGTATCTTATTATCCTATAAATTAATTGATTAATACAATAATATAAAATTATGTATGATAACTTTTTGTTACTAATTAATTATATTATTATTATTGTGATGATGAAATTGATTTATATACAATATTATTATATTATTCTTTTAATTAGCAACTTATGAGAGATTGATGTATATAAATTTTATACAGTTTTTAAATATATTTTTAAAGTAACATATTTATTTGCTAAATTATTTTTAGATTGTACAGGTTATCAGTTTATTGTATAATTATTCTTAATTTTATATAGTACCCGTTAAATTTAGCAAGTAGAATTAGAATATGAATAAACTAAGAGTGAGCCTATGGTGCTATGCATAGCACGGATGGGGTCCGTGCTACGGCTCAAAATTTGACTTTTTAAAATTCTAACGGTCGATCCAACCGTTCAATGTGATAACCATATGAATATGTACTTGCAAACTAAATTTTATATTTTTTCGAATTTTTTTTACTATTTTTTTATATAGGTAGAAAAATCAGTGTTTTCTGAAAATTCTGGACCATCAAAATTCTACCTATCTAAAAAAATAGTAAAAAAATTCGAAAAAATATAAAATTTAGTTTGCAAGTACATATTCATATGGTTATCACATTGAACGGTTGGATCGACCATTAGGATTTTAAAAAGTCAAATTTTGAGCCGTAGCACGGACCCCATCCGTGCTATGCATAGCACCATAGCCTCACTCATAAACTAATACTTAACAAATAAAAATATAATATAAATAAAATTAATTTAAACAGATAAGAATACCAAAAAACACCTACAACGAGCCGCACGCATCCATTGACATTCTTATGAGGCCCATTTTGACCTAAATATGCAATGGAAACTTGATTGTTCCCTCGTCACAATGAGGTCGTTCGGCAATAAAAATAGGAATAAATCTTAATCCACATTAAAAAGTTTATATTTGATTGTCTTAATCCGTAAATAGACGCTAAGAAAACTTAATCCAAGAGTAAAGGTTCCTTGCTGGTTAAAAGCTAAGTACGCTTTAGTTTAAAAGGCTAGACATTTATAGTCCCAAAATTTCCTCTAGACACTAGCATACTACTTAAATTTCAAAAATTCAATCTATAATTGTGCTTTCCACTACTTAATTAGCATTTCAATTTGATTTAATTAAATGATCATATAGGAACAATAAACAGCTAGTGACAAAACAAATGTAATCTGAACTAACAAGATGAATGAAAGAGGGAAACAAGAAACAAATGGGGGAAGTTCTTTGCCACAATGCAAATGATGCCTCGTAAAAAGTATGTGAGCAGTGCTTGAATTCCTAAGAAATCTGATATGAAAATCCCATTTGTTAATCACCTCATTCTTATTGCCTGAAAGGAACAAATAAAACAAGAATAAATAACAATCCAAGAGTTAAAAAAAAGGGCTATGCTACAATGGAGGGGCGCAACATGCACAATGAGTCATACTTAGTTTTCTTTAGAGAATCCCATAGGAATACACTGTGGTATACAAAATATGAAATTGGGTACCATACAAGACTAGGTACTGGTACAAGCACCAATAATCCTTCTCAGACAACACAAGCAAAGTATCAGCAACTCAAACATCAGATTTTCACCACATTGCTGGTACATTACTGGTACACCTAGTACCAACTATCTAAGATATCAGTAATATACAAACATGGAAATAAGCATGTGTGAGAGAGATTCTTACTCACAATTAAACACCTCCGGTATTGCCAAACTCATCTTTTCTCACTGTACCACACAGATTGCACTCCACCATATCTGACGACACACCTCCATGCAAAGGCGGCAAAGGTGCAAGGGTCCCACCACACTCACAAACATACCTCAAAAAGAAGTACTGGTGCGGGAAATCCTCGTCATCCTCTTCTCCATTCCCCTCCATCATCTCCATTTCCCCTTCCCCATCCTCTTCTCCCTCTATCTCCTCCATTTCCTCCCCTCCATTCTCGTCTCCAGCAACTTCTACATCTCCCTGGTTTTCCTTCCATCGACTCTCAATATTGCACCTATCACACTCACATTTAAACCCATAATCGTCCATTAGCATTTTTTGCCTATCTCTGTACCCCCTGGTCACACGAACGTAGCTTATGCATACCTCGCTACCCTCTGCTATATCATGCAAAGCCCTGAATGTAAAATCGGTGTTGTTCTCCCGATTTGGGTCATCAATATAGTCAAACCGGCATGCATTGGGCAGGCAATCATGGTTGAAAAGTGAAGCTGAGAGATAGATCCCATACGCACGGACCCCAGTGACCTCACCATCTCCATTTTTGAAGCTAATCGGGTTCATCAGGCAAAAAGAATTAACCTTTTCCTTCGATACAAGAGCAGCTGTGGTTTCAGGAGAGAAATGCATGGGAATGAGGTTTGGAGGGATGAGAGAACAGAGCTGGGAATGGAGGATTTGGGTTGATTCGTTGGGGAAAGGTGAATTGGAATGGAGAGAGAGCAACTGGAGGATCGAACTGGAGGGGAGAGAATAGGCAGAGAGGAGGAACAGGAGATCAGGTGACGAGGAAGGCACGGAGAATAGAGGAGACAGAGCGTGGCACAAGAGGGGAGGGTGGGAGAGGGAGAGGCATCGGGCGGAGCAGAAGAGCGCCACGTGGCAGGAAGGGCAAGGGAGCGGCTGAGATGGTAAGACACGGAAGCAGCGGGAGCAGAAGGAAGGGAGGGAGGAGAGAGAGGAGGGGTAGAGGAGGAGAGGCGAGTCGCATAAGATGATCTGGCCCGGTTTGATCGGACCGGAAGCTACTAAAGACCGGCCCCGGCCTGTTATCTCGACCGGACGGACAAGTGGAGGTAGAGGTCCGGTTGGGTTTGGTTGAGACGAAGACATTTTATTCTGCTTGTGGCTGGCGGTAGGCCGTCGGTGGTCGGAAAGAAGTAAGGAGGAAAGGGTTTTTGAGATGGTGGGTTTTGCGAGGATGGTGGGGACTAGGGTTTTAGGAGTTATACGCTGTAGACCCTGGAAGTTCTCTAATTACGGATTGAAGGTAATTAACGGCATATTTTGTAACAATCATGAGTCATCACAATTTTTAAGAAAATTTAAAGAAAAAGCCAATAGAATTTTGAACTCCAAAAAATATTAATAATTTTATATACAATGAGGTCATGGTATTTTGCAAAGCGTTGATCAGTTTGTATTGATCTGTATTTTTATTTTTAAAGTCTAAGCGATCGATTCGAACTTCTCAATATGATCTCTATACGAAAATGTAATTGGAGACAAAATTTTATAATTTTTAGAAAATATTTTACTACTTTCATTAAAAAGATAGAAAATCACTATTTTTAGATAGTTCAAAATTTTTAGCTCGAGTAATTTTTTATCTATCTAAAAAATAGTAAAAAAGTTTTGTAAAAATATAAAAATTATCTCCAAATACATCTTTATATGGATATCATTTTGAATAGATTAATCAATTGTTTCAAATTCTTAAACAGATATATCGGTCCATGGCATGGACCGTTCTAGACTTTGCAAAGTACAGTAGTCTCACTCATTTTATAAAGAATAAATATTAATATGAAGAATACAACTAGGGTGTTCTTAAGTTCACCGAATTTCTTTGTGAACTTAACTCTAAAACCTATCAGATTGGCTTCAAATGACAAATTCAATCCATTGAAACCGATCTACCTTACGAGTGATACGTCTAAATGCAAACAAATCTAAATTTTCGAATTAATTTTTTATAGAATCAAGTGATAAAAAAAAATGTATTAAAATTAATTTATTAAATTTTTAATTTTGACCAATTGACTCTACACAAAATTATTTCAAAATTTTAAATTTTTTGCATGTAGACACATTACTCATAAGGAAGATCAATTTTAATAGTTTGAATTCGTCATTTGAAGTCATTTCGATAGATTTTAGAATTAAGTTCACAGAGATTTTATGAACTTAAGAACACCCTCGTTTACTCTAATATGAAACCATAAATATATCATAAAATGACCATTATTGATATTAGAACTATTTTTAACAAGATTATTATTCAATATCACAAGTTGTTCGATTATTTTGTACTAAACGGTTTAGCTCACCTCTGAAATAGTTTCACTTACAAATCTATTTTATATATATAATCTCTAATGGGTTTTGCACTGTTCATTCAGTGCTGTCTCATTGTGAACCTTCAGATTTAGATCTAACGGATTGTAATAGATTTGGGGTTTCTCACTGACGCGTGTCTAATTCCTGTCTAAACCCTTTCATTTGGCCTAAGAAGTTCCGCCTCCTTCTTTCCTCCGTCTATTCCTGCCTTCTGCCTCTGCCAAAATTCCCTTCTCCTCTCCACTTTCTTTCTCTCCTCCATCCTCCGCATTGCTTCTCCCGTTTCTTAAGTTCTAATCGTTCGCCTCATCTCTACTCTTTCGCCCGTTCGTCCGTTGTCTCTTCTTCTTCGTCTCTTTCGTTTCTTCTCCAGTTACGACGGAGGAAAGCAAAATCCAACCATACTCTAAAAGCAATTAGGTATGTCTATTTTCCAGTTAATTTTTCAATTTCTCCCAATTATTTGCAAATGTTTTTGAATTTCTCCTAATTTTAAAGTAGTATGGACTGTAATTAATTTCTGTGACTCTTGATTTTGCCTCTGTGAATTGTTCATGGTTCTCAATACCAGTCTAATACCAGAACTGGTACCATTCTATACAGAGCACAAGTGAGCCACCACGTGGCATGCATGACAAAAGCTTAAATTGAAAAAAAAATTACTCTCACATGCATTCTCAAAAAGTTACTGATTGTGATTGGGTTGTTCTTCAATTAACTTTAATTGCCATATGCATAGATTCTTACAAGTTTTTTTATCCAGGCCAATCATGTTCTTCACTGAAATAGAACATTAAAATTGACGTTCTACCTGGATTTGGCTTCCTTCTCTTTCGTTGGTATGATTTGGCAATACCTATTACTCTATTTTCTTTTTTTAATCACCTGATGAGAGTAAGAAGAATTGCATTTTTGTAAAAGGAATCAAAAGAATGAATAGAAGAAGTGAATATTTCCGTTCGGTTTACGAATTGCGAACTTTTTATTTCCTATTGATTTGTCCAGTTCTTTGTTGTGTAATGTCACAAGCATGCATACCTTCTTTAAAAAAAAAGGGCTTGGTAGTCATTGTTCATGTAACATATAGAAAAATAATTACATCTCCAATTTACTGTGACCTATACCTATACCTATTACATTATTATTTGTTTTCATTTCCTTACAATTTTCTAATTTGCAGTTGGATTTCTTACATTGGTTTCTACAGTATCATTGCACTTGCTGGTACTGCTTCATATGTGAACTGTTTGAGGTTCGTGTGTTATATTGTTTCTTAGATGCCTTTAGTCTTTTTTTTATATGCTGACTGTATAAATGAAGATAGTGTTAATGGTAGTTGGTTTAGAAAAAGAACTGCAATAATAGGTTTTACAAACTAAACGATGGAAAAAAAATCATCTCAGTTGCGAGGATGACAATAATTAGGTTTAATTTTTTCCACTTACGAATTGTTCGTTGCACACAGTTAGGAAGCTGAAATTAGAGTTATACAAGTACTGCTATATATGGATTTGTTGTAAAGAAAATAACTAACACTGATATGTATGTGCCTTATGTGTACCAGTACTACTGTACATAAAATAAATTCATAATTATGTGCATATATTACATAAGTATATGTGCATATACCGGTGCATAAAATAATGCGAAATCGTGCTGGTACTGGTATTTTCACTAACACATACGTAAGAAATGAAATGTATATAAATTGTACCAGTATACACTATTTTTGACGTGTTACCTTATTTTGATATGCTTAACCATACTAAATCAATGTAAGTTACATAATTATGTACTGATATACATATCAACAAATTGAGTTATTTATGCATAATTGTTCAACTGATACTTACTTAAAATAAGTTCACTATTTAAATGTGTTCCAACCAGAATATCATATTTATGATTTCTTCTTTATTCTTGCATTAGTTTGTAAAATCTATATACATATTCTTTTTTTATATGGTACTGCCTTCTGTACACAATATATTATGGTTAACGTTTTTTTCTTAGTTAGGAAGATATGGCTAATCTTTGTGGTTAACTGTACAATTCTTTAATAGTTGTGCGTATTCTGGTCGGACGGTAGGGATCTAAACAGAAATATTGTGTTTACTTAGGTGATATGAATTGCATTTTTCCAAGTTGTCTTCTTTCCCTAGCTTCCTCTGCTGCTCTAAAGCTCTATTTATCTACTTTTTAGAATTGAGAACACTCATATCTACTTATTAGACTTCTTCTAATTTGGTATATGTTTCTAGACTGCACCTAATTAACAACTGCCAAATATTAGCATATCGTTTGTTTCTATTACTAATTAGGAAAATATGAAATAATGAAAAAAGGCATTTGAGTGAGGCCATAGTAATATGTGTATTACTATAAAGTGGTTTGTACTATGAACTTATATTTTCATTTTTAAAGTTCAAATAATCGGTGTAAACCGTTCAACATAATCTTCATATATAAATATAGTTTAAAATCAAATTTTATACATTTTTTTTATTTTTACTATTTTTTTAAATAGGTAGAAATCAGTTGAAATAAAAATTCTGGACCATCCAGAACCACCAATTATTAACTATCTAAAATATATAGGAAAAAACTATAACAAATATAAAATTTCATCTTAATTTTATTCATATATATAGATCATGTTGAGTGGTTTGAATCAATTGTTCAAACTTTAAAATAGATATATAGATTCATGTGCGGACCGATCTGCACAATGAAAAGCATCATAGCCTCAATCCTATTATACTAAGTAGAATCCACATACATAGAAAATATTAATGAATGAAAGGAGATAATCCACTAATTTGGATTTGTGAGTATTTATTTTTGTTGTTCCTTATTGTTTTGCTATTTTTTTCCCTAACAAAATATGAGATTGTTTAATTGACATTTAAGTGTGCCGATTTAAACCCTAAATTTAATTAGGTCAACTAATATTTAACAGCTCATTTTGATGAGAACATTCCAACTATTCAGCTCTAAAATATCCAAATTTTCTACAGAATAATAGAATTTGGTGGGTAAAAAAATTACATCAGCATCATAAATTGACACAGCATATAGTCATGAAGAAAGAGAGGAACAAAAAAATAATTTGGTTGGTCGCAAAATTTATAATTCAATTGATATCTATTTTGAATCATTATTATTATTATTTCTCTCCAAAAAGATGTGTATAAAATATCTCCTATTTGAGAATTTTAATTATATTTCATAAACTTGCAGTAAGCTCTCCGTTGTAACATTGATCGCACGAAGAATATTCTCCAGAAAGATTTCAGTTCGCATTCACCTGTTCTGCAGCTCTTTCTACAGCCATTGAGGTGTTGTTTTGACATTTGTTTATTTTTTGCAAATATGTATTTTCAAACTTGACATGTTTAGTAAATTTAGTCCGTCACAGGTAATGTAGATAATTATTTCATTTTAGAAGAATATTTACGTACAAAAAGGACTTTATTAGAATGGTAATATCTACTATTGATAGTTCAAGAAGTTTGTATTTAGATAATTATTTTATTTTTGAAAATATATATATATAAAATGAACTTTCTTACATTGGTAATATCGAACATCAATAGTTTAACAAGTATAGACTTAGGAGTTAGTATATGCACGCCTTCTTCTTTCCACTGATTCAAATTATAAATCTCTTATTAATATAGATTAGCTCTTAGACGTAGCATACTTTATGAGTTAGCTATCAGCACCAAAAATATGTTATTTAGAAATAACAATTTTTTTTTGGTGCTGCTATAGGAAATGAGTGAAAAAAATGGAAGTGAATCAAAGAAAGTAGACATTACGAGAGGAAAGCGAGTGCAGCGCAGCTCTCCAGCTCGGCTGGAACGAAGCGTTAGAATGCGTTCTTTAAATTCACATAGTTTTATAAATAAGCTAGATTTACGAAACGAACAGGTCGCACTCCAAGCTATACACCAACCACATCAATTAGAACATAATATCAGCCATTCGAACAATTTTCGTCAATTATCAACATCATCACAAATGATCTGTTCTACTGAATGTCTAACGGTAATCTTACATTTTTTTTTTCAAAATTTCTCTCAATTCACATTACAATCTTGATCTATTCTTTTCAATTTTGACAACATTACTTTCTAACATAAATAGTTAGATATTAATACATTTTTACCTCCACAAATAGGTCAACAAACATCTTCATCCTGCTCAAGCTTATCTGAAACAAATTCTATACTTCCTAACATCGACATAACAACAAACATTTCAAATCCACTGCTACATGAACAAACTGTACAGCCTAACATTCAACTTCCGCATGACAATGAATCTCAAAGAAGTAAGTGCTTATTTTACATATGCATATACTTTCAAATGTAGCTTGCATTAGGTTCATCTATTAGTTATTTTTCTCATGTTCTAAATAGCCATTCTTATTCGCTTGACAGGGAAATATCTACTCCCACTAGATTTAGGAAAACCAGATCAAACGTGTAGGTATTGCGGTGCATTTTATTGGCTTGCTGAAAGAAATATGCAAACATCCATTAAAAATCCACAATATAATCTTTGTTGTAGAGAAGGGAGAGTTCTAATACCTTCTTTAAAAGAACCTCCATCTTTCTTACACGAATTGTTAGAACCCTTGCAAAATCACACACCAACTCATTTCAAAGAAAATATTAGAACATATAATTCGATTTTTGCTTTCACATCAATGGGAGTTAATATAGATAACAAAATAAATGATGGACAAGGACCTTATATTTTTAGAGTTTCAGGTCAGAATTACCATCGAATTGGATCGTTAGTTCCATCAGAAGGATGCAAACCAACTTATGCACAATTATATATCTATGACACATCAAATGAAATAAAAAATAGATTACACAATTTTCAAAACCAAAAGAACTCGCACGAATTGCATCCAGAGATTGTTTCAGGTCTTATGACAATGTTGAACGAAAATAACGTCATTGTCCAATGCTTTCGAATGTTTAAAGATAGATTTGTGGAATCTGATATGCAAAAGTTTAGTCTTAAGTTAACAAGTTCTCGACCGAGCAAATTTTCACAATATTGTATGCCACAAGCAAACGAAGTTGTTGGCTTGATTGTAGGGGATATTAATGCAAAGGAAAACTATTGTGATGTTATTGTTGACCATAAAAAAAATGGATTACAACGCATACATGCTAACCATCCAAGTTACATGGCATTACAATATCCCCTTCTTTTCGTATACGGTGAGGATGGCTATCATCCAAAAATAGAATATGTTTTCGGATCTGCTGGACAATCAAAAATAGTCCGAAAATATGTTACAATGGCTGAATTTTATGCATACCGATTCCATCCCCGTATTGGAGATGCTCTAACAATTTTCAAATCTGGTCGCTTATTCCAGCAAATACTTGTCGATGCGTATCTCTCTGTTGAATTAGATAGACTATCCTACATACAAAAAAATCAAGAACTTTTCAGAAGTGAAAATTTCAACAATATTGAAAGCGCTATCAAAGAAGGACATAAAATTGGTAAACACGTGGGCAAAAGAGTAATACTGCCAGCTTCTCATGTAGGAAGTCCTCGATATATGCTTCAAAATTATCATGATGCAATGGCAATATGTCGACAACTAGGAATGCCTGATTTATTCGTTACATTTACTTGCAATCCTCAATGGCAAGAGATATACCAAATGTTACTTCCTGAACAAAAACCTGACGATAGACCTAATATTCTCGCACGAGTTTTTAAGATGAAGTTAGACCGATTATTACGAGACATTAAAGATAATAAATATTTCGGCGAGACCATTGCATGTAAGTATTGCTCCCATAATTTTTATATTTATTCAATAATTAACAGTTACATTAACTTATTTTAATCTATGAGCTTTAACAACTCTTAATTAATCAACAGATGTATACACTATTGAGTTCCAAAAAAGAGGTCTCCCCCATGTTCATATCATACTTTGGTTGGCAGAGCACAATAAATTGAAAACAATACAAGATATTGATAAGTTTATATATGCTGAGATACCTAATCCAACAAAAGATCCAACTGGATATGATGCAGTCACTAAGTTTATGATACATGGTCCATGCAATGGCAGCACATCGCAAACTGGCTGCATCAAAAATGGATTGTGTTCTAAAAATTTTCCTAAATCTTACAATGAAAAAACCACCATAGCTGAGGATGGAATAGTTACTTATAAAAGACGTAAAACAGATTTTTATATCGAGAGAAAAGGAGTCAAACTAGACAATCAGTTTGTTGTCCCTCATAACATTGACTTAATAGTTAGATATCAAGCTCATATAAATGTTGAAAAATGCCACACATCAAAACTTATCAAGTATCTTTTTAAATACATATGTAAAGGCAATGACAGAGCTATTGCAGAATTAAGCAGCTCATTCAAATCAACAACAAATTCACAAAATGAATCTCAAGAAGTAAATGAAATAAAAGTATATCTAGATTGTAGATACATAACACCACACGAAGCTGTTTGGAGACTATTTCAATACGACATTCATTGCAATATTCCGAGCATAGAAAGGTTACCTATTCACTTGTCAAAAATGAACAATATCGTATTCACTGATAATCAAGATATAGAAAATATGATAAATTCTGGTCAATTAGATAGAACAATGCTAACCGAGTGGATGAAACTAAACAAAAGAGATCCCGAAGCGCGCAAACTAACATATATAGAAATACCTCGAAAATATACATGGCACTCAAAAGAGAAGTTTTGGAACTTAAGAAAGAAAGGAAATCGCATAGGTCGAATATATTTTGTTAATCCGAATCAAGGAGAAATGTATTACTTGAGAATGCTCCTCAATCTCAATCGGGGAGCAACAACTTTTGAAGAAATACAAACGATTAACAACGTAAAATACAACACATTCAGAGAGGCATGCAATGCATTAGGCTTATTAGAAGATGATAACGAATGGTTGCTTGCTCTTCAAGAAGCATCAAATTGGGCTACTGGAACTCAATTGCGTAGATTATTTGTAAGTATGTTACTTTACTGTGAAATAGAAAATCCACTAAATCTATTCGAACAGAGTTGGCAAACAATGACAGATGACATTATATATAAGATAAGAAACATATATCGTTTACCAAACATGACTTTATCATATTCCGATTTAAAAAATCACACTCTACATGAAATTGAGAGTTTGTTAATGGACAACAGCACAAACTTAACGGCATATGGACTTCCAAAACCTCAACAAACCCATATACAACAACTCGACAACAGGTTACTAAGAGAAGAAATGAATTTTGATGCAACAAACGCACTAACTGAAGCTATATCATTGTATAATGGACTGAACGAAGAACAAAAAAACATATTTGAAGCAGTTGTTCAATCAGTGCAGCTTAACGAAGGTGGACTCTTTTTTGTTTACGGACACGGCGGAACAGGTAAGACGTATCTATACAAAACAATAATTGCAATGTTACGATTCCAACGAAAAATTATTTTACCAGTTGCTTCATCAGCTTTAGCAGCTTTGTTAATTCCGCGAGGAAGAACTGCTCACTCTAGATTTAAAATTCCGATCAATATCGAAGAAAACTCTACATGTGATATAAAAAAAGGAACACAACTAGAGGAACTCATTAAAGAAACATCACTAATTATTTGGGACGAAGCTCCAATGAATCATCGCTACTGCTTCGAAGCGTTAGACCGAACTTTAAAAGATATCCTAGGTACATATGACAATGATTGTAGGAAGAAAATGTTTGGAGGCAAAACTGTTTTACTTGGAGGTGATTTCCGACAAACTTTACCAGTTATCAAATACGCAAACAAATACCAAACACTAAATGCATCAATTACAAAATCTAAACTTTGGTCTCATTGTCGAATTTATAGACTTCATAAAAATATGCGTTTGCAACATCCTCACATGTCTGAAACAGAGAAGAAAGATGCTATTGAATTCAATGATTGGCTATTAGCTATAGGAAATGGCATTATTCCTACCAAAAAAATATTTGATGACCCTGATAGTAATTGGATTGAAATACCAAACGATTTGTTAATAAATGCAACTGAAAACAGAAAAGAAACTATTATAGATGCTATTTACAACAATATTGAATTGTTCTACAAAGATAGTGGCTACTTAGGAGAAAGAGCAATAGTTACCCCAACAAATGATAATGTTGATGTTATTAATGAAATAGTACTTACAATAATACCAACACTTCCAAGAACATATTTCAGTTCAAACACAATGTGTAACTCAACAATTTCTTCAGAAGAACTTCAAATAATGTACCCCGCTGAATTTCTCAGTTCCATCAAACAAAATGGCATCCCAAATCATCAATTAACATTGAAAGTAGGTACTCCAATTATGTTAATGCGAAATATAGATCAAACAAACGGCATGTGCAATGGAACAAGACTTATAGTTACTCAATTGGCAGACAAAGTTATAGAGGCAGTGATAATCAGCGGCACCAACAAAGGAACAACAGTTTATATACCGAGAATAATTTTCAATGTCAAAGATCAAAAATGGCCATTTACACTAAAACGTAAACAATTTCCTGTTAGATTGTGTTATGCAATGACAATTAACAAAAGCCAAGGACAAACCCTCAACAAAATAGGCATTTATCTGCCTCGCCCAGTTTTCAGCCATGGACAATTATATGTCGCATTATCTCGAGCAACATCTAGATTTGGTGTTCGAGTTCTCATTGAAAATCCAAACAACGAACATTCTAATTACACCCAAAACATAGTATACACAGAAATCTTCAATGACTTGGGTATACTTCTGTCCAAATACTATTTTCATCTTTATAAAAAACTTCTCTAAATAATGCAAGTGTGTAAAAAATAGTATTTTAAATGAAATGACTACTTATCATTTACAGCAACCAAATATAAACTGCTATAAAAATTTTACCTATTACAACAACATCAATTACCAAATATGATACCTTCTATTAATTCTACCAAATATTATGCCAACTTTTATAGCTCCATTCTTCCACTAGAACAACACATATTTTAACAATGTTTTCCTTTCATGTCAATATTAACTATCAAATTTATCATAAGTATTTTGCTTACAAATCTTGCAATTTTATGAATTTTCAGATGGCTAGCGAAAAGACGATTACTCCCTTAAACATGCTGACGAAAGACATGCTGAGGCGAACTATAAAAGGAAGAATAACTAAATTGTGGACAGCGCAACATCCAAAAAATAAAACGGTCTTCTCATATGATTTCATTTTAGTTGACCAACAGGTAGTTTAACTCTTATACTATTTTAATAATTTTGTTTATGTTTCCATAATTAATACTTAATTCAACTATACAGCCTACATAAAATTTTCCATTGGATCAAAATACAACTCCAGATTCAATTTTGACTAATCAAGATGCTTATAATTTGGTTTAAATATTTCCATGTAGTACAAAATAATTAATTTTTTCTGTTTGTTTCATCTGTTTTCGCTACTTACATTTATTCTTCGTAATGATATTTTGATTTTTTTTCAAAATCATGCTTTATATGCAGTTTATCTAGGCAGATCATTACTTTATCATATTTCTATAGTAAAACATTATGTAACAAATAAATACATTTCTTTAGAAATCAATATAGACTCTCATGTTGTATATTTATCATGTAATTTTATTTCTACTTTTGGATTCACTACAATTCTATCTATCATGTCTCCACTATGTAGGTTTTCAATTGGTATATATTATAACACATGCATTTAATCACATTAAAAGTCTCATCATTACTATATAAATCTACATATGCATAAGTTTTACTGATATGTTAATTAACATGACCAATTTTACAAAATTACACAGTATTTTCCTGACAAGAACAATGATGATAGATCACTACAAAAGCTTTCAAAAATCAACATTAGTCTAATTATTTAATTATAGCACTAATTTAAATTTGTTCTGCCATAGTTTATTTACATCCAGAAAGGTGTAGCTTAGATTAATCACACACATAGCAACAATTACCAACCTAAAAATAGAATTCTGTAAAATTAATTTCAAAGCACCACATTACACAAATTGCATTCTATTATCTTGACAGCCTCATCAATAATACCTTTCCTGCTAATCTTTTTTTTTGAAATTTCTTTACTATGACTAATAATGAACTATTTCAAATTATATAGAATACTGCTATAGAAGGTTATATAAGCATTAAAGAGCCCAATGCAAATGAGATACTCCGAAAACTAGAAGAAGGACGTGTCTATGAAATTTACAAATTCAAGCCGGACATAGAACGACCAACCTTCAAAACTGTTGACCACAAAGTTCGGATAGAACTCACAACAGCTACAGAAATCACCAAGATGAAAGATGATGATGGATCATTCCCAATTCGTTACTTTAATTTTAATCCATTTAGTGATATAGGCACTACGAAAATGAACAAATCGGTTGTTGGTACGTACTCCTGCAACTCCCTTTTTTTCCTTAAAGCTTAAAAATTACTACAACTCATTACCAAGTTTTTAAAAAACAGTTTCTATTTTTTTGCAAATGGCTGATATTGGCATCGCTAATTTCAATACGATTCAATCAATCAGATATTGTCGGACAGATAACTTCAGCTCGACTAAAGAAAATCGGAACAACCAGTGTAGTGGATATGGAAATAGAGAATGAAAGGTAAAAACAAACAATCTCAAATGAGCTATGTTACATTATTTATCTTTAATTCTATTTCAAAAATTGTATTTCTCTAATTTGAAATTACTTCATTATTGATGCATAATCAGCTCATATGTTTACCTAACACTTCTCGATCTGTTTTCTTTTTTATTTCCGTATAACCTAAAATAATTCTAACTCGCACAAGTAAGCTCATTTCTCTCAGCAACCATCCCTACCAAAAAAATTAAAATAACCTCCCATGTACATTTTGCAAATATTGTATTTCAGCAACATATGTCCCAAGCCTTCATATATCCCACCTTACACATTTTCCTTGACAATACAATTAAATAAAAAAATGACTATTTTCTATTTTTCTATCTCTCATTAAATTGTATTACTCCATATTGTTATGTTAATTAACAATATCTTCTCATATTTGTTGTTTCACAGAAACGACCAAATAACTGTCTCAATCTGGGAAGATTGTCTACCACAGATAAATTTCGACATAATAGAACAACAATAAAAAACACAACATGTTGTTCTCGCTTTCAGCTCTCTCCAAGTTCAACTATTCGTAGGTAACAATTTCACCTTCTACCAAATTATTCATTACTACCCTTTTCCAATGAGGCCTTGATACCTCGCATATTTAGTATATTTTAGGCATGTTTTAGTACCAGATTCGTGCCCTAATTCACCAGAATCATGTGCATTTCATCGATATATCTTTAAATTTGGTACTGCTGAGTGTTTGTTTGTTTTCTGCAGGTTTGGAGCAAAACACACGAAGAAACGGCGATTCAGATGATGAGGTACGACCCTTACCAGGCTTGGTACGGGTCTCACCAGACTTGGCCATTTTTCAGCTCATCACGCCTGGTACGGCCTGGCCGTACCAATTTGGTACGGGCCGTACTTAAAGGCGGCCTGACAGATTCAAATTTTGGCAGAGGCTATTTAAAGCGGGGAACTCTCCAATTTCGACATTCATTCCATTCCAGATCTATTTGAGAGCACAGTAAGAGAGAGAAAGAGAGCTAAGGAGCTAGGAGCAAGAAGGAAGGAAGAGGAAAGAGGCGAAACTCGACGGATCAAGCTTCCTCCTCTCGATCCCTTCGATCCATGGCTTTCTCTATCCCTTTTATTGTATTTTTAGATCAGATCATGTGCTGTGAGTAGTTATTTCAGTTTCTAGGGTTTAGAGATGGATTCTTGATTTGCTTTGACTTTCTTTGACTTGTATCTTGTATGAACTCTTTTGATTGATTGATTGTGATTTTCTTTGCCATCTCTTGCTTTGATTGCTGTGATTGTGTATGATGAATCTCTAGGTTTAGATCGAACCTATCAAGGTCATGTGATCATCTCAATCTCTCAACCAAATCAATTGTTTAGGGTAGACTTGTTCGAATTGAAGCCGAGAGGTTGAATTCTCCTCTAATCGACAGATTAGAGGGTGCCTTAGGTCTCCAATCAACCAGCTAGGGTAGATCTGTACCAACACATGAGAATTGAGGTGTAGAAATCCCTAAAAGGCAATCAATTGCATTCCAACCTAGATCTTGATCCAACACACGACGGTTGAGGCTTAGGAACCTTAGGTATGGTCAATTGAACCTTTCTAAAGAGTTTAGCACGAGGTACCAGCAAGGAATGCATCAACTCGAACTGGTAAGCTCTGTTCTGGCAAGCCAGTACGGGTCTTACCAGAGTGGTGCGGTCTTGCCTTACCAAGTGGAGTACGGCCTAGCCGTACCACTAGAGGCAGATCACAGATGAAATATGAAACCCTGGAAACGCCTTTTATCCATAATCAAAACACAATTTACATTTCTTCTAGCATTTTATTACATTGTTTGAATTGCTTGAATTGACCTTTTTAGGAACTTAAATACCAAACCAAAACCTTCTCACTTCTAGTTTTTAATTGAGTTTGGTAGATTCGAACCTAGTAATTGCCCGTCCCTGTGGATCGATACCCGATTATACTACTCGATAGGGGTTGTGCACTTGCAACCCTTACTCGTGAAGTGTAAACGCGGTTTTAAAAGGTACGCCCTCAAGCGTACCGAAACTTGCGTTGCGCTTCTGCGCGAACATGCCTGAACACAAAACATCCCATATATGTACTAACATCTATACAAAATTACAGGCAATTGGACGTTGAAGAGCTACTCAGCCACTCGCATATACCAGGACAAATCCATAACTGAAATAAGAGACTTTCTGAGAAGGTAATAATAAAAAAACAAATACTCCAGTTCACAACATCCTACAACTATCAAACAAAACTAACAAAAGTTTCACAATCTTTGCTATGAGGATAACACACAAAAGGATCCGACCCATAACAAACCCAGTTCTAGCACTGCAACAACAACCCAATGAAACACCTCCAGCATATGTTTCTATAAAAGATCTAGACCATCTCTGCAAACCAAACGAGGTAAGCATCCTATTTTAAAATAGTATTTGTTAACTTCATCTTGCTATTTTAAGCATAAAATCAAATTCAAATAGAAACAGTAATTAACTAAAATTTTGTTGCACAGCTCCTCTACCAAGACATCTTCATACAAATCAAATTAGAATAAGCCACTTAATTTACTCTGAAATGAGATCTATGCATTCTATTCAAAATTTGTCATCCTCTAATTTTTATTTTGTAATTTAATTGAGAAAACTAAAAAAAATATATACTGCTTTCATGTATTTATAACCTTAATTAAATTTAAATAGATAGTTGGTATTACAATGTGTGTGTGTGTATATATATATATATATATATATATATATGTTTACGCAATATATGAGGTCAATTTACAATATATCAAAAATTCATATGTCTACAACCTCATGTTCATCATACTAAACAAAATAGATCTCTATACATATCAGTTTATGTTACAATTGAATCTAATTAACTCTAACTAACTCTAATATGGCATATCAGTTTATGTTTTCTTCACTGCTAAATTATGCTACATGAACAAACATCATTCACAAATTGTATTATTAGGCATAATTATTTTACTGGTACATCCTTATCTATAACCTTCTGATTTTAGGATCTCTTGGATAAAATATTTGCAACACAGTTACAACATTCAGAACTTAATAGTATGATTCTCTTTTGTAAATTTCCTCCTAATGATACTGAGCAATTTGCACAAAATGCAGAACAAACTATTTCATGTTATGGCAGAAATTACGGAGGTGCTAGATGAATTCTGATGGTATTATCTTTCATGCCCAACACATAGAAATCGCGTGACACCGACAACTACCTTCTTCGACTGCCCGAAATGTGATACCGAATTGGAACAACCATTGCCCTGGTAAGTCCACTACATTGACAAATCCACTAAAAAAATATACAACTTTGTCACTCACAAGATCTTAGATCTCATTGCATTTGTTATTTGGATGACCTAACGGGTCTACTCTTTTTACCAATATTTTGTCAACTAAAATATTAAGAAATACTCCCCACCAACTATTATCCTCTTCATAACAATTTTATATTTTATTTTTTGGCTACAATAAAACACTTCTCATCAGATCTGTTAATTTCCAGGTTAAACTTCTGCATCCGAGTAAAAGACTATACTGGAGAAGCCAATTTTGTCTTTATCGGGAAAATAGCAGAAAAACTGATTGGAAGTTCAGCGCAACAACTTTTGGCACAACAAACAGACAAGATGGAACTGCCACCTCAATTTAATGAGATTAAAAACAAAGAAAAGCTTTTCATAGTAACCTCAGGCAAATTCAAGTCAGCTTCCCCCAACTACCAGGTGCTTGAGATAGAAGAAATCACAGCAACGTCTGAAACATCTATGGAAATAGAACAGTCAGGAACACAACCAGGAACACCTCCAGATGAACACTGCATAAACAGGTACATAACCAAAATACCAAAAGGAAAAAAATTACCAATTTTTCCCTGTTGCAATTAACGTCATTACATTTTATCCCCCATTTACACTACCCAGTACATACCATAATGAAAATTTTCATTTATCTTTCATAAATTCCTCCTATTTGTAATTCAAAATTTGACCTAATTTGGTCATTTAATATAACCAAACTCCTCTTCTCTTTCTTAATTGCTGAATTTTGCACACCTCTTCTTCCCATCTTCTTACACCATAACATTAATTACAAAACTATTCCTTATACTTAATGTCATTCAAAAAACAAAACAAAAAAATTCATTGCTTTCGAACACATACAATCTGGCTTCTCCTATCTCTTTTTCATCATCTTCCCTTCTTTCTCTAATATAATCTAAAAGCACTTGATGCAACTCATGTCTTATATCCTTCATGCACAGGTCGGGACAAGAACTAAAGATCGCAACAACAGCTGAAAAGAGGAAAGCAAAACAGCTCTTACTGGAACAACCTTCCAAAAAGCCGCGAACAAGGTAAAAAATTTCAAACTATACCGTTCAGTTTGGACTAGCCATAATTCAGATTCAAACTATACTGTCCGAACATAAAGTATTAATTTTACATTTTCCAAATATAAAAAACAAATCAATACAACTCATTACATCGCTACCGCAAACAAAACATTTATTGTTAAACAAATATTTTAGTTCATTAGTTAGGGATCCCACTAAAAAACCATTTTAGTAGGAAATGAGTAAACAGACATTGATTGTTAAACCAATATTTTAGTTCATTGATTAGGAATCCCTCTCAAAAACCATTTTAGGATGAAATGAGTGTTTACTGTAATCACATCCCCACAAGCCAATAACCACCTCATCGAAATTGTACTACGAGCAAAAAAAAAAACCATTTTTCTTACTCTTGAGACTATAATGCATATGAAACAGCTAAATCATACAACCTTTATATCAAACATTATACATAACCTCTCAGCTTATCAAATATGTTCAACTAACAGAATTTTCAATTTTTGTAGCGGTGGAACTACCAAAGGAAAAGGAAAAGAAGAGCCAGAATAATAGCACTAACTCTGCAAAAACAATGTCACATCTTTTGTCTATTGTAAATATTAGTTAACTACGGATGACCAGTAGTAATGTCGCCTTCTTAGGTAAACTAGGAACTATTTTGTTAAAAAACTGTGTTTGGAAGCATAATCACCAAGGGATAATAAGCTTTCCCAAAGCTGCTACCCCTCTTCCAAACACGGTACAGAAAGGAACACTAACTTCTGTGACTTTTGTACTAATCTATGACTTATGCTACAAACTCCTATGTACAGCTCTTATCTAATGTAATTAAACTATGACTTTTGTACTGCTTTACTCATCTTACACATTCCTTTAAGTTCCTACATAATATTCATCCAAACTCAACCGTTGCCGAAGCAACGCGAGGCATGCTGCTAGTAGGATGTAATCCTGCAAAAACCCCAAAATAGAGAGAACGGACATACACCGCGTCCACCCACCGAATTTTTCTTACTAGGGTTTCATGGACTATAAATGATCCGCAACCCCAAGCTCTAAAATTGTATGTGCGGCGCCGCTTACCCTTCCAAAGAGAAAAGAGAAAAATGCCTCCGAAGTATTAGCAATTACAAGTATCTTATTCGTTGATCTATTTTTCTTTTTTTTTTTCTTTGGATTTCTAGTTCGTGATGAATTGATCTTTGTTGTAATTTATTGCTAATGGGAATGTTCTATGATGATTCAAAATTTATAACTTTCGTTCTTCCGAGGGTGTTGAATTTATTCCACCTATGCGGATTATAAATGGAGACCTGAACTGAGTTCCATCCCTATCTAAATTTTTGATATAAAATTTTGAATTTGTTTTCGGTTTTTAATTCGGGGTACCTCGTTTTCAATTGAAATTTGATATTGTTTGTCCGTGATGATCAAAAATGAAAACTTTCGTTCTACTGAAGCGTTATCGCGTTGTGGAATTTTCATGGAGACCTGAACTGAGACGAACATATAAATTACTCATTTTTTTTAATTTTGTTGCTGTTCCCTGTGAAGATTGATATTAAAGTAGTGGCCTGATATTTAATTTTGATGAAATAAATTTCAATGCTGAGGGATGCTATTCAGAGCTTGATTTGGCCAATTTATCTTTTTACCAGTATTCTGATTCGTTTTAATTTCTGTTTTGATAAAATGCTTATCCCTGTGATTGATTCAACATTTTTGTTTCAGCCTTGTCTTAGAATATTGCTGCTGAAATCTTGTATTATTTTCTGAGGGATTTGACATTTAACTGATTAGTATTTTCATTGTTTTCTGATTTAAATTCTTGTTATGGAATAACTGCACAATTTCGTTTTCGATCGACAATTTTGTTCTTGAATTTAATTTAAATTATATTAGAGTTGTGGTGTTTGACGGTGTCACGTCCAACAATTTAATTTTGAGTAACAACAAAATTAACAAAAGAAAACAAAATCTCAGTTGATTCTCGCTATTTTCCCATTGTCTGAAGGAATAAAAAAAAAGTTCAAAATTATGAGAAATTATCATGTCTGGATTAATCAAATATTAAACTATCAAACTGGAAATGCATTTGTGAATGCTTTCATGAACCCAGTACCAGTTTGTACCAAGACCAGCATGTACCGGTACAATCCAGTATATTAATTCACATGTTAAGAAAAATGAAACCTGTGCTTTGGCGTACAAGGCAATGCACCACACAGGCATCGTTTTATCAATATAATTGTTGGCTCTGCCAACCTTCAAAAAAAGAAAAACGAAACCAGTATGTACATGTACAATCCTGTATGTTAATTCACATGTTTAGAAAAACGAAAGTATGATGTAGACATGTAGTATTGGTTAAATTGGATTTCATGCTAAATCTGATTGTATTTGTTATGTTATTTTTTGCTTTAAATGAATTTGCAGTGTCAGCGATTCCATGAACCCATACCAGTTTGTACCAAGACCATTGTGTACCGGTGCAATCCAATACATTAATTTCACGAACCACTTCTTTAATATAGCCGGTTCTTCTTCTTTAATTCTTTTATATAGCCTGTTCTTCTTCTCTCTAACTGTTTCATTCATAATTCTTAGTTCACATCCGTGACTTCTACATTTAAAATCCTAATGCTCCATTAGCATTCTCTACTTCTTTCTTTCATAGTTACACCAACCGAACTAGTACATATTTTATTATGCTCGAGAGCAAAGTTAGACTTTCGAACTATGAAGGTCAAATATTTAAGTGGTCAATCATATAATTTTTTTGTGCAGGAATGAAAATTAATTTTACAATTTAACCATATTTTACTATAAATTATATTGAAAATCATATACAAATATAAAAAATAAAAAAAATTAAATTAAATTGACTCCATATCTCCTTCTTCCATCCGCCACTGGCTCTCCTATTCTATTTCATACAAGGCCCTACATAGTGATTAAGGGTTATTTTCTCGGCTCGGATGTACACAGTTCTAGAATAACATATAAGCCTGGAATTATTTTAGCGGGCTAGCAACTCCACCGAAAAAATAGTAACAATGTACTTGTAAATTTATGAATTTACTTTAAGAAAAACAAATCCTTATGAAAGGATCCTTGTGAAACAATTCTGGCAACAGTATGAATCAAAAACCAAACTCGGTCAATTGGCTGGATCCGAATCTGCTGAAATCCGAGGTCGGTACTGTTCACCCTGAAATCCTTGTAATTCGAATCCAGCCGTCGAACTATTTCGAGATGCGTGCAAGGAAAAACCAGTTGTTTCAAGATGTGTTCTAAAAAAAAAAATTAAATGACTAGATTTTGAATTGCAGGAATTTCAAGGTGAACAGTGCCCGATCTCGGAATTTCAGCTGATTTATTTCCCAATTGGCTTGGTTCTGTACCGTTTTGTTACCATTTCAGCAAGCTCTTGTGCCTATACAAACCGCTACCCAAACCATGTTTGGTCCGTACAACCAGATCAGTGAAGTGTAATACAAGTTAGTTAGTACAGATATCCTACCAGGCCGGTACAGTAACAGCTATAAAAAGCTTATTTTGCAACTATCTACCATAGTATTGAGTACTGATATTTTTACCTGACTGGCTAAGCACCGGTCTAAACTACAGGTACAGAACTAACCAGCAAATTGAAAAAAAAAAAACATAGTATAACAAAACAAAAACCAATTCATGCAAAATACCAAACTGGGGCAGCAACACAGCTGGCATATCATGCAAAATTTACAAATTAGTCCTTATTTCCTTACGAAATTGATTCAGATCGATTTCTCCTGCAATAGAGATCTAAGCTCATTGCAGTTGTGAATCACAGGGGTCCCCTTTTGCTTGGAGTGACAAAATTGATACAAAGAAATTTGTTGACAGTTTCATGTTAATGAAGCATCCTACAAAAATATTTGTATGCTGCTTAAAAAATATCAATTTAAACAATATTCACATTTTTGTGTCTCTATCACACACAGTTAAGCTTATTAAGAAAAACTGAGCCTGCAACAAAGCACAAACTCAGATCTTAATTTCAAAATTGCATAAAAAAGGAATCAGCTGTGATGAACATCCAATTCCTGGTAAGTTAACTATGTTTCTAATGTATAGTTTCTCAATTCTTTTCTAATGTATAGTTAACTATTTATTAAAACAGATTAAGAAGCAACCAAAGAGAAGACAACGTATAATACTCATTATCACACTACAAAAACAAAATAAATAATCTGAAGACGAGTATAAATACAGCCACCACACAGTTACCAAACATGAATCATTCTACAAATTACTACACTATGAGGAAATGATTTTCATCTCATGTCTGATTTTCAGATGTGTTTTGTAAACACGCTTCACTTGCTCGATAATGTCATCCTTAATTTTATCATTCTTCCTGCCATTAATCTCCATTATGTGAACGTTGTTCCCGGCCAATCCAAGGCTAATCTCCATCTTGTCATGACCTGGCTGTGACTACATTAAAAATTTAATTAAGACTTAGTTAGTTCATTCAACAAGGGCTCATAACTCATCCCTTAAAAATCTTCTATTGGTGCAACCAACAGGTTCTATCTGGTAAGAGAGTTAGTTGCGCTCAACAAGGGCCCCTAAGTTGAAACTTTAAAACTTGTAGGTTTTGGGAAGTTTCCAATGGTGTATTTGGTAAGAGAAGTTTTTTCAACAAGGGGGCTTCAAGATGAAAGTTGGAACCTTTGTAAATCAGTCAGTCTGTAAAAGTATTTATTTATTAATAAAACTAACCAACACTGGCTCTTTTCTTGCAATCCAAATATTCATCCAGGTTGAACTTGAATCCCACTCCAGTATTTGTAGGGATTGATTTCATTGAAGAGTTTCACACAGATCCGGACCGTCTATTCAAAATTAAATGGACAAATGGGGATAATAATACAGTTAGGGTTAGGGTGCATATAGACCATCCAATCTAAAATTGACGGTCCAGATCTTTCTCGGTCTTTCTAATAAATTTATGAAATTGGAGAGAGATTCCTTATTCCTTTCCTGCCAAAAAAAATTATATATATTCCTAATATAGCAAAATTAGCAAGCATTTCACAAGGAACATAACATCTCTAGCTATAATTATATAGTACTTTTCTAGTCATCACTAGAATCAGAGTTAACAATTTAAATATAGATAATACAAGTTGGTCTACACAGAACTCCAAACCACATAATTTTGCTCTTTATTGTGACTCTAAAACACCACAGATGGATGCATGAAGTCTATCCAATTATAAAACTAGGTACAGACTGGGAGAGATTTCCTTAATTTTCCAATCAATAATAACATGCTTACGTGCGTGTTAAAAATTCTAAAGACTTTGATATATATTAAGTATGTACAAGAGATTCTTTCTTGCCCATTGAATCTTGGTTCTCAGAATAATTGAAATGATAGATAATCTGAATTTGATAGTTACTTATTATTAAAACTTTATTGACAGAAAAATGCAATTTTAAAAAAGATAACCTATATATCCTTTTTTTTTCTTGAGAACCAATAAAATTAGATGTTTGTTTATGTATAAAAAAATGCATGGACCAAAACAATTACACATTTATCAATCCTACAATTACTCCTACTTCACAATAGCAATAAATAAGAACATATATAACATTGAAAAATCACAACAAAACTGAGACTCAAAATAGGAATGAAGAAACTATGTTAGCACCAACTGTATTTTGCAAGAATGCTGCAGTTAAGACTCAAGTTGTTCTTAGTTAAAATCATGAGCTTATCCCCACTACATCCTGCAAACCTATCACATACATACCTGGCGGTGGCGATGGAGCACAGTCAGCTTTTCAAGGTTACGTGCATGGAAGAGGAAACGTTCTACCACATCAAACTCATCACTCATGCACCAGTCTCCAATTTTCAATGTCTTTAAATTATTGAAGGTTGGAAATTTAGTTGTTTTTTCCTCCAATACATCCTTCATTTGCAAATAAAAATTTAGAAATTGAGTTTGCAAGTAACTAATAGCAATACAAGAATCCAATAAGTAACAAAAATTAGCATAGAAACTAAGTTACAAATAATAATCATACCAAGACACCCGATTCAGGCAGCATTAACTCAAGATAGGTTGCATTTGAAAGACCCGTCAGAAAGTCCTCATTGGCAAACTCATGGTAATGGATGCATGCTTTTACAAGAGACTCCAGTTTTTTGAACTTTATGCTTCCCAGTGACCAAGAATGTACCTCTAAGTACAGCAGATTCGGGGTTGAAATTGATATGTCAGGAGGAGTTGTTCTTTCATTGTGATAGCCGTTAAGTACCAGACGCTTCAAAGTGCCAGAAGATATGTCACAGGTATTGAAATGGCAGTTGGATAGAACCATTTCTTCTAAAGCAGGCAACCCTGACAGCTTTTGCATTACCTCATCTTCAATACGTATGGAATGAAGGGTTACTTTTTTGAGGCAGGGAAGGTTTACAGACGTCGGGCTTATAGCTTCAAATCCCAAGTATAATTCCATCTCCTGCAACGACTTACAGGAGAAGATAGAATCGGGAACTTGAAAACTATAATTCTCTGTGAAAATATGGACAGATAGAAACTTGGGTTTCAACTTTGCCACAATATCAAGCCATTTAGTGGCAGGAATGGGGTTGCTTTCATCCTCATCCCACTTGAGTTTGAATGAATCCAAATTTATTGAAGGATCACGGTGTTTCAAAACACCATCAACAAAATTTGTGAATTTTTCTTCAATATCACAGATATCCTCTTCGTCTTCATCTTCGTCTTCTTCCAGATAATCTTGGCGAAATTCATTAAAATCAAAGTGGAGAACAGGGACAGCAGCCCAGAGGTTGTGGAACCTTTTGGCTAGCAAGGAGGTATGGACAGCCTCCTTTGTGCTCAGCAAAGACAGAGTATGGGTTAGCAAATCATTTGGCAACTCACTTATCCAATCAACATTTGCAACTGCAATCTTTCTTCTCTTTTTTGTTGGGCTTTGAGTTGGATCCATGACTTCTGTGTATAAGAAAAAATAAACAAGGACTTAAGTCAATCATAAACAACACTAGCTGTTAAACAATAACTCCTGTGAATAAACAAATGCCAGACTCATAAGCAAAAGAAAACAACAATCTATATAATAAAATTACTCCATTAATTAGTAACAAACATCATCCTGAAAACGTGCGTATTCTCTAGTCATGTACTCTATGTCTAATCCTCAGGCTTGCTTGTTCCTTTCAAAAATCGGTTCCTCCATACATAAAAAGTATGAATCCAAGCCTCTAAACTAATTCCCACTCTTCCATTTGACCAGTATTGCACAACCCTTGCAATCCAACTCAAAGCATGGGTCAGAGCCTGAGAGAGAGAGAGAGAGAGATCTTACCGGGAAACGCTAAAATTGAGGCGGACGAGAGAGAGATTTCTCGAAAAATTTGGCGCAGCGCGTGCTCGGCGGATAGGGATCAAAAGAGGCGGAGGCGCGGAACAATTGGGGGGAAGTTTGAAAAGATTTTGGGGGTTTCTAATTTTCTTGAAAGATATGGACTAGGGTTAGTTAAGGAAGTAAAGTGGGTAAATATGGAATTGAGATCGTGCAGCTGAAAGATAATCAGGACCGTCCGATCCGTAATGGCACGTCGGACGGAGGAGATTTTAATCAAGATGTGAGTTACCAAACGCTCGGGAAGTTTATTTTTAGCAGGCGTTGTACTGAACTACTGATAACTAGTAGGGCTGCAAACGAACCGAATCGAACTTATTCTCAGTTTGAGTTTGGTTTGAATTAATTTCGAACTAAGTTTGATTTGAATTAATTTCGAACTAAGTTTGATTTGAATTAATTTCGAACGAACCCAATTTCGAAACGAATTTTTTACGAACTCAATTTCTAATTTTTACGAACTTTGTTACGACTTACGAGTTATGACTTATGGCTGGGCCATAGTTCGAAATTACAGTACTTCAATAAAAACTCAGGCATTCTGAATTCTAATTATACAGTACACCAAAGTTTATATCAAAGTTCATTACAAATACAAAAATTTATATCAAACACCAAAGTTTAGTACAATCAATCAAAGTTCAGTACAATTACAGAATCCAAAGTTTTCCAAATAGCCAACAGGAGCAACATCACCAAAGTTTTCAAATATTCAAAGTATTCAAAGTACAATTTAAATATCAATAGAAGTACAAAACAATCACCAAAGTTTTAGAATTATTACAAACCCAAATATTATCCTAAATAAAATAATAAAGTTCATTATCAACGGAAATCAACGGTTCACGTTTGAGTTAATTTCGAACTAAGTTTGGTTTGCGAACCTATTTCAAACGAACTAGGTCCAGTTTGAGTTTGGTTTGAATTAATTTCGAACGAACTCAATTTCGAATCGAACTTTTACGAACTTTTTCGAATCAAACTCGAATCGAATTACGAACTACGAATTTTTTGTGCAGCCCTACTGATAAGTGATAACTTGGTTGGTGGATCTTTTTTTTAGACTAAGATTTTTGAATTAATTTTAATTTGAATAATTAACGTAAATGGAGTACTTGTTGCAGCACAAAAATCGGGTGGTGATATTAGCACAAATATTTTTGTTATCCACACAATATTTCTAGAATTTTAAATTATGTCAACAACTTTATTATTCAGTAATAATTTTTATTTAGAAGTTATCTCTGTATTAGTGTCAAATCAAAGGTTGAATGCAAATTACCATATATGGTTGATATTTTTATATGTCTCGGATCATGTAACAAACATGAACCATAATTATATTTTTTAGAACCGACTAAATTACAATAATTCATCCATTAATTTACAGTTTTATTTTACATAACCGATTAACCCATTATTGCACAATATATAATAAAGAAATTAAGGAGAAATTACCAACTATAAAATTATACTGCAGTTATTATTATTTTAATTTATAAAATATACATAAATAAATTTAACAAGAATGTTAAGAAAAATAATATAATTGTAAATAACTTTTATTTAATACAGTGTGAATTTGTTTTAAAAAATTAAAGGCCCGAAAGTAACGTATCTCATTATAAATATTCGATTTGCCATTTGTGTTTCTTACAAACTTGATTAAATTCATCATTAATGGATATACTAAAAGTAATCCTTAGCGGAGCAAGAGAAGTGATAAGTGATTACTTATGAAAGGGCAATATTGTCCATCCGCTACAAAATTTTAATATTGTTGTGTGAATAACAAATTTTGTTGTTTTGATATCAGCTCCCACGCCGACATTTTTATTAATATCTAAAGTTAAATAGAAATATATAAATATACTTAGATTCTCTGAGAATTTATAAAAAGGTCCCTATCGGTCAAAAAATGGTCGGTACTTAATTTAATCCATTATCGGTCAGAAAATGATCGGTACCGTTTTTAATTCATTACCGACCAGAAAATAATTGGTACCGTTTTTAATTCATTACCGACCAGAAAATGACCGGTACCTTTGCTATATATATGTGCGGAGGGTTAGCCGAATTTCTCACAATTCATTTCATCAAATTTTACACTATCTCTCCTTAGTTGAGCTATTTCTCTCATATTTCTTTATCTCTTCCCATATTTGCAAGTAAGTCCCTCTAATTTTTTAAAAATTAATTTTTAGTGCAAAATAGTTGTAAAATGTTAGGATTTGTTAATAATGTACTAAAATTAGAATAATTTAGTTGTAATTAGTGTTAAATATGTTGTAGTTAGTTTTAATTATTAAATTTAGTATAATTTACAGTAATTAGTCATATTTAGGGTTTAGGGTTTAGGGTAATTTATTGTAATTTAGTATAATTAGCATAGTTGATCATATTTTAGCATATTTTAACTCTTTTTTTTGCATATTTTACCGAAATTAGGCTATTTAATTACCGAAATTAGGGTTTTGGGTGTACTTATCGTAAGTTAACATAATTTTATTACCGAAATTAGGATGGCTAGACGGCCTAGGACTTGTCCAGTACCATCTGTAGTTGACGAGCCGATCGAGACTAGCAGCACATAGCATATTTAGGGTTTAAGGTTTAGGGTTTAGGGTTTTAGAAATTGTCCAAAATAAGAGTTTAGGGTTTAGAGTTTAGTGTAATTTAATGTAATTTAGTATAATTCAACGTAATTTAACATAATTTCAAGTAATTTAGCGTATTTTAGTATAAATATGCTAATTATACATCAAAAGAAGTAATCTAACAAATATTTTAAAAAAATCCGAATTTTTAGTGTTAGAATTCAGCATCTTGATATTCATATTGTCTCTAAAAAAAAATTACTATTCATAGCAAACCGCCCCACTGGGAGACGGTCTGCTATGAACAGTGGACCGCCCACAGTGAGATGGTTAGGGTAGTTTTAATAAAAAATTTGAAATGACGGCAGATTTGCTAATTTTTTTTTTTTGAGGTATTAATAAAAAAACAGAAAAGGTGTCAAGCAACTGCCACAATTATAAATGTGCATATTCAGTATATGGGTAATAGTTATTGATTTTCTTTGACATCTCCGGTTTACCTTTACCTTTCTGCACATCCACTTCATTTTTTATTCTTCATTTTGTTTTCATCAATATTTATTTTTCTTTTAATTTTCGTTGATTTTCTTTCGTAGATTTTCAGTTTCACATTTGTGACATTTGTATTTAAATTCACAATCTAATAAATTTGTTTACTCTGTATCTTATAATTATACCAATATAATTTATCCATATCTTGCTTCCCAATATCTATCTCATACAAGGCCCTAAATATTAATTGGGAGTTATTATTTTATCAATGGAAATACACCATTTATTTTGATCCTAAAAATCGTTTAACCTCTTTTCTTATTTTTACATCTAACATCCATGATGTGAGATACACAATATCTCTATCATATACAATAATTATGATTTAGTATAATTTTTCACAATTTGAAAATCCTATAGTTTTTAACGTGTAGTACTTGAATGAAATATTAAATAACTTTTAAATTACATATAGTTTCATACTTAACCAATTTATATCCCATAATTTGTAACGAATAGTTCTTGAATGAAAAAAAAGTTCGAAATTGAAAAAAGATAAAAAAAAATATTCAATTTTTTTTTTGCTGTATATTTTAAGTTACAAATCAAAATGTTTTACCAGCATCATGGGAAATTCGAATTAGATAAAGTAACTCAAAATTTGAGTTTGAATCCGGACCGTTCCATTAAAATCTTTACGAATATTATTGTACGAGTTCAATAAATGTTAACTTGGTCGAATTGATCTGATAAGACGGGCTGAATTCAAACTTGAAAATCAAAACTTTTTATGTTGAAATCCAAACCCCCCATGGTAGCAAAGAGATGGCGTTAGAAGTTCCGTTGAAACTCTCCTCATCACAAGGACTTGAGAGTAGGTCCGATGGGCATCGGACCTACCTCGGTTCGACGGGTTTAATCACCATCGATTTTTTTTAGATTCGTGCGAAATGCTTTAAACTCCGTGCGTGTATGTTTCAAGTTTCGTGCGCACAAATTACTCCGTTCTCCTACGGTAGATCTGCCCATCGGAACCAAACTAGGTCCGATGGGCATCGGACCTACACTTATCTCCATCACAAGTCATCATTCTCATGCCTCACCTATTTCGTAGTCACGTTTATATCCATAAGTTGCTGCCCACGTGAATCACCACTTCTCGTGAGTCGTAAATACTTCCTTGGAGAAGTATATAACCTCTACTTCACGGAATTGTTTCTGTTTATCACGACATTTTTATTAATATCTAAAGTTAAATAGTTGGATTTTGTAGAAATGTTCAAATCGGTCATTAAATATTCGGCTGTTTATCCAAAGTTTATTGAAAGAAACCAACAATATTATTTTTGAAAAGAAATATTACATGTTTGAAATTTAATGCCCCCAATTTTATGTGAAAGAAAAAAAAACCATTTTTATAATATTGTAATATTATTCTTAAAATCTCAATACATACGCTCTTAATAAATGCGATCATACCATATTTTTCTATATAGTTTTCAGAAATTTAAGTAGCATTGCAAATGTGCAATTCTTTTAGTTTAGAACAATTGTGTTAGAAGCAGAGATCTGGGTTTAGTAAAAAAAAATTCTACTCCCACTCGTAATAATAAATTCTATAAACCCCTTCTAGAAGTATTGATAACGAGAAATATATTGGCGCAAAGTTACACCCCAGAAATATAAGTTGTCTAATTACATAATTTTTCGTGTTTACCGCGAGCTCTCTTTGACTCTTTCTCTCTCTTGAAATTGATTGATAGTCGGCGCGCTTGCTCTTGTGCTCTCCAATGGAATCAGAAGCAAAGCAAGCACCAATGGTACCGGCGGGGCTGCTATTCCCATGTCCGCCTTTCTCTCTCCTCCGCCTGAGGAGACCAATACTAAGGTCGATCGCTCAGGTACAAGCCAAGTACGAAGAGGTTGAGAAGGGCACCAAATCGTGGCTGGCGGCGCAGCCTTTGGCCATCGAGGCCACCGTATGTGGCGCCAGCGGCGCTTTTCAGAGCGCCGTCATGGCTCTTTCCGTGTCGTACCTCGCCGGCGACCACCTTCGTCTCCCCGATTTCTCCTCTCTCCCCCTTCTCAAACCTCTCAAGATTCAATCACAGGTCAATTCCTCTCTCTCTCTCTCACTCACTCTGTGTCTGTGTGCTTGTGCGTTACGTGCGTGCGTGGCGGGAGGCTGACATGTGGGACCCGCGCGCAAAATTAGCAAGCAGGGGCCTACTTTTAACGTGACACCATAACTAAGTTCAAGCAGTAGTCTCTTTCTCTGATTAAATCAGGGGTTTTCATGCTGCTGCTTATGATACCACAATTTTTGGTACTGATAGAGCGGTCACAAGACATAGGATTTCATATAATTTATTTTTCTGTTGCTTTAGTGAATCCACCTCGTGGATTTGACTAAAATTACAGATAGTAACTTAATTAATGAACTGAACAAAACTTGTGCGTTTTGAGATTGGTGCAGTATTCTGTATACCAGTACCTAAGTACCTGACCATGCTGGTATGGTGCTGAAATGTAAAGATTAAGGAAATCTTTCAAACACTTAATTTGACTTCAACGGCCTTTTGTTCTAAGAAGAAATTATATATTTTTTGAAGTTATAAAAATTTGTTTCTTATTCTAGTGGAGCTCCTATGTTTAAGTTTAACTGCACCTTATAATTATTAGGTTCACAGTTTTTAGTACACATAAAACATGTCTGATGTGATGTTTACTGGTATAGGTATCTTCAAGTCCCCACTTGGTAGAAGCTCGTAATTTTGCAGTAATGGAGGGTGCATATGCAATTATATCTTGTTCCATGAGGAGGATCAGAGGCAAAGAGGATCTTCAAGAACAGTAATCGCTGCTTTTTTTTTTTGGCATAATATAGTTAGTATCAGTATTAGTATTATTACTATTAATATTGATACCTTTATTACTATTAGTATTACTACTACTATTACTATTATAACTTATTTTTATTACTATTTTATTACTATCTACCTTGACTTTATGATTATGGTTGAGTTTCATTTCTAGCCTACCCCAACTTGTTTGGAACTAAAGGCTTGGTTGTTGTTGTCGTTGGCCCAATTTTAAGAATTGGTACTGACCATAGGGTCCATGTATCCACAATTGTTCAGGGAAATCCCAGGTTAATCCAATTAAGCAATATACTGCTTATAATTGATCAATAAATTAAACCAGATATCCTCTATAACCTCTTCCTATGCAGTTTGGCCTCTCGAGTAAGCTTAATCATTTCGATTAACCCAGATTATTATTAGCTTACCTGCAATTTGGGAACATGACTTGAACAATAAATTAAATAAGGTAAGATATACTGAAAGAGGTGCAGGACCCGATCTAGATGGCACCAAAATCCTGAAATGAAAATATGTGATTTTCTTTTTTGTTGCCCCTTTGCCTTTTCTTTCTTACAAAAGCTTTTTTAAAATTTATATATATAATTTTGTTCCTTACTGTAGTATGGTAGCGGGTTTTGGTTCTGGTGCAGTATTTTCCGTTGTAAGTGGCATGGGGGGTGGATCTATTTCCCGCCAAGCTGCCTTTGCGGTCTCTTCTGGTGTTTTCTTCGCGGCTCTTCGAGGTGGCCTTTTTCAGGTATTATCAAAATTTTCATATCTCAAATTGCCTATCAACCTCTGTTAAAGCGTAGGTTGACAGGGAATATGGTTTGGATACTTAGAGGACATATATTTTTTGATATATGGCTAAAGTTTACTATCTTGTCCTTAAATTTTATCACTTGAGACTTTTTTGAGCCTTGGAAGGAAATTATTTTTAATATATGCTCTACTTTTTCATGGTTGGCTTTGAGAGACAAATGGGGTAAAAATCCTAAAATAGAAAAAAACAATAAAGAAATAAATAAGTCCGTTGGCTCTCTGTAAACTAACTAAATCTAACTGTGGTGGGGCTACCACCCTATATATTATGTTATTTATATAAAAGTGCTTCACATTTAATGATATTAAATTGTTACAAGTATTATTGTTACATTTTGTTTGTTTATTTATTTTGTCAGATTGGTCAAGCAATCTCAGCTTGGTCATCTAAGAGACCTGGTATTGAAGCTAAAGTTGCAACTGACAGTGTACCTTCTCGCCAACCTCATGGTGTAGTTGATATTACACCTAGTTGCCAGATTAAAAGCGCACTTGATAACTTCACAACCTTTCAAAGAGACCTCCTTTCAGATGGCACCTTGGCCATGGAAAATTCTTTACGGCCGTTAAGAGAGGCCTCTCTACAGATGGCACTTTGCATGCCTCTTCTCACTGACACGTAAGTAATCATGGTGGTTATTTATGATTATCATCATGGTCATCATCATCACCATAAGCATGATTATGATGATTTAACAACTGCACCCTATCCAGTCTTCTGCATTAAGTGTTATTTGATATGGCTAAGATTTGTTGGCTGTATAAATAAAATCTGTTTTATTTATATTTCTTGAAAATTCTCAATATAGGAAATTGTTCAATCTGTATATATTGATTAATTTAAATATTATAGACCAAATAGGATCTTGCCATGTGTCTTGGCATTCTTTGTAACCACTGCATACATACAGTGTCGTCAAGTCTTCTTTATCATTACTAATAGTACCATAGATATCGTTGTCAAGTCTCCCCTATCATTGCTAATAGTTGTATTAGTACAATTATTACACCATACCACTATTACAACTATTACACAATAGGAACTTCTAGTTGTTATGTACTGCTTGATGGGACGACATCATTCTGTTTTCTTTTTTTTTGAGTATGAAACGCTACTAGGCCTGTTTCCATTTTTAGAAACATAGTTAAATTACAACCGTTTCTATCTCTTTCATTCTGTTTCTAATGTTAGTCTTGAACATTTTATGTTTTGTTGATCAATTCTTAGTTTTGGTTTGCTTTTTTGAGTGATGAAGAAGCCTGTCCAGTCAAGTCCCTCATCAAAATTGTTACTCAGGCTCCAAATATCTTGCCACTTTTCAGTCCTAGTTGGGTTCTAGTTTATGTTTGCTTGATTTGTTTAGGTTGGGTTTATGATATCGTTGTTATCCTCATTATTAGTATTGGTTGTATTTTCATTTTCTTGTCGGCCTTCTTATAATTTTTATTGTTCTAGCATGATGAATATTTTCTGGTATTTGAAAATCTAAGTTTTGGTGTCTATGTACAGAAGCTCGGAACTGAAGAAGCTGCACTCGGATTTATTGAGTGAAAATCTCTAATATTTGTTTGGTATCATTTGAGAGATTTTGACCATATTTTGTTAATGTTTTAGATGTGTTATTAACTTCTTTGTATCTGTAATATTAATCCTATTGATATTTATTCTTTTTATGTGAATATCTCATAAAGCATTTTTCTGTACAACCGTGCTAATTTTTTAGAGTAGATTTATTTTATAGTTATTGCTTGCAAGTAATGTATGCAATAAGTTTTTGATGTGGAAGCTTGAGCACTGTCAGGACGATCAGTGTTTTGTTCATTTTTTTTAATGATTTACACTTAAAAAGGAACAGGCCGCTAGATAATTATATTTGCTTTTTGTTATTACTGGCGATTTGTCTCTTATAAGTTTTGGGTTATTTATTGTGTACTCTTAATCTCTTACATTAGAAGTGGTTAACGAATCTGATGCAACATTTCAATTGACTGAAATTTGGGATGCGTAATTTGCTTAGAATTTTGTTCCATGCTTCGTAGAAAAACCAATAATCTCTCGCTAGAGGCACAATTATTGAAACATATCTGTAGCACGGTGTTCTATCATGTGGTAAGAGACTTAGAAGTGTTATCACAATTTACTTATTTTGATAAACACAGTGGATGTTTGGATAGGTATATGTAACATATTGCATCTAGATATTTCCTATACTCAAAAGCAACACGATTTTTTTTTTTTAATTTGATCGACATCTTAATGATTCTATCAAGCGTGTTCAGTTGTGTTGATGCTTATCCATTGTTAGATAGTTGTAACCACATTACAAATGATGACAATTTGGTAAATAAAAAGTAATGAAGAGTAAAAAGAAAAATTAAAAACATTCTCCTCCTAGAGAGGTAATTTATGTTAAGAAAAGACTGCATTTGTTTAAATAGGATTAGTGCATCATTTGTTGTTGGAATTCCACCAAGGGAACTGTTGGGCACATTAATAAATGGGGTAATAGAGGATCACACAAGACACCAAACAGTAAGCAAGCAAGCACAAGAAATAAGAGAAGATATAAAATTTTACGTGGAAACTCTTTCGGAAAAAAACCACGAGAGCACACGATACAAATTTACTAGATTAAAAAAGTCTTATAGTTTTTTTTTATACTCAATTGCTATGGCATATGAAAATGATTAATTGCTCTAGAAAAAATTATGAAAGTTTAGTTGACTAATATAGTAAAATAGCATATTGGTAACTATATGAAAATCAATTATACATTCATAAGAGGAAATTTACATGGAGTTTGAATACTTGAATTTTCATAAACAATTTTATGATTTTTTTAACCTTTTGTTATTCGATTTTTATATTAGTCGGGTCATGCAAAAAATATATCTCATCTCTCTTTCTTTGCTGTCTCTCTGTTATGACTTGTATTAAAATTTGTGCCAATGTTACTTATTTATTACTATTAAAATTTTATATTTTTGTAGCATAACCAGTCTAGACATTGATCAGTTTGACACTTGTGATTTTTACTGCCTTCCTTTATTTCTTTTGATCTCTTATTTCTCCTTTTTCTTTAAAACGCTTGTACATTGTTGTAACGATTACATCACTGATCACTGTGATCATGCAAATATTTTTTAATGAAATTTAAGAACTTGATTCTCATTTTTTTTCTCAAATAAAAAAATGTTGTTATAACATTACATGAGATAGTCTAATATCATAAAATCGAATAACAAATGGTTAAAAAAATCATAAAATTGTTTATGAAAATTTAAGTATTCAAACTCCATGTAAATTTCCTCTTATGAATGTATAATTGATTTTCATATAGTTACTAATATGCTATTTTACTATATTAGTCAACTAAACTTTCATAATTTTTTCTAGAGCAATTAATCATTTTCATATGCCATAACAATTGAGTATAAAAAAACTATAACGAAATTACGGCGCCACTACATGGGCTATTAAGACAGGATTGAGATCCATTTAAAATTAGTTAACTTAATAATTTTGACAATATTTTACAAATCAAGCAAAAAACATTTAAAACTAGAGAAATATTATAGACATATCGTACAACATGTCGGCAAATATTGAGTTCCAACGGTCTCTAAAAAATGTCGGAAATTCTGGACATTAATATTTATGCCTAGGATTGAGATCCAATGGTCTCTAAAAAATGTCGGGAATTATAGGTATAAATATTAATTTCTAATTAACTTTGGATATTAATAAAAATGTCGGCACATATTGAGTTTTTACATAACAAATTCAGATCGTTGGATCTATATCGCTACAAATATTAAAGGAGTTACGTGCATTACAAGTTACAACTTGGACTGGATTGATCTGGATTTTGATCTAACGGGAAAAGTTTTGTCCAAAAAATAGATAAACGAGAAATTGTGTTTAATGCTCATAAAAAAGGGAAGTAAATTATTAGGGAAAATGTTTAATCTGTTATGAATATAATAGTGGATAGTCCATTCATTTTGTAACTCTCAATATTAATCCTCATTCACTTCTCCACTACCCCATTACCATTGGAATTCATATCACACTACTATTTGGAATTCAATTCTTATTTATTATTGTAGTGGCTTTTCATTTACAATTTGTAGCCTATAAATAGAGCCTTTGTAATATTGTATTGTACATATGTAAGACACATGAGAAATATATGAATAAAGAGATTGTCATCTTGTGTTCTCTCTATCTTGTTTATTGTTTGTTTATCTTTATTTTATAACACGTTATCAGCACGAGAGCTCTACTATTTGAAGATTCAAGCATGAATATTCCTGTGGTTAACAACGGCATCAATTATGAAGAGATATGTCTTGTCGACAGTGCAACAACTCATACTATTCTTAAAGATAAAAAATATTTCACTTATCTAGTAATACAAGAAGCTAATGTTAGTACTATTTCGGGTAGTACAAATTTAATAGAAGGCTCTGGAAGAGCAACCTTATTATTATATGGAGGAACCCAAATTTATATTGATGATGCATTATATTCTTCTAATTAAGTCTCAAAGAAATTAATTAAGTTTAAGGATATCCGCCGAAATGGATACCATGTTGAGACAACTAATGAAAAAAATATTGAATATCTTTATATAACTAGCAAAATCTCAGATAAAAAAAAATGCATATTGGAAAAATTGTCTATGTTTTCCTCCAGTTTGTATTATACATATATTAGTGCAATTGAAGCACATATGATTGTAAACCTGAAGTTTACAAAATAAAAATATGTTCATAACTTGGCATGACCGGTTGGGCCATTCCGGATCAATAATGATGCGAAAAATAATAGATAATTAATGTGGACATTCATTAAAGAACCAGAAGATTCTTTAATCTTATGAATTTTTATTTGTTGATTTTATTTCTAGAACGTATACAAGATGATATTTGTAGACCAATATATCCACCATGTGAACCATTTAGATATTTTATAGTTATAATTGATGCATCAATAGTATGGTCACATTATCAACTCGCAACCTGACGTTTGCAAGATTATTTGCTCAATTGATTTGATTAAGAGCATAATTTTATGATTATTCAATTAAGAAAATACGTTTAGACAATGTTGATGAATTTATTTCTCAGACAATGCATGTCTATTAGAATTGATGTTGTACATCATGTAGCTTATGTTCATACACAAAAATGAGAACTTGTTATTTTGCATGCAACAACACTAATTCGCATCATGCCGACAAGCTATTATAAAACTTTCCCTTTATAATTGGTTTTTGGTCACATACCTAATATTTCCCATATAAGAATTTTTGAATGTGCGATATATGTTATAATTGCTTCACCACAACGCACTAAAATGAGACATCAAAGAAAGTTGGGAATTTATATTGAATTTGAATCTCCATATGTAACAAAGATCTAGAACCATTTATGGTAGATTTATTCAAGGCTAGTGTTCGCGCAGAAGCGCAACGCAAGTTTCGGTACGCTTGAGGGCGTACCTTTTAAAACCGCGCTTACACTTCACGAGTAAGGGTTGCAAGTGCACAACCCCTATCGAGTAGTATAATCGGGTATCGATCCACACTTGGTAAGGGCCAAGCCGTACCAGGCGTGATGAGCTGAAAAATGGCTAAGTCCGGTAAGACCCGTACCAAACTTGGTAAGGGCCGTACCAGATCATCCCAAATCGTCGTTTCTTCGTGTGTTTTGCTCCAAGCCTGCAGAAAACAAACAAACACCCAGCAGTACCAAATTCTAAAGATATATCGATGAAATGCACATGATTCTGGTGAATTAGGGCACGAATCTGGTACTAAAACATGCCTAAAATAGACTAAATATGCGAGGTATCAAATTCCCCCAAGCTGAACCTTTGCTTGTCCTCAAGCAAAAAGTTTCAAACTCGGATAAAAGTGCTGGACAACTAAATCTAAATGCGGATACAAGTCTATATGTGAAAACTTACATGATTGCTACAATAAAAGAACGCAAGAATCTTTTTGCTATGATTCGGACTTCCCTTGGTCAATTGTGATTCACCTCACAAATTGATTAATAAAACCTCAAACTCTAAATGTTTCAAGTCTTGCAAAGTTGATTACTCGAATTTATCGATTTATCATTCTTTCACTAAACTATGCCTTCGTTTGTAGAGATTTTCCCTTTTTGGCACCCCCAAGCTTGAATCAAGCTTAGGTCAGAAAGTTGCGGACTTCGTGTGTTGATATGTGCAAAAATTTTATTTTTTTCATTTCTAATTGGGAGACGAGCTCAAAGGCGCCCATTCAAGGCTTATTGCCAGTACTCTTATGTTCTCCATCTTTTCATCTTTTTTTTTTTCTTTCTTTCTTTTTTTTTTTTTTTTTTTTTTTTTTCGCACATACCATGAATACACACATCCACTAGTGTTCATTCACACCAACGGATATCCCAACTTTTCTTTATTTGAAATCCCTATTTCCACATTTGAAAGGCACAATTCGGTTTCTAAATGCTATCTCGACATTCAAGTTTCCAATTTTACAAATCTCAAACCATTTGTTCGTAATCAGTTTTGTTTGGTCAATTATGAGGTTAGTTCTAATTTCCCAAGGTCATCCAACTCACAAACAAAAGTTTTCAAACAAGTCCCTAATCCTAGCAATCACACAAATTTATCACCTAAATGCAAAATTTTTGAAAAAGAAACATGTCTAAATGCAGATACAATTTTCTTCTATTCCACCCCCCCAAGCTTGAATGAAGCATTGTCCTCAATGCTTGAATCTACACAAGGCAAAAGTAAATAGAAGAAAATATGGAAACTTACTAGATGGTGAGCGAGGGATGAAGCGGGGGCGTCTCACTGGTTGGTGGGAGGTGGATCAGGTGGCACTGGTGGGAGCACCCACTTCTGAGGTACACGGCCCATGCGATCACACTCTTGCATCAGAAGAATCCGCAAGATTCCCATCAAGTTCTTGATCGAGCGCCCGATCGCGCTTTTGTGCGCTTCCAATTTCTCCAAGAGTGTAGCAGTCCGATCGGGTTCAAGATCTGCACTTATGATCACAGGACGACATCTATCTGGGTCTAGAAGCTCATACCTGAGGTGAGCTGCTGGAGGCTTGAGCTCAGGAGTCAGCCGCTGTCTGGGTCTTGACGCGGGTCGCATCAGGTGCCGTGCGGGTCGCATCAGGTGAAATGGCATCGCATGCTGACCAATCCGACTTGCTTCCTTTTGTCTCCAGGTCATCAGACCACGGCATGCGGGTCGCATCAGGTGGCGTGCGGGTCGCGTCCACATGCTCTTCAGGTGGAGATGCGGGTCGACTTGGCTCGATGCGACCTGGGTCCACATGTTCTTCCGTGGGTGATGCGGGTCGTGTCTCAATGATGCGGGTCGCGTCAAGTGCGGTCTGGTCTGTTGGCTGGGCTGGTCCTTCGCATTCTGGCTGAGCTGGCAGCTTTCTAGGTTGAGATTGGCGTGAGATGATGATCTGACTCAACTGCTCCAACAGCTTGTTTTGAGCGGCCATCTGTGTGGACATGTTTTGCAACTGTTCCCACAGCATCTGGTTCACCTTCCCTTGCTCGTGTATGAATTCGATCTCAGCGAGATCAACGTACGGCTCGGGTGGGTCGGGTTGGAATACGCAATTGTTCGAGTCATCGAATGGTGCAGGGTCGTAGAAATTGCAATTGTTGTTGCTGATATAGCCATCCTGCTCCGGTTCCTCACTCCAATCAACCAGTGGGCAATACTCATAAGAGTGTCTCCTGTCCCCACACATGGCACATGGCTGTGGTTTCTGGTTTCTGGCTGCCCTCATGCTCATTCTGATTGAATAACTCTCCATGGCCTCCTCTAGCTCGGCAGCTCTAGCATATAGAGCTGCGATCATGGCCTCCTCTAGCTCGGCAGCTCTAGCATATAGAGCTGTGATCTGATCAGCTTTGGATCGGCCGCCTCCTCCAGCTTGAAAATTGTCGCGGCCAAACCAATGTTGGTCTGTCGTCATGTTGTACATGAGATCCATGATGTCTCGAGCTCCTTAGATAGTAATCGCCATAGTGTTCCTGAAAAAGAGAAAATAAATAAATAAAAGAAACAAAATAAAATAAAAGAAAATAAAGGATACAAGATAAAGTCTAGATTAACTAAGTAAGGTAAAATCTAACTAGGCAATTGGTTACCGTCCCCGGCAACGGCGCCAAAAACTTGTTCGCGCAGAAGCGCAACGCAAGTTTCGGTACGCTTGAGGGCGTACCTTTTAAAACCGCGCTTACACTTCACGAGTAAGGGTTGCAAGTGCACAACCCCTATCGAGTAGTATAATCGGGTATCGATCCACAGGGACAGACAATTACTAGGTTAGAATCTACCTAACTCGATTAAGAACTAGAAGTGAGAAATATTTGGTTTGGTATTTAAGTTCCTAAAAGATCAATTCAAACAAATCTGACAATGCAAACAGATGTAATAAAATGCTAGAAGAAATGTAAACTGTGTTTTGATTATGGATAAAAGGCGTTTCCAGGGTTTCAGACTTCATCTGTGATCTGCCTCTAGTGGTACGGCCCGTACCAAGTTGGTACGGCTAGGCCGTACGTAACTTGGTAAGGCAAGGCCGCACCACTCTGGTAAGACCCGTACTGGCTTGCCAGAACAGAGCTTACCAGTTCGAGTTGATGCATTCCTTGCTGGTACCTTGTGCTAAACTCTTTAGAAAGGTTCAATTGACCATACCTAAGGTTCCTAAGCCTCAACCGTCGTGTGTTGGATCAAGATTTAGGTTGGAATGCAATTGATTGCCTTTTAGGGATTTCTACACCTCAATTCTCATGTGTTGGTACAGATCTACCCTAACTGGTTGATTGGAGACCTAAGGCACCCTCTAATCTGTCGATTAGAGGAGAATTCAACCTCTCGGCTTCAATTCGAACAAGTCTACCCTAAACAATTGATTTGGTTGAGAGATTGAGATGATCACATGACCTTGATAGGTTCGATCTAAACCTAGAGGTTCATCATACACAATCACAGCAATCAAAGCAAAAGATAGCAAAGAAATCACAATCAATCAATCAAAAGAGTTCATACAAGATACAAGTCAAAGAAAGTCAAAACAAATCAAGAATCCATCTCTAAACCCTAGAAACTAAAATAACTACTCACAGCACATGATCTGATCTAAAAATACAATAAAAGGGATAGAGATAGCCATGGATCGAAGGGATCGAGAGGAGGAAGCTAGATCCGTCGAGTTTCGCCTCTTTCCTCTTGCTTCCTTCTTGCTCCTAGCTCCTTAGCTCTCTTTCTCTCTCTTACTGTGCTCTCAAATAGATCTGGAATGGAATGAATGTCGAAATTGGAGAGTTCCCCGCTTTAAATAGCCTCTGCCAAGATTTGAATCTGTCAGGCCGCTTTTAGGTACGGCCCGTACAAAAGTGGTACGGCCAAGCCGTACCAGGCGTGATGAGCTGAAATCGGCTAAGTCCGGTAAGACCCGTACCAAACCTGGTAAGGGCCGTACCAGATCATCCCAAATCGTCGTTTCTTCGTGTGTTTTGCTCCAAGCCTGTAGAAAACAAACAAACACTCAGCAGTACCAAATTCTAAAGATATATCGATGAAATGCACATGATTCTGGTGAATTAGGGCACGAATCTGATACTAAAACAGGCCTAAAATAGACTAAATATGCGAGGTATCAAATTCCCTCAAGCTGAACCTTTGCTTGTCCTCAAGCAAAAAGTTTCAAACTCGGGTAAAAGTGCTGGACAACTAAATCTAAATGCGGATACAAGTCTAAATGTGAAAACCTACGTGAGTCTGCTATAGTCAAGAATTTCTAGAATCGATTCAGTTGTAATTCAAACATCCCTTTATAAACCTTGATTCACTCCACCAATTAGTCAATTGAACTTCTTATTTTGAGATGCTTCTAACAATGGAAAGACTAATTACTTAGGTTTGATCGAAACAATTTCATTCTTTTTCCGAGTCAGTGCTTTTATTCAAGGTGATTTTTCTTTTCATTTTCCCTCCCCCAAGCTTGAATCAAGCTTAAGGGTAAGAAAGTTGCGAACGAAGTGTGTTGGTATGAGCAAAATTTTCTTTCTTTATTTCTAATTGGGAGACGAGCTCAAAGGCGCCCATTCGAGGCTTATTGCCAGTACTCTTATGTTCTCCATCTTTTTTTTTTTTTTTTTTTTTGCTCATACCATGAATACACACATCTATTGGTATTCATTCATACCAATGGATATTCCAAACTTTCTTAATTTGAAAATCCCAATTCCTAAAGGCACAGTTCAGTTTTTTCGAATAATCTCGTTCGATTCAATTCTAAGTTTGTTTCATCTTTTCCATTATTAAAAACATCTCAACCTAAGTAGTTCAATAACCAATCATGGGTTAGTTCCAATTCACTCAGGTCTATCCTAATCACAACTAAATTGTTTCAAAGTTATTCTCAATTCTAGCAATTCACGCAAATCTTCACCTAACAATGCACGAAAATACGAAAAAATGCAAGAAAAATAACGGTAAAGTAAACATGACCTACATGCAAATGTCATCCCCCCAAGCTTAGCCTGAGCATTGTCCTCAATGCTTCAAGACTATGAGATAAAAGAGATAAAAGAAGCTCGGGGAAAAGAGAGCGAACCTGATCAGTCCTCGGGGTGATCGTACCAGAGCCAGTCGCTAAACCGCTCCTCTATCCCAATCACCCACCGCGTGAGATCATGAAGTGTGTCGCCCTGCTCACGAAGGGTAACACCCTGCTCATAGAGTGCAACACCCTGCTCCTGACGCATGTCGTACATCAGGTGGTAGACATCCCGGATGGTGGGCACATCGACTGGAGGGGGATACACTGGTCTACTGTAGGAGGTGGAGGGACCGGCAGCGTAGGCGGAGGTGGATGGGCCAGTCTGGTACGTGGTAGGGCCAGCTCCATAGAATGAGGTACCTGCACCAAAGGGTGAAGGATGTACCTGCTCGGAGAAGGGGGAAGCCTGGCCGGGGAATGGGTGCACCAGAGGAGAAAGAGGATGCGTCTGCTCAAACGGAGCCTGGACTGGAGAGGTGGTGGCATTGATCATCTCCTCATCGCCCTGCGGTGGTGGTGGAGGAGGTGGAGGGGGAGGTGGGGGAGGTGGAGGTGGGGCCACAGGGGCAGGCTGCACGCGGGGCGGATGTCGGAAAAACCAAGTGCGCCGGTCAACGAAGGAGAGAGTGACCGGTAAAGGCATGACATAGCTGGTCCTCCCGTCAGGCATGCGCCATGCCCAAGCACCTCGCCCATCGCGTCCTGCTGCTGACTCGATGAACTTGTAGGTGGAGAACTGAGTGAGAGAGAGAGATCGGGAGCTCCTGCACTCCTCGTCGCCGATGATCTGGAGGTGTAAGCGCTCGGCGATCAGAGTGACATAGGCCGAGATGTAGACAATGCCACCCGGCTTGGGCTGCCTCTGGATGTCGAGCCAGTGGTGGATCATGGCGAGCATCAGATCGAGCCGCTCGAGAGTGCTGTCGGGGCGCAGCATATGATCCACCAGCTGCATATCCTCAACATTGGCACGGGCGAACGTCTCGCCACGCGCAAAGATGGTGCAACCGAGAATACGCAGCAGACATCGGATGACCGGATGAGGGACATTGAGCTGCTTGTAGTCCTTGTTGAAAGCTGACCCGGCTGGGCTGCCAGAGATCAGCTCCCAGAAGCTATCGCGCTCCAGGCCCTCAGAGAAAGAGAGGGTGTCAGTGGTCGGGTTCGGCTCAAAGCCAAACCACTCCCTCAAGTCAGACAGCAGCACACGGTGGGTCTCCTGGAGCATGCAGAACTTGATGTACGGGTGATCCCTCCGCGTGTACTTGAGCTCCAGAGAGGAGAGAAACTCGATGGTGAGCTTCCTGTACCCCCTCTGGGCGATCGTCCAGAAGGCAGGAGTGATCCCGATCCGGGTGGTAAGGCGGAGGAACTCAGCCTCAAGTCCCATCGTCTGTAGAGCAGAGAAATCAACAATCCTCGTGTTGTTGATCTTTTTCTTCAGCAGGATGGAGAAGTACTTGAACTGCCGACGGGTCGGCATGAAAAAGTACTCCTCGGTGTATGCATCGGCACGCTGGGTGGCATCAGAGAGGGCCACATCAGTGTCAAAGGAGTCAGAGGTGTGGTCGGAGCCGTGGACGGAGGCGTGGATGGAGGCCTGGTCAGAGCCCTGGTCCTGGTCAGAGGCCTCGTCAGAGCCCTGGTCCTGGTCAGCAGATGGGTGGTAGGAGGGGCTCTCTTGTGGGCTCCGGTGACCTGACGGAGACTCACTGGATGTGGTCTCACCCTCATAGTAGAGGGGCTCGACTGCGTCCCGAAGGGAAACACTCTGGCGGGACCCGGTCCTGGCTACACTCTCCTGGGAGTGGCGAGATGCGCGGGAGCCACTACGAGACGCACTCCGGTAGGAGTGATGAGATGACGTGGGGGCATCAGCAGGAGGGACGTTGGCCATCGGGCCAGTGGCGGAAGGGACGGAGGCGTCAGAGGGTGTGGAGGAGCGAGAGGATTGCCGACGCATTGCTCTTAGACGCTCGTGGCGTTGGTTGGTTGAGGGTCCGACTGGGTAGGTACGGCCTGGTCTGACCTAGTTGGTACGGCCTGGCTGACCTAGGTAGGTACGGCCTAGCCGCACAGACTGGTACGGGCCGTACCTAACTTAGGGTTTTGGTGTTGGCTGGTAAGGGCCGCACCAACTGGTACCAGTCAGAAATTGGAATTTGTGCAACCAATTAACTCCTAAACCAGTACAAGGATGTTACACAACACATAACTGGGCTGGTAAGGATTAATTGGTACAAACTGGTACAGGTTTGGTGTCAGGTCAGAGAGGCTGGTACAGGCCGTACCTACCTGGTACGGGTGGGTCGTACCAGGCTAGGGTTTGACAGAAATGGGGCAGAACCGAGAGAAGAAGAGAGGGAAATGGAAGAAAATGGAGAGAGAAAAAGAAAAACGTACCAACCTAGAGCAAGGACGTGGTGCGGGTCGGACCAAGTGGGGTGGTGCGGGTCGGACCGAAGAACTGGTTCGGGTTGGACCGAAGAGGGGCTGGTGGTGCGCCGGTGCTCCTTGTTGCTCGGTTAGGGTGGAAGGAGAGGTATGAGAGGAAGAGGGAGTGGAGAGGGAGAGAAAATGGAGAATGAGAGAAGAGAAAGAAGAGAGAGAGGGAGAGAGGTGCGGCTGGGAAGAAAGGGGAAGGGGTGCGGGTACGGGGGGGTTTAAAAAGAAAAAGGCGGCAGTTAATGCGTCGATTCGCGTCTCTGACCTAGGTACGGCCTGGCCGTACCAAATTGGTACGGGCCGTACCAACCTTTCATTTTTCAGGTCGTACCAATGTGGTATGGCCTAGCCGAACCAACCTCAAAAAAAAATTTTGTTTCTCTTTCTCGTGACTTCTCAAGCCGCTCGTGATGCAATGCAGAAGAATGAATGCATGTCTATCTGTTCCTAAGATGCAAAACAGGTAAAAATGGCTTGGGCTGCCTCCCAAGGAGCGCTCGTTTTAGGTCTCGAGCTCGACCTTCTCTTTTCAGGCTTCGGTTGGAGATGGATCGGGTGGTACTGGAGGGAGCACCCACTTCTGAGGTACACGGACCGTGCGATCACACTCTTGCATCAGAAGAATCCGCAAGATTCCCATCAAGTTCTTGATCGAGCGCCCGATCGTGCTTTTGTGCGCTTCCAATTTCTCTAAGAGTGTAGCAGTCCGATCGGGTTCAAGATCTGCACTTATGATCACAGGACAACATCTATCTGGGTCTAGAAACTCATACCTGAGGTGAGCTGCTGGAGGCTTGAGCTCAGGAGTCAGCCGCTCTGTCTGGGTCTTGACGCGGGTCGCATCAAGTGAAATGGCATCGCATGCTGATCAATCCGACTCGCTTCCTTTGGGCTCCAGGTCATCAGACCACGGCATGCGGGTCGCATCAGGTGGCGTGCGGGTCGCATCCACATGCTCTTCAGGTGGAGATGCGGGTCGACTTGGCTCGATGCGCCCTGGGTTCACATGTTCTTCAGCAATGACTGCCGGTCGAGTCAGGCTAGGGTTCTCTTCTTCAGGTGGTGAAGCGGGGCGCGAGTCCTTGATGCGGCTCGTGTGCAGTGCGGTCTGGTTTGTTGGCTGAGCTGGTCCTTCGCATTCTGGCTGAGCTGGCAGCTTTCCAAGTTGAGATTGGCGTGAGATGATGATGTGGCTCAATTGCTCCAACAACTTGTTTTGAGCGGCCATTTGTGTGGACATGTTTTGCATCTGTTCCCACATCATCTGGTTTATCTTCCCTTGCTCGTGTATGAATTCGATCTCAGCGGGATCAATGTACGGCTCGGGTGGATCGGGTTGGAATACGCAATTGTTCGAGTTATCAAACGGTGCTGTGTCGTAGCAATAGCCATCTTGCTCCTGTTCCTCATCCCAATCCGCTAGTGGGCAATACTCGTAAGAGTGTCTCCAGTCCCCACACATGACACAACTCTGCGGTTGTTGCTCGACTGCCTTCACACTCAGCTTGTCCATCGCCCTCTGCATGGCCTCCATCTTGGCGTTCATGGCAGTGAATTGATCGACCTCGAACTTGCCGCCACCTCTTGGTCGGGCATTGTCGCGGCCGGACCACTGTTGGTTCTGTGCCATGTTGTACATTCGATCCATGTTGTACATTCAGGTGCTTTGGTACGGGTCGGACCAGATTGGTGCGGCCTGGCCGTGCCTGAATCGGTGCGGGTCGGACCAGATTGGTGTGGCTTGGCCGTGCCTGAATTAGTACGGGCCGTACCAGAGGGTGGCTGAGCAGTCTCGGCTGAGTTTGGAGGAGTTTGATCGAACAGTGGGCCCTTGCTTCTCAGATGATATTTCAACCTGTATTGGCCTGCAGGGGGGTTCAAAAGCCAGTTTTTTTTTTTTTTTTAGTGATTTTGAATAAGAAAAAGCAAGAAAGATACAAGATAAAATCTAGATTAACTAAGTAAGGTAAAATCTAACTAGGCAATTGGTTACCGTCCCCGGCAACGGCGCCGAAAACTTGTTCGCGCGAAAGCGCAACGCAAGTTTCGGTACGCTTGAGGGCGTACCTTTTAAAACCGCGCTTACACTTCACGAGTAAGGGTTGCAAGTGCACAACCCCTATCGAGTAGTATAATCGGGTATCGATCCACAGGGACGGGCAATTGTTAGGTTAGAATCCACCAAACTCAATTAAAAACTAGAAGTGAGAAAGATTTGGTTTGGTATTTAAGTTCCTAAAAGATCAATTCAAACAAATCTGATAATGCAAACATATGTAATAAAATGCTAGAAGAAATGTAAACTGTGTTTTGATTATGGATAAAAGGCGTTTCCAGGGTTTCAGATTTCATCTGTGATCTGCCTCTAGTGGTACGGCCCGTACCAAGTTGGTACGGCTAGGCCGTACTCCACTTGGTAAGGCAATGCCGCACCACTCTGGTAAGACCCGTACTGGCTTGCCAGAACAGAGCTTACCAGTTCGAGTTGATGCATTCCTTGCTGGTACCTCGTGCTAAACTCTTTAGAAAGGTTCAATTGACCATACCTAAGGTTCCTAAGCCTCAACCGTCGTGTGTTGGATCAAGATTTAGGTTGGAATGCAATCGATTGCCTTTTAGGGATTTCTACACCTCAATTCTCATGTGTTGGTACAGATCTATCCTAGCTGGTTGATTGGAGACCTAAGGCACCCTCTAATCTGTCGATTAGAGGAGAATTCAACCTCTCGGCTTCAATTCGAACAAGTCTACCCTAAACAATTGATTTGGTTGAGAGATTGAGACGATCACATGACCTTGATAAGTTTGATCTAGACCTAGAGGTTCATCATACACAATCACAGCAATCAAAGCAAGAGATGGCAAAGAAAATCACAATCAATCAATCAAAAGAGTTCATACAAGATACAAGTCAAAGAAATTCAAAACAAATCAAGAATCCATCTCTAAACCCTAGAAACTGAAATAACTACTCACAGCACATGATCTGATCTAAAAATACAATAAAAGGGATAGAGAAAGCCATGGATCGAAGGGATCGAGAGGAGGAAGCTTGATCCGTCGAGTTTCGCCTCTTTCCTCTTCCTTCCTTCTTGCTCCTAGCTCTTTAGCTCTCTTTCTCTCTCTTAGTGTGCTCTCAATTAGATCTGGAATGGAATGGATATCGAAATTGGAGAGTTCCCCGCTTTAAATAGCCTCTGCCAAGATTTGAATCTGTCAGGCCGCTTTTAGGTACAGCCCGTACCAAAGTGGTACGGCCTGGCCGTACTAGGCGTGATGAGCTGAAATCGGCTAAGTTCGGTAAGACCCGTACCAAACCTGGTAAGGGCCGTACCAGATCATCCCAAATCGTCGTTTCTTCGTGTGTTTTGCTCCAAGCCTGCAGAAAACAAACAAACAAACACTCAGCAGTACCAAATTCTAAAGATATATCGATGAAATGCACATGATTCTGGTGAATTAGGGCACGAATCTGGTACTAAAACAGGCCTAAAATAGACTAAATATGCGAGGTATCAGTACAATATCCTTTGCTGTAAATTTATAAGCAAGATATAGTTCTTCTCTCACGCAAAGACATTGGAATGAAATTAAACATATACTTCGCTCACTCTGAGAAATTTTAGCAATACACGAAGCAAGCTGAGAATGTGTTTGGTTAAGATCTATGATTCAACACATTCGTCAGACATGTGGTTTGTCTTCTGGAGAAATGATCCTGACGATCATATATGAAGATAATATTGCATATATTACTCAATTAAAGGAATGATACATTAAAGGAGATAGAACAAAACATATTTCACCAAAGTTCTTTTTCACACATGATCTCCAAAAGGATAATGTTATTAATGTTCAGCAAATCCATTCAAGTGAGAATCTAGCAGATTTATTCACTAAGACACTCCATACTTTAATATTTGAAAATGTGATCCGTAAAATTGGAGTTGGTCGACTTAAAGATCTTGATTAATGTTGTCATGAGGGGGAGTTAATATGCATTACATTTTTCTTTACCATGGTTTTTCCCACAGGGTTTTCCTGGTGAGGTTGTAGTTGCGTATTAAAAGAATAATGTACTCGTTTTCTTTCACTAGGTTTTTATCCCATAGGGTTTTTCCTAGTAAGGTTTTAATGAGGCATATTCTTATGAAATGGACATCCAAGAGGGAGTGTTATGAATATAATAGTGGATAGTCCATTCATTTTGTAACTCTCAATATTAATCCTCATTCACTTCTCCACTACCCCACTACCATTGGAATTCATATCACACTACTATTTGGAATTCAATTCTTATTTATTATTGTAGTGGCTTTTCATTTACAATTTGTAGCCTATAAATAGAGGCTTTGTAATATTGTATTGTACATATGTAAGACACATGAGAAATATATGAATAAAGAGATTGTCATCTTGTGTTCTCTCTATCTTGTTTATTGTTTGTTTATCTTTATTTTATAACATAATCCAAAAAATAGATCAAAGATAATTTGTACAATTTTTCTTAAATGATTTAATGCTCTTAGCTGTACTTCACCCAAAGGAATTACTTGGCTTGCACGTTTGCACCAAGAGGAAATGTATCTTTTTCCAATAAAAAGAAAAAAGAAAAAGAGGAAGGAATTCAATTATTTTTTAATATGAGGGAAATAATCATCATTTATGTAGCTTTTTGAGACGATCTTGGTTAACTAAACTTTTTAAAGCAAAATCTGAATTTTCAATTTTGATAGCTATGCTAAAATGCATTCAAAATGGTCATGCATTGCATGCTGTCTATAGTCCTACATTGCAGATTTGCAGTGCAAATTTCATGACCTACCGTAATATACAAAGGTTCATGAAAAACTTGCCGGAGTGTTCCATTTTCATAAAAAATGATAGAAAGATTCTGTGATATTCTAATTTAATGGAAACCCAGTAATTTAGAGAGTTTTAAAAAGGCGTACTGTCAAATTACCAAATGAATTTTTCAATCATAAAAAAGGTCAATACTATAATAAATTAAAATGGTGCATAGTAGGTGTATTACACCAAATATAGCAATCAATATTTGCAAAATGCAAGGACTCTCAAACTACTCAAAAAAGGAAATGTATGAAGCAATTTAAGTATAATTTATCTATTTATGTACAATACAAATTAATGTTCTCAATGCCCTTTCCCTGAAATCGTATTCTCCGAATACTAGACAGGTAATATATATTCTGTACAGTTAGTGGATCCGGACTGTTCTTTTAACCTAACACGAATCTTTAAGGGTACTCCAATCGATCTAAATAGATATCAAATGGAGTTTGATCCGGCTGGAAGGAAATATGGACTGTAAAGTCATGAATTCCACCGTGCGACACCATATAAGATACAGGTTCTCTCACAAAAAAATAATAATAAATTTCAATTTTGTTGTTTTGTTGGTGAAAAGAAGCATTTTTTTTCTTATATAAATTCTGAAAACTGATACGCAAAGATATGCTAATATGTTGACTTCTTTTGACTACGGTCTACGCTAAGAAATTCAGCCACAAACAGAGAAAGCAGTGGAGATCACTGGACTATTAGTAGTTGCGTTTTGGCTTACAGATGTTGAAAACATTATCTGATTTCTTTTCATCAAAAAAAAAAAAAAGAAAAAAATTATTTCTTCGGCTGAAGGTGGACCCCAGTATTTGACGAATCCATATCATAATATTTTTGTTTGGATCAAGGCCGTCCAATCGAATCGAATTCGCATCCTCTGAGATATCTCATATTTTGCATGACTTTTTGGAAAATCTCACCCGTTCAAATACATTCTGCACGAATCTCAAAATTCAAATAATACTGGCTCTGCGCTATCACCGAATAGGCACCGGACACATCCGTCACACAAAATTTGAGATAGAGGATATGCGTTCATCGGAATTCGGGTCAACTCAGCACAAAGTGGAACGCGTGAGGCCGCTTTAATGAGTCCGGCTAGTATAACATCGATGTATATGACACCAATTACAAAATTAATTGGATATACTTCAAACGACTAATCTAAACCATTCAAACTGATTTACTTTATGAGTGATGCATTTACTTGCAATTTTTTTTTATATTTTCGAGTTATTTTAGTATCAAATCAAGTGGTCAAAAATATTGAAAAATGAATGCATTAAAATTAACTTAAAAACTCACACATTTGACCGCTTGACTTGATACTAAATAAATTCGAAAAATTATAAATTTTGCTTGTAAAGGCACAACTAATGAAATAGATCGGTTTGAACGGTTTGAATTCACCATTTGAAGTCGATTCGATAGGTTTTGGAGTTGGTGTTATAAATGCTGAAATGACACTGATGTTATACTAGCCAGACTCCGTTTTCATAGTCGTGCGAATTTTTATGGGACGGTCCTGACCCAAACAGAAATATTATGTTACCTTAGTTGATATGAATTCAGTATTTGACTAAATGTACTAACACCATCTGTGGGTCCCATTTGTCATATCCCATCATACTTTTTAGTGCTCAGTAGTCGCTTTCCGCCACAAAGGATCTAGATATAAAACCAGGCGGCGATGAATTGCTGATGACGTTACTATTTATCAACTTTGATCATTTGTCAAAGTTCCGACCCGATCCGTTGGACTTCGATTCGTAGATTGGTTGTGCTGTGATCTTTTCAGTAAATTTGTAGCGGGTTACTAAACGCCTTCATGAGACGACCCGTTGTATATTATATGATACACGAGTGAACACGAATCGAGACTCTCCAACCATGGGTTTGTCCAAGGAGAAAATGAAAGAAAAAGAGGGAGGCGTACATTAACGAAAGGAAATTTAAAGTATGAAAATGTGAAGAAATGAATTAAACAGTAACGAGGTACTTTTCTCCAGTCTCTTAATAATGGATATTTCCATTACCTTCCTTATATTGTGGCCTCATTATGCTATTTATGAAATTGAGTATCAAAATTAATTTATAAGTGAAAGTGTTAGTATAATTGATACCTTTCATAGAATCAATTATATGATTGTGCAATTAGAAATGCTGCACAAACTGCTTTTACCATTAACTGGATCTGTCCATGTTAAAAAAATGGAGTGTAATGTAGCAAAGAAACATACGAGGAACAGACCATAGAATCGAAATCTCTCCGTCAAAACAAGAAATAAAAGCGCTTCCTTTCCTTTGCGCTCCCTCTCTCTCTCTCTCTCTATAATTGTCCATCCACTCGCCGCTTCTTCATATACACAGCTTGTATAATCTAATCTACCATTAGCGGCTCAGTTTTCCATCGCCGATTCCTCTGCGAATTCGGTTCCACCAGGTAGCGTGTGCGACGAATTCAAGCAATTCGAATCAGATCGAATTGAATTGGTGGGAGGATTGAGGTGTGGATTTGGTGATGATGGATCTGAACGCTAATGGAGATTCTTCGGCTCAGACAAGTTGTTCGATCTGTCTCGAGCCGGTGGGAGATCAACGCACCAGATCCGTCGCCAAGCTCCACTGTGGTCACGACTTTCACCTCGGTAGTTTCTGTTTCTCCCTCTTGTTTCTTTATTTTTTTCTTTTTTTCTTTCTTGTGCCAAAATTGGTTGTTGGATAGGTTAAATTGGGGTTAAATTTTGGTCTGTGGATGCTTTTGGATTTATACGAACCAGATATTCTGTGTTAGTGGATTTTGATCCATCAGTTTGTTAGGTTCTGGAATAACTGAAAATCATTTATTTCTACTTGGTTTATTATAAAACTATAAACTATTTTGTTTGTAACGGTTTGCCTGTATCTCATATGGTTGAGGCAATTACCTCCAAAAGTAAGTATTTAATTATTGGACATTTTTGAGGCATGAAACAAGCAAACAACAATTTATAGTGAAGATCTCACCAGCCATAAAGAACCAAGCTGGTACAGTTTGAACCCCAAAATAGTGAAAAATAGTGAGAAATGTGGGGACTAAGACGAGAAAGTGCAGCAACAAAAATGATTTCTTTGTTGTGCCCAAATAAATTGGTGTTATATTTTAATTACCCAACGGAGAAAAATAAACTACAAACCTATAGACAATTTGCTAGCATATATGCCCTTGCTTAAGGAGAAATAGTCCATAAACACCCTTCCGTTTCAAAAGTATATCTTACATTCCGTTAAACTACCTACTTATTAAAACTAGTCGAGCTCCTTTCATACTCTCAAGTAGAAATCTGGGAAGCTCTAAGCAGTCATATGGCAAGGTTAAGTGCGAGATTTTGGGAATTTGATCATGGTGAATTTGTGAAGCATGGCTGTACTATGACTTCCTAGTAACACATATTATTCCATATTTGGTTCATGGCATGGGAATGAATTCCATGGCCTGGTATAAATCAGTAAAAAAAAGTATCTTGTAGGGTTTGAACTATACTTTTGAGTCCAGAAAAAGAGGGAATATGTACATTTGGACTACCTCAAACATTAAATTGCTCTATTGAAGTCCTCCAAAAATGCAATGTGATCCTCGAGAATTTGTCCCACTTAGTGAACCTCCTTTTTAATTATTGCTGACATGCGTTTATTGCATTATTAGATTGCATCGGATCGGCATTTAATGCAAAAGGGATGATGCAGTGCCCCAACTGCCGAAAGGTGGAGAGAGGCCAATGGCTTTACGCAAGTGGACCTAATCACAACCATTCATCATCAGATGATTTCGATTGGATGGGAGATGACATTTATGATGTCACATTTGCTGAACTGGTACTAAATTACAGCAATTTCTGTGCTTTCTTATGTATTATATTTTTTCTACATTAATTTTCCGAGTACATGCTACTGTGTATTACCCATGGTCATGTACTTAAACACTGCAAAACAACAGCATCACAGTTGAGAAATTCACTTTGTTTTTTGGTTTTCTTGATTAAATGTATAAGATTGCTTATGCGTCGGTTCTGGTCTATTTGTTATTCATTGAAAATTATACAAATTTAAGTCTTACCTCAATCCGATATCACTTCGTTATTCATAATTTTCTTTTCTTCAAAGTTCTTTATTTGTTTTCTCACTGTTCAAAGTAATAAAAATTGGGCTTACAATGGAAGTTCCTGCCAACAGAGAACAATAAAGAAAATAATAATGCCTATAGAATTAATTTTTGATAATTGCTTTTTCAGCCAATTGGATTTCATTGGTGCCCCATTCGTGGATTCACTCAGATAACTTCAGTGATCGAGTAAGCTTCACTTTCACTTCATTTGATAACGAAATTACAGCACCTTTACAGGGCATTTTCATTACCCCTATCCTGTTGTACCTTGAAATATCTATACGCCCCTGGAAGACAGGAACATGATGTATACTCATAAAGTAGAAATTATTATGAATACCCCTTCATAGCATAACAGGACATAATCTGTGTAACTCTTCCCTTCTTCAGTTACTTAGGATGCTGTCCATACTAACCACCTATAACCTCAAATATACATAATTGTCTCTACAGAACTACAAATCTAATACTGAAACCACAAAACTTGCACATATATCTGACAGAATTTTGGAACTATTAAATATAACCAATTTGTAGTAGTTTCTAGGATCATCAAGCGAATAATTAAAGCTCTATAAATTCTAAATGATAATGCTTGGTTAAATAAATGTAGTAATATACCATTCGCTCTTTCTCTAAACCATGATTTTACTGAATAGCAAACCTAGCCAAACACCTTCGCTTAAATTTCCTCCGTGACTCTCATATTTTCTCTCCTGCTCTTGTGCTCCTTCCTATTTTTCCTGTGCTAGTGATTCCTTCTTGAATTTTTCTAATGCCAGTGCCTTCCTCACATCTCTCTCTTGTTGTATATCTCTCCTTGAGAAAGGGACTGGTATGATAAAGAGAGAGGTACTTTGGAGAGCTTGGGTTACCAAGCTTTTACATATGGTGATATCAGCACCCTACTTTTTTTGTCCTCAAGCAAGAAATATGCAAGTCTCCCTTTTTACGGTTGTTTTACTGATATTGGGGATACAACAGTGATTTCTTTGTTGGAATCTATTATGCTTATTATTGAAGTCCAAGCAAAATATTATGTTATTGTTGGCCCTTGTGAGTTAGTAAAGTTCTTTTCCATGTTAGAACGGTTAAAAAAAAGGAATAACAAAACTTTGAAGGGTCTTTTTATTTCCCTACACCATTGTTATATGACAAATGTCAATAGTATCAATTGATATGTTATGTTATTTACCATAGTTGGTAATAATTGATAGTTCTCTTAAAAAAAATAAGACAAACTATGTTATATGAGATGTCGGAATTATGGTTTATTGACTGCTTTATCGCCGCTAAAACGGCTAAACTCTAAATGACTCCCTCGTGACTAAGAACTGGTGAAAACTATTTCAAATCGTCTATACAAATTAAGGAGAAAAAAGGGAGGTTAGGAGGCATGAGCAATACCTTTCTTAATTTATCATAAGGATAAAAAGGTACATTATGGATGTGGAGTTGGTTCAAATGGAAAAGATTATCAATTGGTAAAATGAGAGCTTTTGTGGTTTAGAAGGGTAAATATGATATATTACATTTGGAACTTTGGAGGGGGACATGCGTAAAAGGTTTAAAAGGGTATGAATGAAATTGTGTTTTTTTTTTATTGCATTTGATTGAAGATTCAACCATTGATGTTTTTTTTTTCCTATTGCTTCTTCAGGCAAGAGGAGCATCAACCATATGCATGTAAGCATGTTTTACATTTTATCTCCTTTGAAGTGTAGTTGCTCTGTTTGGGTCATTTTACTGGTAGAAAGCAAGATGAGAATTATAGCATCCTGGGGGTTACTATTGTTGCTGGCACCTTTTGATTAGTAAAATATTGATTGACGAAGAACAGTGTCCATAATGTATCAATTTCCAAGAATCTTAGAGCAAGTTACTCTAGAATAAATGTAATTCCAAGCAAAGCTCAAGAGTAAGTTCATGGTTAATCTATTACAAGGTCAGCCAAAATTATTTTATATTTGTACTAGAGTTCAACTTATGCCAAAAGGAACAAATAAAGCATGATCATCTAAAAATCTTGAAAAAGAAGAATCTAAATCTAAGTGATCTTCTTTTTTGCTAACAAGAATCAACCAATGTTATTTCCACAATATTAGATGACATGATGTGGAAAACTAGGGCACAGGAAAACTGTATAAAGTTACCATAGGAATTGCAAATGAATTCTTTTTCTGATTTATAATTTCTTGTTTGTTTTCTTTCCTTGTGTGAATCAAAGATTATGATATGATGGGTAACAACTCTTCAATTGGTGGGGACCACGCAGCTGGCTCAAGCAGCACCAACTCACAAAATGGCTGCCCATACATGGCTCAGCATTCAATGCATGCACCATCCTCCAGCTCTGCTTCTATGGACACTCGACCTATCCATGAATCCACTACTCAGCTATTCCACTACAGGTTTTATTTTTATGATTGCAGCAGTAGCTTTGACCTGAAATGATTTGGTAACATGAGCCTACTTTTGGTTTTCTGTAATGAATGGAAGTAGAGAAAACTACAAATGAAAAAAAAAAAGAGAACAGAAACCAAACATTTACAGTTTCCTTAATCTACTTTAATGCAGGGGGGTTCCAGCCTTCAGCGGGGCCCATCCAGGTATTGACCTCATGAACCCGCATGGCTTCCCTGCTGAGGTCGTCTCAACAGTTCCTTTAGCTGAGCATCAGCTCCATCAGTTCGGAATTAGAATGCCAAACAATAGGACTGATGCCGTGGGCCAGCACAGAGTCCCTCTCATGCCAGTTTTACCTGCCTATCCAGCCGGGTTAGTAATAATTATTTAAATATAGAAAATATCCATATTTCTTTTCAGGGTGGTCCATAGGAGTACCCGGTCTTTTGCTTTTCCTGATGTTGTTGTCCAAAATTGGATTTCCATTCTGATCCATTGTTACTGTTAGGTCCAGTACAGCATGTGATGCCTACCTTACCGCTGATTAGGTGATCTAGGTTGCATTTTATGTTTTGGTTACATTTGTTTTCTCTTCTGTTATGAAAGTCATTTTCTGACAATTAGTGTTACAGACCAATGCCAGTTCCACGCAGTGGAAATGGTGCTGTAGGCTCACCAGTGGCAATAGTCCAACAGCCAGTAGCTGAGGTACGGACCAACCATTCTCGAGGGAACAATGGCAGTACTGGTACGGCTACAGGGCACATGTACCAGCCAGCAGTGCATGCCAACAACCCATCTTTAGTCTCAATGCGAAGAGTCAGGCCAAGGGGCGTTACTTTCTTTTCATCTGTATCTACCACTGCCTCTACTACTACTACCAACAATGTTGATATGGGTGGATTGTACAGCTTCAGCGTTGCGGGGTCAGGAGACCGACCTGGTCCACCTGACAGTCAGAACTTAGGAAGGCACATGGACCGGTTGTATGCACCCTCAGGCAGGGAGGGACCGATGCAGCTGCCTTGGATCCCACTGGAGGGCGAGTCGCAGTGGTGGAGCCCTTTCAATCCAACTCAAAATGTACAGAATTTAGCCGGTTTTGGTCAGAGGCAAAGCGGAGAACGGATTCCACAGGGACGGTCAGACAATGGGTACCCACCACATATGGGCCCGTCCCGAATGCAACCGCCTTACATGTGACATGTTATGTTGATGAAGTTGGAATTTGGAACTTGATATGTAGGCCGGTTCTGCCACCGCGTGGTTCTTTTTGTACATTGTTGTGTGAAACTGCATGGAAAAAGAAAAAAAGGCAAAACTGCTAGGTTTTATAACTATGGCTGCGGCAGAGGGCTGTCTGATTTGTGGAGTTGTGGGAAAAACATAAAAACATCCCCATTTTTGAATGGTTTGGAAAAATGAAACGATAAATTTTCAGGAGTAGCCCAAACTGTTATTGTTGGTAGTTTATTTAATATTTAAAAGCGAGTGAGAAGCTGGGGTACTCAAACTTTGGAATTTCGGGCCAAAAAGCCGAGGTTCATTGGGTTTATGTTAAATTCTTGTCAAGGAAGATTTAAATACCTTCACCTCTCTGTCTCCAATTTTCAAAAAAATTAATGTTAAAAAAAATTTGAGTTCAAATTGCTGGATGAATATTAGATGTTTTATTTTTTGACATTTTCTCCATGTGCATGGAGAAATATTGCAATGATTTACATGCACATCTAATAATAAGTTTGCTCGTTCGAAAGATATTGTCAGATTTTGTCATGTAAAAAAGATGAAATTATATTTTGGATGAGAGATGGGCGAAATTTCCTAGGCGTAAGCTTCTCTTTGTTTTGTCACTCTGAAAAACAAACAAATATATAAGATGTGACGCATGAAAAACATGAGGTATTCGAACTCTTTAGGGTGTGTTTGGATGCAATTCCAGAAATAACAAGAATAGTGCTAATTTGGAGTTAGCGCTATTTCATCGTTTGGATGGGTTAGCAAAAATAGCGTTGAACTCCAGAAATAGCTCTATTCTTAGGTTGATTCAAACGTAGAATAGTGGTGAAGAATAGTTATTAGCCCAAAAACAGTGTTAACCCCATGCTATTCTTGATGATCCAAACGCTACCTTATGCTCTCGAATGCTCGCATGAAGATCTTCAGCATTTTCAGCAATTATCATTCGTATCCAGTGGTGTCAATAGATATGGGCTGGATGAAAATATTTTTGTATTTGTATTCGTCTAAATGTAATCTTATTTGCACTATATCTTCATTCATTATGTATCAATTTTACTCGTATCATGTCCTTGTATGTTAAAATTAACGAGTAAACAAATGAATAATTAATAATTATCAAATAAATTGGTATCTTTATATAATTCAACTGAAAATAAAAATAACTAATATAGTAAACACATTATATGTAATATCGCAAAATATAAAATTTAAACTATTGATCCATATTTTTAAAGTACAAACTACTAATAAATAATATAAAATGTCTTCATAAATTATTAAATAAAAAATATAAAAATATATTGTATGAATTTATCTCATAATAATAATAAAAATTAGCATATTTAATTAGGTTCAAATGACTCTATTTTTTTGTACATGCATCATGTCTCCAATTTTTAATTTTCTAATAACATTTTTTAAATATTTATGTCAAAATAAAATTCTTAGATGTGATTTATATTATTTTCTCAACATGCACATAAACAATTATAACCTTTTGATTTTATAAGAATAAATTAAGTTGAAAAATCAATATCTATAATTTATCCTCATCGGTGTATTTTTTTTCAAGCTCTTAGTACTGACTAAAACAAAATCAAAATGTAATGATTTTTTATGTGTGCATAGAAAAAATTATATAGATCATATCTAACAATTTTATATTGACATTTAAGTTTTAAATTTTAAGTTATTGTGACCTAAAAATGGAGGCACAAAAAATGAGAAATAAATCTGTTGTTATTCCTTTGGAATAACAGGAACCTGTTATTCTGATCTCAAGCATTGATCTTTGTTGAGATTTGTGCAGAAAAAACTTCGTTGAGATTCGTGCATGAAAAAATTTGAACGGTTGGAATCGGAATAACAGATTCATGTTATTTCCAAAGAATAATAACAGGTTTATTTCTAAAAAAATGAAGGCACTGAACTCTTTTTATTTATTAATTATTCCATAGGTATTGGACACGAAAAGAACTTTTACCGTATCCTTACGGATAAGTTTAAAAGAAAAAATTCTTACCCGATAACTTTAGCGCTTTTTATGCCCAAGGCAAAAAGAAAATTCTTAAAAATCTTGATATGATCTCTTGGCTCTTGAGCGCCAAATTATGGAATTTACCTACTCTTATTTCTTAGAAATTTGAGACGTGCCTCTTTCTTCATTACTTTGTAGAACACGGTGAAAAAAATATATATTGCTCGAATGTCCAAGCCAAAGGGAAGAGAAGATGCATAGTAAATTTTCTTTGTTCTATGGACGTGGTATATCATTTATTCATTAAGAATATGCATGGTATTTTTATTCTACTATGGCCTATGGGTATGTATGATATTTTTTAGCAGCTTATGTTACTCGTAGGTCTAGTTATCATCACCATGTTAACAGTTAATAGGACATATTTTCTTTTACTTGATTTAATTATTCATATTATTAATTAGAACTCAAAACAGCTCCAAAAAAACCACGCTATTTATTTTTGGTTAAAATATTCTCCTTTATAATGAGAGTGAGTTTTAGAAACAAGCATTTGATTCATTTGAACTAACATATTAAGTTGCAACGAGAGAAAAACTTCATAACTCACTTGATAGATGATCATATAAGAAAGACTGAATTCTAAATTGAGCATGTACTTCAATAAAGAAAATTAACAATAACAACTTTACATGTAAGAACCGCGACAGAGTTGTTACTCTTGCTGCGAAATGTAAAAGTCAATACATAAAGAAACCCAAATTTGACATTTAATGAAACTGCTCCCAAAAGAGCATCTTATATCAGCACTTGAAATGAGTTAAATAACCCAAAACCAAGAAACAAGTGATCCAAACACGAGCCCAATCACCAAAAACAACACTATAGCAATACCGGCTGTCTCAGCATGCTGAATCGGTACAGCTTTTGGTGCAAGGATCATAACGACACCTGTCAGGTAACCATTGGTCATCCCGAGGAGGCATGTGAGAATAGTGACTGGTACCTCAGTACGAAAGAACTGGGGGCCATGCAAACATGCCAAGAAAAGGGGGTAAAAGAGAAGCCGAGCCACACAGCCCGCAAATGCAATATTCGCATTTTCAAGTAGGTAATATGCAGGAAGGACTTTGCCGACCAAATCAAATATGTTGTAACCGGCAATGAGAATGATAGGATACCTGTTAAATAATATTTCAGATTTGAGTCCCACATTGTTGAATTCAGTCTTTATAAAGGTTAACCTGGCATTGTTCAAGAATATCACGTCATCTTGTGTTGGTAAAAAAGCAAACTGGAGCAGTCTATTACAAAAAGGTGCATTATTTAGCTGTTTTATACCAGTGACAAAGGTATACACTCATCAACTCATGGCTGGTTTTGATTATTATTGGCAGAGATAGCAATTGTTAATCTGGGTATTGTACAAATATGTATCTCTACTGGTGGTTTCTTCACTTTTTACTTACCAGTCTTTAAGGGCCTCAGAATGCACATCCTCAGTAATATACCCTGGGAAAATCGACAGTGTGACCATATAAATCAGAAAAATCCCAAAACCAAACCACTTGATTCTGCCAATGATGGTCCAAAGAGTAGACCTCCAGGCAGTACCAGTCATTGTATTTCTATCACCTTCTTCTTTCTGGGCTTGTAATTTGATGTTCTTATAGTGTTGTACCACTGGAAGTTTGTTGGCTACATTGTAACATATTACACATATGATCATGATAACTATGCTAACAACGAAGTACAGAATAGCACTCTTTCTCAAGCCAGCTGAGTCCTGTGGGTAAACAGCTTTTGTTATCACTCGTAGAACTGATACGAGTACTCCTGAAAATGATATTCAGTTCGTTAATAAAAGGAAAAATATTCATACATTACCCCCTAAAATAAAACCTAGCTTGTCAAAAAGTGGCCAGACAACTGTTTTTTTTTTTGTTTTTTTCTCTTATCCTGTAAGACCTTGAGAAAGTAGGGTCTACATAAATATTTCTGATGTTTTATAAGGTCATAGTAGAGGTCCTCTTAGTTTGTTCAGTTTGCATGAAACGTGTGATTTTTTGGAGCTTTCCGACAGTAAACGTGAGATAAAATCCAGTTACATTGAAATTCAATTATGTAAGATAATACAGAGTAATCACTAACCAGTAATATTAGAAGTACAGACTCCGCTAAACTTTTTATAATAAATGTCTTCTCTTTCTGGTGTCTTTTGTTTACAGTCTTAAATTATCTGTCCCTACTATATTACCAGATTTGATTTTGTCTGATATATGACTAAAAACTACATCATTTTAATTCTTATGAATGTAATCCTAATAAATAAACCAATTTAGGTCTGCAAAACCAGTACTGGCACAATCCAGATTCCAGATCTCACTGCCTCCATCCTGATTGTTAAGCTTCTTTTATGTTCCGTTGCACAATTGAGGTAGAATTGCAACATAACTGACACTTAATTAATGAAAGCTGACCTCAATTATTAGATGAACCAAATTGGGGAAAAAATTGATTGATACAGTTGAACAATCAGTGAGTCACATTTGGCAACTACCTAAACCTGAGGGCTTCCACCTATCTAAATCTCTCACCCGATGCGGCTGTCCCGGCCACAGTTGCCTGCATGTACCGCTCCGGCAACTCCCCAGCTGATCCAATTACCCCTCCCTGCACCAATGCATCAGCAACACCACAGAGCGCCGTAGCGGCGACCGTCACATCATATCCCGGGTACATCCTCTGCCTCCCCTTGATATATACCGCATCCATGACAGGCACGATTATTAAAGCGAGTGTGAATAGAGAAAGCCCGGAGTTGATCCGGAGCGAGGCGCTGGATTTATGGGCATACACCACGATAAAGAGAAGAGGTATGAAGCAAGCGAACATGTACGAGACCGAGAAGACGCGGTCGACAGGGACCGCAGGATAAAGGTAGGTGAAGTAATCGACGGCCGTGATGAAGGCGTTCCAAGGGATGAGGAACCCCGCGCCGAGTGTGAAGTAGATGAGGTAGCCGATGGAGAAGTAGTCTTGTGGGGGTTCTGATTCCGGTCGGGTCTCGGATTCGGATTCAGGATCCGCTGGGGATGGGGTGAGGAGGCGCTTGCGCTCATCTGAAATGGAGATGGAGGCGGTGTCCTCTTCTCCCATTGTAGTATGTTGTGAGTGAGATAAGAGTAAATGGGAGAAGGAGACCAGGAATGGAGAGCGTGAATGGTATGATTTATCTCGGAGAAAGAAAGCAACAATGAGAGGAGAGAAAAAGGGAAGGAGTTAGTGTTCTTCTCCATTTTATTAAAACAAAATATTTAATCCATGCCACGTGAGAGGTGGAAGGAAAAAAATGTTTAATTAATACAGATCTAAGTGAATCAATTATAATATTATACTACAATTGAAGATTTGTAAGGTTACGATATTCGTAGATAAACGATTTATTTTCTAATTAAAAAATAGTTTTTAGTGCTGTCACTGATTGATCAATATACTAATCATTGCATCCTCATATGAAGTTTGTAATATTAGAAGCTTTTTTATAGTAATTTTATAATTTCACGTCGGTCATAAAAATATTTAAATCAGTTAAAACCAAGTTTTGTTGGGCTTCTTTTTTTAATGAACATGTCTTCTTCTTTTTATGAACGCAGGAACACGTGTTTTATTATATTAAAATTTCGGGTAAATTTTGCTGGAGGTCACTAAACTTTGTCCTTTGTCACAAATTGGTCACTCAACTTTGATTTGTCCCTCCATAGCCATTGAACTTTTATTTTGTTCCAATCAAGTCACCATATAACTTTTCCATCCAAAATATTAACGGAATATAACTTTTCCGTTAGTATTTTGGACGGAATGAGCATATTCCGTTAAATTTTTGGATGGAATGAGCATATTCCGTTATAATTTGGATGGAAAAGTTATAGGGTGACTTGATTGGGACAAAATAAAAGTTCAGTGGCTATGGAGGGACAAATCAAAGTTGAGTGACAAAGAACAAAGTTTAGTGACCTCCAGCGAAATTTACCCTAATGGTTATAGCTGATAACTCGTATACACAATATTGATGGCAGTATTTACAAACTTTTTTATTTACAAGTTATATCACGCTAATGTTAAAAAATTACTGAATTAATTAATTAAGAAATTATTTGTTGACAGTTTGTTCCTTTTATTGCAACTTTTTATATTTGTAACCCGATTTTTTTTAGTTACCATTTGAAATTAGTAAAATATAAAATTGACATGAAATTAAAAAAAAATTAAAGTTACTTAGGTGCACAAATATGTTAGTGATAGATATTATCGACGCACCACCCAAGAATTTAACCATACAAATATTAACAACACTAATGGACTTATCCTGTTTCTTCAAACTTGAGAGGAGGTCTTTCAATTTGAATGAAGCCCGGAAGTGATTGACGGAGACGTTGACCGCAACAGAATAATGGCGTGACATTAACGTGCAAGAAACTGGAGAAGATGGAATCAGAAAATAAAAAATTCACTCGTACGTTTCTACGACTGCGTACCAATTATTGATGTGGCGATGAGCGATCCGGTTCCGGTGTTCGTTTGAAGAAAGGGAGGCGTACAAGTTTAGTGACTAGTGAGCGCGAGTTTTGGAAGTTTATTAGTGAGTACGGAAAAATATCTTCCCCTTTGGGAACATAATTACAAGTCAGCTGTCCGAAATTTTTAAAATTACCATTGTTTTAAAAAAAATAAACCAAAAAACTATCATTTTCAAAAAATTCGAAATCTAACACGACCGCAGAATGATTATGTGGCCCCAAATGCTAGAGACTGCACATGCATTCTGCGGCCCCAGTCAGGAGTCCGCAGAATCATTCTGCGGTCCCATATATTATTTATTTTTTTCAAACTTTGAGATATCTCATAAAGGCACGCATTCCTAAAACAAAAAAAATATTAAAAACCCAAAATTTTTTGAGATAGATCTCTATCCAGGGCACGCATCCCCATGTGGTGCTAGATAAAAAACCAAAAAAAAAAAATGGTCCGCAGAACGCCTGTGCGGTCTCCAGCATTTGAGTCTGCAAAATCATTCTGCGGCCGTGGTAGATTTTGAATTTCCCAAAAACGATGGTTTTTTGGTTTATTTTTTTTAAACTATGTTAACTTTAAAAATTTCGGCAAGTTATACTTGGACATAACAAAAACTGTATTGTCGCTGACATGCCGGCTCTCATTTAAGACGTGTTGATTTAAAAAAAAACTATACTGTCAAGAGCATTTAATATTAGCCCATTATTATGTTTGGAAGAGATATAACCACTTTATGGATGCTATTTTTTGTAACAAATTTTCCAAACATAATTTTTTGTGTATACAAAACGAGCGCAAGTTTTTTGTTCATGAGTTTGCCAACACAAAATAATATCTACAGCTTACAAAATATGTGAATTTTCTGTAAATCTATAATCCCGTCATTCTTTCTTCTCTTTTTTTTGCTGGTCTCACAAAAAGAGAGTGTGTTATTTTGCTTTTTTTTTTTTTTCCAAGCCTCTTCAATTTGTTACTGAGGTGACTCATAAACTGAGGGAAAAAAAAATACTATGCTGAATTAGAAATTTAAATAAAAAGTCTAGCTTTTTTTTAAATTCCAACGGTCAATATCTTCCACTTCAGAAACTTAATTATCAGGTTAGCTTCCCGTTGTGTGTTTTTTTTCTGACGAGTCCGGATCAATGTACTGTTTGAGTTTCAAGTCGGACTGTCCGATCACAATTTGGACCTGTCATACCCAAATCTATAATGCACATACTCTTTTTAACATTTCTATTTTTATAGGAAAAATAAGAATCATGTTCTTATTTCATTTTTTTTTTTAAGGTTCTTATTAGTATACAACGAACGGATTAGATCCAAATTCAAAAATTGAGATATAATTCTCTTTCCAACTTCTTCAATTACATCCTTCGTGAAACGAATCCGTTTATTCGATAAAAACATAAAATGGATAATTCGGACATAAAAAAATATACTGTGTTATTATGTAATGAATAACATAAGAAGATACAGACTCCTATTAAAACACATAATTTCACACATGAAATCAATAGCTTCCTCCTATTAAAAAAACACACACAGAAAGTTGGTTTTAATAAAACTTTTATAAGCGCACTATATTGAGCTGTTTAGACTGATCGATTATCTAACATTCTAATTAACTAGCACTGCTCCGTTGATGCTAAATAAAAAAAAATACTGATCACTTTTAAAACTACTTGGTGACATGTCTTTGGTTTGGCATGGATAAGCAAAACTGTGGGACCATAGTGAACGTTAACATTATATATTTTTGAAAATACAGATATTAATTATTTTTAAATGACTCTTAGAAAAGTAAGACCAATCCACCATCCTTGCTAAACCGATCACCATTATAGTTTTATATTTCTTATTTTTATTAAGGAAGCGTAAGAATATTTAGACAAGGTGTTGGGTTTGATGGGCTTAACTAGTAAACAGATCCGGCCCAAGATAAATGATTTTTCCTCTCCATTGCAAAATCCCATTCGTGTTCTCACAGAATCAATTTCTCGTCGGGGACCAAATCCAGGCGGCAAGAGAGACGAGACGAGACGAGACGAGAAAACAAAACACCGAGAAGACAACACGATAGGCACCGACGATCTCGAACTTCTTTTGCAAGAAGAGGAAAAGAATGGCGGAGAACCCGCAGCTGATGGGTAACGGGATCCCAGTCGCCTTTGTCGGAGAGCTCTTCGTACTTGCCAGAGATGGCGTCGAATTCGAAATCGACAAGATCCCGGGGTTCTCTTTTCTTCTTCTCTCAAGTTATTTATTTTTTTTTTACTTTTGGCTTTACTGAGTTTCTTCTCTCTAGATTGGATTTCGGAAATTACGGCGAGGGATTGTTATACCAATGTTTATATTTCTCCTTGAATTGGCAGGGCTCCAAATGGACATGTGAAAGCACGGGGAACTGTATACTTGTCTAATATAAGGATGGTTTTTGTTGCTAGTCAACCTGTTGGCAATTTTGCAGCTTTTGACATGCCTCTGGTGAGTGAATAAAGTCTCTTTCTGGTATTTTCATTAAATGCCAATTGGTTGTTTTCATTTTTCATATGAAAGTTAGTTTTAGAATTACTAGTTGATAGGTACTACTAGGAATATTTCACTTCCCAATTTTTCAACTTCAGTTTTGTTTCAGTTACCCTGATAATATTTCTTCTTAATAATGTGCTTATGCAGCTGTATGTGCATAACGAAAAGTTCAACCAACCAATCTTTTTCTGCAACAACATCTCTGGTTTTGTGGAGCCTGTAAGTGTTTTGCCATTGACTCTATCAAATTATAGTAGAAACATGATTTACATAGATTCCTAGAAAATGTTTGTTTATCAAACTATTGGCCAACATATCTTAGTACTTGCTTGTACCAAACTCAAGTGAGCAAGTCACTAATTAGGTTTAATGGATCCATTTTTTCAAATGAGGTATCTGCACCAATACCACCACTACTTGTCAGACATGGCAAAGCCATGAAGCAAATTATGCTGTTTTTTGTACCAGTAAACTTTTTTTAGTTCTTGTTAGTCAATTTGAGATTTTTAAGTAGCTTGTTTAATATTCTTGTTTTGTCCACTTCAGCAGTTTAGCTAATCCATGTATTTTCCAACCAGGTTGTACCAGATAACCAGCATAGGGCACTCTATTCGACCCATTCCTTCAAAATATTGTTCAAGGATGGAGGTTGCGGTACCTTTATCCCTCTCTTTTTCAATTTGATCGCATCAGTGAGGCAGTACAACCAAGCACATGCAGCTGCTCAGCATGATGCAGCTCCACGTGTCGATCCGCTACAAGCTTCTCAGACTCCTGTTGATGACATGATGCGCCATGCGTGAGTGTTCATTTCCTTGCTTTCTAATATTCTTAAGATATATTTCACTTCTCACGTGTTACTTTATGTCCTTTTTAAATGTATTCATGAAGTATTTTGAATGTAGATATGTCAGGAATGGTTACTGCAAAGTAATTAATAAAGTAATTATTCCTGACATAAATTCAAAAAATTATACTATATGTTTTCAAGCTTCAAATAAATTGAAAAGTTCATATTTCTTTCTAAAAAATAACAATGATAATCTTAAATAGAAAAATCTTTTTGAAAAAAAGTATCAAGTGTTTTTTACTAAATTCGTAATGAATTCTTGCCTTTGCTCTTTTTTAAGAAAGAGTGAGATGAGAATAAAAATATTGTCAAAAAAATAGAATGTGATGAACCATTCTTTCCCAGATGCTTTACATGGGAATGTATGAACTGAGTAACATTATGGGCCTTATTAATAAAATCGAGAAGGAAATGTGCACGTCGGATAAGTAGATATTATAATTTTCCATGTGTTATAAATTATACAGGGAACAATGATCCAACAAGGTACACGAATATTTTTACAGCCAAGTTAAATTTGTATGAATAAATGCAGATATGTGGATCCAAATGATCCAACCAGGATATTCTTGCAACAGCCAGCGTCAGAATCACAGCTTAGGAGGAGAGCTTACCATCCCCAGGGCCATGAGACAGCGTACTGATATTGTCTTATTGTATGAATGTAGAGTGTATTTTGGTTTGAAATAATAAAATTGAGAATGAAAAGAGTTGTGTTAGACAGTGTGGGGTCCGCTTTCAGTATAGTGTAAATGGCTTGTATTGTGTGAATTATTTCTACTTTTCGTTCACTTTTTTCTTGCAAAGATAATGTTGGAAATGATTTTTCTTGTAATGGGATAAAAAATCAGCTGTCATGTTGCATTTTTGACCCCTCTGTGTATAGTTGAGAACATTATCAGTGTTCTTTTTCCCTTTTGTTAGTAGCAACAAACAAGAAGGTGAAATGTTAGATTTCAAGCAATCAGCATTATTTTTTACTTCATTGATGAAACCGTACTTTTTTGTATAATTAAACGACTAAATTGAAAGGATTCTTATTTGCATGTGCAATGGTTTAAACTGACAAATCCTACCACCAAAAGTTTTGCACACTTGAGTGGTATGTGCTATACTAATACAAAAATGAAATCATTTCTCGATATGTAACAAGGTTTATTTAAAAAAAAACAATTCCTGTTTTTGGCTTCTCAGGTCCTTTTGAGAGAGGAAATTGCTGGACATGCATAAATGTATCAATATCAATATTTATCTCATACTCTCTCTAATATAGACACCATTTTTTTTTGGTAAAAATTGAATAAAACAAATACATATTTTGACAAAATTTTGCTTTTATTAAATCAGCAAACACAAAGGGACTAAAAGCTCATGAAATTCTTGCATTCTTCAAGGATTTGCATGTGACTTCCCCCGCTGAAGTTCGCATTGGTAGTGTATCAAGAACAGCTACACAAGCCTCGGTTGTTTTCAGATGAGGTTGCACAGACTCCCATATCTTTTTCTTCTGGACCTGAAATATGCAATATTCACTAGTTATTAGACTAGATACACAAGATTGCATATGCATGCCATCCATTGATTGCTCCCATAATAACATATTCACAAATTACTCATTTTCGGTACCTTTCTCGAATGAATAGACTAATTACATGGTTTTTACAAAATTATGAATAATTACCAAATTAATTGAGAATTTTACGAACTGTACAAATAAATACGTGAATTATTTGCCGAATTTTGTTTTCTTTCTAAAATCACCAATTTTTTGTTACGTCTATATCCATTATAAAACACCTATTATCGCATAATTAAAAACTTTAGACCTTGGTGCATTATTTCCATATACTAAACTTGTTATAATGAATCAACATAACAGAACAATGTTAATAGGAAATTTGTATCCCACAACAGAGGGACCTAATAGAGAACAAGACTCATATGCCTGCCTTAATTACAGCACCACTTTTACACAAGGCTTACCACTCATTAGTAAAGATACTGTAGTTGGTAGCTGAAAATAGTAATGTAAGTCTTACCTTAATAAGAAGCATGTATGTGCATTTGGTTGGCAGGTGCTTAAAAATACCAGTCAAGACCTTTAAGAAGTTAGCACTGAGATTATTTGAAATGCCATACCTGATTAGGTGTAGCGGCATTTGGTTGTTTATCCTTTTCATTTTCTGATCCAAACCAAATCCTCTCTCCTGGTACGGAGCCTTCTGGAGGTATCAAGAGCTCAACATTTTCATGTGCCTCATCGGAGGCAGCCATGAGCATGCCATTGGACTTGATACCTCTCATGTTTCTTGGCTTCAGGTTAGCTAGTACAACCACCATACTGTCCTGCACAATTTGGTGGGTAATATCCTCTCTAATTACACATATTTAATAGACATACGAGTAATGAATAATTTTGTTAACAGATAAAAGAAAGGTAATGGTGCCAATGCAGGATATTGAGCAATACATGTTAAATTTCAGTACCAGCAGTGATGACATTATTGGATACTAATACCAACAAGATCGGGTCATGAACAAGTATTCACTGTAATGTAAAACCTGTTCAACATTGGATGTTCTTGTGTACTTGTGTTCAATTGAGAATATGTAGTACAATGGCATAATTGATTGTTATAAAAAGTAAAACACGGCCTAATTACAACCTAGAAGACCTACAAACCAGAATGACCCAAAAGGCCAAAACACCAAAAAACAGAATGACATTGTACTGGTAAGATTCATACACCACTATCCACCAGCTGAAATTCCGCAATTTTGGTGCTGAACCGAAATAATTCACCAGTATGTATCGTATGTGTTTAATCCACGCATTGGTCAACTCAAATTTCTCTGCTTTTCTAATACATTTTTCTCGCTTCAGTGCTCAATTGTAATGTAACAAACCTCAATTGAAACAATGTAAACGTTTGTCTCTGTGTGTGTGTGTGAGAGAGAGAGAGAGAGAGAGAGAGAGAGAGGAGGGGGTCTCCTTAATCAATTGGAGAATGGCAACACTGCCAATCGAATGGGGAGGTATGGGTTTGCATGACTTGTGTGTTCATAACATGGCTCTGCTACTACGTTGGTGGTGGAGAGCTTACAATAACCCTACTTGCCTATGGACAGTTACTATAACGATGATTCGATGGACGGGTATTTATGCAACGGGCCCCAGCTTCTGGTCCATCTCAGGGTCGCTTTTTTGGAAGAAATTACTTGCATTGAGACCAATTTTCAATTCGAGTGTACACTGGATCATAGGAGATGGGAAAGCAATCTCCTATTGGTTTCATCCGTGGAATGGGGCAACTTTGGCAAGTATGCTGCAGGAGGGACAGAGGTCTATTAATCCAAAAATATCACTCTGTGATGCGTATCCCATCAGAAGCAACTTACATGAAAACCTGGATGTGCCCGGGATATCTCATTCAATCAGTCAGCTGATAGAATGGAGTGGAAATGGAATAGCACAGGGGCATTTTCGGCAAGATCAATCTATAGAGTTATGATTGGGATGTGAATGATAAAGCCGGTACATGAATACACTTGGAAGATAGCAATACCGCCCACTGTTCGTATCTTTATCTATCTGTTACTGAAACAAAAAATTCTGACAAAGGATGTCATGCGGCGAAGGAATATGGGAACAGACTCCGGTTGTGAGATGTGTCAGAATTGTCCATCTGAGTCGGCACTGCATCTGTTTTTCCTATGCCCAAAAGCGGTGGAGGTGTGGTATGAAATGTCAGCTAAGATGGGTTACAGGTTGATGGTGCCAAATAGTTCAGTTGTGCAAATTTGGACTGAATTGAGGGAGCAGGCCAAGAGACGGAGCAAGAAATGCAAAAGAGAATGGGAGTCTTATTTTGCATGTACATGTTGGCATTTGTGGAAGCAAAGGAACGAGAAGATCTTCACTGGCAAGATGACTCCCTCTACAGTGCTGGCAGAAAGAATCGTAAATGAGGGAAGGATGTGGATTACGTTCTGTAACTCTGGAGGACGCAAGCTGCTGGGAACCAACCTTTTGCAAGAACCGGATTAGACACTGGTTTTTGGTTTTTAAGGAAACTAAGGCTATTATGTTTCTAATTTTTGTTTGTAGTTTTGTTTTTTAGATCAACATCAGTTCACTTGGGCTCTACTGGTAAACTAATGGTACTACTGGTACCGATATGGGTACAGGTGGTACTGCTAGGCCTGCTGGTTTTAAGTTGGTACGGATGTTGGCAGGTCAGATAGAGGTGGTTTTCAGTTTTCAGTAGTGAATGGGTAATCGTTGTGGCTGGATTATCCCATTTTTAATTATCCCTAAGAACTGATGTATTATTTCCGCAATTTCAATATATTTTGGCAGCTGCGGCCAATATTTCAAAAGAGAGAGAGAGAGAGAGAGAGGAACCTGGAGGAGTTCCATAGGGACATAGTTAACAAGCCCGCTACAGATAGTCCTTGGTTCAGGTTCTCCCAAATCGACCTCCTCCACATACAAGGAATCGGCCTCGGGATGGCGCCAGGCTTTCACCACCTTCCCCACGCGTATATCCAGCGCAATCGCCGCTTCCCTCACCGGATCCTTCCCACTATCCTCCTCCTTCTTCACCTCCTCTTCCTTCTCAACCGAAGAAGGAACCGTGGCGGCGGTCGCCGATAGTTCGTCTCCGATAGAAGAGCAGAACGAGGCGCGGCGGGAGGGGCGCGGGAAGAAGGCGAGACGGGAGGGGAGGTGGAGCGATAGTGAGAGTGCAAGGGAAGGGGAGATGAGCCGGCCACGGAGGAAAGAGGCGGAGGTGGAGGAGAGGAGGAGGCGAGCGTGCACTGAGGCCAGCGCCATTTGGAATGGATTTGGAGCTTGAGCTTCTGGTTAAGCCCAGCGCTAGCTGAATTCATATCATCTGCAGCATAACTATTCCGGACCGTCCGATTCGTATTGACAGTTTGACACTAATATGAAATCCGTACATAACAAGTGTGGATCCGATTGATCCGAATTCTGATCGTACGGTAAATATATATTTTTTTTTATAATTAGGTTTGCATATTCTGGGATCAGTATTTATGGTTAGTCCAAATTTATGTGACCATAATTATTGTACTTCTTTTATTATATAGAATTCACCAATTCGGTGAACCTTATTTTTGAATACTGCAATTCTCTCTTCTGGCAGTTTGATTCTCAAAAAACATGTCTTTATCACACCCGAAAATGAAATTTCCATGCCTGAGAAGGGGATATCGAATGTTGACCATCGAGGAGGAGCAAGAACGAACCCTTTGGATTGGTAACCTGCCGAATTGGGTGGATGAGAAGTATCTCTGCCTTTGTTTCTTCCTCTTTGATTCAGTGCCTATATGTTTTCAGATAGATAATTCAGTGCCTTTGTTTCTTCCTCTTTGATTCTCCCAACAAAAGTTACATACTGACTCATCATTGTTCACAAACTTGTAATTTTGTAGGGTGAACTTGTGAAGATCATTAAGGACAAGCAAACAGGCCGTTCTAAAGGTTACGGCTTCATGACATTTCAAACGCGTGATGAAGCAGAGAAAATCTTGTACACCTACAACGGGGTAAAGGTTATGCCTGGTACCAAAGATCGATTATTATGCTTGAACCGGGCATTTGAAAGATCCAAGGGAGCAAAGCCGAAATATGAATATAGCAAAATCAGAACCTGGGCATTTGAAAGATCCAAGGGAGCAAAGCCGAAATATAAATATAGCAAAATCAGAACCATGAACTACTCTTCCAACGATCAGAGTCAAAGTCCTGCACGATTTCAACTTGCAAACAACAACATGCAAGTAAAGGAATCTTTTAATTTTTTAATATCATCAAGTAGATTATCCTCCATTCCTCTTGATTTGATCTACGATATTTTGTTCCGGTTACCAATAAAGTCGATCATGAGACTTCGAACCACGTGTAAAGCATGGGCTTCCTTCACAAGTACGCCCCAATTTACCTATCAACACTTGAAGAAGCGAATGAGTCTGAATGACCCATTTGTTGCATTTCAAGATTCAACTGGAGAAGTCAAGATGCATTTCTTCACAAATTATAGCACAGAACCAGCTTGCTCTTTTACAATATTAAAGTTTAAGTTCCCTTCCGGCCAGTTTGTCACATGGAATGATGGTTTGTGTACCTTATCAAACTCTTGCAATGGTCTGGTGTGCATCTATAATACCAATTCTGTAAATGTTGTCAACCCAACAATACAAGAAACTGCACAACTACCCAAAATTTTTGCCATTTCTAAACAACATGGTGATCGTACCTCTGTGGGGATTGGATATGATGATTCCTCGGACACATACAAAATTGTAAGAATTATTACAGATATATTAGTGGGTACAAAGTATGAGGTTTTTACCCTTGGTGGCTGTGTGGATGCTTCATGCAATTGGAGGCAGCTTGAACGAATTGATAACTACATGGCATATGATAAGGTTCTAGTTTTCTTGAATGGTGCTATTCATTGGCTTCTCTTTGATAACTATAGTCAAGAAAACTTGAAGTCAAAGATAATTCTCTCCTTCGATGCAAGGACCGAAGCTACACACACATTACCAGTTCCAGAAGACATAGGATTTGGCACATTAATAGAGCTCGAAGGATGCTTATGTGTTATAGAAATTGATGAGGAATTCAGAAAAGTCAATTTGTATATCTTGGAGGACTATGCTAATTGTAAATGGATAAAGAAGCACACTATCAACAACTTCCTTGCATGGTTCCGACCTGTTGCAACCCGTTATGGAAAACTCTTATTTTCCACATACTATTATGACATGCAAAATGGAACCTTTGAAAAGACCGGCTCACAAAGACTATATTATGGCTTCAAACATGGATGCGCAGAAAGTCTCATCTCCCCTATTTCATACCTTCTGAGAAGCAAAAACCCTTGCGCTATTTTTCCTATTTTCGGTCAAAGATGGGCTGCTCAATTCCCCATGGATCTTCCTAGTTTTGTTAGATACTGAAGTCACTGTGCTTTATTGATTAAATTGCATTACATATTTTACACGGTGATTACATGAGAGATATATAGATTGATTGGAAAATATTAACAGATAACAAATGTCTCAGTTACAGCTAATTACAGATTTTAAAATAGACAGGGTTGATAGCAGTAAAATGTGCACACGCTGACATGCTAAGTGTCCCCAGTATTTCTCCAATATGTTAGTTAAAGTCATGGAAGAGTTTATCTAGTCTTATTGTTATTCATCGAGTGCAATAGTTATCTATAGTTTTGTGTGTAGTTTATTGCTTTGTTGTTCCTGATTTTTTGCTTATCTTAAAGATTGGCTCCTTTATTAACAATCCCACTACATAATACACAGAGATAGTTATTGTTGTAGTCTACTCTAATTAATTTTACAGTTTACTATTCATATTTTTGAAATAAAAAATTTAAGAATTCATATTTGACATATTTTAAAGGCCTGTGTTTAGATTAAATTTGTAAGAATGTTTGAAATACATGACACCATATTTAGTAGTACGGGTGTCTAGTACGAATTCGGATCCCCTAAAGTAACTCAAATTTTGAGTTTGGATCCAGAACGTCCAATCTGTTTTGACACAAATATCAAAAAGAGGCCCCGTGCATTCCATTTCGGACTGGATTGGTCCGGATTCTGATCGGACGGTGTGGATGCAAACTCAAAATTTGTGTTACTTTAGGGTATCCAGACCCTGTCTAGTACGAGGTTATTACACCTGGTGGTGCTAATTGCTATGGAGGCATGTAGGATATATTATGTTATCGTGTTCCAACCGGTACACCTCCAGTTTTTCTGCACGGTACTATTTACTGGCTCATGTCTGATAGATATCCCCATTCAGGAAAAATGTAGTTATTTCCTTCGACACGAGGACAGAAATTGTATGTATGTTGCCTGTGCCTGAAGTAGGACAGCCTAACAGTTTAATAGTTACTAGACAAATGCTAATCTAAAGCAAATTTGTATGCCTTGAAGGACTGCTTAAATTGTAAGCGGGTAAAGAAGCATCCTATCGAGGTCATACACCTTGGTTTCTTTTCAAACCCTACGCCAACCGTGACGGAAAAATTCTTTACAGCAAATTTGTATGTTATCAAGGTCTCTGTTTTTCATCTTTTTGGCCAACGTTGGGCAACCCTGCTCGGGACCAATCCCTTTTTCAGAGTCATCTTAATTATTTTCAAGCAATCAGAATGTCCAATATATAAAGGCTATGTTGTCTCATGCTTTGCAATAACTTATATTATGTAATTATGTGCGAGATATAGCTATGTTCGTAAGATCTGGATTGCTTTTAAATTTACTTGGAGTGTTCCTATCAAATCTTCTTTTGAAGCAAAATATTTCAGTTCATCAAATTCGGCAAAATTTATTCTATTTTTACTTTTTAACAATAGCCCTTTAGAAAAAGAGCTAATCAGATAACATGAAGATAGAGTGGCTCCCCAGTGGTTTGACATCTTATTTTGAATATATTCAAATACTTATTCAGGCTATGTGGATTGGGTTCAAAGAATATTCTATAGTATATAACTAATAACATCAATCAGTTTGTCATTAACAAAAGAGAAACCAACTAGAACTAATGATCCAATACCAATTTCTATCGAGACTCACACCTTAAAAATTACAGAAATTATGCAATATAAATGAAACACATTTTGCCTATATTTTAAATATTCCAAACTATTCCATGATAGAGCCCTAACCATTTCCTCTTCTAAATATTCTGCTGAAAACACCACGCCTTTGCGATTTCAAATCGCTTCCTGAAAAGGAAGTAGAATATCCATAATTAATCTAACTATTCAGCTTACCTGCACAAAGTACATGGTTGGACCTAGAGCAAAAATGTCATAAACTATGACAAACTTCTTTCTAACAAACTGAACAGGCTTGCCTTAGAACCATATATTAAGGTGGGTGTAGAGATGGAAAAAATTGAGTTCAAGTACTGTCAACCCAACCAGAAGTTTTTTTAAAAATTAATGATGGAAACTGAATCATACTTAGCCTGACAAATCCACAAATAGTTCTGGCTTGAACCTAATATTCTACGGGAATGAATACCCAATACCTAAACCAATACCCAAATGATCAATATCATTTTAACCTGGAACAGCTTGAATCTGAATGGCCTGAGACCCAAAAATGACCTCAGCCCAAAACATGCAAGTTTGCTATTCATACGAAGACGGGAATCCTCAATGGGTCTCTATGAATAATTTTTCACAATAAAGTGTACCTTTTAGTCTCCCAGCCTTATATAATGCTTCTTCAGCGATGGGTCTCCATTGCTCTGAGCATGAGTAGTTGATGCCAAGGCCGACACTGAGCCCCCGCAATAGCTGAATTGTTCTCATCACAGAAAATAGCTCCTCTGGGAAACTCTAAATAAAATGAAAAGCAGAAGTATATTTAAGTAGAGGTAATAACTGTTAGTATTGTTTGTACTAGTACAATACCAGTTGCAAATTGGCTTAGCCTTCTCTCGTGTACAAGAGCATGTGCATGTGTCTCCCCAAAATTTGGGGCTTTCATTAGCTTTTATATTGTTTAAGCCTCTTTTGTTTGTGTGTTTTACCACAAGATCTCATGACAGTACCATCATGATATTACTAGCAAGGGAGACAGTCAGCATGTCCCATTGCCGGGCTAATAATAAGCCCTTAACCTGTCAAGGCAGCACATTATCAATTTTTAACAATCATTGTACTTAAAAAGTCTCAAAAATTCACTGGTAACTGCAATTTTTCTAATAAGTTGTATCTCCTAGGTATTAGTCGGAGAGAGTGCTATAGTGTCTTAGTGTCAGCTAATTAGATTTTGGGACTTGTGAACCGATCTGAAACAAGAGCTTTATTTTAATTTTGTAGGGGACCATTGACGGGGGGGGGGGGCGGGGGGGGGGGGGGGGGGGGGGCATACCTGAACGGAAACTTTATTTAACGAAGATTCTTCGGAGAATGGTGATAAAATAGCCACACCAGGAGGCATTCTAGTATCAAACATCTTCGTGGATAGCTTGAACAATTCTTCTTCTCCATCACTACTATTGCTTATGGTGTCTATGCCTAGCTCCCTACGAAATTTAACCCCCTCATGTATTATAGGTCTCCAATCCAGTTGGTGCTTAATTAATAATTAATTTGATATGTCAACAGTTCATCATTTAATTGTTAGCATGTTGCACGATGGTATCACAAGGGTAAAAGTATTATACTTGTAGCTCTCAACAGCTCTGGTGATGCTATTGTCAGCAATTGCAAGAACAAGGTTTGCATATCCAAGGCGCAAGCTATCTGGGAGTTCCTTCACTTGTCCATAATCTAGCAAAGCAACCTAATTGATTTTATTGAAATAAAAAAAATAAATGGCATCAGCACGCAGGCAATAACCAACGGAATCTAATAGAAACAAAAGTAACACTCATATAAAACCCAGCCAATTTTTTTGTGCTTTTTCACTCAACAACCCAAACTTGCAGTTTCTCAATGAAGCACCAAAACTGAAGAAGTTTTAGAGCAAAACATTTGACATAGATCAAAGGGGCAATCAACGAATAACCACCACCAAACTTCTCCGCTTTGCTTTCGACTACCCTAGACTATCAATATTTGAGCACACCTAAGTTTTTCTTAAAAATTTTAATACATCTCCATATTACTCAAAAAGAATAATACAACAATGGAACTCAGTAGTAACAGGAAACTTCTCCATACAGTTTATGAGGACATAACTGGCATTGTTCCTCTTTTACCAAAGACTATGATCTCATATTCAACGGCAGAAGTTCTAACATTCAAGTAGTTTGAAAATTAAAAAATTTAAGGTGCTGCAGTTCTTTGTGCTAAAAAATTGTTTAAGAACAAGTGTAATGAAATTGCCTCAGAGCCCTTGCAAACAAGGATATTTCCAGGATGTGGATCAGCATGGAAGAAACCATCCTTCAAGATCATTTGACCATAAGCAAGTGTCAGATTTTGTAAAATCTTCCTGCATAGAAAAATCAGATAAGAGTTCCAAACTTCCAATGCTACCAAAAGTGAGATCAAAACATCACTTGAGCCGAGAATTTTGAAATTAGAGTACTTTTTAACAATAGACTGAGGAGAAGGATAAAAGAATTGTCAATGATGTCAACGATGGCATATACGGCAGCTCAAGATGAAAGAATTAATAATGTACGGAAAGGAAATGGAAAGCATACTCTTGATAAGAAGGCTTACTGCTTTGCCATTGATGCAATCTTACCACCAGGATCTATGCCCCTCTTTGCTATTTCATTACCCAAATTCATTATAGGAGTCCCTTCTACAAATTCCATCACCAACACATCCCTGACAACATAAATAGTACACATAACTATAAATTTCCTTTTACAAAGTTGTGCTCGGTAAAGTTTACTACAAAGAAATCAAACCCTCAAGGAACAGATTATTGTGGTCTCTGGTCAAGACAATAGCATGATTATCCTTCTTCAACATATAAACATTGGGTAAATACGTACCTTGTTACCATGTCTTTAATCACACGTGGGATGGAAACTGGAGGTTTCTTGTTATTATATGTCAAAGAATTCCTTATCCTTTCCATAGAATTAGCTTCGCGAAGAAAGTCAAATTCATATCCAATCTTTTAAGACACAAATGCAAAGGAAAAATAAAGAATTGATTAGTAACAAGATAAATTTACTTACAAAATAATGAGAAAAAAATGCCTTAATTAGAACTGACTACTGAAAAGAGCTTCGGCATTAAGGAAATTACTTCGAATTTTAAATGATTGCCGTAAGAGCTAGGATCTTACCTGTTTCTCCATCTCTTTTGTTAGTGAAAATAAGTCAAATTTGATGTCTGTCTTCTGCAAAAAGAGGACAAAAGCTTGTAGGTTGTGAATATCTACTTGCATTAGATGCTCCACTCCAGGATGTTGTACCTAAAAGGTTACCAAAAATTCTAATAAAAAAAAAGGAACTATAATATAACTTGAATAGATATTTATAATCAGGGATTACCATACCGAACCAAACTTACTGGTGCCAAGTCAGAGAAACAAGTTGAGGTTAGACAGTACATGAAACAGTGTGAATTCCATACCAGCTGGTCAATGGTGCATACCAGTTCTGTACTGAAATGGCCATTTGATCTGTAAGCTAGTAATACCTGGCATTCTAATTTTTTTTTTCAAGTTGCAACTAGCATACCTTTACAGCCACATTAGTCTGTGATGATCTCAGTCTTGCACGGTGTACCTGATTGACAAAAAGAATAAATAAATTAAAATAATCCCAAACAGGCATCTCAAGCATGCCCTTCACCAAATATAAAACCAACCTGGGCAATGGAAGCAGATCCAACAGGCTCTTCATCAAACTGTTCGAACACATCATCAAATTTTCTGCCCAATTCTTTCTCAATAATTTGTTTCACAACTCCAAATTGAGTTGATGGAGCTTTGTCACACAGCGTAACAAGTCTTTTCACCCAAGCTGCCGGTGCCAGATCAGGCTTTCCAAGAATCTGTGCAGCCTAATTTGTACAAAAACCACTAACTTGAGCATTATGATTTCCTTAATATCATTCTTTTACCAATAAACAAGTATAAAACCCCAGTACACTAATGAAAAGAAGAAAAAAAAATGATACCTTGAGAAATAGACCGCCAAGCTCGAAGCAGAGAGAATACATCTTGTCAGCAGCCAACTCGTGCTGCCTCTCCCACATTGCTTCTCTCTTCTCCACATCCTTCACAAACCCCTCTCGAAGCTGGCACACCTAAATTCAATTTTCCAATAGAGTACAAATTACTATTTTAACAACCAACCATTACCTCTATGTATACAAGGTGCTTGATGAAATGCGACACTGAAGAAAGAGCATGGTATCGGTACCTTATAGCCGGTGTAAATGTCTGCGGCGCGGGCCCAGAACTGGACGGAGCGGTTCCATGGCCGGAGCTGATAGGCCAGCTTTTCTCGGAAATCCTCGAGCATGACGAATGGCGGTTAGCGCGCGCAAGGAGCGTGGGAGGGGCAGGAAAGATTCGTTTTATCTGATCATCTCCTCTCTTAAGTCTATATCCTCTGAGGCCACAGAATATTTCTGTTTAGATCCGGACCGTCCGATCATAATCCGGTTGTCGTGCGGATTTGATCGGACGGTTCGGATCTAAACAGAAATATTCTGGTTATTTAGGTGATTGCACGGTCCGGATCTAAACAAACGGGTAAGTAAGATGGGCCTAAGACAGCCCATTTGGCAGATAGTGATCAAATTATATTTTTATCCGTTATAATTTTTCGGATACGGATAGGAATATATATTGTTCTGATACAGATACGAATATAATGTTAAATGAATACAAATACGGACAGGATCCCATGGCAGATTTTATTTCACAGACTATCTTTTTTTTTTTTGGTCAACATCTGATACGAAGTTTGTAAATTCAGAACATAACATCCGATACAAGTTTGTAACCCTTCCCAGATTCATTTAATCAACCTTACCCAGATTCATAATATAACATCTTGAAACAAGGGAAAAGAAGATGAAAAAAAAAAAAAAAAGTCCTTGGTCTCGCAAGAATACGGGAAATGAAAGATAGACATTTATGTAGTATGAAGGTTACATCCTACAGTTGTGAATTGTGAAGCCTCTTTAGCCGGCCCAAATAGCATATTAAGTTAGAAGGGGTTGAAATTTTGTAATTCTGAATTCCATTTGGATCATCCGGTTAAGTGAAATGTCGGATCCAGATCCGTATCCGGAATTCCATTAATGGGAGGAGCTTTTGAAGCCTGCTGAGGAGCAGAACATGGCGAATTTTTTATTGTTACCACGGCCAAAAATCGGAATTAATTCGTTACCACCCGTCTGACCCTTTATTCAATCCTATCACCTCCGCTAACTCAGTTCGCGCACCAAATTAGCTCGTGCGCGGATTGGATTGGCGCACAAACTTGGTGCGCCAACTGGGTTCGCGTAGGCATCCATTCACCGTATAAGGGTGCGGAGAGCTCATTTTGCTCCGCACTCCGCACTCCGCGCACTCCGCGAACCCAGTTGGCGCACCAAGTTTGTGCGCCAACCCAGTCCGCGCACCAGCCAGTTTGGTGCGCGAACTGAGTTAGCGAGGGTGGTAGGATTGAATAAAGGGTCAGACGGGTGGAAACGAATTAATTCGGATTTTCTGGCGTAGTAACAATAAAAAATGCGCCAGAACATGCTTCTAATTAAAATATAGCCGGTACATTATCCAGCTTATTATAAGTCTAATTTAACTTCAAAATAAAAAATATATATATTTCTGAGTTGAACTCAAATCATTCATCTTGTTTATTTATACGAGATATTCGAGCGCATTAAATTTATGTTTTTTTAGTTCATTTATGCTAGATCAAGTCGTAAAAAAATGCATTAAATTAAAATTCTGCTGCTTTATGCTTTGTTTTATTTTTATAAGAAATGCATAGTTTCATATATAAATTAAATTGGCCTTACCATTTTAAGTATTAAAATTTATAAACTATTTCAATAAGAATAAATTGATCATGAATACTATAGTTATTCTACGTCGGAAAAAAAAAACCATGATAATAGTCTTCGCACTCCAGTTCTCACACTGTCTTCGCACAATAATTACTATAAATGTCTAGGGGAACCGCAAAAACTCCAGTGTTGAATTTTTTTTCTAAACTACTAATACATATGCACGAAAGTATTTATACCTATGAGGTGAACACTTTTTACGTAATTAATGGCCCCCCAAACCAAATCCTCCAAACGTCCTTACACTATTCCTGCACCATAACTACCATAACTGCTTGGGAGGACCGCAAAAACTCCAGTACTGAATTTTTTCTAAAGTATTAATACCTATGCACGAAAGCATTTATGCCTATGCATGGAAATATTTATACCTATAAGATGAACAATTTTTACGTAAATAATTGTCTCTCCAACCAAATCTCCCAAACATCCTTGCACCATAAATATCTGTGGGGGACCACTCAAACTAAATGGGGGCGACGATGCACGTTTCTAAAATTATTAATATTGTCGTAACTATCTACGGGGACCGCAAAACTTGATATTTTTTTAACATATAGCGCTAGATGACGTCTAAAAATATTAATATCAAGTATTGCAAGTATTTATACCTATGTACCAATGTTTTAAATAGCGTTTATAGCGTCATAGCGGGAAGGCTACAAAAAAAAAGCTATAGCGAATAGCGTAGCTATGCTACATAGCATTTTTTTTTTACAAAAATTATATTATATATTTTTACTAAATATCAACATTATTTAAAGTCTCATAGAACAATAAATAACATCAAATTAATTAAGAAATTATAATATTCATATTAACCAGTATAAAGTCCAAATTGCGGTTCAAAATATCCATATTAATATCATAAACTATCGATCTTTTTCTATTCAAAATATCTTATGCATCATGATTTATGACATAATCTATTTTTTTTCTATTCAAATTTCAAAATATCTTAAGCATCATGATTTCTATTTAAAATTTTCCCAATTTCAGCGACAAGAGTTTCCTTCTCGGTTTGGGCAAATTAAAAGATTTGTAGCAACAAAGCTTTTAATTGATTTCGGTTTGGGCTTTTATTTAATTTTTTTGGGTCTTTATTTAAAGCCCACATAAATTGCCTAAAAAAGCCCATTATGCATAGCGTGCGCTATTTGCGCTACACGCTATGCGCTATAGCGGACCGCTATAGCGACCGTAGCTCAATTAGCGCATTTTGATGCCATAGCTTAGAGTTTAGGGTCCAAAAACGCTATAGCGCTATTTAGAACACTGCTATGTACATAACTATTTATATGTATATTTATTATACAAAGTTTAATCTTCAGACGTTCGATCATATCAAGTTACACATCAAGTATTAATATTTTATTTTGCAAGTATTTATACTTATGCACTGAAGTATTTATTCTTATGAGTGCAGCTATTATTGTTAGAGGAAGGTTGATGCGGAACAATTGAAGAAGGTTGATGCGGGGATACGGGGCCCCACTACTTCATTAGAGGAATGTTTTTTTTGCATAAAAAAAAGGGATGATCATTAGGGGACTAGAAAAGGGATGATCGTAACAAGTTCCACATCAAATTATTAATATATTATTTTTCAAGTATTAATATTTTTTTTTTTAAGAATAGTGGATATTTTTACCGATTTCATATAGAAACCATATGAACCTGATCAGGTACTCAAATTAGATACCAAAATCAGATACAAAAGTCATACAGAAGATCTTACATAATCATTAGAGGAACTGGAGTGGGGGATTCATATAATTATTCGAAAAAAAATTATAAAGTTATGTTAACTTAAATACGGGAAGACGAATTATCTCTAATTGTATAATTTGAAAAGTTCACGTGATGTTTATCCTTAAATTAGCCGATCAATAACTTAAAAGATTCACAGTTAGCTAGAAAAAATAGTTCTAAAACAGTAGCTACTTAAAAGTTAAGAGTTCGAACTCCGCTCATGATTTTGTAGCCTCTCCATAAATTAAAAAAAATAACTTAAAAGATTTAAATTCTAAAGAATACAACTTGGAAACTATACTATCTAAAGGGGAATTCATATCACCTAATAAGCAAACAAAATATTTCTGTTTATATCCGGCCGTTGATCAGAATCAACATGAATATTGAAGGAATCTACGCGTTCCACGTCGGAACAGATTGGCTCAGATTCTAATCGAGCGGTCAGGATCTAAATTTCTGTTACCTCAGAGGAATTTATGAGTTGTACGCTCTGTCAATGTCGACGAACCAAGAAGAGGAAATTCGCAACCTTATCTCTATCATGCGCATTTCTCTTGTAGGTGTTGCGCAGCTGAGGAGAATTTTTCGTGTCCGGATAAAACACCTTTTTGGTTTTACCGACAGCAAATTCAAATTCGATAAAGACAAGAATTTATTATTAATAAATTAATTTCATATACAAGCAATCGTTTCGTATAATTTTCCGTTGACTAATATCATAATCTGCCGCTTAATTTTCCGCTTAATTACATTCATGAGATATCTCAAAATTTTATTTGATTTTTGAAAAAAAAAATTACCCTTTAAATTTTCAAAACGCGAATTTCAAAGCAACTCATTCTTTATTAATATTGCTCCGTACATCTAAATAAACTTTATAAAAATATTTAATACCGATTTTAAAATAAACCGAAAAATTCAATTATTCCACACGATATACACTTTCAAAATAAGTCAATTCTAAATCTTTAACCTCCAAGGACATTAAAAAAAAAGAAAGAGAGAGAAACATGAGGGCCAAGTCCTCAAATTCCATTAATACTCACACAGTGATATGGTTAAAAAAAATTATTTACAATAACCTTCAAGGACATTAAAGGTTATTAATTTTTTTTACTTTTGAGATGCGTATAAGAGCGGAGCCACACTTTCGAATTATGAGGGTCAACTATATATGAAAATCAATCATATAAAATTTTGTAGAGAATGGAGTCAGTTTTAAAGTACCATGATATTTTACTCTAAATTATATAGAAAATTATATATAAATACAAAAGTAAACAAAAAATAGAGATCAATTGACTCCATTCTTTCAACTTAAATCCGTCTACGTAAGCATACTTCCATAGAATCATTTACTTATTTTCAACAAAGGAAAGAGAACAATTTCATAATGTTGAGTTTCCATTAGAAAAGATATCCATCAGTAATGGAAATAAATCAGCTGTTATTCTAAGGAAATAACAGGAACCTGTTATTCTGATTCCAACTTTTTAAATTTTTCAATGTGCAAATCTCAACAAAGAAACTTTTTCATGTACAAATTTCAACGAAAATCAATCATTGGGATTGCCTGTTATTCCTTTGGAATAACACCAGATTACCTGTTATTCCTTTGAAATAACACCAGATTTATTTCCATGAATAACACATCTAACATAATAATCAAGTGTATACAAATGAAATGATTAATATCTATGTGGAAGTTGGTTGAAAGAATAATAATGTTAGGAGTCTTTATCTGGCCAGCTTTTTCTTATGTACTTCCAGCTCTTATATACATCATAGGCAGGATTCTATTCCACCTCACCTTTAAATTATCCATCCATCTACTTCAATCTATTCTGTTTTTTGTTTTTTTTATCAAAAGATTAATGATTATCATTTGATGTTCCAATGCAGAATTTGATGTACAAATAGACAAAATTCTATTCCACCTAACCTTTTAATTATCCATCCTTCAACTTCAATCTATTGTGATTATCATTGATGTTTCAATACAGTGTTTGATGTACAAATAGACAAAATTCTATGTAAACTCAAATTTATATTGAAGTCATACTTAAAAAAATAAATTAAGTGTGAATCATGTATATTTTTTAAGTATATATCGTGTATAATTTTGAATTGATACAGAATTAATATTATTATGGAAAAATTGAGAGCAATAAAATGTGGGTCCTCTCAAATTATTTTGTTGATTAATTAATTTGGGTCCATTTAATTTTTATAAAAATGATTTTTTATTTATTTTGAATCTACACATTAAATTACTATGGAAAGATATTATCTTGGTTCTGCATATAAATGATTGAGTATTTATTGTTAAATAATATATTATTTTAGTCCTCTAATGATAATATATATATATATATATATATATATATATATATATATATATATATATGAGTTATGAACTATATATCAAATGGCCTGATGTGTCATTGCTTCATTGGTGAGAGGTTAAAAGCTCAATATAGACGATATATTTCATGCGAGAGTTGGCAAACAAAATTATTTGGATTCCTCTTTCACTTGTCAAATTTTATTTTATTCATTCGTGCAAGAGTTGCCACATGGGAGCAAAATTTTCTATTACGGCAAGGGGTGTCAACGAGTTGGTTGTTTGAATTTTATCTAGGTCATTAATTTAATGTAGTATATATTCATGTTATCATATTTTAAATTCATGACTAATTAATTATATTTTTTTTGGGCAATTATATTTTTTCTGTTTCATTGAAAACAATATTATAAATTAATAAAAGAGGGAGTGATCTATTTACAACATTCGATAGTTAAAACATCTTATAACATGATTTTTCAAAGTCCAAACAGTCGATTCAAACCGTTCAACATGATTTATATATTAAAATGTGCTTGGAGATCAAATTTTACATTTTTTTTTGAATTTTTTTAATATTTATTAAGTATTTTACAAAATTTTTTTTTCAGACCATTGAATTTTATATCCATTTTAATAAATAGTAAAAAAATCTAAAAAGAATGTAAAATTTGATCTCGAAGCCCATTTTAATAACATAAAACGAGTTCTAATTAAAAATATAAAAAAGTAACACCCTATTTCAATAATAATGCTACTATTATATTTAACTTTTTTAAGAGAACTAATATATAACGATCAAGTTGTTTATTCAATTTTTTTTACAAAGAGGTGCTACCATGCTCCGAAATTTTTAAAGTTACCATTCTCTCAAAAAAAATAAACCAAAAAACCATGAAATCTGAGTGCTTCTGAATCTACCATGGCCGCAAAAAAAATTATAGTTTCTAATTACCTATTCATTGAAATATTCATTAGAACAGATTGACATACTAGGAAAAAAAGCACAAAAGCGACTGTTAGGGGTGTTTGTTGGATCCAGTTTATTTGGTTTCAATCAAACTGACAAATTTTGAATTATATTGTTTCGTTTTTCGGTTTAAATGAATTTTTGAATTCCTTCATATCTTATATTTGTTTCGGTTTATTTTTTTTTCAAAACCGACTAAATTGAACTGACCAATTGACTCATTATGTTATTTTAATTGAATTATTGGAACAAATATGTTTTGTGTATGTATTGAATCTTGATAAATTCAAATTTAATATCTTTTATTTCAGTTAAATCAAATAAATTAAAATTTACTTTGGTTTTTTAAGTTTAGATGTTATTTGATTAACAAGTTTAATTCGTTGGTTGAATTATATTTTTAAAAATCAAAATAAAATTTTAATTTGAGAATTTTTAATTTGGCTTCAATGAACCAATCATTTAAACACCCCAAACGAAATTTACAACATCATATGTCAAACAGCAAAATTAGCAACTGTCCAATCTAAACCTGACAGGCGTAGAATGGCAGCTGACTGCTGCTAGCCTGCTAGCCAGCTACAGCCGCAGATGTGGTCCCCCACAGTGATAATGTCGAATATGATTAACTTGTAACGAACGGTTGTGCTTACGAATAATTTATAGGAGAGTTGGCGCGAGAAAATCAAGTTAAAAATAATTAAGATATGTGGGGTCCACAACCGCAACCAACAAACAGAAAGACGTAAGCATGGAACTAACCACCGCAACAGCTGTAACACATTTGCTGTGATCCTGTGAGTTCACGGGCAATGCCTTTGCGTGCGCCCTGCCAGATCAGAAGGAGAGGGGGTGGGGTTTGTATTTCATAACTTAGTACTCTATGTTGCATGGATACGAGTACGGGTATCGTATCGGATACGATACGAATACGGTGATACGGTAATTTTCAAAAATTCCGGATACGATACGTCAATTATATATTATTTTTTATTATTTTAATTATATTAATAATTACTATATAAATTAAATATAAACAATTATGGATAAAGTATTTTGTATAGGTTAAATATAATAGCTGGTGTATTGTAACAACAAAATTAAGTTAGTGTAGTCAGGGGCGGATCTAGTGTATTCCAGGGGGGGTAGTTGCCCCCCCCTGGATTTTGAGTTTTAGTGGAAATTTATCGGTTCCGATCGACTTTGCCCCCCCTGGAACTTTTTTTTGCCCCCCTCTGGACGTTTAGTTTGTAATTCAAGTTAAATTTAGGGTTAAAATTGAAATAAATATGTTGAATTTTGATTAGTAATTAGAATTATAAGTCAGAGCATCAGAAATTACAAGTCAAAGCATTGAAAAGTATAAGCTAAAGCATTTTTTTTTGTCGAGTATCCAAATGGTTAATGGATTTAAACCCGATTTGATATTTTTTTGCCCCCCCTGACGAAAATCCTGGATCCGCCCTTGAGTGTAGTGGTTAAGTGGTGTTGCATTAACCACACTACCCAGGTTTGAGCTCCGTAGTTGGCACTAATTTTTGCTTAATTCACTGGTCTACGCGCGGTTCACAGCTCACGGTGCATCAAAAATGAAATGGAGAGAACATTCTGGTCCATGAGCGGCTCACAGGTGAAATATAAAGCATCTGTTGGCGTATCGGTGCCGTATCCGAGCAGAGTGATCAGAGTCAAAATAATGATGATTTACGTAGGGTTTTGGCTTAGGTTTTACATATTTTCTCACACTTATGTTTAATTTATTAGAGAAAAGGCTACTGTCACCCTTCTCTATGTTTTATTGTAGAAAACAGGTTTTGGGACTATTTTACACCAAATGGAGCTAGAATCGGGTCAATCGGATCAGCGACGCTCATCGACTAAGTCCCTGTTACGGCCAATATTGACCAATACGGACCAGGCCTAGCACAGACTAGAAGATAGCGCTGGAAGCATTTAAACCCTAACTGCCAAGGTCCTAATACGGACCGTATCACCTGATACGGCCCGTATCCGAAGGCATCTCTTGGGGAATAACTGCCGACAGCTGTTTCCAGATCAGTTTCTTAGCCCCTACTCAACCTCTACACGTCCCTACACTCCTATATAAGGCCCCTGGACAGAATGATTAGTTATCTTTGTAATTAGGGTTAGATTTGATTAAAGTGAGAAGAGAGGAGTGCTTGTAACCATGCCGTTCCGCGGCTAAGTTCCTTTTCTTAGGGCTAGGCAGTAAACCTTGTTACTCTTGATGTTTTGATATATATATTTCTGTTGATTATAATTTCTTGTTGCTGAAACAAATGCTTTTGTGATTTACTATCTCTTCATATAATTTCAATGATCTAGTTTGAGTCCGTTAGGGTAGTGACAGTACTTTAATGGTAAGAGAAACTATTTGTATGAGTTAGTCTCGTTGAGATCTATTAGGTTTATGTGAAGAAAACCTTAGCGGGGAAACCATAAACCAGACCAACAAAACGCGTACCAAATTCCATCATTTGCGTAAAGTAAATCGCAGTGATCCATGTATTAATTTGGGCTATTTGAGAGATCAGACATTTACGTAAGGTAAATCGCAGTGTCCTATGTAGAATCTCGGTGAAAGATCTGTCATTCTCGCGTAACATAAATCGCAGTGACCTATGTAGTGTCTTTCATTAAACAACAACAGGAAATCAGACGCAACAGGAATATATTGTCAAAGCGGATTGAGTGGCAATGGTGTGCCGAAACCCTAGGAATTCTCATCTCTATCTTTATTTTAATTACTTTTAATTGCTTCCTAATTTACATTGATCAAAACAACATCTCTCAATTTTCAGATTTCGTCTAGCCTTTCGAAAGATTGTGATTAGATCGCTCAAAGCATTGAACCAATATTCCCTGTGGATCGACCTCGAATATACTACTCGATAGGATTGTGCGCTTGCAGTCCGAACCGATAGCATTTCCGAGTTTATAAATATTAAAAGAAACATTGCTCTCTTTTGAGTGATCACAGAGAGGAGTCATATCGGCACGTTTCAACGTGTATCGGCGACCGTATCGGGTGGTTAAGAATACGCCAAGTATGCCAATACGCCAGCTGGCATATCTGACACGTATCGGGGCCGTATCGGGTGCGTATCCGTATCTGATACGCACCCGATACGAGTATGAGACTCTAGGTGGAGTATCAGGTAACATTGCTTGTACTCTACTAAAATCAGCTGAAGAGATTCTGCTTGACTTTGGGTGCGGTTTTGCAAGGGACATGGTGCAATCGGGCATAGAGGGTTTTTGGGTCCTGGACAGTTAGGAGAATAACACTATGTGTAATTTTGTGTAGGAAAGTGATGTAAACACATTTACTTGATGTAAACTTGGTAGTCTCTATCAAGTATTTCAAAAAAAAAAAAAGACTCTGCTTGACTTACAGAAAATATTTCCTTCTAGTTTAATTTTTTTCGAACCTGTATTAATAGAATGTTCACTTTAAAATTCATACAAACTTAAATTTGATGATTCAGATTACCTTATCAGATTCAAACTCCTTGACTTATTCTATCTTAACCAAAACTTAAATGTGCTTGACTTATCGAGCAAGGTGAGATGACGGTTGAATTTGGAGTTCTTTCCTATCATTTTCAAATTTTGGGTTAAATCTGGTTAAAATTGTGAGTTATATCCTACTATTGGATATGTCATATGTGACCTATGTCTCAAACAATCCATAATTTTGTAGACTACTGGAGAAGAGAGTAGCCTCACCTGAAATTATACAGTAGTAGTACTGCAGGTCAACTCCTCCATTATTCCATTCCTCCACATCATCAATTAATTATTGAATCCACACCCTTTCTGGTACGTCGCCACTAGCGGTGAATATTAATTATCTTGTCTTCTTTTGATTGTTTACTTTTGTAATTCTGGATCTTCACTTGTTGCTTCTGCTAATGCATTTCTTTATTGTTAAAATTGATAGTAAAAAATACAACTTGAAATGGTTGCTTTAAGTAATTTACAAGATATGCAATAATATCAAACATATAAGCATTAGTGCTTTAAAGAAATTAAAATGTATAAAATTACAAGAGGGAACGGGTGGTAAGAGATTCCTTAATCATACCGCAGAAGTCATCAAATATATAAAACTAGGGACGATTCCGGTGAGCGATAAATAAGAAGTGGGGAAAAAGTGATTCAGTTTCATTCCACTTGTACACAACTAATCGTAGCATCTGACGAGATCTCTACCTTTCGCGCCATATCGAACGGTTAAGATCAGACTAATCGCCCTTCTCTACAATTGTAGTTTGGGCAACCTTTCAATCAAGTACTGTTGCGATTCGTCTGATCCGGAATCGACGTATGGATTTATCTCTAATAAATATTACCAATTATGTTGTTTTAACCGACGAGGATCAGAACGCGGGAAAAGGCGGAGAAAAAACCGAAATTGGTCGGAAAGTAGAAAGCGAAACACCAAAAATGAAAAGTAGTGAGTTCCCAGTTTAAACCCCACATTCACATTCTTTATCCAGTTATCTCCTCTCGACCTTCAACACCGAGTCGCTCAACCGGGGACCACAGGTCAGATACAATTACGCGAGGCATGGCCCGCATCAGTGTTTCGCGACATGAAAGATAGAGGGAAATTGACACAGAGGAACATGGCTCCACTGAACGCCCCTTCTTAATCGCGCAATTAATCATCTCCTTCCAACCCCACTTCTCCCCACTCACACCAGAAAAGCTCATACACTTCAATAAGAGCGAGAACCAGAGAGAGAGAGAGAGAGAGAGATAGATTGGGGGGGAGTAAACAGAGACAGAAAGAGATGCCCTTTTGGGGAGGAAAGGCTTCGTCGTCGTCGACTCAGAGCCTTGGCAATTCTTACCAGAACCAGCGGCGCGGCCAATTACTGGACGGCTCAGGAGCTGACTCAGCTGCCCACCGGGCAGGAGGTACCTCTGTCTCTTCAATTGCTCGCTCGTTTCTTCCTCATCGGCGTCGCCTCCGCCTCGATCCCCCAACGAAGCTCTTCTTTCCCTGTATGTATCATGAATCCTCTTCTGCTGCTATTATAAGCCAATGGCAGCCGGCTCTGGCTGCCTTTGATTTTGTGCAGTTCGATTTAATTTAAACGGGCCAGAATTAGTTGATAAGGAGTGTTGTTGACATTGTTTTTAGTGGGTTCCACCTGCCATTAAAATGGCTGCCATAGCTAATAATGGCAGCGGATGTGAATTTCATGCATCATCTTCCTCCTCCTTCCTTTTGTCTTTTTGGAACTTTTATTTAATTTGTGTATTGTTCAATTCTCTTGCCTCGTTTTAGTGTCTTTTCTCAGTTGAGAGTGCAATTAGTTGATTGATTTGTTGATTTTGTTTGGGGTGAAGATGAAGCGGGGAAGCAAGTGAGAAGTGCGGTTCGGATTAAGAACACCAGCAAATCGCATGTTGCTTTCAAGGTACTTCTTTTGCTACCCTTGATTCTGTCTGCTATTTTTATTTCTTTTCCATCTTTTCTAGCATTATTCTGTTTTTATCAAAAGAATTGTTACGTCAGTTCTGTTGTCATTTTAAATAATCAAATCAAAATTCATATGTAATTTCATAACCAACAGTGAACTTTCCAAATAATTTGATTGATTAAAATGTCACACGTTCTAACCTACAATGTTTTTTTAATTATGCACGTGTCATGATTGGGCTTTGTAGATTATCAAATAATTAATTAATCAACTAGAACAATTCTTTAATTAGACCATTTTACCCTGACACTGAAATCAATTTTTTCCATTTGTTATTTTTAATTTTAACACCTTTACAGTTCCAAACAACGGCACCAAAAAGCTGCTTCATGCGACCTCCCGGTGGAATACTAGCTCCTGGCGAGAGCATAATTGCGACAGGTATTCTTCTTCTATAAATGTCTTTTGTGCACCGTACGTAATTTATAATTAGATAATTCTATCATGCATCCATCTTTTATGATATATACATTTGAACAACATTTCATGGTATACATATACAATTTTAATTTTATAGGTTGCACAATATTTTTGAAGATAATTAATGAATATTCTATAGAAGTTAGATATTCATTGGAACTATCCTTTGAAATTTCTTTACTTCAACACATGTTGATAAATTATCTAAATTTAATTTGATTGTGACAGTTTTTAAGTTTGTGGAGCATCCTGAGAATAATGAGAAGCCCATGGAGCAGAAAAGCAAAGTCAAATTTAAGATTGTCAGTCTCAAAGTCAAGGGGCCCATTGATTATGTACCCGAATTGGTATCTTGCCCCTGTCATAATCCAATTGAATTTGTATTTGATTTATTTTCCATTTTAGCATCATTTTAAAGGAATCACTTATCTTTAATGTGTTTTAATAATTGTTTGGCAGTTTGATGAGCAGAAGGATCAGGTGGCAGTGGAGCAAATATTGCGAGTGATTTTCTTGGATGCAGATCGACCTAGCCCGGTAACTCCTACTATTCATAACACTTCTTAAAAAATTTAAACAGCTACATGCCAATGACCCATGCTACTTTGATTTAATTAATTAAACATTGCTGTGACTCTTTTTTTTTCTCTCTCTCTCTTAGCTATCTTTTTGTGTGGGTTTGACTTCACTGATTTATTGAAATATACCTTGTTTTGTTAGGGATGATGTCATGTATGTCCCTAAAGAATTACCAAAACATCATGTATTCCTGAAAGCCATGTCATATATCGGATACTCCTAAATCAAGGGAAAACTGTCACTCATGACCCAATCTATCTCTTTGTAGTTTGCGCATCTTATGAGTGAAATCATATAGAATGCATCAAAATTTCAAACATTTTGAAGCTTTTACATGTGATTTCTCATTTTGCAGAGACATATGATAATTTTATTTTTGCTAAGGCACATCCATGAACTTAAACCTCTGTGTTTGCCATTGATTAGTGCATATGTAAATGACATTTTGGTAATATGAATTGTATGATTGAAGCAAATGGAGAAATTGAAGAGACAACTAGCAGAGGCAGAGGCTGCATTAGAGACTCGTAAGAAACCTCCTGAAGATGCGGGCCCTCGCGTTATTGGTGAAGGTCTTGTCATTGATGAATGGGTAAATTTCTCTTTGTTATCAACCTTTATTTTTTTTTAGTTCTTTTTTATCAGTTTTAACTGTGAATTGACAAAGAGACTGGCAAGGTCAGATTCAAATCGTGTCATTTTAAGTTCATTTTGTTGTGTTTTTAGGTTGGTTGGTTTTAGGTTTTGTTGACTTCCAAGTTTTTCTTGGATCAGGCCTACTTGTGTGTAGTTCACTCAACTTTGTTTTCAAAATAAAGGGATCCTTATGTGGGATCAGGTTTGCCCTGACATGGTAGATTCATTAGGCAGGGTTTGTGGCTTTAGGAGCCATTTTGGGTTCTTAATTTGTATTTAATGACAATTGTATTGGTTACTTTTTACTAAAAAACTTTCTGGGGCAGGTTCTGGTTTCAGCTGATCTGGCAGGTCTCCGAGTACATCTCTTATCTTTACACCCTCTTGATAGTTTCTTCTTTTTTACTGCAGAAAGAACGAAGGGAGAGATACCTGGCAAAGCAGCAAATCGAAGGTGTTGATTCTGTATAGAAGACGGGGACTGTTGTTTGTAGGCTTCAGTGTAATTGTAATACCTTCTTTTTCTTAAATTGGAAGTTATTTAATCACAAATTTAGGTGATGCCCATTTTTGTTCTTCTTTTATCCGTTTTTTTAAGCATTGCTTTTGAAACAATAATGAGGTTGTTTATAGTGTAGATGATGTCAGATTTGTTCTTGTCAGCTTTAACTGTTGTAGACTAAAAATTATGTCCAACCTTGTATATAGGGTCCTCTCTGTATTTCCATATCAGGATTTTTTACAGGATATCATTTTTTGGAAAATAAAAGTTTGATGCTTTGAACCCAAATTGATGAAAATACTTTTGATGGTAGTCAATTACTCAATCAGTTATGTACTTGCAGTGAAGCTTACATTCTTATTCTTATAAGAACAGCACTAGTTGATATAATTACTGAACTAATTCTATATTTTTGTAGATATTAAAAAAAAATTATATGATGATATGATATAAGAATATCATGTCTCTCTATCATTTATTTAGTTCATGCTTCTTCACTGAACAGGCTGTAATATTTTCGTTAGATCCTTTGGTTTTACTCAACCGAAACCTTATCATTTTGATGATCAGATAGCATTAATAGCCGTTCTATGTCTGTACATTTATTTAATTATCATCAAATCTAGACGTGATTTCTGCCTGAATAAATAGTTAGAACATAGGTAAGTTAGCCTATGCAGACTATGTAGTGAGGCTGCTTCTGGCCAAGCATCATCGCCTCAATTTTTGAACAAAAAGGAAATGTAGGGAGAAATCATTCGATTGTTTGACCTCAATGTTTTTTACCTTTTCTGGAATAAACAAGTGCCGCATTACAATTTTCTATTCTAGTAAAGATAAATACTTGCTCTTTTATTCGATTTTTTCTCGGTCTTCCACATTTCCACTTTATCTTTTACCTAAAAGAAATATTATCTCCAAAGCAATTTTTTTGTTCCTCAACATTTGGACGGGGTTAAATATTTTACTTTGTCAACGTGCGGGCTTACAATATTAATTTATTGATTAGACAAATCAAGTTGTGTTGCATGTGTGTTGTCCTAAAAAACGGCCGTTTAGGGATATTAATCGGCTGATTATTCGTTGGTGGCGATGAAATCTTTATGAATTTTTTGTGACTAATTGACATATTATTTTCTATTATAATTGATTATTTCTTATTATTTCTAATTATTTTTGATTAATTACTTGACGGTACTCTGTCCATCCATCGAGTGCATTACTGTTATTTACAACACTGGCTGGAGATACTTAACAACCCAACAAACAATCTTACCAATTAACCCCTTTAGATGCACAATACCAATTATAGAAATATCGGATCAATTAGGATCAAATAGGAGATTTTATAATCAATTAGGAGAGATTGTATAATATGTAATTAGGAAAGTCTACAACGTTCACGCTCACTAGCAGAATTAGTCTATATAAACTGATGTAAGCAATGTAATTAGTAAATCGAGAAAGTAATACAATTCAATCATTATTTTTTTCACACAAATTACAATGTGAATTTTAGATTTAAAATAAAAAAAAAAGTCAAAAGCAGGAATTCGAGAGAGTGGCAACGGTTTTGTACATTGCCGAAATGTCATTCTTGATTGTGCGGTTTTTTTTAATAATAGATGGCATTTCAAATTCTAAGAGTATCAACATCCCAATAATTCAAATGAGTTTTTAAATAAATGTTAACTATTTTTTAGAAATTAAGGTCTCTAAAGTTTCTAACTCTCACATTTCTGAAATTAATTTTAGAGTTTCTATTAAGCCACATCAGCAATAAATTAAAAAGGAGAAATAATTTGAGTCAATCATTTGGCTAGGGTGGAGTTTATAAACAGTTTCTTATTAAAAAACTTTTCTGCATAGTTTCTAGTTAAAAAACTCTTCCACATCTCTGAAATTGGATTAGAAACTACCACATCAGATTAGAAACTATCATAATACCAGAAATGTAGATGCTCTAACCAAGCAAACCTTCAGCAAAGCCGTCTTAAAGATATTTTTGATGGAAATTGATTATCAAAATCGAGCAAATAGAGGAGAAAAGAATGATCTCCGGTGATTTTTTTTTTTTGAAATTATTGACAGTGGAATTCCGGTGATTCTCACTTACCCCGAAATTTTTATTAATACTACTGTAAAAAAACCACAAATTATGAAAAATTCGAAAAATACCAGGACCTCCAATTCAATCTGCAGTTCCATTTTAGTGGTTTTTTTTTTTAAATGGTACTAATAAAAATTTCGACACTTTCCAAACCATATTATGTTCTGTATCTATTTCTAGTACTTGTCTCCAAGAAAATTACAAATAAGAATCAAATACTAGGTGCACGTTTTATAAACTTGGCCTCCATCTTTTCATAAGAAGCACTACTCGTGTAATCTAATCTATCAGTAAAACATAAGAGGTTTAATCGCCATTTTTTTGTATTATAAAAAAAGGATCAATTACCTTGGAATCGGGGCAGTCCGATGAGCATCAGATGACGGTTCGATGCTAGATCAGAGCCATTTGATTCATGTCAAAATTCACGCAGATGACTTTGTACATGTTCGGCAATGAGGCTTTAGCCTCCTTAGCTGTTTAAGCTGACCTAACAGCTGTGTCTTATACAGGCTTAGAGCACATTTCTTAAGCTTCCTTAGAGTAAATTCTTAAACTGATAAAAACTCAGGCTTACAGCACAGTGCCTCCTTAGCACCTTTATACACTCTAACCTTCATTGCTCTAAGCAGCCGAACAACTGCTCCTTAGCATAGTTTAAACTCTTAAGCCTCATTGCTCTAAGCCTCATTGCCGAACATGACCTTTAAAATTTATGCAGATTAATTGTGCACGATTCTTGATACGGATCAGACAATTCTAATCAAGTATTGGACCAAATTTGATCAGATACCTATTGAATCGTCCCCACTTCCAGATCTCAGTAACACAATCTACACAAAAGGAGTGCGTTGCAATGTACTCAGTAATTTTTCTTCCACTAAACCATAATTTCAGAGCAAATGCGATCTAACGCACTTTGTCGGGTGTTTCAACACCTTGATATTGGTTGAAATACATTGAAAAATATTTCACCACGCCTCCTCCGATTTCAGCAAAAGATATATGATTCAGATTATTAAAATAACTTGATTTTTCTCAACCCTAAATTGGGCCCTTGTCATCAATTGTCATTATGGACAACTACATCGGCGTGCCATTCAAAGTCATGAAGAGTAATATCTCTCAAATCGGACGGCTCAAACAGGATCAAACCCACAATCCCACATATTATTGAGAAATGTTTCTGATAATACAAAATGGGCCATCAATCATCATGGGCTTTCTTTAAAAAAAATATTATTGAGAAATGTCGCTACCCAATCAATAAATAGCACGTGCAATGCCGGTGGTGTTGAGTCTGTGAGACTGTGACCGCCAGGGGTGCAAACGCATCCAATACGGATGAGATAGTGGGTTGAGTAGAACTAGGGTGCTCCTAAGCTCACCAAGCCCTTCGTGAGCGCGACTCTAAAACCTATCAAATTGACTTCAAACGACATTTTCAAACCGTTAGATGTTCAATCTATATTAAAATGTGCTTGGAGACCAAATTTTACATTTTTTGGAATTTTTTTACTATTTATTAAGATGGTTTGAAAATCGCTGTTTTTATTAAAATTCTGCACCATTGGAAAACAGTGATTTTCAAACCATCTTAATAAATAGTAAAAAAATTCCAAAAAATGTAAAATTTGGTCTCCAAGTACATTTTAATATAGATTGAACATCTAACGGCTTGGAAATGTCGTTTGAAGTCAATTTGATAGGTTTTAGAGTCACGCTCACGGAAGGGCTTGGTGAGCTTAGGAGCACCCTAGTTCTACTCTAGTGGGTTTACTAAAATCATATCTATGTCCGTTTTTATCTCTTAGATATACGGAATACTAGAGGTGCAAACAGGTCGGATATTATTCGATTGTATCTGGATCCGTATTCGAAAATTAAATATGGATATCCGATATCCGAATATTCGTGCAGATGCGGATACGGATACGGATATGATTTTGAATTTTAATTATCCGTATCCGAATAGTAGATATATATCATATAATTTAATATATATTATGAAAATATTTATGTATATATTTACAGATATACGATATCCAATCCGTATCCATTTAATATTCGGTCCGTATCCGTATCCGAAAAATAGAAGCAGATACGGATATTGTTTTACCACTATCTGATCCGTTTGCACCCCTACGGAATACGAATTGGATATTAGACAGATACAGATCGGATATTAAATAGATACGGATCGGATATCCATAGATATATACATAATCTTTTTCATAATATATATTAAACTATATGATATATATTTACTATTTAGATACAAATAATTAAATTTAAAATTATATTCGTATCTGCACACGAATATTAAGATATCGAACACCCATACTTATTATCGATACGGATATTACACCTAGTGACAGCGTACAATGACCGAGTCCTTTTTTATCAACCGAAATTTTGTAGGATTTTTATCTCAGAAAACAATCCAGTACAGATTAGCAATAACAAAAATTAGAAGCCAGAACAAAATTACAGCAGAAGTAATTAGACCAATCTCGCTTTTTATAAAAGAACATTAATAAGAATATCAAAATTATGCCCAAGAGCACTTTGCAGACCGAGTATGTATTTATAACACTCTCACTATGATCAATAATTTAGAAAATTGTAAATATATTATTATGACGAGGAGGGATCAAGTTACAACAAATTTGAGTTACAACAAAGTTACAACAATCATTTTTTACATTTTGAAATTCCAAATCGTCGATCCAAACCGTTCAACACGGTCTCCACAATAAATGTGCTTCCAGATCAAATTTAACATTTTTTTGAATTTGTTTACTATTTATTACGTATTTTACAAAAACTAATCAAATTCAGACCATTGAATTTTGTGCCCATCTTAATAAATAGTAAAAAAATTCAAAAAAATGTAAAATTTGATCTGAAAGCACATTTTATTGTGAAGATCATGTTGAACGGTTTGAATCGACGATTTGAAATTTCAAAATGTAGAAAATGATTGTTGTAACTTTGTTGTAACTCAAATTTGTTGTAACTTGATCCCTCCTCTATTATGACATGCAGTTTCAATGATAGAAATGAATAATTTCTAATGCTTTAGAAAACACAATTACTATTAATATGCGTTATGCATAGTACCGTAGTTTCACTTTAGTTAAAAAATATATTGTTGGACTTATCAAGTTTCAAACAATTGGATTTTCTTTTGATAATATTATTTGTTATCATTAATATGGACCACTCCAGCAGCTACTGAAAACAGCACCAGAAAGCTGAAGAAGGTTGTGCCACGACGCAGTCTTCGTGTCACTGTTCAAGGGGATCACACATCAGCTATGAGCAAAGCACAGAAGAGAAAAAACAGTGATGGCAGCGGGCCCTCAGGTATTAGTTTAATTAATAGATTTCCTTATAATAGACTTAGTTGTGAACAAAATCTTGCTCTGTTTCAGGTATATCAGATACAATTAGGTCAATCAGTTGATGATAGTTTGATCATAATTGAGTGCTTAAAAACAATGGATAGATCCACTTTTGAGATAGTAGTTAAACAAATGTTGCTTAGCCCTAGAGATAAACAATTAGTTACTTTCTCTCTAGAACAAATCCAACAACTTAGTCAGATACCACAAAGTTCTACTGTAGCAACTGATATACCTCTTAGTTCCATTGTAGCTACTTTAGATCAAGATAGTGATCTCATAGGTGATTTATGAATATACTTAACTGGAATTGTAGAGGATTGAACTCTAGTAGAACAAGACACATAGTTAGGGATTTAATTATGGATAATAAGGTAGATTTGATAGCACTCCAAGAGACTAAAAAAGATAATTTTACACATAGATGTCTTACCAGTATGTCAACTAGAATAGATTCCTGGGCATGGGTACCTTCTCAGGGTAGATCAGGAGGGATCTTAGTAGGATGTGATAGTAATAAAATACACATAATTAAGTATACAATACATACTTTTTGTTTAGATATTATTTTAGAAAATAAAGTAGACAATACTAAATGGCAGCTAACAGTAGTATATGGTCCAGTCATTAGAAATTTGAAACAAGATTTTTGGGATGAACTCAATCAGATCAGAGACACCTCTATTGCTCTTTGGTTTTTATGTGGGGTCTTTAATGCAATTAGGAAAAGAAATGAAAAATCAGGTCCCAACTTTGATGCTCCAATTAGTAGACACTTCAATTCCTTTGTTAATCTACATCATTTAATAGAACAAAAATTACATACTAGGAAATATACTTGGTCCAATGGACATAGGTTTGCTTTATTAGATAGAGTGTTTACTTCTCTAGCATGGGAACAACAATACCCCTCTAATTCTATCCATGATCTTAGTAGTCATGGATCTGATCATTGCCCTCTTCTAATTCATACCTCACCTAGTATAGCAGCAGTTCCACCTGTTTTTAGATTTAATCATCTCTGGACAGAACAAGAGGAATTTGTGCATCTCATGCAGAAATGGTGGTCTGAATATCCACTTACCTTTCCTGATATTGCTAAAAGTTGGAATCTCAAACTTAAACACCTTAGAAAGCGTATTAAAGGTTGGACTAAAAACTTCTATGGTCAAAAAAAGAGAGAAAAATCACAACTACAACAGTTATTACATGATTTAGAAATTATTAGGGATACAAGGGAACTTACTAATAATGAGGGTGAGCAGTGGGTTACCATGACACAACAATTAGAAGCTATTTATCAAGAAGAAGAAGAACAATGGAAAATGAAATCCAAACAAAAATGGCTAGAAAGTGGAGACTCTAATTCTAAATACTTTCACCTCTTAGTTACACATAGGACTAAAAAGAATAGGATTAATTCTTTAGAAATAGATGGCTCCATTAATTCTAATCTTAATGATATCAAAAATCACATTGTGGAGTACTATAAAAATTTGTTAAGCACTCCTGGGACTAAATTTGCTCACCTAGATTCAGATTTTTGGGATTTAGAGGATAAATTGGTAGCTACAGAACAATGGGAGTTAGAGAGACCATTTACTGAACAAGAATTAAAACAAGCTGTTTTTGCCTCTGACCCTAATGGAGCCCCTGGACCAGATGGCTTCACTTTCAAATTTTATCAATTTTTTTGGGATTTAGTTAAAGCTGATTTAATGATACTCACTCACTTCTTTTATGAAAATTCTTTAGATTTACACAAAATCAATAAATCCTGTATATGCTTGATCCCCAAAGAAAAAAATGCTACTGTCATTAAGAAATATAGACCCATTAGTTTAGTTAATTGTAGTTTTAAAATGCTTTCAAAACTACTTACTATTAGACTAGAACAAGTAATGCCTAGATTGATAGATCCCTCTCAAGCTGCCTTCATTAAAAATAGGTATATTTTAGATAATATGATAGTGAGTCAGGAAATCCTACATTCTTGTCAAGTTAACCAACAACCAGGGGTCATTATTAAAATTGACTTTGAGAAAGCATACGACAAAATCCATTGGGAATATCTGATTGAGGTCTTACAAAGTAGAAACTTTGGTACAAAATGGATACAGTGGATTACACATTGGCTCTATAGCTCCCAATCCTGCTTAACAATAAATGGGGAATTAACAGAATATTTTTATTGTAAAAGAGGGGTTAGGCAAGGAGACCCTCTCTCTCCTTTTTTATACATTCTAGCTGCAGATACCTTAAGTAAAATCTTTAGTAAAGGTAGAAGGGCTCAGGTTCTGCAGGGCTTAGGTCCTGTTTGTCTAGAAAATACAGCCATAACCAACTGCCACTATGCAGATGATACTATTCTCTTCTTGGCAGCTCAAGAAGAGAATATAGAATCTGCATGGTGGGCCACGATGGCTTTTGAAGCCCTTTCAGGGATTAAAGTCAATTATGATAAAACTGCTATGTACCCTCTTAATGTAGACATCGACACTGTCAATTACCACCATCTGTTTAGGTGCCAATGGGGAGAATTTCCAATTACCTACTTAGGGCTTCCCCTTCATCATCAAAAACTAGCAATTAGTGACTGGCAATATTTAATAGATAAAATAGAGAATAGGTTACCAAGTTGGCAAAGTCAACTATTATCTATAGGAGGTAGGATTACCCTATTAAATTCAGTACTATCTACAGTCCCTCTATATTCTTTATCAGTTTTTCAGATTCCATTAACGGTAGTTAAGAAAATAGATAAGATTAGAAGAAGATTTCTGTGGCAAGGGACAGAAGAAAAAAGGAAATATGCCCTTGTTCCTTGGGAAAATGTGTGTCTGGCTAAAACATTTGGGGGTATGGGGGTATTGGATCTTTATGAGATGAATATTGCTCTCTTACTCAAGTGGTGGTGGAAGTTTAAAGATCCTACATACAATAGTACTTGGAAATCAATAATTATTCACAAATACTATGATAATGATACCTCCTTCTCCCCTTTTTGGAGAAGCATATCCAAAATAGAATATATAGGTGACATTAGTGTACAGTATATACCAAGGCTGCAATCCAACTGTTGTTTGTGGACAGATATTTGGCATGGTACTTGTAACCTAGCAACTAGATATCCAATTCTATATAACCATTGCAGCACTAAAAAGATATTATTAGGGGAGGTCATAGACTCACAAGGTAGAAGAGTTCACTTTAGGAGACCATTAGAAGGGTATGACTTAGTAGAATGGACTGAAATTCTGGTAATTATTAGCTCAATTTCTTTTACATCAGAACATGATCAGATCATATGGCGATGGGATCATACAGGGAAGTTCAATACTAAGTCCCTATACTCATTTTTAAACTTTAGAGGAGCTCTACCTTTACAACAAGAACTGATTTGGTGGACTCTTCCAGTTCCTCCAAAAATAAGGGTTTTTATGTGGTTAACTGTACATAACACAATCTTGACCAAAGACAACTTAGCACATAGAGGGTGGGTAGGGGATCCAACATGTTATTGTTGTCCTAGTGAAGAATCAGTTACACATTTGTTTTTATTATGCCCATTAGCCCAAAAAGTGTGGTTTTGGCTTGGACAAAGCCAACAGTATATGTTTGATTGGAATCAGTTTGAGGACATAGTCACTTTTGCTATGGGTTTACCAATAATCAACAAAATAGCATTTTTAGTAGTTCTTAGTGCTGTCTGTTGGACTCTGTGGAAGCATCATAATGCATTGTACTTTGATAAGTGTAAGGTTAGTACTGCTAGATCTTTGATATTTCAAATTAAATCTTTGCTCTATTATTGGACAGGTGCAGTTAAACCCCCAGTGAAGGAAGCCATTGACGATTGGATGCCGGTTATAGAAGATGTTATTCCCTTAGCTCAGTTCATGCCGATGGAGCTGGTGCCGTACCAGCCTCAAGAGCCCCCTTCTTAGTCATGAGACTTGCTTATGCTCAATTTTTGTATCTAACATTACCAATTAGCCCTATGTTGTGCGGCTTAGTACTTTCAAACTTAGTTTACTTTTGGTGTTTAGCTGTAGCTCAAATGTGGTTGAGCCAACTACTGATCTGTTTTACTGCTTGGATGGTATGCTCGTATGGATCACCAGCTGTGTGATCTATAACTAGTATCTGTTGGTTTTGTAATTATCATTTCCTATCAATGGAATGGGCTTTGCCTCTTTTAAAAAAAAAATTAATATGGACCAATAAAATTTCCAGTTGTTAAATATGTAAGACTTGCATAAAAAAAAATCATTTCTCGTGTATGATCTACATATATATAATAGATATTGTATTCTAATTTCAAAATTAGAAACTTTTTTATTTTCAAAATTATTAAACAATTTTATTATCGACTGATTTCAGCTCTTTTATTATTATTATTATTATCTATTTATCTATTGTGAACAGAAATATATTGTAATTCTTTGAAAATGGGTCAAAGTTCAAGGACCCGATTCAATCCTGCCATGTGCTAAGAAGATTTGTGATATCTCCGCAATTCCGCATTTATTAATAGATCAACCTTAAACAACCATTTAAATTGAATTTAATCCCCATTAAAATTTCGATCCTACCAATCGGACCGTCGTGAGCATTCACTTCACCATCCGACGCTCAGGATTGACCCCTCACCAACGTCTACTTTTCTCCCACAACGGTCAAATCTCAGACGCTCCTTCCCACTCCGCCATCCCCATTTATACCCCCTCTCTCTCCCCTCCCAAATCAGACCTGAAAGGCTGAAACCTTCGCCAAGATTCAACACTTTGATCTTCTCCCTCTTTCTCTGAAAAATGAGCATTCTTCATTATTACAATAACACCAACACCCCGACTACCCCCAAAATATGGAACAATGCGGCATTCGACGACCCCTCTCTGGGCTCTGACGGATCGGCCAGCTTGGGCGGCTGGTCGGTGCTCCAGCCGATCTCAATCAACCGGCTTGATTCGTGTGACTGCGACCTGAAGATGGTAACCAAAGAAAAGATAGATAAGGAGATAGAGAAGACAGAGAAGGAGATTGAGCGGCTCACCTGCCAGCTTGAAGAACTCAGATCAAAGAAGGCATCTTTGTCTCAGAAGCCAGGCCGGGTTGTGCCATCTAAGTTCATGGAGGTGTCTAAACTCAAAATTGAAACACCAGTGAGCGATAAGTTTAGGCAAAGAGGTGTTAGCCTTGGGCCTTTAGAGATACAAAAGGGATCGGCACAGAGTTTAAAGAAATTCAGTTCCAAGAGATCTCACGGAATCAAAGAAGAGAAGGAGAAGTCTCTGCCATGGAAATCGGCTTGTCCCAAGATTGCCACTGATTCTCGACCTAGCCGCAGAGGCGTTAGTCTTGGGCCCACTGAAATGTCAGCAATTGCCAGAAAAACCCCATCTAAGCCAGGGAACAAACTTGAAAGGATCGAAGAGAAATCAGCATCTAACAGAAGACTCTCGAGGGGGCCACGTAAGCCGAGAGTTGTGCCGAGCCGGTACAGCCTAGCCCCGACAAAGGTTGTAATTAGAGAAGAGATGGTTTCGAATTGCAATGTGAAGAAGTCCCCTGAATCGATAACAAAGATCGCTACCTTGTTGCCTAAGATAAATGCTGTGCGGTGCACTGAACAGAGCCCGCGCGACTCAGGCCGGGCCAAGCGGGTTGCGGATCTGATTGGGAGGAAGCCATTCTTTCAGTCCAAAGAGGGAGAACAAGGTGTTTCTTCTTTCCGGGATTTGTTTGAAGATTAGGTGTGTGTTTTCCATAATGTTAATTTTGTGCTCGCCAAGTGTTTGGTGTTTTGCCACAGAGAGTATGGCTTGTTTGTTTGTCTTGGTCATTGGTGATGACTGGTGGAGTTGGGGTGCTCTTTAACAAATGCAAGTTATTTTGTGTGTTGGTTTTTTGAGGTTGAGGGTTCATTAGGCATGAAATTGAATAAGGAATATATAGATAACTATAGAAAATTGTAAATGTGTCTCCCGTACGATCTCTTTCTAGTTTTCAAGCATAAACTTTTGGTCATGCGAGACTTCTTACTTTTCACGGTCTGGTATTTTTTTTTTTTTTTTTTGGGTATAATAGTATTTCTATTTTTTGTTCCAAAAAATGTGAACTTCACACTGACTTGTAATTTTTCGTCCAAGGTCTGATTTCTGTATGCAAGGACTAGGCATTGGCAATTTCATCTGCATTTTATTTTATTATCTGTACTTTCTGAACAAAAAAGAGCAATTTTTTTTATTTCGATAGCTTCAAAAGTTTTCTCTACTTTTAGAATGTCCTTTACCGTGCCAATGAAAAAAAAAGTTATATAAGTTCATCCAGAAGCGGAGGTAAAGAGGGTGTATGGAGTCAATTGACTTCATTTTTTTATACTATATATAATTTTTTATATAATTTAAAATAAAATATTAAGAAACTGTAAAATTAATCTTTATTCTTCACACAAAAAATTTATACACTTGATTCCTATATATATATATATATATATATATATATATATATTTAACTTTTATAATTTAAAAGTCCAACTATAAAGAGATAAGCCACCAAATAACATGAAGTGACAACCTTACAACAGATACACTTTTTTGGCCAAGGTGTTTATGTTGTGATTTTGAAGCATGTTGTTGTATCATGCATGACAGTACTTCACGTCATAACTTTAAGTCAAATGTTACTAGTTATGTCACAGCACATGCCGTGTGACATGATTGTCTTATATCATTTTAGTCACAAACTAATTCAATTTATATCAAACGTTACATGACTAATTTTTTCAACATAATTTATTTTAAATTTATATTGTAATAATTTCTTAAGAGTGAGCCTATGGTGCTATGCATAGCACGGATGGGGTCCGTGCTACGGTCAAAAATTTGACTTTTTAAAATTCTAATGGTCGATCCAACCGTTCAATGTGATAACCATATAAATATGTACTTGCAAACTAAATTTTATATTTTTTCGAATTTTTTTACTATTTTTTTAGATAGGTAGAAAAATCAGTGTTTTCTGAAAATTCTAGACCATCAAAATTCTACCTATCTAAAAAAATAGTAAAAAAATTCGAAAAAATATAAAATTTAGTTTGCAAGTACATATTCATATGGTTATCACATTGAACGGTTGGATCGACCATTAGGATTTTAAAAAGTCAATTTTTTGTCCGTAGCACGGACCCCATCCGTGCTATGCATAGTACCATAGCCTCACTCATTTCTTAATATCTTTATTGTTATTTTTTATGAACTAACTTAAAATTTGAAGGAAAAATTAAACATAATTAGTCACGTCACATGTGGTCACGGCATAACCACACATAATGTGATTATTCTTTATCATTTTAGTCACGCCACATCACATACAAATAAAATTTAATCATATAATTTGACCAAATGACAATGTATTAATCACGTGACATTACAGCTTTTCCTTGACTAACTGTAACACTGTTGATCGTAGTTCAGCATATCTCGCTCAACATGAGAAAGCTTTTCATGTTTTTTAAGTAGATTAAATAAAAAAAAATTATAGAATTGTAAAATATGTTCTCCAACGTTTTTAATCTTTATTTTACCCCATCAATTTCCGAACAATTAATATCATATTATCCTTTTATATACCGTTTAAAACTTTTATGAAATAAAGATATATTTGCACCTCCTTTTAGAATATGATCTATATAATTTAAAATCTTGTCAAGAACTTGCATTTGATTTAGTGACAAAGACACGTGGTTTCTATGTAAAAAGTCATGGGTTCGAAATTCGAATGGAAAAAATTCTTTGTTGTAATAACAAAGGTATTAAATACTTGGTGACTTCACCTCCAATCTTTACTAAAAAAATAAAAATAAAAAATAAAAAATCTTGTCAGATTTTTCTTTTATTTTCATGTTTTGAAATGGATCTAATGTTCTTAACAATACAACCCCCCTTTTCTGTGCCAATCAAATATATCTCTTTATGTTTTTTCTTAAAAGATTTTGTTTTTACTTCCTTTTATTCCACTGGTATAGGTACAGTACCTGAGAGGATACTCACTCATGACACACCAGGTGTGTTTTCCCTTCATGTCAATTGAATGCATAACGCCAAACAATACTCCCTCATTCGATTTCATGCAGTTATAAACACAAATTATATCTTCTGCTATCAGTCTCAAAAAGAAATCCGAATTCTATTAAACAGTATTGATGCATCAAATAACAAAATCCAAAAAAATATGTATTAATTAATGCAAGTTTAAGTATAACTACAGAAAAACTATCTAGCCACTTGACATCTTAGCAGAAATTAACACAACTATTATTATGATATTGGAGCAAACTATGGTTTAATTTTACAGATATTTTTTTATTAATCTAATACTATAAATCACCTTAATTAGTAAGATTCAATATTTTTCCTTTTACATAAATATAAAAACTGCCCAAATTCAAATAACTCAATTGGATTGAAATTATGGTGTTACTAACAAATTCACACTTAATTATTTCAAGAAAAAAAATATTAAAAACATAAATGACTTGAGATTTGACTTCACCGAGTCAATTGATTTAATGTTTGAGCTAAATTAAGTTAAAGACTAAACTTTTGAAATAAAAAGTTTTTAAAAATCAAATATTTGTTTAAATTAATTCAATTTATATGGCTGAAAAGGGAAAAAAATGCTGGGGTTAGAAGGCAATGAGCTAATTGAATTAATGGATCGAGGTTGGATATTTTTGAAGAGAGCCAAAATGAAGTTTCATTATTTTGGAGATAACAATATGTGTGTGTATGAAAGTGAAAAACAGAATATATATTTGAGTTTGTGTGCTTGCATGATAATTTTAGGTACATAGAAAAAAAATCTGTACGAGATATATATGACAACATTTTGGCATTACAATTTTTCTTATTAATTGTAAACTGTAAACTTTAAAAAAGTTGTATTTTGTTACATTAATTGTTAAATAAAAATAAAAATGACAATCAATTATAAAATAATTGTTGTATGTTGCAACCTTTTTTACTTATAAATCTGATTTAGTTTGGCAATTTAACTTGGACATGGTTTATGTACAATTGTACACACACTGTATATTATTTGAAGAAAAGCATATACAAAACTGCATGGCTCAGAATTCTCTTGCTTTAAGTCATCTATCGCTAGGCCCACATATAGCAAAAATGCATGTTGGGATATATATATTTTTTCTTATCATTTTATTTCCTAGCTGCATGATAACAAATGATAGAAAATTCCCATCAACATCCGAAAGTAACACCAATTTTTGTTGTTAACTTGTACTTTACCTCTAAAAATTGAAACTGCACTGAAATTGCACTAAAAGGGTGGGAAAATCTTTACAAGGAAAAGCTAAAAAGAGAATTTACTAAAGGGGAAAAAAAGGGAAGAGCAGTTCACCAGCTCCAGATTTTACTTAAGATGCTTTGCAATCTATTTCTAGAAAGTTTCTTCATGATATTCTTTGCATCTGATTCGCCAAATTCTGCTAATTTCTCTACATTACCAACATGGCCAGAAGAAATTATCTTTATCCTTCCATAATTGCTCTCTGCTAAGGACACAAGTGCAGAGAGAAGGAACTTTGTGGTAGCAGATTCGCTTTCATTCGGATCGAGAAGCCGCATTAATTCTTTTAAGCTGTTTTCATCTTGTATAAAAGTTTGACGGACATAATTTACTGATGCCAAATTAGAGATTGTCTCGGCCGCCATTTCACGAACTTGAAACGATTTTGCACTTACCAACTGTAACAGCTCAATCAGGGCTCCAGACTCACCGATCGAACATTTGTACTGATCAGAGACCTTGCAAAGTTTCCACAAGATCTTAAGTGCTGATTCTCGAATTGTGCTATCCTCGATCTTTAGATAGAAAATAATGCATCTGACAAGAGCAGCATCAGGTGCAAAATAAGGTAGTAGCGATTCGATAAATTTGAGAGAAACCTCTCTTGTCTTCAAGCAAAATGGTAAGTTAGGATCCACTAGTTCGGTTAGAGACGCAATCAGGCTTTCATCAACCATTTTTCTTTTATTCATTTCATCATGGCAATATATCTCACCCAAAAACTCGACCAACCGAATTTTGCAATTTTCTTCAAGTAGTTTCATGTTTAAGAGATTTATCAGTACTCGAATGGCCCCCTCATCTACTATGAACCGTTTGATCTCGTCAACTCTGATAAGATTTCTCATAATAACACAAATTGAACTGATCAGCTCACTGCTACTAATAATATCATCTTCACTGCAATTCAAATTCAACACAATTGCACTGACACCACCATGAGCTGAGAAGGACCACACATTCTCAGAATTATCAGTTAACTTGCTCAAAGCATTAGCTGCTCTCTTCTTTCCCAATAATGTACCACCTTTCTCTAATGCATGAACAAGTGGGCCCATTACCCCTGCTCTAGCAAGATAACCTTTATATGAATCAAACCCAGCGGTCACGGAGACAACCCCCAATGCTTCCTCTTTAATACCCACATCTTCACTTTCTAGGAGATTCACCAAAATCTCAGTTGCATCATCTATCTCTTGAGTAAGAATTTGCACATACCGCTCGTCTTCAGAGAGAAATTCTCCAAGTGTCGCCAGAGTTTGGGCTTTCACATCTGAACTGGCAATTGTTAGCCTTGAGAAGATATCTCTGATGTAGAATTTGATGTAGTCTAGTCTGGCATCGTTTGCTGGTTTCTCTGGCACAATCGCATGAGAATAGGCCAAATAAACACCAGGAGAAAATGTTTCTGACAACTCTTTAATGTGAAAATCAAGCTCAGAGATAATTTTGTTGAGATTGCTCATGAGAAGAAGCCTACCTCCATTGTATGATTTGTCGCTCGAATGAACTGCAACCAATTGGATTTCATCCAAGGTAGGAATTAAAGATTGTACAAATGGAGATGGATCTGAATTTTGGCTAATTGTGGCATGATTGAGGCTAGAGCACAGATATTCAAGCTTAGCCCTAATTAATTGCCATTTTAGTGGGAAGCATTGAGTGGAGTAAGAAGAGCTGATTAGAGAGGTCAATAGCTCCAGTGCCTTTTCAAAGTTGGTTTCTTTTTTCATATGAAATGAACTGAACTTGGGTGTTTCTTCCATTTCTAAACATAGAGAGATAGATAGAGTAGAGAGAGGATTAAGGAATGGTGGATTTTGAAAATTGGCTCAATTTTGTAATTTTGTTGTCAAAACTATGTTCAACAATTGCCTCACTCACTCAACATGCAGGAGTCCTTCGTTGTGAGGTGCTGTATATTTTTGTATCTTTCAATGTAGCTAACGGTTTTGAAATCTGGCTTTGTTATCTTTGTGAATTTACTGAACTACCCCTGGGCTACATGAGATTCTTGTGAAGTTGTTTCGCGCATGGCATGGTAGGAATACCATTTAAATCCCAATTTCCATGGGGGTGAAATCTGTAGCGAATCGCTCTTAATTGAATATTATCTCTTAAACTCTACACATTAAACGTTAATATTCTATATAACACAGTAATACTTAATATATTATAAACTGTAAATGATTACTTTTTAACTGAGCATAAAATTAATATATAAATAGAATAATTATATGAAATGTTATACTATGGTCACCACTAATTATATGGTTCCCCTTTACTAGTCCCGCATTCGTCTCCGCGTCAATCTTCATAGGTATAAGTATTTGGAAAATAAGATATTAATACTTGAAAAATAAAATATTAATATTTTGATGTGTAACTTGTTATGATCATCCATGTTCCAGTTCCCCGATGGTCCCCGCATCAACTTTCCTCTAATGAAGTAGTGGAGACTCTGTATCCCCACATCAACTTTCCTCTAACAAAAATAATTACCATGAGGAATAAACAGGGGCGGATCTACATTCACCCGTATGGGTGCTAAGCCACCCTATGATTTTAAAATTTTAATTATATATATTGAAATTTAATTGAATTTTATTATTTTAGAATTTTGTATATAGTCTAGCCCCCTTATAAAATATCACATGTCTACTTGTAGTCCAGTGGTTAGAGCTTATATTGTAGTTGTGGAGAGCATGGGTTCAATTCCCACTAGCAACATATTGTGCATTTTAAATTTTAGCACCCCCTATCATGATTTTCTAGTTCCGCCCCTGGGAATAAATACTTCAGTGCATAGGTATAAATATTTGTAAAATAAGATATTAATACTTAATGTGTAACTTGATATAATCGAACGCCTAAAGATTAAATTTTGTACAATAAATATACATATAAATACTTTAGTGTATAGATATCAATACTTGCAATACTTGATATTAATACTTTCAGATGTCATCTAGCGCCATATGTACAAAAATATCAAGTTTTGTGGTCCCCGCAAATAGTTATGGCAATATTAATATTTTTTTAGAAACATGCATGCCCTCCATTTAGTTTAGTTTGAGTGGTCCCCGCAGATATTTATGGTGCAGGAACATTTGAAAGATTTGGCTGGAGAGACAATTATTTACGTAAAAATTATTCACCTCATAGGTATAAATACTTCTATTCATAGGTATATATATATTTTCGTGCATGTGTATTAATACTTTAGAAAAAAAAATTAGCGCTGAAGTTTTTGCGGTCCCACCAGGCAGTTATGGTAGTTATGGTGAGGGAACAGTGCGGGGACATTTGGAGAATTTGATTTGGGGGACCATTATTTACGTAAAAATTGTTCACCTCATAGGTATAAATATTTTCGTGCATAGGTATTAATACTTTAGAAGAAAAAAAATCCGCGCTGGAGTTTTTGCAGTCCCCCCAGATAGTTATGGTAGTTATGCTGCGGGGACAGTGCGGGGACTGGAGTGCTGGGATTGTTATCAGGATCCATATAAATATAATATATAATTATTTTACATATAAATTCAATATTAGATAAATGATCCAACAGATGTACCTCATAACATAGTAATAAGATTCGCGAATTATTCAGATTTGAGCCATTGGCGGATAATCCGCATATTATTCGGTATACTCGAATTATTCTCGAATTTTACGAATTATATTCGAATTATTCCCTAGGTAAAAAAAACTTCCTAGTATATATTTTTTTTTGCTCTTTTGTGGGAATAAGATCTCCGGTCCGAACTCAATATATAATTCCGAATTATTCTTGAATCATGAATTTTTTACCCCACTGAACATTTTCCGAATCATTAAGTTATCACTATATCCCGTACTAGTAAAAAAAAAGCTTGACAATATCGATAGTGACTCGACAGAAAATACTTACAGAAACTGTGACACAGGAACTGATCGAGTTGGGCATTTATTGGTGTTTTGTTGGTATCTTGTGGATCACTGGACCTATGTATGAATGATTGGAAATTCTCTTAAAGAGTAATCTAAAATAAATGGCATCATGTGACATGTGACACGAGTACTAGAGTAGTATGACAAGTCGTTGGCGGAAAGAAAGCAAAGATGGGGCAGGATTGCATTGCTGGTGAAAGACAAGGGATCGCTATAATGGGTCACTAGAAGAATCGGATGCTCGTTACTCCAATCTCAAAGGTGTAAAGCATAAAAGTTGTGGCGCGTGCATACATCATACATAAGCATTATGAAGGGTAATTAGAATAAATTCTAGGGGGATTTCATGTATATCCCTCAAAAGTTTCAATATTACATATTTATTCCTCCAAAATGAATAATTACATATTTATTCTTGAAAATTATACATACTCTCAATAATTTCCCATCTAAAAATTATGAACCATTCGAAACTAAGTGATTTTCTGCTGCTATGCACGCAAGGGTCTGAGCTGTTCTTCCTGACCCAATCCAGACAGTTCAATGTTAGATCAATTGGCTCTTAATATTGGGTATGCTTAATAACATATCTAAGCTAATATACCAACTTTTTTTTTTTTTTGTGGGGGGGGGGGGGGGGGGGGGGGGGGAGTGAAGTGCCAATTTTATTTAGGATGGGATCCCTGGCAACATATTAACTAGACAGTTTTAACGTGGGGAAAAAATTATAATAAAAGCCAACATTAAAATTTGTGACATTTTTTATTTACATGATGCACATTAAAAAAAAATGATGGGATTTGATGTAATTTTACTGATCATTAAACAAGTTAAAACTTGTAACAATCTATATTTTACGGCCTTTGATGATATATCAATTGACAGTAAAATCATATTTTGATATACAATCAATCCACAAATGTATTACACTTCTATAATATTTTTAATTTTTGTAAATTTTCAGGATTAATTTAAAAAATATCCATAATGGCGAATGCCAATCCTTTTATAATCTAGGACCAAGCACCTTTGCTTAATAAGTTTTGAGCGGGACCAAGCATAAGTTCATTATATACTGGACCAAGTACCTTTGCTTTTTAGCCAGAAAGTGTGCAGGTTACTTCTCTTGCCCCCAATTTTTTTTATTTGTAGCATTTAAAAAAAATTCAATAACTAGTACGATTCTCCTTAAATTTTATATTATAGCACAGATGCTGACCGGAAAAACCATTTTACTCGGAAAAAATTGCTTTTTTTTTTTTTTGCTGCAAGCTACTTCCCATTAGCGAGGTTAGAATTTTCAACTTCTTTTTTATGTTTCCAATTAAAATTATACAAAGCAAACGTAGACCAAATGTAGTCTAAATATAGATGTTGTTCGATTAAAATTATATGTTACATGCAAATCAATTGTAAACCAAATGTAGACCAATAATAAACATTGTATAGGTTAGATTGTTGGCATTGTATAGAGTAAATTATAGATTACATGCAGACCAAATATAGACACTATAGATTAAATTTTATATCATATGCAGATCAAATGTAGACCAAATGTAAATACTAAATTTAGATTAATTATTGATTAAATAAAGATTTATTAAACTCTTGCTAGGGAAATTAAAGATATGGTAATGTGTGTGTTGAGGCCATATCATGTACAATATTTAATACTTGGAGTGAAACTCTTGCTGGGAAAACGTTTTACCCTGGAGTGAAACGCTTTCTCAGTCAGCGTCCATGCTGTAATACGAGATTTTGAAGAACCGTGCTAGTTTTTGTAAAAAAAAAATTTGAAGGTTTATATTTATTTTTTTATTTTTTTAAAATGCTACAATAAAAAATCGGCTTTTGCACCAGTGGACAAAGGTATATTTTTTTAACCTAAACTTTTGTTAAAGTACCAAAGCAAACAAACACCTGTTTCATACTACAACGCTAACTTTTATTACAGAATGAAAGCAAGCAAGGTCCTTTTTCTAATTACAAAGTTTATGGTAAGCGAGAAGAGTAATTACCCTGCATGATTGTACCGTGTTGATAATAGTTCCAATGGAATTGACAAATCAATCCTGGTAGCTAAGAATCAAATGGTTTTTAATTAGCTAGATTGAAACAGTGCTATGCACAAAACTGTACCGCCTTTTCAGCTGGTATTGTTTTAGTTCTTTTTGTTGGGATGATTTACAAGTTTGTCGAGACTAGATGCCGCTTGAATCTCTCCCAAAAATGAATCGACGAGTCCAATCAGACAGCACCAAGTATCTCGTGCGCCAACTCACTTGTTTGCTGGTGTATTACCAAAAATCAAATTTAAGCAAAGAATACTAGCATGCCATTTTATTGGTCAAAATCAAGGAGACTATGTTTTAAGTTCACAACTACATGTTCAGATTCCATATCAGCACAGAACTCACTGGATCCAAATAAATGGTGTATTAAGGGATTATTGGTAGTACTTAAAAACAACAAAAGAAAAGAAAAATAAAGAAAAGGTTGTACCTGGCATAGACAGAGTACCAGAGCCACTGAGTGCTGTGGCCAAATGAGACCCAGTCTCCAGGTAACTCTGCTGCTGCCTGCTCTCCTCCTAACGGTGCAAATTGTCCAAAATGCTTGTACCTTCATATAATACGCCATAAAATCTTACCCTTAATTATATCTGATACAGAAGGGGAACAAATATTGATTAAAAATAGAAAAGGACAAACAAAAGACCTGAAGGGGCGAAAAAAGTGGCGACCAGATTTAGTGATACGAAGGGGACCTTCGGGATGCTCGTGGCATTCTTTCATTTTGTTCAAACACTGTGCCAGGTATTCGCCTTGCTGGGCTGCAACCTTATGATTTATCAGACAAGTACAAATTTGAATATGAGCTCCCAGCAGATAGAGAAAGACAAATACAGCCATTGTTTATGAACTAATGATTTGTGGGGCTAAAGAAAAAATAACCATCACTAACTAATATGAGCACTTACTGGTGTTAAGAAATAAATTAATAAATCCATTTTGCTCTTATTTCAGTAATCCTAACATGTTTTTAACCCAACTAGACCTCATATTCAATTCTCTCTATCGACTAAATTAAATTCTTCTTAAATTCTTCGCATCCAATTCCTTCATTCCCTCTTGTTCTATGCTCCATTTTGCTAACAAGACCAATTATAATCGCTGTTCGTTCGAAATAAAAGTTATGCGCAGCAAAATCAATGGAATGTTTTCTTTGGAAGTTTTTTAATTTTTTTGCATGCAAAAGGGTTAAAAGGTGGGTAAATTTTGAGAAAAACACAAACAAAGAAAGACATGAACAATGCAATAACATGGTACCTGAGCAGTGGCAGGGAGACTTTTAACTTGAGAATCAACTTCAGCAAGAGCATTCTTCAAATCTTCAATGCTGAGCTCAAAATCGTCCTTTGCATCCTTTATGAGATCATGAATGTCTATCATGTGCTTGCTCTTCATGTAAAGCTCCAGTTGTGGGTACCTGACATATATGTCCTCTATCACGTCTTGTATCTCATCTAGTGTCAGTGTACCCGAGTTATCTTTATCAGCCATTTTAAAGATCTCCACTAAGTCTTCCTGCCTCATGCAAAAAACAATGGTATTTATATTAATGGATCAGGTCTTTACCAGAATGTTACCATATTTTTTTTGAAGGTCAGTGAGCAAAGCGCTTACCGACTATTGCATTAAAATAATAAAAAGGAATTCAAATATTTTACAAAACGACCCTTAAAAAAAGAGAAGAAACACAAATCATGAGAAATTACACACAACATTGCTCAGGTTATACTTGGTACCTAACATTTATGGGATATGTGAATCATGCACTCAAGATTTCAAACCAAGGATAACTCAATCAGATGAAAAAAAAATGCTCTGGCCCTTCATATATATTTTTTTTCTTTTTTGAAAAGATGGTATAGCATCACATTTCCATTAAAAACAAAACAGATGCTAATAGTGGTGAAATAAAACAACGACATCCTAATTAGTCAGTACCAGTACCAGCCACAAAAAATGTACCACCCGGTGCCACCAGCCCTTCATAACTGTTTCAATCAATATGGAAACCAGAAGCTAAGTCTGCTTGGTTTGACTGAAGCCCAATTATGGGTTTCAAAATCAGAATAACATTAATCATTAAAATTGGAGCAAAATTATAAAACTTTTTCCAAGTACAACCTTTCCATAATATAAACCAAAGGTTGGATATATTTGTCTAAATCATTCTGTATAAACTAATTTGCATATGTCACAATAGAATTAGGTGTTACTATATATGCAATATAAAGATAGACTCTATTTTCAATAAGCCCAGAAAGCTTTGCTTCTCTTTTCCTAGAATATGTCAAAATTAGAAAGACATACCATTATTTTACGCTGACTGATGGTGGCACAGTCACCTATGGCATACACAGTATCACACTGAGGAACCCTCAGCCACTCATTTGTTTCGAGCACACGTCTTTTTCCCTGCCCAATTTCGTTCATGAAGTCTCTAGTGACAGGACGAGAGGCAATACCGGTAGACCATACAATCATTCCATAAGGCACTGAGACTTCATCCATGGAATGGCCCTTCATCGTCACATCTTTGTCAGAAACTTTTACTACTCTATATCCCGTCCTCACTTCTATGCCATCTCTCTGGAACTTCTCTTCGGCAAATGCTGTTATCCTCTTGTCAAACCTTTTATTTTCAGAAAAAAAAAAGCGATAAATCACATTCCGTTCAAATTAATTAGAGGGTTATTATTATAGCTCACATAGTCAAAATGTGCTCCGCAGACTGAATGACAGAAATGCTGACGAGGTCGGATAGGTGAGGATAAAGCTCAGCAATATCTTCCGTAACAAAATCATGCAATTCAGCAGCAAACTCAACACCCGTGGGACCTCCACCAACAATGACAAAATGGAGGTGCTTTCTTTTCTCTTCTTCATCAAGGCAAGGAAGGCTTGCTCTCTCAAAGCATTCGGTAACACTCCTTCGGATCCTTAGCGCATCTTCTATTTCCTAAATTATATCTTCTATTTAAACAATGAACATGACAGGTACAGTAAGTATAGGCCACCATGGGTCCAGTTTAGCTCAGTTTTGGATCAAGTTGGCTCTAGTACCATGTCAGGTTCAGAACCAGCACAATAATAGCCAGTGGGTCACAAATATCATGGCCCCCAGAACACACCAACCATTAAACTATTCGACAAGGTTGACCTAATGGACTGACATTGTAAAATTTGGTTGGTTTTGGATAATGAAAGAGTTTGTATCTTTAAAAAAAAAAATAACAGCTTCAAAACTCAGAATCAGAAACATTAGATACTATACACTGGATATAGCTCAGTGTATACACACAAAAGTAAACAGAGACCTGAATCCCAAATTAAGACGAATGCACATAATAGGAAATTTTACAAGTAACCTTCACATTTTCACAATTTGCGACATATTAAGGAAAACAGTGTTAAATTCAAAAACAGTCAAGCTCATGTGAGAATAAGTACAATTGCTCATCATTCCGGTGACTTGGCTAGGTAACACCAAGGGCTCCATGTTTCCCGCAAGAACCTGCTCTTCCAGGGAAATCAGGTTGAAAATGTCTTAGCTTCGCCCGAGTTCAATCAAACTTGGCCCAGTTGACCTGGACTTAGCTGAGCTTGAGAACCATGTTTTCAACATATTTGTTGATGAAAATAGTCAAATACAGATATTGAAGGAAATCTGGGATCTTTTTTGACAAACAAATGTGAAGTGAATACGTCCAGTTCAAGCAGGGTTAGGATACCTTGACCCAAAACAACCAGGATCAGTAGTCAATATTTGCAAGCCCTAATATTGAAGAGAAATTATGCAAATTAAAGAGTACCTTCAAGAAGTGGCAATTTTCAGCAACACCAGGAGTGTTAAATGTATTGACAGTGGCTCCAACTGCTATGACAAGGTAATCATAGTCAACTTCAAATTCACCTGTACCATTCAAACTGGTACCCACATCTGATCTGCAATGAATTTTCTTTCCTACCGAATCAATCTTGAAGCATTCTGCCTCCAGAAACTTTACAGGGTCGGTTTTCTATGATATTTGAAATTTCAACAAAATAAATTAAATTGTTGAAGCATCACAGGATTTTTGAAAAGCAATTGCATAAATAGTCTACAAAGTATAACTACTTTCTTTTTTAAGTCATTTGAATGTTCTCATTTGGATTCCTGAAAAATCCAGATCTGAACCATTTCAGCTCCAACCTAATTTCCATTCAAATTGGTACAAAAATCTTAGCTAAAGGTAAACCTGTATTTTTTTTTTATAAAAAAAAACCAACTTCATGTTAGAAATGGGACTTCTGTCAGTTTCATGACTGAAAAAAATTTATCATGAACCAAAATCAATATGTTAAGTCCTAGGATAGAAAGTGGGAATTCCAAAATTTGAAAGGGCCAAAATTAAATGAACATTAATGCAGTAGCATTAATTTAAAGAAGTGTTTACCCTCTTAACAATCTTGCGAATAGGTTCAACAATACTCCTTGCTTCCACCGTACCGCAAGTGACACTTGGCAAGAGAGGGGTGAATGCAAAATAGTTACGGGGTGATATTACTTTGACATCGTACAAGGAGGTGTCTATGTTTTTCAACAAGGATGTTCCAGCCCAACCCGTTCCTAGCACTACCAACTTCTTCTTCTCAGGTGGTTCGGCTGCATTCTCTTGCTTTGAATCAGCATATGCTACTAGACCTCCACTACTGCAAAAACACACATACAAAACATCATAAAAAACATTTAGCTAAATCAGTGTAAATACCGAGTCGTTCGGAATTTGATAAGAAGTTTTGGCTTTTAAAATTCTTGAAAACAGCAGGGCCTTTGCAAACATTGCAATCTAAAACATTTTTACAATTTGTTCGCAGTGCAGGGGTTAATTGGCAACTTGACCTTGGTCAACTGAGATTTTAAAGGAACTCTTAATCATCCAAAAGGAACCTATTAATAAATAATTAGTTCTAATTACAAGCAAATTATTTGTTTTGCATGCTCAATAAAGAATATTGCTAAGACATGTAACAGATGAAACATAGGATGATTTGATTACCCTTTCCAATAAAATAGGTGAATAATCAACTTAATGATAAGAGCTATTAGAAGCTCCAGAGTTCTTGTAAAGTAACACTTCCTATTTACAAAACTCGGCCTGCGTTCTATTAATTTTGACATAATAACAATACAATCAACAACTTTTCGTAAGAGGCTTAGAGGAAATACTTACATAAACAACTAAAAATTGAGAGAGGGAAAGAGAGAGAGAGGACCTGGCAGCGGAGAGCACAAGGACTAGGCGAGGAAAGAAAGATTCCCGTCGAAAGGCGCGGGAAGCTTTATCAACGAAAAAGGTAGAGAATCCCATTGATAGATCCGATTAGATTGGATCAGATTCTTTTCCGATGAGGGAGATGCAGAGAGATGGAAATGGGAGGAGACTATGAGCAGGGGGTATCAGGTGTCAGAGATGAGAGACCTTGATAGAGACGTTGATCTCCTAACGGATAAACACTAAATGTTGATTGACCTCAGATATGGGAGATGATGAAAAAATATATTAAGCAGCGACATTAAGCTGACACGTGGTGCATTTTGATAGGTGGAGTTGTCGGTTGAACGGATTTATTGTTGTAATTATTTTCTAAACCCGGTTCCTACCGGCGAGGTGGCGACCGACGACTTTCTCTAGCTACTCCCATTACCGATATAAATTAAAAGGTAATAAAAAATATGATTAGCACGTGGCACGAGTGGCAAGATAAATCTGACTACAAGCTACCGAGCTACATTATTGGGCTAAAGGAATCTCTATAGAAAAAGACTTCATTAATTGTAAAGAAAAAGATAGAAAAGGAGGAAGACGAGGAAAGAAAATGACTGGAATCAAATCTCAATTGTTCATACTTAGAGAGTTGAGATTCAATCCAATGCCCACTGACATAGTGACATTGTTTCTGGAGTGAGGCTACGAATTCGTATCCTCTGCGTTAACTCCAAAAGGAATCTTCAGAGTTGAGAATCTCAACTGTCTGATATGTTTCAAGATTCGTGCAAACTAGATCCGCATTAATATTGAAAAACCTCTTATATTATAGGCAGGAGCCATATTGACTCCGTTTAAAATTAGACGGTTGATATTCATTAACTCAAAAAATTCTCTTTTGAGTTGATGCAGAAAATACGTGTTCGTGAGACTACGGTACATTGCAATGCGCCGATAAGAAACTACATATTTTATGCCAACACACAAAGTTTGATCTTGTTTGTCTCTCTCAACGAATGAAATACGTACCAATGTATGTCATTACGTGACAAATCCTCAGATCGGTCTATACATTGAATTCAGAGTAGAACTAGAGTGTTCGTAAGATCATTAAGCCTCTTTGTGAGCTTAACTCAAAAACTCATCGGATTGGTTTCAAGCGACGCATTCAAACCGTTGAAACCGATCTACTTCACGAGTGATGAGTACATGTCAAATTTATAAATTTTTAAACTAATTTAGTATAAAGTCAAGCGGTAAAAAATGATGAAAATGAACACAATAAAATTAACTTATAAACTATTTTTTTTTACCGCTTGACTTTACACTAACTTAGTTCAAAAATTTATAAATTTGACATATAAAAATGTCGGGGTACTGCCATTTAGCCAGTTAACCATTATAGTATTTCATAGACCGCAGGGTCACTCGCATAACCAAAAAAAGCATCAACCAGACATTAATATCTAGCACTCTCTCGTAAAATCATTTTTTTTAGTTTAACAAAAGGAGTGTTCTAAATAGTTAACTATAGCAGTCCAATAGTAATGTTATAGTATTTTTAGATCTTAAAAACTATAGCGCTATCAATTGTTTTTGGCACTATAGCTAGTTATAATATTTTTTTAGTTTCTCTACAATAACGCGACAATCATCATTTAGAACCTTAAAAGAAATAAACATTCTCCAACCATGAAATATAATTTTGATTCCATTTTACTAATGTACGTATCAAATCTAAACTTTTAATCAACCATAGCTCATAAAATATAGAATTGGTTTCAAGCGATGCATTCAAACCGTTGAAACCGATCTATTTCACGAGTGATAAGTACATGTCAAATTTATAAATTTTCAAACTAATTTAGTGTAAAAGTCAAGCGGTAAAAAATGATGAAAATGAACACAATAAAATTAACTTATAAACCATTTTTTTTACCCCTTGACTTTACACTAAATTAGTTCGAAAATTTATAAATTTGACATATAAACGCATCACTCGTGAAGTAGATCGGTTTCAACATAGTTAGCGAAGTTATTGTAATTTAACGTAATTTAGTGTAATTCAACATAATTTCAAGTAATCTAGTGTATTTTAGTATAAATATGCTAATTATAAATCAAAAGAAGTAATCTAACAAATAATTTAAACAAAAAATTCAAATTTCAGTGTTAGATTTCATTATTTTGCTCTTCATAGTGTCTCTAAAAAAAAAGAGTAAACCGGCCATAAAATGGCCGGTTTGGACATTTTTGGCGAAAGTCAAAAATTCTGAGCATAAATATTAATTTCTAATTAACTTTGAATATTAATAAAAATGTCGGGGCAGTACCTCTGTAAATTCAAAATTATTTTTATGATTTTACATTATGCATAAGATTTAAATAAAGTGAAGTATATATAGAATAAAATTCATGCTATTATCATAACATGAATTTATAAATTATGTAGTACAGCTTTTATTACAATAATAATAATTAGATATCAACCTATTACCTCAATCAACACCTTCAGATTACTACAAATTTAATTGTTGTTTAAAATTTATAAAGTAAATACTGTAGAGATATCCGTTAAGAAAGTTAGGAGACCATATTGGTTTAGTGGTAAAGAAAAAAAATTTCCGTATGAGAAGTCGTATGTTCGAAATTTAAAAGGAGTATATTTTTGTGAATATTAAATAGTTGGATAATTTAACCTCTAATCTTTACTTAAAAAAATATTTTCCTCTGCAACCCCTTTCTCCCTCCCTCCCTCCCTCTCTCATTATGCCCCTCCCATCCTTCTAGGCCTCACTCTCGAGTTTCGACACAACAATATCCCTCCTATCTTTCGTCTCTATAGACTCGAGTGGAGAGAGCTCGGAGTGTGGAGTCTCCTATCTCGATCGGAACACATTGGTGAGCAGATCCGGTCGTCAGAGCGTGCGATTAGGACGAGAGTGGATCCGGGCATGAGAGAGATGAGAAATAAGGTAACAGGGTAATTGAGAGTGTAGATAAGTAGGATTAGAAGAATAGAGTAGTGTATAAATATTGATGGGAACAAATTAGTAGATCTAGGAATGAGGGTCATTTGACTCATTGTAATTATGGTTTTTTTATCAATGAAATCATTATCCTCTTCTTCTCCTCTTCCTCCTCCGCAGCTTATGTATGTATGTGCACATGTAATTGATATTATATGAGGTACCTCAAATTTTGAGTTTGATCCTGACCGTCTGATCTGTTTCGAGTTACTTAAGAGAATCCGAACTTTGTGTGTGTATGTGGGGAGAGAGAAAATACACAAGTTAGAGCACACATCTGCTGCCATAAAAGTGATGGAGTTAGTGTTCTAGAGCAAATGTTGCTCCATAATATAGTTCATATAATGGTTGAATCAACTTGTTTCTTGAGTTTGACATTACTTTATAGTATCTGGAATAAGATTCCGAGATTGTGAAAACACTATTTCGTAATTAGTAATAATTAAACTCTAGATTCTCCTAATCTTTGTATACAGCAAGGAACACTGTTTACAAATAACATTAGTGTGAGGATTAAATGTTGATTGTGTTTCACAAATCAATTGATAGTGGATCGGTTTAATCTCACAGATGCATATTAGCATAATATGACATTGGAATGACCTAGTGTGAACATTGATAGGATTATGTGTTTGGTGTCATTATATGTTCACATGGTGTAAATATTCTATGTCTGAGATAATTCGGTTTTCTCATATAAAGAATTTATCTTGTAGTATTGTTTAACGTTTTCTGCAAAGAATAGTTATAAGGACAATTACTCGAGATTATATTCCTTATATGGAAAAGTTCGCGAATATCAAAATGACAATTTCTTATGCAATACTAGTAGATATTGTGTAAGCGATGATATCTTTGGGCCCCTTGATGAAGCAAGACTATAATGCATGCAGTATGATCAAAGTGTTGATCGTACATTATATAGTCGAACTTCCAATTCAAGAAACACAATAGATAATGTTCATGAGGATGACACAATCCTAATACATGAACATATCAATTAGAGATATCATATGCTAATGGATAATTACACGGGCAGTATATGATATTGTCTATATTGGATCTGTTGGAGAACATGTCATCTGTATTAATTGGGTAATCATAAGGATTTATGCTAGAAGCTATTCATGATCAATAGAATCTGATTCTATTGCCAACATAAATACAGATCCAAAGCGGTCACACCCTAAAGGTCACTGATGAGATATCATATAGAGATATGATACTTAATAATATTATGTGATAACACTAAGTCAAATCCAAGAATGTATCATGTGATATGTCATATCACATAAGGCATTCAATCAACACATATATGTGTTGATCAATGATCAAATTATTTGGTACATATGACTTTCAAATTAATAGAGAAGTTGATTAATATGATTAAACAAAGAAAGACGTTGATAGAACTTATTCATATGGTCAATTTGATTGTACCAATGGATAGAGCTTGATTCAACGATCGCGTGAATATGTGCAACGTGCGAAATAGACTTTCTAGTTTGACCTGGTCAACATCTGGTGAGGAGAAGAGTTGGCTTGGGGAAGGGGCATGGTCTACTTGGTCCATGGATATTTTGTGAGGGATTTAAATGGAGTGTTGGTCCATTGGACCAACATATTGTCTTATTACTATTATGCCCATATGAGGATGTCTCTCATCTACATATTGTAGAGGCAAGATAGTAATTGCAAATTAAAGAAGAGAGCCTCCATTTAAATAGCCTCACAACCCTTCTCTCTCTTCATCCTTTGCCATTTCCTCTTCTTCCTCCTCACCTCACCTAGGCGCCAGCCACCCCAGGCCGCCCCCACCGCCGCTGACCACCACCACCTGCTGGGTGGTGCGCTGCCTCCCTCCACCGCTGGCTGGCCGCCATCGCCACTTTAGGCCGATCGACCAAGTTGGCCGATCGCCTTGTGTGAGGTGTCTTTATTCTCCGTTTCTCGAGCTCATTTTAGATCTATTGTTAGATCTTTGTTTGCTCTTCAATTTAATCCCCTTTTGCTCTTTTGTTTGTTCTCATTTGATATGCTCATGTGTTGAGCATTTGCTTGATCTTTTAATTCATTCCTTGTATTGGATTGTGAGTCTAAAAGCTAAGTTGAAATGATTTGATTTTGGAGAGATTGTAGTACAACTAGCATTGGAATCATCTCTCTCTCAATCAACCTTGGGTGGATCAAGCTTTGAGGTTGCCATTGTGGTAACTTGAAGAAGAAGGCACAAAAGAGACTAAGGTGCTAGCTTTGGCCGCTCTCGCTCCATTCATTTGGAGAGGTGATGTTTTAAACCCTATGTTTGTTCACATGTGTGATGTGAACCATAAACTGCGTGGATTATTGCTTTCCTGATCGTAAGATCACACATGTTAGGCTAGAAAATTTAAAAAGTGCACCATCTAGCAGCATGCAAACTCCTACAAAAAGATCGTACAAGCTTGCTGCCAGTTGCATATAAATACATATAAATTAAAGTTCTAAATGGCGATTATCGCGTCATCACTTTTAAGTTCCAAAGAAGTTATTGCACAGTAGGTTTGCAAGGTAAGTTTTTTATGTCTAGATTTGTTAATAATAGTTGCTATTCGATAATAGCTACTGTTCGGAATAGCTATGTGCATCCAAACAACACTTTTACTATTCGGAATAGCTATGTTCCTCTTATTTCAGTTGTTGTCTTGATTTTTCATGTTATTTTTTCTTTGTACATAAATTTTTTCTAATTATTCTAGTAGGCTATAATACATACAACCTCAAAAAAAGGAACATTACTGAGAGCCTGAGAATAAGATTGGTTAGCATTTAGCATTTAATGTTTGTTCCCTAATACTATAATTTTAGAAGAAAAAAAATATTAATCAAGGTGGATTCCTTTAGAAAAGTTCTATTTACTTGTCGATTAGTATTCACATAGCTCTAGTTTAATTTACTTAAATGATAGTAAATTTGTAATTAACTTTGTTTTCTTGTTTTTCCAGAAAAATAGTCGGTTTGCAAAAAGAAAATTAAAACAGGAAAATGGAAAGGATTACAAATGAACATTTAAAAGTAATCAGATTTCATTTTCAATTTTATCTTAAAAAATATACAGACTTATGTCTTAAAATGACACTATTTCCTTTCATTAAGTCATATAAAATTAAGTAGAAAATTTACAGATGAAATAGCAAATAGCAATTACATTACCTCTTAAAATAGACTGGTTTCTGTCTCATTAAAATGTGATAAGACGGCGTGCTAATTCTGCGCACAAAAAAGGTTCGACAGTAATTGGTCAATTAATAACTAAGATTATAACCATCATCAAGTCGTTGTAGTATAGTGGTGAGTATTCCCGCCTGTCACGCGGGTGACCCGGGTTCGATCCCCGGCAACGGCGAATATTTTTAGGATGTTTTTGTTCTCCTTTTTTTTTTGTCTGGTGATTTCCTATTTGAATGGTGGAGAGGTACAATTACTTTTTGAGTTTTGACTAAACAAATTACTTAATGGATCGAAATCAACTTATCAACCGAAATAAAAATATTAATCAAAAAAATTAAAAATATGTTAATTTTTTTTATTTTTTTAAGATGAATTTAAAAAATTTGTTTGGTTTGATCTAACCGATTTTAAATTGAATATATTATGTCGTAATTTTTGTATTTTTTTTAAATGTTTGATTCGGATGGGACACAGGTTTAAAAAATTCGGTCATATTGATCTAATCAATTTTAAAAATTCTAAACCGAACCGAACCGAACAATTAAATCAGTTTTAAAAAATTAACCGAAGTGAATTGTTTAACCGGAAAAAACCAATTTAAAACCGATTAAACTAGACTTGAAACACTCCTAATCTCAAACTGTAAGTTGATATGTGCAAAATCTGAACCGTTCAAATCTTTTTTGTACGAATCTCTAAGTACAATAATACTGGTTTCCTACATTCCAAATAGGCAAAAAAAAAAAAAAAAAAAAAAAACGACTTTAAATCAACTCGAAGGTATCTCAGAAGAACCGTATAAGTAGCTTGTACCTTTAAAATCAAGTATATTTTGAGATCTTACATTTAGAATATAATATGTATCACGCATATAATAAATAATGAAATTTAATTCAAATTTTATTGTTCATTAAATTATTTTAAATTGTAACTATTCATATTTAATAGTTTTTAATAGAATATTAACGGCATTCGAATTGTATGAAATTTAACGTATGACTAGTTTATAAAGTTAATAAGTGCTCTATAATTTATATTTTTGAAAAAATGTTTTGGCGTAATTTGCGAAGATCAAAGTGGCGAACTTTTTCGGGAACGTGAAAGAGAATTTAAGGAAAATATGAATGCACTTGTTGGAAGATTATGCAATTTGTGAATAGAAAAGTTATTAAAGCCCTTACACCACTAAGTAATCCCAGTAGTACACTTCAATTCAACTTATTCCATTAATTTTTTATTATTATTTTTTTTCCGATGAGAATCTTAGACATCTAAAAGTTCTTTCTTTGGTGCTCGTCCTATTAAAATCCTAGTAATTGTTCCATGGTCATGAAAAATATAAAAGGCCATGTGTCTATGGGCCATAAATTTACAGCCTTGGTTGGCCCAAATCTTTGGACTCTGTATTGGAATTTATACACCTAGTTTTGGGCTTGCTTAGACTCTGGCCTGCTTCCTACGGTGAGTTATATTTGAATAGAAGAGAAGTTAGAAACGTAAAACATGGAGTCCAAAGGAGTGGGGACAGTTTGGTCATAACCGTTCGATCCACATCAAATTCGCTTGTATTTAATCTGCACGAAATTTAAGGTATGTTAGGCAAGTTTATTGGCCCCGTTCGGCAACATGAATTAAAGAGTAAAAGATAAAGAGTTTAGAGAGAGCTAAGGAGTTCGTTCGACAAATGCAAAGGATTAAGATTATAGTATGTATTTGAATAATATTGGATTACTTTAGGGGATCCGAACCCCGAACGAAGAACCTCTCCTCTGTTCAAAATTTAATGGTACTCATCAAATCTTATGCAATCAACCCAGATAATGAAAATATAGAAAGAATAATGACGCTGATTTTAGCCAAGCTCAATCGTTTAGAAGAATAATAATTCATTAACTTTTAATTACTTAACTTAATTACAAAAGTGTTGAGAATATTAAATATAAGTAAGATTCTATGATGAAAGCAAATTGATAAGATAGTAGCAACAAAATAATTAACTTGCACACAGACAAAAGTACTTCGATTATTTATTCATCACTATAATTAGAACTGATTACTCTTAAGAAACTTAAAATCCGAGTAAAATAAGATGTTTTTTGTTATTTCAAATTAAATATGAGATGAAGGGCGTTTCGTAATGAAACAGGTGGTATCTCCACTTTTTCAAAAAAAAAAAAAAAATTATGAGATGAAGGAGCAGGCTTAAAAATGTTGATTTATGTTGTGTTTATGTTGTAATATGTCAAAATTACATAGGGCACATTGGTCCGTATTTTGGATTTATATTTCAGTTTAAATAGTCCAAATGGTCAATTTGAGCCGTTTAACATGATCACTATATGAAAATGTACTCGTATATCAACTTTTATAATTTTTAAAAAGATTTAACTATCTTTTTAGATCGGTAGAAAATCACTCGATATAAAGGTTCGAGACCATTCAAAAATAATAATTTTTTATCTATTTAAAAAATAGTAAAAACATATTCTAGAAAAATAAAAAATTTAGTCTGTAAGTATATTTTCATATGAAAATTTTGTTGAATGGTTCAGATCGACTGTTTAAACTTAAAAAAAAAAGATAATAATTCAAACTATGAACCAATGTGCGCTAAGCATAGTACCATACCCTCACTCCATATAACAAATCAAAATACCAAGGGACAAAATTCTAACCTCCTTGCTCCTTCCTCTTTCTATCTCCACACCAAATCAAAGAGGCGATATTGCAAGTGGCTCAGTTGTTGCTCTCTCTCAAACTATGGAAGGGTAATCACCTCTCTGTTCTCTTTATTATCTTCTTAGTTCTTACCAGCTTATTTTACCATGAAATTGCAGACAAAAGAGGTGGCTTATTCTTAAATTATTTTTTTACTGTAGATCACTGGCAGAGAAATATCTTTCAGTTTTACAAGAGGCATTAGAAATAATGGAAATTTTGTTTTTTTCTCTTTTGTTCTAGCAAAAAAATTTGTGCAATTTCAGTATAATAGGATGCACATCTTTTGTAATTATCATTTCTTAGCATATTTTGAATGCTAGTGTTAAAGCTGCTTCTTTGACAATAATAGCCTGTATAACGCTTGTATTTTTATTGACAGTTCTGGTAGTAACAGAGGCAGTGCAGATGCCAGCAAAACCAGCATTCATATCATGGCCCTTGATGAAATTTTAGGCGCCAATTCCGCCGCAGCTGCAGCAATGCTTGTCAGTATCTCTGTCACCCCTACACTGGTGCTAAGTAACAATTCCCTGTCATCTTGTAATGCTAGTCATGATCGGGCTCGCAACCTCATTGTGTTTGAGGCGATCTCTTTTAGCTGCTTCCTCTTCTCAAGCCTCGTCACACTAGTAAGAATCGCACATTTCATTTTTCAAAGCTCTCCAATATTTCATATTATTTTTAGCACTACAGGCGTCAAAAACAATCCAGCACTCATCCATCCAATTTATTTTGTCCAGACGACTCCAATGGCAACTAAACAATTACTATGTGCACACACAAAATAAAAGAAACTGCTGACACCCTCAATTTCTCTCAGTATTATTTTATCGGATTATACGAAATTAGAAGAAAATGATTCCTATTCTTGGACTTTGGGGTGATGCTGAGCAAACTGAAGATTTTTTTTAGCCAGGAAGAATAGGTGTGTTTAAGTACACAAAAAAAAAAAAAAAAAAGTACACGAAAAAGGTCCTGCCGTACAGCAGTACTCCAGTATTTTTTTAGCCCCCAGTATCATCAATAGAAGTACACAAAAAAAAAAAAATCAATGCAATTTATCAATGTCCAGTACAGCAGTACTCTAGTATAAGTTAATACAGTGACAGTACCTAAGGTAAACCAAGTGATTTACAGGAATTAATTTTAAGAATAAAAGAAAAAAAAAAAAAGGTCTAGCAATAATGTAAAAAATTAACTCAATTTTCATCCTTCTTTAATTGGCTCTCTTGTTCACATTCTTTGAATGGAAAATATAACAATGGTAAGAACATTGATACAAAAAACATAGGTTTCACTGCCCAACATTGATACAAAGAACCAAGCAAAATTTTGTGCTTGTAATTCTTATTCACTGTCAATGATCCCGCTTAAAGTTACCTAGGCATGTCCAAATGCCTCCTGCTCCATTGGATCCTCTCCTGTAGTAGAAACCCATTGCAAAGCCCCATTCGATGCGCTCCCACGGTACAAACTACAAACACAGTTGAGAGCTCCAAGCAGATCCAGACTTAATTTTCAGACAGCAGTCTGGATCAACCTGACCTGCTAATCTTCAAAATTGGGCAGGGTGGCTACCTCTCCTCGGACACAATTACAATCACCCAATCAGAAAAAGTCAGCCGACCGTTCGTTTGAATCGGTACAGGTGAAGAGGAACATTACCAGCAATCTGGACCTAAAACTTGAAGAATGCTTCTGAGTGAGTTGGTTGTATCCCGTCAATGTCACACTCACTGAAACAAATTTGTGCACTTTCTGACACTTTTTGAAAGAGGGAGAGCTGCATGTGGAGAGAGCGCAACCAGTCGGAGGGGTCCTTTGAGTATTCTTTTGCAAAATTCTCCCTTGGAGCAATTATGATCAGAGAGCTTAGATTGGTAGCTTTGGCTAGCAGAAACTGCACAAGGCGCATCTCATTGTAGTGCCCCTTATAATTTCTTATTTTAATGGTCTTAAGTTTGTCCAAATATTCCCTGGGTGGTTCTTCATCTGCTATCTCCATGTAGTTCACTACATGTTGATCAAGCGTGCAAGTAGGGAACTGCAAGTTATGAAATAGTATGTGTAAAACTAACAACAAATATAATTTACGTTATTCTAGAACTTGTTAGGGTTAAAGTTGCTTACGTGATGTTTTAGGCAATTGCGTACCAGCTTGGTACCATATTTGGCTTGTAGTAACAGTATGTTTGGTTTCTGGTAATGAAATCACTGGACGTTGCTCCACTTATCACACACACACACAAAAAAAACGCTAACAACAAGTACCAAAATGCAATATACATTGGGGCTACAAGTTTAACTTTGTATGGGGGGAAATTTGGTGAATATAAAACCAAAACAGGATAAAACAAACCTCTACAAAGAGTCGTTCGAGGACAGGGCACTGGTAGAGCTTTAGAAAGGCAAAGACATCATTAAGGTTGCTATCTGACATCATCAGCATCAGCAGCTGCAGCTCCTCTAATTGATACAAGCTCCTCGTTGGCCCAATTGTACCAGCTCCTCTAACAGCAATATACTTTAACAGAATTCAAACATTCAAACAAGAATTTTATTTAATAAACAGAAGAAGGAAAAAACAAATAAGTAAAATGGAAATTTACAGTAAAAATAGGTATACCTGAAGTGCATGGCTACAGAGTGTATGCACAGTCACATTAGCAAGTTGTTCAAAGCAAGTGACCCAATTACTGTTGGGCAGTGACAAATTGGGACCAGCAGAGGTAAAATAGACCTCCTCCAGGCGTTTCGCATTCTCAATCGAGTACTTGGAGAGAAAAGTACCACAGAATCGGAAGGAACGGAGGCCAGGAGCAGAGGTGACCACAAGCTCGGTTGCCTTGGGGCAATCAACCACCGTGAGGCTCCTCAAGTGGGGCCCTGAGGCAGAAATTTGTATCCGGCGGAGTTCTTTGCAGCGGCGTATGTCGAGGTATCGGAGCACTGGGCAGGCTGCCACGACCTTACGTAGCGCCGCCTCCGACAGGGTCACTGAATGGAGGGTGAGAATCTCAAGACGGGTCGAAGCGGAGTTGGCGGCAGAGAGGTGGATCCCACGGAGTGAAAGGCGGGTTAGCAGTAAGCTCTCCATGGGAAAATGGAAGCTGACCGAGCTGGCATTCCTGCGCCGATTGACGTTGCTGTTACGGCGGGAAAGAGAGGCGGAGGCAGTGACAGGTTCAGCAGGGAGGACATGGAGGTGGAAGTCCTCCACCGAGCATGCGGCCGCGTAATCAAGCCACTGCTTCAGATCAGACTGGAGCACCTGGCCCTGGTGGAATGAGAGAACAAAGGAATCAATACGGCGGCGGCCTCGCTTCACAAGACAGTGATTGGTTGAAGAAACGAAAGCGTCCTCCTCCACGACAGCAGCCGCAGCAAGTCTGGGGAAGATGAGTGATGAGGAGTGGGAGGAGAGGAAGAGGGAGGAGGGATCGGGCCAGCGGTGGGTCCAGAGGCCACGCCAACGGGAGGAGAGAACACCGGTGCGGATTGCAGATTTGAGTGGTAGGAGGCTGAGGATGTGGAGACGGAGCACATCGGGCAGCTCCGAGAGGCGATCGATGTCGTCGTTCCAAGAGGAGGTCGAAAGCGTCGCCCCAGAGGAAGAGGAGGAGCATTCCAGTAGATCGGGGAATAAACCGGAGCACATTCGACCTCGCTTCCCCATTCCTCCTCTCTCTCTCGCTCTCTCTTTCCTTCCCGTTCCTCTTTTCTTTCTTTACCCCTTTCACTATCTCTCTTCTCTTCAAGTGATTTGGATTTGTTTGGGTGTTATTTTTCTTTGGTTTTCCTTTGTTTATTTTATTTATTTATCTTGAGCTTTTGCCCACCTGCTGGCAGAGGCAGACGAATGGGTTTCAGTCTTGCCGTCAAGTATATTCTTTCTTTTTATCACTCTATCTTTTCTCAAATATTGTTATTATCGGATTCGGAGGCATTTTTATTTTTAACGGATATCTCATTAAATAAGATCCGTGTATTCATAATAATTATAAAATATCTTGCATGCTCCGTTATGTTTGTTATGCTCGAGCTGCCTGATATGTTTTAATATTATCAATAATTTTAAAATTCGTGCAATATCGGATCAAATTTAATCCACTGTCAAGCGTATCCATCAAAAATTTTAAAATATCTTGCATGATCTGTTATGACCGTTATTCTTTCAGCAAAACTATATAAAGTATTAAAAAACTATATAAAGTATTAAATAAATCAATTTTATCGTAAATTACTAATTAAAATTATATAAAATAATGTATAAATTAATCTAAATATAAAATATATAATTTACTATTTATCAATTATTGTAAGATAACGAGTACAAAATAGTTCTTACTTATATTCTTATTTGACAAGATAACGATTTTTTTTTCTTATTCGTACTCATGATCGCTAATTTAACGATTTTTTTTTATTAGTCACTTTATAAAATACGATAGTATCATTGACACCTCTAAATATAACATTAATTATTTTCTTTTGCAGGATATTCAATATTTAATTGGAGGACAATGTTAAAACTTACATTAATGGTTAGTTGCAAATCTCTAAAGGCTAACTTACATTAATGGTTAGCTGAAAATTGAACACAAAGCTAACGATTTTGTAACTTTCAAATCAAAGTGTAAAGAAGTGAAGTCACTATTTTTCACCTTTTCTTTTGTCCTTAAATGAGACAAAATTCGGAAGGGACCCTAATATTACAATAATCTCTCCAACACAAGTAAAAATGAAACTAAACAAACAACAGCAATATTAATTTGTGTTTGTGATGTGTTATATTATTACTAGTTATGTTGAGATTTAAGTAACGTATTGTGTCGTGATTAAATTAAATTTTTGCGTGTTGAGTCGTGTTATGACCAAAATAACATATTAGAAACTTTGTAATTTGTCACATTTAGTCACATTTAACTATTTTTTAACTTTAAAATTTGAGAAATAAAAAGTTAAAAAGTATCGTAAAATACAAAAAAAAATATAATTATAAAATACGAAAACACTATTGTAAAAAATATTTCGGTAACAAAATTAATTTGTCGAAGTTTGAATTGTTATTTAAAATAACTAATGGCGTAACTATTATGTTGTTTTTGGCACATGTTGTGTCGTTTCCGTATTATACCGTGCTGTAATTAGACCGGTTCACGTACTATGACAGTAACGTATCATTCTTTTATAGAGTGATTACAACAAGTAATCCGCAAATCACGTCACATGACTATACCCTGATGCGTTACGATCTGACTGTTATTTTTTTTTATACTATTACATAATCTCTAAATTAATAGAGAATTTTTAATGAACTTTGAACTTAGTATAATGACACGAGGTTATGTCTTAAAAAACTTTATGTTTAATTATTAAAAATAGTATTCAGAAGATGTTGAGTGCAATGAGAAAAACTTGAAAATCACGTGTGAAATGTGAGTTTTGAAAAGAAAAGATTATTATAGCACATTTCCCGATTAGCAATTACCAAGGTAACTACATAAAATTATTTTGTGCAGCTCCACCACTGCTCCACTAGCTACTAATCTAATCTGCTATTTAAGCGGTGAACGAAACTTTTGAGGAGAGCGCGGTCAGGGGGTGGCGAGTCCGGATCCCCTAAAGTAACCCAATTTTTGAGTTTAGACGTGTACGGTGCCTATTCGGTGGTAGCGCAGGGAGTCAGTATTATTTGTGGGGTCCAGATTCTTTAAGATTCGTGTTAGAACACCTTGGACGGTTTGGATCAAAACTCAAAAATTGAGTTACTGCACTGGATCTGAATTCGGGGTGGCCGGGTGGGTGGTTGAGTTGCCAAATAGACGACGGTGCCTGGCAACTTTTTGCACGCGTGGCGTAAGGTGGTTACGCATTTATTGCGTTTTGTTTTGTATAGCAGAAATGTGACTATTGCTGCTAGGACCATATTTATGAATTATGAATTCATCCCGCATTTCTCAGAGAGGAATAGGAAAATGAAAAAGAATTCGCTCTTGCCAAAGCCTTCGCACAGCAAATGTCAGATTTGACTTCTCTTTCTCACGAAGATTCGGTTGGTGCCATCAGAGAGAATTTTTTGTTTGTTTATACAAATTATTATTATTATTATTATTAAATAATAAAAGAAAACAAATGCACAGGGTTTCTCGGACACACTGGTTGGAATTTTTTCTGAAATAAAAAATAATTTGAATTAGAAAAAATCAGTTTTGAAGTTTGTATCCGAAAATTCTAAACGGATTCAGCTATGACATCGAAAAAAAAAAATACTATTTTATGATTTTATTATTTAATAACATTTTCTATAAATATAAAATTCTCGTAGATGGATTCCAAAAAAAAGTGGCAGGAATTTTCCCCGTGATTTTTATTAATACCTTCAAAGAAATTAAAAATAGCAAATATGTCCTAGTTTTTTTTTAAAACGCCCTGACCGCCTCTTGATTGGGTAGTCCAGTCTTCTTACCAAACCGCTCCACGTTGGGGCGGTCACCTATGCATACCAGATCGCCCCACTGTGGGGCAGTTTGGTGTTTTTTTTTTCTTTTTTAAATAACGCGACCCCTAGCCGCCCCCTCCCTGTTGCTCCGCCAAAACCTCACCAAAAGTCGCCCCCTCCCACCTCCACCCTCACCCTTCCTCTCTCTCTCGCTAGGAACCCACCCCACCCTCTCTCTCTTGCTAGGCCTTTCTCTCCCTCTCACTCTCTCTCGGCCACACCCTTTCCCTCTCGGCCACCCCCTCTCCCTCTCTCTTGGCCACTCTCTCTCTCTATCGCAAGGCCAATTTTTTCTTAGTTAGTTGAGGCCGGAGCATGAATCACGAAGCACAATCCGATTATTTTCGGGTAACCCGACATAATTTTTTATTTATATTTTGTGCCTTGCGATTGGTAGAAATTGAATTGTTAAATATCGTGTGCGGGTTGTTGATTTTCCGACGCGATTGAATTGCTCAGATTTTTTATATTTCGTAAGTGTTGCGATTGAAATTGTTAGAAATTGTTAAGGAATTGCCTTTCGGGTTGTTGAATATCGTGTGCGGTTGTTGATTTTTCCGACGCGATTCATGGTACTGTTACACCCGTTTTAAAATTAGGGTTTACAAAATTAGAATTTAGAAATTAGGGTTTAGGGTTAAAGGTCCAAAATTAGGGTTTAGGGTTTAAGGTCCAAAATTAGAGTTTAGGGTAAGGTCCAAAATTAGGGTTTAGGGTAAGAGTTTAGGGTTTAGGGTTTCTTTAAAATATCACTATTATTTATAATTATGTTATGTGAAAATTGTAAATTATTTAATGTACGGTAATTTTTAGGGTTTAGGGTTTTAGAAATTTTCCAACATATTTTGAAATTGTTAGCAATTGTTAAGCAGCTGTAGAAAATATCCAAATGTTAGAAATTGTTCCTAATTAATGTAAATTTTTAAAAAAATGTGAGAAATTTAGTAACCGACTATTTTCAAATGTAGTATGGCCAGATCTAGACGGGAATGATCAAGAGAGAGTATGGAGACCGGGGAGAATTCACATGCTCCCGCTGGAGAGGCTCCCGGTGCGGAGGCCTCCGGTGCAGAGGCTACCAGTGCAGAGTATTCCGCTCATGATGCTGACACATTTAGTCATCTTCTGTGGATCCCACATATTAAGCACTGTGTCGCATACGCATCTTTGGAGGTACGTTGGTTTCTTACAGGTAATATAAAGTATTATTTAATATGACATATAGTCAGCTGCTTAAATTGAAATCATTGTTAAATGCAGGATGAGACGATGTTGACAGTGAGACATCGAACCCTGGAGATACCGTACGTCCCTTATCCATTGATGGACTGGTGCATCATGAACCTCAGTTTGTATCAGCTAGCCACCATGCCTCAGAGTATGATCGATCAGGCTCTCATATGTGGTATAGTGGATAGATGGCGACCGGAGACGCATACATTTCACCTTCCAGTTGGGGAGATGATAGTCACCCTAGGTGACGTGAGCGCCTTATGGGGTTTACGGATCGATGACGACCCCATAGGCGGTGTCTCAGACCATCCAGACCTAACGAAGATGATACTAGAGCTATTGGGGGCCGATCCGAAGGTGCTGCAGAAGAAGAAAAAGAAGAAAGGGGATGAGGATGAGTTCTGGTATTTCGGGTACTGTATTAGTCTAGCATCGCTCCGCATTTACTTCTCTCAGCGTCTGATTACCCCCGATACCACTGACGAGGAGACCGTAAGGAGGTAACCATAAACATTTAGAAATTAAAATATGTTCTGAACTCAACAATAATAACAATGATTTTTGTTTATTATATTACAATGCAGGTATATTAGGGCGTTCGTGCTGGACTTATGCGGCGGCGTCATGTTCGTGGATTCAAGTGGTGATGCAGTTTCTATTATGTTTCTCTCTCTGCTGAAGGACATTGAGAGGCCATCAAGGTGGAACTGGGGTGGACCTGTGATAGCCCATTTATACTGGAGCTAAACCCTAAACCCTAAACCCTTAACCTTAAACCCTAAATTAAATATACCTGAATTGAAGTTCTGGTCGATCGAACAGTCGGAGAGAAGATGAGAAGAACAAAGAGAGATGTGAGGGAGATAGCTCTTATGAAATACGAAAGTGAGTTGTGAGGGAGAGGGGGTGCACCGTTGGGTAAATAGCCTTAGCTCTGAAACCGCAAACTTTGTTTCCGGTTCTGGGACCAGAAACTTTGTTTGCAGTTTCTGTTGATAAACCGCAAACAAAGTCTCCGGTTCTAAGAACAGGAAACAAAGTTTGCAGTTTTAGGAGGGCAGAGACCGGGAATAAAGTTTGCGAAAAGAGGACTTGAAACCGGAAACAAAGTTTGCTATTTGGTCATTTCTGAAAATCATGCGCAAAAGTGAGTATATTGTGAAATTAATTAATAATTTTGGATATTAATAAAAAAATTGGGATTTCTTTAATACTTATGTCTATGCAGATCGGATGGTCCGATCTAAACTCAAATTTTAAAATTTCTGTGAAGTGATATGAATTCTTATATGACGATGACCGCTTTACCGCCTACCCCCACCCTTAGCCAAACTCTTCCCTCTAATTCTCTATTTTTGATATGAGCCAATGCTTCTATCTTACCACTATTTTCGGTGCTTTCATCTAATGGATCTGGCCACCGCTCGTTGCTCCGTCTTCTTTCGACCCGGTGCTTCCATCTAGCGGATCTGGCTACTTGTTTTTTGTGCTTCCACTTTGTGGATCTGGTCATCGCTCCTCGCATCATCCTTACGGGGGTTTTTATTCTCCAAGACAAGTGGTTCGCTTTTTTCTTCTTTTCTCCTGAGCTCTTCTTCCCCTCTTTGGCAATGGAATAGTGGGTGGAACGAGTTGTACATATAGTTACTTACTTTATATGTTGTTGTCTGTTTTGGTTATTTGTGTTGGGGTTTGTTATGTGCTCTCTATCTTCTCTTCCTCCTCTCCCTCTCTTTTCTGCCTCCCACACTGGCGGCTCTTTATTGGGACCTTTGAGTGGTGACTGTCCCTGTCCGTTTGATTCAGTTCCTAGTCCGGTTTGATTCAGTACCTCCATTGGAACTTCTTGAGTGGTGATTGTCCTGACCCGATTGATTCAGTTTCTGATCCGGTTTAATTCAGTGCCTTCTACGATGAAGTCTGCTAACAGGACAACTATACGTACAGAGGAACACATCACTAGACTTATATTATTTTCATCAAGCAAGGATGACCAAATTTGTGTCCACAGGATATATATATCCCTGTACGTTTTTAGTTTGTTTACAGCTGAATGTTTTCCAAGACACTTGTTGTCTAATCTTATATAACAGCTGATTTGTAACTCTTTAAATTAATAAAATCGCCTTCGGACTTTTCACCAAAAAAAGAATTCTTATATGACTGTCCGGACGAATTCGTATCCCCTCAAGTAACTTAAATTTTGAGTTTTATCCTAACCGTCAGCTCTGTTTTGACACGAATCCCTTGCAATCATTTTTAGTCGGATTGATGCTATTCTGATGGACGGTTCTGATCTAAACTCAAAATTTGAGTTTCTTGATATGATCCAGACTCCCGAGTAGGGCTGTACAAAATTGCTCAAACTCGTAACTCGCTCATAACTCGTTCGCTAACTGCTCGCTTTAACTCACTCATTTACAACTCGAGTCAGTTCCAACTTGAGTCGGCTAACTCGTTTAATAAATTAGCATAGTTTGAGCATACCCCAACTCGCTCATTAACAACTCAAGTTACACAAAATTAATCACAATAAATCTCATGCCCTTCTAAATGATTCCTAAGCTGATGTTTGGATTGTTTGTTTTGTTAGTTGTCTTGTTAATTATGTTTGAATTGTTTGTGTTTATATAAGCTCTTACTAAGCTATTTGAATTGTTTGTGTTTAGATAAACTCTTACTAGTATATAACTATAACTAATGAAATTGACTGGTCAAACGAGTTATAAACGAGTTGTGAGCCAACTCGAGTTAGGTTTACAGCTCATTATTACCATCCCAACTCGAGTTGACTTGCTCATTAACTAACTGAGTTGAGCACGAGTTGAGGGTAACTCGCTCAAACTCGGTTCATTTACAGCCCTACTCCCGAGGAATGGTTTGGTAGCTTTTCATTCCTTACAAAATGTGCATCTAGATGTCGGACACCATTAATTACAAATTTATATAAGAATAATCTTTAATGAGGAGGGTTCAAATGCCTCCATTTTTTGTGCCTCCATCATGCCTCCATTCTTTAAAATTTTAATAACTCAAAATTTAAAACTTAAAATTTAAAATAAAATCATTGGATATGAACTACATCATTTTATCTATGCATGTGTAAAAAATTATGGCATTTGAACTTTGTTTTGGTTGTCATCTTGAGCTTGTAAAAATATATACTAATGTGGATAATTTCTAGACGTTGATTTTTCAACTTATTGATTCACATAAAAGCAAAATTGAAATGTAATAATTTTTTATGAGCACAGAGAGAAAATAGTTCATGTACTCCTATATATAACAATCCAAACATCAAACAATTCAAACAACCGATCCGAATCGTTCAACTTTTTCTAAATATTGAAATGTGCTTGGAGACTGAATTTTACATTTTTTGGAATTTTTTTACTATTTATTAAGCCGCTTTGAAATCGCTGATCCACTGTGAACAGTAAAAAACAGTAAAATTTTCTGGACCACCGGATCAGCGATTTTCAAAGTGGCTTAATAAATAGTAAAAAAATTCAAAAAAATGTAAAATTTAGTCTCCAAGCACATTTCAATATAGAGAACATGTTGAGCGGTTCGGATCGGTTGTTTGAATTTTCAAAATAAAAATATGAGTGTGAAGTAAAAATGACATCTTACTTCACAACTCACCATAGCCCAGCTCTATATAGAGTAGAACTAGAAGCTCACCAAGCCCTTCGTGAGCGCGACTCTAAAACCTATCAAATTGACTTCAAACGACATTTTCAAACCGTTAGATGTTCAATCTATATTAAAATGTGCTTGGAGACCAAATTTTACATTTTTTGGAATTTTTTTACTATTTATTAAGATGGTTTGAAAATCGCTGTTTTTATTAAAATTCTGCACCATTGGAAAATTTGGTCTCCAAGCACATTTTAATATAGATTGAACATCTAACGGTTTGGAAATGTTGTTTGAAGTCAATTTAATAGGTTTTAGAGTCGCGCTCACGGAAGGACTTGGTGAGCTTAGGAGCACCCTAGTTCTACTCGCTCTATATATATATATATATGAATTCACTATGAAGCAACTTTTCAAAACAAGAATATTATTGTTTATACATTCGAAAATCGGAGTATACAAAGAGAAATTCATAATCGAGTATTATCCACTAGGATGAAAGCTTCGTAGCAATTTGAAGTTGTGCTAGCTGTTTCCCACCCCACGCCAAAGTGCGTTTTCTTGACTAATTCAACGGACAAATTAACAGTTCATAATTAACTGGAACTAATTAAAGTCCCTGCCTTTATGATGACGCATTTACCAGTAAAACCGCGTACGAAGTATTTTGACTTGGTCCTTCAAATCTGAGAATTCGCATCCTCTGAGATATCACATTGTGGAAAATCTCAACCGTTCAAATACATTCTGCCGAATCATAAAGCTCAAATAATACTGGCTCCCTCCGCCATCCCCGAGTAGGCGCGGACACGTCGGTCACGCAAAATATGAGATATCTCAGAGGATGCACACTCCAAATCTGACTACATGACACTTGTCGTTCTCGACAAATTCGTATCGTCTGCGTTAACAAAATATGAGTTTATAGATCTGGACCGTCTAATTGAGATCCACATTAATATTAAAGGGTCCCATGCATTATAGGCATGGACCGAATTGGTTCCAATCCTGATCAAACGGCTGAGATGCAATAAACTCAAAAAAATTCTTTTTTGAATTAATTCAGAAGATGCGGACTCGTTCTCGTCCCATAAAAATAGCTAGAATAGCTAGAATAGTAAATAAAAATAGCACTAACCTTGATGGTGAATTTGTCACGCTGACATATATAAAGGATCTGAAACAAAGCTCCTGGCGATAAAAATGGCGATTTTGGCTATTTAGGCGCGAAAAAAAGAAAAATAAAAAAAGAAGAAATAAAAGAAAAAGCAAAAGAAAAAACAGTGATGTCGCTGTATAAAGCCCGCCACATAGAGGCCACTCGAGCACAATTTCTTCTCATGCCATCGGGCCTAATCCGTGGTCTGGGGAATTCGAATAGTCTAGCGTTGCCCAGGTGGCAAGCTGCTCGAGATGTGAGCTTGAGAGAGGCAAGATCGTCGCTCGTTTCCAATCAGATTGAAGATATCAAGCGCTGATCTACGCCAACTCATCCAGTGTGTTTGCGATGCGGAGATCGGGGACACAAGGCAATGCAATGTCGCAATGCCTTAATATGTTTCCAATGCAACAAAACAAGTCATATTAGCGCCTCGTGCACTGAGCTCACTCCATTGCTAGCGTCCAGTGCTTCTTCTCCCCTATCTCAGGGAAATCGGCGAGGCCTTGGCCGAGCTCGATATCAACCCTTTGAGCATCGTCCGCCATTTCGACCTAATACGGGTCCGATACCTCCTCAGGGCCAGCCGTATCGATCGGCACCTCAAACAATGCTGGATCAGTTTCCTCTACCTTTCCCTCCCCCGATCAACCCTCGACCACATCACGTAGCTCATCAGATCCCACCGGATCGCCCGATTCCCCTACGGCAACCGATCCCTCCACCGCAAACCGAAGTGATCCCACCGGATCCTAATCCGATCATCGATCCGACTCCTCGGCAAGTACACCCGCCGATTCTCATGTTCAACTAGACAACTGAATCTGAAGCGATTTATCGAGAACTCCGACTTAGTTTTCTCTTTGATGATATTGCGGCATGGGGACCCGAAAAAGTGGAGAAAATCCTTCGACACTCATACCCTCCCTTTGAATGGCGTGTGGCCGTCTTCGATGAATTCATATACGTGATTCAATGTCCATCTGAAGATTGGCTACTGGCAGCGACAAGGAAAAAATGGTTGAAAATGGAGGATGTCCAGTTCCCAATTGTTCGATGGTCCTAGAATCTCAACCCAGGTCGTCGCCTAACTTCCATTTGGGTAAGAATACATGAACTTCCTTATGGTCTGTGGTATTGGGAAGAGTTCAGTCGACTGGTAGCCCCTTTTGGTGCTGTTGTTCTTGAACTAGACCCGGGAACCCGGTTTAGGTATGACTACCGATTTGCTCGGCTTAGATTAGGAATTGGGGATGTCTCAGCGTTACCAAAACAGCACAATCTGACATACCGTGCCCCCAATGGCTTTGTTTCCTCCCATGATATTGATTTTGAAATTGAAAATGCACAAACGGAAGAGGTAAATGCATGGAGAGGGCGGTCTAATGGTAGACCCTTCCCCAATGGCACTATTTGGTAGCAAACCTGTTGATCCTGTCCCAATGCCCAACCCCTCTGCCCCTCAAGGTAATTTGACAGCCCCTCCCATCACACCTAATAGCTCTCCTCTACATCAAACTCAACCCTCTCTTATTTCCCATTCAGCACCAATAGTGCAAAGAGGGCTTTATTTCACTCCACCTCACACTACACCCAGTTTGCTTTCTCCTGTGATACCTAGAAGAAGAGGGGGTGTAGTGATTGGGGAAGGACACACTGAGACCAGGCCAGTAGTAGGTCAATCCCCAATAGGCAAAGGGAAAACACCACTGCCACCTGGATGTAGACCTCTAGAAAAACCATTAGATGATTCTGACTCTGATTCTTCTGATGAAGACTCATTTCAAAAAGCTCTTGATGCAATTAATAACATGGAAAATGGGCGGATTGGTACTTCCACACAAGGTGTGGGTCCCTCCCATTTCACAAACCAAAACCCTCAACCTAATCACCCTCCTCACACTTCCAATTCCAATTCCCACCATCATAGAGTAAGAGAGGATATATTCTTACAATTTGCTATGCATGACATGGCTAATTTCCATAGACCACAACAAGTATCAGGCTCTCCCTCCCCCCATCTCTTATCCAAGATATCCACCACTCTATAGACACAGATAGTGAGAGTGTTGCCCAGGTTTCAGAGGCTCCCCCTCCAATGTCCAACCAAAACTCTGAAAGTGACCAAGAGCTCATTACTGACATGATAGACAGGTTATTGGATGAAGAACATTTATCACAAAGAGCAAAGAAAATCCAGTCCCAAAAAACAAAACCTCATAAACACACCACCAAACTCACTGATGGTAAGCAAGTTAGATTCTCAACTCCTACTCCTCCATCTAGAAGACCCCCAAGTAAGAGTAGAAGCCCCACTAAAAAATCTGGCAAAACCATAAAAGGATGGAAGCACAAACCAAGATCACCTACCAAAAAATCCTGCTCATCCTCCCAATCCAGCCCCCCTGTGATTGAAATCTCTGACACATCAACAGAATATACCCATACCCCTGATCCACATGAATGGAGATATAATAAGGCCATCCCTAGAAGAAGCTTTAGGGTCCATATGAGACCTTCACATACCCCAGTGCTACACAGAGCCCAGAAAAGGAAAGCTTCAGGAACATCTAAGTCAACAGGTATCCCTTTATTGCAAAATTTTCCATATAATAGGTTTACTGTGGAGCAAATTATACAGCTCTTTTCTATATATAATATCACTTTAGGGACCAATGATACCAATAGATCACAACTCATTCTAGCAATTCAAAATTTAAGTAGAACACAATTTGAGCAAGTACTTCAGTCCATTGACTTTCAACCTCAGAATACAAATAGGAACATACATATCACTTTAGATCAGATTACACATCTGTCCAGTTTAGGTGGAGAGAACAACTCTGAATTATGATAGTGCTCAATTGGAATATTAGAGGAATGAATTCCCCTAGGAAAAGACAGGCATTGTCAGATTTCATTTCTAAACATAATATAGATATAGTTGCTGTTCAGGAAACCAAAAAGGAAGCTTTTAGTAATAGAATTCTAAGAGCAATTTCAAACAAGCTAGATATATGGATTTATGCTCCATCTGTGGGCAGATCAGGAGGTATACTCTTTGGGGGAGACAGTAATAATATAGAATTTATCTCACATTCTATTCATACATATTGCTTAGATATACACTTCATCCATAAAAAAGATAACTCAGCATGGCAGTATACTATAGTATATGGCCCTACAAGTAGAAGTAGGAAAAAAGAATTCTGGATAGAACTAGACTTAGTTAGAAATACAAACACAAAGTATTGGTTGCTTAGTGGGGACTTCAATGCAATTAGACATCCCCAAGAGAAATCTGGGACTAATTTTGATATCCAGATTAGTCAGCAATTTAATCTATTCATTAATAGACATAATCTTTTAGAACATAAATTACATAATAAGAAATATACCTGGTCTAATGGGACCAATTTTGCTTTACTGGACAGAATTTTTACTACTCTTGACTGGGATCAACAGTATCCATCTAGCACTCTTACTGATTTAGCTAAAAATGGTTCAGATCATTGCCCCCTTTTATTTAACATAGATGGCAGTAGAACATCACCTTCCCATCAATTTAGAATGGACCCTTTATGGCTTCAACAACAAGATTTTTGTGAATTAATACCCAAATGGTGGAATGAACACCAATTAGATCAGCATAACATAGCCTTTAGCTGGAACCAAAAATTGGGACTACTTAGGAAAAAAATTAGAGGTTGGGCCAAAAAATTTTATGGTCAAAAGAAAAAAGAAAAACATAGAATCTTAGATCAACTCAATGCCTTAGATATAATTAAGGAGAATAGGCAACTAGACCAGTCTGAGGCGCATCAATGGCACTCCCTTAAAAATAGACTCGAAGAGTTGTATTTAGAAGAAGAAATATACTGGAAACATAGGTCTAAGCAAACCTGGTTAGATGAAGGTGATCACAATTCTAAGTATTTTCACATCATAGCTAATCACAAGAAAAAGAAGAATAGAATCACTAGTTTGGATATTAATGATATTCCAACCCAATCACTTGCTGATATTAAAGCACATGCTACTGTATATTATAAGGACATTTTAGGTACTACAGGGGTGAAATATGCCTCTCTTGACACTAACTTTTGGGACCTTAATGATAAAGTTACTGATCAGGAGAATGAGTTGTTACAACAACCTTTCTCCTTGGAGGAAATAAAATCAGCTTTATTTGACTGTGAAGCTAATGGTGCTCCAGGACCAGATGGTTTTTCATTCCTCTTTTATCAATTTTTCTGGCAGACAGTACATCCTGACCTATATGATTTGTGTACCTCAATCTATAATAACACACTACAATTAGAGAAACTCAATAAATCCATTATTTGTTTGATCCCTAAAGAACCTAATACCTCCACAATGAATAAATCCATTAGTCTTGTTAATTGCAGTTTTAAACTCATATCCAAAATCCTGACACATAGACTAGGGGGGATTATGAGTAGAATTATTGATGAGAGCCAAGCAGCTTTCTTACCTAATAGATATATATTAGACAATGTAGTAGTTAGCCAAGAACTTATCCACTACTGTACTACTAAGAAGCAAAATGGAGTAGTAATTAAAGTAGATTTTGAAAAAGCCTATGATAAGATCCATTGGGATTACATTTTAGAAATATTACATAGTAGAGGATTTGGGTCCCAATGGATATTATGGATTCAAAAATGGTTGATTAGTTCACAGTCTTGCCTTAATATAAATGGAGAACTAACACCTTATTTTTATTGTAAAAGAGGTGTCAGACAAGGAGACCCTCTCTCTCCTTTCTTATTCATTTTAGCTGCTGATACTCTTAGTAAAATCTTTCATAAAGGGAAAGTAGCTCAAGTTATTAGAGGATTAGGCCCTGCATGCTTTAATAATTACAGTCTAACCAACTGTCATTATGCTGATGATACAATTTTATTTTTAGAGGCAGAGCCAACAATAGTAGAAGCTGTCTGGTGGGCTATGCAAGCCTTTCAGGCAATGTCAGGCATCAGAATCAACTTAGATAAGACATAAATGTTTGGTATCCATCAAGCACAATTAGATCTGTTATCTCATATCTTTAAATGTAAAACTGCCAATTTTCCTATCAAGTACTTAGGTTTACCTCTCCATGATAGGAAACTTAGGGTTCTAGATTGGCAATTCCTAATATCTAAAATTGAGAAAAGACTACCAAATTGGAAAGGACAATTACTGTCCATTGGGGGGAGACACACTTTACTAAATTCAGTTCTCTCATCCATTCCTCTATATGCTTTGTCTTTATACAAGGTCCCTTTAACTATACTTAAGGACATTGATAAAATTAGATGTAGATTTTTGTGGCAAGGCACCTGTAGCTCTAGGAAAAAAATTGCTTTAGTTAATTGGAGGAAAGTTTGCTTAGCCAAACAATATGGTGGTTTAGGTGTTCTTAACCTTAGGGATATGAATATCTCCTTATTAGTGAAATGGTGGTGGAAATTAAAAGATCTCCAGTATTCTAGTAATTGGAAAACTTTACTTACATATCTTTACTGTACTAATTCAGCCCTTCACACTCCTTCTTCATTTTGGAAATCTCTTATGAAACTAAACCCTCTAGGTAAATGTAGTGACAGCTATACACCTGGTAGACACTCTCAGGTAAGGTTTTGGGAAGACATTTGGTATGAAAACTGTGCCTTGTCTTCTAGGTTTCCTCAGCTATATGAAAATTGTGTCAATCAATCAATCTTGTTTTCAGATGTGATAAACTCACAGGGGCAAAGTGTCATATTCAGAGACACATTAACAGGGGTCTCCTTAATGGAATGGAATCAACTCCTTCATATTTTGAGTCATCTATCCTTTACCCACTACGATGATAAACTGGCATGGAGATGGGACTCCTCAGGGAGTTTTAGTGTTAAATCACTTTACCAACTAGTTAATTATAGGGGTATCTTAGTAGCTGATCCATTACTTTGGTGGTCTTTACCTTTACCACCTAAAATCAAAATCTTTATGTGGCTTGCCTTTCATAATAAGATTCTGTCTAAACTGAACTTGAAGAAAAAGGGCTGGACTGGGGATCCTACCTGTGTGTTCTGTTCCCACAGTGAATCCGTTAACCATTTGTTTTTGACCTGCCCTTTAGCCACACAAGTATGGTGTTGGCTTGGCAAAACACCATTGCCTTACACTCAATGGACCAACATGAAAGCAGTTTTTGATTTTGTTCAACTATTACCAACAACTGAAAAAACAGCATTCCTAATGATTTTTAGTGCTACATGTTGGACTATATGGAAACATAGAAATGAAGTTTGTTTTCATAATATCTAACCTAAAACGGCTAGGAACATTATTTACCTCGTAATTTCCTTGATTGTTTATTGGACAGGGAGTAAGAAGATTAAAAACAAGGTGAGGCAAGAAACACTCAAATGGATACCAGATGCTGAGCTTATGGAGGCTGTGCCCCTGCGGGTGATATGGCCTGGTGCAGAGGAGAGCGAATCTTTTCAGATGGAAGAATCAGATGCTGATAATTAGCTTAGTCTACCCCTGAATAGCCTAGTGCACTTTTGTAGCTATAAAACTGTGTGTGGCTGTCTTAATATGTGTTTTTGCTTGACAGTAAACATAGAAGGTGGAGATCTCGTAGTATTACTTAGATATTGGTAGCAGGGAGGAGGGCTGTGTAGCCTTCCTCTATTGGGATCGTTCCCTTATTTTGTAACCGACAGTTTCTCTAATGAAACAGGGCCTTAAAAGCCTTTTTAACCAAAAAAAAAAACTAACCTTGATGGTAAGAGAATAGTGCTAACTCAAAGCTATTCGGAATAGTAAAAAAATTGTTTGGATGCATATTTGGAATAGAGTTTGGAGGGAATGCATATTTTTTTCGGGGTGAAGAGGGGTCCAATCGCTATTCCAACTTTTTGTTGGGATAGCTGAACAGTTCTATTCTGCTTGTTCCGAATAGCATGTGAGATTGTTTGGTTGCCCTTTATTTAGAATAGCACTGCTATTCTAAGAATAGCCTTATTCTCATACGAGGTTATCCGTGCTAGTTGCAAGTGAAAGAGAAAACATAGCAGTTGAAATCATAAAAATATATTTAATGATACATGAAATCATGGAATGCAATCTCCAGCAAAGTCACCAATGTTTTGAGTAGGGAAGGGGCGGTATATGTCTGATTGGAGCCGTCTGATTTCTTTCTATTAAGATTTATATTCACTTGATCTGTATGAATTTTAAAGATTCTCACGCACATCTTGTTACGAATGGGACGGTTCTAATTCACAACAACAAAGTTAGCACTTATCGCGAGGGAACTCCGTCGCGAAAAGTCAATTTTTATCCTCGCAAAAAGTCTTTGATTCTTGTTGTGATTCAGCATCCAACTATTTATAATTAGTGTTAGATTTATTTTTATTTGAGTAGTCTTTTTCTATTACCCCTGATTAATAGATGAGTTATTTGTGTAACATTTAGTTGACTATATATATTCACCATTAAACTTATTTGCATTGGAAGCAAAATGAATTCTTAGTAGGTTTCTAACAAGAATTTCAAAAATGTTGACTACTATACCTGAAAGGCAGTGTTGAATCCTGCTAATAATTAAAGTGATATATTATTAGGTTGACTTTCTATATTTCAAATAAATTCAAATATTTTTTATGATTTATCACCTGCGGTAATACATGTATTCACTTTCTCTAAACAAGAGACATCTCGTCAAAAATATTTGTATTTATGAAACGGTTTAAAGAGCAGATAGACCAAACCAACCATTCAGAGAAATATATGTTGTATTGATTCTATTGAATATAGTTTTTATTTCTTTTTTAAATCAGGAATTCACAAAGAAATGATTCATAATGATGGATAATATATAAGATACTTCCACAATTACTGCCATAAAAATATGACTTTACACATCAGATGGCCATTATATTATGTTAACTGTTCAATAAAAGTTTGTCAACCGAAATTATAATTTTACATATATAATCTTCCTAATAAGTTAAGGTGTAATCCAGGGTTTTTAATTGCAATCTGTCGTTTTAAGTCAAATATGTATCTTACTAACATAATAATAATGACTCTCAAATCAATACAATAATAACAAATTGACAACAGATGCATGCTCAAACTCAAGACAGCGGTGATCATATTCGACTGGCTCATTTCAATTTCAAGTTTATAATTAGTTTGTGAAATTTTTTGGATCAGGTGCACACAAATCTTAATGCGGATCACGGCTTCCACCGAATATCAAATAAAATACTAACATTAAAAATACATGGTGGATATTACTGGCATTTGAAGCACTTTCTCATATAAAAATAAATTTTGAAAAAACTGCTATGTACCCCATCAATACTGATCAAATAAGTGAATTACCCTCTTATTTTCGATATACCACAGCCAACTTTCCTTTGCAATATTTAGGGTTACCAATACATACTCAAAAAATACAACAATCTGATTGGGCTTTTCTCATTGATAAAGTAGAAAGAAAATTACAAAACTAGCAGGGCACCCTACTATCTCTTGAATTCAGATTCAGTGAAGTAACCCAATTTTTAGGTTTTAGATCGGGACCGTCAGATTTGATTCCACGACAATCCATTCTGAAGTGGAGCGCACACATCCCGAGCCACGGATTCGAATCCCGAGGCGATCTCGAGCGACGGATTCAAATCGGACTGTCCCGATTGAAAACTCAAAAATTGGATTACTTTAGGGGATCCGGACCCCCTATCTTTTGGGGGTAGACTTACCCTTCTCAATTCAGTGTTGTCTGTTGTTCCTTTATATGCACTCTCTATTTTTAAAATCCCCAAATATGTTATCAAGAAGATTGATCAAAACAGACGCATATTTCTTTGGCAAGGGACAAGTAATAATAAGAAAAAATATACATTAATTAGTTGGCAAATATCTTGTTTTGCTAAGGAATTTGGAGAGTTAGGAATATTATTAGATTTGAGACAAATGAACTTTTCACTACTGATGAAGTGGTGGTGGAAATACAATGATCCAAATTATCATAGTAATTGAAAACATCTCATCACAGTAAAGTATTATTCAGAGACAAAAGAACTAGTTTCTCTGCATTCTGGACAGCTATTGTTAGACTAGATACCTTAGGCAAAATAAGTATTTTAGTTACACCTAGAGTAAATACATCAGTATTATTTTGGAAAGATATTTGGTACCAACAATGCAGTCTTGTTTCTAGTTTCTCATACTTGCGCCTGATGTCTTTTAAATATATAACTCGATTTGCTATCGGGTCGGATTGCAAATGCATAATTCTATCGAGTAGTATAAACGAGTGTCGATTCACAGGGAATAAGGTTTATGGTCTTCAGTGATTAAACCTTTGAAAAACTAGAAAAAATCTGAAATCAAAGAGTTGTTGTTGTGATCAATGTATTTGGAAAAATTAAAAGTAAAATAAAAATAGAGATGTGAATTTCTAAGGTTTTGGCACACCGTTGTTACTTCAATCCGCTTTGATTCTTACATTATTTAATGTTAGTTTTCAGTTGTTGTATGGGGGTTTCTAATCCAATTTAGTGATTATCACTTTCACGCATAACCACCCTACTAATCAAGATATCCTGTTAAGGCTTGTCTTGACTAGTTCAAGGAGATCTGTGACTAGCCCAAAGGTCTCAGCCTTCACTTGCCTAGGTTTCTCGTCTGGCCTTTTTGGGTGTCCCCATGGTAAGGCACGACAATGCGACATTCATCTGCGAATGCCGAGACTCTCATGTATAATTTTGTTGATCCAACTAATGGTATCCCCGGTTAAGGTTTCCCCACATTAATCTAGTATTTTTATTCTCTCTTATCCCAATTTGATTAGTCTAAAGATGACGATCTCTCATGCGTGGCCACCGCATGACTGTCTAGACTAATAAAACAAAATCAAGTAAGATAGAACATAAAACGCAAAAACAATCGAACAACAAAAGACTAAAAATGATCAAATAAAAGTATATATTAAAGCATCATGAGTAACAAGATTTACTGTCAACTCTAAGAATCTAAAGTTAGCCGCGGAACGACATGTTTACAAATAAATAAAAGAAAGATACAACCATACATGAAGTACCCTCCTACTTAGTCTCTACACACTCCTCTCTTCTCACTTAATAAAATAATCTAACCAAAATTATAAAGATATGTTTCAGTTCTGTCTAGAGGGCTTATATAGGAGTGGAGGCGCGCCTGGAGATGAGTGGAGTCCAAGAAATCTGATCTGGATACAGCTGGCGCAGTTATTCACCAAAGAGCGCCTCGGATACGGTATGTATTAGCTAATACGAACCATACTCCCACTGTGTCGCTGAGGGAGTTAATGCGTATTCGACCATCCTTGGTCTGTACTAAGGCTCTGGTCCATATTGGTGAATACGGTCCGTACCAGAGCCTTAGCCGATGAGCTGCGCTATTTCGATCGACCCAATTTTTGCTCCAAATGATGTAAAATAGCCCCAAAACATGTTTTCTGCACTAAAACATAAATTAAAGCAACAGTAACCTTTTTCATAGATTAATTAAACATAAAGGTGAGAAAATAAGACAAAATCTAAGCCAAAACCCCACGTAATTCACTATCATTTTGAGCTTGATCAGTTATATGTACTAATCCAGATATCTAATTGCAGGAGGGAGTAAATTCACAAGGGGCAGCAATCAAATTTAGAATATATCTCACAGATATTGAGTATTCTGAATGGCTATCTCTTTTAACAATAATTAGTTCCATTTCTTATACACATAACTCAGATCATCTAAGTTGGAGATGAGAATCTAATGGTAAATTTACAGTTAGGTCCCTTTATAAAATTCTTAACTATAGAGGTATCTTACCTCAACAACCCATGCTTTGGTGGTTTATTCTAATTCCTCGGAAAATTAGGATTTTCATGTGGCTCACAAAAAAAAAAATACTAAAGATAGACTTATTAAGAGAAACACCAAAGAAAAGAGATTCTTACTAAAGATTGGAAATAATACATGCCAGTTCTGTGATCATGCAGAAACACTGGATCATCTTTTTTTGCAGTGCTCATTTGCCAAACAGATTTGGTATTGGATGGGAGCTTGTTGCACTATCAGTGTGACATGGCACAAATTCTTAGACATAATTCAGTTTGTTTGTCAGCTGCCTAAAAAATCTAAAGTAGCATTCCTATTAGTTGTTAGTGCTATTTGCTGGACGATTTGGATGCACCGAAATGATTTATGTTTTAATTCAGGCCCTGCTAAAACTCCTAGACAAATTATATTTCTAATCCTGTCTTTGATTCAATATTGGTCAGGTCATGTGACAGTTCATATTCAAGATGAGACATCACTATGGCTTCCTGTTAACACAGATGAAATTCCTCTTAATAGCTGGCACCCAGATGGCTATCAGATGGCACCAGATGACTATCAACTGATAGAATATGGAGGGGACAACAACTCGCTCAATGACTATCAGCTTAGTAGTAGTTTGTTGGATATACTTTGGTGTTCTATTTTGGTACATACCCATATGAAGTATCAGATCTGTGATGCAGGGTATCATTTTTATGTGAGATAGTGCTGATAGAACAGTATCCTGTAACTTAATTTTGGTTTCAGTAATAAAATGGGCTTCGGCCTTATATTAAAAAAAAAAAAATATCAAATCAAATATATCTTATATATTAATTTTGAATGCCTGAGTAAACTGTGTCATCTACAGTAGAACAGACAGACTGGTCCCACGTTTGTTGGACCGCCCCCACTCTCTTCTAAAAAGCCTTCAAATATTAAACAAAACAATTTTAGAGCCCAGCCCAATTAAATTGAGCCTTCTATCCAAAGGAGGCAAAATTTGCTCAACCACCGGCCAGTACTTTATTGGGCCATATTATTAGGAATGATGGTTTTTAGCAACCCTTTAGAAGTGGTAGGAAACGAGTTGGATATCATTTGACCTAATTTGTATTTATGTGGGGATATGGATGCAAACGTGGATAGGATAGATACCTGTGAAAAAATATGAAGATGATGAATTTATGTGGTATTATCCATGATAAATAGAGCTCACTCTAATATATGAGGAACATAAAAATCAGGAGGGATGTAATTTATAAAATTTAGTGCTATAAAATACCACATTTTCATATTTCAAAATTTTTAATGTAAAATTTTAAGATCCAAGTGTCAAATTCAAAATATTGATCTTTTTCGTTTTAACAAGAGATGCGTGCCCGTAAAATTTTATAAGTTTTAGAGTTCATTTCATACTAGATTAAGTGATAATAAATAAACGGATTTAGTTAACAATGACAAATTAAATTTAGGAACCTGATAATAATCTCTCAGAAATTCTCTAACTCTAACTATCTTTGATCAGGATTATCTTCTAGAAAGTTGCCGAAATTTTTATTTTTAACATTTTAATAAAATTCATTAATAAATTAACCATCGTTTTCGGTCAATTCGAAATTTAACACGGCCGCAGAATGCCGGAGCGGACCCATATGGGGGGTACCGCAGAATGCCGGAGCGGACCCCCATATGGGTCCGCATAATGCCGAAGCGGCCCCAGGGCCGCATAATGCCGGAGCGGTCCCCGGCCTATATATAGGGCCGCAGAATTCCGATTTCATTACATCTCTTTTGAAGTTTGAATCCCTTCGACCTCGGGTAAGTTTTCTTCTTCTTCTCTTGTTTTAATTTTTAGTGTAGAGTAGTAATTAGGTGTAGGTTTAGGGTTTAGGATTAGGATTTAGGTTTAGAGTTTAGATTTAGGATTTAGAATTAGAATTGTACCAAAATTTAATTCGATTGTACCCAAATTTAAATAGAATTGTACCTAAATTTAATTCGATTGTACCCAAATTTAATTAGAATTGTACCCAAATTTAATTAGATTGTACCCAAATTTAATTCGATTGTAACCAAATTTAATTAGAATTGTACCTAAATTTAATTAGATTGTACCCAAATTTAATTCGGTTGTAACCAAATTTAATTAGAATTGTATCCAAATTTAATTAGAATTGTACCCAAAGTTAAACCGGACTTTTACCAAACTCTCATATTTGACCAAATATTATCCAATACAGCATGAGTACCAGTAGAGATATACCATCCTCCAGTAGGGGTACACAGCATGCTCCTACAGCCACGCCATACGAGATGTCTCAGTACATCGAGACAGCGTTGGCGGATGTTCCGGGTATCCGGAGTCGCACCGACAGGGTCAGCGACTTCTTGTGGTACCCGAATGCGGAGCATCGGATATTAGAGGCTGCCACTGGGGTAAGTAAATTTGTCATATTTATAAATTTGTCATCTCGAATTTTCGATGAATGAACTTGATCTGATTATTTACTTAAATGCAGGGTTTGGATGCGGTTACGGTTCGTCACAACCGCCAGCATCTACGGTACCAGTCGGCGTACGGGGGGGTTTTACGCTCGATGGGATTGTACCAGATATCCCAGATGGCCGAGGAGAATGCTGACGAGGGCTTATCTTCTGGCCTCGTTGAGCGATGGCGTCCGGAGACGCACAGCTTTCATCTCCCCCATGCTGAGATGACAGTCACCCTACAGGACGTCAGTTGCCTGTGGGGTATGACTATTATTGGGGAGCCGGTCACGGGCGTCGAGTACGGAGATTTTCGTGCATTGTGCTTAGAGCTATTGGGTATCCTGCACGAGGATCTCCAGAAAGCGAAGAAGAGAGGTGATAAGACTGTGGTCTCGCCCAGCTGCATCAGCTTGGTAAAGCGCGGGCGAGATTTCAGGTCTTTCCGGATCGAGCAGATCAGGTATTTGCTTGTACAAGATTTAATTTAAATAGTATTATATTTATTTTCTTGTAAGTAATGTTCTAATTTAAATCTTTAACAGATGGATGTCGCGCCAGTGTAAGAAATTTTATTAATTCACTACTTCAACTATGGCTTTTTGATTGGAATATGTAACATTTGTTGTAATTCGTACAGACCTTACATAGATTGGTATCAGGATCACGGCGCGTACACCATCTTCATTGAGGGCTACATCGCCGACAACCCGCACGAGCGGGTACCGAAGCCGAGGGATCGTAGAGGACGGATCCACGGTATTATCCCCGCCGGCGCACCTCTCGCAGCCACGGTATTTTTAATTTGAAGTTTCAAATTCAAAAATATTAATATTTACAATTGTACAACTTCTTCATAATTTTTTCAATTTTCAGGCATTATATCTTGTCAAGAGTTGCGTCATAGGGGCTACGATGGCCGTCACCAGGGGATGGAAGAGGCTCGGGAAGGTCATCCTCAAGCACAATGTACCCGCGGTGTGCCAGTGTGGGTACAGGGCGCGCCTCGACTCTCTACTGAGGTGCGCTGGCTTGGGCGGTGTTGATGCGGTCGACGACATATCTGACGAGCCCGATGTCTATGTCCCCTACACTGGTGATGAGGACGTGTTTGCAGGCGTCCATGATGCTGAGACGGTCGGTCAGGCGTTCGACCGAGGTGCCGAGTTGATGCGCCGAGCCGCACAGGACGCCATGGGATCCCAGGCTAGGATGCCTACCGAGGTATAATTTAAATTAAAATACATAACTGTGATTTTTTTCTTATTCAATACATTATCTAATTTGTAAGTTACTACAGGGTGGACACGAGGAGGACCTGGGCTTTGATATCTCCACTGATTATGGCACAGAGGGAGATGGACTGTATTCCCCAGGTTACAGTCCCACTCAGACAGTACCTCCTGCCTATGAGCCAGGGTATGTTCAGACAGATCCCATCCCGCCGTTCCCTGGCCAGTCCTCACAGCAGGTACCTCACCCTTCCCTCCTCGATGACCCTATTGCCAGACATGCGTTTTTATTCACGCAGGCTGAGTCTGGACAGACCACAGTTTTTGGTCCTGGGGTCCAGCAGACATCCGAGATTGAGGAGGTTCTCCAGGAGCCGGTTCAGTCTACGGATGTCCAGGCATCCAGCTCAGTATCCTCCGAAGATACAGACGAGACGCCACTATGCAGGCGGGGTTGGGGGTTTAGGAAGAAGAAGGCGAGGACGGTGTTTAGTCCAGAGCCGTAGATTGTTAGATGTTTTGTTAGATTGGTAGATTCTTATTTGGAGTATTGGTAGATGTTTTGTCAGATACTTATTTATTTCGTTGATTAGTTTCTTGTTTGTTTGATTTTGTTGTTATTTATTTATTTTGTTGATTTTATTTTCTCAGAGTACACAAAAGAATTTCAAAGAAACCACATATCTAAAATATCTAAAATATTTCAAACGAACGACCAAAAATACGATACGACCAAAAATCAATTTAAACTGCATTCGAAACTAAATAACACTTAACATATATACAATTTCGTATTTCTAAAATAAAAAATAAAGGGACCGCTCCGGCATTATGCGGCCCTGGGGCCGCTTCGGCATTGTGCGGACCCATATGGGGGTCCGCTCCGGCATTCTGCGGTACCCCCCATATTGGTCCGCTTCGGCATTCTGCGGCCGTGTTAGATTTGAAATTGACCGAAAACGATGGTTAATTTATTAATGAATTTTATTAAAATGTTAAAAATAAAAATTTCGGAGAAAGTTGCCAATAAATTTACAGTTGACGCGTGCAAGTGTTGATACCTAACATACCAAGTCTTTTTAAAGACCAGATGATACGTCCTATCTCGGGAGATGAGGCCGTATGGGAGATTGGGCTGAGTTGGGTTCGCCCTGCCAAAGGATGGCAAGCCGAAGTAAAGATCGAGTTAGGAACTCGGGGTGGATTGTGAGAGATTCGGACTCTGACCTGTATGATCTCTCTCTTGGTTAAAAGTTGCGTCCCCTGTTTCCTGGGGCTTCCTGCCTTATATAGTCCAGCCATAACCGCCATCTCGGGCGTTATGGGGGAACGTGGGCAGTTATGTCGTCCGTTATTGGGACGTGGGCATTAAACCAGCCGTTTCTGGGACGTGGACATTAAGCTAGCCGTTTCCACGACTATCCCGTATATCGAGTTGGGCCTCGGTTTAGTGGATCTTTGGGCTTTTTCATATGACGTCGGGTTGGCCTTGTAAAGGTCCGAATCCCAGTCTTTCATGGCCCAGTTTGGAACAAGTAAAAGGGCATGTGGAACATGGCCCTATCATTAGCCCCCGAAGTCGGAATGCATCGGCGAGATGCTTTCGACTTGAAGGTGAATAATTCGTAAAACACGGTTTTTATTACCGACATTTGTATATTAGTCGAGCTGTAATAACAAGGGTGTGGCATATGTCGGATACATGTCTTGTTACGAGCGATAATGTGTTATCATATACCTATCTCGGTATACCTCCGACAGTTAATGTATTAATATATATATTTTTTTTAGGTGCCCACCGTGAGGCAAGTAAGATGGTGTCCGAGTTAGAATTTGACAAGGAAAATGGTATCCGAGTTAGTCAAAAAATGAAAGAAGTGAAACATAGAAGCTATATGTAATCATTGATATTTCAAGAATAGAACAAGTCGGAATATAAGAAAACATCGAAATCATACAACGCCTCGATCTAGTAAAACATCGAAATCATACAACGCCTAATTAGACTAAACATGAGACATGATATTATAAAGTGCCTGGAAGAATATTTCCACCATGGGCGCTGTCTGTCATGTCACGCCTTCCATGCACCGTGATGGCCATGTTCAGCTAAAAGACGAGTGTGATGTCGCTTTTCTAAGTTGAAAATCACACTTACACCATGTCATTGTCGGTATCCTCAAAGAGGTTATCCGATATGAGCTCGGGTTCAGTGGCGGTGTACAACGTTGGACCTCCGGTATTGCGTGATAAACACCCGGGACATTTTCAAAACCGGCGACGAGGGTTTGACCGGCCTTGGATGTCATAATGGGTGAAGCAACTCCACTCATGGCACCCCCGACATTTCACCATCTCGTGCTTGTCTTCTTTGTAACGGCAGATAATGCACCTACGCATCTTGGGCTCGAGATTGAATTTATAAATGTTGTTCTCGTCTTCCTTGGTGAACGAGGGTGCGTTAGCAAGGGTGAGGTCAAGAAGGTCACCGATTTGGAGGTCCTCATTCGTGAGCATCCAATCCAAATCTTTTTCGGGAAAATGTTGGAGGAGGGTCCATCGCTCAGGCCGAGATAGGGCCCGTATTGTGTCCCGACAATATCGAGGATTAGGGGGAGGTGAGTTGTGGCCTTGCCTTGATGGTTGGACATCGCGACTATGACCACGATCAAGGGGTGTTTTGTTTTTGGAAGCAACTCTCTTGAAAGGCATCTCGGAAGTAGATAGGTGAAAAATGATAAGAGGTAAAGAGTGAAATGTGCCCTTTACCGTATGGTGACGCTGGTATTTATAGTCGTTAGGGGAAATATTGTCATAAATAAGCGTGTGCCATATTGCCTAAATAGGTAGCCGCCAGCTACTAGCCATAAATGTCATTGGGCAGTGTGCCTCGTTAATGAGATGACAGGCTTTCGGCATTCCCGAGATGGTTAAATTGACTCGCATTAAGCAACATTAAGTAATAAAATGCTTATGCAAAACATATAAGAATCAAAACAACACGAGATAGAAACCTCGGCTAAGTTTACTACATGAACATAAATGTAAAGTTATAAAGTTGACATAGAATTAAAACAAAAGGCGGGCTAGTCCCGCGATAATTTATAAAGCTAATCCTATTCATGACGGGAGCGCTTAGCCCGGCGTTCTTGATCCAGACATCTCCTGCAGGTGAAGGATGTGAAACGGGGATCACCATGGTTCCGAGGTGACCTGCGGGCTAGACATCCGGGATGAAAAGCTTCTTCGCATCCATCACAATGGAACATGTGCCGATAATTCCCTCGGGTTTGACAAACGGCACATCTATCCCAAGCTAACGGGTCATCCACAGATTCTCCGGGGATAGCTGGGGTTGCTCGGCATTGACGTCGGGATTTTCACGTCGAGGAGACGTGTGTAATGATGGAATATCAACATTCTCCTTTTTAATCAGGTCCGTCGTGAACTTGTTATCTGTCATCGTGCTAAAACCCGAGTTGGGAGGGATAGCGGTGATTATTGGGTGTCCCGTTTAAAGGGAGACGGAAGAAATATTTATAGTATACCGGCATTAATTATATGACGCATCGTCTTCCGTTACCCTCCGTCAGCCATCAAATCAGGCATCAAATCAGTCAGGGGTATGGGTGTACGGTGCAATCCGTGATTGACACCTGTCATTATTCAGCTCGGCGAGAGCTCGAAGCGCGGGAATCGAGGCATCGTCATGATGAAAGGTGGCCACGCGACGTTTCGAGGCCTTGTTTCGAAATTCGTGCAAGTATTGAGCGGGAAAAATGGGGACCCATATATATATACACTCCTGCCCGAGCCGTCATTCATTATCGTTTATTTGGAGCAAATCAACCTCGGAGCCATATTTACCAGTAATCTTGATTATAGCATAGGGAGTTCAGAGTTGTCAGATAACGTCGGAAAATACGTCGGACAAAGACCGAGTTACGAAGGAATCTTACTACAAGGTAACACTTCATCATCTCGGTAGTCGACTTTGTATTGATTAATTTTATAGTAACTTGTATAATTATTGCCGAGGTCAATAGTAATGTAATGACCACATAGGCATGGTAATGTTGCCAACCTAATCGATTTGTATGTGATAAGTCGGTTAATATGATACCTTTAGAAATAACAAATAACGGTTACCTAAGCCAACCATGTTTCTTCGTAAATTTAGACATGGCCGAAGAGCATGAAGGATCTCGGGACCAATCTCCGGGTGCTCCAGCAGAGTTGTCCCCAATATCGCGTCAATCTTTTCGCCCAGGTAGGGGCAAGAATCTTTTTGGTATGTCTCCTCTTCACCCTGATGCCTTGCCAGAGGATTGTGAGGAGCAGTATGGCGAAGGGAATGATGAAAATGTTGAAGGTTCACCTCGTGGCGAACTCATAGTGGCCCAGGCGGGGACATCGCACGGATCCTCGAAGCCTAGAAAGAAAAAGGCAAAGAAAGAGGTCGTGCCCCGAGATGGTCATGGGGATGACTTAATATTTCCGGTATCTGCCGGTATCTCTCCGAAAACGGTCGTCCGATGTATAAAGAGGAGATCGAGCGTCAGGATAGTGAGAAGAAAGCAAAGCGTTATAAACGCAAAGCCGAAAAGTATAAAGAGGAGATCGAGGATCTGAAATCCAAGCTCGAGGTCCAAACTAAGGAGTTGGAAGAGGCGAGATCCGAGAATGCCCATATACGAGATGAAGCACGGGACTTGCCAAGAAAACACCTCAGCAAATTCTTAGGCAGCCACGCCTTCGCACAAGCCGTTCCGTGTGCGGTGAAAGATATGATGACGCATACCGTATATAGTTATCTTAAAATGATGGGGGGTTTTTATCCGTTTAAACCCGAGCATGTCGGGTTTACGGCAGTGGAGCCGGAAAATCTCGTGATCAGGGATCTGTCTAGCTATGGTTGGGACGAAGAGAAGGATGTACTCCTGAACCCGGATGGCTCTCTATTCAAGGAGGAACTCCAACTCGAGAATCATCCTTCAGCGGGCATTGTTCACCCTTTGCCTAAAGACAAATGGCCTGAACATCTTGATCTTCCTGATGTTGCCCCTGAAGCGGAACTTGAAAATCTTCCTTCTGATGCTTCGTCCGAGGGGGGAGAGGATGATACCGAGATAAGGGATGTCGAAGAATATGTCGAGGTGGAGGTTGCCGATGAGGAACAAGAAGATGAAGGAAACACTTCTCGTCGTAATGAAGGAAATACCGCTCCCTCAGAGGCGAAGCTCCTTACTCCTTGTAAGTAAGGTCTATAATCGCAATCACCAAGATGTTAGATTTATGCCTGTCCGTACTAATCGTTCTGTTTTGTTTGTAGGAAGGACCATGTCGTGTTTCGGAAGCAACGCCGGCTTATGTAATATATTTGTACCCCCGAGATGTGGGGGATTTAAAGCTGTTGTATTGTGTACTCTTTTTATTTACACCCCCGAGATGTGGGGGTTATAACAGAAATTTTTGTAATAATATTTGATACCTCCGGGATGTGGGAGAAAAAGTTAGATGTAACTTGTTTCTTTTACTCGTATGTTTCTTTGCCCGAGGTTGAATTTTTTTGTTTCTTTCAACTTTATCTCGGTTGTATGCTTTGATTTTCAAGTAAAGTGTACTTGGTAATATATCCATGCCCCCCCTTTTTTTCTTTATTTTTGACGAAAATGGTCAATGTGGGGGGACATGTACGTCGCGCAAACGTATGCGTTACCCCGATGGGTTTTCGATAAATGTTCGCGACATAATAAAAGTCATGTTACTGGTTTACAGTCATCGTCCATTAGGACTGCATAAATTTATGTCGCGTATCTCGGGATTTTAACATATTTCGTTGCCTTAGCTTTCGTTCATATATATCGGACCCAATACACAAGACACAATTGTAAAAAATATCATATATATTGATAAATGCTTAGCATCATACAAAAATTGTATCGTGGGCTAAGTGAATACATAAGGAGAAAGTAAAAGGCCTATCTCGCCCTGAGTATCTCGTGGCTAAAAAATATAAAAACGACATATATTAAGTGTAGAATTTACGGAGATGGCAAGTGTTCCATGGACGAGTTAGTATGAAACCACTCGGGTCTTCCAATTCATAAGCGCCTTTACCTCGCGGGCGAATGATCTTAAAGGTACCTTCCCATTGAAGAGCAAGTTTGCTGACATGTTTGCCAGTCGCTTTCACAGTTTTGAGTACCAAATCGCCCGGCTGGAATTCCCGGGGTACCACGTGTTTGTCAAATGCACGTTTAACCCTGCGTTGGTACTCCATTGTGCGGATGCGGGCCTTCTCCCGACCTTCTGTGATGAGGTCGAGTTCCGCGGTGCGAGTTCCGCGGTGCGTGCGTCGTGGTTGTTGTCAGTGGAATATGTCAAAGTACGGAGAGATGGTTCCATCATTTCGATTGGAGTGACTGCTTCCATGCCGAACACCAGAGAATACGGAGTTTGCTGTGTGGCCTCTCTAGGTGTAGTACGGTAGGCCCATAGAATTCCATCAAGTATGTCAGGCCAATTCTTTCTGTTTTCGGCAACTTTCTTCTTGAGGCCATCCAGAATAGTGCGGTTTGTGACCTCGGCTAAGCCATTGCTAGCAGGGTGACTGACCGAGGTAAAGTTGTTCTGAATGCCCAGGTTGGAGAGAAAAGTCATGGTGCGTGCTGCGTTGAACTGCGTACCATTGTCCGAGATGAGAGCATGTGGTATGCCAAAACGACAAATGATGTTCCGCCAGATAAACTTCTCTGCTGTTGCGGCAGTGATAGTGGATAATGCCTCGGCTTCGACCCACTTAGTAAAATACTCGACAGCTACAATAATCCAACGGCCCCGTCCAACAGCTTTGGGAAATGGCCCGACTATGTCTATTCCCCATAAGCCAAAAGGCCAAGCTCCCGAGATGGATATCTGATCGTAAGCCGGGATATTGCTCAACTTGCTGTGGTATTGGCATCGCTCGCATTTGCGGACTAGGTTTGCCGCATCATGTTGCATGGTTGGCCAGTAAAAGCCGGCTCTGAGGATTCGTTTGGCAAGAGTTTTCGCACCCTGGTGGCTTCCGCAGATGCCTTCATGTACCTCAGATAGCATTTTGGAGGCCATCTCCTCATTGATGCATTTAAGCCAAGGACGCACGTACCCCCGTTTGTAGAGTTGATTGTTGAATACAGAGTACATCGGTGCGATCCTTTTCAAACGTCGGGCTTCCAACTGATCTGTGGGGAGAACCCCGGTGTTAAGGAAATTCCACATCGGGGTGAACCAGGATTCACTGGGTTCACCGATGGCGAGTACGATTACAGTATCGAGGTTGATGCTAGATTCCGAAACATCCATAACAATCACGGGCCGATCTTTGTCAAGGTTGCCCGCGGCGCCAAGTTTGGATAAAGCATCGGCTTGGCAGTTCTTGTTGCGCGAGACATGCTGGATATCAACCTCGTCGAAATGGCTTTTGAGCAAGTGAAACTGCTGTCGGTACTTCCGCAACTTCTCGTCCATAACTCGGCATTCATCGTTTATCTGTTTGACTGCTAACTCGGAGTCACTACGAAGATGGACCTCGCGAGCGCCCAATTCTTTAGCTAGTTTAAGGCCTGCTATCATGGCTTCATATTCCGCGGTGTTGTTTGTTACTGGGAATTGAAAATGGAGAGCATAATTCAAGGTTTCCCCGTGGGGACCTGTCAGGGATACCCCGGCTCCAGCCCCCTGTAATGAAGAGGCGCCATCGACATGGATAGTCCATCGTCCTTCGGACTCGGGAGGAACGCCGGAATACTCGGCGATAAAATCAGCGAAGATTTGCGATTTCAGAGCATTTTGTGGGTGGAAGGAAACGTCAAATTCAGACAACTCAAGCGCCCAAGCTAGCAATCGCCCGGATGAATCGAAATTCGAGAATGCCTTTTTGAGCGGGATTCCGGTGTATACTTTAATGGAGTGAGACTGACAATAGGGCCTCAGTTTTCTAGCGGCAATGACGAGAGCATATGCTGCCTTCTCAATCTGGGAATATCTTGTCTCCGCATCCCGAAGTACATGGGAGACAAAATATATCGGCTTCTGGTCTCGTCCTTCTTCCCGGAAAAGGGCGGCACTGACCGCGTGGCCCGAGGTTGCCAGGTACATTACAAGAACATCACCCGTGGTTGGTCTGCTGAGACATGGTGGATTAGCGAGATAAGCTTTAATTTTCTCGAAGGCTGTTGCACACTCCTCCGTCCATTCAAACTTTGCGGATTTGCGCATGGCTTTGAAGAAAGGGAAACATACGTCCCCAGATATCGCAATAAATCTATTGAGGGCGGCCAACTTGCCTGTGAGAGATTGCAACTCTTTGAGGTTTCGTGGTGGCTTCATATCGAGGATGGCTTGTGATTTTGAGGGATGGATCTCAATGCCTCGCATGGAAACCATAAAGCCAAGGAACTTGCCACCAGTCAAGCCGAAGAAACTCTTCTTTGGATTGAGTTTCATGTTGGCTGAGTTTAGTGTCGCAAAGGTTTCTCGGAGATCTCGGATATGGTCGAGGTCGGACATACTCTTAACAAGTAGGTCATCCACGTATGCCTCTACGTTTCGTCCAATCTGCCCATGAAACACAGTGTTGACCATGCGCTGGAAAGTGGCTCCGGCGTTGCGCAACCCGAAAGGCATGACTCGGTAGCAGTATAGCCCTGAGTTAGTTGTGAAAGCAGTTTTCTCCTCATCATCTTGGCTCATCCGGATTTGGTTATACCCGGAGAATGCATCCATGAAGCTGAGGTAGGCATGACCCGAGGTGGAGTCGACCAATTGGTCGATTTTGGGCAAAGGGAACGGATCCATGGGGCATGCTTTGTTGAGGTCAGTATAATCAATACACATACGCCAGTCGCCATTGGACTTCTTGACAAGCACGGGATTGGCTGTCCATTCAGGACATTCGACATTCGGATAAAACCGACATCGAGAAGCTTCTGTACCTCGCGTTTCACGGCCTGCTGCCGTTCTTCTCCCATGTTACGTTTCCGTTGCCTAACTGGTTTTGATCCTGACTTAATATGTAAGCGGTGTTCCGCTATTGATCTCGGAATGCCTGGCATGTCGGCTGCGGTCCAAGCAAAAACGGACTGGTTTTCTCGGAGAAACCTGACCAATTCCTCCTTTGCTTCCCCCTGTACTGCTCTTCCAATATTGAGCGTCTTGCCCTCACCTAAAACGAGTTGTTCGACTTCATCCGCGGGTTCAAGGGAAGTTTTTGCCTCAGCTTTATCTACCGGATCTAGTGCCAGGTCGGTGTTTGGAGGTAGAAAGTCAGTGCTCGAACGCAACCGCTGTTGGTTGGTTTTGGCGTCGGATTGATCGACCTGGTGGACAGAGTCTCCTTGACCTTGAACAGACGTTATGTAGCATTCTCGGGCCACCTGTTGTTGGCCGCTTTCTTCCCCTATGCCGTTATCAGTGTGGAATTTGATTTTCAGGTGTGAAGGGGAAATGACGGCGCCTATTTTGTTCAAGGTTGCTCTTCCTAGGATTGCATTGTACGCAGAAGGAGCATTGACGATGAGGAAGTCCACCATGACTTCTACTGTTCGAGGAAATGTGCCGAATGTCACTTTGAGCGGCATCATTCCCCGAGGTTGAAGGGCATCGCCCGTGAAACCTATCAAGGGTGAAATGTGTTGTTGGAGGGCGCGAATGTTGAGGCCCATTTGTGTGAAGGCCGATAGGTATAGGATGTCTACTGAACTTCCCGTATCAACTAACACCCTCTTAACCCTGTGAGTATTGATTTTGAGATTCAATACCACGGGGTCATCGTGTGGGCTGGAAATCTCACCTAGGTCCTTCTCGGAGAACGATATTGCTTCCTCGACCCGAGGTCGTTTTTTGTCGGTTTCAATCTGTAGAACAGTGGGGTACGGTTTTCGATTATCACGAGGTAATATTCTTCTGATGGTCCCGCGATGGCCACCACTGATCACGTTAATGACAGGGCTGCTCTGTCGTTCTTGGTGTCTAGTCTCGGGACCATCCCGGGTGTGAGAACCGGCCTCACCAACTCGGGGTCCCCGAAAGCTTGGGAGGGTTGTCGGATACTTGAAATCCGTCATTGACTGGCGGTAAATGTCTCTGGACAGGGGACCATCCTCGATTCCCATAGGCCGAGAGTAGGTGCCTGTCTTTTGGGATTCGAGTTCGGCTAGTTTGGCCGCAAGTCTGGTTTGGATCAGTTCTTCGACTTGAGCCATGTTAATGCCTCGAGGAGGGGTAGGTGATCGTCGATTCCTTCTTCGATCATCCCGGCGAGTCCTATCTCGACCTCGGGGTGGACTTCGTTCGCGTTCCCTGTGGGAGCGAGATTGTTCTCGGCGAGATGGTCTGGGTCCTCTGCCATGGTTGGCTGATTCTTGTTCGTTATAGTGGTGGACTACAGGACCTCCAGCATTGGGCTCCCTCTCGGGATCAGGTCCCCTATTCTCATCTTGCCCTTCCGGCCGTCGTCCTTCGTCGGGATGGACTCTTGTTGGCAAAGCATTATGGTCCCTTCGTTCGGATTGGACCTGTTGTTCTGGTGGGATAGGTGTGTCCGTCTCCTCACCAGTTCGGACCTGCACGAATTCTCTGTTCAAATTTCGTGGTGAAACATTTGCTGGTCGGCTGTGGATACGATTTGCGGACAGAGGTCGGGGTATAGGTGCGGTGGTTGGTAAGGTCTGATGTGCAGGTCGCGGTGGTGCTTGCTGAGAACACGGTATTGGACCTGTCATGGGGTACACCCCGTGAGTGCCTCCTGGGCCCCATTGCCCAGAGGGTGTTATGTAGGGATACTGGGGACCCGTTGGCATGTAAGGGGTGTAAGCGGCCGCGCCGTAGTGATACAACGGCGTTTGCTGAGGGTAATATGGTATGTAGGGTATCTGGTATGTACCAGTTACCGGCTTGTGCTCGGTGTAAAGGGGTCTAGTTGTGTTTCCTTCGTTGAATGGAGGTCGGTTAGCGATGTCGGGTCCCGTGTGGTGGGACGGTGCAAGTTGGGGACCAGGGGGTCGTATCCTCGAGTTGCTTGGCCTCGCCCGAGGAGGCTGACTGTGGGAGATGTTTCCCGTAGGCGGGGTTACCAAAGAAGGTGGTGTGATCGGTACTCCTGGCGGGGTTGTCACCCCGGGCGGGAGCGGGATTGATGTGTTTGGAAGCGCCATCTAATTCTCGGAGTGAACGAGGCGTGGCCCCACGGTGGTTGATACGTCCTATCTCGGGAGATGAGGCCGTATGGGAGATTGGGCTGAGTTGGGTTCGCCCTGCCAAAGGATGGCAGGCCGAAGTAAAGATCGAGTTAGGAACTCGGGGTGGATTGTGAGAGATTCGGACTCTGACCTGTATGATCTCTCTCTTGGTTAAAAGTTGCGTCCCCTGTTTCCTGGGGCTTCCTGCCTTATATAGTCCAACCATAACCGCCATATCGGGCGTTTATGGGGGAACGTGGGCAGTTATGTCGTCCGTTATTGGGACGTGGGCATTAAACCAGCCGTTTCTGGGACGTGGGCATTAAGCTAGCCGTTTCCACGGCTATCCCGTATATCGAGTTGGGCCTCGGTTTAGTGGATCTTTGGGCTTTTTCATATGACGTCGGGTTGGCCTTGTAAAGGTCCGAATCCCAGTCTTTCATGGCCCAGTTTGGAACAAGTAAAAGGGCCTGTGGAACATGGCCCTATCACCAGACATATTAACTCTTTATTAAGATGTACAGCTGGCGCTAGTTGGACTTTAATTTGAATTGATATCTTCCATAAATGCTCGTATCAAAAGTAAGACTAGTTAGTGTAAAATATTAACAAATATCAAGTACTTATACATAGCATATCAAGTATTATGCATAACATATCAAACATTTATATCTAACATATCAAATATCTATACAGATATACTTTTAAGTCTTATACTTAAGCTTTTAGGTCTAAATACTAAGAAGAAGAAAAACATTGCATATTAAGTTTTTATATCTAGCATATTAAGTTTTTATATCTAGCATATTAAGTTTTTATACATTGCATATCAAGAAGAAGAAAAACAACAGAGCAAATAGAACCCAAAAATATTTCAATGTGGATCTTATTTGAAAGAAAAAATATAGTACAAGATGTTCGTAGTTTTAGATTCGCAAAATTTCTCGCAAATCGTCGGAATATGGACGAGATTGAACGGAGAAAAAAAAAACCCTCATTTGAAAACCTGAAAAAGACGGATAGATGATGTGAGACAGAAAATAATAAATTTCCTATTTGTGATGTAAGTGTTAATACTTATGCGTGCAAGTGTTGATATATAACATATTAAGTGTGTGCGGAAAAAATAAAAATAAAACTTAAACTTGATAAAAAAGAAAATTTACAAAAGTTCAAAAAAAGAAAAATGGGTTGGAGAACTTTTTGAGTACCGGAAATGGAGAACTAGATAGTTTCTCAATATAAATTTTCTCTCAATTAGATGGTGACGAAGTGTGTATTAAATTTGAAGTAATTTAAAAATCATTTGTGATTCATAAAAGAACTGACAAAAGTGAACCACTCTTAAAGTCAATCGACGTTGATTTTCAAAATGCACTAAAATTTAATAAATACTTTATTTGTGGTACGTAAACAATAATATATATAACTGGATTGACATTGACAATTTTGGCAATATTTTTTTAAATCAAGTCAAAAGTATTTTTTTATAAAAATAAATATTTAGCATGTTGTGGTTGTGGTTGTTATAGATTGAGATTGTGTATTTGTATTTTGAGTGTCATTTAAAATTCTAACGAAGGCGGTTAAACACAGAAAATTACAAATTTTGAGTAATTTTCTAAATAGTAAAGCTTGCATCACTCTTATGACCATGATGAAGATAGTATGGATCATATTTCAAAATTAAAAATTACTTTTGACTACTATCAAAATTGTCAATAATTCCGACCCGGATTTTAATTAAGTCTTTGATAAGATTTTTTTTTAAGTTATCATCGTTGTCAAACAAGTTAGTCAAACATATCTTTCAATTATCCACTCACATTTAAATTTATATCTTCAAGTATATGATGCGAGTAAGGTGGAGTAAGTTACTCTACCTCTCTAGATGAATTTACTTACTCCACACTTACTTCTCTAGTGGATTAATTTAAACCATGAATTAAATTGTCAAACGAGATGTAAAATATATAGAGTAAGACAGAGTAAGCCATTTTATTCTCATTAACTTTACTTCACAATTATACATGACCTAAAAGCTTGCTATATTGCTTAAAATGTGCATTGGTGTCTGCACCGGTGTCACAAAAGATGAAAAATTAACTTACTGAACCAACTATTAATTAGCCGATTTATCTATCTGTAGCATTAAAAAAAATAAAAATTGTGCCATCAAATTAGAATTATTTCCATTTATGACGTTTCAGAAGAAAATGAAACGTCAGCATTTCATACCTGGAGAAATGCTAGTATAAATATTAAAAAAATTGAAATAGAATTTCACTAATATTTCACAAGATACAAAATGCTAGCAATACTAGTGTTCCTGTCATAAAAACATTTCTAACTTAATGTACAGCTTTTTTTTTTTAATATAATAGATTAAAAAATCTTGACTCCATCTAGTTTCATATTTTATGGCCCCTACATTGCATGAATTGAAAGCCACACGCAGCCCCATCTCCTGATTTTATGGCCCCTACATTGCATGAACAATGATATTAACACCACTTTTATATTATTAACACAACATTTTCAAATATATGTGTAAAATGGACAATTTTATTCCCCTCATAAATATTACTGTAGCTGTTATATCTTTTCTTTATATAAATTATATGTTACGATCATTTATTACTTAATTAATTTCTATAATTGTTGAATCTTCTCTTCTTGTTTTGTAAACCTTTTAAAATAAGTGAAAAAATCTAAAATCAAGCATTGAGTGACATGAGAATGAATGAATCTATTATATTGCTTTTTCTATTTTTTTTAACAAATTTAATAAATAATTTAATATATATATTTGAATCTGGCTAATATGCTACGCGTAGCATAGAAGGCCTCCGTGCTACGGCTCAATATTTGAGTTTTCAAAATTCTAACGGTCGATCCGAACTGTTCAACATGATCTCCATATGAATATGTACTTGCAAACCAAATTTTACATTTTTAGAATTTTTTTACTATTTTTTTAGATAGGTAGAAAATCACTTGATCTGAAAATTCTGTACCATTCAAATCAATGGATTTTCTACCTATCTAAAAAAATAGTAAAAAATTTCTAAGAAATATAAAATTTGGTTTGCAAGTACATATTCATATGGAGATCATATTGAACGGTTCGGATCGACCGTTAGGATTTTGAAAATTCAATATTGAGCCGTAACACGGAGGCCCTCTATGCTACGCATAGCACCGTAGCCAACTCCTATATATTTTGAGTAGAACTAGGTGATCTTCACCAAATCTCTTGGTAAGTTGAACTCCAAATTTTAACAGATTGACTTTAAACAATGAATTCAAAATGTTAAAATGGTCTACTTCATGAGTGATGCGTTCCCATATCTAATTTATAATTTTTTGAATTAATTTAGTACAAAGTCAAGCGGTAAAAAAATAAACACATTAAAATTAACTCATAAATCATATTTTTTTTTACTGCTTGACTTTATACTAAATTAATCCGAAAAATTAAAAATTTGACATGTAAACATATCACTTGTGAAGTTCATCGGTTTTAATGGTTTGGAACTTTAAATGCGCCGTTTGAAGTCAATCCGATAAATTTTGAAGTTAAGTTAACCAAAAAACTTCACAACACTCTAGTTCTACTCATGTATTTTATTTGATCCGAAACAACACACCTATATTGTTTGAGGGTATTTTAATTATTCTTCTAGTTATGCACTTAATAAAATTGAAAGAGAAATTATAATTTCTGTTTTGGACGGATTGAAGTTTAATAATTCAATTATGGTGCTGATTGAAGAATCGAAACAATTGCTTTTGTGGAGAAAGAACAGAATAGAAGGTAACATACGAAACATGATATTTTATCTAATGAATTTATTGGTTAATCATTTTACTTTTGCTATAAGACCATATATATAGTCAATGTTTTAAAATGCGGTTTCTATGCGGTATGAGGAAGGCCACCGCATACCACATAAATGGTATGCGGCTGCATATGTGGATTTTTATGCAGACTTATATATGCGGATTTTAAAATGAGAATTAATATATATATATATATATATATATATATATATATATATATATATATATATATATATAGAGTATGGCTAAGTTGCTGCCGGCAGCATTTCGGCGAGGTGCTGCCGGCAGCGTTTCGGCCATTCTGGTGCTCAAATAGAAAATTCGAACCGTTCAACGTGTTCTAAATATTAAAATCTACTTGGAGACCAAATTTTACATTTTTTGGAATTTCTTTACTATTTATTAAGCCACTTTGAAAATTCCAGATCATATGGTCCAGATTGTTTTTACTGTTCACCCGGATCAGCAATTTTCAAAGTGGCTTAATAAATAGTAAAAAAATTCCAAAAAATGTAAAATTTGGTCTCCAAGTAGATTTTAATATAGATTGAACATCTATATAAAAAAATTTGTTGTTTGAACACTAGAATGGCCGAAACGCTGCCGGCAGCACCTCCCGAAATGCTGCCGGCAGCAACTTAGCCATACTCTATATATATATATATCCGGGTGAACAGTAAAAACAGTCTGGACCATATGATCTGGAATTTTCAAAGTGGCTTAATAAATAGTAAAAAAATTCCAAAAAATGTAAAATTTGGTCTCCAAGTAGATTTTAATATTTAGAACACGTTGAACGGTTCGGATTTTCTGTTTGAACACCTGTATGGCCGAAACGCTGCCGGAAGCACCTCGCCGAAATGATGCCGGCAGCAACTTAGCCATACTCTATATATATATATATATATATATATATATATATATATATATATATCTATATATAGAGAGAGAGAGAGAGAGAGAGATGGGCTATTGTACTTCGCAAAGTAAAACCCCCGTTTACTTCGGGCCATATTTTGTCATTTTCAAAATCCAAACAATCGATCCGAACCGTTCAACATGTTCTAAATATTGAAATGTGCTTGGAGACTAAATTTTACATTTTTTGGAATTTTTTTACTATTTATTAAGCCACTTTGAAAATCGCTGATCCGGTGGTCCAGAAAATTTTACTGTTTTTTACTGTTCACAGTGGATCAGAGATTTTCAAAGTGGCTTAATAAATAGTAAAAAAATTCCAAAAAATGTAAAATTTAGTCTCCAAGAACATTTCAATATTTAGAACATGTTGAACAGTTCGGATCGGTTGTTTGGATTTTCAAAATGAAAATATGAGCGTGAAGTAAACGGGGGTTTTACTTCGCGAAGTTCAATAGCCCATCTCTCTCTCTCTCTCTCTCTCTCTCTATATATATATATATATATATATATATATATATATATAGTATGGCTAAATTGCTGCCGGCAGCATTCTGGCCAGCTGCTGCCGGGGGCAATTCGGTCATTTCCGGTGTTCAAACAACAAATGTTTTTATACATATATGTTCTAAATATTAAAATCTACTTGGAGACCAAATTTTACTTTTTTTGGAATTTTTTAGCTATTTATTAGGCCACTTTGAAATTGGCTGATCCGGGTGAACAGTGCACCAAAATTCTGGACCATGTGATCTGGAATTTTCAAAGTGGCTTAATAAATAGTAAAAAAATTCCAAAAAAATGTAAAATTTGGTCTCCAAGTAGATTTTAATATTTAGAACACGTTGAACGGTTCAGATTTGTTGTTTGAACACCGGAAATGACCGCATTGCCCCCGGCAGCAGCTGGCCAGAATGCTGCCGGCAGCAATTTAGCCATACTCTATATATATATATATATATATATAAACAAGTATGCGGTATGCGGTAATATACGGTATCATACAAACAAATATGCGGTAATATGCAGCCGAATATGCGGTAAAAATATGCAACCGAATATGCAGTAAAAATATGCGGCAAAATATGCGGAACTACATATTAGACTGCATATTGATTTTCTATGCGGTTGCTAACCGCATACTCATATGCGGCTGCATGAACCGCATTTTGTTACACTATATATGGTAATGCATCTACAATTTACACTTTTATAAAAGAAAAATGAACAGAGAAGGAAATATTGATAGACATCAATATAAGTGAAAGATTTAATTTTAAAAGAAAATAATTAATGAAGGATAAATTTGTCTAAACATTGAAAATATTTGAAGATGTTGTGTTAATAAAAGAATTAGTGTTGTCAATATCAGCACCCGTGGCATGCTCCAGAAGCAATAGAGACTCCGTACTATTTCTAGGTATAACAGCTGTATTCCTCTTATCCAAGTAAGATCCTAATTGGACCCACCTGACAGCGACCAAATACAAGTTCATATATACCTATTTTTTGCAATTTTTTGGGTGTTGATCTCAGGAAAAGAACGGATATCTAAAGGAAGCACATATGGATCTAAAAAATTTAAGATTTAAACTCTCTTTGGAAGTCTACCAACTAGGATCTGTACATTTGCCAAAGCACATGGGGAACATATTTTTGCTTTCAGATACAACCAAGTTAAAAGAAACGAATAAAAAAAGCCACTTCGTTTACAGAAACTTTGTCAGAGAAATCGAAAGCTGTATTATTGGTATTACAGATCGATCTATGGAACACAAGTTCATACTACTTCTGTATCAGATTAACTGAAAGGAAACAAACTTCCAAAGCAAGGCTTAGTCAATTTTATTTGCTTCTGGTAAAAGATCGATTTCAAGAATAAAATAAAGAAGCACAGACATGTTTCATTGCCCCATTTCAAAAGCTCTGCACCTGAGATGCTCCAAGTTGTTGGCACAAGGGAAGATCTAGGATCAACCCATAAACTTAAAATCATAAATTGCTTTATATGAACTGAAACACTGAAAATTCACACAAATTGCAAACTACCACCATTGATCAGATCAGGAAACTATATAAATACTAGCAAATTAAATAAAGGAAAGCAGAACAACTCCATTTCATCGGTTCCATCTAATGTTATTTTCAAGTCCTTTGCATGATACAAAGTACATCAGTTTAATCACACACTTGGCGAAACAAAGTTAAAGCACTTAAGATCAGATCAAAATATATATGTACAGTGGGCATATTCACCATGGAACAAGAAGTTTCATTTCACAAGTTAATGCAGCCCATCTTTTGCATCATAACATAGAATCAATCAAGCACTTGAAACTGTTTTTATTACCAGTTAAACTACAGCCTAGATTTACTCAAAAAACAAAAACATTACATCGCCTTTCATTGTTTAATCCACTTCATGCTGGCCCAGCAGTTCATTCTTGATTTTCTCACCACCTTTTCGAGTGATACTTTTGTGTCGTGTAGACGCACCTTGTAGTCCCTTTTCCACGCTGTAAATTGAAGCTTGAGCTTCATGAGGTCCTCTACCGGGTTCGAACCAGAACCTGACTGGCCCGGTTTCCACTGACTAAGTGCCTTGGCATCCTCCTCAAAAGATCTCTTTTTATTCTCAAACTCACTCATTAACTGCCCCACAGGATTTGTTTTAGCATCTTCAGAAGAGTGCGGCCGTTGTTTGTTGCCTTGAACTGGATCGTTATAGTCGTGGCCATTCATGCCTCTCTCTCTTCTCACCTGTACAAAATCAGCATATATTTGAGCTGCCGATTTAAATTCACAATAAGTGCACCAGAAAATGTATGAAGAAACTTAGAAAATGAGAGTAATCATAACATGGTTGGGAAATCTTAGCTCTATCTGAATTATAATTAGTTTTGGACTAAACATTCCCAACCGTACCTGACTGGTACAGCTAATTCCAAACTGTTCATTTTCAAAGGCCAGGTGCCATCTGTACCAGACAATTAGATCTTACAGGCACTCTCCAATTGTGTCTGTAAAATTGGAGAGGAGTCGAATCCTGAGAGTCTGGGTTGATATGTGAGGAATGAGGCTTGGTGATTTGCCCCGAGGAACTTTGATTGATGAGTTCATACAATTTCATTTAGGTTTATCAGGTAGTACTGTTTGGTCTATGCAAGCTCTATCAAGACAAGTGCAAAAGCAACCAAATTTGGTGCCATTTTGGCCTCTTCTAATACTTGCATATACACCAACCAAAATCTTGGTATTATGTTTAGTAATGGTAGCTGATTACTCGGTCCTCGTTACAATGTTTATTAGTTAATTGACCCCACAAGGAGCACAATTAGCTTAAACTACTGAGATACAGCCAAAATATCCCAATAAAGACCCACTTGCTACTAGACAAAGTCAAATAAATAGGCATCACCTACAGTGTATAAAAAATAATTCAAAGCATTTTCTTTCTACTTGTTTTATTTATTATTATTATCATTATCATCATCATTATTATTATTTTTTGGGGGAGGGGGTGATCAGTTGCGAAACATACTTGTATACAAACCGCTGGTTGTTGTTGGGAGGATAATTGATCCTGCAAATGCTTGAGTTGGGCTTCATAATCTGAGCACTTGGATTCAAATTGAACAAGCTGTTGCCTCAGAACAACCACCTCCTCCTCTTTTTCCTTGAGTTCTTTCTCAGCTTTCTGTGCTCCACTCTCAATCTCTTCTTTCTCTTTCTCTTTCTCTGCCATGGTATCCACCTCAATCTTCTCAACCTCTTCCTTCACCTTCTCTTCCTCTTGCTCTCCTACCACACACACATAACCCTAATTCCGAGAAATGCTCTAATCAAAATCAATTACAAAATATTTGAAAGCAATTAATAACAATTCAATAATAAGGGGAGAAAACAAAATAAAACCTCAGTTAAGATAGAAGGATCCAGGACAAGGTTTTCTTCAGAGCTGTTGAAGCGAAGAGGAGGCAATGATCTTCTAGCGGAAGGAAGGCGACCTCTTGATGGGGGTCGAGGTGGCAAGGCAGGCGGCACATCCTTTGGTTTCTCTTCTCTCCGCATTAGAGAATCTAACATTGCCTCCATAGAACTCTTCACCTCTACTCCTCCGATCCCCATAACTCTTACCAATCTCTATTACTCTCTCTTCCCCTCACAACTCTCTCTCACACTCTATTCTAACTGCTACAGGCCAAAGCTCGAGTATTGAACTCGCAATTCAGAGAAACTTGATCGGATCTGGGGGAAATAGAGGAATTGAAAGAGAAGAGAAAGCTCAGGTTTTTGAATAAAAAGGGAAAAGAGAAACAATCATAAGGGGGAAGAGGAAACTGTTTCTTTTTTTCCTTTTGCCCCAAAATTAAGGACAACGGATGACCGCGAATATAGGCAAACCGCACACCACCTCACAGGCTCACACAGCGTGGGAGCGTACCAAGCAGCCGATGCCTCTTACGTAGTAGTACTACTGCGTCTCTCCCCCGCTCTCGTTACCAGAAATATTTCTCTCTAGCTCCTCTTTTAAAAACGAATTTAAAAAAGGAAGGTTTTATTTTTTAACCAGAAAAAAATAGGTCTTCTATTTTTTTACCTTCTCACTTTATTTTTGGTTGAGCCCAAATTGTTTTCAGCGCTCCGATTTGTCCGATTCGAGATGCACTTATATATACGCGGTGCATAGGTGTATATTCAATGACAAGTGGGTCCCTTTCTTAAATCAAGGTGTTTGAAATTCTACGGATCTTGGACTGGTGAGACCGAGTTTGGAAGTACTGGAGAAGAGTAGAGCTTATTAGGTTAGAACTCTCATAGACGAATCGGATCCAGCGCAACCGAGTCTCTCTCGCTCCTCTCTCTAGACGACGCCGACGAAGAAGAAGGGGGCAATCAATGGCGACCCGAGCGGCAATGTCATCGATGGCACGCCTGGCGCTTGCTGAGACCCCAGCGGCGCGGACCTTTACCAGGAGGGGTATGGCTAGTGGTGGAGGTACCTTTCTTTCATCTTACCATTTCTATTCTTAATTTTCCCCATTTGAGATCATCCCGCAATTTAGATTGATCGTCTCTTTAGGAGCGTAACTTGAACAGATCCTAATTTCACGTACTTAAAATTGGGGTATATGTACCATATGGATGTAGATTTGGTGTTAAGCAATGCTGCATGATGTATATCTTGCCCTTCATACTGAGGTTTTGATTTCCTTGAAAGTTTCTCATAATTTGTTGAATTTTTTAGTTCTATAGAAGAAGTTGGCATCTGAACTAGGTATTGTCTAAAAGAAGAGTACCAACAAACAAGAATATCGGTCTCCCTATTTTTCCAATGGAATTAGGAATTTCAGAAAGATTGTTATTTTCGTTTTGTTTTTGATGAATTGTGGACTTTAAATGCCACTTGCATTATTTGATGCTAATTGCTATAGACTGCCTACTGAATTGCTAGATAGTTTGTTTAATTTTTGGTATTTGTATGTTTCAGATCATCATGGACCAGCAAAGGTTAACATATGGGAAGATCCTCTCAGTCCATCCAAATGGAAGGAAGAGCAAGTAAGTTTCCTTTTTTTTCACCTTTTGTTCCTCAGTGCATAAATATTTTATACGTTAGTTAAGGACTTAAGGTACCTTATCAATTAATCATTAGGTATGTTGTGGGCATAATCATGCTATTATGTCACAAGTCATAATGCATCCACTAGGGGCATTATAAGTATTGGTAAAGTGCTCATAAAGTAAAGTGACACTTTATATTTGTAACCTTTCTCTCTTATTATGTTCATTATTTTTTTTTATTGCATTGAATAGTTTGTGCTGTTAAGCTTAGCCGGCTGGGGGTTGGTTATATACGGAGGATCCAAGGCTTTTGGTGGGAAGAAGGAAAAACCTGAAAGTATTCAGGAGGTAATTAATTAACTGGTGTTCTTTATTTACATTTTAAATGAGGGATGGTTAAAGGCCATCATTGTGCTCCCTCTTCAGCTTTAACCCTTTAATCATCTTATTTGAATATTTCCTGTGTACCCTTGCAAAATCATTAAGTATCCAATGTTCCCTGTTGCAATTGGGGATAAAATTCTGGATACCCCTGCATAAGACTGAAATGTTACAAATATCTCTATCTGAATTTATCCTTCCTACCTTTCCAGAAATTGCAGAAGACCCCCCAATTGTTGAACAAATTTAAAAGACAATACTCTAGTATGTGTCAGCCAAAAATACTATTTTTATGCTTTAACGAAGTGATTGGTAATAACAGTAAAAATGTTCTATATCTAAGTAAAATTATTCTCTTTTGTGCAATAGAACATACAAATGCATTGATGAATTTATAACAAAAGGGGTAGTATTGTTAGGATTGGTTTGTCATGCCAAGTACAGTATAGAAAAAGGTACTAAAGGCTAAGCACCTCTATTTGAACTTAATAATTTTTAGGTGTTTTTGGATATGTTTAAACTATGTAGGCTTTTTCTGGACGTGAGACCTTTTTTTTATTCTCTTGATACTGTAATGTTTTTTTATTATAAATACTGTTTAGTTATTTCTTTTTTATTAATTAGCTTCCTTTAATTTTCAGGGGACTGCGAAAGCGAGCCACTAGATGTCTTTGGCTGTCCAAGCATTTTTGAATTGTTTTGCTTTTTTTTTTTAAAGGGAAGTACAAGTTTGCTGTCTTGTTTGCCTACAAATAATGCACTTTTCAGACCTTTTCAAGGTTATTTTTGCTTGATCCATTAGCTCAGGAATGGGAATGTATTAATGTTTGTTTTCAGGTTTATTTGTCAGATGTAGAATAAAACAGCTTAACCACCAGGTGGTTTAAGTTATAAGCAGTTGCTTAAAGTTAGTAGTGTAGTGGGACAACATACTTCTTTGAAGCTAATTTCAAATTTGATGTTTCTGTTCTTCTCTTTCTAGTTATTTTTTTGGTTTGCAATGCCCGTAAAGCATGTTATTCATCTGTTTTAACATCAGCGAACCAGTGTTACTTGAAACCAGTACACGGTTATCTCAGATCTTCCATTGTTGGCCAGAAATATATTCTCTACCCTTTAAAATAAAAGAAAAAAGAAAAAGCTGAACTCTTCTGTGCGCAGTAGGTGTTAGATGTTCGAAATTTCCTTGTATACTCTCCAATAATCACCTATTGGTGACTGCAACACTAACTTGCAGTAGGAGAGATAGATCACTGCTTAATTCATTACCTCCAGCAAGGGCAAATGCCTTTGCATATAATCTACTGTCCGAGACTGCATCGAGAGCTCTGTACCCTTTTTGAGAATGTTGTTCTGGTAGACGACATAGCAGCTGCAACCTGCTCCTGAAGGAATGTTGCTGGGTTGTTGAGGATACCTGAAAAGTGATTGGAGGGCCTAATAATGTTAGAAACAATGCTTCTTCTTTCAGGAATTCAGGTTACTTAAAAAGTACCTTAAAAAGTTCTACGACTCTTTGGTAATCTTTCTTCTATAGATGTACTCATTTCACACTCAACAGACTGCTCACAGTATGTTAGAGAAAATGACTAAAGTCTATAGGGACTAAAAACCGGGTCCGGATCCCCTAAAGTAATTCAATTTTTGGGTTTTGGATCGGGACCGTCCAATTCGAACTCGTCGCTCGGAATTGTCTCGGGATTCGAATCCGTTGTTGGAATGTGTGCGCTCCACTCCGGGATGGATTATCGCGAATTCGAATCGGACGGTCCTGATCTAAAACTCAAAAATTGGGTTACTTCACTGGATCTAAATTCCTAAAAACCAGGCAGACATCATGTGCATTACTGTTTGAGATTGCTCTTAACACAACCACAGATGTGGCAATCTGGTAAAAGATTTGGTATCTGAGTTCTTGGTAGCATGTCTGTCACTGGCGAGGCATCCCGACAAGTTACATGCCACGAGGTGTACTTTTTTGTACAAAACTTCTCCAGTGCCAGATTTCATTGGTTTGGTAAAATAAAACAATATGCTCTTAAAATCAACTCCTCAGTTTAATCATTTTATTTATATTTTTTTCTCCACTATAACGCACGAGACATTTACTAAGAGAGGAGGGTTACAATATCTCGTGACTTTCATACTTTATCATACATTATATTTTATATCTTCATTTTCAGAGCCTAAACTATCGATCCGAACTGCTCAACATGATATCCATATTAAAATATGCTTGGACATGACATTTATAATTTTTGAAAAAAATTTACTATATTTTAAGATAGATACAAAATCACTACTTATGTACCGTTCAAAAAACAGTGATTTTGTATCTATCTTAAAAAATAGTAAAAAAATTTCAAAAATTATAAAATTCAATACCCAAACATATTTTAATATGTATATCATGTTGAGTGGTTCGAATCGACAGTTTGAATTTTAAAACAAAGATATAAAATATAATGTATAATGAGATATGAAAGACATGAGGTATTAGAACCCTCCTCGATAGTCGGGAAGAATGATAATGATTTACAAACTACCACAATATCTGAAATCAGTAATGACGGGAAATATTTTTTCTAAGTATATATGTAATGTTACAACATTAATTTTATATGAATGGTCAAGTAGCTCGAACTTATATGATACTAGAATGACTTCAAACAGTTATAATAACTTGCATGTATAACTTTCCGTTTAGTAAATGAAGCAAAATTAAAACAAAGTAAATATTAAATTATTATAAAGCATTGATGTTTGCTAGTAGTGAAGTAGACGAAGCAGAATAATAAATTATTTTTATGTATTATTATGTTAGCCAGTGAATGAATGAGGATAAAACATATCAAACTTTTTTAACAAGTGTCATAATTTTATTCCATCTTAAATCACTTCCGTTTGATATCAAAATGCAAGATAAATATGAAGGGAGAACTTGAGAGCCTTCTCTATCTTTTATATAAAGAAACAAATAATAATAATAATAATAATAATAATAAAATCTAAATGCCAGTATCAACAAATTGAAGAGTGGAGTTGATACTCCATGGTGCACACCACACCTTCTCTGAACTGTCTAATCAAAAGACACCATTATCAATCGCACCTAAGATAGACAGGATTTCAGAAACATCTCAAATTCAGAGTTATCATTAACAGCAAATACCAGATGGTTATTTACAAAAAAAAAAAAGAATTGAGCATCTGAGTTTTCATCTAATTAGTAAAATAATTCTAAAATATAATATTTGATCCCCAAGTATATTTTAATATGAATATCATGTTAAGCAGTTCGAATCGACTGTTTGGAATTTGAAGACGGATATACATATGTGAGACATAATTAAAGGGTATACATCCTATCAACTTTCACTCCTATTTTTCTGATATACAGACTGTAATATTGAATTCTCTTCTGCAAAACAAATATTCAACGCACCTTGAGACCGTTCGATTGCTTTGTGATCGTGCAATACAAGTTTATTTTTTTCTTTATTGAAGAGTCCTGGTACATCTAATATCTTTTTAAATACTATTCTTGAGAATTGAATCTGTGACCTCTCTGTAGAGAGACGGGGCTTGTGCAGTACAAGTCTTAAAACCCTCTCCTTGAAAATTATCCAGCTTGAAATCCGCAGATTTTGCAAAACAAATATTCAGCGCACTTATGGACCGTTCAACTGCTTTGTGATCGTGCAATACAAGTTTAATTTTTTTTTTCTTTATTAAAGAGTCCCGGTACATTCAATATGTTTTAAATGCTATTTTTGAAAATTAATCTGTGACCTCTCCGTAGATGGAACTCGTGTAGTACAAGTATTAAAACCCACTCTTTGAAAATTATCAAAGAGGGCTTGAAATCCGCAGATTTTACAAACTAATTTTGGATAACGTGATTAAACTAATTTTGGGCAAAGCATCTAATGATGTATGTATATATTTAGGAACAAAATACTTGAACCCAACAGAAAATCAAAATATGCATCGATTAAACTTTCCTTAGATATTCAGAGATAGAAACAATCAAACGCACAAGTTGGATTTTTTTTTTTTTTTTTGTACTCTAATGAGATTATTTCTAAAATTCAAACGACACATATTATTCATTTTCAATGTGAATTGATAACTCCTATTGGACGTCACATCGAATTTGATCTCATGTCCCATCTGTATGTTCGGACTTGGATATACAGTATTTTCAGAAAGTTTTATTGTGGCTACGTGGAGTATAGGCGAGTATAAGATATATCCACCCGTTTCATCGCTTCTTCTCATCCGCTACACAATTTTACATACAAATTTGTTTTCTAAAATTTTAGAGGAAAAAGCAAAGCATATCTGAGCTGCTTATCTGTGTATTGCACACGAAATCTTTACGAACAGATAATGCGGATCACATCCTAGCAAAGCATCCTCACCATTCTTGAAGAACTCGCATCCTCTGAGATATCTCACAGCGTGCGTGTTTTTCTGGAAAATCTCAACCGTTCAAATATGTTTTGCACGAATGTCAAAGCATAAATAATACTGGCTCCTACGCTATCTCCAAATAATACTGACCCCTACGCTATCTCCGAATACACACTCATCCTTAAAAAGGGGTATATATTGGTAATGAGAGAAAATATTCCGAAATTTTTTATTAATATTAAAAAAAAATTAATATTCTACACTCTGTTTAAAAAAGAAAAACTATTTTGAGATCTAAACCACAATTTTAATTCCGGTTTTACGAAACTGTGGATTTGTTTTATGGTTTTGAGAGGGCTAAAACCGTAAATTAAATTTGCAGTTTTTGGGCCTAAAACCGTGAATTAAAACTGTAGTTTGGGTATTTTTTAAAATCTTGTCAAACAGGGTGTAGAGTTCAATTTTTTGTTTTGTTTTTGGATATTAATAAAAATTTCGAGAAAATATTCCTCCGAGATAAAAATAATAATTACAGCATACAACACAGTGTTGTAAAAAATGTCTAGTTAGATCACTTAATAGGTCGTTAGTTGTTGACGGCAATCAAACTGTCACGATTTTTTCTGACTAATTGGCTAATTATTTCTAATTTTAATCAATTATTTATAATTATTTCTGATTAATCACTTGACGGTACTCTATCTACCCGACGAACACATACCGTTATTTAGAACACTGATAGAACATTCCAACTGTTCGGTAATTAAGTGCTTTTGCAGACATTTGGTCTGCTTTAAACAACTTTTGAGCGTCAACAACTAGGGCAGGCCGTCTTCAACGCGTAATCGGGCTAGTTTGAAAATTTGTAATTCATACATAACACATGTATAATTCGAAAATAATTTGTTTCTATATTGTAAACAATATATAAAAATATTACTATTTTGAGAAAGCAAATAAAATTAAGAGAAAAGGTACTGTTCTCCTACCTTCCATCCCCGGAAAATCCCCGACGCGCTTTCAACGCACTTCTAACGGATTTTAACGGTCCGACACTACTTGTATAAACCTCCCTTCTCCTCCCTTCTCCATTAAGGCGATTTAATCGTTTTTAAAATTTCCGATCCCCATCCTCCTTCATTTCCAGATCTCTCCCCAAACAAATTTCCAATTCGAATGCCTCCACTCTACTGATCTCAATCGGGCGCGGCACCACCGATCGGACCGAGCACCACTGATCGGAGCTCTCTCTCTCTCTACCTGTCTCGCTACCCCCTTTATCTCTCTATAGATGGCACCGATTCCGTTCAAGCAAGGTCCCAGCAGCGCCAAACGGGCGGCAGCGGCGGTGTACTACTACGAAGGTGACCCACGCTGGTCGAAGTACTGGAGCAATGTTCTCTTGTAATTGAAGAGTTTATATGTATAATTATTTATTCACACTTCATTTTATTGTACTTCTTTTCAATTTCAGTGAGGAAATCGTGTATCTTAGGGTTTAAGATGCAAAAACAAGGATTTTCTGGCCGGGGCGAGAAACCTTGGGAGCTTCATATCTCAATGTATTATTGTATATAGTGTTCCTATAGTGCTTCTATCAAGTAATAATTCATTACGAACAGTCTGGAAATCATATGAGATTGAAAAGAATGCATGTACCAAAAGCACACATTAGATCGGTTATGCAATTTTAGTAACTGCAATTTCTTTCATGTCACAGTTCCTTTCATCCACTTACCAATGACATACATCTAATTACTTCAATTTCGGTTTGAAGATCATTATATTTCAAAATGTCGTAAAAGTGTACTATTTTGTTAATTTACTTCAATTTCAGTATGTTAATCTAGAAATTTTAAGATTGTCTGATCTAGTAAATCATTTACGCTTTACTTCTTTTCTAAGTCTTTCTCTGATTGCTCGAAAAGTCCAGTCTGATCTATATTTTTCTCCCATTGTTACCTTAGGCTTTCATCTTAGGTTCTCTCTTTGGCCGCTTGTTAGTAATCTCTTCAGTTTTTTGCTATTAGATGTTCAAATTACGAAAGATTAGAGAAATCGGAAAGTGAAAATGTCAAATGTAACATTATGTGTAAGATTCAGACCTCTAAACTCAAAGGAGAAAAAAATCAACGGGGATCTTCTGTGCCTCACAGTTTAGACTCAGAGTCGTTTGTATTCAAGGTTTGAGTCTCTTTTTCAATTCGTTATAAAGTATTGTGCATCTAAAGATCCAACTGTTTAGTTGTTACGTGACTTGATTTAGGATGAGAAGGAAGATATTAGATTCTGTTTTGACAAGATGTTCTACAGTGAATCTGAGTAACTGGATGTCTATGAGTTTCTTGCATTGCCTATTGTTGAAGGTATTCTACAGTGAATCTGAGCAACTGGCCAGCTTCCCATTGCTTTGTCTGATCTGAGTTCAATTCTTGAATTTAGGTAGAAATCTACATGGAGAAAGTAAGGTGCGTATACCTTCTAATTCTAATTACACAGGATACTTCAAGCAATGATTTTTTTTTACTTGTATCAACGAGGAACTTTTAGGACTTGAACACTTGAGATCATTTTAGATTTACAAGATTCTTACATTAGGACATGAGATTAATTTGGTGATGCTAGATTTGTTAATGAATGCATTTAATAATCCAAGAAGGCACTGCTCATGGCAAATCAGCTTATCGGGTCCAGCTAATAGAAGTCTCCTACCTACATACCAGCTGAAAAGCATAATAGTTGCTGTCAGACTTGAATCGGTTGTTTGAACCACATTGGAAATTGACAGTTTGCTTTTTTGTTAGCTGCTAGTTTCAAATTTTTGATATTTTGTTACTTTTGTGGGCTTATTTGCAAAAGTATAATAGTTGCTGTCAGACTTGTTTTGTTTGGGTTATAACTCAGGTTTCATTTTGCATATTTAGCTATTAGAAAGGGTTTACATTAGTGAATGATGCTATTGATATATGTGTTGTGTAATTCTGACATATGGTCACTTGTGAGACTAGTGTGCTGCCACCGGCTTGGTACCAGTCACTAGCCTTACGCCTATAATGAAATCTCATCTTGAAAAATGTAGTAAAGCAAATAAAAAAATGTAATTGAAATTCATGATTATAAGACTTTTTCACAATGAAATCTCCCTTGTTCACTATATTAATTAGAACCATTGGGGATATATGTGGCCGTGAGTTTTCTAATGGTTTTGGCACTTCTCCGGAAATTCCTATTTGTTTATTCTGTGATTAAGACAATAATTAATCTCTGGGAGAGGTTATCAAGTGATGTCATCCTTATACTTGATGACTGGTGGGTCAAAGTCAAGAACAAAAGGCTCATAGACAATGAAGAAGCTTTCCGCCACAGACCAGGAGGCTTTCATTGCAGATTGACATCAATAAAAGACTTGATGCATCCTGACCTGCCAGTTAGTAGTGAGGTATGATATGTACAATATTTTACATTATTTACTTACTAGTTTTAGAGTATTTATCTGTTATTTTACAGGTTTCATGCAATAATTTCATTCTATTTATTTTTCATATCATAGATTGAATTTGCAGCTTGTTGAAATGTTTTCACAAGATTCATGTAATAGTTTTATAGAATATATCAGTTGTGTAGGATATATATAACAATTTACAGTATGGATGCAGTTTATAACATGATTCACTTTATATGATACATATAACAATTTTACAGGATATGTGCCACAGCTTACAGTATTCACTTTGGTTAATAAGTTTACAGGATCTGTTTAACAGTTGTACTAATTCAAAATTGCAGTATTTATTAACTAAGTTTACAGTATTTATTAACTAATTTTACAGTATTTATTAACTAAGTTTACAGTTTTCACTTTGGTTAATCATAGTTACAGGATTTGTTTACCAGTGTCGTTGGTTTAATTTTCTAGTAGTTATGTAATAAGTTTACAGAATATATGCAGTGTTTAACAGTTGTACTTGTTTAAAATTTCAGTATTTATCTGCTAAGTTTACAGTATTCATGCAGTTTATTACACGGTGTATTAGTCATACAGTATTAGTTTACAGGATATATGAGTTATTTCACAAGATTCATGCAATAGTTTTATAGGATATATCAGTTATGTAGGATACAACAGTTATGCAGCTTTTTCAGATGTTATTAAATCTAAAATATTTAAGATGATCTACTTAACATTTTTATAGGATATATGAATTATTTCACAAGATTCATGTAATAGTTTTATAGGTTATATAAGTTATGTAGGATATATGCAACAATTTACATTATTAATATATTGATTTCATAAGATTCATGTAACAATTTTACAGTATGGTTATATAAGTTTATAACATGATGCAATTTATATGATGCATATATCAATTTTACAGGATATGTGCAGCAGTTTACAGTATTCACTTTGGTTAATCATAGTTACATCATCTGTTTAACAGTTGTACTCATAAACTGCATTAGACAGTGTATAACAGTTAATAAAATTCCAGTATTTATTTAGTAAGTTTACAGTATTGATGCAGTTTATTACATGATGTATTAGTCAGGTGTAAAGGTTATGTATTAGACAGTTTTTACTATGATTCACTTGGATTACAGTATTCACTTTAGTTTACATGATATGTGCAATTTTACAGGATACATATAACAATTTTACAAGATGCATATTACAATTTTACAGGATACATATAACAATTATTAATATTTATATATGAATCTATATCATGTAAAATAAGCATTAAATACTGTAAAATTAGCAGATGCAAATTATGTATTAGACAGTTTTTACTATGATTCACTTTGGTTACAGTATGCACTTTAGTTTATAGCTTATGTGCAATTTTACAGGATACATATAACAATTTCACATGATACATCAACAATTTTGCATGATACATATAACAATTTTAGTTTAAAGAATATATGCAGTGTTGTACTGATTTAAAATTTTATAGGTTGCAACTGCTAATTTTACAGTATTGAAGTCTTGTAGTTCACATATGTTGCTTTGATAGTTTGCATCTGCTAATGGTTCATAACTCTAATTTTTAACCTTGCTTATTATTTTTTTTTTGCAAGATGATATCTCGAAAGAACGTATGGTTCTAGCAATGAAACTTCTCACTCATCCGAATAACGTGCACCAGAGGGTTATGAAGTGACAGACGCCATTTTTGTTTTGATGGTTGTGAACAATTAAGCTTGTTTATTGAAGTTTTGTTTGTGCTTGTGAACAGTTATGGGTGGTAACAATTATTGTGGTTTTGAACAGTTATGGGTGGTGACATCTTACAGTTGTTGGTTGTGGTTTTGAACAGTTGGTTTTGAACAGTTGTTGGTTATAGTTTATGGTTTTGAACAGTTAATTTTGTGATTAGTGAAATTTTATAGTTTGTATATGTTTTTTGGATATCATTTTACAGTATTGAAGTTTTGCTGTTAACATATGTTAGTTTTATAAGTTACATCTGCTAATTTTACAGTATTGATGTCTTTGTAGTTCTCATATGTTAGTTTTATAGTTTGTATCTGCTAATTTTACAGTATGTAAGTCTTATTTTACATGATATAGATCGATATACAAATTTTAATAATTGAAATTACGTAAAAAAAATACGAAAAAAAATTAAAATTAAAATTTTAATTTCGAAAAAAAAATTAATTTTGATGCAAAAAATTAATTTTGCAAAATTTTAGGTGTTATTTGTAAATAACTACAAGTTTGAGAAGTGATTTGTTTTTGAAACCTTCTAGAAGCCGTCAATTTTTCAAGTACAACCGGAAGTACAGTATTTTTGCAAGTTGCTAACTGTTTGCAACTAACTTGGGGACCACTTCCAACTAACTTTGATTGTTAGATTTTTAAACTACTTATTATACATGATTCGTTGTTGAAGTTACAGTATTGATTATAGAGTTTTACAGTATTCGCGCAAGTTAAATGACAGTTTTTTTGGAGAAAAACTGGGGAAAGAAGCTTGGGGACAATTAGTCGCTTCCGAAAATTAATTCATAAATTTTGTGAACAATCATTACATAGAAAGTTCATTGAGATTCGTGCTAGATTAAAACGGACGACTCAGATCTCATTCTACGCGGTCAGTACTGCAATGGATCTGAATTCTACCCAAGTAGTAGGAAATCCTCCCATCAACGGTAATTCTCTTCAGATCTCTCAAGTCTCAAGTCTGAATGTAAGAGAACATGAAAATATCAATATAGAAAGAAAATTTTTGTTCATCATCTCCTTTGTCACTTCAAATTTCTCAAAAGCTCAACACTTTGATATCTGATTATTGCTGCAAATTTCTCAAAAACCAAAAAACCAACTATGAGAATTCAAGAGGAATGGATCATTCAAGGGGAATTGAGCAGCCCATCTTTGGCCGAAAATAGGAAAAGCAGCGCAATTCAGGATTATTGTTTCTCTGAAGGTACGAAATAGAAGAGATGAGACTTGCTGCGCATCCTGAACAGAATCATAGCGATTGAATTTTTGTGAAGAGTTGGATCGAGAGACGGTCTTTCCTAAGGTTCCATACTTTATGTCATAATAATATGTGGAAAATAAGATCGAGTTTTCTGCCAAGGGTCGCAACAGGTTCGAACCATGTATGCAAGTTCTCGATTGTGTGCTTCTTCCAGTTACAACTAGCATAGTCCTCCAAGATATACAAATTGGCTTTCCTGATTTTATAACCATCTTCTATAATACATAAGCATCCTCTGAGCTCTAATAATGTGCAATTTCCTATAATGTCTGGAATTGGTAACATGTGTGTAGCGTCCGTCCTTACATCAAGCGAGAGAATTACCTTTGCTTCTAAGTCTCCATGAAAATAGTTTCCACAAAGAAGCCAATGAATATCATCATTCAAGAATACTGGAGTCTCACTTTTGGCCATGTAGTTAGGAATTTGTTCAAGCTGCCTCCAATTGCATGAAGCATCCGGATCGTCGCCGAGTATAAAAACCTCATAATTTGTACCGTAACTTTTACGTCCATACATTTGTACTATTTTGTATGTGGCTGAGGAATCATCATATCCAATCCCCACAGAGAAGGTATGAATATATCTTGTTCTCTAGAAATGGAGAAACTTTTGGGTAGTTGTGCAGTTTCTCGTATTGTTCGGTTCACAACATTTACAAAATTGGTACTAGAGACGCACACCAGACCATTGCATGAGTTTGATAATGTATATGGAGAAGTACATCCGGCAAACCCGTAAGCGAACTTAAAGTCTAATATACAAAAAGAGCAAGCTGGTTTTGTCCTATAATTTGTGGACAAAATGAACCATTCAATGCAACGGTCGAGTCATTCTAATTCATTCGCTTGTTCAAGTGTTGAATGGTAAAGTGGGGTGTACTCGTCATGGAAGCCCACGCCTTACATGTGCTTCGAAGTCTCATGATCGACTCTGCTGGTAACCGTGACAAAATATCGTAGATCAAATCAAGAGGAATGTAGGATAATCTTCTTGATGCATGATCTTAAACAATTAGAAGGTTCATGTACTTGCATGTTGTTGTTTGCAAGTTGAATTCGTGTAGGACTCTGACTCCGATCGTCTGAAGTGTTCATGGTTCTGATTATGCTTTCATATTTTGCCTTAGCTCCCTTAGATCTTTCAAATGCCGATTTCAACCAAAAAAACCAGTCTTTGGTGCCACGCATCCGTGCAGGCCTCTGACTCCGATCGTTTGAATTAAGTGTTCATGGTTTTGATTTTGCTATATTCATATTTTGGCTTTGCTCTCTTGGATCTTTCAAATGCCCATTTCAAGCAAAAAAAAAAGGTCTTTGGTGCCAGCCATGACCTTTATCCCATTGTAGGTGCACAAAATTTTCTCTGCATCATCACGTGTTTGAAATGTCATGAAGCCATGACCTTTAGAACAGTCTGTTTGTGGGTCCTTTATGATCTTTACAGGTTTACCCTACAAAATTATAAACATGTGAACAATGATGAGTAAATATGTAAATTCTGTTTGTAGAATCAAATGTATCAAACAAATATTATATATATACCAATATGCAGTTAAACCGGGGATCTATTTGAAAGCATTTAGGTACTGAATCAAAAAGGAAGAAACAAAGGCAGAGATAGCTCTCATCGACCCAATACGGCACGTTGCGTCGTTGCCAATCCAAAGGGTTCGTTCTCGCTCCTCCTCGATGGTCAATTTCTTTCGCCGCCATAGAAATTTCATTTTCGGGTGTAATAAAGAAAACTTTTTTGAGGATCAAACTTCGAGAAGAGAGAATTGTAGTATCCAAAAATAGGGAAAAAGAAAATGCGAGAATAGTAAACTCTTCACTATATTGTATATATAATAAGAATACTAAATATATACAAAATTTTCTTAATCTCAACTTAAATCCTGATGTCAGAATACGCAATCCAAGTATGTATGTAGAACACATTTTTTTTGCCAGATTCAAATAACAGGAAAACGTATCAGATAGCGCTTTTATCAAAGTTTTTTTCTGAATTTATTTCAATTGGGAGACTGAATCAGATAGCGCTTACTTTCATATTTGGGCCGGGCCATTGTGCTAATATGGGCCTCTAGTTTCAAATTTTCATAGCGATGAGCTCTTTCTCTTATTCGCCACTTGTCCACTTGTGAGCGAATCTATATTTTATTATTTTATCACTATCACCTACATTTCTTCTTTTTTGCGACAGCGAATGCGATGCGTTTTCCAGAAAGGTAATAAATAAAATAGTCAAAATTTCATGTACGCTACACTCTTTTGAATTTTCTAAATTTTTAAATACTGCATTTTTCATTCTAAAATGCAATTTATATATTAAGTTTATAAAAATTTTAAATAACAAGCATATCCTACTTGTTAGCATTAAATAATATTTATTAGATTAACCATAATTAAAATTAAATTACTATCATTGATTAAACAATTATAAAGTTATACAATTTTAGCTAAAAGATTTCTTCACAAGTTTATGCTTACTGCTTACAATTCTCGTCTTCTCTCATTTTTCTTTAGTGTCAGCTCCTTTTTCCTTTAATTTTTTTTTTTTTTTTTGGCATTAGCAGTCGGCAATCCTCATATTTCTCTTCAATCTCATCCTTTATTTCTCTGAAATTTTTATTTTTAGAAATATATTAAATATTTTGTTGGAAAGAAGATAACTTTTTTTAGCAATACTATGGAAGTAAATTATTGATTCAATCTATTGACTTCTCTAAACATGATGTATTTCCTTCATGTATCAATAGAGGCCTTCAAGTTTGATAACAAAAAAAATTCTAAAATTAAAGAAACCAAATTATTATTTCAGTTCCTTTAACGTGATACAAAAAGAAGATTGATACAACTAAATTATAAATTTAATTCCTTCTAGTTCATCAGAAAAGAAAATTCCTACCAACATAGTCTATCTGTCCATTCATTTATAACTTGAACGGTCATAATTAAAGTATAATTATTTTTTCAAAACTCAAATGTTATTCACACTTCAATCATGACCGTCTAGATTATGAATGTGTGGAAAAATTAGCCGAAATTTCCCACACCAGGAGATTCGGTTCCAACCAAAAAAAATCCTGCTATTTTTCTCCATCTTGACAAAAATATATAATATATTTCTAAAAATAAAAAAAATGCTGATTTACTTCCATTTAGAGAAGAAGATACTGCTCCGAGGAGGTGGCGCTTTGACTGTCATACACTCATGTCATACCTACTGATAAAAATAGCAAAAGTAAAGATCTTTTGACCGGTAAAAATAGGGAACGAAAAGGTGACGCCATTAGTCTCCCACTTTTGACTGTTATTTCAATCCCACTAATTCCAATAGAATTTTGCTCGATAAATTTAACCCTAAAAGCAAAATTGATTACTATTACCAAAATGAATGCCGCCATCCCTGCATCTCTCTCTTTCTAGTGTGCAGTGTGCTTCCTTTTTGTTGGAGCACTATGGATGTTGGCGAGCGGCGACTTCAATCGTACAAACCCTTGTAGAATCTTGCGGATGAGGAGGTACTGAATAAACTCCATGAATTCTCCCGCCGCTGATACCTCACACGAGGATTGAATTTGAGCGGAGGTTGTTTCGCTTCTAATTGATCGTACTGATGCTCTCTTTTACTGTTAATACTGCTATCTTCACAATAACAAATCAGTTTCCAATTCCTGCGAGATTGCGGCGCATGTGTGCCTCTGCCACGGCCGAGAACCGGCTGGTCTGGGCAGAGCAATCGGCATGTAAAGATAGAGATGGGAAGAGGGAAAGGGAACTGGCGGTGGCAGTAAAGGCGGTGCAGATAGCTTGTACCTTGTGCCAGAGAGTGCAGGAGGCTCTCCTCCTTCCGGCTGGCCAAAACAGCAGCCTCAAAACCTCAAAGGATGATCGATCTCCGGTCACTGTTGCAGGTTTTAAAAAATGACTCTCTTCTATATACCCGTATTTTCCGGTTCCTTTAGGATAATTTTGGGTACTGTTGGTGGTGGTGGGATAAGGGACGGTCCTGAGTCTAGTTGGCCTAATTTGGTTGTTACACTGGTTATAATTGGGAGATTAGGTGACAAATAATGGTTAGATGATAAGGTTAGTGCTTGTGATTTCATAAAATTTAGGAAATGAAAGATTCAAACTGCTCGAAATGAGGAGTAATTTGGTTCAGTCTATATGAAAATGGATTAGTGCCACTTCCCAGGAGCCAAAGAGAGAACATTTGTATTTGGGAGATTCGTCAAGTAATTTTGATCCAACGGGAATACAGATATCTGTAACCCGTTATGATAAAATATTAGATTTTGTAATATTTGTTGAACTCATAAATAAAATTGAAAGGATGCTAAGTGAAAATTTGGAATTCAAGAGCTTGTCAACTTTTAACTGATTTTTGTATACCAGGTATTTAGGATTGCAAAAGTATAGGAAGTTTGTTTTCTGTTCGGTGGAGGTTAGGTGAAAATGATTATGACAGTAAGAATTATTGCAAGAACGAGAGCTTCTGAGTTAGGTCCTTCAAATAACCTGTGGTAGAATTTGAATGCTAACAACATTCTTTGTAAAGACTAAAGAGAGTAAAAACTCAGACCTCCAATTGCTTTTATTCTTAAAAAAAAAATGAAATATTTTTTTTGTGTTTTTTTTCTTAGATTGGGCTGTTCAAGCAACAGTGAGTTGGGTCCTTTCACAGTGCTTTGGTGAAGAACACACTTCAATAATTGCTGAAGAAGATGAAAGTGCATTTTGTGCTGCAGAGTCAACTCCCCTGCTTGACTCGGTTGTGAGTTCAGTTAACGAATGCCTAAGAGAAGCTCCAAGATACGGATTAAGAAGCCCAGAGAATGAATTGCAAAGGCATGAAATTGTTGAACTAATAGGAAGATGCAACTCCCAAGGGGGTCCCAAGGGTCGATTTTGGGTGCTCGATCCAGTCGATGGGACTCTAGGTTTTGTTCGTGGGGACCAGTATGCAATTGCTCTGGCTTTGATAGAAGATGGAGAAGTCGTGCTAGGTGTGCTCGGATGCCCTAATTATCCAATGAAGAAAGAATGGCTCAATTACCACCAGCGTTACTACCGACTTATGTCTAAGCTATCTCCCCCTGCGTTTGGTGCATGGCACAAGGGTTGTGTGTTGTATGCTAGAAAAGGAGGTGGTCAAGCTTGGATGCAACCATTGCTTGATCCCTATCAGGTATTTGATCTGGAAAAATCTGCTAGGGTTATCCAGGTCTCATCAGTCAGTGATCCTGCTAGTGCCACATTTTGCGAACCTGTTGAGAAGGCCAATTCGAGCCATTTGTTCACCGCAGGATTAGTGGACACTGTAGGTGTCAGGTAAATATATATATCTATTTCAAAACCATACTTGTTTTCTTTTCTTTTCAGTAAATTTAACAAATGGTCCTGGTTGACCATGATCTCTTTCTTGTTTTGGTCCCTCGACAATTAGGAAAACTAGAAAGCCGTCGGCTGGTGCCATAGGTTTCACCCCAAAATTTTTATTTGGATTGCACTCCAGCTATTTGAAATGTATCTGAACTATCTGATAAGTGATAACCATAGTTGATAATAATGGTATCACTGTCTTGTGGATCTTCTGTGGCCATAAAAACTAAGGACTAGTTCAGTATTTTCTCTATCTCTCTGGGGGTAGATAGAATTTCTATCGGTTCCGTTTTGATATTTTATCCAAGAAATAGACAGAAATCCCTACATTTATTTTGTGGAATATCTTTCACTAGAAAAATGGCTCGTTCAACAGAAGCACTGATTTAGGATTGTTGTTCATTTTCTGACTGAAAACTATGATGTAAAACAGGAAATAGAAAATAATGGTTTATTTATGTAATTACCCTTTGTCAGTATTACGTAAACTTATTTGCTCAGTGGTGTGGAAATTGCAGGAAACAGCCCTTGCGGGTGTATAGTATGGTGAAATACGCAGCAGTGGCAAGGGGTCATGCGGAGATATTCATGAAATTTGCACGAGCAGGTTACAAGGAAAAGGTATGGGACCATGCTGCCGGTGTTGTCATAATAGAAGAAGCTGGCGGGGTAGTCACTGATGCGAGGGGTTCTCCACTGGACTTCTCTAAAGGCATATACTTGGAAGGCTTAGATCGGGGGATTATTGCTTGCTCAGGCGCGCTGCTTCATCGAAGGATTATTGAGGCAGTTGATGCCAGCTGGGACTCCTCCAACCTATGAGAACCTTGTAGTTTCCACTTCCATATTAATTAGTGTTACATTGCACTTCTATTTTGGTGAAGTTGCATTTTTATACAAGGGCCTACATTGTTTTCTCAAGTTAAATAACCTGTCTATTCAATTTATTTTAAATACATTTAACAGATTTAATGCATTTAACAGTATATTTTCAATTTTATATAGAAAGTATTTGATCTCGTGATACCGTTTCTTCTTGATCATATGCTGGGACGTTTTGCTTTTGCTTTTGGGCTTCAATTTCTTAATTGACAATCAGGTTCTGAATTATTTCTGTAAATACCAACCTAACTTGTATTAAGTAAAAATTGCATACAAAAATTACATTTATGGATGGTTTATATTTACACAAATAATACGGTACTTGCAGCACCATGACATGTGCCCATTAATAGATGAATCACGAGCAAAGAGACTTGTGACTAATGAAATTATTCACCCGATTAAAATCATGGGATTTTATCATTGGGCTGTAAGGAGCATATATGCTGCAGTCATATTATATGACATGCATCATGCTTATAAATGTTCACAAGTCACAACTGATTTAATTAATGGAGTCGATCCTGCATTGGTCATTTAAAGAAGAAAGTAATTAATATTTCTGTTGTCAACTTTTTATCAATAAAAATAGAGGGCTGCTAATAATTGTTCAAAATATGTTTTTTCTTGAGCTCATCCAACAATAAACTAATATTACGTCACCCCCCAATACCAACCTTAAACATTATTATTTGTTGGTTCACACTTCACTAGTCACTGATATTGTTAGAGGTTGGTTATTTCATTTTTTTTTTCACTAATGCATACATAACACTTTGTGCCGATATTTTTTTTAATATCCAACATTAAATAAAAAATATCAAATATATCCAGCAAAACTGAGTATTTTTAAAAAGAGTGAGGCTACGGTACTATGCATAGCACGGTTTGATCCGCGCTACGGCTTAATATTTGAGTTTTCAAAATCCTAACGGTCGATCCGAACCGTTCAACATGATTATAAAATGAATATGTACTTGCAAACCAAATTTTACATTTTTTGGAATTTTTTTACTATTTTTTAGATAGGTAGAAAATCACTTGATCTGAAAATTCTAGACCATCCAAAAACAGTGATTTTCTACCTATCTAAAAAAATAGTAAAAAAAATTGAAAAAATGTAAAATTTGGTTTGCAAGTACATATTCATTTTATAATCATGTTGAACGGTTTGGATCGACCGTTAGAATTTTGAAAACTCAAATATTGAGCCATAGCACCGGACCAATCTGTGCTATGCATAGTACCGTAGCCTCACTCTTTTAAAAATATCCAGACCGGTGGCCGGTTGGAATAAAAATACGGACCGGCCATTTTTTTTTAAATATTCAACCATATATTTTTATTTTATAAACCTTCAAATGGAACAAGTAATTCTTGATGGTGTAGGTGGTTGGAGCTTTTGCCTCACTAGAAGAGTCTCCTCCATAATATTCTCAGCACATCTACAGCCATGTCAAGAATGCTTAGCTACCTCCATAATATTAAATTTTTTAATTATGTATATTAAAATTTATTTGATTTTTAAGTTATTATATGTTTCAACCTCTCATAAATGCTAAATCCGTACTTGTAAATTAGTAGTTAGAGCTTTACTCTGTGATTGTGAAAACTTAAATTTAAATCCTAATTATCACATATTATATATTTTATGTTTCAATCATCCAATCTATATTTTACATTTTACGTTTCAATCCTCCAATCTAAATTATCTAAATCCGCCCCGTCACATTTGGTATCGTGGAAAATTGAAAGTAGAGCAAAAGAAAGCTAGATTAATTCATTTTTGATTTGGTAGGATGTTATTTTTTTTGAGGTTATCGCCCGTATGCATTTTGTTGGCCTAATTAAATTCAAAATATTGAGACATGCGCCAAACATAAAAGGGGTAAAAGTTTGTTCATGCAAATTTAGGATTCGGTTTGCAAAGATAAAACTAACACGCTCTTCCGTGGTTCATGCAATATCGGTTCCCCACCACACAATTAAGCCCACAGTTTTCCAGTAGGTTTCCATTTTTATTTCTCTCTCTCCTTCTCTCCTTTCTCTGTCTCTTTGTGTGGGGTGATACGGTAGCTTGTGATCTGTGTACATTGAGGGGAAAAGGGTAGCCGCTGTCATGGTGGCTTGATGCCGCTCAAGGTGAATTCTTCTTATTCTTTTAATGTAATTATACATGCTTTATTAATAATAAGATAAATGCATATTATTCACCCAATTTCTTGCACACCATTATAGTTTAATTTTCTACCATCTCATCCATTATACTTTCATCATCCAATTGCTACACCAATCAATGATCACAAGTCACAACTTTTCTGTTCCTTTTAACACCCATCAGGTAATGAAAGAGAAATAAGTGAAATAAATACACAAAAATAGCTTTTGTAAATGTGCAGCTGGTCTGATTTAATTGGGATAAACCTGGTGCACTAGAGAGATAAATAAAGTGTATACAGAAGAGCGCGAGGAAGGAGCATGCAGCCCGGCATCCTGCACCGTAACTTATCTAGCCGATTTCCCACTCCATCTGACCATCAAATATCTTTTCAGGTATTTGATTCACTTCCATTGGGAATTCATTTTTTTCTTTTTCTTTTTTGAAATAGCAGGAAAAATGCCCACTGTAATTTTCATTAAACAAATAAAAAGAGTTCAAAAGAAGTCTATTTGGAGTTTTATTTAATAAAAAGTGCACTGCATGTGTCTTTATGCCATCAGAGCTTTATGTGCTTTATGGTTGTCAGTAAATTGGAAATGTTTTGCTTATGATAAATATTTTGTACCACACAGTTCTTCTGGAACTTTTAGTATGTAGTTTGTAGATTAAACTCTTATGTAGGGTGCTGTAATTCCCTGTACTCTCTCTCTCTCTCTCTGGGTTAATTGGTGGGTAAAATAGCTTTGTAATGGATAGTGTACATGCACATCATATCATGTTTCCTCTTTATTGGGTACAGATTGCATTAGGCCTTAACAGTTAATTGAGTCCAAACTTACTTACCAGCCTAATCAAGAACAATATTACCATAACAGAAGTTACAGAACCATTTAAAACAGATCAAAACCCTCATTATTATCAACTGGTAACTGCTGTACAGCAGGTACACTATAAACGATGAGTTATGGCATCCACATTGACCAGTTCAATAGTTGATAGAAAATTGAATTGTGCACTTGGGAAAGGAAGTGATCTTCAACTTTTTTGAAAAATGCAGAGATCCACTAGCTATCATGGTTTCTCAGCATTGCACGAAATTGCCAACTATTCCAATCGTGGAGGCAAAGTTTCTGAGTCTCCTTTTGAAAAGGAGCTCAAAGATGCTATCATTTCTTTCAGGCAGTCGCTCGGCATTACTACCAGCGGAAATGCAGCTGTGTCCTCGCTAGATGAGGTTCTGATTTTAGATGTCTTTTCATAATATTAGTCAGCGTTTCAGCTTCCTTAAGAAATTTTTTATAGCATTTTATGATTTTTACACCGAATTTTAATCATCTACCCTGGACATTTTATATTGTTCTCTTTAGTTATTACTCAATCTAAGATTTTTCCTCCATTGAGGTGGCTAATGTACTATTTTTCATGTTAAGTTGTTTTAAGGAGGAAGTGATATAATTATATCTAGTTTCACAGTCTTGACATGCTTAAAAGGGGGGGGGTAAGGGTAAATAAATTGCATATCTATCCTTGTAAAATTAATTTAACATTTAGAGCTTCATTGTTTTATATATAGGTGCTATATGATACATGGGAAGTCCTAAAGACTAGGTACCCAAAATGCTTATCAGCCGTCCAAGTTTCAGGCGTTGGCGTGTCAACTAGACAGGTTATTTTTGCTACTTTTATGTTCCCTGCTTATTAACTTTTTTTTTCAAACTCAAAAGAGTAAACTTTTTTTTTTTTAATGTTTTCTTGAAGAAATCCCTGGTAAATAACTATCCATTAAAATTGTTGTTGATCATCCGTTACTATTGCCCATAAATCTCTGCTTGTTTGAACGAAATCCCTGCTTGTGATTTTTCCTGTTTGGTTTGAGTCAAATAATCTGCAGTCCCTATGTTGCAAGTAATCATATTTGGTGCTTTTAGAAATATCAAATAAATACATTGGTGTGCTTCTTTTAGTGTATTATTATGTAATACATCTCCATCACTTGTGTATCCAAATGATCCATTCAATCTACCTTGAATATAGGCTCTTCTCCATCTCTACAAGCTATTGAAGTTTGTTAAAGATTCAAGGAAGAGAACAAACCACCACATTGGCAAACTACAACCCGATGAGGATGTAACTTTGGATACTTCCAATGTTGAGAAAATTGGCAAGTTATCATCATCTCCATGTACTCTATCCATCATTGAGTTGATCATTTCTATAATTTAATGAGATAATATTTTTTAGGCGAGTGTGTATATGAGATGCTCAAGTCTGCTTCTACTCCAAGAATAGGAGAAATGTTTGAGTCTGCCGAGAGGTCAATAGACGAGAACTCTAGTCGGGTAGGAAAGAAGAGGAAACTAAATCATGGAAGTGCAGGGACGGAGTCTCAGTCTGTGCCGCCTGAGACTCTCAAAGCAAGCTCAATTCTGACGAACTTCCCAAATAAAAATTTGCCACCTGTTCTTACTCGTCAAAGATATCAATCTCTAGCAGTGGTGGCACCTTCTCTTCTCTTTCCTCTTCCACCAAATTCTAACTTCAGTTCTTCACAAAAGTCTAAAGACGATGTTGAGGACGATATCTTAGATGAAATCTCAACTACAGATCCTGGTCTACTGAGCTATACCAGCAGAATGGAAGAGGATGACAAAAATCAACATATATCTCTTGAGGAAGACATCACTCCTGCCTCTACAAAGCATCCGAATTTATTCGTTGTAATACCGAGTGCAAACCAAAGGGAGGTTCATGGAACACCTGTTTCATCACCAGTATTACGTCTATTTCTAACTGTTAATCCAACCCCAACACCTCCATCATCACCGATGTACCTAGCAAGCCCACATGAATATTTTAGATCATCTGCCAAATTTGCTGAAATTTATGAAAAGATCTTGGATAATAGAACCAAATTTGCTGAAATTGATGAAACAAATCCTCTTGAAGTCTCTATCACTGATCATACCTCATCTTCACCTTCTATGGTCATCAGAACACCAATGATTTGTGAACTCGCACCACCTACACACTTAGACTCAAATCAGCCTCTAGCTGAGCAGATTCAATCCTCTAAATCAAGAGATCCAGAAAATACATCTGCTCCGTCACGGCCTCCCCTGCCCCCTCTTCCACCACGATCATCATTAAAAATTAAAACAACACTGCTGCAGTTAATGTTTCCAAGTACCGTTCTACTGCCACCTTCACCATGTACACCACCTTCATCACCATTACAGCCCATGGATTTTACAGAAACCCCTCCACTGTCACCGTCACCACTAAAAATTTCAGAAGCAGAAACAAGACCTCCAGCATCATCTGCACCAGTGCTGCCTCCACCACCCCCGCTATCGGATAGAGCACCTTCGCTACAAGGAAACCCACCACCACCGCCACCGCCACCCCAACCAAGGGGTTCATCCTGTCAAAATGATGTCCCCCCACCACCGGCACCACCACTGCCACAAAGTGGAGCATCCCGACCTCCACCACTGCCACTAATTGGAGCAACTCCACCACCAGTTGGGGCTCAGAACGGGCTTACACCTCCACCACCTCCGCCACTGCCAGGTGGTGCTCAAAAGGGGCATGCACCTCCACCGCCTCCTCCACTGCCAGGTGGTGCTCAAAAGGGGCATGTACCTCCACCACCGCCACCACCCGGTGGAGGTCCCAAGGGGCTTGCACCTCCACCCCCACCACCACCAGGTGGTGGAGCACCATCTTTAAAGGGAGGAGCACCTCCACCACCGCCACCAGGGAATGCAGCTAGAGTGCTACGAGCAAAGAATACAAAACTGAAAAGATCCAGCCAGATGGGCAATTTGTACAGACTTCTCAAGGTAAAGGTCGAGGGGTCTAGTTTGAAAAATAAAACTTCTCTAGGCAAGAAGAGTCAGGCTGCATCAAGTGGTAGCAAGGGTCAAGGAATGGCTGATGCATTGGCTGAGATGACCAAGAGGTATGTACTTTTACTTCTTTAATTGATCATTTGTTCATTTTTGTGTTTTACCATGATGGCCAGTGAGACACCGACTACTTTCATCATTAGCTGTTCTTAATTCCTTGGAATTGCATTACAGATCATCATACTTTCAACAGATCGAAGAGGATGTAGAGAAATATGCCAAACCAATACTGCAGTTGAAAGGTGAAATAAGTTCATTCCAAACAAAGGACATGGCCGAGCTGGTGAAGTTCCACAAGCATGTTGAAAAATGCCTTGAGTGCTTGACAGATGAATCACAGGTTCTTAATTTTTCTTATGTTGAAATAGGACTTTTGATCCTGCTCCACTTCACACACACACAGAGGCACGCATGCAGGCACACACATATTATAAAAGCTATATGCAACTTACCTATGTTCAATAGTTAAAGATTTTCCTTAAGTTCTTGAGACCTAAATCCAGAATCCAGATTATCAAGCTTTTGCAGATATCAGGTGCTTACTGAGAGAACGCTACCATCTATTACAGGTGTTGGCCAGATTTGAAGAATTTCCGTCAAAAAAATTAGAAAGTTTGAGAATGGCAGCAGCACTTTATTCCAAGTTAGAAGGCATGGCGTCTACACTTAAGGGCTGGAAATTGACGATTCCAGTTTTGCAACAACTTGACAAAATTGAGGCCTCCTTTAATAAGGTAGGCACATTTTCCCCTAGCAAAACTATCGGTAACTCTTTTGTAGTCTGAAAGAATAATTAAACTATGGTGCTTAATATAGATTAAAGAGGAAGTGGATGTTATAGACCGTACAAAAGATGATGAAAGCAAAAGATTCAAAGGCCACAAAATTGACTTTGACTTCAGCATTCTGCTCAAAATAAAAGAAGCCACAGTTGATTTGTCCTCGAACTGCATTGAACTCGCTCTAAAGGTATTTAGTATATACATATTTGCTGCATATGTCATATTGTTTTGTTATGTCCTGGTTAAACAAATTAAATTAAACCAGACCCACACCAGTTCAGATTTAGAAACCAAAGTTGCCGCAAGGCTCTAAGTGGAAAGTGAATACTTTGTGGACGTAATTGTAACAGCCAACCAAAAACAGACCCGAACCAGTCCAAAAGGCAACAATTATCGGTACCAGTCATTTCGTTGAATACATTATGTGCAACCAGCAAACCAAACCCATACCAGTCTAATACGTCCTCAGAATCAGCACCAATTCTAGGAGACAACAGAGTTAAATGCAATCACAACAAACAACAAATCACCACAAGAATTTATCCAAGTATTTCCCCAGATTCCGGCATCATAAACAACTTTTACTAATACCAATTGGAGTTTACAAACACACCTCAGAAATACCAACAACTTGAACAATTCTCACGAGACTCGGAGGATTAACACAAAACAGAGATTAAATAAGGATCTAACCGTAGAAAGAGCGCCAAATTGCAAGAGATTTGAGAAAATTCTGCTGAGCCGAACCTGATTATACTGGGAAACAAGCAAAATGTACTTCTTCTTCTTGAGCTTTATCAAAATTTGAGAAATTGTACCAACTGCAGCAAGCTATCTCTCCTCTTTTCTTTTCCTTCTTTTTCTCCTTTGTTTTCTCATCTATTTCTTTGCTTCTTTTCTGGTATATATGGTCAAAGCAAGAGAACAAAATAATTTTACTCTGCCACTATTATTCACTTATTTGGATACAAAGCAAATTTTCAAGATAGCCCCTGAACTTTATGTTTTTGCATCCATGCCATTTCTGTCATCTGCTCAAATTATTATGAGCCACTAGCTGATCCGTACCGCCGCAAGTTAACCCTGCATGTTTGATGCATATATGCGAGTTAGTTTTGATAAAACATGTTAATTGTGTTGGTGCAGGAAAGCAAAGACGCAAAGGAACTATCAGTGACACCAACAGCTGGAGGAAAAAATCAACAAGGAAACAGCACTTCAAAGTTGCTGTGGAGAGCATTTCAATTTGCTTTTCGCGTCTACAATTTTGCCGGGGGTCAAGATGAGAGAGCTGATAGGTTGACAGCGGAACTCGCTCATGAAATAGAAACATTCCCTGTCTAAGCCAACATTCGTCGAATGGCCTGATACAAAGCACTGGTACAAATTTTCATCTGTAAATGATTTCAAACTTTGTTCTCAGTTTGATATATCCTCTATGAACCTGCAAAAAAAAATAAAAAAATAAAAAAAGAGAGGAAAGAGTAACAAAAAAAAGTATTTTGGTGGGACTAGTAAATTTTCCAACTAGAGAGAGATTAGTTACTAGTTTGGATTACTGTTAACTTTTGCATTCCTTCTTGTTGGAAATGCCAAAGCATGTATATAAAGTGCCATTTTGCACTGTTATTATGTGTGGACTGAACGGGTGTTAATAAGTCATGTTTTGCCTTTTGAGATGCTAATGAAAATTTTGGTACTCTGGAATAGGGGTGTTCAAACGGTCGGTTCGGTTGAAACTGAACTAAAATAATCAAACTAAATTTTTCTTCGGTTTTCAAAAATAGAACCGAACCAAACCGATTAAACTTATAAACTGATTAAGAACCGAACCGAACAAACCGAAGTAAATTTCGGTTTGTTCGGTTCAAACCGAAGTAAACCTATTGGTGCTATTATTAACAAAAATTACACATGTTCATACACAAGTTGTTCAATTCCATACAAAATATGTAAATGTTCTAAAATATTTAAACTAAAATAAAAGAAATGAAGCATTGATTGAATCAAACAAAATATAAATCATACTTGAACCAATATAATTCGGTCAGTTCGGTTTAGTTGGTTTTGAAAAGTCTAAATCGAACCGATTCATTTAAACCGAAATAATTCAAAATTTCAACCGAACTGATCCATTTAAACCGAAAAACCGAACTATTTAAACCGAAATTTTTCGGTTCGGTTGAAAAACGAACAAACCGAACCATTTGAACACCCCTACTCTGGAATTTAATTTGAAACTACTTTTGAAGTTCCTGGTGTAAAATTAATGTTTTTGGTTAATTTATTCTTGAGAATGGTATTATTATTTTTTTCCTATTTTTAGCGCTTCCATATATTTCATTCGTACTTTCTTTCTCTGAATTTATAATACGAGTAGTTCTTAAGCTCACCAAGCCTCTTTCTGAGCTTAATTCAAAAACCCATCGAATTAATTTCAAGCGACACATCCAAACCGTTGAAAGCGATCTACTACATGAGTTATGAGTTTACATGTCAAGTTTTTAAATTTTTGAACTAATTTAATATAAAATCAAACGGTCAAAAAATGATGAAAAATGAACACATTAAAATTAACTTATTAACTATTTTTTTTACCGCTTGACTTTATACTAAATTAGTTTGAAAATTTATAAATTTGACATGTAAATGAATTACTCGTGAAGTAGATCAGTTTCAACGGTTTGAATGCATCGTTTGAAGTTAATTCAATAGATTTTTGAATTAAGCTCACAAAGAGACTTGGAGCTTAAGAACACCCTAGTTCTACTCTTCCGAAAAGAGCACATGAAAGAAATCTATCCTTACAAAATTACAGAGCACAAAATATTCGTTACGAATTAGTCACCAACAGCATTATAGAGACAAACTATGGATGCACTTTGGAACCTTGAATCATTAAAATAAAAGTTCTTTGCTAAATTTGCTCAATTAAAATACAACGCCTATATGCATTACACTTCAAGTCAAATACCTAATTTCAGGTATTATTGAAGAATATTCTGATTATTATTAAATTCTCAATCATTTATAGATTTCATATGATCCTGCTCACCTTCTCAGGAAAATGAAATATTATAACATAAACCTCTAATATTCAAAAGTGGCACACGCCAACCAACACAATAAGATAAAACTGCGGGAGAAGGAAGAAGAGAAACTATCTCTCGTCCCCATTTTTTGACTGTCCTTGTTGAAAATAATGAAGATTAGGATCAAATTAATCTCAGACCCGTTAAGGATTTACATCATCGGTTACTTTTTAGAAAATAAAAGGAGCAATAAATACCTCCACTTTTACTCTCATGTATAGAGTATTACAGTTGTATAGGCACCCGTTAGGATTAGAAATAGGCAACCATTACTTTTTTTTTTTTTTTATAAATAGGCTACACTGTAACAGAATGAGATACGAATGAAATAGAAAAATTCCATTCATCAATTTTCTCTAAAATTCAGAAAAATCATCATGGTATCAGAGCAAAATTAAAATCCAAGTGCCAAAAAAGGGCCACCCAAGTGCTGCAACAACAGCCACCCAAAAAAATCTCAAAGCTGTAACAGCCAACCAAACAAAATCAAAATCCAACATGTCTCAACAAAACAAAAAACTTATTGGGGTACTACTCAATGGTAGAAACTATCTTTCATGGGCCAGATCTATCACCTTTGCTCTCAGCGGAAGATCAAAACTCGAATATATCACTGGAGCCAAGAAGAAACCACAACTAGCGGTGGCAGGTGAACCGAACGAAACTGAAACAAAGGCCATGACAGAATGGCAAGCAAACGATCACCTTATCATGAGTTGGTTGCTGACATCCATGGAACAATCCATTGCCGATCTATTCTACTGCACAAACTCGGCCAAAGAATTATGGGACAAAGCCGAAAAATTATATGGGCATAAAAACAACTATGCTCATATTTTTCAACTCCAACAAGATCTCCATCAAATCAAACAATGAAATCAACCGATTACTGAAGTTTTAAGCCAGCTCCAAAAAATAAAAGATGAACTCAGAATTTATCGACCTCCCATAACCCGAGTTATGAGGCCGTGAGACACAAATTTTGCTTTCGGTCCCACTACCTTCTTATGACGAGGTGGCCGCAATGATTCAAAGAGAAGAGTCGAGACGGAGTGTCATGGCGGGTCCACAAGCCAACAACGAGGGACACGACAACCATGCACTCACTGCCAGAGCCTCTTTCCTGATTTTTCAAAACCGGCCTCAAAACCCTAACTTCAAATCGGAGGGGGAGAGGTGTACACACTGCAAGAGACTTGGCCATAATCACGAGAAGTGTTGGTTCAAGCATCCCCATCTCAGACCAAAGAGAAGAGGATCAGAGAAAGGGGGAGATCGGGACAACAAAGGAATAGACGACGGCTTTCTCCAAACAAGCAGCGGAATTAGAAGGGGAGAGACGGAGAAGGGATTTAATACCCAGGGGGCCTTCTCTCCAGTGGTTCCGAAACTGGACACCTCCAGTTCCGCTGGTTCAAGTGGGTCAGACAGTCAGGATCAAATGCACAGCTGTTTCAACCGTTTTTCATGTGGTATGCTAAGAAAAATATGGATGGTATAGCTCTAAACTCTATTAAATCTAATTTAATTGATCAAATAATTTTGGACAGTGGTGCTACTAACCATATGTTTGGAAATAAAACTTTTTTGACAGATTTAAGGATTAATAATAAAGATCAACAAGTTCAAGTAGCAAATGGTACGAAAGTTAAAATTAATGGTAGTGGTACATTTAACATATTTTCAAAAGAAACTAAGGATGTATTATATTTAGAATCTTTTTCAACTAATTTAGTCTCAATTAAAAGACTAACAAATGAATTAAATTGTAATGTAATATTTTCTCTAAAAAGGTACAATTTCAGGACTGGAAAACCGAGAAGACGATTGGTGAAGGGTTTCTAGAAAATGGGCTTTATATTCTAAAAAATCGAGAATTAGTTTTTAGTGCAACAAAGGAGTTAATAGATCAAAAACTTTGGCACAAGAGATTTGGGCATCCCTCCGATCAAACTTTAAACAAACTTTTTAATTTTTCGTTCAAAAATTGTATTAGTTGTGATGTTTGTAAGCTAGCTAAACAAACAAGGCTTCATTTTTCTTTATCAATTAGTAAAAACAAAGCACCTTTTGAATTAATCCATTCCGATGTATGGGGTCCGGCTCCAACTATTTCTTACAATGGTTTTAAATATTTTGTGTTATTTATTGATGATTTCTCACGAACCACATGGCTTTATTTGCTTAAAAAATTGTATTATAAGTGTTTTATTGTTTTTTAGAATTTGCAAATCGTGTTGAAAACCAATTTAATGCCAAAATAAAAATATTTAGATCGGATAATGGTCGAATTTGTAAATAATAACTTTGCAAATTTATTCAAGGAAAAATGAATCATTCACCAAACAACTTGTATAAATACTCCTCAACAAAATGGTGTATCGGAAAGAAAAAATAGACATTTATTAGAAATAATAAGAGCACTTTTATTTCAATCAAATGTTCCAAAAAAAATTTGGTCAGATGCCATTTTTAGTGCCACATACTTGATAAATAGATTACCAAGCACTAAATTAGAAAATAAAAGTCCATTATAAATCATTTACCAATGAAAACCTAATATTGATCATTTAAAAGTATTATTATTTTTTTTTTGTTCTTACAATTATTTGGGTGTATTTGTTTTGTACATATTAAGAGAAAGGACAAACTTGATCATACATCTACCAAAACAATTTTCTTAGGGTATTCTTCTACAAAAAAGAGATATAAATGTTATGACCCTATTAATAAAAAATTATATATTTCTAGAGATGTCATCTTTTGTGAAAAAGAACCTTATTTTAAAAATAAAGATGAGACTCTTAACTCCCATGACAATGATAGAAATATTACGGTTCTACCTCAAGTAAACTTTCAAGAGAATTTGTCAAGTGATAACCATGAAAACGAGCCCAACAACCAAATAGAAGAAACATGAGAAAATGAGGATAATCATGAAAATGAGGAAGAGAAAGAACATGTTGTTAGAAGATCTTCTCGAGTAAGTCAACCATCTACAAAGCTTAGAGACTACATAACATACTCGGTATTGTATCCTATACAAGATTTTATTTCTTATAAAAATGTCTCTTCAAGTCATAAGGCCTTTATCACATCTCTCCAAAAAGAAATAGAACCAAGCAATTATGAGGCTATTAAAGCTCCAAATTGGTGTGAAGCCATGAAAGAAGAGCTAAAAGCTCTAGAAAAAAAATGAAACTTGGGTAATTGTTCCATTACCAAAAAATAAAAAACCGGTTGGATGCAAATGGGTATATAAAATCAAATACAATAGTGATGGTACCATAGAACGGTACAAGGCAAGATTAGTTGCCAAAGGTTATACCCAAACATATGGCATCGATTACCATGAGATCTTTGCACCGGTAGCGAAAATGAATACCGTTAGAATTTTATTTTCTATTGCGGTAAACAATGGTTGGAACCTTTATCAAATGGATGTTAAAAATACTTTTTTTCAAGGAACATTTGAAGAAGAGGTGTATATGACACTACCGCCCGGCCATGAAATGGAAAAAAATTCTAATTTAGCTTGTCGATTAAAGAAATCAATTTATGGATTAAAGCAATCTCCACGGACATGGTATGGCAAACTTAGCTCTTATTTAATTTCTTGTAATTTCAAAATTAGCAATACCGACCATTCATTGTTTACCAAAAGTGATGTTATTAACATCACCATTATATTAGTTTATGTGGATGACATAATAATTACCGGAAACAACTTAAAAGAAATAAAAAAAATTAAACTTCAATTAAATTTTTTTTTGAAATTAAGGACCTTGGATATTTAAAAAAATCTAGGAATTGAAGTAGCATATTTAAAAAAAAGACTTTTTTTATCTCAAAGAAAATATATCTTAGATTTGTTAAAAGAAACCGGCAAGTTAGCATGTAAGCCGGCATCTACCCCAATAGATAACAAATGTAAGTTAAATAGTGAAGATGGAGAATTATTAGATGACATAAGCCAATTTCAAAGACTTGTAGGAAAATTAATTTATCTTACGGTGATACGTCCGGATATTGCATTTTCCGTAAGCTAAATATGCAAGTTTATGCACTCACCAAGAACCTCACACTTAGAGGCTATTAATAGAATATTGAGATACTTAATGAAAACTTCCGGAAAAGAAAGTTGGATGAAAAATAATAACTCTAATATTCTATGTGGCTATTCCGATACAGATTGGGCCGGGAGCTTCGATAGAAAATCGACAACCTGTTTTTGCACATTTGTAGACGGAAACTTAGTCACATGGAATAGCAAGAAGCAAAAGTGTCGTGACACGATCAAGCGCCGAAGCAGAGTATCGCGCCATGGCATCAACCGCGAGTGAATTAACATGGATTAAGCAACTTCTTGCGGATATGGAAATCAAAATTCAAGAACCAATTAAAATGTTTTGCGATAACCAAGCGGCTTGACATATCGCATCGAATCCGGTGCGAACTAAGCATATTGAAGTGGATTGTCATTTTATTCGAGAAAAAATCCAATCCAAAGAAATCGAGACACTCTACGTAAAAAGTGAAGATCAATTGGCGGATATTTTTACGAAGGGTTTAGAGCCAAAATTATTTGAAGAAAATATAATCAAGTTAGGGTTGATTAACATCTACACGCCTAACTTGAGGGGGGAGTTGAAAATAACGAAAATTAGGATCAAATTGATCTCAGACCCGTTAAGGATAACCTCAGATCCGTTAAGGATTTACATCATCGGTTACTTTTTTGAAAATAAAAGGAGCAATAAATACCTCCACCTTTACTCTCATGTATAGAGTATTACCGTTGTATAGGCACCCGTAGGATTAGAAATAGGCAACTATTACTTTTTTTTTGAAAATAACAGAATGAGATACGAATGAAATAGAAAAATTCCATTCATCAATTTTCTCTAAAACTCAGAAAAATCATCAGTCCTGTACCGGTTTAAGTCATGATATAATTAACTTAACAGAAAAGCAGTGGTCCGATTAATGTAACCGAAGTAAACAAATAAAAGGAAAAAAAGGTGAAGTTTTCTCTTGATAAAAAGGAGATTTTCAAGTACTTGTGTATTCCTGAAAAAATCTGGCTCAATTCATTCATGCAAGTAATTCAGCATCAGGACATGCATGAGCTGTCCGGCCACTTCGAATCCTCTCGCGCAAAACAAGTTCACGTAAAGATCTACGTCTAGCGCATCTGGCACGGGGCAAAATTTTACCTTTGATGTATTTATATATGAGGAGGGATCAAGTTACAACAATTTTGAGTTACAACAACTATTTTTTTTATTTTCAAAGTTCAAATCGTCGATCCAAACCATTCAACATGATTATCTAAATAAAATGTGCTTGCTGATGAAATTTTACATTTTTTTGAATTTGTTTACTATTTATTAAGATGGGTACAAAATTCAATGGTCTGAATATGACTATTTTTTGTAAAATACTTAATAAATAGTAAAAAAATTAAAAAAAATGTAAAATTTGATCTGCAAGCACATTTTATTGTGGAGATCATGTTAAACGGTTTGGATCGACGATTTGGACTTTGAAAATAAAAAAAATAGTTGTTGTAACTTTGTTGTAACTCAAATTTGTTGTAACTTGATCCCTCCTCTTTATATATAGTAGATCTGATCTTCAAAAGAGAAGTATGATCTCTTTCTTAAGAAAGAAAATAAAAATATCCCACACAGAAGAAGTAATAATGTTAATGTTGAGAAAGGTAATTAGAACTTAGAAGGATTTACATAATGAGTTAATGCCTCCGCAACCATTTTATTAACCAAAATAAATCAATTTCACGAAATATAATAGAATCAGATTTTCAAAACCTTAACCAAACTTTCTTTCACAAAGAATAATTTTAGAATAACTGACAAAGACAACAATTAATTAACTTGGCCTCCAGAACTACAGGTCCGCAGGCTTAGTGCAGTGGCACGAGTCCCGTCTATTTACGAAGAGGTCGCAAGTTCAATTCTCAAAAATAGCATCTAAAAAATGATGGGATGTACCGGGGCCCTTAACTAGGCCCCCACACAACAAGCATCAGCAACTTCTCCATGTGCTCGGTCACCAAATCGGTCTTTCTCCCCGCCTCTCCCGATCTCTGCATTGTCATTTTCTCATGTAACTCCGGGAATTTTTGCACAACTGCCGCCTGATTCAGCAAAGGGCTCCTGTGTTCGGAGTCTGTAATAGGTCTCTCCTTGTTTATATCCTTTGGAGGCTGTTTCATGTCAGCATTTTTCTTCTGCACCATATTGAATGCCGACTCAGTGATGCAATGCCGCCCGTTGCACATGATTTGCCTTACTGCGACTGGAAATTTGATCGATATACGCTTGATTAATTTCTTCTATTTATATTTTTGGTGATGCATTCTTTTTTAATTTCTTCTTCTTGTTCTGGGGGTTGGTGTTTATATATGGTGCTTGGTGTTAAAGTTTAACAAGGAAGCATGATTAGAGGGAAAACAGGGAGCGTTCAATTCAAACCGTGCAAATCACGGTAAATTCTAGTGATTTGTAGAAGGTACTGTATCACGAGTTCAATATAATCCATATTATAAATAGAAGATTAATTGTCACAGTAAATTCTTCAATTAAGCAATAGAACCATATCAATAGATTAACTTACAGATATACTTTATTAAAAAAAATCAACCCCTCCTCTTAATTTTAAAAATAATTATTCCAATTTCATTTTGCGAAAACGTCATCTGAAAAACTAACTCGCCACACACAAAAACACACAGAAATGGGCACAGGGGCAATTAGCATTGACAGGTATTACATGGTTTGCAAGGGTTTTAGACCCAGAAAATGAACCAGTGGTAGCAAACCACAGTTTTTGGATTGGAGATCCATGGTTTGAGGCCAACCTAGGAGTAAGTATGTGTGGGACCTGGTTGATATTTTTTTTTAATTACTTCGTGTTTAGCACACTATATGTGTACCCAGTAATTAATTAATGAGTCTTCCAGTTTTGTATTTGACAAAAATTAATGTCAATTTGAAAAAGAATAATATCATTTGAGAATAGTTTTTGATATAAAGTCGCAAAGGTAATGTTTTAAGTTCGAAATTTGGATTATTTTTTTTTTAATATTAATAAATAATTCGATAGCTTGACGTTTAGAGAGTTGTATGTAAATTTTTATAAAAGTTTTAAAAATAAGTGCGTGGTTTTATGTGTGAAAATTAGAGTTTAAGTGAATATTGGTTAGGCTTTACAAGATATATTTCCAATGGAAAATTATTGTAGAAACTCAAATGTATATTTAGAAAATTATATAGAATAAGATAATTAAGAAAAACTTTTTCACAAAAGGTATCTTTTTCTTTGTAAATATCTCATGGGAAAAAACTGCCAAGCATTCCTTCACAAAAAATATTCTCGAAATTTATTTTTTTCTATTGCTGGTCTATTCTTATTATTTTGCATTTCGTTTTCCAAATGCAGCCCATCTTTTTTGCTGCTAAACATATCTTATTATATAGAATCTACATTAAATATATGATATTATTCTTGTCCAGAATTAATCTAATGACTGCAACTAGATTTTTTTTTTCAATTGTTAAGTCCATATTTTTTTTTTCAAGTATCAGTAGCTCTATTTTTCTATGAGAGTTCAAAGCTACAGAGATGTAATAAATTGCAAAAAAAAAAAAAAAATTGAGTAAAAGTTAGATGTCAAGCCACCTAACTATTTAATATTTATAAAGAATTTCCTCGTCTTTTTTCAAACATGCAGACCTTTAATATGGAGAAAATTATCTTTACCATTAGATCAAAGACTAATTCTCTAATAAATTGGAAAATTATAATTTAACGTTTATTGTTTGTATAGTGTATTCTAAATCACAGCAGTACAAATTAATAAATTTTATGTAGTCCATGATGGGCTAAAAAAAAATACGAACTTATGTTGGGGTGTCAAAATAAATCCTTTACCTATTTTGTTTTTATTATTTTGTTTTTATTAGTACCGTACTCGTATTTCATAAGATGGATATGAGTAAGATTTTTTTTTTATTAGTTTAACGGGTTAAGAAAAAGTTTGCATTAACATTTCAGATAAAGGCACAAATAGAAGCTATTTTGAATCAGTTACCGTATAAGGTAATGGCAAATATAGTTTTTTTAATTAGTAATTTATGACAAAAATAAATTATACAATACTTTATATTATTTTATTAAATTAATAATTTATATTTTACAAATTATTGGATCAATAATGATATCTTTTATTTTATTTTTAATATTATGTACATTATGTTTAATATATTTATGTATTTGTCATACTTTTTTAATTATATTCTATAAGCTATCAATTTATTAGATAATTATGGACATTTATTTATTATTTTTTATTTAACGAATAAGAGTAGAATGTGAGTAAGATTAATATTTAATAGATAAGAATAAGATATGAATAAAATAATTTATAATCAGACAGTAATGAATGTACTACTAAAAATTCTACTAAAACTAATGAATGTTCTGAACATTGAAACAAACAAACAGATATGTGTGCGCTCAATTTAAAATAGGAAATTAAGATTATTTATGACCACATAATAGTTCAATTGTCTTATTTTAAGGTTAGTTGCAAGAAATCATTTAGGATTCGCTCATTTTATAATTAATGAACAACTTAAATTTATCCGGAACTATCTAATAAATTTAACAAAATTTGAGAACTAATATTTTAAGGTTAGTTGCAAGCAATCATTTAAGATTCGTTCAATTTATAATGAACAATTTAAATTTATCTTGGACTATTTAACAATCTTTGTAAAATTTAAGCTACTAATTAAAATATTAGTTCTCAAATTTTGCTAAATTTATTAGATAGTTCATTATAAATTTAAGTTGTCCAAATGCCTCCATTTTGTGTGCCTCCATCATGTCTCCATTTTTAAAACGTTAATAATTCAAAATTTAAATTATAAATGTCAAAATAAAACCGTTAGATATGATCTATGTTTTTTTCTCTATGTGCTTATAAAAAATTATCACATTTCAATTTTGTTTTTATGTGAATCAATAAGTTGAAAAATCAACGTCTAGAAATTATCCACATTAGTGCATTTTTACAAGCTCTTGATGATAACCAAAACAAAGTTGAAATGTCATATTTTTTTACCCGTGCATTGATAAAATGATAGATCATATTCAAAGGTTTTATTTTGACTTTTAAGTTTTAAATTTTGAGTTATTAAAGTTTTTAAACATGAAGGCATTGGAACCCTCCTCTTAATTTAATAGCTAAGATAAATTTAAAATTCTTAGCTACTAAATTAAATGTCGGTTCTTAAATTTATAATTAAATATTCACCAAAAAATCTTAACTCTCATCTTTATTTAAAATAGAATAATAAAATTCCTGTGTTGAGAGTTGAGACTGTATTTAAAAATATATATATATATAGAGAGAGAGAGTGGCTAAGGTCAAAGTGGTATGACCAAGGCCTTGGTGCTACCAATTAGTTTTTGCAATTTTAAGGTTCAAATAGTCGATCCAAACCGTTAGATGTTTAATCTATATTAAATTCTGCTTGGAGACCAGATTTTACATTTTTTGGAATTTTTTTACTATTTTTTAAGCCACTTTGAAAATTGCAGATCCGGATGAACAGTAAAAACAGTGCAACCAAATTCTGGACCATGTGATCGGTAATTTTCAAAGTGGCTTAAAAAATAGTAAAAAAATTCCAAAAAAATGTAAAATTTGGTCTCCAAGCAGATTTTAATATAGATTGAACATCTAACGGTTTGGATCGACTATTTGAACTTTAAAATCGCAAAAACTAATTGGTAGCACCAAAGGCCTTGGTCATACCACTTTGATCTTAGCCCCTCTCTCTCTCTATATATATATAACTCATGAGGGGCTAACTTCCACCAAAATAATTTCTCAAATAACTCCTCATAAGAAAATAATCATACAAAGTATACTAGTCTGTGTAATTAATTAAAATTTAATGGTACTCACTGATAAAATTGTATTATATTGTAGCGAAATATGGTTTTCTGGTCGAATTTCGTTGTCAATTGGTATTTTAAAAATAATGCTTTTGACTGTTAAGCGAGTGCGATTTTGACGTGTCATTTAGTGGTCTATAGTTCATTTTTTATTTGTTTTGTCTAAGGTCATGTTCGGAGTCAAGAGGGGAATGGGCATGGACATAGGAATTGAACCAAATTTTTCTGTGCACGTGGGGAAAAAAAATTCAGTTGAATTTTTTGTTTCCCACGGACACAATAACGTGTCGAACAGGCCCTAAGTAACTTGGGCAACCTCAGGCTGCGGAAGGAAAGGAATCTGGGTCTCTGAATCCTGAGAAACTAAAAAAAATAACAAAAAAGAAGACCAACAATTTTCAGCGAAAACAGGGGCAATAATTAGAAAATGTAAATTGAGGTTTTGAGAAGGGTCAAACGTAAAATATAATGTATAGCAGCTACAGCTGTAATTTGAATTTAAGTCATCACAATTATAAAATGGAATTATAACAACTAAGTTATAACTTATAAGCATACATTTAAAATTTAATAAACTTAATATTTTAAACTTATTGAATTAACTTCAAACGACAAACTCAAATTGTTGAAAACCGATCAACTTCACATTTGATGTGTTTTTGTGCAAATTTTTTAATATATTTTGCATATAAACGCATTACTTGTGAAGTAGCTCGATTTTAACGGTTTAAATTTATCATTTGAATATTGTAAATACGTTTTTTATTAATAAAGTTGTTAGTAGGCATTTAAAGTCAGGCCCAGTTGTTCCCTAGAGTACCCAGGGCGATGCCGGGCCCCAAAATTCAAGAGGGCCCAAAAAAAAAAATTTAGTTTGTATATGGTAAAAAAAAGAAGTTGCTCTGCCGTTTCTTTCCAAACTTCTATTGCTTCCACGTTTCAGAAACCCTAGCTCCTCCATCTTTGATCTCCGCCTCCAACTCCTAAGCTCTTGTTGCTCTCCAGCACCTCCTCATGTATGCTCCCTTTTCTCTCTCTCTCTCTCGTTCTCTAATTTTGTAAATATTGCATGATTTATCTTTTAATTTTACTTTTAACCATCAATTAGAGTTCACTTTTCCCCATTTCATACCATCAATTAAAGTCTACTCTCTCGTAGACAGTTGCATACCTGCTGATACATTTCATACCAACAATTTTGTACCATTTTTTCTAAATTTCCAGTAGCTTTACCAAATACATAAAATGGTACAAATTGGATAAGCAATTTCATACCAACAATTTTGTACCATTTACTTCAATACTGAAATCATTTTTTCATATTCACAGATGCAAATTGGAGATGAATTTTACTACACTGGTTGAGGCGAGTTGCTTAGCCTCTGCGGCAAATGAATTTTTACTTCACAGAGGTAATTTTAACTTAGCCTCTGCGACAGATTTAGAAATGTAATATCTGAGTTGCTTTGTCTCTCAATTTTTTTGTACCAGTTGTATTATCAATTGCATTGTTACTCACTTTGTACCAAATTTATGTTGAAATTAAGAAAAGAGTTGCTTTGCATGACTTATTATACAGAGAGCGAGGGAATCAGAGAACAGGGTAACCAAAAATTAGCCTCTATTTTTAAACCCTACTTGACAACAAAATAATGCCAATGATGTAACCAAAAAGAGGCTGCCAAAATTGTGCACAACATTGCTTGATACTGGTAATAATATGGTTAAGCCACACTCTCTGAAATGTAATGCAAAAATAGATCATAAGAATAAACTGACAATAAAAAATTAAAATAATATTTAGACTTACATGTTGACCCAGTATTCATCATCAATTCTCTTTGAAATTCTTAGTAGACTACTGGCTGAGCTTTCTCTTTGCATGGTACTTTACAACTCTCATCCCATCTCATCTTAAACTGTTTTGTGTATTCATAACTAAATTAGATTTAAGTTAGTGTGTTTACCATGAGCCATGACCATTTCATTTTCAATTTAAGCTCTCTAGTATGCGGTACTCCTTTTATAATGTATTTCAGAAAAACCCTTAAGAAAAATAAACGATAGTAATTAGTGTTAGTCGTAGATTACAAGAATAACTATTTTAAAGAATGAAAATAAAAGGTACTTTAATTAATTGCTTACTGATTGTACTAATTCATGATTTTTGCACAGGAAAGGGCCTTCCGTTTTCCAATTTGTAGGTTGTGCACTATCAACTTAATCACCCGAACACCCATTTGACATTAATTTATCTGATTGATTTGATATGACTCTGACTTAGCAAGAGAGAACAAGAGAAATGAGAGAGTTCACCAATTTCACAAGACTCTGAACGAACTCGTGAGGTTGTCGCTAGCTAACTCTAGTTTCAGCTGAGAGGAGAGGACCGAGAGAAGAGACAGCAGCGGTTGTCGCTGAGAGAGAGCGGCCGTTATCGCTGGAGAAGTTGGCGGAGGTTGGCGAAGGAGAAAGGATAGTAAATCGCCTGATACGCATGAGAGAGAGAGAGAGTTGGCAGAGAAGAAATGGACCGATTCAGTTTTGTGTAAGAGCGATTGAGCAAAAAAATTTATTTCTCCATTCCGCTCAATTCAAATCAGTGAAACAGCAGATCTGATTAAACACGAATCTACAATAAATTGGACGGTTTAAAACTTATATGTTCCTGAGTTCTGGAACAACGTTTTGACATTAGCCGCGCTCTCTATATATATATTATAAAAAAAATTATCTGATAATTTATATATATATATATATTTTTTAGGGCAAAGTATTTTTGGACGGATTGTTTCTAGTGCGACAAATTAGCTTAGCTTTAGCACACAAGTTCGTCACGCCAGGGGATTCACTAGTGTTTGTTTTTATTTTTTATTTTAATGATAGTAACTGACATTGTATCAATTTAATAAGAGGGGGGGATTTCACGTATACACCCCTAAAACTTGGAAATTACATATTTACCCTCGAAAATTTATAATATAATATTTACCCTTCTAAACTTCAAAAACTAAAAAAATTTAGCCATTTTATTGTCTTTCCAAATAAAGTTCATTTTAAATTTATAAAGCACCCGTTTTAAACTTCATTAAATGGGTATTTGATAAATTTAAAATGAGTTTTAATAGAATAGATATTAAAATAGGTAAATTTGTGAGTTTTCGGAGTTTAGAAGGGTAAATATGATATTATGAATTTTAGAAGGGGATATACGTAATTTCCATGTTTATAGGGGTATACATGAAATCCCCCCATGAAATAATAACCGGGGAAGAAGAAAGCAAAGGTTTCAAAAATTCAAGTAGACCTCTTACTTTCTTTTGTAATTTCTTAAGAAACCCTTGGACCATTGTCTTATCTTTTGTACAATCAATTATTTATTTTAATTCCTACGGGCTGTTCGCAAAAAAAAAAGTAATATTAATAAAATAATTTAATTTAATTATCGTAAATTTTCCGCCTACTTTTACTGAAATATATCAACTTTTCCGACATTTTTATTAATATCCAAAGTTAATTAGAAATTAATATTTATGCCTAGAATTTCCGACTTTCGCCAAAAATGTTCAAACCAAAATAACCGGTTTACTCTCTTTTTTTTTTTTTTTTTGGAGACACTACGAAGAATAATGAAATCTAACACTGAAAAATCGAATTTTTTGTTTAAATTATGGCAAATTCTTCTATGGGCATAAGGACCTATTTGTAAAATGAGCATATTTTCATTTTCAAAGTTCAAACAGTCGATCCGACCGTTCAACATTTTCTCCATATTACAATGTACTTGGAGGTCAAATTTTACATTTTTTTGAATTTTTTTTAAAATTTATTAAGATGGGTACAAAATTCAATGGTCTGAATTTGACTAGTTTTGTAAAATACTTAATAAATAGTAAAAAAATTCAAAAAAATGTAAATTTTGACCTCCAGGTACATTGTAATATGGAGAAAATGTTGAATGGTCGGATCGACTGTTTGAACTTTGAAAATAAAAATATGCTCATTTTACAAATAAGTCCTTATGCCCATAGAAGCATCCCTCTTAAATTATTTGTTAGATTACTTCTTTTGATTTATAATTACCATATTTATACTAAAATACACTAGATTACTTGAAATTATGTTGAATTACACTATATTACATTAAATTATGTTGAATTACATTACATTACGCTAAAATACGCTAAATTACGGTAAATTACATATGAATATGGACGATATATTCACTGAAAAGGCGAAAAACGACGACGAAACTTCAAACAGCCATAAAACAGCGCTCGAGTGTCCGATTTTAGCAAATGATCACTTTTCGGAAAGCTTGCAAAAAGGCGCATGCGTCAGTGTTAAGAAAGCTGGATTTTGAAATTCAGAATTGCAAAAAAAAAGGGAAGAGCCTCAAAACTTGAGTTGAAGTTTTCGATTAAGATTTTCATTTATATTATTCAATCTAAGTAGCTCAGTAAATTAGTTACATAATGAACTTGTAGAATACCAATTTTTACTATTTTTTGAATTATTTTACTATTTTTTATGATTCATGAAAGATGACACAGAATCGGTCTACTTTAGCGTAATTTTGCGTATTTTAGCATAATTTACCGTATTTCAACATAATTAGCGAAGTTATTGTAATTTAACGTAATTTAGTGTAATTCAACATAATTTCAAGTAATCTAGTGTATTTTAGTATAAATATGCTAATTATAAATCAAAAGAAGTAATATAACAAAAATTCGAATTTTCAGTATTAGATTTCATTATTTTGCTCTTCATAGTGTCTCTAAAAAAAAGAAAAAAAAAAGAGTAAATCGGCCACCATTTTATGGATGGTTTGGGCATTTTTAGCGAAAGTCGGGAATTCTGGACATAAATATTAATTTCTAATTAACTTTGGATATTATAAAAATGTCGGTCAACTTTTGCAAAGCTTAATTTTGGTACATGCTTGAATATTCCAAGTATATGCTTACATACACTAGTCGTTCGTTTTGACATGTAAAGTATATTAAGCAGCTCCGGTTGTTTTAGAATAAGCACTAATTTGAAAACCAATCTTTAATCTAATAAGTAAAGATAATGTTTTTTTTTAAGAGATCACATATTTGAAATCTAAATAAAAGATTTCTCGTAAATATTATACAGCTAGTAATATTTACTCAAAAAAAAGAAAAGGAATAAGCACTCACCCATGATGATTATTGTTACGTGACAAATGTGTGCAAGATAAGATAGACTAATAAAATTATTTTAGGACTCAATTTTAGTTAATAACATTGTTACATAATTTAGTAACATGTCATCAAGTTAAAACAATATCTTTTCTCAATAATGAGTTTTATTTTAATAAAGGTTGAAGGTCAAACTATCTAACTATTTAATATTATTGTTATTACAATAAAATATTTTTTTCTCTCTGGATTTCGAACCCATGACCTCTCACATCAGAGATCATGTGTATTTGCCACTAAATTAAAAATTAGTTTGAATAAATCTTAGATAGAACCGAAGTATGACGCAAAATAATTAAGATTTACAAGATTTTTACCTCTTATTGAAAATAAAGGCTAAGAGGAGACACATCTAATAGATTTTATTAGAATTCTGACTTATGTTGTGTTTGAAGTTTTTGACACATTGTTCAAATTTTCAAATATGGACATTGTTGGTAAGTTGCAAATTTTGTTTATTTGTATCATTATTCAATAATTTGGAACAGCAAAATCTAAAATTAGGGATGTTAAAAGGGTTAATAAATATCTTAGATGAGAAGAAAAGTCTTTTTATACTAATTTGTAAAAAAAAAAAACTAAACCCGTTATATTTCTCCTCAATTTGACATAATTAAAGGACCTTGTAACTTAGTATTATTTGCTATTTTGTAATATTATTAATAAAAATCTATATAAGTTTACAATTTGTCATCATCTAATCGTGTATTATTCTCGGTTTTTGTTACCTCTCCCAATTCCTTTTTTATTTAATTTATATACTTTTTATGAATTCAATCTTGACCAGAATAAAATTATAATAATCATATGATCTATGCTTATAAATCTTTATTTTTAATCAACAAAGATGTCTTCATTATTACAAAGTTGTATTGCAACTGCGCCTAATAACCTAAGTCATAGGAGAATTTGTGTTTTATGAGATGACAAAAGTGCAATAACTCCACAATTCCATTGAACGCCAAACAAATGGCTCTTAACATGGTTTTGATTATTTTCATTGTTCTCATTCTTAGATAAACAAAATTATAAACGATGGCTGGACACAAACAGTGTTGTTGTAAGTTTGACTAATTTGTGAAACATATAAACATTGTATTTTACAGTTTATCTGTTTAAGATTTATGCAGGCTTAGTTGTCACGTTTGGAAGTTAAAGCAAGTCAACGATACAAGTTGGTGTGATAAGTTGCGTCCAAAGATCAAAGCAATAAGTCAAGTATATATCATGAAAAGTCGATGTGACAAGCTGCACGAAATAATCTGTTACATGATCTCCTCGAGCTACAAGGAATAATTTGATGCAAATGATCTGATTGAAAATTCATGCGAGCCATTTAGAATATTGGATATTAATGAGATGCTGAATCATGAAGATTACAGAAGATCATAGAGATTGAGATCATGAAGATTATGAAGATCATGCTTTACCCTTTTTTTTTAATTTATATCCAAAAATATGGTAAAGTAGATTTGAGGTTGCGATTGCCTGAGTCTAGCCGTTGCATAGCTAGAAATTCGAATTCAAAATATAAATTAACCAGGCAGGTCAATAGTGGTATCTAAGCACAAGCAAACCTGACAAATTATGATTCTGCAAATCTTGAGATTTGGTTCAGCCGTAGTGATATTATATCACTATGGGTGTGACCTAAAACCCTATATTAGTTTCTGCATTTGAGAGATTCAAAACCACCAGTATAAATAGAGCGGTTCATCCTCTAAAATTACACAGACAAATAACCTTGAGCCTCAACTTTAGAAATCCTTTGAGGTTTAGCCAGTCCATTGTTACTTGTTCTTAAACCATATATATCATTTCCAGCAACCTCATATATACTTCACCTAAATTGATCCATTATGGGATTAGAGTGAAAGTAGTAATTGTTTGGACTTAGAGCCGTTGTTGCTCGTCTATTCCAAGCAATAGAGCTTACTTCTTTCTTTGAGCTGTTGTGCTCATCATCTGTTTGTGTGGACCGCAGGAGTGTTGTCTCGTACTGATCACAACTTGTATTCTTTTTTGAATTGGATATAGAAAGGCGTGCCAGTTTAGGTTGCGTTGTCCCGGAGACGTAAGTCCAGTGACCGAACTTACCAACTTTTGTGTCACACTTTCTAACTCTATCTATTTACTTTACAATACTTTATTTATTTATTTATTCATTTTATTTATAAGTTCTTGATTCCACTGAGAACTACACATTAACACACATACACTTAGATTTAATTTTATACGTTAAATACTTAGTAGATAGAGTTTAATCAAACAGTCTCCTGTTCACTCCCTCTAGGTGTCGTTAGAGACAACATAAGTTATGTAGCACTACGTAAATTTCCAAATTAGTTATATACCATATCAGTAGCAAATTTGTCCTTTTAATTATTTTAGTAATATTAATTTTTATTTTAAAGTATTAAATTGAAAAAAAAGTGAGATATTAATAAAATTATAACTAATTTTGAAATTTTAATAAAAAAATATCTAAATCGATAAGTTAAGATGGGTACAGGGTATATATCTAAATTCTATAATATAAAGATTTGAGGGTTACTGAGTCACTGTAGAAAATAACATTAAAAAAAAAATAGAAAGATCCTAGTCCCAGAAAAACTAGAATTTGTTTCCTAAAGTAACTTAAAGTTTGTGTTTAATCCGACCGTCCCATCGGAATCTACACGAATATTAAAGTCACATAAATTCTATCTCTTACCGGATTGACCAGAAATCTGATCGAACAGTCCGTATTCAAACTCAAATTTTGTGTTACTTTAGATGATCCAGGTCCAAAAACTGCCCACTGGTCCACTGGTCTCCCATTGTTTTCTTCTCCTGTTTACTAGAGAAATGAATACTTCCCCTTTCAGCCTCCACTTTTCTTGCTCTCTATAAATCCAAATCCCTCTCTTCCTCCTCCTCTCAAAGACCGCAGATTCTAGTGATCCTTTTGACAGGCAATCTAACAACAAGAAACTGAATTACAAGAAAAATCTATCAGATGAGCAGCGCAACAACAAAGAAGGCATCAATGCTAGTCGCAACAAGCATCGGAGCAGTTGAGGCGCTCAAGGACCAAGCGGGGCTGTGCCGATGGAACTATGCCATGCGCTCCCTCTACCGGCACGCTTCCAATGGACTTGGTTTTCTGTCTGTCAAGGATCACGCCATGGCTGTTGTTTCTTCCAACTCTGCTCTTGGTAGAGAGAAAGAAAGTGGCACTAATGGCGGTAACAAGCTCAGAGGAAGGAGGTCTGAGGAGAAACTGAATACCGCTTATCACCTCATCTGCTGGGGACCTAATTAATTAACAAATAAATTTTTTTTTTTTCTATTTTGTTCTTAGATTTTCTTGTATTAATTAGTGTTGCCTGGTATTCTGATGCTGAACAAAAAAAATTTGGCTGTAAGCTTTTGTTCTATGGAATGCTTGTTTGATAATTTAATGTGCATTAATGGCTCAGTCTGCCTAAACTACATAATTCAAAATTAACAGGGATGATTTTGTAACTGCATGAGATGTCTCCCCCTCAGTGAGTTCACATTTAGTGAGATTAAATCTGGACCGTTCATTATAAATCAGCACTAATTTTAAAGCAGCTCCATGAATTCTGATCAGGCTCAGAAATTTTTATTTGACACGGCTGGAAATAATTAATTTCACTCCTTTTGTTATATATAATTTTTCAGAGTTGGAAAAAAATCACCAAAAAACTTTTTCTTGTTGTCGTAACCAATAAAACAGATTTTTTATTCAAAACCTGACAAAAAAAAAAAACAATTCACGAGCAGAACGATGCATAATTTTCTTCGAATTTTTCAGTTATATTTATAAAAAACTGCTTCAAAAAGGAAATATTGTCAAATTACATGAATAACTTCAAGTCCGTCCCATGAAAATTAAAAGGCTCAAATAAGCTTAACTGGGACAATAACGTAGTAAAAACCGCCTAATTTTTATTTGTAGCATATAAAATAATAATAATAATAATAATAATAAAAGAGTAGACTGCACTTGAAGAAATATTGAAATTTAGTAAAATTAAAAATTAAAAATCACGTACTATTGGTCGTTATAATTGAACAAATTACGTACTAATATTTTTCATTAATAATTGTTCAAAATAAAAATAAAAATAAAAATATCAAGTAATATGCTAAATCATAATGAGGTATATGACCGATCAAAATAAAAATAGAAGTAGAATTTTTATTTTTTATTTTTAAGATTATATATTAATTTGGTGACACTTAATTTGTTGACAAATAATTTATTTTAAATAAAAAATAATAATTTACCGATTAAAAAATACAAATTAAAATTTAAACTTCAAACTTCAAAATAGACATAATTTTTTTTATAAGAAACTGATTTATTACTATAATCTCAATTCGGAAAGTTAGCTAGCGAGAAACATACCTAATTTCTAAATTTAGTTTTTTTTTATAAATATTAAAAATAAAAATTTTGGAAAGAAAACAACTGTAGCCTGTAGGCCGAATCATATGGAACCTGAAGATTGCTGAAAACAGACGGTTATCCTGTGTGTTGCATGAAATTATACACATGGCACATTATAGAAAGATCCGAAGTCTTTTTCAGATGGAATGCACTCTGTTATTCCAATAGAAAAATAAAGTTGTGCTTTTCCTTTTCCGATTCTAACTATTTAAAAAATTTCATTAGCGTATCTTTTTTCATACACGAATCTCAATAAATTTGATGGTTGGAATCGGCAAAACAGAATCCTGATTTTTCATTAGAATAACAGCAGAGTCGTATCCTTTCCATATAGGACATGTGTCCACGCGAGTCCCTGGTTGGCGGGGCCTACCATGCTTCGCCAGAGGTAGTGGTGATATTTTTCTACGGTCAATTAAAAAAGACATGAGCCGAGACCCCGAAATTTTTTCAGTTACCATCTTAATATTTCAAAATTATAATTTTACTATTAATTTCTACAAAATTTATATATTATCACGTGCGCATATTGATACTGTGCATGATAATGTCGGTCTCAAATAAATGGTGAAACAGAGGAAACTTATGTGCAACACCTTAATCACGCACAACAGATCAATGCATACGGGGTAAGTTTTCAATTTTACAGAAATTAACAGTAAATTTAAAATTTTAAAATATTGAGATGGTAACTACAAAAGTTCTTGCATGAGTACCTACCTACCTTCTCATGATGCATGTAGGCCATAAATAGTAAATTTTGTGGCATTCAAATTTAAATTCTAAGTTTTGAGTATCACAAACTAAAATTCTAACTAGTAAACTATCAACATATATTTTAATAGTTTATGAAAAAAATAAACCATAATATATTTTAAAATAATATATAATTAAAATTTAATATACATGATTAAAATCATTAAGATCCGTCCGGATGCATGGATATTTTGGACTAATAAGACTTTAAATTATAAATCGTTACACAATTAGCTGCATAGTTTCGACTTCCGAAAATTTCGGGAAAAAGAAGTCAAAACATAGAGCCGTCCGATCTGAATTATGCATGGAGTTCGAAACCATCGGACGGCTGTCGGAAATTGACTTGTAGGTCCACCGGCCTTTATATTATAGTAATAAATTCGGTCAAATAGTAACTCACAGTACGACGGTAGGAAGGATCAATTCCGCAATTTACTACATCTGTTTGGGAATATTAGCAAAATACAAATGGCACAATTTAGTAAAAATATAGCTAACTGATTTGCATTATTGTCTAAGGATGTAATTAAATTTGTGTTGTATCATAATGTATCGCAACTAGTTAGTCACATTATGATTTAAATCACGTGTTGTGTTGTGTCGTATCATACTATGATTAAAACAAGTCTTTATGATCAGAAAATAATAGCCAGACACAAATAGTCACGGGACACAAATTAAGTTTTGATGTGCTTTGTAACATTGCGTGTCGTAACCATATTAATTTATATGTTGTGTCGTGTCATTTTTTCTAGATAATGTTGTAAATCACGTGATCGGTACGAGTACTGTGAATTATGAAGGTAAAATATTGGTGGACAAAGTCGTTATGTGTTATAGGAGGAGAGACAAATTTTAAAATACAATTTTATAATTATTTTAAACAATAAACATATATATTTTTTTTCTAAAATATCATGCTAACATGGGTATATTTATGAAATTATGTGATTAATATTGAACATACTTATTTTTGTCACTATGATTTTATTTTGTAAAAGGTGATGATTAAAATCTAAATTTAATGTTGATGGAATTTTATATTGACCCAACAGTAAAAAAAAAAATATTATGATTGAATGATTTTTGAATTATATGGTAATGTTTTGACGTATTTTTGTTTTAGACCTTATAAATACGGAGAAATCGCGCGATATGGAATTTGGACAGTTTTCTTAAGCAGTTTTTTGTATTGATCGGACAACATAAAAATAAAAGTCTATCTTGCATATATTTTTGAACGGCTACAAACCCAAGAAAAAACATTGCATTTTATATCAATCTTATGGTAGAAAAACATTGCATTTTAATAAATAATTGTCTGCCACTCCACTTCGATATTAATGGAAATTCAAGAAAAAAACAGGATATTTTATACACATTTTCTATTTTTTTTTTATTCTAAAATATAAACAAGAATTTTTAGTATATATTTGAGATCAATCGCACAGTACAGAAAGTAGAAAATATATGCAGTTTTATTTCGGTTTCTTTGTTTGACTGAATAATTACAAGCGGCATATTCAATTGTTTGGAGTTTAGCAACACTCGGATAAATTCTTAAAGCGAGGCTTTGATGCTTTGAGCCCGTGCTATGGAGATCAAATATTTTACTATTTTTTAAGATATATATACACAAATTATTTTCAAAGATTGTGAACTATCTAAAGATATATAATATTTGTACTTATTGAAAACTATGATTAAAAAGTTTTTAAAAAAATATAACTTTAATTTTCAAACACATTTTAATATGAAAATTATACTAAACAGTTCAGATTAACTATTTAAACTTTAAAAATAAAAATAAAATGTAAGACGTGATCAGAACACGAAACAATAAAACATTTTAACATGCTCTATGTCATTTAAGATGAACATAGTAGTTTTATATTTGTACAAAGACCAAAATTGCAATTATGTTAATTTTTTTTTTGGTCTCTAATTGTTCCCCAATTTATTGGTGTGGGGTAGCCGATACACGGATTTTTTTTTTAAAAACAGTAAATAAAATAATAAAAGTTAAAGAAACGACATAATTGCTTCGTTTGTTATAAAAAACAGCGAAAACCGAATCCGGGATTCGGTTAAGTTATGTTTTTTCGCTTCACTGAATACGCTATTCGGTAAAGCGTATTTTCACAAAACAGATTCCGAAAACTATGTAAACTCCGTGTAACACCCACCATTAACCGAATTCCCAATTCGGTTAAGATTTTTTTTTTATTTTTTAATGTAAACTGAATAACCAATTCGGTTTACATTATTTTTTAATTTTTTATTCTAAACCGAATAGGGTATTCGGTTTAGAATAATATTAATTAACGAATAGAGTAAGAATAGAGTAATAATATTAATTAATCTATTTTATTTTGATTAATGTAATTGTCATAACCGAATACTCTATTCGGTTAATAATATTATTATTTATTTTTTATTATTATTTAATAAAAAAATAATATTATTATTTAATAATGTAATTGTCAAAGTTTTATTTCGAACACATTAATTAATAAAGTTCCTTTTTTATTTTAATTTTTCTTCATATATCTTTTAATTTACATATATTAATTTTATCAAATAAAATTAATATATCTAAATTAAAAGATATATGAACACATTAATTAATAAAAGTTTCATAAAATTAATATTAATATATTAAATTAAAATAATTACATTAATTTGCTTGACGCTGGACCCTAATCGTAGGTTTCACCGAAATTTTTATTTATAGCATAAAAAAAAATCAAATCACCCTGATTCATAACAAAAGTTTTATTAAATAATGTAATTGTCAAACTTTTAATTTATATTCAAACTATCAAATAAAATAATATAAAATAATATAAAATAATAAAAATTTCAGGGTATTAATAAAAATAATAATAAACTTTTATTAAATAATGTGTTGAAATAGACTTTTATTAAACAATTAATTAATTTAATAATAATAATGAAGTTAAAATTTCAAGCAAATTAAGGTAATTATTTTGATTGAACTTTGAGAATTAAAAAAACTAGTTGATTAAATAATGTAATAAACTTTTATTAAATAATGTGATTGTTAAATAGTAATAACGTAATTCGATTAAATTTATTGATCAAACCGTCACAAATTTTTCTGACTAATCGGTCGATTATTCTCGATTATAACCGATTATTTCTGATTATTCCCGATTAATCGTTGAAATAGACAATGATGAATAAATTAAATAAAATAATATAAAATAATAAAAATTTCAGGGTATTAATAAAAAATAAAACAATGAAGATTGGAGGTGGTTAAAATTCGGTTTTTGTTTTCTCGGGTAGGGGATGAAGCTCTCTGCTGGAAGAATGAAGAATGAAGAAGGAGGAAGGAAGAAGGGAGGGGGCCGGGTTAAATTAAAAAAGCAAAAAAATTAGTTCACCGAATCCCGGATTCGGTTAAGCTAAAAAAGCAACAAAAATCCACCCAACCGAATCCCCTATTCGGTTAGCCAAAAAAGGTGAAAATTGCTTCGGTCGATCTTCTGTGGCAACCCACTGTATCACCTGTTAAAACCATCAGCTTAACCGAATAGCGTATTCGGTGAAGCAAAAAAATAACTTAACCGAATCCCGGATTCGGTTTTTACTGTTTTTATAACAAACGAAGCAATCATGTCGTTTCTTGAACTTTTATTATTTTAATTACTGGTTTTTAAAAAAAATCCCGGATACACACCAAAGTGCAAAAGCTGCTGCTAACAATATTATGATAACTTACAACTTACAAGGACCTACGTGCAATTCTTTTAATAAGAGAGGCAATTCGAGCGAGAAGCTTCCATCCAAACCGGTGGTCGGTCAAATTAGTACTATCAAAACCAAATCGGTCAGTTGAACCGGAAAAAAATGAACTCGGTCAGTGCTAGAAGTGTAACGAGCTGGCTCGAACCGAGTTAGGTCCAGCTTGTAATCGGTTTGTAGTAGGAACCGAGTGAGCTAGGATTAGGAGGGCGAGCTAAAATCTTAGCTTATAATCGGTCCGAGTCAGAGATAAGCTGGACCGAGCTAGCTCGTAGTGGCTCGTTGAGCTTTGTTAGCACAGTAGTAAAAAAATATTAGATAACGAAGCTCAAAATTCAACATAAATTTCACACAAATTTAAACAAATTTGCACGTTCAAGCTGGTCTGGACCGAGCAAGGCCTAGCTCAAACTCACTGATTCTAGACCGAATCAGGAATGAACTAGCTCGATAACAGCTCGAGCCAGCAACAATCAAGCTCTTACCGATCGGGGGCCCCACCTGAAGAAATATAATAATCCTAAAGAAATAAATTTTTTAATTTCTAAAAGAAAAACTCTAAAATTCGCGGGCAAATATCAAGTTTCCGGCATCAAACGCGCAAAACTCCAGAATATACGGGCCCCACCTGAAACTATCAAAGATTCAAAATCACCAGCAAACCGCCCATAGTTTCTCCACCCATAGTTTCTCCGATCAATACTTCCCACTTCCTCTCATCCCTTCCCTCCTTTCTCGCGATCCGCTCCATAAATACAGATCTACCTTTTCCTTCTTTTCCCAAATCAAAACTTCTAGTCCAATCCGAAAAAAGACTTAGTTCAACAATTCTCTTCTCCAATCTCTTGTAAAACATAGAAATGAGCGGAGCGATCAATAGCAAAGCACCAGTGGTGGTGGCTGCGAGTGTCGCTGTTGTGGAAGCTCTCAAGGATCAAGTCGGGTTGTGTCGGTGGAATTACACAATGCGGTCCCTCTACCAGCGGGCTTCTAATCGTGCCGGTGCAAGCACTGTTTCAACCAAGGCCAATCAGACGGTTTCTTCTAATTCTCGCATTGCTGAAAGGGGATCTGCTGCGGCCGGTGATGCGTTTCTCAAAGCGAAGATGCCGGAGGAGAAGCTGAATAAGGCATATCACCTGATTTGTTGGGGGCCTAATTGATTCATTTTGGTTTATCTTTTGGAAAAATATTATGTTAGCGATTGATAGGATTTCATTATTTGACCGTGCTATACTTGAAGAGTTAAGAGAAGTTTTCTATGCATCTGTTCTGTTGGATCGATCTGTGATCTGTTATATTTTTTTATAGGGCCAACTTTTCTTGATCGTGGTTTTATATATAGGTGTGGGATGAAACAATTTTCGGTAATTAGCCTTGTAGATTGGCTACTTCCATTTTAAACAACTCTAAGAAATTAATAAAATTGGAATTTGAAAAAAGTATATAGATAAGATAATGCATCAATATTTGTAGAAGAGCTTATTTAACTAATTTGAAAATACCTGTTTTACTTTTTTTTTTTTTTTCGATTTTAGAGTAAAAACAATGAGAATCTCTGATTTTGAAATAATATTGAATTTTTGCATGAAATCTGAGTGTATGCGATTCAGAGATGTTGAATCTCAAGAAATATAAATTTTGATGTATGCTTCTAAATCTTAAGAAACATATATTCCGCTAATACTTTTACATATTTTTGTTCAAATTTCCGTACATGATTTTATTATCTTTTTAATATATAAATATTTTAGTGAAATTCGGAATGGGAAAATTGAAAATTCTGTTCCAGATATTTGTTCTGTAATTAAGGTGTACGGAAATATGTTCAATGTTATTAGTGTCATTTTGTTCGAAGAAAAGAAAAGCAAAATAATTATGGAGATTTTAACCCTACTCTTACAATATTTAATTAGAACCATTTAATATTGCCTCTTTTGATGTATCTGTCTATATTGCCCGCCTGACAAATGTGTAACATCTATATGTAGAACCAAGGTTAATTTTAAAAAAACTCATCAGAATTAGATTTACACCAAAAAGAAGTTAAAGAGATAATTTGAGAACCTAATGAAGCAACATATGGTATTACAGCATTTTTTAAGCATACTTTATTTCTAGCTACCCACACTATTCAAATAGTAGCTGCTCTAATTAGTTCTATTAACAGATTGCTCTAACTGATTGATGAGTGGGTATGGGTACACCCGGCGATTTAACCACTGCTTCCAAGGTGTTCGATGAAATGCCGGAGAGGAGCACTGCTTGTTGGAGTGCTATGATTGCCCGCTACGTTCAGAGTGTGTAGGTCTAGGTAAGGTTTGGATTTTTTCTCCCCGATGCAAGCTCAGGGGTTTTCCCCATGATGATTAGACTCTGGTTGTTGTCTTGCTGCTTGTGTGGATCTTGGTGCGCAGGAGCAGGGGAAGCCGGTTCATGGCTATTTGAACAGTAATTCAGTAAGGGTACCTTTTCTCCTTGAACTGGGTGTAGGTCCGATGCCCATCGGACCTTGTTTGGTTCCGATGGGCAGATCTACCGTAGGATAATGTAATGATTTGTGCGCACGAAAATTGAAACATAAACGCACGGGTTTTAAAGCATTTCGCACGAATCTAAAAGAAAATCGATGGTGATTAAACCCGTCGAACCGAGGTAGGTCCGATGCCCATCGGACCTACTCCCAGTTCTTTCTCCTTGGCAGCTCTTTGACTGAAATGTATGCAAGGTGTGGTGAATTGATTGCAGCTCTGGATGTTTTTAATGGAATGAGAATAATTTGCTTGTTTGGATCAACCATGATAAAAAGGTCTTGTAATTCAAGGTTGGGGTTCAGAGGTATTGCATCTATTTTATGATATGCAGTGGTATGGCGTTGTGCCTGATAGCATTTCTTTATTGGTATTCTCTGTGCTTGCCTGAACTCTGGGTTAGATATTATGGGATCAAATGAAATATCGGACACTGTGTCTGGGTGCATGGTGGACATTGTTGGCTCGAAATGGCCAACTTGTCACTGCTAGATATTGGTTGAGATCGTGCCCATGGAACCTGATGCAATATGTTTTGGGTGCCTTATTGGCCGGTTGTCGGTTCCATAAAGATACAGGCTTAGCAGAGTGTGTTCTCAACAATTGTTGCAGCTAGAACCTGATAATAGCGGGGTCTATGTTCTCGTATCTAATGTATGCACTGTTTTGGGCAAACACAAGAAGGCTAGGATTAGAGATACAAGATTGTAGTTTGGTTGAAATTGACGGAACGGGACATCAGTTTAGAGTAGGGGAGAAGCGGCATCCACATATGAAGGAAATATTGGAAACATGGGATGTAATTGGGGCTGGACAAGGTTAGTGGGCTATATACCTGAATAGAAAGCTGTGCTGATTGACATTGAGGAAGAAGAAAAGGAAAACATATACACTTACTCGCCATATATAAAAGTTACCAGTTGCTTATGGAGTACTCGGTACAAGCTGATGGTGTCGTCATTGGAATTTTGAATAATTGTAGGGGTTATACACTGTTGTCATGTCACCGAGCTCATACTGGAGGTGTATGACAGAGATATTGTTTTGAGAGATAGGATTAGGCTCGAGTGACAATTGAATTTCCCAAACATGTTTCAAGTGGTCCATATGATTAAGAGCGTTTAAAAGGAATTACATAAAAATAAACTTACTGTCAGTTGAATCGAAACCTCAGAGTTCTGTTAAAACTTTCATTGGTATATGAATTACATCACAGCATAACACAATTATGTGTTGAATTTCATCTTAAGAGTCTTTTCGCCCTCTATAGGTCTTTTTAGTGTCCAAGAAACGAAAAACACATAATTGAATGCAGCGCTGGCGATGCCCTGTTGTCTCTGTTTTTTTTTTTTTTTTTCTCCTCCTTCAACAAAGGAGATCATCAACGCTGCACTCAATGATGAATTTTCATCTCAAGAGTTCAACTCCTTGCTATTCCCTCACTTTTTCCTGGAAAGCTTTTCCTTTCCTTCATCACCTATATAACCATGTGATAAGTTTAGATTTGAGTTAGGTGTGTTACTGTTTTTTTTTTTTTTTTTGAGTTAGGTGTGTTATTGTTTGTAGTACAAGCTAGCTTATGATAGTAATCATTTGTACTACCCATATATGGTTTCTTCTTGTTTGTTTAGTCTATTTGTATTCAAGCCTACATATCTCCTTGTTATATTTACAAAACATTAAAATTATACGCATCATCAATACAGGGTTTAATAATATGTTTCCCCTCAAACAACGATTTTAAATGGAGGAGCTAATTAAGTTCTCCTTGAGATGAGAAATGATATGTCATTTGAGAGGAGGTACTACAACATTAGGTACTGTACTGCAGGAGAAGGATGCTGTTGTACAACCAAATGAGGCCAGTACAAACACAAGGAATCTTTCCATTTACTAAGTGGAAAAAAGGAGAACGGAGTAGGTCCGATGCCCATCGGATCTACTTTTAGGTTCAATGAGCATGATGACCGTCCGATCTAATTCAAGATTTGTGCGCATGAAAATTGAAACAGATACATACAGAGTTTAAAGCGTTCCGTACGAATCTTAAAGTAAATCGACGGTGATTAAACTCATCGAGCCAAAGTAGGTCCGATGCCCATCGGACCTACTCTCGAGTGGGAAAAAGGACATGAAAGCTGGCAGGCGTTTTTAAAAGGCCCATATTGTCAACAAAAAGGAAATTAATAGTGGGCTGCGGTTCAGCCCATAAACACACCTTATTTTGCGGAGTTGTTGGCTAACTGATTTGTATAATTATTATATTTCAGCAATAAAATGGGCTTCTGCCTTTTTTTTTAAAAAGAAAAAATTGCGGAGTTGTTTTTGCGCTGCATGTTTTAAAAGCACGCAAAAATAACTTGCTTTATTACGCTATAGATTTCAGAAGCGAATTGAATACATCTATTACTTAGTTGTTGAATAGTAAAATACAAATTAGGTAGTCAATCTGTACATTGCTTTACAAGAAAATCTGTACATGCTTTCCTATATGAATTAATTAATTGTCAGTTGCATCGTCGTAAAGAAACCTATCTATCTCGGCCGGAGGTACATCCCATATTTTAATCTTTTTCATATCATGCCCTAATTTCGCAAGCTTGTCAGCTACCTTATTTCCATTGCGGGATATGTGAGTGGCATCAAAATGATGAAGCAAAGAAGCCAACATTCGTATCTCGTTTGCGTGCATGACATGGTCCTTCGACTTCACCCGATTTGGCTTGACAAGAAGATCGACAACAAATTGTGCATCTCCCTCGATCCAAATGTTGTGCCAGCCATTTTCTAGTGCCAACTCCAGTCCTCGTTTTGCGGCAACAAGTTCTGCAACACAACTTGTGGCCTTCCCGATGCGCTCAGAATAACCGAGCAAGAACGCACCGTCATGGTCTCTATAAACGCCTCCAATGCTTGATTTTCTTGTTTTTGTAGAACCGTCAAAATTCAGCTTGACGTAACCCGGCTCCGGCTTTTTCCATTTGGGTGGCTCTGCATTGTGATGATTGTATCTTGCGGCAAGATAAATTGGTGCCCTACTTGTGCAACACACTCTAACACTGCTTGTTAAGCAATTGCATATCATCTCGATCGGGATTGTATGCAAACTTTTTGTAAATTATTGTTTGATATCAGTTTGTTGAATGAGTTGGATTTTATTCAATCTTTGATATATACTCCCCGAAAAAAAAGATGAGAGAGAGAGAGAGAGAGATGGAGGGAGAACAACAAAGGCTAAAGAGGGAGGAAAGGTTTAGAGGAAAGGAGAAGCGCCTCCTAAGATATAATTTAAATAGTAAATGGGAGGTAACTTGACGCCAAATCCAAATAGAGAATTGGGGATTCCAAGCGGAAAGAAGAAATATTGAGAGACTGCCGTTAGGAAAAGGAAGACAGTTGCTTCTTTGACAAAATATTAGATTAATCAAATACTGATCCAAAAATCGTCCTTTTGAAAACAGTTGCTTTTTCCAGGGTTTAAAATTTTTTTTTTTTTTGACAGAATCCAGAATTTTATTCTAATATGCTCCAAACTATGCTTCACGTTCTCAACTATCTCAAGTTATCTATTTAACTATAAAAATCTCCAGAAGCAAATAATAATAATTAATATGATTGTTGTTATCCTTTTCTCAAAATTTTTTTATTGTTATTGTATCCAAATAAATTTTATATTGATTGAAACACCTAAAAATAATTCACTCTAGTGTCCACACAAAATATAACAATAACAGCAACAATAAGAAAATGTTACAACAACCATTTTTTCATTTTCAAAGTCCAAATCGTTCAACATGATTATTCAAATAAAATGTGCTTGCAGATCAAATTTTACATTTTTTTACTATTTAGTAAGTATTTTACAAAAAATAGTCATATTCAGACCATTGAATTTTGTACCCGTCTTAATAAATAGTAAAAAAATTCAAAAAAAAATATAAAATTTGATCTGCAAGCACATTTTATTTAGATAATCATGTTAAACGGTTTGGATCGACGATTTGGACTTTGAAAATAAAAAAAAATGATCGTTGTAACTTTGTTGTAACTCAAATTTGTTGTAACTTGATGCCTCCTCTTAGAGCATACCATGTAAATAGTATTGTTTGCTAGTTATTGTAATTAAGGTTTTCAGCATATGACCAAGGAATAAATTGAAGTGGGAACTACCGACATTTTTATTAATATCCAAAGTTTAACAGAAATTAATTAATATACCATATCCGCTCAGAAGTTATAAAAATATCCGTACCAGCCATTTTCTGGCCGATATTTAATTTTTTTTATTTTTTGGAATGAGCATAGCATAGTTGGCTAGAAGAAAAAGTCATAGGAAACTTAGATTGAAGTTTAATTTGCACTCGGTTTGGCTAAGATCAAACAAATGCATTTGGTTGGATGCGTGTGTTACATCGGTTGCATGTGTCAGTACATCATCGATGTTTTTGCAATGAAACATTGATGTTTTATTAGCCATGTAGTGCTAAAAAAACATCGGTGCGTCGTTGCTGTTTTATTAGACTTAGCATTGGCAATTAAGCAGGGCAGTGCTAAAACATCGGTGTGTAGCTGATGTTTTTGCAATGAAACATCGATGCACTTCTGCCGTCATTAGGCCGTGCATAAAGCATCGGTACTCAATTTTAGAATACTGGTTATTATCAAATTAAATTCACTAGCCGTATGCGAACACTAAACTTTAGTGTCATACGACACTGTAAAAAAACCATCGGTACTTCAATCCGAGTTTCTTACGACTTTTTCTTGTAGCCAACTATGCTATGCCCATACCAAAAAAAATTAAGTACCGGTCAGAAAATGGCCGGTACTGTATTAAAAAAAAAATTAGGTACCGACCATCTTCCGATCGGTACTGAATTGAGTATCGTCCAGACAATGGCCAGTACAGATATTTTTATAACTTCCCAGCGGATTTGAATATATTAATTAATTTCTATTAAACTTTGGATATTAATAAAAGAGTGAGTCTATGGTACTATGCATAGCACGGATTGGTCCGTACTACGGCTCAATATTTTTGTTTTTAAAATCCTATCGGTCGATCCGAACCGTTCAATATGATTTTCATATGAGAATATACTTGTGGACTAAATTTTCTATTTTTTAGAATTTTTTACTTTTTTTTAGATAGGTAGAAAATCACTGTTTTTGGATAGTCCAGAATTTTCAGATTAAGTGATTTTCTACCTATCTTAAAAAAATTCAAAAAAAATATAAAATTTATTATGTAAGTACATATTCATGTGGAGATCACGTTGAACGGTTCAGATCGACCATTAAAATTTTTAAAATGAAAATATAGTTCCATAGTACGGACTAATCCGTGCTATGCATAGTACCATAGACTCACTCTTAATAAAAATGTCGGTGGGAACTATTCTTCATTGTGGAATGAGGATATTAACAAGGTTTAGAATCAGTACAATATAGTAAATATATCAGGCTTGTAAAGTTGGGCTTGAACGATAAAGGGCGAGTGTGGTGGCGATCGGATGACCGGTCGGAACCATCCGATTCACATTAAAATTTGCGCATTTAATTTGTATCAATTTTGAAGTTAGTGTGAACAGGATCGAGAATGTGAGACATAGTGGAATACAAAAGACACGAGGCATATCAATCGTCCTCGTTAATAACTGTGGCCAACGAAGACAGTGCGGTACGCCTTTTTACCGATAGCCGTGCGATGGGGTCGAAAAAAATGCATTACTCAGATCGTACGGCTATGCAGCTAATTGTGTAACACTGTATAAATACAAGCGACCCATACGGACGCGACGCTTCGCCTTTCACTCCAACAATTTAAAACGAACAAAGATTGAATCAAATCCAACTACCTGAACAAACTGATCGATCAAGATGATAGGTAAATGGAAAAAGCCGAAGCGAGGTCAAGTCAAGCTGAATTTTGACGGTTCTTCAAAAACAAGATCAGCAAGCATCGGAGGCGTTTATAGAGACCATGACGGTGCGTTCTTGCTCGGTTATTCTGAGCGCATCGGGAAGGCCACAAGTTCTGTTGCAGAACTTGTTGCAGCGAAACGAGGACTGGAGTTGGCAGTGGAAAATGGCTGGCTCAAAATCTGGATCGAGGGAGATGCGAAATTTGTTGTCGATCTTCTTGTGAAGACAAATCGGGTGAAGCCGAAGGAGCATGTCAAGCACGCAAAAGATATACGAAAGTTGGCTTCTTTGCTTCATCATTTTGATGCCACTCACATATCCCGCGATGGAAATAAGGTTGCTGACAAGCTTGCCGAGTTGGGGCTATGATACGAATAAGATTAAAATATGGCGCGGCGTACCTCCCGACGAGATATATAGGTTTCTTTACGACGATGCAACTGGCAATAAATTATGCTTGCCAGCAAAAAAAAAAAAAAAGAATGGCAACAAATTATGCTTGCCAAAAAAAAAGAAAAAAAAGAATGGCAATAAATTAATAGGAAAGCATGTATAGATTTTCTTGCAAAGCTAATGTACAGATTAACTGTTTTATATTTACTGTGGTACAATTTAACTACTTAGTATTTTGCTATTCAGTAGCTAAGTAAAACAAGATATATAAAATTCGAAGCAAAATTTTTTTTCACCGCTCGCCTCACCGCTTATTTTAATTATTTTTTCTTATAATACACTACTCAAACTTTTATAGCATTTTCATATATAAAAAAAAACATTTTTACCCCATATCATACACTTCATGTACCGCTCATATTAATTCATTTTTTAATGCACCGCTTAATAGTTTAAATATTTCCATATAATATTTTTTTTTACACCACTCTTTTAACTTTTTGCACAGCTAATATTTACTGAGACAATTCCAAACATTGTTAGCTTCGTTTTTTTTTTCACTCGCCGCTTATTTTTTTTTCTCAACGAAAAATATTCGGTTGTTTAAGCGGTCACAAAAATTAGGAACATGAAGGGGACGGTAGGGAATTCTTACGAGGCAAATCAAGTAAAGATCGAAGAAATATTTTTCTTAAAAAAAAGTATAGAAGAAAAATATTCAGAGAGCCTGCCGTTTGGATAAAGAAAAACAGTTGCTTCTTTAGACAAAATATATTAGATTAATCAAAACGTACGGAATCAACTTTAACTAAACAAATATTAATAATAATTATGATTGTTATATTATCCTTAATTTCCTCAAAATATTATTAGTTATTATCCATATATCTTTGAAACACCTAAAAATAGTTTCTCTATTGTATCCACACCAAATCCAATGATAACAACAATAACATTAACAGTAACAGTAACAACGACAATAATAATAAATGTCATAGCATGTAATGGTTATTAATAATTTTTGAACTAACAATCTTCCGAAATTTTTATTTATAACATACTTAAAAAAAAAATAAATCAAATAAGCATCGTTTCCTGGAATTTCGATTTTCACCACGGCCGCACCGGCATTCTGTGGACCCTTAAATGGGTCCGCAATATGCCGGTGCGGACTCCTGGGAAGGTATATAAGGGGTCCGTTGTTTTCATTTTTTGTATCAATTCAAAGAAGTTTCAATCCCTACGACCTCGGGTAAGTTTGCTTCTTCTTTTATAGTTTTAATTTTTAGTGTAGAGTAGTAATTAGACTTAGGATTAGGATTAGGTTTAGGGTTTAGGGTTTAGGTTTAGAATTTAGATTTAGGGTTTAGAATTAGATATTAATTTAGGGTTTAGAATTAGTGGGTACCGAAGCTGAGGGATCGGAGAGGACGGATCCAAGGTCTTATCCCCGATGGCGCACCGTTCACAGCCACGGTATTTTTATTTGAAGTTTCAATTAAAAACTATCAATATTTACATTTGTACAACTTTTTCATAATTTTTTCAATTTTCAGGCATTATATCTTGTCAAGAGTTGCGTCATAGGGGCTACGATGACCGTGACCAAGGGATGGAAGAGGCTCGGGAAGGTCATCCTCAAGCACAACGTACCCGCAGTGTGCCAGTGTGGGTACAGGGCGCGTCTCGACTCTTTACTGAGATGCGCTGGCTTGGGCGGTGTTGATGAGGTCGACGACATATCCGACGAACCCGATGTCTACGTCCCGTACACTGGTGATGAGGACGTGTTTGCAGCCGTCCATGACGCTGAGACGGTCGGTCAGGCATTCGACCGAGGTGCCGAATTGATGTGCCAAGTCGCACATGAGGCCATGGGATCCCAGGCTAGGATGAATGCCGAGGTATAATTGTAATTAAAATACATAACTGTGATTTTTTTCAAATTCAAAACATTATCTAATTTGTAAGTTACTACAGGGTGAGGAGGAGGAGGAGCCGCTGGGCTTCAATATCTCCATTGATTTTGGCACAGAGGGAGATAGACTGTATTCTCAGGGTTACAGTCCGACTCAGACGGTACCTGCTGACTATCAGTCAGGGTATGTTCAGACAGAGCCCATCCCGGAGTTCCCTGGACAGTCCTCACAGCAGGTATCGTACACTTCCCTCCATGATGACCCCATTGCCAGACAGACGATCTATTCACTGATCACTCAAAAGAGAGCGATGTTTTCTTTTAAAATTTATAAACTCAGAAATGCTATCGGTTCGGATTGCAAGTGCACAATCCTATCGAGTAGTATATTCGAGGTCAATCCACAGGGAATATTGGTTCAAAGTCTTGAGTGATCAAATCACAATCTTTCGAAAGGTGATCAGAGTCAAAATAATGATGATTTACGTAGGGTTTTGGCTTAGGTTTTGCATATTTTCTCACACTTATGTTTAATTAATTAGAGAAAAAGGCTACTGTCACCCTTCTTTATGTTTTATTGCAGAAAACAGGTTTTGGGACTATTTTACACCAAATGAAGCTAGAATCGGGTCAATCGGATCAGCAACACTCATCGACTAAGTCCCTGTTACGGCCCGTATTGCCTAATACGGACCAGGCCTAGCATTGACCAGAAGATAGCGCTGGAAGCATTAAACCCTAACCGTCAAGGTCCTAATACGGACCGTATCACCCAATACGGTCCGTATCCGAAGGCGTCTCTTGGGAATAACTGCCGACAGCTGTTTCCAGATCAGTTTCTTAGCCCCTACTCAACCTCTACACGTCCCTACACTCCTATATAAGGCCCCTGGGCAGAATGATTAGTTATCTTTGTAATTATGGTTAGATTTGATTAAAGTGAGAAGAGAGGAGTGCCTGTAATGATGCCGTTCCGCGGCTAAGTTCCTTTTCTTAGGGCAAGGCAGTAAACCTTGTTAATCTTGATGTTTTGATATATATATTTCTGTTGATTATGATTTCTTGTTGTTGAAACAAAATGCTTTTGCGATTTACTATCTCTTCATCTAATTTCAATGATCTAGTTTGAGTCCGTTAGGGTAGTGACAATGCTTTAATGGTAAGAGAAACTATTTGTATGAGTTAGCCTCGTTGAGATTTATTAGGTTTATGTGAAGAAAACCTTAGCAGAGAAACCATAAACCAGACCAACAAAACGCGTACCAAATTCCATCACTTGCGTAAAGTAAATCGCAGTGATCTGTGTAGTAATTTGGGGTATTTGAGAGATCAGACATTTGCGTAAGGTAAATCGCAGTGTCCTATGTAGAATCTCGGTGAAAGATTTGTCATTCTTGCGTAACATAAATCGCAGTGACCTATGTGGTATCTTTCATTAAACAACAACAGGAAATCAGACGCAACAGGAATATATTGTCAAGGCGGATTGAGTGGCAATGGTGTGCCGAAACCCTAGGAATTCTCATCTCTATCTTTATTTTAATTACTTTTAATTGCTTCCTAATTTACATTGATAAAAACAACATCTCTAAACTTTCAGATTTCGTCTAGCCTTTCGAAAGATTGTGATTCGATCGCTCAAAGCATTGAACCAATATTCCATGTGGATCGACCTCGAATATACTACTCGATAGGATTGTGCGCTTGCAGTCCGAACCGATAGCATTTCCGAGTTTATAAATTTTAAAAGAAACATTGCTCTCTTTTGAGTGATCAAGCTTTTTGGCGCCGTTGCCGGGAATAACGGTTCATTGTGCAAGGCCTCGCGAGACGTCCTTGCTTTGACCATTGAATCCAATTAATTAGAAACGCCTAGATTTCTTTTTATTTTCTTCATTTTTATTTTTCTTTTATTTTCAATTTCGTTTTTATTTTTATTTTCTTTTTTTCCACTTTTTAGTTTAATTTTCAGATTTTCTTTTCTTTTTAGGACACTACACGCTGGCCGAATCATCCGTACGAAGATCCGAGAGGATTGCTAGTAGAAGAAGACAATTTGCTTCCACATCACCGACAAGAACCAATCATAGTTCTTCATCAAGTAATTCTGAAAGCGAAGAAGACTCAGATTCGATCAACATGAATATTCCATCGAACGAACCGATCAACAATGGAAGACAAAACAATGGTGATAATGAAGTTCACGATGCAGCAAGACCCAAACTTCTACGAGACTATTGCGTACCGTGTGCGAATGATCCTAATTCTAGTATAAACCCGCCAACTGTCACGAACCGTAATTTTGAGATCAAACCTGCTCTCATAAATATGGTATCGCAACAACAATTTGGAGGATTCCCACATGAAGATCCGCATCTTCATTTGTCAATTTTCCTAGGGATATGCGAGACGATAAAGATCAACGGAGTTACCGATAAAGCAATCAGGCTAAGGCTATTTCAATTCTCATTAAAAGATAAAGCAAGAGCATGGTTGTTTTCCTTACCGGCCAATTCCATTTAAACTTGGGACCAATTGTTTAATGTGTTTATTGCAAAATATTTCCCACCATCCAAAACTTCGAGGTTTAGAAATGCAATTACTAATTTTGAACAAAGGGATGGTGAAACATTGTGTGAGGCATGGGATAGATATAAGGATATGTTAAGGTGTTGTCCACATCATGGTCTAGAAAGATGGCTGATTGTCCAAACTTTTTATAATGGTCTAAACCCTACCGATAGGTTGTCTATTGATGCTTCCGCAGGAGGAGCAATCATGAACAAGGAACCTGACGAGGCTTACAACCTAATTGAAGAGATTGCAATCAACCAACACTACTGGATCCCTGAGCGAAAGAAGCCAACTCCAACACCTGGCATGCACCGAGTAGATGATATATCCATGCTAAGCGCAAAGATTGATGCTTTGCAAATGGCACTCAACAAGTAAACCAAGCAGCGAACGGTAGCAGCAGTCAACGCCGCAACAGCATGTGGCTATTGTGGAGGAGCGCATGAGATGACCGAATGTATGAATGTGACGCAAGCTGAGGAAAAAATGGAGCAAGCAAACGCAATCGACAATAGCTTTCGACCTCAGCCCGCTTACAACACATACCATCCGAACAACCGAAACCATCCAAATCTCTCATACGCAAACAATCAAAAGCCCACTGCACCCCAACAGAACTATCAACCACAGCCCAATTATCAACCGAGATACAACAATCCTCAACAGAACTATCAACCAAGGCAATACAATCAACCACCGCAACCTGATATCACATCCTTAATGGAGAGATTCCTAGAGAAGCAAGACAAGGCTAACGCCGAAATCGCGCAAAAGATCGAATCCTTAACAAACTGCAACAAAGACTTAGAGGACAATTAGAGGACAATGTCTCTAAGATGGCAAAAGAACTCTCGAGTATTACACGCGAAAAAGGAAAATTTCCGGGCCAACCGAAAGAAAACCCGAGAGACTTGCAAATGCATAACATTAAGGAGCGGTACAGCTTACAAGGGACCTCCCATGCCCGATCAAACTTCCGATGAGATGCATGCAGAGCCATCGCATTCCGAAGAATACGAGCTGCAACCACCGGAGCCGCCCGTATTCGAACTGCAGACAGACCCTATCAAGGAGCAGAATGACACCGTAGGTGGAGACGAGCACCACCACCCTACAAGCCACCTCTGCCATTCCCTCCAAGGCCTGCCAAGCACAAGATGGAGCAGCAATTTGCGAGATTCATGGAGATACTCAAACAGTTACAAGTCACAATCCCCTTCACTGAAGCAATTGCAAGCATACCCTCGTATGCTAAATTTCTGAAGGAGATTCTTTCAAACCGAAATAGGCTCCAAGAATTCTCGACAGTCCCGCTCAATCTGGAGTGTAGTGCACTCGTGCAAAGCAAATTACCGACAAAGTTAAAAGATCCGAGAAGCTTCTCGATACCATGCACCATTGGCACAACCGATTTTAAGAGAGCTTTATGTGATATGGGGGCAAGTGTGAGCTTGATGCCCAAGGTAGTATTTGATAAATTGGAATGTGGAGACCTATCACCAACACGGATTTCATTGCAACTAGCTGACCGATCAATTCGATATCCTGAAGGAATGTTGCTTGATATCCCAATCAAAGTCGGTAAATTCTGGATACCAGCAGATTTTGTAGTGGTTGATATGGAAGAAGATGAGCAGATTCCAATCATCCTTGGAAGGCCATTCCTCGCCACATGTGGGGCAATGATTGATGTTAGGAATGGAAAGATTTCACTCAATGTTGGCGAGAACAAAATGATCTTCAACATGAATGAAACCAAAGTCCCACCTGACATAAATCTTGTCTACAATTTGGAAACAACGGACGAGTATGGCAATGATGAATTGCGAATGGATGAGTTTGAAGACATCGAAGAAATGATGCACGAAGCAGAAATGGAGAGATTGTTCATTGTACAAGATGACGGTCAGGTCCATCCAACCTCCGTGACACAACAAACCGATGATCTGAACAAAAGCCCTAATATCGCAAACAACAGGAGTCATTCTCTCTTAGCCCTTGCAATAATAAAAAACCTACGCGAAGAACTCGATGCAATGTTTCAAAGACTGGATGAGGTCGAAGCAGTACTCGGTGTGAGTCTGGCATTCAACCCCGGACCTCAAACACCAACCGACTTCTTCGAGAAAGGCAGTGATGATGAAACCACAGAAGATGCTAAAGGCCAACCACCCGACAAGCAACCCCCTTGCATTGACGGGAGGGTATCCGGAAGAAACTGATGCAACACAAAGTCAAGCTAACGACTTTAAACAAGCGCTTCTTGGGAGGCAACCCAAGGCCATTTTTATATTTTCCTGCAAATTTGTATTTTTAGTTAAATTAGGGCTTTGACTGGGGAACGAATCACATTTCACTCATTCTTTCATGACCAGGTGAACATGCTAGAGGAAAGGCTCGGTTAAAAACATTGGAAAAGTCAAGAAAATATTCTCTGTTACTGACCGTATCAGCCAATACGGATTAGGACAGTGAATACGGAGCAGGAGTTGGAAGGAAAAGGCATTAGCAAATACGGCCCGTATCAGCTAATGCGGACCGTATTCAGATGAAGAGTTGAAGAAACAGTTGTCAGGATTCAAAATTTTTTGGATCGGATACGGACCGTATCAGCCAATACGGTCCGTAATCAAAGCCGATCTGTGAAATTAAAACCCGGTAACGAAGAGGCGCGAAGTTGGGTAACCGTTCAAATTAGAGGTTTTTCTATTTTTGAGCCCCCTCTCTCCCGTTTCTCTTCTCCTCTTCTCTTCATCTCTTTATCTCCCTTCCTTCTTTCTCTCCGCCTCCTCCCTCTTGCAAAACCCGAGCACACCCTCGTTTACGCCGCCGGCCACTAAGGGAGACCAACCTCACCCACACCGACCTCCAATACGGGCCGTATCCGACCTGTATTCGCCGTGGGCACCGTTGATCTCCATCATTTTCGGTTCTTCCCCTTTTTCTCTCTTATTCTTCAACTTCGTTTCAATTTTGTTAAAATTAGTCTTTTATTCCTCTTTGCAATTTAGTTTTAGAGTTAATTTTTTTGTTTTAGATCTAGTTAAAAATACAAAAATCACGAAAAACAACAAAAAAAATTAGGTTTTCTCCGATTTTACCAGAACCAGTATCAGTCCGATACGGTCCGTATCTGTCAATACGGTCCGTATTGACTCCTGTACTTGGCCATTTTCCACCAGCGCCCAGGTCCGTAATCAGACCGTATTGTCCAATACGGTCCGTAACAGAGCACTTTATTTTAAACAAATGGCCCAAAAAATGAAAAATATTTTAGGGGCAGTTACAAGGAGTGCCAAGAAAGCCCTCGGTGGTGCCGGCCCGAGTAGTTCACCGCAGAGCTCCTCTAGCCGATCCTCCCGGTCCTCCGGCTCGCAACCACAATCCTCCAACCATTCATCCTCTCGTTCTGACACTCAGCAATCAATCAGAGACACACCAATCTCTGACGCAGACTATGAGCCAGAGGAGTCCAACCCTCGGGACTTTGGTCTTGAGGAAGAAGACTCTGATGAAACAATAGAGGAGGTTCGGCCAACCGAGTACCAACCCGTCTTCTCGCACACACAATTCAAACAAGCCTACGAGAAGATGACAGCAAGAGAGGTTATTTACCATAAATCCATCAACACGGAGACACTCGAGCAGCTAGGCCTCCTTGCACAAACCGAACAACTCGCCAACCGCATCCACCTCTGGCAATTCCTCCAACTGATCAAAGGAGTCAAAATTTACAAGGTACTCATGAGGGAGTTCCTTGCGACTTTCAGATACAATGAAGACTCCATCACTTTCCAGATGATTGGCGAGCAGTACAAAGTCACCATGGATGATTTCTACGCCATCTTCAACCTCACCAACAATGGCACTTCTGATTCTCCTGACTGCCGAGAGTTCTGGTACAGCATCACTGAAGACAACCAAAACTCAACGCGACCAGCAAGCAGAATCATGCATCCTCAAGTCTGCCTCTTGCAAGTAATACTCGCCAATTCAATCTTCGCGAGGGGCGAGAGTTCATCCAAGGTGACATTACCCGAACTCTATCTTCTCAAGTGCATGATCGAGCCAACACCTGTGCGACCTCACCTCGGCCACCTCCTTTGCAATCAAATCCATGAGGTCGCCCGTGCAAAGAAAAGTAATGGAAAGATTTCCATTGGATTTGTGGCCACGATCTTAGCCAACCAACTCTCTCTGCAGATCGATCATCTCAAAGAGGCAAGCGGGCTCACACAAATCGACATGTCATGCCTCCAAGCCATGAAATTTGTCACCGGCCATTATCCAGGTCCCTACTTCTACAATTCGCCGAAGGGAATTCTCCAATTTCCCTTCCGACATCTCAATCTTCGTAGTAGGGCCTCATGGAAAATGGCACGCCACGCTAGCCCGACTTATGAGCCTCCTCAAGATTACATGGATGTAATCGAAAGCCAAGCCGAAATGAGAAATCAGGCTAACATCGATCGGCAGCGAAGAGGAGAGGAGGAGCTCCCTTTTGATACATATAGGGAGGCAGGCACATCGGTAGCCGGAGCCGGATCTTCAGGGGCGGCACCATCTGATGCCCCTACAGATGATTACGATCAATTCATCCAAATGGTAAATTGGATGGATTCGAACCTCACTGCGCTCACATTGACAACGGACAAAGCCACCCGGCAAATGGAGCTGAACAGCTCTACAATCTACCAAGAGGTTGGTGAAATCCGAAACAACATGGAAGAGGTTCGGAGGAGTGTGGACTAGGGCAGGTGCGAGATCCAGCAGACGCGCTACATGGCACAGCAGTATTATCAGTACGCTCTCGACTCCGGACTACCATACCAGCCACCACCATACGGACTCTTCGACCCGCCATTCTACGAGGAGATACAGCGCCCACCACCACCTCCACCACCTCAGGATTGAGGTGCAGTGAGTTGTTTCTTTCCCCGGTCTTTTTACTTTACTACTTCCTTTATTTTTATCTCTCGAGCATTGGGGACAATGCTCAATTTTATTCGGGGGGTAGGAGGTAAATTGGCCATGTATCTTTAAAATTTTCGCAATTTAAATTCTTAGGTGCTAGTAGTTTTACTCAATTTTTGACTAGGGTTGGAGGCTTTACCGAAAATTCTAGAATGATTAGATTGAGCTTTTTAGCTAGCTTGCATTTTTATTTTCCCCTAGGAGTAGGTCAATCAAATAGGAATTGTTTCTAAATTGAATTAGACTAAGGTTTAGACAATTGGCCATGATACCAAAAATTCAGAATTTTAAAAATAATTAGTAATCTCAAAAGTGAACAATTAATTGCTAACCATGAGTGTTGACCAAAAATCGCAAATCCTAGAATTTTTATTGTTGAGTAATTTATTTTTGCAAAGTCTTTTTAAACTTAATAGTGTCTTAGAATACCCATTTATTATAGATAGACCTCTAGCGAAACTATGCAATAATTCTTTGTATGAATGAATACTTGGAATTGTGTGTAATCATGGTGTTTGTGACACAAAAATATTTTACTTTTCAGAAAAATAGAAAAATACAAAAAAATCAGAAATGAGAAAAACCCAAAAAAATAGAAAAAAATCAGAAAAAGAAAAAAAAATAGAATAGAATAAAAGATGGAGAATAAAAAAAGAGTACGGGTGCCTACGCAAGACTGGTTACCAATAGGCTCGAGAAAACCTCCCAAATTTAAATTCTTGTATATATTTAATTTTTCAAAAATAGTCACAAGTACCAACACACTTAGTTGTCATACTTTGCTCCAATCAATTGGGAAGGAAAATCAAAATTTATAATATTAGAATTCCTATTGGTTGGAAAGGATCCATTTATAATCGAAGGGGAAATTAATACTCTCAATTTTAAGGTATTTGTGAAATAAATTGTTCGATAATAATCTTTCTAGGGTAAGCATAATGAGGTCAATCATGGGGTGAATAAATTGTTCAAGGGAGAGGTCATGAATATTTTTAAGTTCTAAATTTTTATTGTCATGCCAATTGTACCAAACCTAAGCCCTAATTTGATTTTTTAAACAAGACCTTGAGATTGTATGGTTCAACCTAGACCGAATCTTTGACCAGCTGGGATGTCATTGCTTGAGGACAAGCAACAATTCAAGTTGGGAAGCGTGATCAGAGTCAAAATAATGATGATTTACGTAGGGTTTTGGCTTAGGTTTTGCATATTTTCTCACACTTATGTTTAATTAATTAGAGAAAAAGGCTACTGTCACCCTTCTTTATGTTTTATTGCAGAAAACAGGTTTTGGGACTATTTTACACCAAATGGAGCTAGAATCGGGTCAATCGGATCAGCAACGCTCATCGACTAAGTCCCTGTTACGGCCCGTATTGCCTAATACCGACCAGGCCTAGCATTGACCAGAAGATAGCGCTGGAAGCATTAAACCCTAACCGTCAAGGTCCTAATACGGACCGTATCACCCAATACGGTCCGTATCCGAAGGCATCTCTTGGGAATAACTGCCGACAGCTGTTTCCAGATCAGTTTCTTAGCCTCTACTCAACCTCTACACGTCCCTACACTCCTATATAAGGCCCCTGGGCAGAATGATTAGTTATCTTTGTAATTATGGTTAGATTTGATTAAAGTGAGAAGAGAGGAGTGCCTGTAATGATGCCGTTCCGCGGCTAAGTTCCTTTTCTTAGGGCTAGGCAGTAAACCTTGTTAATCTTGATGTTTTGATATATATATTTCTGTTGATTATGATTTCTTGTTGTTGAAACAAAATGCTTTTGCGATTTACTATCTCTTCATCTAATTTCAATGATCTAGTTTGAGTCCGTTAGGGTAGTGACAGTGCTTTAATGGTAAGAGAAACTATTTGTATGAGTTAGCCTCGTTGAGATTTATTAGGTTTATGTGAAGAAAACCTTAGCGGGGAAACCATAAACCAGGCCAACAAAACGCGTACCAAATTCCATCACTTGCGTAAAGTAAATCGCAGTGATCTATGTAGTAATTTGGAGTATTTGAGAGATCAGACATTTGCGTAAGGTAAATCACAGTGTCCTATGTAGAATCTCGGTGAAAGATCTGTCATTCTCTAAATACACAAGTTACTATATAGATCACTGCGAATTATCTTACGCAAATGATAGAACTTGGTTCGTGTTTTGTTGTTCCAATTTATGGTTTCTCCGCTAAGGTTTTCTTCACATAAATCTAATCCCAACGAGGCTAATTCGTGCAACATAGTTTCTCTTACCATTAAAGCATTGTCACTACCCTAACGGATTAAACTAGATCATCGAATTAGATGAATGGATAATAAATCACAAAAGCATTTCAATTAAACAATAAGAAATCATAATCAACAGAAAATATATATATTAAAGCATCATGAGTAACAAAGTTTACTGCCTAGACCCTAAGAAAAGAACTTAGTCGCGTAACGACATTGTTACAATCACTCATCTCTTTACTTAATCAAATCTAACCCAAATTACAAAGATACTAAACTATTCTGTCTAGGGTGCTTATATAGAAGTGGATGGACGTCTGGAGTTGAGTGGAGGCCAAGAAACATGATCTGGATACAGCTGTCAGCAGTTATTCCCCAAAGGGTGCATTGGTTACGGACCGTATTAGGTGATACGGTCTAATATGGTCCGTATTGAGACCATGTCACTGAAGGGTTTAATTGTATTGCGCTATCTCCTGGTCCGTATTCGGCTAGGTCTGTATTAGGCAATACGGGCCATAACAGAGCCTTAGTCGATGAGCGTCGTTTATCCGATTGACCCGATTCTTACTCTATTTGATGTAAAATAGTCTCAAAACCTGTTTTCTGCAATAAAACAGAAAGAAGGGTGAAGTAGCCTTTTTATCTAATGAATTAAACATAAGTGCGAGATAATATGCAAAACCTAAGTCAAAACTCTACGTAATTCATCATTATTTTGACTCTAATCACGCCTTCCAAATTGAATTGTTGCTTGTCATTAAGCAACGACATCCTAGCTAGTCAAAGGTCCGGTCTAGGTTAAACCATACAATCTCAAGGACTTGCTTTAAATTAAACTAGAACTTGGGTTTGGTACAATTAATATGACATTAAAAATTTAGAACTTCAAAAATATTCATGACATCTCCTTTGAACAATTTATTCACCTCATAATTGACCTCATTGTGCATTCCATAGAAAAATTATTATCGAACAATTCACTTCACAAATATTCTTAAATTTGAGAGTATTAATTTCTCCTTCGATTATAAACGGATCCCTTCTAATCAATAGGAATTCTAATGATATAAATTTTGATTTTCCTTCCCAATTGATTGGAGCAAAGTATGACAACTAAGGGTGTTGGTACTTGTGACTTTTTTGAAAAATTAAATATGCACAAAAATTAAAACTCGGGAGGTTTTGTCCAGCCTATTGGTAACCAGTCTTGTGTAGGCACCCGTACTCTTTCTTTTTATCCTCGATCTTTTATTCTATTTTTTTCTTTTTCTGGATTTTTCTATTTTTTTGGATTTTTCTCATTTCTGATTTTTTTTATATTTTTTGAAAATTAAATATTTTTGTGTCACAAGTACCATGATTACACACAATTCCAAGTATTCATACATACAAGGAATTATTGCATAGTTTCGCTAGAGGTCTATCTATAATAAACGGGTATTCTAAAACACTTTCAAACTTAAAAGACTTTGCAAAAATAAATTACTCAACATAAAAATTCTAAGGTCTGTGGTTTTTGGTCAACATTCATGGTTAGCAATTAATTGTTCACTTTGAGGACACTAATTACTTTGAAAATTCCGAATTTTTTGTATCATGGCCAATTGTCTAAACCCTAGCCTAACTCAATTCAAAACAATTCCTTATTTGATTAACCTACATGCAAGCTACTCCTAAATTATATGCTCCTATCAATGCAAATGCCTATATGCACGCTAAATAAAAACCTTAATCATTCATCATATTTCTCGTGGTTAGGCCTTGTGAAATCCAGATTAAGTAAAACTGCTAGCGAAAAATAAAAATAAAGGTCCAACATGCCATGATCCTAGATACAATGCAATCATAAACTAAGTTTCTTACCCCTACCCCCATGTAAAAATTGTGCATTGTCCTCAATGCAAGAAAATAGACAATAGAGATAGAGATAAGAAAGGTCTCACAGATTACTCGTGGGGAAGGGGTGGTGGTGGGGTGAATGGAATTGGTGGTGTGAATGGGATCCCTTTTGAAAGGCAGTATTCATAGAAGTTTTCGTGTGCTTTGTTCACATTTTTCATATATTCCTCCAAGGACCGGGTGCGCTTCTTAAGGTTTTCAAGCGTGTTGTTGGCATAGCACGCGGTTGGGTCGGGCTCTCAAGGTTGTGACATGGTAGTTTCTTGATCCCAGTCGGTCAGTGTGGGCATGGTGTTTGCCTCATTAATGTTGTCGCGTGGAGGGATGAGGTGTCGTACCAAAGCCATCTCATGGGGGTGGTGTGATGGTGCACTGTTTGTGTCCTCTATGGGCTCTTCTTCGGTAGGTTCTTCTTCGATTGGTTCTTCCTCGAGTGGTTCTTCCTCATCATTTCGTGAATCATCTTCATGTTCAGATTCGTAGCCAAATTGGAATGAGCCCTTGTCGGTTCCAATGTGAAGGGTCATGCCTTCGCCTATCTTTAATGTGTACTTGATATTGCCCGTCAGTGCATTGAATACGGCTTGCACATGGTCATTGTTGACGAGGAAATTCACATTGAGGCGGGATGATCCGTACACTTCATTTTCACCAATGAGTTTGATGTTGTGATGATGTGCTAGAAGGGTGGCATAGCAACCAACCGAGACCACATGGTTGTTCTTTTTATCGTCGGCCACCGATTTGAGATGGTGTAGGATGTGATAGCCGAGGTGTGGTTGGTGCTTGTGGCTTCTCATGCATCTCATGATGTAGATATCCCTCTCATTGACCTCCGTATTGTCTTCGCCTATAGGAAAAATTGAATTGGAGAGAATGATATGGATATACCTTAATTCGATGCTCGAGATGAGTCGCGAGTCTTTGCGATAAACCTTTCGCTCATCCATAGCAATTGTCTCCCAATATTTCATGCGTTTATCCCTTGTGCCGAGTTCGGTTTCTCCTTTAGTGGGGAGTGAGAGTGCCTTGTAAAATTCTTCCATTGTGATCTCAAAAGGGCGATTGAAGAGGCGGTACTTGATTTTGTCGTCATCAGTTTGCAAGGTTGATAAGAATTTGATGGTTGGCCTGTCGTATATCCTTGTGACTCGCAATCAGTTTGCTAGATCCCACAAATTAATGTTATTAAGGGATACCCTCACGTAATCGAAGCAGCCGATGACCTTCATGGTGTTGACACACATTGCTTTATTATTGGCAATAGTGCGATCCAACATGGTGTGGGCGCGATCGTATTCTTGTTGATTGCGGAACTGGATCCCCATGGTTGACAAAAGGGATTCTTCACCGTTGGTTTGAGAGTCGGGGGTTCGAGTGCTGTTGCTTGCCATTTTTTCTAAGTTTTCGTGCTCTATTACAGGCCGTATTGGGTAGATACGGGGCTAATACGGACCTAACTTGGAGGGATTCTGTGAACAGAGGGTGAATTCTTTCTTGGAGCGCAGATAATAGAGTCATGGAAGTGCAGGAAAGTTGATGGAGGATTTATAAGGTGGTGAAAGGGTGTCATGGAAGTGCAGGAAGTGGTGATAATGGGAGGTTATTTCTGGTTATAACTCAACTTTCCTTTCTTGGAGCACAGATAATAGAGTCGGTTATTTTCTGCTTAGTGAATACGGTTCTGTTTGACCCTAAAAAGTTGCTATTTAAACTCAGAATGACAGATAGTAATTTATGGGGAATTAAAATGCCAAGGTTGTACACAAACCCTTCAAAATAAATTGGGTACAACATGTTAAGATTCCTGGTAGTGTTCTATGCACAAAATCATGAATTTTGATGTATGACGTGATCAAAATCAGTCAGGAATTAATTTCCTATGATTAAAATAGTTGCTGGATAGCACATCGAGTACAAACAATGGAGTGCCTTAACAAAATCACCCCCAAGTCACTTCAGGTGCAAATTGGGAGACACTTAGCAGTGCACTGACACCTAGGGCCCACAAATCAGTGAAATAAGGTTATTTTCGCTGATCAACCAAAATAGGTGAACTCGGCCCATATAAATACAACTCTATAGACCGAAATTGATAGCACGGTGCATGGTACACTGTGACTAGACAGATAAGAGGCGCTAGGCGCCGGGTTTAATTTAAACCGTTTGGCCCCTTCGTCTTATATGCACCTGGTTCTCGGTACACCACGTTAAAGCCCCTATGTGGTTCATTTAACACCGAGAGCAAGCCAAAGAAAGAAAAAGAAGCAAAGGGAGCACAGTGCTTAGTCTGAGGAACTGACAAGCGGGTCCCGCGCACCAGATCCTCCTCCCTCTTCTCCTTTGTGTCCGAAACCCGATTTCTAAGCCTCGAGTTAACCAAATGAAGGGAGTTATCGGATTAAAGCTCACCTATAAGAGCAATGCCAACTATACTCTCATTCTCCTCTGCCTTTTCATGAAGAAAGAAGGAAATTCGGTATATTAACCCGAACCCGAGAAGTAAAAGAAGCAAAAAATGTGAAACAGCTTAAGTAGGCAAAATTGGGACACGGGAATATCAGAGAAGCTCTTTGGCACCTTCACGACGCAAAGGGAAGTGTCAATTTAACAAAGAAAAAATAAAAGAAAGGTGACACACGAAATGCCATAGCTTCGGATCCGCCTATGCATGAAATGCCAAATTAACTGTGCAAAGGGGTAAAATGTTCTTAGGCACATGATAAGGGGCATATTGGGGTACCATTTGTCACCCTTTTGGACCTCTGAGCAGAGGGATCAATATAAAACCATGTTTAGCCCTACACGGCTCGGGTATAGCACACCCCTGCTCAATAGCTGTCACCAGCTCTATGGTCCCCAAGGGACGCGTGTAATTCACCCCCTGGAAGAAGCAAATGAGGAAGATTCCCCTACAGGGGTGCAGGGGCATGCAAATCATGATATGCCATATTTGGCTGGCCAATCAAAGGCTCTAACTCAATGCACAGTATTCGAGATTGATCCAAGGGTTGAAATTACTCCCAGCAAGGATTAGTAACATGTTGGAACCCTATTGGATGACCATTTCCATGCATACATGAATATGTGAGTTAATATGATCAAGACCATGCAACAAGCATCTGATGTGCATGATGAAAGCCACATCACCAAAGCCTAAAACCCTAGACCCTTACTGCCTATATAAGAAGGCATGAAGCTCAGGAAATACACACCACTACAATCCTGGAGAGATACTACAATACAAAGAAAATTGAAAGATAGGAAGAGATAGAGAGAAAAAGAAAGAAATTAGTGTTCTTCCTCCTTTGTAATAAAGAAAAATCGAAATTTAGGTAATTAAATACCTAAAAAGATGTAATCCTTGATGTTTTGAGTTCATGTGAATAAAATCCCTTTGATAGAATAAATCTCCTTTTTTATTTTGAATTTTTGTTGCTTTTAGTTCACTGTTGGAGTTTCTTCTCTTTCATTTCCCTTTCTTTTTTATTTTATTTCTGAATTTTTATGAAAAATATACAAAATGAGAAAGCTTCATGGTGTTCTAAGCTTATTTTATAAGCAAGCATGAAGTTTAATGATCACCAAAAAGAAATATACATATATACATAAATAAATATTAAATAAAAGAAAAGTCTTTGTTTTCTTTCTTCTATTTCTTATTCCTTGCTGCCTTTTATGAACAAATATATATATATATATATATATATATATATATATATATATATATATATATATATATATATATATATAGACTAATATGCTAACGTTAGAACTTCGGCCGAAGTTCTAACGGGTCGTTTTTGCAATTTCAAAATCCAAACAACCGATCCGAACCGTTCAACTTTTTCTAAATATTGAAATGTGCTTGGAGACCAAATTTTACATTTTTTGGAATTTTTTTACTATTTATTAAGCCACTTTGAAAATCGCAGATCTGCTGTGAATAGTAAAAAACAGCAAAATTTTCTGGACCACCGGATCAGAATTTTCAAAGTGGCTTAATAAATAGTAAAAAAATTCCAAAAAATGTAAAATTTGGTCTCCAAGCACATTTCAATATTTAGAAAAAGTTGAACGGTTCGGATCGGTTGTTTGGATTTTGAAATTGCAAAAACGACCCGTTAGAACTTCGGCCGAAGTTCTAACGCTACTTAAATTTGTCAAAGCCCAAAACCAGTCATGATAAAGGTTCCCCATAACCTCTGGTACCAGCCAATGAACAGTACCAGCACCTAAACTCAAAACATGCATCACTGGTACAAGAAATGCGCTCAAAAGTGCTCAAATGACCTTCTCTGGTAAACAGAACCTTATGAACTGACACATGGACCAAAATGAAAAATGGACTTCACCATCAGATGGAGGACATCAAAACACACAAAATTGACACAAATTTTACATTTTTATGATTTTATTTCAATTTTATATGAATTTCCAAAGTTCAGCATTTAAAACAGAAAATTCAGCATTAAAAAGATAAAATGGACCTGCTGGTAAATTAAGCAATAAAAATGATTTAAGAACCAAATTAAAAAATGAATATCACAGTTAGATAGAAGACTTCAAAATACACAAAATAGACATAAATTTTACATTATTTGGATTTTATCTCTATTTTCTATGAATTTTCAAAGTTTCAGCTTTCAAAAATAAGAAAATCCAGCATTAAAAATGCAGAATTTCCTTTATTGCCCCTCACCTGAAATAAATGCTTTAAAAATGGAAATAAACCTCTAAAAATCATAAAATTCGATCTGAAAATAATATGAACACCCTCCCATGAATCAGCAATAAGAAATTACATAATCCTTCATGAAAACAAAAAGGTTTGAATCAATCCAACTTTCCAAAATTGAAGAACTCCATGAAATAATTACTCGCATCATTCAAAAATCAGAAAATAAACTCCTATTGCCTTAAAAGGTTCAGAATACATGAACAAATACCCTTCAACTTCCAAACATGATCTAAAGGGGCCCACCACTCCAACTGGTACCAGATTGATGCTGAACCGGTATTAGACCGAAAATTCAAAAACCCAAAGCATGCTCAAATATTTATAAAAATGAAATTAAAGCTGTATATATTTCCTACATACCGAAACAAGATTCAATGACTACCCAATTGAAGAAAACAAGAGGAAAGTCAAAGAAACCGGATGAAAACCTTGATCGGTACCGAAACTTCATGTCAGCTGTGCTCTGTCACCTCCGGCGATCAACCATCGCCGACAATGCACCCAATGGATTTGCAAGCCCCAGGCGACCCTAATGGTGCCCTTCCTTGGCGTCACCGTGAACGGAAAACCTCACCGGAGTGACTACCAAGCCAAAACCCCAGTTCGGGTCTCAAATCCGACCCGTATCCCATTGCACGAATATTAAATCAATACAAACCATATGATGAAGGCGCCAAAGTAAATGTTTGAATGGGTAGCACGAATCTTAAATTAAGGCTCGATCCAAACCCAAGAATTTAAAACAGATCCCTGCCCTGTGGGACCCGTATTAACGGTGTCTTTGACTCAAGAATAAAAACGTCTTGCCCGAATCTCAAAGCTTAATATTCAAATCCAACACTCCACACAAATCATGAAGTCCAAACTACACATCTCAAAGCCCATTATACAAATCTCAAGGCCCAAACAATCAATAAAATAATTAAATTAAAGATCCCTTTTGCATATAAAACCTTCTGACTTTTCACATTAACAGCGAAGTCCTTTCTAATTTACAGATAAGCCCCTGCCAGGCTAAAACTCTCTCAAACAAGTCCCTAAAAGCCCAATTTATCACATAAACCCTGCCTAAAACTCATATTACATTTCCATTTCCTCTCAGCTTTGTAAAGGAATCCCTGAAGAAAATACAAATGTTTACAAATAGGCCCTTCTCAGTCCTTTCCAAACATAACTTTTTCATCTTAAGTCCAAATTGACTCAAACCACCTCTGAGTGAACCTAAATCAAATTCTCTATGTTTCCAAATCAAAATTGAACATGTCCAAGCATTTGTCAAATCCTCAAATCCTCAAATGACCAAAATACCTTTCTTCAAAATCAAATGATTTCATTTCTTAAATAATCAACAAAACATAGATGAATATGTCATAATTCAAATATAAACAAACAATGTATATAAACCTCTCAAAAATTCAAATTCTTATTTCAAAAGTGTAATTTTAATGAGAAACCACACACACATGTACCCAAATACATAGAAAACCAAATCAATACCAGAATCTATACATGAGTCCCCTTTTAGCCCCTTTATTCAATTCACAACAAATAGGCACAAATCCCGGAATGGACAAGGTGTTCAGTATGGCTTGGAAGGGTCATCTGATGTAATTAACAGCGGAAGCTTGCGCCCGTTGGGAGTTAAACGTCCCCACAATCAATAAACTCTCTCGATAGACTGATTATGAACAGTAGGTCTGTCGAGGGTGAACCGAAGGAATTGTAGAAAGAAATGAATGTTTCAAGTTCGATGTTCTCCCCCATGTCTTGAAAACCGAGAGCATTGAACCCTGAAACACTTTAACACATGCACACACCTTCCACCGTTGTGCAACTTTCTGCGCCCTACAGGTTCGTATCAGTTGATATGGTCTGTAACCACTATGCAGTTTTTCTTTAAATCTCGTGTTTCCTGTGCCAAGTTCTGGATAGGTCCATATTGGAGTATTACCTCGTATTGGATTGATACAGGCCGTAATAGAGAGTAAAACTTCGTGACGGCTTCGAATTTTCCGATCAAACTTTTCCAGCATCTCTTCCTGCAGGTAGGATTAGTAACCATGTGATTAGTATCTTAGTTTAAGATAAAATGAATTATCTTTTTGATTTTTTTTGTATATATATAGAAAAGAAAGTAAAGAGTGGCCTTGGGTTGCCTCACAAGAAGCGCTTGTTTAAAGTCATTAGCTTGACTTGTTGTGTTCATCCTTCATTTGGCTGATTCCCGAAGGAATAGGTCTCTTCATGCCCAACATTTGGTCCTGCGATGTAGTGCTTCAGCCTCTGGCCATTCACTTTAAAGTATCCGGTTTCTTGACTCCAGATTTGGACCGCCCCATAAGAGTATACGTGTGTGACTTTGTATGGTCCTGTCCATCTGGACCTCAATTTCCCAGGGAAGAGTTTGAGTCATGAATTGAAGAGAAGCACCATGTCGCCTTCCTTGAACTCCTTTTTCTTGATCTTTTTGTCATGGTAGAATTTCGCCCGTTCTTTATACATCTTTGCATTATCGTATACATGGAGCCTCAGTTCATCTAGTGTATTCAAAATCGAGGAACCTCTTTTTGCCCGCGTCTCGAAGGTCGTAATTGAACGTTTTGATTGCACAATATGCCTTGTGTTTTAGTTCTACCGGCAGATGACATGTCTTTCCGTAGATCAGCTTGTAAGGAGTCATTCCGATCGGAGTTTTGAACGAGGTTCTGTAGGTCCAAAGTGCTTCGTCTAGTTTGAGTGCCCAATTTTTCCTGGACCAAGACACCGTTTTCTGCAAGATGTTCTTGATTTCTCTATTTGAAATTTCTACCTTCCCACTTGTTTGTGGATGGTAAGGAGTTGCCACCTTGTGTGTGACGCCGTATTTCTTCAGAAGATTATTGAATTGGTTGTTGATGAAATGCGATCCTCCATCACTTATCACTACTCGAGGAATACCAAACCTTGGAAATATGATCTTCTGGAACGGTCACTTGACTACATTTGCATCTGCTGAGGGCGCTGGAATTGCTTCCACCCATTTTGAAACATAGTCGACCGCTACGAGGATATACTTGTTGTTACCTGAGCTTAGGAACGGCCCCATGAAATCGATCCCCAAACATAAAAAATCTCTACTTCCAGGATCACATTTTGTGGCATCTCATCACGCTTAGATATGTTTCCCATTGTTGACATATGTCACATCGGGAGACATAATCTTTCATGTCTCTCAAGATGTTAGGCCAATAAAAACCTGCTTGAAGAATCTTTAATGCTGTTTTTTGGAATGATGCATGGCCACCATATGGTGAGGAGTGGCAGTCATGGAGGATGGCTTTCGCTTCTTCCTGTGTGACACATCTTCTATGTATTCCATCTACACAAATGCAAAAAAGGTAAGGATCATCCCAGTAGAAATGTTTGGCATTTGCTAGAAATCTCTTTCTTTGTTGAAATGTCAATGTCGGATGAAATGACCCCCACATGCAATGTAATTGGCCAGATCTACGTACCATGGCAGTTTGCTTGCCCCTACAAAATAGAGATGTTCATCTGTAAATGAATCATCGATTGGAATATCTTGTTCTTTTTTGCTTGGTTGCCTCAGTCTTGACAGGTGGTCAGCTACCGAGTTTTCCATACCCTTCTTATCTTTGATTCAATGTCGAACTCTTGTAGGAGGAGTACCCATCGGATGAGTCTAGGTTTTGCTTTCTTTTTGTTGACGAGGTACTTGATTGCTGCATGATCTGTATAAATGATGACTTCTGATCCTACAAGGTAAGACCGAAATTTGTTAATTGCAAACACTACTGCGAGTAATTCCTTCTCAGTTGTTGTGTAATTGCATTGAGCTTCGTTCATAACTTTTCTCGCATAGTAGATTGTGTAGGGCTTCTTATCCTTCCGTTGTCCCAGGACTGCTCCTACCGCGTAGTTGCTTGCATCACACATGATTTCAAAAGGATGGTCTCAATCAGGCGGTTGGAGAATTAGGTCTGAAATTAAAGCATTCCTGAGTGTGTTGAATGCTTCAATACATTTCCCGTCAAAGTTGAACTCGACATCCTTCATGGTCAAGTTCGAGAGTGGCTTCGCAATTTTTGAAAAGTCCTTGATGAATCTCCGATAATAACCTGCATGTCCAAAAAAATTGCGAATGTCACGAACACATGCTGGTTGAGTTAATTTTTCAATTACCTCGACTTTTGCTTTATCAACTTCCAATCCTCTAGAGAAAATGGTATGACCAAGCACAACTCCTTCTTGTACCATGAAATGACATTTTTCCAATTTAATACGAGGTTTACTTCTTCGCATCTTTTCAGAACTTTCGACAAGTTCCTTAAGCATGAGTCGAAGGTGTCCCCATAAACTGAGAAATTATCCATGAAAACCTCCATTATTTCTTCAACAAAATCTGAAAAGATAGACACCATGGCCCTTTGGAAAGTCGCTGGGGCGTTGCATAACCCGAAGGGCATCCTCGGTATGCGAAGGTTCCGTAAGGGCATGTGAATGTGGTCTTCTCTTGATCTTGAGGATGAATTGGGATTTGGAAGAAGCCGGAGTATCCATCGAGGTAGCAGAAGTATGAATTCTTCGCTAGTCGCTTCAACAGTTGATCGATGAACGGAAGAGGGTAGTGGTCCTTCCTTGTCGCCACATTTAGCCGCCGATAGTCAATGCACATCCACTAACCTGTAACGACTCTTGCTTGGAGCATTTCGTCATTATCTCCTTCACAACTGTGGTGCCTCCCTTCTTTGAAACGACCTGAACGGGACTAACCCAGTTGCTATCTGAGATAGGGTAGATGATGCCTGCGTCTAGCAGCTTTAGGACTTCTTTCTTGACTACTTCCTTTAGGTTAGTTACAGGTTAAAAGACACTTAAAAGAAAATTTTGAAATAGAGGACTTTGGTAGACTTAAATATTTTTTAGGAATTGAAATAGCTCATTCTATCAAGGATTATTTATTTCGCAAAGAAAATATACTATTGATCTTCTAAAAGAAACGGGAAAATTAGGATCCAAACCGGCCTCAACACCAATTTATAGTAATTGTAAATTAAATTCCAAAGATGGAGAACCGTTAGAAGATATCAACCAATTTCAACAGCTTGTAGGTAAGTTGATCTACCTAACGGTAACTAGGCCGGTTATATCATTTGCGGTAACTATGCATTCACCAAGAAAACCACATTTGGATGCCATTGATAGAATTTTGAGATATTTAAAGAAATCATTGGAAAGGGTATATGGATGAAAAATAATAAATCTAATGAAGTGTGTGGCTATTTCGATGTAGATGTTAGGAGTTTCGATAGAAAATCAACTACCGGCTATTGCACATTTGTAGGCGGAAACTTAGTCACATGGAAAAGCAAGAAACAAAATATCGTGGCGCGATCAAGTGCGGAAGCGGAAATCATGCCATGACATCCACTGCAAGTCAGCTCACGTGGATCAAACAATTACTCGAAGAATTGAACTTTAAAATTGATAAACCAATGAAGATATTTGTGATAACAATTAATGCGGCAAGGCATATTGTTTCGAATACGGTGTTTCATGACAAAAATAAAGCATATTAAAATCGATTGACATTTCATAAGAGAAAAAGTTCAAGCAAAGAAAATCGAAATCCCTTATGTGAAGAGTCAAGATCAATTAGCCGATATCTTCACGAAGGGTCTCATTCCAAAAGCATTTGAAGAAATAACAAGCAAGCTAGGATTAATCAATTTTTATAAACCTAGTTTGAGGAGTGTTAAGAATATGAATAGTTAAGGGGTAAAATTGTAAATAATAATAGCTGTAGGTGCATTTAATGTTTTAGTAGGATATTACTGTTTGAACCAACGGTAAAATAAAATTAAGGACTATAAATACTTTCCTGTACATATTGTAGAATATAACAACAAAAAATCAATATAAAAGAATTCTCACAAGTCTCTTACTCAAAAGCTTCCACTAAAAATAACATCTGTACAGGACAACTGTCGGTTTTCTGCAGTCTCCAGGTTGCATTGCGTATGATGCGCGTCACAGTATTTTCTTCAGCGGTTTATACTACGTTAATTTAGCCTTTGTTTTTCTCCCTCCATCAAAGATTGAATCAAATCCAACTACCTGAACAAACTCATTAAACAAACTGATATCAAACATTAATTTACAAAAAGTTTGCATACAATCCCGATCGAGATGATATGCAATGGCTTAACAAGCAGTGTTAGAGTGTATTGCATAAGTAGGGCACCAATTTATCTTGCCGCAAGATACAATCATCACAATGCAGAACCACCCAAATGGAAAAAGCCGGAGCAGGGTCAAGTCAAGCTGAATTTTGACGGTTCTTCAAAAACAAGAAAATCAAGCATCGGAGGCGTTTTTAGAGACCATGACGGTGCATTCTTGCTCGGTTATTCTGAGCGCATCGGGAAGGCCACAAATTGTGTTGCAGAGCTTGTTGCGGCGAAACGAGGACTGGAGTTGGCACTAGAAAATGGCTGGCTCAAAATCTGGATCGAGGGAGATGCGAAATTTGTTGTCGATCTTCTTGTGAAGACAAATCGGGTGAAGCCGAAGGACCATGTCATGCACGCAAACGAGATACGAAAGTTGGCTTCTTTGCTTCATCATTTTGATGCCACTCACATATCCCGCAAGGGAAATAAGGTTGCTGACAAGCTTGCCGAGTTGGGGCATGATACGAATGAGATAAAAATATGGCGCGGCATACCTCCCGTCGAGATGTATAGGTTTCTTTGCGACGATGCAACTGGCAATAAATTATGCTTGCCAAAAAATAGAATGGCAATAAATTAATAGGAAAGCATGTATAGATTTTCTTGCAAAGCTTAATGTACAGATTAACTGTTTTATATTTACTGTGGTACAATTTAATTACTTAGTATTTTGCTATTCAGTAGCTAAGTAAAACAAGATATATAAAATTCGAAGCAAAATTTTGTTGCGTGCATTTAAAACCCCGATTTTTATATTCATATATAGCAATATTAAAGAAGAAATAAACTAATTAAAACCATAATGTCGTTCTTGAAAATATATAAAATATAGGGTAGGGGAATGGTCCCAGCCATTTGGCCGGGGGTATGAATGGCCGGGACAATTCATCATACGGCCGGCCGATCCCTTTTTCTCTTTTTACTCACTATTTTTTTTTTCACCGCTCGCCTCACCGCTTATTTTAAATATTTTTTCTTATAATGCACTACTAAAACTTTTATAGCATTTTCATATATATAAAAAAAAAAAAAATTTTACCCCATATCATGCACTTCATGTACCGCTCATATTAATTCATTTTCTAATGCACCGCTTAATAGTTCAAATATTTCCATATAATATTTTTTTTTACACCACTCTTTTAACTTTTTGCACCGCTAATATTTACTGAGACAATTCCAAACATTGTTAGCTTCGTTTTTTTTCACTCACCGCTTATTTCTTTTTTCTCAACGAAAAATATTCGGTTGTTTAAGCGGTCACAAAAATTAGGAGTATGAAGGGGACGGTAGGGAATTCTTACGAGGCAAATCAAGTAAAGATCGAAGAAATATTTTTCTTAAAAAAAAGTATAGAAGAAAAATATTCAGAGAGCCTGCCGTTTGGAAAAAGAAAAACAGTTGCTTCTTTAGACAAAATATTAGATTAATCAAAACGGAATCAACTTTACTAAACAAATATTAATAATAATTATGATTGTTATATTATCCTTAATTTCCTCAAAATATTATTAATTAGTTATTATCCATATATCTTTGATATTGATTTAAACACCTAAAAATAGTTTCTCTATTGTATCCACACCAAATCCAATGATAACATGCAACTGGAAAAAACGTGCCGTGCCGTGACTAACACGCTGTGACTTTGGTCTCGTGCCGTGCCGTGACCAAGTTAATTTTTCACGTGCCGTGCTGTGCCATGCCATGACCAAAATGTCAAGGAGTGGTCACGGCACGCGAATAGTCACGCCACGTGAGTCATGCCGTGACCATACGTGACCATTTAATCATAATTTATGTTACTTTATTCAAGATTCACCATTAAATTAATATTTAATGGTCCTAATTACACGTGACTCGCGTGACTACGTGACGTGACTACATTTTTCACGTGCCGTGCCGTGCCAAAATTTCAAAAGATGAACACGGCACGCAAATGGTCACGGCACGGAACACGCGAGGCATGACACGTAACTGACACGCGTGCTGTGCCATTCCGTGTCGTAACCGTGCCATTCCGTGACGGAGCCGGCTCCGCCGTGCCATTTTTCCCACTCTAAATAACATTAACAGTAACAGTAACAACGACAACAATAATAAATGTAGCATGTAATGGTTATTAATAATTTTTGAACTAACAATTTTGAAGCTTATTAGTTATCAGAATTATTGTTGTTTTCTGCAATGGACCAAGGAATTAATTGAACAGGGAACTATTCTTGAGGCCCGAAAGGTTGGGCTTGAGCCTTAAAAGGCCCATCTTTGCAGCTTGCTCAAGCGACTGTTACGTATAATACATGTCATGGCCTATTTCGGATGGTAAAATCTCCGAGTGGGGCGGTCCAATAATTGGTCGGAGCTATCGGATTGGCTTTAAGAATCGTGCACACTTGATTTATATCAATTTTGAACTTATCAGTGCGAATCTTGATGACAGTTCTGACCTGATATCGGACAGTCCCGATTCCTAGCATCTCATAATTAGGTTTGAGTGAGCACATTAATTATCAGAAAGTGTTTAGTAGGAACAGTTGTATATTGGTTGGTTTCTCGGGTCTCTTTGGCTTCCAATTAATTAGATCAGTTTTCATTTTACTATGCTTCGAAATTAAGAAAATTGAATCCCATGTCAAATTGTAATTGTAAAAGTAAAACTATATATGTACAAGAAAAGGAAGCAAGAATATAATCTGCACATGCTTTATAATGATTTCTGTACATCTGATCAAAGATTAAAAAAAGAAAACAAGAAACAAGGATAACAACCGTACATGCATGCACTGAGTCTGCTTGTTGGTGAAATGCAATATTTGACAGCTAATAACTAACCTTTGATTATATCGATCCTTCAATAACCTAGCTACTTGCCATTTGCGTCTTCATGAAGGTACTTAATTATTTCAGCAGGAGGTTCATCCCATATTTTCGGCATCTTCATACCGTAACCTAAATTTGCGAGCTTGTCAGAATATCCGAGCAAGAACACTCCTTCATGGTTCCTATAGACACCTCCAATGCTTGCTTTCCTTGATTTTGCTGACCCGTCGAAATTCAGCTTAATGCATCCCTTCTCTGGCCTTTTCCATTTGGGTTTCTCAGTGTTGTAATGTCGGTTTCTCGAGGCAACAAAAAACGAACCTTGACTTCTGCAAAGGACTCCAATATTAATTAAACTATTACATATCATATCAGGATAACGTGTCAACATTTTACATAGTTTTTTTAATCCATTGCTTAAGTATTAGATAGGCATGTGTACATTTAATCAATCTTCTACTAATTAAGAAGAAAAAGAGGTGATTGATCAGAAACAATGGTTAAAGAGATAGATATATGTATGAAGCTAAAAATTATAAAGAATTTGAAGAGAAAAGAGAGCTAGAATAATACTTGATAGCACAATGGAACAAAGGAACAAAGGATGAATAATTCCAAGCTGGGAGGAATGCCAAGGAATTAATAGGGCAGGGACAACCGTTGAAAACAAGGAAATCAGTTACAACAATTTAATGAAAAAAAAGTCGTTAAATAACATAATAAGTGGGGCTCCACTACTACAAAAACTGGTTTTGTACACTGCACATTGTACACGGATTTGGCAATTATATTAAAAACAGTGTACCAAATATGAGTTGAAAAGATCTGAACGATTTCTACACGGATAATTAGTTAACAATCAGTGTCGAATTATTAGAGAGAGCTACACGGTTTATTAGAAACCACAAATCCGTGTGTAAATAAGTGTGTGTGCAAATAATTGAGAGAGCTACACGGACTTTTAATACAAAGCCGTGTAGGAACATTACACACGGTTTTTTGATATATAGCCGTGTATAAATCTTATAATTGTACACGGCTTTATAACTAAAAAGCCGTGTAGAAATAGGTGGAGAGCTACACGGATATATAACTAAATAGCCGTGTATAAATCTTATAATTGTACACGGCTTTATAACTAAAAAGCCGTGTAGAAATAGGTGGAGAGCTACACGGATATATAACTAAATAGCCGTGTATAATAGTGTAGGGTTTTATTGTCTTCCCTTCCAGAGCGCCGTTTTGATCAAGTTTTTAGTTCATACATATCGAACTGAGCTTTTTATTTCTGCGAATTGATCGAGGCCAGCAGCTGAGATCTGAGATCTTTGAATTAAGTTTGTATTTTCTCCTCTCCATCTTTCTAAGGTTAGTAATATGTATTTAAATCATTTTCTTTCTCTAATTTTCTGTTATTTAGGCTTATTTAATTAGGTCATTTCATGCATATATTCTTGAATTCTTAATTTTAGATGTAATTAATTAGTGTATTGTGGTCCAATAACCGACCTTTAGATGCTTTTAGGTCCATGCCCGTTCAAAATTAATCCAATAGGGATTAATTTTGGATAGTCCCCGTTTTGGGACTGCTCTTTGAATATTATGTCTCATTTAGGATGTGAACACATATTAGCGGGATTTAATTAGTATTTGAGGAAAGTTCGACAGTATTTTCCCTTATTGCTCCTACGAGTATGTGGTTCGTACGCATACTTGGGGAGTTAAGGGGAAATGCTGCCGAATTTTTCTCAAATACTAATTAAATCTCGCTAATATGTGTTCACATATGAGACATAATATTCAAAGAGTGGGTTAGGATTGTAAACCGGCCCTTTGTAAGCCCAAAATTTTGTACACGAAGGAGAATGTTGACCATGCATGATTAATTGATCAAATCATTTTTTTAATTTAATTTACAGATGGATCGAAGCTGGATGTATGAAATGCGACGTGACAGTGAAGAATATTTGGTTCGCGTTGATGAGTTTATAAAATTTGCTGAGAGTTATAGAGTGAATAAAAAAGAAGAAGACATTTTATGTCCTTGTAAAGATTGTAAAAATTTATTAAGATTTTTGGACATCGAAGAAATTAGAGCTCATTTGATTTGTCGGGGATTTAAGAAGAGATATACATGTTGGTTCATGCATGGTGAGAAATTTGGGGAAAGTAGTAGTGCCAATAAGGATTGTAATCGTGAATTGAATGATGAGAATGTTGGAATTTCTGATAATTTTGAACTTGATTGGAACGAGGATTATGAGAGTGCCGAATATTCTGATATTAACGTCGAACCCGAAAATGACGATGATGAGATGGAGAGGAATTTTGATGAAAATGTAGAACACGAGTTTACTGAAAATTTGGAGGATATGTTACGTGATGTGGAAGATGAAATTAGTGATAAAAATTATGATAAATTTCAAAATTTGTCTAATGAATCTAAGAAGCCGTTGTATCCCGGGTGTACCAAATTTACAAAACTGTCAGCTGTGTTGAAATTATTAAACTTAAAAGCAGACAATGGTTGGAGCGATAAGAGTTTCACGTCCTTATTACAGCTTTTAGGAGAAATGCTCCCAGATAACAACGAGTTACCCGGTACAACATATCAGGCAAAGAAGTTGATATGTCCAATGGGGTTGAAGATCGAAAGAATACATGCATGTCCGAATGACTGTGTATTGTATCGTAACGAGTACGAGGCCATGCATGTCTGTCCTAAATGCGGTGTTTCACGATATAAACGTCGTAAGGACCAGGACACTGATGATTGTAACGAGGACACAAGTGGCCGACCTCCGGCTAAGGTGTTGTGGTATTTGCCGATAATACCGAGATTCAAACGGTTGTTTGCGAATCCCAAAGATGCAAAATTATTGCGCTGGCACGAAGAAGAGCGCAAAAATGACGGTAAACTAAGGCACCCGGCTGATTCTCCTCAATGGAGAAACATTGACAGACATTTCAAAGAATTTGGTTCTGAACCGTGGAACCTTAGGATTGTGGTGAGCTCAGATGGAATGAGTCCGTTTGGAAGTATGAGCAGTCGGCACAGTACTTAGCCAGTTCTTTTATGCATCTACAATCTTCCTCCTTGGTTGTGCATGAAACGCAGATATATAATGATGTCATTACTAATTCAAGGACCCAGACAACCCGGAAATGACATAGATGTATATCTCGCACCATTAATCGAGGACCTCCAAAAATTGTGGCGTGATGGCGTCCCGGTGTGGGATGCGTATATGAAAGAGACCTTTAACTTGCGGGCCATGGTGTTTTGCACCGTAAATGATTTCCCCGCGTACGGGAATTTGTCGGGTTACACTTGTAAAGGAGCAAAAGCGTGCCCGATCTGTGAAGATGACACGCAGGTGCTGAGGTTGAAAAATTGTCAAAAGAATGTATTCATGGGGCATCGTAGGTTTCTTCCTATTAATCACCCATATCGTAAGAAGAAGATGGCATTCAACGGGAAAATTGAGCTTGGAGTGGTTCGTCATCCATTAGACGGGGAGAGTGTCTTCGAACGGGTAAAAAACATTGATGTTGTTTTTGGAAAATGCGCCAAAGCACTACCGAAGAATATTTGGAAAAAGAGGTCCATATTTTGGGAGCTACCGTACTGGAAATATTTAGAAGTGAGGCATTGCCTAGATGTCATGCATGTCGAAAAAAATGTCTGTGACAGTTTAATTGGTTTATTATTGAACATTCCGGGGAAGACGAAAGATGTTATTAAAGTGAGAAAAGACATGGTAGAGATGGGAATACGACCCGAGCTCGCACCGCAGGAGAAAGGGAAGCGCACATACCTACCCCCCGCACTGTGCACAATGTCAAAGAAAGAGAAAACAAGCTTCTGTGAATGCCTCAATGGTATAAAAGTCCCATCAGGATATTCTTCGAATATTAAGAAGTTGGTGTCGATGAAGGACTTGAAACTGGTCGGTCTGAAATCTCACGACTGTCATGTTTTACTGACACATATAATTCCGGTTGCAATTCGGGGAATTTTACCAAAGCACGTTCGTCAAACCATTACGAAGCTTTGTTCTTTCTTCAATGCAATAAATTCCAAAGTGATAGACCCTCTAAAATTGGACTCTTTGCAAAAGGAGGTCGTCGTTACTCTTTGCCAACTTGAGATGTATTTTCCGCCATCTTTTTTCGATGTCATGGTTCACCTTGTTGTTCATCTTGTGAGAGAAATTAAGATTTGTGGTCCCGTGTTCCTTCGGTATATGTATCCATTCGAGAGATACATGGGCATCTTGAAAAAATACGTAAGGAACCGACATCGACCCGAAGGCAGCATTATAGAAGGATATTCTACGGAGGAGGTGATTGATTTTTGCACCAACTACTTGACCGGTGTGGATCCTATTGGCGTTCCAAAATCTCGATACGAGGGAAGGCTCCAAGGAGTCGGGACAATTGGGTTGAGAGCCGTAGTTGCTGATCTAAATGAACTACAAAAGGCACATTTTATTGTACTACAACACATGACAGATGTTGCTCCCTATATAGATGAGCACATGACAATCCTTCAACAACAAAACTACACGAGGAGTCAGAAGTGGCTTACTAACGAGCATAATCGTTCTTTTATAGGATGGCTGAAAGAAAGAGTGGGGTCACACCCCGTACCTGAAATTGTTAAACTACTTGGCGCAGGACCCCAAATTGTTGTTAGAACATTCCAAGGATACGAGATTAACGGATATACATTTTATACTAAATCCCAGAGTGATAAGAGCACGATGCAAAACAGTGGGGTGACGTTGGTGGCGACCTCTCAAGAATTCAGTAGATCCGGAGATGGCCGGGCTGTAATAGCATCAAAGTCATATATGGCGTTATTCAAGAAATTTGGGAGCTCATTTACAGTCCTCGCCTGAGCATTCCCGTGTTTCGGTGTCAATGGGTCGAAGACCGAGGTGTTAAAGTTGATAACGACGGGTTCACACTCGTTGATTTAAACAGGGTTGGGCATGTTGATGATCCGTTTATACTCGCCAAGCAAGCCACCCAAGTCTTTTATGCCACTGACCCGAGTGATGCCAGGTTGAGCGTCGTCCTATCCGGAAAAAGAAGGATTGTCGGGGTAGAAAATGTCGTCGATGAAGAAGAGTACGACCAGTTCGACGAAGTACCTCCATTTTGTACCGATGTGCAAACTGAGGTAGCAACACTTGAAGGGGTAGACGAAGCTGACTACATGCGGTCCGACCACAATGAAGGATTATGGGCCGAGGGTACCGTTCAAATAGTGGAAAAAAGGCGAAAAAGGAAAAAAAAGCATAATGTGTAATATTTATTTTGTTTAAGACCGTGTAGCTTTTAATATTGCAACTTTAGCTTGTAATATATCAAATAAAAAAATAAAAAAAAAGAGGGAAAAAAAGAAAAAAGCATAATGTAGTAATAGTATTATCAAATATTATCAAATATTATCAAATATTAGTTTAATGCTTATAATGAAGGATTATGTTTAATGCTTATAATATTATCAATATTAGTATTAGTTTTTGAAAATATTAGTTAAAACATTTAATAATAAAATAAAATAAATATTACTTAAAATATTATTTCACTAAATATTAGTTAAAATATTTAATATTAGTTAAAATATTTAATATTAGTTAAAATATTTAAGGAAGGATTATGTTTAATGAAAATATTATGTTTAAAATATTATGTTCAACTTTATCAAACATTTAATATTAGTTAAAATAAATATTAGTTGAAATTGTCAAACAACTTTATGAAGTATGGCGGCCCGCAACCATTCAGAGAACTTTACTGAACCTGGGACCCACCTGTCGGACCAATTTATACACGGACATTTAGCTAATAGTCCGTGTAGAAAGGGTAGAGAGCTACACGGCCTTTTAGCTATATGTCTGTGTAGAAAGGGTATTTGCACACGGCCTTTAGAGTAAAGTCCGTGTATAAAGATCTTTGTACACGGTCTTTTAAGTTAAAAGTCCGTGTATAATGAGAAAAACACTATTATTCGAAATCCTTCTCTTCCAAAATTTTCACAAGTCCGAAAAGAGAATAAACATCAGTTTCAAAAACCCTCACAGAGAAGATTTTGCTGAGCCTTCTCCGAGCTCTTCACCGCCTCCCCGCATCGCCGCCTCGCCGCCTCACCACCTCCCCGCCTCTCCACCTCGGTCTCTCTCTCTCTAACCAGTGGTCTCTCTCACCCGTGGTTAGCTCTCTCTCTCTCGTTATTTTTCTTATTGGGTTTGAACCCGTTAGACATGGTTGGTATTTGTTATTTTTCTTATTGGTTAGCTCTCTCTCTCTCAACCGTGTATGATTAGTATTGAACCCGTTAGACATGATTAGTATTGAACCCGTTAGCATATAACCTAGGTTATTTTAGGTTAATTTGTGCTTGAATACATTGTGCTTGTACCATAATTATTGTGCTTGTACCATAATTTCAGCATTGTGCTTGAATACATTGTGCTTGAATATAACCTAGGTTATTTTAGCATATAACCTAGGTTATTTTAGCATTGTACTTGTTGACATTGTACTTGTACCATAATTTTAGCATATAACCTAGGTTATTTTAGGTTAATTTGTGCTTGAATACATTGTGCTTGTACCATAATTATTGTAGGTTAATTCAAATAATCTAGGATATATGTCAACAAGTGATTGATTAATCTCTTGATGAATATAGGTTATATGTCAAAAGTTGGTTGATTAATCTAGGTTATATGTCAAATGATTTGATCTTTAATTTCATGCAGCACCATGTCGAATGAAAATGAGTACGAGGATATGATGGAAGAAGACGAGCAGCAAGCTACTGCCTCGTCAGAAAGAAGGAGAAGAGGGCCTACAATGTGCACGAGCCATTCTGAGCAGACCCATCAAGAAATCTGGTTCACAGAAGACGGGCGTGCGCAGGGACCAAAACGGCAGAAATACTCAAATTGGTGTACGAGCTTCGTAAGGCAAAATGCGAGTATCTTTGTTGAGAGATGGGATCATTTCGAGGATAAGGTGAAGGACGCGTGGTGGAACACGGTGAAGGTAAAGTGCCTAACAACTCTTCTCTTGAATTTTCACTTATGTATGATCTATACTTAAATACACTAAATTTTTGTGTCAATCAGGCTCACTGGAACATCAAGAATGATGTTCCAAAGGCAACGACTTTGAAGATTATGAACAATGGTTGGAAGCAATACAAGAGCACGTTGAAGACGGACTTCATGGAGAAAGGGAAAAATCCGGTCGGCTGCTACAAATGGCTAAAACAAGAGGACTGGGATGCGTTTCAAGCTTTGAAGTCTACCGAAGAGTTCAAGGTATCTAACTCGTGCCAAATTTATGCTTATTCTTTCTCGATATGTACTCTTTTTTCTAAAACTAACTGATCGTTATTGTCTTGTTTCTGTGAAGGCAAAGAGTGATAAAGGCAGGAGGACCGTTGCCTTTAACAAGTATCCACACCATCTAGGGTCAGGTGGTTACGAGGGTAAGTCGGCAGAATGGAGGAAAGTCCTGGATGCGAACAAGGATTCTGACTCACCCGTGGTTAGGATCCAAAATCCTAGGGGCAAAGATTGGGTCATGGGTAGAGCCGAGGTAACCGCTGACGGGAGGATAGTACTCCCAACGGAGTTGCAAAGCGTGGCTCAAAGAATGGTAAGAGTCATTTATAACTCCGAAAGTACGTCAATTGTTCTTTTGCTTTAACTAATTCTTCTACTTGAACAGTTGGAAGTGGAGGAGGAGGTCAACTCGGGTGCCCGGAGTGTCGAACGACAAAATGATTCCTTGTCCGCAGCGCTCGAGAATCCAGAACACCCGGGTCGAGTAAGAGGTGTAGGGGTCTACAGGGGCTGGAAGGAGGTGTTCCGAGTGGAGGGACAAAAACCTCGAAGAAAATCTCGTGCCAAGGTAAACAAAGACGAGATAGTTGCGCAGATACGCGCGGAGGTGAGCACAGAGTACGACGCAAGGTTTGCTGAGATGCATGCAATGTTGACACAAATTAGATCAGCAACTACGCAGCCATCCGAGCAACCACCTCCCATTTCGCCGGGAATTCGGCGAAGTAGTCAAGCATCCGGCACGTGGGGCGCGAACGACGATTTGGATAATCTCAAGGTAATCAATACTTCTTCATAATCTAAAGGTATTTAAAACATGTTTGCAACCTTGTTATACAATATCGCATCACTAAAATAAACAACTTTCCTATAAATTTGCAGGACCCCAGAGCATGCGACCTCGTCCTGCGGAATGGCAGTGTTTCTATTATCGTTGCTAAGGGCGTTGTACATCCACTCGCCAAAAGTGTACACAATACTCAGCTAAGACCCGACCATGCATGCGTGCAGGTTGAGTTAGTCGTGGATGGATGGCAGCGCGTACCCCTTCCTGTCCCTACCGACGAAGCGGTTGTGCTTGATGACGCACGGATGTCATTTGTCCAATGGCCCAAGAGTCAGATTGTTTTGGATCAGGTAATCCATAAAATAACTCATTTATTTTGTTACATTCAACTCATTCTTTTTGAAATACTAGAATAATACATCTATAACTTGATACAGACACGAGGAGATGATGTTACCGGTACGGCTCTCTCACCGGTACGTCAGGAGGTGGCTTGCGACGTCGCGGCTGACGCGCTACAATCACCGCCCCGTCCTATGGTCACAGAAGAAGAATACAGCCGTTTGCCCAATGATTTGCGCCTTCTCCACGACTACTTGATGACGGCGCCCGACGGCATGGAGGCTATCGTCATCCCTGTCCCACCTAGGATGTTTCTACACGAAGGCAGGGAGCTCCTGCTGTCGTTCAGAGACTTCAAGGACCTCTTCCACCACTCATCATCCGACAAATGGCTCGATGTTTCACACATCACCATTTTCCTCATGTTAGTGATATTAAAACATTTTCATTATTGTATAGAACTCAAATATATATTCTAATTACAATATGATGAGTTTTCAGGAAGCTAATCCGAAACTGTGATGAGATGGTTAAAAGGAAGAACGTGTGCGTGTTTCTGGACCCCGAGAAAGTGAGTGGTACGGCAGCGACATATTATCCGGATATGGCTATCGAGTACATGTGTTCTGCGATGCATCGTGCTAAGGCGGAGGAGAAGAAATTCATTCTCATGCCATACCACGAGGGGGGGTTAGTTCTAATCTTAACTTATGTGTTGTTTATATTTTAATTAAAGAATTGTATAAAGGAATTAAAAGTTAAACATAAAAAAATAAAATCACACCATCAATCATAGCAAATACTCGTGTGACTTTTATATGCTAAAGTACTATAATTCTTCTCCTCGATCCAACAGCAAACATTGGTGCACGATTCTCATTGTGCCGTACTTAAGCACGGGCATAATTATTGATTCTTGTAAGCCAGGAGGAAGGACCGCGGCTGCCAATTGCAAAGTTATCTTGCCTTTTGTGAATAAGTAAGCAATAATAATTCTATAGGTTTGCATTTCTTTCAATCATATCAAATTATAAAATTGCTAATTACATTCACTCACTTTTGTAAGGGCTTTTGTGAAATATATTAAAGAGGGAGGATCACATAGCACAGGCCCGGGCAAGAAAAGCAAGTTGAATTGGAAGTACTTGAAGGTGAGCACACGGCCTTGAGTTAGAAATTTCATATCTTGTTAAAAAAATTATTGTCATTCTAACAAATGCCGCTAAATGTAAATTTCAGAGCCCGCAACAGAAGGAGGGTTGGGAATGCGCTTATTACACGATGATATTCATGTTTGACTTTGTCGAAAGAATACAATTCGAATTCCCAAAAGCGGTATGTACTTCATATGAATTTCCTATATAATAAGCAATTGATATCTACCTTTTCTGAAATACTAACTATTATAAAATTATAATTTTGTAGAATGTGACAAATCAAGATCATTACTCTTGGGATCAGATCGACGATGTGCGGTGCATGTGGGCAAGGTGGTTTGCCATGGAATTTTGTAATCCTCGATATGGATTTGCATAATTTTGTATAATTTGGTGTATATGAATATTGTATAATTTGTTGCATATGGCTAATCTGAAAAATATGAATTTCTTGCTAATATGGATTTATTGCTAATCTGGAAAATATGGATTTCTTGTTATATGAAATCTGGAAAATCTGGAATATATAGTTCTGTAACAAAAATGGCTAGCAAAACTGGAGGCTAGCAGAAAAACAAAAAATACAAAAAAAAAAATGTACTTTCTACACGGACATTTAACTAAAATCCGTGTAGAAAAAAGATAGCTACACGGTCATTTAGTTAAATGTCCGTGTAGAAAGAGGAGAGCTACACGGACATTTAACTAAATGTCCGTGTAGAAAGAGTCAAGCTACACGGTTTTTTAGTTAAAAGTCCGTGTACAAAAAGAATCGTACACGGTTTTTTAGGTAATATCCGTGTAGCTCGGTAAATGGAGCGCGACACATTCTGGTCTTTGTACACGGCTGTTTGTGAAGTTATACGTGTAGAATATTTAAAATTGCACACGGCCAAAAGTCCGTGTGTAGTTATTGAACTAATTGTACACCCTCGATTTAAACACGGTAGGAAATCCGTGTAGCTCTTCCTTTATTGTCCGTGTATAATCTCTTTTTTTGTAGTAGTGCTCCCTGAACGACCACGCACAGGTAATATATATATATATATATATCTATATATATATATATATATATATATATATATATATATATATATATATATATATATAGAGCCGTTGAACGGATATTGGGGTAATAGTACGTAATGCATCACAAATCATATTGATTCTTTGACTTTCTAATTGAGGATCACCAATTATTTAAAATTTGTTGAAAGTTATTGACCATCAAATGAGTTGAAATTTACAAACAGTTCATATTTAACGATATGAATATTAAATGGCTCTAAATTGCATGAAAGTTGAAACCCAACATAATCTATAAATCTAACATTATATTTTTCTTCTTTTAACTTGAATTAATAGAAATTGTCATGTCGCCGAGAATCCATTGTGAATTTATCCCAACCCTATTTAAATATTTTCAATTATTATTCTAAAAATATGAGCATCAAGAAATTACAAATTATAATACTGCAAATATTTTAGAATTATATATAATCAGATAAAATGCTCTCTTCTAATAATATTAGGAACAAAAACAAAAATTGTTGTTTTTGTTACGTCCCCTGCCAAAGTAATATTTATTTTTTCCTCTTAAAAACGGATGAACTATTTTAAGCGAAAAGCTCCGAGGTAACCTTTGTTCTCTATAATATCTTCCATTGTCACTTGTTCGTCTCCAGATAATTTTAACTCAAATTATTTCAGGGGGGCTCTTTGTATCTATGAGGATCCCATCTGTTAGTTACATGTGAACATCTGCATCCCCGAAACTATTAGAGTTTCTAATCTGATGTGGCAGTTGCTAAATCAGTTTCAGAGATGTAGATGGATTTCTTATTTAGCAACTTTGCTCAATAATTTCTTATTAAGAAATCATTTATAAACTCTGACGTGTGAAAACGATTGGCCTGTATTCTCTAAAATTAGTTTAATTTACTGCTGATGTGGCTTATCAATTTTAATTTACTAATGATGTGTCTTATTAAAAACTCTAAAATTAGTTTCAGGGATGTGAACATTTAGAAACTCCAGAGTCTATAATTTCTTAAAAGTAGTTAACAGTTATTTAGAGATGCTCTGAGCAATGATGATATATTCCCTGTTAAACGTGATACAGGTGAGGTGGACTCATCCATAATAATAGCATTAAATTGATATTTTATATAAGAAATTCTGCTTTTTTTCTTATTTCTATATAACAAAAGCAATATTTTCAAAAGATAAGCATCTTACCCAGGTAAATTGAAGAATCAGAGAACCGTTCAAAATTCAAACTAAAGATATTTGTATTCCCCTTCAAAACAGACATCTTTTTATCTTAAAAAGGAAATGTACACTCTTTTTTTACCTATGAGTGAAGATGATATATCTGAAAAATATATTTATAATCGAATAAATGGACTGTTATATAACTCAATATCAGATTAATAAATACTACCACATCTATACCTAGAATTTGCCATTTTGTAAAGCAAGAGTTTAAAATGTAACAATAACAGAGGGTCAAATTCTGAGAGTCTGAGATGAAGGGCAATATTCTTTGCAACTTCTCAGCACATTCTAAGAAAGTCATTTTGAGAGAAATAAAAGAAAGAAATATAATCAATTCAGTCTCTTCATTAAACACAGGAATTTCCAATTCAAATTCAGGAAAAATCAGTCATCTCCAAGCATAGAACTCCAGCCCATTCTCCTCTACACTTAATTGGAATTGCTCAGCAATAAAACAAATGAACTGAAAACCGAATAAAAAAACAGTAGCAGAGGAAAAAAAAAAAGATTGTATTATCAGTATAACATGAAAATCTGAGCAGTATATATCATGAACTTAGGATCTTTCGATCTGAAGAAGTTGACAGGTAGCGCTATAGCCTATAGGTCGTGGTGAGTCATCACCAAGAACTGTTACTGTAAAACTGAAATCTCACAGTATTTTTTTTTTTTCAATCAAATCTAAAGAAAAATATCTGATACAAAGAAAAGCTAATTATGTAAAACATAAGAGTATTAAATAATTAGATCAATGGTTTTACTTATCTCCTTGCATCCGAACTCATTCAAATATTCACGTTTGTAGATTCTTGAAATTAGCAGACCCAGACATGAAGAACTAATTATGTAATTTACAACATTATACATAGTTAATTACAAATGAGGAGCAAAAAAATTAGCAGGTTCCATAGTAAAACTAAAAGAACAAGTTTATGTATCATGTACCTTCTATGAGAATAAAAATAAAATTATTTATTCATGAATATTCCAACGAACCCAATATAATACTCCTAAAATTAAGGGAAGATAGAAGCAACACTAACAGCTGGACAACTTTGTGCCAGCGAATGCTCCCTCGTGTAATCCAAGCTTCCTGAATAATCCACCAATGATTTAAGTGACATTGGTACAGGAGGCACACTCACTTCCAACAGACCTTCCAAAATCTGCACAACTTGACCCATAGTCGGCCGGTTTTGTTCTTCATCTTGAATGCACCAACAAGCAACTTTACACATTCTCTCAACCTCTCCTAAATTAGCATCTCCATTCAAACGGTGATCCAATAATGCGAGTGAATTTCCTTCGTTTAATTCTATAGCAACGAGAAGAGGGAAATAGACACTTTCTCCATCCAATTGTTGCGAATTTCTCCTGCCAGAAATTATTTCCAGAAGAACCTTTCCATAACTGTAAACATCTGTTTTTGAACTTATTGCTGTGCCAGAGATCCACTCTGGCGCGATATAACCAATGGTTCCTCTCGTAGTTGTCAGAACTCTGCTGAAATCCCTACCAACAAGTTTTGCCAAGCCAAAATCAGCTATTTTTGGGACAAACAATTCATCCAATAAGATATTTTCTGGCTTAACATCACAATGTATGATGCATTCTAAACAACTCTCGTGGAGATACGCCAATCCACGTGCTACTCCGAGAGCAATTTGGTACCTTGTTTTGCAATTCAGAATGGAATTCCTTCTGAATAGTTGCTGATCTAGTGATCCGTTTCGCATGTAATCATATACTAGTAGTCTCTTATCCCTTTCAGAGCAATACCCCCTTAAACGAACTAGGTTTACATGTTGAATAATGCCTATTGTACTCACTTCAACTCGGAATTGTTTCTCCCCTACTTGAACTGTACTTTCCAACCTTTTCACGGCTACTGTACTCGAATTCGGCAATGTTCCCTTAAAAACTGAACCAAAACTACCTTTGCCAAGCGATTCAGAAAATTTGTTTGTAATTCTTCGCAAGTCACCATACCGAAAAGCAACCAAACCATTTTCTAAAGCATTCATGGAAAATGCGAATTTTCTCTGTTGGTATCTCTGGACCAGTAAGTAAATAAACATAACAAAAGCTACAGATCCTATGGCAGATCCAATGAATGCCCAACTGGTTACTTTCTTCTTGTTCATTTTTTGATTAAATTCAGATGCAGAAAGTCGGATGAATAGAGTTTTGCCATTAGATACATCAGATTCTTGACGCAAATTAAGCAAATCTCCATACCAAACCGAGCAATTGGTACTATAGGCATATGCATTGCAAGAGCAATTTTCGAGGCATGCCCTTTCACAATCTTCTGTATTATTAGTGTACAATGAATGCGGATTATCAGGTAGCCCGACACTTGGCATTTCATAAAATTTATCTGTTTGAACATTTGGCAAGGAACTGTTGTTAGTAATGCATTGGAGGGGAGAATTTCTCTGGCAACCTCCATTTGGATCTCCAAGCTCCCAATCTCTGTGGTTCACCTCCTTAAAACCTTTGACACAATTACAATATGATGAACTTTGTTCATTGCAAATACCAAAAGGACCGCAAAGTGCATACACATCACATGGTGCTTGTGGTTGTGTCCATAAAACATACCACTTTTGCGATTCCTCGATCCATGTCATCGGTTTAATTTGGCCAGATTTATCTAGTATAAACCTCGAAATTACAGAATCCTTCTGCCTCCAGTATGTGAAATAGGTCTCGTTCTCATTCGAGACGTACTTGTAAAGACGCCTTCCGGAATCAAAATTAGCATTCATTTCTGGTATATTATTAAAATACTTTCCATTCCATTCTCCGCTTTTCCAAAATGGTTTTGACCTGTTCCAGAAAATAAATAATTGGCTCGACCCATTTGGGTCGAATTCAACTGAGAAGATCCCTTCTGCCGGGTCAAAAGAATTCTTCCATGAAATCAACCTCTGGCTTCCTGTTGCTTTCATTATACCAAATTTGGCACCTGGCAATAAAGTATCCGTGGGATGCTCTATGCTCTGCCATAAGAAGCTAGTGGTCGAACCGAAACTTTCTCTTAAGACAAGGTTCCCAGTACCTAGTAACTCACCAATTGTTGAATTTGAGTTTACAGACATAAGATTTGTAGACCAAATCTCGGTTTTATTTTGATCTAAGAGAATTAGATTTCCATTTGCTGAAACTGTTAACTCAGAGGTACTTGGGTCTGAGATAGGTGCATTCCTGTTTGCAATCCAAACAGGAGTAAGCTCGGGTAGCTTCTTGTACCAGATACCAAGATAATAATTTGGAGAGGTGGATTTGTTACCTAGTAGAAAGAAACCCAGCTCGAAATTTCCATCTAGAGAGATAATGGTCTTGTTTCCAGTAAGAGGGTTGCTGTAGGAGATCTGATCGGTTGCGAGAGAGATCAAAGATTCATTGAGACAGAGAAGGAAAACAAATAGGAGAATCAATGTAGGTTTAGGATTAACCATATTTACTAAAGTTAAAATAAAATTGAGTTTCATTGGTTTTGATTCAAAGAGTGGCATAAATGTCTGCTGAGAAATTTTTTCTGAATAATTTAGGCTTGCTTGTCTTTGTCATTGACTTAACATAGGGGTCTTTCCTGGCGCGCTGTAAACTCTTTGCTGAGAAATTTTGGTTGCTTTGAGCCTTTGACTTTCCCTCCCTCCCTAAGATACCTGGTGATTATAATGTGATTATTTTGGTAGTTTATTTCAACAGATTATTAATTTTCAGATGGACCATTTTAAATACTGAAAGATGAACATAATTTTCATTGAATGTATACTATAATTATGTAGTTTTACTTTTAGACCTTATCTAAGATTGTGATTACATTTTTTAGGTGTAGTTTATAAGTGTGGATATCGACAGATTTGGACACAAGCTTAATTCAGATTTGACATTCTTCACAAGCTTAGTTGCTGAGGGTTTTATATATTATATTAAATAATCTCCGAATTCGGTTAAAGACAGATCACAACACCAATTGAATAAAACGGAGGTCAGAAAGCCAAAAGTTCATCAGTTTGTTAGCAAGTTCAGTAAGGATTATTCTGGTAAAAATGCATTAATTTAAAGGGGGAATTTCATGTATCTCCCTCTAAAACTTCAATATTACGTATTTCCCCCTCAAAAGTTCATAATAACGTATTTACCCTTCAAAATGATGAAAACTCTCATATTTACCCAAAATCAATATAACAATAAAATTTAATACTTAAAATATATTAAACAATATTAATTATTGAAATAAGACCATTATGCCCCTTCATTCGTTCTCTCCTCTCACTCCGTGTTCTCTTCAAGAGAATTAGCGCCAATCAGCCAAATAGTTGCAAAAAATTACCGCTCCAAAGAAATCTTGGCACCAAATAGTTTTTGGAGTACCGCTCGAATCCAGCCATAAATTTCTTCTCTCCTTCTCTCTGCCTCATATCTGATCGTCGCCTCCGCCTCTCCTCTGATTGTTCCGCGCCTCTAAGATATGGCATCGGATGAATCGTCTCTCTCTTTATTTGCTCAATAAAGTCAGTAAAGTCCAGTAAATCATGAAGTCCGTAATATACAATATAGTGGAGTCAGTAAAGTCAATAAAGTGGAAAATGTGAAACCCTTGTATGCAAACACGGAGAGAAAGGAGAGAAAGGAGAGAAAGAATGAAGGGGCATAATGGTCTTATTTCAATAATTAATATTGTTTAATATATTTTAAGTATTAAATTTTATTGTTATATTGATTTTGGGTAAATATGAGAGTTTTCATCATTTTGAAGGGTAAATACGTTATTATGAACTTTTGAGGGGGAAATACGTAATATTGAAGTTTTAGAGGGGGATACATGAAATTCCCCCTAATTTAAAAGTGCATAGACCACGGAATGAATTCAAGAGCAGAGTACATGAGAGTGGCTTCAAAATATTTTGAGGTTCATATTGAGCAAATTTCAGAAATCCTTATAAATCAACGGATGTTGGCATCATTCAATAATTTATTACTTCATTGACAATTAGTTAAACGAATATACATAGTAGGTACCTGATGTTTCTTCACAAACTGCTGTTTAAAAGGCAAAGATTTTCGTGTGGAATGTCGCAGGTTCGAAATCCGGATGGGGAAATTCTTTTTGGGTATTAAATAGTTTGGTGACTTGACCTCTAACCTTTACTCAAAAAAAAAAAAAAAAAACCACTGTTTAGATGAGCAACTACACTTTTAACCAGAGGCGGAGCTACAGTATACCAGGGGTGGGCAGTTGCCCACCCCTGGATTTTGATAAACAAACTTAAATTTATATATATTTGAGTTTTTGCCTACCCCAGATTGTAAATTTTGCCCACCCCTGCAGTGAAAAGGTGAAATGTGTTCTTCTCAACTCTCTCTTCCTTTGACTGTAAGGAATTAATTTGAAAGTTTCGTTTCATTTTCCATTTTCGTATTTTTTCCAGATCTAATTTTGTATCTTGGACAAATACTCCCTAGAGAAGATGACCCTTTTAGCCGTTTGAACTTGATGCACATGAGCCACCAAAGGATTGTAATGGAATTATGTGAACTATGTCTATACAATAAAATATCAAACATAAAGAGACAATGTATGAGATTTATTGAGAGAAGAGCCGGCTCCTTATCTTTTTCTTCTCCACTCCATTTTAAATTAATAAGATGTCTCTATTTCCATCAATTTACTCTCATTTATGTCTCTTTTTCTTCTCTTTCTCTCCATTTTGGAATCCAGTATGCCTCCATTTCTCTTAATTTTGTGTTTGCTGATTTGTGTTTGAATTAGTTTTATATATTTTTTTTTCTTTCCTTCATTTTTCCTTCTAGATTTTTATTTTCCTATTTTTTTTAATTGGATAAGGATATGCAAGAAAAAATATAATTAACATTTAAAATTTTGGATGAAATTTGTAGTTTTTTTATTTTTTTCTTTGCGACTTTGCCCACCCCTGATCAAAATTCTGGCTACGCCACTGCTTTTAACTCATCTATTTCCAGTTGTACTGAAACTCATCGACAAATTAGATCAGTAAATTAAAAGAACCTTGTCAAAGCCGTTATCTAACCATTGGAGTAGCAAGGAGCACACCAGGACACAGGACAGTTTCATTTACTGGCCATCAATGGTAAAAACTTTTAAGTCATGTTTCTGTTCACAGGACACTTTAACTCATGTTTCTGTTCACACCCACCAACCTTCACATGTGTTTCACCCTAATTAATGTCTTTGTCTTTCATTGGTGAAAATGCTGGGATTAGTAAGTGGGTATGCATGCCCCATTGTTGGTTTTGGTTGATTTCCATAATGCTGGGCACATGCAGCAACGAGCAATGATAGAGAGAATTGTGCACCTTATTCTCCTGGGTTATTTCACCCCAGCTGATCAATTGTTCGAGCCAATTTTGAACGTACAATTTTACTCGGACAATTTGTCGAACACCTTCCTGCGCTAGCACAGCGATTTAACTTCCCCTGTCATTAAATAATCTGACATTTTTATTAATATCCAAAGTTACAAATTAATAAATATACCCAGCTTAGCTGGGTATTCTAAAAAATGCCGAAATCGGCCATTTAATGACCAGTTCACTTGTTTTCTCAACTGGCAATTAAATAGCCGGTTCTTAATTTTTTTATTTTTTTTATTTTTGTTGTTTCAGACCCTATAAATATCTATTTTTCTCTCTCCTCCCTCTCACAACTCACTCAACTCACAGAAGAGAAAGAGAGGAAAGGAAGAGAAAAAGCGAAGGCGATTTGAGGCGATTTCTCAGGTGCCAAAATGATGAACAATAGCAAATGAGGTAAGTCGTCTTATCGTGACCTAGTGAGATGAGGGTCAATTAGTGATCGAAGTAAAAATGAGGAAAAAAAGAACAACTGTCAAGTATGCCGTGATAAAAAAATTTGTCAAGTATGTATGATGAAAGAATTTCTTAGACTGCCTATTCGGTATGAATTTTCAGACGATTATTTTGTTGAAAACCCTACGGCTCTGGTTTGAAAAAAAAAGGTTTATCCAGAGCCTCCAACAACGGACGATGAGTTTGTTATGTGTACTTATACAGGTAAGGCTACCATTTCGTCTGTTATGACTGATCCAGATCTGGCAATATCGGACGAGGAGTTTATTCTATGTACTTTCAAGGCTCGTTCTAAGAAATAGTATTATTAGGGTTTAAAATATGGATGCATTTGAGCTGGGTTCTAAGAAGTAGTATTATTTTAGTTGGATGAATTAGGGTTGTAAAATTAGAGTTGTAAAATTTTTGAGTTTCTTTAGTATCTATTTGTAGACTTTATTTCATCAATTCAGAGTTTATTTAGACTTGATGTTTCTCTACATTTGAATATGATAAAAAACAGTAAAGTTATAAAAACTTACATTCAACTAACTCATAACTTAGTCTTAATAAAGTCCACAGAAATTGTAAATAAAATAGTTCTGAAAGCAGCAACTAAATAAATCAGTCACAACATGCATCAAATGAGAAAAATTTAAATCACCTATTACTACTACGCCTAAAATTAAATCCGAGAAACCGACCAGTTGCAGAAGATGACCTACCAAGTGGCTCTGCCTGGCTTCCAGATGCCCATGTTTGACTTCCAGATTCCCTTGTACGTCTACCAATTGACCTCCTTAGTTGGCTTCCAGATGACTTTCCTTGCACCCCAACTGCCTCTCCTCCTATGGCAATTGTCTCTCCCATTGTTTCTCCAAACTTAGTAGATGCAGCTAAACGGCTTGTAGATGTGCTTCACTGTGACCCTTGTGAACCACTTGCATCTGCCATAACTCGCTCATTTTCTGCCACATTTGCTGCATTTATGGCCTCTTAATTGCATTTGTTACTTAGTAAGTTGGTCTAAATTGAAAAGAAATATAATTTTTGATGAATTTTACATACCTCTTCGATTCCTATCGGAAGTGGAATGGCGAGCCTGATGCCCCCTTCACCTACCTTGCACTTCATCCATGGTCATTACATGACGGATGTGTTTTTGCCTCCCAACCCTAATCCAGGCCTTGCTCGGAAGAATTCTAGGTCCAGTACAAGTAGCCATTCTTTCATATTGCCAAAAGCAACAAACACCCCACTCCAAGTACTTTTAAGATAGTTCACAGTATACAAGTCTGCAACAAATTGGTCCTCGCTCCAGTTTCGATACGACAAACTGCTAAGACATGAGCACACGGAATAAATATTAATTGGATACCTCTGCATGTATATTCTATTTGTTGCCGGGCCTGCATGTCACAATATACTGAAACTCCCTGTCAATAATGTCCATACTTCCATTGACGCCGCGGGTGACTGGAATGTACTCATTTGGAGATGAAACTTGGTAGTGACCTTCGCCGTGTGTATAAGGGACCAAATGCATTTTTGTAGCTTTGGTCCACCGTTTTCTGATCTTTTGCAAAACCCAGTCGAAAAAATCTAATTTGCATATCTTAAGTCCATTGCTCGTTTTCGCTGCTCAACAAACTATCTATTGCACTTGTAGAACGTATCCTCCACTATGGCAGCAACGAGCATTCTACGGCTAACCCGGAAGACATTGTTGAGCAACTCGGAGCCGTTTGTTGTCATGATACCAAATCAGTGTCCTTCATCACAGGTTTAGAAAATCCTCTCACAATTGAACGGCTCTATCACATCATTAGGACGAACTTTGCCCATCTTCTTTAAAAATACATTACACTTTGGATTTAGCTGCACAAAAACAAAGCGGTGTTACTTTATTTCAGAATAGTCTTATAAAATAATTAAATAAAATGTTATAAATTAGACATACCACAGCAAACTCTTCGAACATCTCTTTCAACCTTCTTGGCTTCTTCTTCATGGCTCCTTGTCTGAACCTCCATCCGAACCACTTGTCATTTCCATAATTCTGGACAAGGTCTGGAGACCATTCGTATTCTGCTGTCAGTGCACATTTGATCCCTTGTGCTAGTCCGATACAACATAGACGAATTTATCATATCCAAGCACTTCATTCCTCAACTTACAAGAAAAAAATCCCAATTCTCACTATCCTCCTTCCGCATAATTGCAAATGCAATAGGCAGCAATTGGTTCTCGGCATCATAGCCGCAAGCTATCAAAAGCCTCCCCTCATACCGTCTAGACAAGAAACATGCACCTATGCTGATCACTGGTCTCAAGTACTGAAACGCTGCAATGCATGGACCAAAAGCCCACGCTACGACCCTGAATTGAACAACATCTTCAATAATTTCTCCGTGTTTATCTCGTATCGGACAAGTCAGAAATTGGTACTTAGAGCTGGGATTCTTGTCTCAAATTTCCATAAGCAGTGGTTTCAGCAAGCTGTATGAACTCTCCCAACTCCCAAATTGTCGGGCTATTACAAAACCCTCACACAGTTTGTCACCCGTAGATGCTCATACATGGGTCATCTTTAATGTTGGTCTCAATGACATCGGCAATGATTGATGCCGTGAGACATTCATGGTCGGTCCTTGTATACTCAGACCTACATGTGTGAGGCTTGTTTTTCCTCGTTATAACTCATGCATCTCTAAAACCCGTTGTTTTTCCCATAAGTTCGTAATCACAACCCGGAGTCTTGCACACCACCTGAATCTGATCCTTGTCACTTTTCTTCATTCTAATCTCCTGGTTTTTACGAATATGGTGCTCTCTAATTTTCTTAATCAACTCTTCTTTGATTTGGAAATATTGTTCTAGTGTTAGCTCACATTTGTAGTCAATCCGTCTCTCATAGTAAGCAACAACTGCTTCTTGAAAAAAAGATATATCATTGAAGTCTGCGAACGAGTGTGTATCAGTCTGGCCACTAAGCGGCATATCTTGTTCAAATGGGCACTAGACCATCTTCAACAAGACCATCTTCATCACAACCCTCCAGGTGATCAGAGTCCCAGTTTGCTCCCTCAAATTCATCCCCAATTTGTAGATCTTCCTCCGGAATTTCGTTAATATTTTCAAAACCGAGCCAGTTTTGTCGTCTATTGGTGTTGGTCTGGGGTGAGGTGATGGTGACGGTAATGGTAAAGGCGCCACATGCACGGGTCTAGGTGGGCATCTTGTATGGGGTTGTGGTTGGGGTGCTGGTGGAGTGAAGTGACTGTATGTTTCTGGGTTAGGTACGAATAAAGGAACCATGGGAGTGTATGGTTCTGGTTGTATTGCATAAGTTGGCGCAACTGAAGTTTGGCCAAAACTTCCAACCCCTAACTCTATCGGAACTTTCTTGCAGTAGATTTCTATTACAAAATTTCCAGTGGCCTTTAAATGGCCGTACATGCCTCTCTATACAGCATCAGTTAGTACTTTCACAATGGTATAGTTCGGGGGCGTTCCATGGTTCACTCGGGTTGTAATCAGAGTCAAAATGATGATGAATTACGTAGGATTTTGGCTTAGGTTTTACATATTATCTCACATTTATGTTTAATTAATTAGAGAAAAAGGCTACTGTCACCCTTCTTTATGTTTTATTGTAGAAAACAGGTTTTGGGACTATTTCACACCAAATGGAGCAAGAATCGGGTCAATCGGATAAGCGACGCTCATCGACTAAGGCTCTGTTACGACCCGTATTGTCTAATACGGACCTAGCCGAATACAGACCAGGAGATGGCACAATACGCATTAAACCCTTCAGCGACATGGTCTCAATACGGACCGTAACCAAGGCACCTTTTGGGGAATAACTGCTGACAGCTGTATCCAGATCATGTTTCTTGGCCTCCACTCAACTCAAGACGTCCCTCCACTCCTATATAAGCACCCTGAGCAGAATAATTTAGTATCTTTGTAATTTGGGTTAGATTTGATTAAGTGAGAAAGAGAGGAGTTATTGTAACAATACCGTTCCGAGGCTAAGTTCTTTTCTTAGGGGCTAGGCAGTAAACCTTGTTACTCATAATGCTTTGATATATATATTTTCTATTGATTATGATTTCTTGTTTTTTAATTGAAATGTTTTTGTGATTTAGTATCTCTTCATCTAAATTGGATGATCTAGTTTAACCCGTTAGGGTAGTGACAGTGCTTTAATGGTAAGAGAAACTATGTTGCACGAATTAGCCTCGTTGGGAGTCATTAGATTTATGTGAAGAAAATCTTAGCGGGGAAATCATAAATTGGAACAACAAAACGCGAACCAAGTTATATCATTTGCGTAAGATAATTCGCAGTGATTTCTGTAGTAACTTGTGTTTTTAGAGATATGTCATTTGCGTAAGATAACTTGCAGTGTCCTATGTAGAATCACGATGAAAGATCTGTCATTTGTGTAAGATAACTCGCAGTGACCTATGTGGTGTCTTTTATAAAACAACAACAGGAGATCAGACTCAACAGAAGTAGAATATCAAAGTGGATTGAGTAGCAATGGTGTGCCGAAATCTTAGGAATTCTCATCTCTATCTTTATTTTAATTACTTTTAATTATTACCAAATTTACATTGATCACAACTTCAACTCTCAAATTTACAGATTTCGTCTAGCCTTTCGAAAGATTGTGATTTGATCGCTCAAGAATCTGAACCAATATTCCTTGTCGATCGACCTCGATTATACTACTCGATAGGATTGTGCGCTTGCAGTCAGAACCGATAGCATTTCCGAGTTTATAAATTTTAAAAGAAAACATCGCTCTCTTTTGAGTGATCATGTTGTCATTTCTAAGTTCCAGTTTTCTGGGTTATAACCAGTGCATTCGTAAATCATGGATTTAAAGTTCCAAAGTGAGATATTATCGGGAACCATAAATGAATTAGCTGGCTCTTTGGAGTAATAAGCCTCATATGTATTAGTAAAAATTTCTCACCACATTGTAATGAAATCATGGTCATGACAAACAAACTACATTTTGGTAAATGGTAAACAATTGTCAGGTTACTAATTTAAATGTATAGGTTACTGAAAAATAATTAAAATAAAGTAAAAAAATTATAAAAATATAAATGAATTTAAATTAAATAAAAAAAATTAATTAAAAAACAGAAATTACCTGAAAATCACCTCAGAAATCGTATCAAATCGCCTAAAAAATCGCCTTCTCTTTCTCTCTTTCCCTTCCTCTCTTTCTCTTCTGCGAATTGAGTGAGTTGTAAGAGGGAGGAGAGAGAAATATGGGTATTTATAGGGTCTGAAACAACAAAAATAAAAAAAATAAAAATTGAGAACCGGCCATTTAATGGCCAGTTTGGGCATTTTTAAAAATATCCAGCTAAGTTGGGTATATTTATTAATTTGTAATTAACTTTGGATATTAATAAAAATATCAGTTAAATAATCATACTACATGGAAATAAATCTGCTGAATAAATAACAGGAACCTGTTATTCCGATCTTAATCGTTAATCTTCATTGAGATTCGCGCATGAAAAATTTACTTCTTTGAGATTCTAGCGTGGAAAAGTTTTGAACGATTGAGATCGGAATAATAGGTTACTGTTATTCCCAACGAATAATAGCAGATTTATTTCCTACAATGTTTGGTGCCAAATAAGGCAGCTCCACAATTCTGGCATAGGACCGTTCGATCAGAATAAGAGCGTGATGAAAATAGCCTCGGAAATTAAACGGCTCAGATTTTTTTTCTAATTTTTTCCTAAAATCTTTAGAGAAAAGATTTTGGTACTCAACCTTGTGTATCCACTTTTTACCCACACCGTTTTTGATAACATGTTTCAAACTGATTTAACATTTGCGGTCCCCACTCCGATAAAAGACGGATCTCTTTCTTTCGATATTTCTTTTCTCTCCGTTTTTCCCTCAAAACAATTTGACGATATCTTTTATTCATCCATCCAAAAGAAAAAAAAATTAATTATTTCGTTTGGACCTTTCTCCGCGTTGGTCAGGCGCTTCAGGCAAGGATTGACTTCAACCCATACATGCGATTAGGCATAACGATGACTGGATTGGTATACGAAATTGTCTGATCCTCGTTCAACCTTCTTTTCAAAACCGGTGAGTCGTTATGTTAATTAGTGGATGAAAATGGAATTTGTAAATCTCCCATCGGAATGATGCTTTTCTCTACTACCGCTCGATCTCCAATCCTGATCACATAATCTTCGTGTAATCACTTGATTGATTCTTTCTCTTTGTCTATAGTTTCTGATTTTTCTTGTTTCTTTGATTATTTCGTATTTACCTTAATGTTGACCGTTAAGGCTGATCTACTTTTTGTGTTGTGGTACAAGATTCTTACATTAGATTTTAAAAAGATTGACACACTTAGATCTGAATCTGAATAGACATATTTAAATCTGTGATTATTAATTATTTTTACTTAGGTGTACATGATTATTTATTTGTTCAATTTGTTCAGTTACATAATTATAAATATAAAGAAATTTACAGGATTTCTTTAATAGATTTACAAGATCTATACAATATTTTACAAGATATATCTAATAAGTTAACGGGATCTATAAAATATTTTATATGATCTATCTAATAGGTTTACATGATCTATGCAATAGTTTTTAGTTCTTTATTTTACATATCTGGATTGATTCATGCAGGTTGTTTAGTTAGTATTCCAGCTAATGCAATTATTTTACAGGATTCTTAAAATTATTTTATAGGATTCTTGCACTAGCTTTACAGTTTTTGAAATTGTTTTACAATATTCTTGAACTAGTTTTACATGATTCTTGCTTGTTTTACAATATTAATGCAGGTTGTTGAGTTAATATTCTAGCTAATGCAATTATTTTATATGATTCTTGTAATTATTTTACATGATTCTTGTACTAGTTTTACATGATTTTTAAACTAGTTTTACAGGATTCTTGTAATGATTTTTACATGATTCTTGAACCAATTTTACAGGATTCTTGCAGTTGTTTTACAGGATTCTTGAACTACTTTTATAGGATTCTTGCAATTATTTAACAATATTTTTGCAAATATTTTATAGGACTTTTAAACTAGTTTTACAGGATTCTTGAACTAGTTTTACATGATTTTTGCAATTGTTTAACAAGATTTTTGTAAATATTTTATAGAATTCTTAAACTAGTTTTACAGGATTCTTGCAATTGTTTTACAAGATTCTTGTAATTTTTTTACATGATTCTTGTACTAGTTTTACAAGATTCTTACAAATTATTTTACAAGATTCTTGAACTACTTTTATAAAATTCTTACAATTGTTTAACACGATGTTTGCAAATATTTTACAGGATTCTTAAACTAGTTTTATAGGATTCTTGCAATTGTTTTACAGGATTCTTGCAATTAATTTAGAGGATTCTTGAACTAGTTTTATAGAATTTTTGCAATTGTTTAACAAGATTTTTGTAAATATTTTGCAGGATTCTTAAACTAGTTTTACAGAATTCTTGCAATTGTTTTACATGATTTTCTTGCATTTTATAACCTTGTTTATTCTTTCAGCCAAGTAACTTCAATTTATAACATTGTTTATTTAATTTTTTTTGCAGGATGATATTTCAAAGGAACGAGTTGTTCTATTGATAAGGCTTCTCACTCATCCAAATAACGTTCAAAAGAGGGTTATGAAGTAACAAACTTTGTATGTTGAATAGTATGCTTGTGTGGAACAGATGTATTTGTATGTTGAATGTTATTGTTTGTGTTTGCTACTGTTGAACAATGTGGTTGTGAATAGTGACATTTTATGCTTGTGAACCAGTGTTCTAAATAGCTAGCTATAGCTTTTTTGGACCCTAAAAGCTACGGCGCTATGGGCGATATATAGCTAGCTATCGGCGCTATAGCTAGCTACTTAGTGCAATTGCTTATTTTTTTTAACCGTCCCGCTATACCGCTATAATCGCTATTTAAACCATTGTTGTGAACAGTTATTTTTATTGAACAATGTGTTTTATATTATTGATGTTTTATATTTTGCATCTGTTAGTTTTATAGTTTACATCTGCGAATTTTACAATATTGAAGTTTTATAGTTTGTATATGTTAGTTTTATAGTTTCAAGTGTCAATTTTACAGTATTGAAGTCTTATATTTGCATATGTTAGTTTTATAGTTTACATCTGCGAGTTTTACAATATTGAAGTCTTATTTTACATGATATAGTGCATATATAAATATTAATAATTGAAGAAAAAAATGATGAAAAAAAAAATAAAATAAAAAAATAAAATAAAATAAATTTAAAATTTTTAACTTTGAAAAAAAAAATTAATTTTGATGCAAAAAAATTAATCTTGCATAATTTTAGATGTTATTTGGAAATAACTGCAAGTTTGAGAAGTGGTTTGGTTTTCAAATCTTCTAGAAGCTGTCATCTGAAAGTACAGTAAGTGGTCCCACAAGAAGTACATGTAGTTTGGCAAGTTGTGAAAGTTGCAAACGGTTAGCAACAAACTTGAGACCACTTGCAGTCGCTGGTTGTTAGAATTTTAAATTACGTATTATGTATGATTTGTCATTGAAGATACAGTATTAAGTATAGAATTTTACAATATTTGTACAAGTCAAATGACAATTAGTTTGATTAAAAACTGAGTACAACTCACTAGTTAAAATTAGTCGCTTCCAAATCATTATTACACCGGCCGAAACCATGCATTTCTATATGCAGCGACTTGTGTTCCAACATAAAACGGGTAGAAAAAAGACTTGGCAACGGCGAGTAAAAAGTAAGCTTGCACAGAAGAATTTACGTGATTGCCAGATTCAACACGTTACTCGACTCGACCCTGGTTGCTTCGTCAGGCTGAATCGAGAAACAACTCGTGGCATCACTACCAGAATTTTCGTTTGTAGCATGGGTCTGAAAATGGCTTGTTGCATGCACATACGCATGCAACAAGCCCCAAAAACGCTTGTTGCATGCGCCAACGCATGTTAATACTACCCATGCTTATACCCCCGTTGTAAATACTCAGTATTTCCATGGACACGCATGTAAATACCTTTTCCCGGCCTTTTGCATGCGCTTCCGCATGGAAAAACTACGCATGTAAAAACTTTCAGGGTTGGCGCCTGGCTAGAGTATTTGCAAGGATAGAAACGTGGGACCCATCTTGTTATTTGCAAGGATAGAAACGTGGGACCCATCTAAGTATTTGCAAGGATAGGATTGTGGGTCCCATCTAAGTATTTGCAAGGATATCCTTTGAGTATTTGCAAGGATAGAAGTATGGGTCCCATCTTGGTATTTGCAAGGCTAGCTTGTGAGTATTTGCAAGGTTAGGAGCGTGGACCCCACGTGAGTATTTCCAAGGATAATTCATGTGGGTCCCACTTGTTTTTTGCATGGATAGAGACCGTGGGCCCCACCTGGTTTTTTACATGGGCAGTGAAAGTGGGCCCCACATGATTAATTGCATGGCCAGGTACGTGGGTCCCACCTACGTAATTGCTAGGGTTTTGTACGTGCTTAGTGCTTATTTGGTTGGATGTTGCGATGTAAATAATAGATCCGAAATTGAAAAAATAATCACCATTTTCTAATTGTACAATCCAATACCAATAGTATACCACCCCGGTACAATACCAATTCCCACCCATTAAACATTTGTATTTGAAATTAAAAAAGCATCAGTAACAACACATTGCAATTTAAGGAGAAATCTTGTAATATGCATTAACAAACACTGTCATCAAGCATGCATTGTACCAAAAACAGACAAGCATAACAACCACATTAATGTAATACACTTGTGCCTGTACCCATCTGTACAATTATCCAAGTATATTGTTAACAAGAAAATAAATCTGCTAAGGTTTCCTTACATAACCATATGTGAAAATAATCAATGTCGCATCAAATACATAACCTCACATGACCCACCAAAAGAGTATAAAGGGCACACTCCTGAGCTGGTGAATCTGAAAATAAAACAAAAGGCACCATAAAATAGAAAATATATAGTTTGAAAATGTAATAGTTTTTTTACCTCTAGAAAATGTAACAATTCTAAAGCATAACCTCTAGAAAACAGTTCTAATACAACAATATTACCTAATAGAAGAGAGACAAAAAGGACCACTATTGTTTTCTTGCTTGTTTTCGGAGCGCTGCGCTAGGTTATTACCTAATAGAAAACATTTTTACTGGAAAATTCAGTCATCTTTTGCGCATTTATCTTCATTTTAATGGATTTTCATCATCTTTTAATCACCCAAACTGGTATAGTTCTACTTGGAACATAAGCGGGTGTTACTTACAATTATGATTAATTAGTTGTTGTAATTTGTAAAATTCAATACCTAATCTTTTATGACCCATGTAGGAAAGCCCTCAATTCCGACAAGAGCACAGTCAAGAGATATTGTTCTTCCTTTGCCAGCTCCATTGTAATGATGAATCTATTTTTATGCTAATATCAGTACTGTATCCAAAGCATATCAGTATTTTTATGCTAATATCAATACTTGATACCTAGATTGTGCTGTTAGGTCATGCATATCAGTACTGTGTCCAAAGCAATGATTAATCTATTTTTATGCTAATATTATCTCACCTTTGTGACTGATCCAACTCCCACACAAATCAGTTCAAAATAAAAATCATTTTCTTTCCCCTAAGTATGAGCTAGCAAGGCCCTCATTCCCCTTCCCAATTAGACTAAAAATCGACTCAGTCAAAGCTTAACAAAGAAAATTGAGAACACACAAGTAAATTTAAAGTGAAGGAGCACAAGCGACACCGAGGCACACAAGAAAAAGAAAACCCTAACAGGTTGAGTGTTGAGCAACTCAGAGATCAGAAAATTGAGAAAGAGTTCTCAGAGAAGAGGGAGAGTTAGAGAGAAAAAACCTTGGAGAAGAGCAAAAACCTAGGACCAAGGAGGCGGAGGCCGGAGACGGGTATTGCGGAGTGCATCGTGCGCGGCACATCTGGAGGGGGCTGGTTGCTTTGCTGCCTCGCTTCACGGCCCGTCCTGAATAATTAAATAGTTAAAAGATATTTTTTTGGGAAAAAAAGAATTTCTAATAGAGAAGATAATGCAATTAAAAGACTGAACAAGTAGGACTCAAGGATTTCTAATTTTGCTTTCGTTTTGTTTTACAGGTCATGCTGAAAGGTTGCTTATTATCCTAGTTTCAGAAAGTGAAAATGCACTTGCCTTGAAGAACTATAGCATCCAAGACATGAAAATGTTGCTTCCAGTCCCACTTTGAAAATAAGTTTATTATTCGGATCCTATCATATTCCTACAAAATAGAAAATAATTTCAGCAATTTATTATATAGTACAGAAATAATAACTACTATTCTTTTAGAGATTCTTTTAATATTCCCCCACTCTTAAAATGACAGTAGGGAGCATGAATTTGACTAAAATTGTGATAATCTTCCACTATTTCCCAAATTGTGAACTCATTTAGTAAAGAATAAGAAGGTATTGACAACACAAAACCACACTCTGCTAATTAATGGTACCAGCTACCAATTGACAATGTATCGAATAAGAATATAAGTAATGGACCTGTTGAGGCTGACTAGTGTTCTCCAAGGGTTGATATACGCCAGGAGGCACAACCTTGGCCCGGCTTCTGGGACCTGCCTATGCCAAAGTAATTAAATTATATCAGAATATTTGTGATAACTTCTAACAACTGGTTTCCTAACTTGATTTAATAAGTCCACCCATAAATCGAAAAAGAGCACCAGCCTAAAGCCTCTATGAACCCCATAAATCGAGTAAGAGGACCGTACTCATGCACCACATTTATTTCCTAAGCCTAAAGCCTCTATGAACCCCTTAAAAACAGATATAATACTGAAATTTCTCACAATACTAAATACATATACAATCAGCCATCAGAGATAAAAACAACTCAAGAACAAGTGATAAAAATGAAATTGACCTTGATTAGGAGGTGGAAGTGTCCCGTTGTGTGTTGGATGCTATGTTACAGGTGTCAATTTCTAAAGAAAAGAAAAGATTGAATATAATTAATTGAAGTCATACGAAGAAGTAAAAAGGGGAGAAAAGTAAAAGGGGGGAGAGAAAGAGAAAGAGAGAAAGCTTAAACAGAGGGCTGAGCTTGAGCGGTGGGTTCGAGCTGGGTGAAGTTGTGTGGATCGAAGCAAGGCCAATCGCCGACAAGAGAACTTAAAGTGGGATTGCGACATTAGAGGGTTGGTGGAGGAGGAGGGAGAAGGGGAGGAGAGGTGTGGTTCCCACTGTCGGAAGGTTGGCGCGAGAAGCCTACTGACTACTGTACTCCAGTTAAGAGATGCAAAGCTCAAATTGGCTGGAGGGTTTTGGGAGAGAGAGACTCGCCAAGAGACGGCGCCAGTTTCAGAACTTAGGTTTTTCTTTTTTGAGGGAATCAGAACTTTGGTTAGAGAATAGAGAGTGAGAGAGATAGAGAGCGGTGTGGGGGAATTCGCATCCTCTGAGATATCTCACATTTTGCGTGACTTTTTGACAAATATCAACCGTTCAAATACGTTATACATGAATCTCAAAGCTCAAATAATATTGGCTTGCGCTATGCCCAAATAGGCACCGTACACGTTGGTCACACAAAATATGAGATATCTCAGATGATACGCACTCTGTAGGGGGTAGGGTTTGGGGGAAATGAAAATTTTGGAATTTGGGTACCCGCCCAGATCGAGAGGGAATTAAAATTTTGGCAGAGAGGGTGAAATTTTTGGCAGAGGGTTTAATTTTTGCTAGGAAGAGAAATAAAAAAGTTAGCAAAATAATTTGTATATATAGAATTAGTTTATATAGATTGAATTTTATTTAAGAAAAGTAACTTTTGCAAAAGTTTAAGAGATAAGTGAAAATTTTGACAAATTAGTTTGGACATTCGAAATTAGCTTATTTATGTTGAATTTGTACATATGTAAATCTAATTTGTACAACAAATAATATGAAAAAAATTAAAAAATATATTTTCAACTATTTACAGCTTTCATGACCAAATTTTACTTATAATTGTCCATTTTATAGAATTTCATTATTATTTACCTTTTCGATATGTGTAGATATTTGTGAGTTGATAAAGGCACACGTCAAATATGTCATCCGTTAGTCAATCGAAACCATTCAAACTAAAGAGCATTACATTCATTTTATTGTAAAAAAGTTTGATCAAATTGCCATATCAACTTAGTGTTTGACCAAATTGTCATATCATTCGAGTATTTTTTCATGAATGAATAATATGTATAATTTAATTGATGCGAAATGTCAAATTACATAAAAACATGTGAATTAAAAACTTAGTATTTATAAGTCAAGTTTAATTCTTTAAATAATTAAGTCATGTTTTGTGAAAAAACAAATTAGTATCAAAGTTGCATGAGACACCTGTATCAATCATCCTTGACCAACCTTTTGTACCGCCTAACTCCACTAATTTGATATGTTTACGATTACATATGATACGTTGGAATTAAAGGGAATAGAAAATGCAAAGATATAGTCAAAAATTATAATTGATGGTACATATGTGTTTAGATGTTTATGAGTAATATTTGATGTTGATTTTATTTATTATAAATTTAACTAGTTCAGTATTTTTACTATCATATTGATAAAATGGTAATTATCAAAATGACAACAATTTAGAATGATATTGATAAAATTTATATCAAAATATAATGCTAGAACATTTTTATTGCATTATTAAATATTTTTGACAAATTAAATTGTATAGTTGTACATGCATGTTGCATCAATGATTTATGTCAAACATACATGACTATAGAACATCAACTCTTGTTGGGTGAGTTAACGAAGGAACAAAGACAAACGTCGTCCGTTGGTCGATCGAAACCGTTCAAATGAAAGAGTGTTCCATTAATTCCATTGTTGGTAAGTTTGATCTAATTTGATGTTCATTTACATATCCATCCAAGTGACATAATATAATGATATCGTAGGGCTATAAATACTAGACATTGGATCGAACCGTATAATTGTTGGAACTCCAATTTTTTTTCGTTTTTAAGGTTCCTGATACTAACTTGATCATTTTAAAAGAAATTAGGGGTTATTTTATTGCAGATCGACCGTTGAATGATCATGCGAAAATCAACGGCCCACAATTTTTGGCTCAATTTGAAGAGGCTACAAATAATGAAATTCTATAAAATTGTCAATGGTTGTTATGATTTGTAAATAGAAAATGTAAAAAACTAGTTTTTAATTTTTATTTTATTTTTTCATATTTAATTTTGTACAAGTGTTTAGAATCATATTAGAGTTGTGAATATGAGCCATATAATATGTGATGAAGTGTACATATTATCAATGGATTTCAATTTCATTTCCCTCTTATTTTTTGCGCCACCCACAAAGAACGAATTTTGGGTTTTCCCTCTTCTATTTGCCTAAAATTTCATTTCCCTCTCGAATTTGGATCCCCTAAATTAACCCAATTTTGATTATGAATCCGGACCGTCCAATTTGTTCTCACACGAATACTGAAGGGACCAGATTCTGATCAAACGGTCCAGCTGAAAAGTAAAAATATGAGTTACTTTAGAGATCTGGACCCCTATCGAATTCCCCCTCAAATCGACCACAAAAAATTGCGCTAGTTCTCTTTCCATCTCCTCCCGAGTCCCAACTCCCAAGTCCAGAGTCCCGACCAAACCTAGACCCCCGCCTCCCTCCGCTCTCTGTCTCTCCTCCGCTCCGTCTCCTCTCTCCGGCCGTCTCTCTCCGGCCGTCTCTCTTCCGCCATCTGTCTCCTCTCTACTGCCGGGTAAGTCTCCTCTCTACTGATTGTTAGATTTATTTCTCCCGCGGAACAACTATGTTTATCAATTTAACATCGATGCCAAATGTTTCTAAAGAGGAGTGGAGAGCTTCACATAGATTAGTTGCAGCTGCAGGTGGGGGACCTGTTAGTGGCATCTCTGCTGGCACTGGCACTGGCACTGGCACTGGCACACATATGTATGGTGGAATTGGAGATAGGAGAAGCAGTGTTAGTAACAGAGAGAATAGTTCACTCTTTTCTGCACAACCTGGAATTGGGTCAAACTGGGTAATGGGGGTACAGGATGTCGGGTCGGTTGGATCAAGAAGGAAGAGCTTTGCAGATGCTGTACGGGTTCGCTGAATTTGTTTATTACTTTGATTTGATGTGATTTGATTGGATTTAATTTTTTTCAGCTTAAACCTTTCTTTATGGGCATTGATAGGAGGTGGTTAGAAATCTATTCTGATAGCTTTTGGTGTTTACCAAATTTGACCAAGAAGTTACTATGACTAACTAAATATTTGGTCTTGAGTGTATATTTAGTAGAAGCATACAATTTATATTCATGCCACTTATACGGTGTTGTTAATTTCGTGTTTGGCACCTCATTGGTTATCTCAGTATCCTAATTTTTGTCGTATCTGATGTTGTTTTCAATAGAAAGTCTCCTTCTATTTTTGTATGTACTCGCCTCAGACTTCCTATATAACACTTTAATCATTTTATCTAGTACACCTGCATTATTTTTCTTTTTGGGACATTGAGAGGATTTGCTTTTATTGGTAGACTATTCTATTAGCACTTTGAGACCCAGCTGCTTTTTGTTTCTCTAACTCAGTTCCGTTTTTCAGGTAAACTTGACCCTACCTTCCGTAAATCGCACAACATAAGCAATAGTACAATTCGGGAACACCATATTTGCCCAAATCTTATAGCAGCTTGAATCGTGGTGCCTATGGAGGCATGCCATATACTACGGAAAGCCAGCTGCCGGGATCCTTTGTGAATTCTCTGACAGCTCAATCCCGTGCAAGACAGAGTGAGAGGATGACACGTGCAGCCTCCTTGAGGTCTTTCGGTTCTGATCATAGTGGTTTTGGGGATGACAGTGGTTATGTGTTATCCCTGCTGGAGGATTTCAAGAGTAGTAAGGCCAAGTTTGAGTTGCCAGATATTGTTGGCCTTGTTGTTGAGTTCAGGTAAGGTTGATATTGTTATATCCATCACGCTCATTCAAAATTATGGAAAGCAACCTGGTTATTTAAAATGCACTTTTAATCTCCCATCAAAAAGATGGAATTGTCATATTTCAAAATATCCCCCACTTCCTAAATTTCTATTTTAAAATTCTTCCATACTCTCTCTTGAATGAAAAGTGAGTGAAAAAGTGTACCAGTTTAGCTGTTATTGTATTTAATGCCAGAATATCTGAGACGAGATTTTACTTGCATCACAACTTATTTTTTCTTATGTGATGCAGCTCTGATCAGTATGGCAGTCAGTTTATACAACAGTTCTTGATTGTTCTCACTAGCTGTTGTCATCCCTTACAGCTTGGTAAACTCAATTTTTAGTTTTATTATTTATGCTGTAGAAATTGAAGATGCTGAAGACTCAATAAGTTATGGTTGATAAAAACCGGATGTAGATTGTTTAAGCTATACACTGAGGGATTATTTATTGTTTCATAGAGTTCAAGGTTGGTTAGATGCTTTCTGCAAATCTCTTAAACTGTTATTATTTATTAACAATCTGTTTCATTAACATCCGTCTAATGGGTTCTGTTTAGTCTGTGCTTTGTGAATAATTGTTAAATATTAGATAAATTATTCTACAACTAGAGCACTACTATTGGTTTATGTTAAATGAAAAAGATACAAGTAATCTCTCTTTTTTATTGAGTCTATGTTAGTGTTTAAATTAATAAAAAATGTTGGTACATGTCCAATTGTCATACCTAATTGATTGTAGTTGTTGAAATAGTAAGTTGGTTCAGCCATGTTTATTATGTAGGTATATGTTTGAGAGTTTGGGTAGGGTATATGTTGTACCAGTCCCTTGAATGCTTAGTGGATTTGAGTAACTAATCTTAAAATGATTATTGATACCCGCCGGAAGTGTGCATGCGTGCTGTTCTTCTTTGCTCGGAATTGCAAAATTAAAAGTTATCTGGTTTTAAGTAAATGTTTAGGGTGTTTTTTTTCTTATCATTCCATGGCACTCTGATTTATCAGGTATGTTGGTGCCACATGGATTCTATCTCAGAACCAGTACTTTGTGCTTTGCAAGCTGACAACTTGTCATTTTATACAGCTCAAGGTTGTCTATTGTTTTACTTTTCTGCATTTTAATCAATTTAGGAACTAACAATGTGTTGCAAAGAAAGTATTTGTGGAAATGCTTAAATGGGAAGAAGTGTTTTGTATGCATTTAAAGATAACTATAGGTTGAATATAACTACAAGCTGACATTTTTGCTTAGTATTGCTTAATTTTGAGAGTTCCTTGTACATTTTTTTAGTTTTTTTAGTTGTATACCGGTGTTTGATTATGGGCACACAAGGTGTTTGATGAAATGGCATAATTGCACAGTTGATTATTTATATCTTTTAAAAAGTTAGCAAGAAGAAATAACTAATATCTTTGCATCTATGCTACTGGATTGAGTGTGAGACTATGTAAGTTCATGTCAATACACAGTGCAAAAGCAACATATACTATGGGTCTGTAGTCTCCTTGATGCTCAATCTAATGATTTTATCACAAAAATGTATGCACAACTTATCCAAAGACCTTCATACCACCTGTGTGCATGTTTTCCTTATTTTTGCAATATTTCTAACAATTTATTTCATCACTTTTCAGTTTGTGAGGTGCAGTTTGGATCATTCTGACATGTTGTTTTGTTATTTTTGTGTAGAACAAACCATAGATCCAAATTGGATCTTTTCTGTATCTAAAATTTCACGAAGTCATGATCTGCACCCACAATTAATTTCAACTCATTGTATTGCCTAGAGCTATGCCAAACTTAAGTTTTTCCCAAGATTAGTTTTGTTCCAGTTTTGTTTCTGTACCAGTTTTTCATGATTCTGATAACTAGTTTTGTATAATTTACACAGGACAAACTACAAATCTAAATTGAGTGTTCTTGGTACCAAAATTCTCAAGATATTAAGATCTTTCACCATGATTTATTTCACATTTATATGGATTTTTTAACTGAGTTGAATTTGAGGTTTTGTATAGGGAAGTTCTGTACCAGCAGCACTATTGTACCAGTTTTTGCATTTCCTAAGGCCAAACTTTGAGGATTCATTATAAATCGTAGTAACTATAATGTCATGTGTTTTATTTGGTTTAGAACAAAAGCATGTTAAGAAATATAATACATTGTTTTGACCAAACTTATTGATTTACAGGATGTACCTTAGAAGCCTACTGATTTACAGGATGTACGTCAGAAGCCTAAGCCTAAGTACCTTATAGGATGTTAAGAATGCCTGATAAATCATATTTTTTGTGTAATGTGTTGCATGACAATTTGGTGAATTGTTTTGTATCTCAATGACTTTCTAAGGTTTATTCTTAAGGCCAAAAGAAAAAGGTTCTACAATTTAAGTTTCTGAATTATTTGTGCATCTCATTTAATTTTCAATATACTGTTGTAATTCATATTGTTGTGATATACAAAATATATTCAATTTGAAAGGAGAGATCAAATATATACAGGAAAGGTTTTGTCCAGGAATTTAAAACATTTAACATGGGTAGTCGCATGCAATTAATATTTCTCGACAATTCAGATTAATTACATGGGTAGTGTAGGACTTCTTACATGGACCTTTGGATAAAATAATAAAAAACAAATCATCAAAACTTGTTACATGGGTAAGCCCTTGGAACAGTTTTGTCTCAATTCTGTAGACTTATTACATGGGTAGTGTAGAACTTCTTACATGGACCTTTCGAATAAAATAATATAAAATGAATCATCAAAACTTGTTACATGGGTAAGCCCTTGGAATAGTTTCGTCTCAATTCTATAGACTTATTACATGAGTAGTGTAGGACTTCTTACATGGACCTTTAGAATAAAATAATAAACAAAGAATCATCAAAACTTGTTACATGGGAAAGCCCATGCAACTGTTGGGTCTCAGTTCTGCAGACTTGTTACATGAGTACTTCTTTTGGTTTTTACATGGACCTTCATTAAAATATACTATCAGGTGTCGCTGGCGGGTCATGGGTCGTCAATTATTAGTTGCATGGGTCGGTAAGAGACAATTGCATGGATAAACATCAAATCTTTTGCATGCGTTACTTTTTCCATGGAGCACCCATGCAACAGATATTATTGTGTCAGAAATGACAATTCTTTTGCATGGACATTCACACCTAACAATTAAGTTTTACCCATGCTACAAACGAAAATTCTGGTAGTGCATTACTTTAAACGCGATACGATTTACTAGTTCCCGTCAGTCTGTAGTCCAGTGTGTTGCGTAGTTACTAACCCTCCAGCTCGGCAGCTCCATTATATGAAATTTTTTTTTGATAGAATCTGTTAGGTACAAACACTTGACACATGGACTATTTACACTTGTATGACGAGACATAAATACTTGCAATACTTGATATAATTACTTTCAGACGTAATCTAGTGTCATATGGGGAAAAAATTATAATTTAATAGAATCTATTTGGTATAAACATTTGACACATTAACTATTTATATTTGCATGACAAGGTATAAATACTTGCGCGAGGAAGAACCCAAAAGTACTTCATCATGAATCTCATTTGAAAGAAAAAATTGTGTAGAAAACATTCATGATTTTAGATTTGCAAAATTCCTCACATATCGTCAGAAATATGAACAAAATTGAACAAAGAAAAAAATTCACCTCTATAAACATATAATAGATGAATGGGTGATGAGAGAGCTACAGACTACAAGCAAAGTGCGCTACAGACTACAAGCAATGCAGTCCTGTGTACAGTAGGAAGTTGGTTAGCAAATTGTACAATATCAGAAAAAGAATTCCATGCTAAACTAATATCTTGACAAGAACCCATCCAAAACCAAAGTTGTTTAGTGAATCTACATTGAACAAACATATGGTTAACAGTTTCTGTGTAAGGGCAGAATTGACATTTACAATTACCAGTCCAGCTTTTTTACTCAGATTTTTCTTTGTTAATATTCTATTTTTGACAGTCAACCACATAAAGACCCTAATTTTCAGAGGGACAGGGACGGTCCACCACAGCATGGCCTGTTGCGGTTTAATTCCTCAGAAGTTGAGCAATTTATAAAGGGATTTGATAGTGAATTGGCCAGAATTTTCCCACCTCCAACTCAGTTTATCTTCTGCATGAGTATAAGAAATGTGGCTGATAATGTCAAGTAATTCTATCCATTCTAGATATAAGACTCCAGTAAGATTACGTCTGAATTTTAAGGCATGTCCTTGAGAATTGATCACTGTTTGAAAGGATATATCAGGGGTGCTACAGATAGTGTATAAAAAGGAAAATCTAGATGCCATAGCACAGTGTTGATACCAGATATCATGCCAAAAGGAAATGGGAGAATGTATTCCAGGGGCATAAGATACACTAAGAGTTCCTAAATGCTGTAAGGCACTGATTGTAAGCCAAAATTCTGAATAAGGAATATGTGCAGCAGCAGTAAAATATTTAGTGATAATCATGAATTTTCAAGGGCTATGGTAGGTAGGATCCTTGAATTTCCACCACCATTTCATCAATAGGGCGATATTCATTTGTTTAAGATCAAGGATACCGAGGCCTCCATATTCTTTAGAGAAGCAAGCAACTTGTCAGCTAACAAGTGAATATTTTTTCTTATTAGTAGTTGTACCTTGCTAGGGGTGCACAAAAAGCTCACGACTCGAAACTCAGTTCGGAATCAATTCGGATTCAACTCACTAATAACTCGAGTTAAAACTGACTCGAGTCAAAACTGACTCGAGTTTATTGACTCGGTTGATTTATGAGTCGATTCCAAATTACTCCTAACTCGGTTCGGAATCAACTCGGTTTGACTCACATCAAATTCTAATATTTACATTTGGTACAGTTTTTTTTTTTCATTGATACATTTGGTATAGAAGAAGTATAGAAGAAAGAGGAAGATAAGTAGAGAAGAGAACTGTGTATTTTTAATTATGTATTGGCTATTATATTTTGTATTGTCTTTAATTGTGTATTAATTGTGTATTATTTTGGTAAACTATGTAATATATCTTTTGTTATAATTAAATTAGATTGTCTCACTGTGTACTATGTTATGAGTCACGAGTCGACTCACCTCGACTCGAGTTACTCGCGAGTTGATTCCAAATTGGAGTTTCCGACTCGGAACTGGATTAGCGATTCGGACTCAACTCGGCTCATGAGTTCGCGAGTTGAATCCAAGTTGTCCTCGATTCGGACTCAACTCGGCTCATGAGCAGCCCTATACCTTGCCAAAGGAATCGACACCTTATTTGGTCTATTCGTTTGATCACAAAAGCTGGAATTTTATAAACTGAAAAGGAGTACAAAGGGACAGCTGATAAGACTGAGTTCAAAAGGGTGAGTCGGCCTCCAATAGAGAGGAGACTACCCTTCCAATTTTGTAGCTTCTTCTCTATTTTATCAATAAGAAAAGCCCAATCTACTTTAGTCAATTTATGTGTGTGTAAGGGGAGACCTAGATATAATAAAGGAAAGGAAGCCACTCTACATCTAAAAAGAGTTGCAAATCTTTGAGGATCTGATGTATTAATCGGATACATGGCAATTTTAGAATAGTTAACTTTAATGCCGGATAATGCTTCAAATGCAACCAAAGCCCACCAAGCATTTTGGACATTGGTCTCATTAGTTTTCAAAAAGAGGATGGTATCGTCGGCATAATAGCAATTGGTATGGGGATGGTGATCAATTGCATTTGGTCCTATACCCTGAATTAGGTTTGCAGCTTTCCCTTTTTGAAAGATTTTACTTAACGTATCGGCAGCCAAAATGTATAAGTAGGGAGACAAGGGATCACCTTGTCGAATTAGGTATATTTATTTAATATGTTGTATATTAACACTTGTGCTCATAGGTATCAAAACTTGCGAGCACCAGTTGTAAATTCGATGGTGATTTTTTAAAAGATAATCCTGATATGATAATTAGAGTATGATCTCAGATAATTAGATTTCAAACAATGTTTGGAGTTACCCAAGGAGACAATTATTCGCTTCCTAATCCGATTTATAAAGTTCCTCAACCCAATTTATAGAGTGGAGTACTCTAAGTATCTTTAATTTTTGTATTTCCATCGTTACTCTATTTTTAAAACTACAATAACTTAAAATTTAAAATTTAAATATCAAAATAAAACTGTAAGATATGATATATAGAATTTTCTCTATGCATACATAAAGAATCACGTTATATTTATTTTTTTATTAGTATCACGAGCTTGTAAAAATTTATTGATTTTTAATTATGAATTTTAATTATGAACGTCAATTTTTCAATTTATATAAAATTAAATATAAAAAATAATAATTTGTATGCACAAGCACAAGCAGAGAAATAATATAAATACAACGGTTTTGTTCTGACAGATATTTCAAATTTTTTTATTAAAAAATTAAAAGGAAGAGGGACGATAAAGACAAAAAGAAATGCATGCCATTCGAACCTCCTCATTATAAAATACCTCAGACCCAATTTGTAAAATCGCTAAGACCCAATTCCAATACCTCCGCCCGGAAGGGCAGACTCTCCGCTCCCAATTTCGGAATCACTTAGAAAGAATCGCCAAGACAACTCCGAAATTGCCTAGACAAAGGATCAATAATGTCTACTTCAACTGTAAGTACATTGCTAGGATGTTTCGAAAGAAAAAAAAAGAACAAACATGAAAAAAAAATGCATTAATCGCCGTTTATCTTGATTTGTCTTAAATTTTACGATCATCTCATAAATGCAGGACCGTTACAATTTGGAAGGCCACTTAATGTTGAGAAATGGGGTGATTTTGACGAATGGGTTGCAATTGTGCGAAAAAGAAATGGTGGATCTCTTCCCTATTGATTAAAGAAGCATGAGCATCCTCCAGTTGAGATACACGCGTCCATTTTATCTTCTCAATTTAGGTAAATTACGTGTTATACCTTCTAGGATTGTATCGAAACTGTTGTTAATGAGGCAAAATTGGGGACTGATTTCTGATAATTTTACAGAGAAATAAAAATTACGAGAAAAATGTTTCATAGAAAGTTAGAGCAACCGATTAAGAATACATTATAATACTTGAGTAGAACTAGGGTGTTCTTAAGTTCATCAAGCTTCTTTGTGAACTCAACTCTAAATCTATCGGATTGGCTTTAAACAACAAATCCAAACCGTTGAAATCCATCTACCTTACGAGTTATGTGTTTGCATGTGAAAATTTTAAATTTTCAAACTAATTTTGTATAGAGTCAGGTGGTAAAAAAACGTCCAAAAAATGAATGCATTAAAATTAATTTATAAACCTTTTTAATTTTTACTGCTTGACTTTATACTAAATTAATTCGAAAGTTTAAATTTTTTGCATGTAGACACATCACTCGTAAGGTAGATGGGTTTCAATGGATTGGATTTGTCATTTAAAGCCAATGCGATAGGTTATATAGTTGAGTTCACAAAGAGCCTTGGTGAACTTAAGAACACCCTAGTTCTACTCATAATATTTTGTTAAGTTAATTGAGATAAGAGGTGAGAGAGATAAAGGAATTTCATGTAACAAGGTAAACAGTCATTCATGATTCTGATGAGTCAGATCAAGAGATTAGCTGCTTCTTTTTTTGGTTTTGCATGAAACAAGAAAACCAACATTATATCTCTGTGGTCCCATTCAAAAGGAAACAATATTCAGTGCATTCACATGGCCTGAAAAAGCGAAAATAATTATTACAACGGGGAACTACACATGGGGATGGAGAGAAAATAGCATGTATACATACCCTATATACTGGAGTTGAAATTTTTTTTTTGCCTACCCTGGTAGAAAGTCTGGCTCCGCTCCCGCTTAAAAACCTAACTCTCTCTTCAGTCTGGTGTCTTCAGTCTAGTGAATTAATTATATTCTTCTCTATTCATCATATCTAGTGTTACTTGCAATCATATCTTGATTCGAGGAGGAAGTAATTGTTCAGCCGGACAAGGCATTCAGTCAAGAGGGGTGTCAGCCAACAGGTATCACCATTTTAAGACTTGAAATTAACTGATTCACTTTGCTTAAATGCTTAACTAAGAAATTATGTTGAGTTTTCCCTTTGTTAGCGACATGTCAAAATCAATGCTCCTCTTTATGACAAACAATTTGACCAGATCCAGAAACCCCAAATTATAATACAAATTAGTCTCTTGTTTTCTATTTCAAATATAAATGGTTGGATAAACTAATTCCTGAAAAAGGCTTAGTATCAAAATTTAACGTTCCCTGAAAGAAAAAAAAATAATTATTCTAAACTTTTCTATGCACATACAAATTGGTCTCCACTAGTTATAAACTTATAATGTTGATTGGTACCATTCAGGTGGTTACATTTCTTGCGCTAAAAAATGAAATTGGTTTATCCATTCTCACTTAAAATTAAAAGTTTCACAGTTGATGTCGATGTAAATTCTTAATTGAAACTTGATAGGTGAAAAATTAGCCGATACCCCTTTCCAATGGTCGGAATGTTTGTATTGTTGGGCACTGGTGTTGTAACCTTTCTTGCTGCATGCCATTTGACACGCTGAAAGCTGAATCCTTAAAGGCATGTATACATACTAGTTCATTTGTGTACAAATAATGAAGCCATGGATATTAATTATTTCTTTATATTTACTGGTAAAGGATCTAAATGTCATTGCATACATTACTTATCTTCAATCTATTGTTTTTAATTGGAATAGATGCATTAACTGTCGGATAATTCTTGTAGAGAGTGTGAAAATCGTTTTTGTGGATCTTGTGGGAGGCAAAGTTGTGCATCACTTCTCCACCCATGGAACCACTGTTGTTTTTGGGGTCTAGCATGAAAATGACCCTACATGTGTCAACAATTATGACACAACCAATTCACTGTTCCAGAACAATTGGTTTCTCAACTCAATTATTTCTATGTTACCTGGGACTAGTTTTGATGTGCTCTTTTAAAGGAATACTATTGATGAGTTAACATAGATAGAAATTTGTTTTTCAAATGGTTCATTTTTTCTTTTTCTTTTTCATTTTTTGAACTGGAAAACTTTTGGTTTGACAGAGTTACAAGTTTGTAACGTCAGAATTATATTTCTAAATCTACTGTTTGGTTACCTCATATTTACCTAATATGAAGAAATTGATTAATTTCATGAAGATACCTTAAGTGGTATCACTATCAATAATGGAAGTCACAAGATAAGAACAGACGTATGTACTTAAATTTTTTTTTTACTAACTAGCTTCAAATACCAAAAGCTATCTTCTTTTTAAAAAGCTTACGATCAATTACAATGAGAAAAATTGCTTTTGTCCGTGGAATTCCAAATTTTGTTGGAAAAAAATAGTGAAAAGCAAAGAACATTGCCATAGGCAACAGAGAAAGTAGGAATGTTTAATTAATGGGATTGTGACAGAGCCCAACCGATTCACATTAATTACAATAAAATACAAAGAGAAGCATTCAATAAAGACACACATCTCATTTATTATGGCTATCAATTCACTTTCCTCCTACAAAGTTGCCTGTACTACGAAACAGTACAACTATTTTTTATCATTTTTCTTTCATTAGCCATGGCTTCTCCAAAACCTGACAGCTTTCTTCTCTTTCTCTACTTCCTCTGTCTTAACATTCCTTCTACCACTTTTGCGTCAGATCACATCTCGTTCAACAGCTCTCTCTCAGGAAACAAGACTATAAGCTCTCAAGGTGGAAAGTTTGAGCTCGGTTTCTTCCAGTTAGGTAACAAATCAATATCTCAAAATTACTACCTTGGTATCTGGTACAAGAAGGTGTCCCAGTTCACTCCTGTTTGGATTGCAAACAGAAATGCACCAATCTCTGACCCAAACACTAGTGAGCTAAGAATTTTACCCACTGGAAATATGGCTCTCTTGGATCATAACAAGAATCATATTTGGTCTACAAATGTGACCTCTCTGAGTTCGAACTTCACAATTTGTACATTGTTAGATACTGGGAACCTTGTGTTAAAATATAGTTCCAATCAAACTGACACATACTTATGGCAAAGCATGGATCACCCGACCAATACATGGTTGCCCGGTGGTAAACTTGGGAGAAGCAAAACATTGGGCCAACAAAGCATGTTTTCATGGAGAAATTCTGATGACCCGGCAGAAGGGATCTTCTCACTTGAGATAGACCCAAATGGCTCTAGTCAATATTTCCTATCCTGGAATAGATCGCAATATTACTGGAGAAGTGGTGAGTGGACTGGGAAAATATTTAGTAATATACCAGAAATGAGTTCACATTATCTATACAACTTTGAGTATGTCTCAAATGAAAATGAGAGCTATTTCACATACTCATTGCAGGATGACAGTATAACTTCGAGGTTTGTGATGGATTTATCGGGGCAAATAAAGCAACTTTTATGGACTCAACCACAAGCACAGTGTGATGTCTATGCTCTGTGTGGTCCTTTTGGGAATTGTGATACAAATAGCTTACCGTATTGCAAGTGTGTAAAAGGTTTTAAAGAAGTAAATTCCATAGATTGGGAGCTTGGGGATTCAAGTGAAGGTTGCCAAAGGATCTCTCCCGTGGAATGTGGCATTACAAATGGTTCATCACCAAAGGAAGAAAGTGATAAATTCTTTGAAATATCAGGAATAAGCCTACCAGATAAGCCACATATGTTAAACAATGCTAGTGTAAAAGATTGTGAAAGAGCATGTCTCCAAAATTGTTCTTGCAATGCATATGCATATAATAGTAATAATTGCTCGATTTGGTACAGCAGTTTGCTTAATCTATATCAAGAAACAGATAGTTCCACTAGAGACACTCTATTTCTTCGTCTGTCAGCATCTGAGTTCAAGAAGCCAAGCCATATGAAAAAGGAGATTATTTGTGTTATCTTTGGATCTCTCATAGGCTTTCTAGCTTTCACGGTTGTTATTCTTTTATTGGCCAGAAGCTACCAAAGGAGAAGGTTTGTTCTAGCCACAAGTGGATCAGAAATTGGCTTGGTTGCATTTAGATATGGTGATCTGCGAAGAATGACAAATAATTTTTCCGAAAGGCTTGGTGGGGGCAGTTTTGGTTCAGTGTTTAAGGGAACATTACCAAATTCCTTTGCTGTTGCAGTGAAAAGGCTGGATGGGGTTCTCCAATTAGGGGAAAAACAATTCCGAAATGAAGTGGACACGATTGGCATTGTTCAACATGTAAATCTAGTTCATTTGAGGGGTTTTTGCTGTGAGGGGGACAAAAGGCTACTAGTTTATGATTACATGGAGAATGGATCACTAAATATGCAACTATTCCGAGGAAGTTCTGCTAAAAGAATCAAACACAGAAATTGACACAGGGATTTAACGTGGTTCGGCACAATTCGTACCTACATCCACCTCTACACACACACACCTTTTTTATTTCGTTTTTCTGAATAATTCTTACACAGAGAGACACTTCCTTTATAGAACATAGGAAGGCCAATTATTCTTTTCCTTATTTTGTAATAGATACATAATCTAGAAATAGAGAAAGTAAATATATAAAAGATTAACCATTCCTTCATAGGCGCACCTATAGATCTCCTTCCTTCTTTGGCGCCTATTCCAGCTCACTTCCACACTCCTCCTCAAGTTGGATGGTATATATCGACCATTCCTAACTTGTCAAGTGAGCTGTCAAAAATTTTAGTTGACACGGCTTTGGTCAGTACATCTGCCAGTTGGTCTTCAGATCTTACAAAAGGAAACCGGATAATTTTCTCTTCAAGATTATTCTTAATGAAGTGACGATCGACTTCCACATGCTTTGTTCGATCGTGTTGCACTGGATTGTGAGAAATGTCTATTGCAGCTTTATTATCGCAGAATAATTCCATCTCCTCCTGAGGACCATACCCAAGTTCGGTCATTAACTTTCTTAGCCACAATAATTCACAAAGGCCCTTTGACATTCCTCTAAACTCGGCTTCAGCACTTGAGAGAGCCACCACGTTCTGTTTCTTGCTTCTCCAAGTTACTAGATTTCCTCCGACAAATGTGAAGTACCCCGCCATTGATTTTCTGTCTGTGACACTGCCTGCCCAGTCTGCATCCGTATACCCTGTAATTTTTAGGTGTTCGTTTTTCCTGAACCGTATCCCCCTCCCTGGGGATCCTTTAAGATACCTGAGTATTCGGAACACTGCTTCCATGTGACTTTCGCTTGGAGAGTGCATGAATTGACTCACCATGCTGACAGCATAAGCAATATCAGGTCGAGTATGTGATAAGTAAATCAGCTTTCCTACCAGCTTTTGATATCTCTCTTTATCGGTTGGTACCTGGTCTAGATCATTTCCTAATTTCAGGTTTTGTACAGCTGGGGTTTCTGCTGGCTTGCAATCTAGCATGCCTACTTCTGCAAGGAGATCTAAAACATATTTTCTCTGAGATAAAATAATTTCATCACTGGATCGAGTAACTTCAATCCCTAAGAAGTATTTAAGGCCACCGAGGTTTTTCATCTCAAATTCTCTTGATAGCCTTTCCTCCAAATTTTTTATCTCAATCGTGTCATCTCCTGTAATCACCATATCGTCTACATAGATAATAAGGGCTGTGAGCCTCCCATGGTTATGTTTGAGGAACAGGGTGTGGTCTGAGTCACTTTGTCGGTACCCATACTCCTTCATAACCTTGCTAAACCTCCCAAACCACGCTCGTGGTGATTGCTTTAGGCCATATAATGATTTCTCCAACTTGCATACTATTGATTCGGATCCAGAGTGTGTATAGCCGGGAGGAATATCCATGTATATTTCCTCTTCAAAGTTTCCGTGCAAGAATGCATTCTTCACATCAAACTGATGTAGTGGCCAGTCACGGCTTGCTGCAATAGACAGAAGCACTCGTATGGTATTTAATTTAGCAACAGGAGAAAAAGTTTCTTGAAAGTCAATACCGTAGGTTTGAGTGTATCCCTTTGCGACCACTCTAGCTTTGTATCTTTCAATCTCTCCATTCGCCTTGTATTTCAGAGAGAATACCCATTTGCAGCCCACCGTCTTCTTCCCCATTGGTAGTTCTACCAATTTCCACGTGTGATTTTTCTCCAAAGCCTCCATCTCGGCCTTCATTGCCTCAGTCCATTATCGGTCTTTTAGTGCCTCTTCTACTCTTTCTGGGACGCTTATTGTCGAAACATTTGCAGTAAACCCTTTCAGTTTCTCAGGTAGGTGTTCTCCACTCATGTAATTGCTGATTGGATAAGAGCAGCTTCTTCTATTCCATTCATCCGGAACAAAACGTTTTGGTGCCCTCCCTCTGTTGTACCTGTGAGGTAACTCATAACTTGAATTTTGGTTAGTAATAGAGTTAAGTTCATTTACCTCTGGTATATCCTCTGGAGCTGGGTCTTGTGGTGAATGGGGGAGTTGTATCACATCAGCATCTTTCTCATCTATTCGGAAAAAACCTTCACTGTTCGGACCTGAGTCCAATACATCCCTTTTTCTTCTGGTGTAGTATTTCAAGGTTCCTTCTGGGTTATTTCTGCATGGTTCTCTAGATCGGGTCAATCCCTCTGGTTGGTCTGTAGTGTTTGGATCGGACAGCTGCACTGGACGTGAGCCTTGATCCAGGTCAAATGAGGCTACGGCAAGATCTGTTGGGCCAGAGTTGAAAACTGGGCCAAGGCCCGAGTTAGACTCAGAACCGAGTCTTGTTGGACCCGAGCTGGAATCAGGGCCGAGTCCTGTTCGAATGGAGCTGGAACTGGAATCAGGGCCGAGTCCTGTTGGACCCGAGCTGGAGTCAGGGCCACTAAGGCTTGGATCGGTTTGACTCCCATAGTCAGGAGTAAACAAAAAAACATTTTCGCCAGTGTTACTCTCCTCCTGAAAATGATTTTTGTTTGGCTGATAAAAACCTTCGGTCTCTAGAAAAGTAACATCCCTGGTTACATAGATGCGTTCAGAAATTGGGTTGTAACATTTATAACCTTTTTTCTGGAGTCCATATCCCAAGAAAATACATTTTTCAGCACAAGGATCGATTTTTGTTCTTTGATTCTTTGGGACATGAACATAAGCCACACACCCAAATATTCTTGGTGGTAGTGTTAGGATCGAGGGAATAGTTAAAAAAGAAGACAAATGTTGTAACGGAGTTTGAAATTTCAATACCGCGGATGGCATTCGGTTGATCAAGTATACAGCAGCCATGACAGCATCATCCCAGAACCGGTGAGGAACACTGTATTCAAATAGCAGGCTTCGTGCTGTTTCCAAAATATGCCGGTTTTTTCTTTCGGCCACTCCATTCTGCTGCGGCGTACCGGCGCAAGAGGTCTCATGAATGATACCCTCACTTTCAAAGAAATCTTTCAATGTTTTATTCACAAACTCGCCACCATTGTCACTGCGAACCATTTTAATGTTCTTCCCGAATTGAGTCTGTATCATTTTGTGAAACATTTTAAATACATTTGCAACTTCATCCTTTGTTTTGAGAAGATAAAGCCAGGTCATTCTTGTACAATCGTCAATAAGCAGCACAAACCATTTATTTCTGTTTTTTGAAGTAATCGGGGCGGGACCCCACACATCAGAATGAATTAAATCAAATGGAAAGCTACTTCTACTCATACTGTTCGGATATGGAACCCGATGGCTTTTAGCCTTAATACAGGCTTCACATTCAAATTTAAAATTACCACAATTCTCAAACAATGCAGGAAACAATCTCTTCATATAACCAAATGAAGGGTGACCTAACCGTTTGTGCCAAATTAGCACTTTATTTTTACTACTAGTGGACAAACCAGAAACACTACAAGCAATAGCACCATTCATATCTTCCAGGTGATACAGCCTCCCCCTTTTTTCACCACGCCCAATAATCTCCTTCGTGAGGATATCCTGAAATAGACAGAAATTCGGGTACATTAGTACTGCACAATTAAGATCTTCACAGAGTTGTCCAACGGATAGCAGTTTTGTGGAGAGAGATGGGACTAGAAGAGTGTTTGTCAGAGTCATAGAGGGGGATATACACACAGTTCCAGCACCTGTTACTGGACTTGATTTTCCATTGGCATTCACAATTTCCCTTTTTCTGGGTTCGGTATATTCCACTAAATCTGTTTTTGAGAAAGTCATATGGTCTGACGCACCTGAGTCAATAACCCATTCTTCACAATTTCTTTCACAAGTACTAAATCCAAAGGCTAGATGTGTATTATCAATACAGAAAGAGTTACCTTCATCAGTTTTTACTTTCTCACCATCAATTAGAGGAACTAAGGAAACATTACCACCTGACGCTAGTGCCGCCTTGCCCTTGTTTCCATCATAGATCTGCTGCTTCTTCTTCTTTAGATCTTTGTACCAATCTGGATACCCCTTCAACTTGAAACAGGTCTCCTTGGTGTGTTTGGCGCCACCACAGTGGGTGCATGGTCCAGTAGGAGGAGGCCGTGATTGGGTCTGGTTCGGCTGATAGTGGTGCTGGTTTGGCTGATAGTGGTGCTGGTTCGGTTTTGACAGAGTCAAGTTTGCCTCAACCGGGACTTCCTCTTCTGCCCTTCCTCTTCCTTTGACTAGCATAGCCATTGGAGAGGTTATTTCCTCCTTGTTGAGCATGACACTTTGCCTTATTTCTTCTTGTCTTACCCTGGAAAACGCCTCCTCGACAGTAGGAAATGGGTTCATGCGGATTACTTTTGCCCTCACACTGTCTAGCCGGTCATCAAGGCCATCAAGGAAGAGGTATACTCTATCTTCTTGAATAATAGAGTTATACTTCACTACATCAGCAGCATACTCCATTGGGTTTGGCCGTCTGAAATCGATCTCTTGCCACAGTTCTTGCAATAGGTTATAATATTCTTCAATGGGTTTACCCGACTGTTTAAGTCGAGCCACTTTTCGTTTGAGGTTATACACTTGAGACTTATCATTTCCGTCGGAGTAAGATGTAGTAACAGCCTTCCACACCTCCCTCGCACTGGGAAACCGTATGAAATTGCTGATTAAGGCCGGGTCCATAGAATTAATCAACCAACCTTTGACAGTAGAGTCTTCTACTTTCCACCTTCTGTATCTCGCATCATTCTCAGGGGGAGGAACAAGGCTGCCATCAATGTAACCGGTTTTGTCCTTGCTTGCTAGCTGCATCTCTACTACTTGAACCCACAACCCATAATTCTGTCCATTGAGGCGAACAAAGATGGGTGGGATTCCAGTATCGTGTGCTGGTACAGGATTTGGCACTGGCGGCGGTACTGGTGGAGGTACTGGTAGGGGTTGTGACAGAAGTTGCGTGAGTCTTTCCAGAAGGGTAAGTGTATCCTGCTGCTCGGTGAGTTTCTTTGGTGATGTAGGCGGATCCATGGTGGTTAGTCAACCAATCTAGATCAAGACCGGTTCAGGGGTGTCTCTGTTGTCGGTTTGTGGGTTAGCACCTCAGAATCTTCAACCTTGGTGCTCTGATACCATGCTAAAAGAATCAAACACAGAAATTGACACAGAGATTTAACGTGGTTCGGCACAATTCGTACCTACATCCACCTCTACACACACACACCTTTTTTATTTCGTTTTTCTGAATAATTCTTACACAGAGAGACACTTCCTTTATAGAACATAGGAAGGCCAATTATTCTTTTCCTTATTTTGTAATAGATACATAATCTAGAAATAGAGAAAGTAAATATATAAAAGATTAACCATTTCTTCATAGGCGCACCTATAGATCTCCTTCCTTCTTTAGCGCCTATTCCAGCTCACTTCCACAAGTTCTACTTGTTTGAATTGGAATAGGAGATTCCAAATTGCACTCGGAGCAGCATGGGGATTGTCATACTTGCATGATAGTTGTAGAGATTGCATAATACATTGTGATGTTAAGCCTGAGAATATCTTGCTGGATGAACTCTTTGTTCCAAAGGTAGCCGATTTTGGCCTGGCAAAATTTGTCGGGAGAGAATTTAGTAGGGTTTTGACCACTCTAAGAGGAACAATTGGATATCTCGCTCCTGAGTGGATATCTAGGGTGCCAATTACTTCAAAAACAGATGTTTACAGCTATGGTATGGTTCTTTTGGAACTCATATCAGGAAGAAGAAACTCAGAGCAACTAGAAGGAAAAATTGTTGATTACTTCCCTCTGCTGGCGGCAATAGAATTAAACGAAGGAAATATGCTCGCAATACTTGATCCCAGTTTGAATGGTGATGCTAATTTAGAAGAGGTTGAGAGAGTGTGTAGAGTTGCTTGTTGGTGCATTCAAGATGAAGAGAACAACCGGCCAACTATGCGTCAAGTGGTGCAAATTTTGGAGGGTGTTTTGGAAGTGAGCCTACCGCCTATAGCAAGATCGCTTAAAGCTTTGATAGAGGACCCAGAGCAATTGGTTTTCTTCAGAGAGCATTCACAAGGAGTTTGTAGTTTCGATTCTTAAAATCTCCTTCTGTTTAATTATTGCAATTTGTGATCTTTTTATGGTATATCAGTATGCACATTTTATTTTTATTGATGTGCTTGTAATATATCTTTGCTTTTGGTTTGGCTTTTGCAGCTGATATTACTTGGGATCAATATTGTTGTTGTTAATTGTCACTCGTCAACGAAGGAAATATATATTTACATGTCTGATTGTAATTAGAGTGGTTTCCAATTTTGTCTTTTATTTTTATTTTGGTACGGTTAGTGATGGATATATTTGACTATGGTTTTGAGCGTACCTTCGAGGTATGTGACTATGTGCACACAAAAGCTAAATTTTTGGAAAATATTTTTGGCTTGGGAGAGTATGTTATACATTTTTGGCTTGGTAAAGATAATACATGGCCGAATTGAGAAAGGGGATCCTATATGTGCTATGTGTGGACTTGATGTGTCACATTTAGCTTTTACTTGTCCTTTTACCAGAAGTTGCTGGTTTGCTGGTACGGTACCGATGCTCTGACCAATTGCCACAGGATCTACATGAAACTCTACAACTATTAGGAGACCTGTTAGGGGAGGAGCACTGGACCTTGGTGGAAAACACGCTGTGGTCGATTTGGAGGTGCAGGAATGGGTGGGGATACACCAACGTTTGAGAAATTTCAGAAATTCATGGCACAGATAAGCATGGAATCTATGATTGCTGGTACTCTTAAGGCGTCCGGTACTGGGACAAAATTCACTGGTATGGGAAGAACTAGGGGAAGGTGAGCAAAAAGAATACAAGTGCTATGTCGATGGATCATGGAAAAATCAGTGGCAGGGAGGGGCAGGGTACATAATCTTTAAAGATGAACGGCTGCTGAAATTTAGATCAATGTCGGTACGGGTATGCTGTGCAATTCAAGCAGAGGTTACAGCACTCAAAGAAGCAGTCTTGGAGGTTACTGGCATGAAGATTTGACACTGTACCTTTTACACAGACTGCAATAGTCTAGCTCAAATGGTCACTGCTATTCAACCTCCTGTAGACGCGGATTGGAGGGCTTATAAAATAATGTTTTGAGAATTTGAGGTATGAAATCTATTCAAAATTAACAGAAACCTGAACTGCCAACATATAAACAGGGGCCACAACGAATTGGCTGACCAACTGGCAAAGAAGGGCAGAGAAGAGGTCTTGGGATGCGCAAGGCTACAAATTTCCTATGTTTAGAATATAGATACTATAGAAGGATATGTAATAGGAATCAGTATCAGTGATGAGTAAAGGAATGTAATCAGAATTTTCAATCCTTTTATTCTGATATGAAATGAAATCAGCTTACGCATACGGGCTTTTAAAAAAAAAAAAAAATAAGAATAATTAAAAAAATTTAATAATAATAATAATTATTATTATTCATACACTTTTAACTAGGTGACGTAGGACATGAAAGTCCTTTTTTTATTAGTATGGAAGGAGTTATAATGCGGAATTCAAAGAAAATATACTCCAAGTAAAAATCTCAAATAAACAGGATCATGACTTTGAGTTGCTTGTATTTTTGTTGCATAGGCAATTGTTCCTCAAGCTTGTGTCGTTCATCTTTAATACTTTTGAGTAAGTGATTAAGTATATTTTGTGAAATTTATTACGTAAAATTTACTATAAAATATTAATTAATAAAATATGACTATTATACCCTCTCATTTCTCTCCTTTCTTTCTCAGTCCCTATCTCCTCGAGTACGCAAGGGACATGAGGTGGTTATTTCATTTTCTCTCAATTGTATGGAATGGGACTGGAAGTCTCTGAAACGGAAAGCATGTTTGCATCTTTTTGCGGATCTTTCAATTTGACCTATTCTTTTTCTTTCAATCTTGGTACTGACGGAAATTGGATGACTAATACAACCTGACTACGTGAACCGGTAACTGTCCTTGGTACCGGTACTGGTTATTTCTTTTTCTTTCAATTGAGATCTTGACCCAACTCATGTCCTCAGAGTTGTTGGTAACAATATAATTTATACTGATATACCACTATGCTTATTACTGCATAACAATAAGAGCTAAGAACAAATCAGACATTTGTTTAGTTTTTGTGAGGCACAAGCCATACACTGTCATCAACTTCTTACAATCTTAATGTTTAGTTGAAGTCTTGTTAAGATACCATGACATCCAGTTCTATTACACAGTTAGTTTTAACACCCTTAATTAATGTCTAATTGAGCTCACTGAAATGTTGTATTAAAGGCAAAGGAACTTGAGTGTCAAAAATATGGTTCCACTGAATGTGGCATTTATGGTGCGAGAGGAATAGACAAACATTCACAGCAGAGACCAAAACTGTTGCGCAGTTAGCAAAGGAAAGCTGCTGGCACGATTCAACACTGGAGCTCAAACCTGTAACTGGTTTCACAGTGGAGACTGAACCTTCGATTTAGTTGCCTGATAGTTGTTTATTAAGGTGTTTGTTTCATGTATTGAGGTACTTGATTTTTTGCACAACTTAGTTATATCTATGAGATTATAACAAAAATAAAGATGAAAGAGGAAAAAAGGTTCTGAATATTTTAGAAGGAAAATTCAGAGAGGAACCTCAGAACTAACGAAAAGGTACTGACAGGGGTAATATGCAATAATTACAAAATAACCCTTATACTTTTTTGTTATTACAAAGCCACCAAATATTTAGCATTTTTGACAAAATTTCGACAGCATGCCTACTTGATTTTGTAATTTGTATTGATTGATCAATCTGAGCAACTTCAGAAATACAAAAGGAAATTTGCATTCAACTGTGAGGCAATTTCATATAACTTTTCCACTACCCATATATAAGTTGTTTCAAAGAAGAACAAAAAAAAGAAAATAACTTAAAACTGTTTACCATTATATTCCAAAAACATATAGCCGTATGCTATTTTTTAATTCCAAACATACAAATTGCAAGTACTACCAACTATAATCACAACAAAAAGGGAATCACATTACAACAAGTCAACAACAAGACAATTATACATCATATTTCATTTTCGTATGGTTTTCATTAAGAAATGTAATTGCATCTGCCCATTGTTTAGCGATTTCATCTAGTAATTTGTCATGCTCACTAGAACAATACGTATTTGCTGCATCCCACATTTGATTCTTGAAAAAGTCACCACAAAATTGTTTCTTGTTGACAAAAAGTATGGATAAAACCAGATCACTCCTTGATAGATAATGCTTCATCACCTTTTCAATTAGTTCATTCAAGTTGTATGAGCAGCTATCTACATAGATGCATTTCTGAGAGCCAAAACAATATCTTCTCCTACAAGAGTTCTTGATTGCTCAAAAGAAACCTCCATATTTCAGTTTTAATTTATACTTGGATAAACCTTGCGTAAGAGTAACAAAAGGCAATAAGATAAATTAGTGGCTTACACTTTTAATGGCTTTCAAAAATTGAACAAGCATAATTTCAGTAGTTGTTAAACAAACAATTTTGAAAGTTTAAGCCTATTTCAAGGGTCATAAGCTTCAAATATCATAACGGCAGGAACACAAAGAATTCAAAAAAGACAAGTGCTGAATCAGAGTGTATTAGTTGATGGAGTAATTGAAAATTCAGAGTTTCTGACAAGTACAAAATTTGAAGAGCACAAGAGTAAGGGAGGTATCTGACATTTTGCACGAGATATCTCATCTTCCCTCTTTGTTTATTTTTTCAGTTTGGTTCTTAAATTGTCATTAATGACTGTGCTCGTCGGACAAGATCGTCAGAGGGGCTGGTGGGCATTTTGCTCGTCGGAGAAGCATTACCCTCCAATTGGAAGAGAAAAGGAGTGAGTCTCAAGTTGGAGCCTAACTGGAAAGCTCCAATTGTTCATTAATAGTTTTGTTAGAAATCTTGAATTAAAAGAAACTGATGGGCATTTCCAACAGCTTTGTAGAAGAAAGAGAGGACTGATTAGCGCTTCAGAGGAGAGGTGAGAGAGACAGAAAACGAAAGAGAAGACATTTTGCTATTTTATTCTAACGTTCTTCCTAAAAAAATAATTTTATTTGTACAGAGGTGCTGAAATTAAAATCAAGTTCATTTTATAATAGCTGTAATTAATTTCAATCTAATTTAAAGGACGCAAATGCTCTAACTTCACTGTACCAAAAAGAAAATAAAAGAAGAAAAAACATTGAAGCCACTCTAATGAATGTCATATATGTAAATATTCCTTCACGACAACAACATTGATTACTACATAATATCAGCTGAAAAAGCCAAACAAAGATTTAATACAAGCACCTCAATCAAAATAAAAATGTGCATACTGATATTATAAGAACAACAAAATTGCTATAACTAAACAGGAGGAGATTAATTTAGAATTGAAAACAACAAATTGGATACCTTTAGCCTCCCAGGGAATGCTCTCCAAAGAAAACCAATTTCTCTGGGCTCTCCATCAAACCTTTAAGCCATCTTGGTATAGGCGGTAGGCTCACTTCCGAAACACCCTCCAAAATTTGCACCACTTGACGCATAGTTGGTCGGTTGTTCTCTTCATCTTGAATGCACCAACAAGCAACTCTACACACTCTCTCAACCTCTTGTAAATTAGCATCACCATTCAAACCGGGATCAAGTATTGTGAGCATATTTCCTTCGTTTAATTCTATTGCTGCCAACAGAGGGAAGTAATAAATATTTTTTCCTTCTAGATGCTCTGAATTTCTTCTTCCTGATATCAGTTCAAAAAGAACCATGCCATAGCTGTAAACATCTGTTTTTACACTAATTGGCACTCCGGATATCCATTCTGGAGCGAGATATCCAATAGTTCCTCTTAGAGTGGTCAAAACCCTACTGAATTCTCTCCCGACAAGTTTCGCCATGCCAAAATCAGCTACCTTTGGAACAAAGAGTTCATCCAGCAAAATATTCGCAGGCTTAACATCACAATGTATTATGCAATCTCTACAACTCTCATGGAGATATGCCAATCCCCGTGCTACTCCGACCGCAATTTGGAATCTTTTATTCCAATTCAAAAGAGTAGAATTTTTTCGGAATAGTTGCATATTTAGTGACCCATTCTCCATGTACTCATAAACTAGTAGCCTTTTGTCTCCCTCACAACAAAACCCCCTCAGCCGAACTAGATTTACATGTTGAACAATGCCAAGTGTGTCCACTTCATTTCGGAATTGTTTTTCCCCTAATTGGAGAACCCCATCCAGCCTTTTCACTGCAATAGCAAAGGAATTTGGTAATGTTCCCTTAAACACTGAACCAAAACTGCCCCCACCAAGCCTTTCGGAAAAATTATTTGTCATTCTTTGCAGATCACCATATCTAAATGCAACCAAGCCACTTTCTGATCCACTTGTGGCTAGAACAAACCTTCTCCTTTGGTAGCTCCTGGCCAATAAAAGAATAACAACCGTGAAAGCTAGAAAGCCTATGAGAGATCCAAAGATAACGCAAATAATCTCCTTTTTCATATGGCTTGGCTTCTTGAACTCAGATGCTGACAGACGAAGAAATAGAGTGTCTCTAGTGGAGCTATCTGTTTCTTGATATAGATTAAGCAAACTGCCGTACCAAATCGAGCAATTATTACTATTATATGCATATGCATTGCAAGAACAATTTTGGAGACATGCCCTTTCACAATCTCTTACACTAGCATTGTTTAACATATATGGCTTATCTGGTAGGCTTATTCCTGATATTTCAAAGAATTTATCACTTTCTTCCTTTGGTGATGAACCATTTGTAATGCCACATTCCACGGGAGAGATCCTTTGGCAACCTTCACTTGAATCCCCAAGATCCCAATCTATGGAATTTACTTCTTTAAAACCTTTTACACAATTGCAATATGATAAGAAATTTGCATCACAATTCCCGAAAGGACCGCACAGAGCATAAACCTCACACTGTGCTTGTGGTCGAGTCCAATAAATGGTCCATTCTTGTGATTTCTCCTGCCATACCAGATGCGTTATTTGCCCCGATGATTCTATCACAATCTTCGAAGTTAAACTGCCATCTATCAATGAGTATGTGACATAGCTCTCATTTTCATTTGAGACATACTCAAAAGTTGTAGAGATAATTAACATCATTTCTGGTATATTACTAAATCCTTTCTTAGTCCACTCACCACTTGTCCAGTAATATTTTGATTTGTTCCAGGATAGGAAATATTGACTAGAGCCATTTGGGTCTATCTCCAATGAGAAGATCCCTTCTGTCGGGTCATCAAAATTCTTCCATGAAACCAAGCTCTGTTGGCCCAATACTTTGCTTCTCCCAATTTTAGCACCAGGTAACAAAGTATTGGTCGGGTGATCCATGCTTTGCCACAAGTATGTGGCAGTTTGATTAGAACTATATTTTAACACAAGGTTCCCAGTATCTAACAATGTACAAATTGTGAAGTTCGAGCTTAGAGAGGTCACATTTGTAGACCAAATATGGGTCTTGTTATTATCCAAAAGTGCCATATTTCCAGTGGGTAAAATTGTTAGCTCAGTAGTGTCCGGGTCTGAGATTGGTGCATTTCTGTTTGCAATCCAAACAGGAGTGAACTGGGACACCTTTTTGTACCAGATACCAAGGTAGTAATTTTGAGATAGTGATTTGTTACCTAACTGGAAGAAACCGAGCTCAAACTTTCCACCTTGAGAGCTTATAGTCTTGTTTCCTGACAGAGAGCTGTTGAACGAGATGTGATCTGACGCAAAAGTGGTAGAAGGAAAGTTAAGACAGAGGAAGTAGAGAAAGAGAAGAAAGCTGTCAGGTTTTGGAGAAGCCATGGCTAATGAAAGTGAATTGATAGAGGGCAACTTTGTAGGAGGAAAGTGAATTGATAGAGAGCTTATAGTCTTGTTTCTTGAGAGAGAGCTTAAAGTCTTGTTTCTAGTCTTGTTTCTTGCTTATAGTCTTGTTTCTTGAGAGAGAGCTGTTGAAGGAGATATAATCCGACTCAAAAGAGGTAGAAGGTATGTTAAGACAGAGGAACAAGAGAAAGGAGAGAAAACTGTTATATTTTAGAGAAGCCATGCCTAACGAAAGAAAAATGATAAAAATTGTCCTGTTTTGGAGTACACGGAACAATGGTGGGGGAATGTGAATTGAGAGCCATAAAACTGAAATACATGCATTTGTTGAAGGCTTGTTTTTCTACTTATATGTTGCGTATAGCATTTTTTCTTTGTTTTTTGACTTTTCTCATACCAAAAGTTGGAATTCCACAGACAAAAACAAATCTATAGATAGAATCTATGGAAGGATTTTGTTACTGTAGACCTACAGTACTATCTACAGTGGGAATGACATATTGGTCCCAATATTCAGTCCAATAACTATCCCTCTTATTTCTCTCTTTTGAACAACCTTTCCATTTCTCTTTTCCCCACTCCAGAATATTCTACGCCCTTCCTTCCAGCAGCTCAATACCTCTTCATCATCTCTATTTTCTCTCGAAATTTTTATTAATAGAAAAAAAATTAAATTAATGTCGACATAGAATAAAGAATTCGTCAGATTTTGAAATCTAACAAAGACGTTACGAACCGTAACGGCCCACTTAACAACCTAATTTCGCTAATCGCAGCAGCTTAAGGGCTGGCTGTTCAGAACAATGACGTCCAGAGAGAAAAAAAAAATCGGGCCGTTCCGAAGAATAACGGCCAGCCGCCGAAAAAAAAAAACTGCGCCTGGCCGTTCGGAACCATAACGGTCAGGCGCTGGAAAAAAAAATAATGTGACTGCCACATGTGAGGCCCGCAAGGGGAAAGCTTGAAAAGCCCAAGCGGTAAGAAGTAGGATTCGGAATTTGTCCGATGCCCTTTGGACCAGAGCTCATCCAAAGAACTTTTTACACCGTCGGATTGAGTGATTAGGTAAAAATGGAAAATTATTCTTTCACCTCCGTCAAAATCAAATATGGTAACTTTTTGTTTCTTATTTGAATACTACGCTGAACATCAAATAAATGGTGGTTTCCATTACTTCTAAAAGTCTCATTTCTTATTAAACGCTATTCATTAACATTTTTGTTTCAAAAAAATAAATAATAAAAATATAAAATTAGAGATAAACAATTGACTTGTTCAATATTATATTTTTATTCTAATTCTAACCTATGTCAATATTATCTCTAACTAAAGTGACACTCAATTATATATGAATTGATGCAATTTCATTTTCTTTATTTATTTTATCTGAATAGATTGAAAAATGATTGATCAGTTAATATTATCTCTTTTGATTGAATAAAGATTAGAATTAGAAAATGTTGAGATTGTTTGAATGAAAATATAGTTTTCAAGCAAACTAATTCAAAAAATTTTGAGCAATATACAGATATATTTTTTCTTTATCATAATTTGGGTTTTTAAGTTTTTTGTGCTTATCTTAGTTTATGCATTAAAAAGAGCTAATGATAAAGATTAGTAAATTTAAAAGAGTTAATGGAGGCACCATTTGTTTTGTTCTGTTAAAAAATGGAGAAGGACAAAATATTCATATATTTCTTCCCAAAACAATTAAAGATCCATTTTCCAATTATAAATATCATCCTAATTCCTAATCCAACGAAGCAGGAAACCTTTGGACATAATCTGGTCCAAAGGCCATAGGATAGATTCCTGACAAATTCCGAAACCTACTTCTTACCGCCCAAAGCTTTCCCCTTGCGGGCCCCACATGTGGCAGTCACATTTTTTTTTCCAACGCCTAGCCGTTATGGTTCCTAACGGCAAGGCGCAGTTTTTTTTTTCTGCGGCTGGCCGTTATTCTTCGGAACGGCTCGATTTTTTTTTCTCTCTGGACGTCATTGTTCTGAACGGCCAGCCCTTAAGCTGCTGCGATTAGCGAAGTTAGGTTGTTAAGTGGGCCGTTACAGTTCGTAACGTCCCCAGGACATTAAGAACCGTAACGTCTTTGTTAGATTTCAAAATCTGACAAATTCTTTATTCTATGTCGACATTAATTTAATCTTTTTTCTATTAATAAAAATTTCGGTATTTTCTCTCTTTCCGACAACCAAATCGTTGAAATCTCTATTTTCTCCCTTTCTTCCAGCGATTTCCGACAACCTCTTCATCAGCTCACTATTCCACTCGCTCTCGCTGTCTTGCTCTTCAAGGACGCTCTTTCTCTCACTGCAATTTCTTACAAGTTTGAAGCAGGTTCTCCATTTTACTCTTTTTTACTTTTCCTGTCTTCTTTTCTTACGATTTTGCTCTCTCTGTCTTCGATTACTGTCCATGCGTTGTTCATCTCTAAATTGGCATTGTTTGTGAAATTAGAAATTAACCCCAATTGTTAAACCCTAATTGTTAAACCCCAATTATTAAACCCCAATTATTAAACCACAGTTATCTGTCAATGGCTCAATGCAATGCCTACAGTACAACAGCCATATATTTTACTTTTGTATTTAATCTTTCTTGAGCGAGGCAGAGGGGTTTCTAAATTGGGGCATTTTGGTATCAATCATATTTAAATGGAGAAGTTTGCTTCATATGTATGAATTGGTGCTAGCACAGGCATCAATTGTATTTCAGTGATCTTGCAGTTGTATAGGCACAGATTTTTCAGGGGTATGCCTTTTTTTTTTTTTTGGGTTGCTTACTTTTGTTAGTATTATATAGGTGGTACTGAAGTAAATGATTCTTATGCAGGTACATGAGTTGTTCCCTCCATCTAGGGGCTTAGAGCTTACCTAGTCATCAATAGTAAAAATTGGCCAATCTCTTTACCGTGAGGCTCCTGGAACTGACCCATTTAGACCTGTCAAAAATTTCTTCCTTGCTGGTTCTTACACTAAGCAGGTATTACCATCATATCATTTGCCAATTTAATTTGAAAATTGTTTAGCATATGCCCCTTTGAACTGAGAATCCTGCAAATGGAGCGATTCCGAGTAGTGTTTAACTCCATGAGACTATTGGTAATGTGGTTATTTATAAAAAAAAAAATGTCCCAACACATGGCAACATTGTATTGCTTCTGAATGGGATGTTATAATTGTTAATAGTTTGTCGAGCTCGCCATCTAGGAAGTTCACATATATACTATTTAATAATTAATAAAGCAATAGTTTGCTTACAGACAAATTAGAGAAACGTTTATCGGTTTGTACTAGATTTTTAGGTATTTTTTTTTGTTTTATTAATTTGACATTTAGGCATCACATTTAAATAAAAAAAAAGTTTGTTGCTTTAATAAATAAACAACTTTGGCAACTTTTGCAAAAGGAATAAGCCTAGGGATTTCACATTTATTTTCATTTTTTTCTATTATTATTTGTAACAGCCGGCAAATTTTCATATTATTTTTTTTACATTGGACTTTATTATAATATTACAAAATTATAAGGTTTAAATAGCAAAATGCAAAATTTATAAAAATAAAACAGCCAACGTGGCCTCTCTTGCCACGTGGCTCATTGCATGAAAACCACCTCTCATTTTTTTTACCACCGTTTAAATTTCTTTTATAAAGGGTCATTCTCTCATTAATTGATTAGAAAAAAAAAAGGGTGAAAAATGAAAACCTGAAACCGAAAGAATAAGAGAAAATGGAAAGAAATAGTATTGATTAAGATTTGATTTCATGTCCGATTGGAATTCTGACTACGTCGCGTTGATTCTGAACTGTTGATTACAATCTGATTTGGATTTCTCTATTGATCGCTATCAGGTAACCGGACTTCTCTATAATTTGTGTTTTCGTTTTGTTTGGTTGAATTGGATATTTGAATTGGATATTGAATTATGAGGCATATTTTAACGGGATAGCGGGTCTGAGGTTCGAATTTGATTATGAACTGATGAGATTGTGTGTTTTGTGAATGTGGGAATGGTCTGTGTGACAGACATTCCAAATATTGTGTGACTTGTTTTACTGATAACCTAGACCGACGTGCTATCGCCGGTTAAATATGCATGCATAATTTGATTTGAATTTGTGTGGATTAATCCAGTCTGTTTGAATGGTTGTTTAATTAAGCCAATTATAGAGAAGCTGCGTCGTTAAATAACCGGTTACTGAGCTTTGTAGCTTATTCCGTATTGTTTGTTCGTATTGTGTGTTTTTTGTTTGTGACGTAGGTTGATGCGAGGGTGCCTCTCTTGTCGCGAGCCCCGGCCCGGCGGCGGGGTCGTGACATCATTTTCTTCTCTGGATCTGATCTGATGCTGATATTTTTACATTTAAAAAATACTTCTTACAGAAAAACTAATCAGACTTGAAAATTTAATACTTTTTGTTAAAAAAAAAGTTACTTGACAATTTTTTCTATTTTTTTGCTGCATTTCTCATGTTGCATTGACATTTCTTAATTGGCATTCTATAACTTTTAGCACAATAATGCATTATAGAGCATTGTATTTAATTCTTACTTTCTCATAAAAAAGTGTTTCAATTCTTACCTCTTTTTCTAAACTGGAAAAACAATAGGCTCAATACCGATTCTGTCATAAATTAACAATACACGTACCATTGTATGATAACAAATCATTTTGTAATTAAGAAGAAAGGATCCTAGAATTTGAGAAAGGTGAGGTAACAGGACTGAATAATGGATAAACCAATTTTGAATTCAGAATTAGTATTTAGGGTTTTAGAATTCAGAAATCTGAATTACGGTTTAGGGTTTAAGAATTCAGAATTTAGGGTTTAGAGCATAGAAGGAAAAATCGGTATCGGGATCGGGATCGGCACCGACTGATCCCTATTCAGATCGGAAAAATCGGTAGGGATCGGCCGAATCAGATCGGAAAATCGGACTTTCTTGCCAGAAGCTTGTTTTACACTAAAAAAAATAAAAAAAATTGATAAAAAAAATTTAGAAAAATTATTACAATCAAATAATCCACTAATACAATATAATACAAGCATTACAACTAAAAACACACTCTTTAGGCCAGTCAAACAAAAAAAAAGACAACAGTCAATCTGTGATTGAATGGAGGTACAAATTAAAATTAACATATATAGAAATGAGTTGTGTTTTTTAACAACAAAGATTGTATGGTGTGGTGGTAGTTGAGTTTGGTTGCAATGCTTGAGGGCATGAGTTCGATTCACAGATAGCTCAATTTTTTTTTTGGAGTTTGTTTAATTCGCGTTTCGGCCGTTTCTGTAGAATCGGTCTATTTCGGTCCGAAACGGATGAAATTTGTCTGGAATGAGACCGGAACGGCCGAAATTTGACTGGAATGCGGCCAGAACGGTAGAAATTTGACGAAATCTACACTAACCGCGTAACTCGGTCTGAAATCGGATCGGTACTGTCTGATCCCGATCCGGAATGGCCGATTTTGCCTTCTATGATTTAGAGTTTAGATAGTACTGATGCACAGCATGCCACTGGTATAATCTAATCTTGGATGGATGGGTTACAGTATCGATACAGTAGGGCTGCTTATGAGCCGAGTTGAGTCCGAATCGAGGACAACTTGGATTCAACTCGCGAACTCATGAGCCGAGTTGAGTCCGAATCGCTAATCCAGTTCCGAGTCAGAAACTCCAATTTGGAATCAACTCGCGAGTAACTCGAGTCGAGGTGAGTCGACTCGTGACTCATAACATAGTACACAGTGAGACAATCTAATTTAATTATAACAAAAGATATATTACATAGTTTACCAAAATAATACACAATTAATACACAATTAAAGACAATACAAAATATAATAGCCAATACATAATTAAAAATACACAGTTCTCTTCTCTACTTATCTTCCTCTTTCTTCTATACTTCTTCTATACCAAATGTATCAATGAAAAAAAAAAACTGTACCAAATGTAAATATTAGAATTTGATGTGAGTCAAACCGAGTTGATTCCGAACCGAGTTAGGAGTAATTTGAAATCGACTCATAAATCAACCGAGTCAATAAACTCGAGTCAGTTTTGACTCGAGTCAGTTTTAACTCGAGTTATTAGTGAGTTGAATCCGAATTGATTCCGATCTGAGTTTCGAGTCGTGAGCTTTTTGTGCACCCCTACGATACAGTACTGCTACATTAACCCACTATCCCTCCTCCGCAAGATCTACATCTAATGGTTAGATCTTTCTTCGTTTTCATCGGACAGTCAGATTTCCTCGCTACTCTCTTTGTGCCTAATCTGTTACCTTTCCAACATCGTCTCTCGAGAAAGTTCTTCAGATCTTCTCTCCTTGAACGGTCCGCCCAACCTCCTCCCCTTCAAATGCTCCTATCCTCCGCCCTCCCTCTCAGATTCGAATCTCTCTTCTCCTCTCCCAAATCAGATCAGCCCCATCTCTCCTCCCAAATCGAATCACGACTGTCTCGCAAAAGAGAAACCGTAACCCCTCCTTTCTCTTTCTCCCTGCGCTACTCTCTTTGGCTGGTTCTCTTAACAAAAACGCCGCTGTAGGTCTCAAGGTCTCTTTGTCTCTCTCCGGTAAGCTCTCAAGGTCTGTTTTTTCTCTCTTCCTGATAAATAGATTTGTTTCTTTCTTAACTTCCTGATAAAGAATATGGGCAAGTTTTTCATGATAGTTTTACGGTTCTTCCTCATACTTATAAAGAAGGATGATAGGTTTGGTACTAAGCAAAACAAGCAAATAGCTGACTGTACAGAACTTTAGTACATGAATTCAAAATCATTTATGTTTTTGTTGCTACTTGAGAAATTGCATATACATGTTAATATCTGTTGAAATAGGTGTTTTGAGACGTGTAATGACCTTAATTTTGTAGGTTCTTTTGAATATGTACTTTCATTGATAGACTGGTAAAAATGATACATACCTATATATGAATTATAGTCTAGAATTTCAATTTTCTACTGTTGCACTAAAATGTAGTTGGTATAGTAACTTTTACGAGAAACTAAGCTTTTGATTTTGCTATTACTCCTTGGTTCGAGACATGTCTCTTTAATTATGTTCCAATTCACGCTTCTTACCCAACTTTGTCATCTATTAAGTGAAAATGGACTCATGTTACTTTTAGTTTTACAGCTCAATTTTTACTAAGGAAGACTATCCATTCCATGACAAGTTTTGTTAGCTCTCACTTCCTGGTTTGTTTTCTATGTTCTTTTAATTGTTTATTATCGTGAATTGTAACTTTCCACTTAGGTCAGAATCTCAACCAGAGCATATTCTCAGTAAAACCCATATCAAATCTATTAAAAAATCTGACTCCTTCCGTCTTTATATTCTTCTGTTGTATATGACAACATATAATAAGCAAATAAATATCCTTTTTTCTCCCTTTTTTTGTTGGATATGAGATTTTTGTGGAAAAATTAAGTCAATTATCTACATGACTTGCTAAATATAAGAAAAAAATTTACATGGTTCATTATTAATCTATACGTTACAAAGAACCTTAACTTCTAAGATTTTTTATCTATACCTTACAAAAAAATTACATGGTTCATTATTAATCTATACCTTACAAAAAATTACATGGTTCATTCATACAATATATCTGTGTGATTTTGATAGGCTTACAAATTTGACGCTTGAGCTGTAAATTCATAACCTAGCGCAGCACTCCGAAAACAAGCAAGAAAACAATAGTGGATCCTTTTTGTCTCTCTTTTATTAGGTAATAATTGTTATATTATTAATTATAAAAAAAGACATATTGTATTTTGTTAGCTTATCAGAACAGTTTATTTGCTGATATTAGGTTAAATTGGGCTCAAGAAGATTACAAACTCATCCCAATGAGATAGTGGGATGCAGGAACAACAAGCTACCACAAAGCTGTCACCCCTCTTCCAAACACAACACTAGAAGGAATGATGACTAAGAAAACTAATCTTTCTAACTTTTGTACAAATTCATGTACAGTTTTTATCTTAATACAAGTAAACTATAACATTTGTACTATGTTGTCCCTATATACTTATTCAAAACCCCTAGCATGCTTCTCCACCAGCCTCGACAACCCATTACCGAAGCAACGCGAGGCCCATTGCTAGTTTTCTCAACGTATTGATTAGTTTGTTTACGTTTAAAAGTTGTTAGAAACTTAGGTTGTCACTATTGGGTCAAATATGTTATATTCCGTAATTCTAAATATAATTGATTAGACTAATAAATTAAAATTTACAACTAATTAAATTTTTTAATTAAATTAATAACCAAGAAGAAAATAAATATAAATTAATTAAACGAATAAATTAACTTATCAAATTTATTTTTAAACCAATTAGGAAATCTAATAAATTTTAGAGTAATTTAACAGATAAGAGGTTTTAATTTAGGAACTACGAATATGGATAGCAAAATCAATTTGATAATTAAACAGTTGACGAATTAATTATGAATTAAAATTCGAGAACATTCGACAAATTAGTGTAGAAATTTTAAACGCAAAACTTGGTTAAATTAGATTAATTGTAGGCCTTTCCCATATTGATTGTTACCCGATTGATTATGGAATTATCTCAACCGTTGAAACTTATTGCACGAATCTCGAGGCACCCCTTTTAATTCCTTCCCCTCTCTTTCCTTCTCTCTCTGTTTCCTGGACCCCTCAGGTTCAAAGAACCCCGCCCCCTTTTCTCTTCGCGATTTGGAGAACCCCTTAGGGTTTTCCCCCGTATTCTCCCGCGCGGTGCTGGTTCACCTGCTCCCGTCCCATCTCGCGTGCGCGCGACGACTATGGTTGTACGGTTGTCAGAGGGCTTTGAGCCTTAAGCTTGCGACTCTCCCTACACCCAGTATTTCGATACTGGATCCGATTTGATAATTTATATAATATTCTCGTTGAGTTTATTTTTGAGAATCTTTGCATGTTGACATAATAGCATAATCGCATCATCTCATTATTATACGTATTTTCTTTTATAGATAGTATGATAGGTTTATTTATTAAAGCATATGCATTTAAAAGTACCGTTTACAAAACTTTACGTAAATTGCAATGAAAGTGCTTTGACTTAGAGGACCCCTGAAGGGTAATACTGGGTCACATACTGGGTGATCGTTCGCTCATCCACCTTTTGATGTGAGATTTTAGGTACAGAGACTAGTGACCCGCAGCAGGAGTTGTCAGGAGCTGTCCCTGATGGCCATGCCGATTGATTTTATATTTTAGGGCTTTTGTTAGGTTTACGAGTTCTGATGTTTTTGATTCGTAAATTGGACTCGATAGATCATGTATTCCCCTTTCCTAGCTTATGTTTATTTAATCCCGATGTGGATTGTATGGATAATATATGTATGTGTATATTTATTTGATATTTATGACTATTGCTTGTTTATTTTATTTCCGTTTCCGCTGTGACAATTTATTTATATTTGTTTAGTTTTGCGTGTCTTTGTGATTATTAGACACGAGGCGAGAACTGATTATGCCTTAATTCAGAATTCCCGATTTGAGGTGTGACAAAATATATAAACATTGAGCTCGACTCTCTACATTTAAATCCACCAATGCTTAAATAGGACAAATATAAGGTCTATGATTTAGAATAATGAGCTATTGCAGGTTGCAACAAAAATCTCAAGTTCGGAGTTTACAACAATATATTGTCGTTGTGGGACAGATTAATGTAGCCTTTTGTTATTTTTAAACGAGTGTACATCTCAGCCTTATGATGTACTTGTGCTCTTTTGAAAGAAGGAACCATGTGGGTTTAAAAGGGGCAAGCTAGTAGCATTTGCAACGGATCACGTGTTAAATTATTGGATTTCGAGATGTGAAAATTATTGGGGATGCATTTCTGAGGCATTTGGATCGATCATCATTTTTGAATGGTTTGGATTAATGCAAGCTAGGTGCTCGAGCTTCAAATGTTAAAAAAGTAAAAGCAGATCAAATTAATAGGCGTTGAAACGTGCTTGAGGTAGATCAAATAGGAGCTGGCAGTGGCAAGTGCATTTACAGTGTGCCAGTCGTATCATATTGCATGTTTTAAATGTTTTCTTGACTCCTATTTTATATGAGGTTCTGGAGGGAGAAACAAGAGAAGGAAATTAGAGAGAGTGATTTCCTTATTTGATTTGAGGCAAGGAGTTTGGTACGTCATATGAGACATAATTCAATTGTTGACTTGGAGCTTCCCACTTCTCTGGTTAGAAATTCCGACTTTTTTATATGATATTCCTCTAAATTAAAAGACAAATCACCAATTGATGAAACAGGCAGAAAGCCGAAATTCCTTTTAAATGTTTGAGCAAGTTCAGTACAAGTTCTCGCTCTGCTCCAAAATGCATTAATCTTGAGCATGGTTCTGAAAATCGGAATCGGAATCGGTCACTTGGTCGTGAAATCAGAATCGGATAAATCGGTTGGAATCGGCTGAATTGGATCGGAAACTCAGATATTTTTGTCTGAATCTTAATTTGTATAAAAAATAGAAAAAAATAATTGATAAAAAAATAATTTGTCAAAAAATTATGTTAAAACAAGAGTAATGTAAAAAATAAATTATTTTATTGATGATGTATTAAAAAAAACAAAGTATAGTGCATAAATTAAATCTTAGAATTATTGAAATAGATATAAATGATGATAAGAATAATATAAAATATTTTGGAGATACTAAATTATTTTACTTTATAATCATAAAATCGATTGATATACTAATTAAAAATTCGTTTGGGAAATGTTCTTAGTCAAACAAAGAAACAAGTAATATTCTGTGTGGTGTAATATTATGTGTAGCACAGGTCACGAAATGTGCCAAAAAATAATAATAATAATAATAACAACAACAACTCAACTCTTGGACATTTTTTTTTATATAATTGTCATCGCCTAAATGTTATACTATCAACTCAGACTCGGGCTTGCACTTGGGCTCCTAACAAAGAGATTAAGCCACCCTGGAACCTTTTCTCTGCTTGATTGATTCTCAAGATCATGGTTTGGAAACAAAGAAACAAGTAATATTATGTGCCCCCTCGGTCCATTTCCAACTCAGGAGGTTTGTGTCCAGATCCATTATCAGTGAACAATCAAAGAAATTGCTGAATTATGTCAATGATTTAAGGAAGTAGCTAGGACCCCTGCAACCCCAAATCTGAGTGGTGAGTGGTCCCATCCGGCCAGTTGGAGGAGGGTTTGTGCCCACAGTCCATTTGGCTCGTGGTGAAGCTTCTAGGGCCATTTGACCAGTAACGCTGTATTCTGGTCGGCGATATCTATTATTCCCAAACCTCCTTTTTGTTTTAGTGCATGCGCAAGTTCTTTCTTGTGATCAGTAATGTTGCATTTGACCAATAATGTTGCATTCTGTGATCAATTGAATGAATCTTTTTTGTTCACATGGAAAGTCACATATTCAAAACTCAAAAACAAAAAAAAAAAAATCCTATACAGATTAGTTGAATGGATATTTAACCATCAATCTTTACTTGAAAATAACAGTATGAATTTTTTTTTGGAAATAAATCTGTTGTTATTTCTTGGGAATAACAAGAACCTATTATTCTGAACCCAACCGTTCAAATTTTTCCAACCGCGAATCTCAACGAATTAAGTTTTTCATGTACGAATCTCAACGAAGATCAATGGTTGGGATCGGAATAACAAGTTCCTGTTATTCCAAAAGAATAACAGCAGATTTATTTACTGGATAAAATGGCAGAAATAGAAGAAAAAGAAAAATCCTTGCTTATGATAAAGATGCTAATCAAAATTAAAAAAAAATCAATAAAATCAGAAGAATCAGAAGAATCAACTGAATCTGAAGAATCAAAAAAATCGTAAAAATCAACAGAAGAAAAAAACCTTCCTTCTGCAAAAAAAAAATTGAAAAAGAAGGCAAACTCTGTGGTTTTTATGGGGAAAGTAGTAAACAAATTCCCCGAGAACATGTTCCACGTAAGTTTGCTTTCTCATAAAGACAGGAGGGTGTGCAAGAGACAACCTGGTGAACTGAAACATCTTAGTAGCCAGAGGAAAAGAAAGCAAAAGCAATTCCCGTAGTAGCGGTGAGCGAAATGGGAGCAGCCTAAATCGTGCTGCTAGGCGAAGCAGTGGAGTGCTGCACCCTAGATGGCTAGAGTTTTTTGCTATGTAAGTGTTGGACATAACATTAGGTGATTGTTTCCAACTATTGTATATGAAGTAGATAATCAACTGTACATGCTAAACGTCAGCTTCCATGGGCACGACCACGAAGCAATGAACAAATTGCTCTTTGGGCATTGTATAAGCCAATATTTTAAATACAGTTTTACTTATGCAGGCAGAAAATCACTGCACACCGCTTATACGGATTTAAAAAAAATTATAAAATAAAATAGAGTATAATAACTCATAATATAATATTATAGTAGTATGCGGATTTATGTAACTGTAACTTACAAATATAATTTAATTTGATAAGTATTAATGTCACAGCATTTTTGTTAATTAAACAAAATGAAAGTTTGTAATATATACCATTGTCAGCCCATATTTCATATATGTTATTGTCAGCCTTTTCTTTTATTAATGGCCCAACATTCTTTAAAAAATTCTTGGGCCCAATATTCTTTGGTAATAAAATAATGAATATTTTATAGCGTCGTAGCTGAGGACAAATCTGCACAGGCGAAAGAAAGAAAACGCGTAGCTTGCTTAAAGAAAAAAAAAAGAGACCTTTTTAAGTTAGCAATTTGTCTTTTTATGGAATATCACTCAGGGCTGCAAACGAACTGAATCGAACTTACCTTCAGTTTGAATTTAGTTTGAATTAATTTCGATCGAACTCAATTTCGAATCGAATTTTTACGAACTTTGTTACTACTTAAGAGTTATGACTTATGGCTGGGCCATAGTTCGAAATTACAGCAATTCAATAAAAACTCAGGCATTCTGAATTCTAATTACACAGTACACAAAAGTTTATATCAAAGTTCATTACAAATACCAAAATTTATATCAAACACCAAAGTTTAGTACAATCAATCAAAGTTCAGTACAATCACAGAATCCAAAGTTTTCCAAATAGCCAACAAGAACAACATCACCAAAATTTTCAAATATCCAAAGTATTCAAAGTACAATTTAAATATCAATAGAAGTACAGAATAATTACCAAAGTCTTAGATTTATTATTACAAACCCAAATATATCCTAATTAAAACATTAAAGTTCATTATCAGCCGAAATTAATGGTTCACGTTTGAGTTAATTTCGAAAGGTTTGAATTAATTTCGAACTAAGTTTGGTTTGAATTAATTTCGAACGAACTCAATTTCGAATCGAATTTTTTACGAACTTTTTCGAATCAAACTCGAATCGAATTACAAACTACGAAGTTTTTGTGTAGCCCTAAATATCAGTATGCACATTATATTTTTATTGATGTGTCTTTTGTTTTAAATAAGATGACATCTTACGATTTTTATTGATAAAATATATACATCAAAATTAACACCTATTTACATCATAGTAAGATAAAATTAACATAAGATCCTATTTCTAATTGCACTTCTCTGCCAAATCTGTCTGATCATATCAGATCTGGTCTAGATTGACAACTTACCGCCTGATTTGATCTTCATTTTCAAATCTAGATCGACGACCTGCCTGCACTTCTTACGCATTCAGTCCTCTTGCAAGCAACACTCGATCTAACTTCAAGGCCACCAATTCTCTTGTCGCGCGCATAAAACCTCTATCTAGTCGTGCATCTAGGATTGATGTTCACACTTTAGAGCCAGACTCTCCTCCACTCTCCGTCACACTTCATTGATGCGCTTATAATCAGTGTTCTAAATAGCTAGCTGTAACTATGCTATAGCTACACTATAGCTTTTTCGGACCATAAAAGCTATGCCATGGGATAAAAGTTCATTAATTCAGCTACGACCGCTATAGCTGTAATAGCTTACCGCTATTACTGTTACGCACTATTGCTGACCGCTATGCTACATTGGCTTTTTTTTTTTTTTTTTTTTTGCAATTTGCATAGGTTTCTGTGCTTATGTTCTTATTTGTGGTGCTGCATGGCCTGCTATGCTAGTTATGCTAAACCAAATCCTGCGCTTATGTTTCTATTTGTGATTTAGTTTCTCCTTTTATATTTGAAAATATTCAAATATTAATTCTTCCTTTTGCTTGCTCTTCGTCTTGTATTCACTTGTAAAATTATTTCTCTTTGTTTCAATTGAAAGCTAATTTCGATTATTGTAATCTGTAAAATAATCAAATAGGTACTGACTTCGTTTCACTTGTAAAATTAATTGCAATTCGTCTATTATAGTTTGTAATACGAGGTATGAACTATTAAAGAATATTACCTTGTAGATCTTTTTTTTTCTTCTTATTTGCATGATCGAAAAAACGTTTAGATTTAGATTAGTTATCATTTGGTTGTTACTCCAATTCTATGTTGATAATTAGTAGAAATATATAATATAATTTTCTAAAAGAAAAAAATTGCTATGTACGATAGCTTTCGTTATAGCTACGCAATTCGCAATAACTTTTTTTTTTAGCCTCTCTGCGACAACGCGATAATCGTTATTTTGAACCTTACTTATAATATATCTTTGATTATATCTTTGCTTTTGGTTTGGCTTTTGCAGCTGATAATTAGGGATCATTATTGTTGTTGTTAATTGTCACTCGTGAACGAAGGAAATAGATATTACATATCTGATTTTTTTTTGAGAAAAAATAAGGATCAAAGTCCTTATTTGTTTTATTGATATCAAGGTTTCAAAATGAAACCTGTTACACATGATTGCAAAAGGTAATTCAAGAAAGTTGAATCTATTGTGCAATTAAGAAAAAGAGAAAAAAAAAAAAGAAAGGAAAAGGATAGTAAAACTGAAAAGCTTTTTTTGAAAAAAGATCAGTAAAATAGAAAACCCATCTGGGCACTTCAGTGTGAATATCTCCTTTGTTCTTGCATTTCTTCAGTTAAATTACTCATGCTTTTGATATCTTCTCTAAAGATCCTTGTACAGCTCTCTCTCCATATGATAAACATAGTAATTAGTAACACCTCTCTAGATTTTACATCTCCACCTTTGCCTACTATCCATTTATGCGCCCCTGCCTCGTCCTTCAACATTCTTTTCTAGTCTCTGTCTGATAATTCAAAAATACCAGTTAATTCGCTGTACATATTTAGTGCAAAGGAACACTCAGTGAATACATGTTTCACTGATTCGCATTCTCCAAAACATGACACACACTAGGCAAGTTTTATCCTCTCTTTTCTAAGTTCTCAGTTGTTAAGATTCTTTTGTAGTATATAAGCCATTCAAAAACTTTCAATCTTGGTTGTACTTTTAATTTAATTCCATATTCTATGTACTGCTCTGAAATTCTTGGTATATTTCTAAGACCTTGGTATGCTGTTTTGAGTTTTGACAGTAAAAAATCCTGATGATGTTAAATTCCACAAAGCATCATCTTTGCCTGTACTTATTTTCATATCTGGTTGTAATTAGAGTGGTTTCCATTTTCTTTTCTTTTTGGTACGGTCAGTAATGCATATATTTGACTGTTTTGACCGTAACTTCAAGGTATGTTGTGCACACAAAAGCTAAATTATGGAAAATATTTTTCCCTTCGGAGAGTATGTTATACATATATATATGAGTGAGGCTATGGTGCTATGTATAGCACGGATGGGGTCCGTGCTACGGCTCAAAATTTGACTTTTCAAAATCGTAACGGTTGATCCGAACCGTTCAACATGATTATAAAATGAATATGTACTTGCAAACCAAATTTTACATTTTTCCGAATTTTTTTACTATTTTTTTAGATATGATGTTTTTGGATGGTCCAGAATGTTCAAATCAAGTGATTTTCGAAAAAATAGTAAAACAATTCGGAAAAATGTAAAATTTGGTTTGCAAGTACATATTCATTTTATAATCATGTTGAACGGTTCGGATCGACCGTTATGATTTTGAAAAGTCAAATTTTGAGCCGTAGCACGGACCCCATCTGTGCTATGCATAGCACCATAGCCTCACTCCATATATATATAGAGAGAGTTGGGCTACGGTGCATTGCAATGTATAGTCCCTCTTGTACATTGGACTATAAATCGATGGTTTTGATTTTCAAACAACCAATCTAAACCGTTCAATTTGATATCGATATTAAAATGTGCTTGGAGACCAAATTTTACATTTTTTGAAAATTGTTTGCTATTTTTTTAGAATTTTTGAAAATCACTGTTTTTCTATGGTACACAAAATTTCTGAACACAATGATTTTCATTAATTCTAAAAAAATAGTAATAATTTCAAAAAAATATAAAATTTGGTCTCCAAGCACATTTTAATATGGAGAATATGTTGAGCCCTTTAGATCGACTGTTTGAACTCCGAATCCAACGATTTATAGTCCAATGTACAAGAGGGGCGATACATTGCAATGCACCATAGCCCAACTCTCTCTCTCTCTCTATATATATATGAGGAGGGTTCCAATACCTCGTGTCTTTCATACCTCATATTGTATATCTCTGTTTTTAAAGTCCAAACTGTCAATCCGAACCGTTCAACATGATATCCATATTAAAATATGCTTGGGGATGAAATTTTATAATTTTTGCAAATTTTTTACTATTTTTAAGATAGGTACAAAATCACTGTATCCATATTAAAACAGTGATTTTTTGCCTATCTAAAAAAATAGTAAAAAATTTCCAAAAATTATAAAATTTCATCCCCAAGCATATTTTAGTATGGATATCATATTGAGCGATTCGGATCGACGGATTGGACTTTGAAAATGAAAATATAAAATATGAGGTATAATGAAGTATGAAAGACATGAGGTATTGGAACCCTCCTCTATCTATATATATATATATATATATACACACACACAAGTTGTAAAGGGTTACCATTATATTAGTCAGATTACAATCAGAAAATTAGCTGATTCGTGGAATTCCTATTTCAATCAGAAAATCAGAGATTATCAAATTTGTTGAATAAATAATTATTATATACTTCTAATATTTTCAAACTACGAGTTTCGTATGAGAATCGAGCGAATCATATCGAAGTCATGTGTCATGTGGCCGAAATTTTTTTTTGTTACCACTCCATAAAATAAAAATTAAATAAATATCATCCAAATCCTTTTTTTTCCATTCCTACCACCCACGCGCTCTCGATTCGCACCAAATTAGTCTGGTGCGCGTACTGGGGAGGCACACTAAGTCACCACTTGGGGAGGCGCACCAAATTAGTCTGGTGCGCGGACTGGGAAGGCGCACCCCTTCACTACAACAAAAAGGGGCTTCAACGACCAGCATCAACGACCGGTTGGTCGCCGGTCGCTGAAGACCCAAAAAAAAAAATAAAAAAATTAATGTTTTGTCAACGAATCCTTCAGCGATCGACGTCTTACCCTTCTGTGACCGATTTGGCCCGGTCGCATAAGGGTACCCCTAAAAAATCCCGCCAAAGCCTTTCTTTTCTCTTTGATTCCCGCGTTTAGGATTTAGCGAAAAAAAAAACACACCCCTGTCGGACGACTCCACTGCCGCCCAACACCCGGTCGATCCCGCTGCAGTCCGACCCCCGGCCACTCCGACCTCTCCCTTCCTCATTCCACATGAGCGCAGAGGAAGCGTCCGAAGGAGGCCACATTAGATGAATTTGCGTTTCTAAACACAAGATTTGTATGTTCCAAAAAGTAATCTTATTTATTAAATTTATTTGTTAACTAGTTCGCTCTCCGCTAAGCAACTCTGCCTTTTCAAATCTATTCCGAAAGCCAACTCATTATCTATAATTAGATTCTTGCATGCCTTCCACTAATTGAATTCTTACATTTAGCTCCTCGTACTATATTGTATTTCCAATTTTAAGGATAGAGGTTTGTTGAACAAAATACAAACCCAGCCCATATATTGCTTATGATTAGAAAAATTCTTGTAAAAGATAACTTCAAAAATAGTTTGAGCCATTTTTTTAACTTAATTTTCTATTTGATATTTTAAAATAATATAACATATTGTAATTTCAAATTTCAAATTTAATCTTTAACTGTTGTTTATTTTTATAAAATAAAATAGATAAAGAGCCTCGAGAAATAAATGTGAATATGAGAGAGCCTGGTGCGGACGCACTGGACTCGCAGACAGCCAGAAATTCGCATTTTCAAGAGGTTTTCTATTCTGGATTTTCTACAAAATTTCCTGAGTGCGTCCGCACTGGATCTTAGTGCGTCCGCACTGGGAGACTTTTCAGGCTGATGCGGCCATTGATGCAGCTGTACAGAATTATACATTCCGAATTTGGATTTGTTTCCTTCATGAAAGTTGTAGATCTCTTTGTCCTGGTTCGGTCAAGCTTTGAATCACCCAAATCGGAGTTCGTATGACAAAGATATGGCCAAAATACAAACTGTGTGTCGGCTGAGTGCGTCCGCACTCTGGGTCAGTGCGTCCGCACTGCGCTCGGTTTCTCCTGTTTTGCTCTGAAATTCAAACGGGCATAACTCATGATCCGTAACTCCGTTTTCAGTGTTCTACCACTTTTCGGAAAGCTTGCGAGAAGATCTACAATTTGCTCCATTTTCTGTAATTTAAATAGACTTCGGCAGTAACTTGATTCTTGGATATATTTCATTATATTCTCTACTAAAATACAAGATATTTGGTACTATTATATGATAAAAACTAGATCGAATGTGTATATAATTTAGACCTATCACCTGGAGTTACTAATTATGGGGTACCCGTACCCCATTTCAAAAAAGATAATAATAATGGGGTGCCCGTACGCCACTGTCCGAAGGAGGCGATATGACTACCATTTATCAAAAGCAGTATGTAATAATATACTTTAAATTTGATTATTCTTTATTTTATGTAATACTAATTGGAAAGATTTGACTACCAAACATAGTACTAAGTGTGTAACAATAAGTGAAAGAGTTGAAAATACTAATTTGATTATACTTTAAACTTGTTTTGCTGGCTTAAGTTGAAAATAATATATTAGGTACATTTAATTTCTTTTACATCTTGTAAACCATGAAATTGCTATCTCTTGAGGTGCTACATCACTGTACCAGACATAACTGGCATGTACCTGTATGAAGTAGGTGCTACATCACTGTACCAGACAGTATTTAGCTGAAGCTCATTTCTCATCCAAAATATAATTTGGGGGGTTTTCTCTGTATGTTAATTTGTAGGAATAGCAAACAAGAATAATATATTCCTTCACGACAACAACATTGATTACTACATAATATCAGCTGAAAAAGCCAAACAAAGATTTAATACAAGCACCTCAATAAAAATAAAAATGTACATTCTGATAATATAAGAACAACAAAATTGCTATAACTAAACAGGAGGAGATTAATTTAGAATTGAAAACAACAAATTGGATACCTTTAGCCTCCCAGGGAATGCTCTCTGAAGAAAACCAATTGCTCTGGGTCCTCAATCAAAGCTTTAAGCGATCTTGGTATAGGCGGTAGGCTCACTTCCGAAACACCCTCCAAAATTTGCACCACTTGACGCATAGTTGGCCGGTTGTTCTCTTCATCTTGAATGCACCAACAAGCAACTCTACACACTCTCTCAACCTCTTCTAAATTAGCATCACCATTCAAACTGGGATCAAGTATTGCGAGCATGTTTCCTTCGTTTAATTCTATTGCCGCCAGCAGAGGGAAATAATCAACATTTTTTCCTTCTAGTTGCTCTGAGTTTCTTCTTCCTGATATGAGTTCAAAAAGAACCATACCATAGCTGTAAACATCTGTTTTTGAAGTAATTGGCACCCCAGATATCCACTCAGGAGCGAGATATCCAATTGTTCCTCTTAGAGTGGTCAAAACCCTACTGAATTCTCTCCCAACAAGTTTGGCCATGCCAAAATCGGCTACCTTTGGAACAAAGAGTTCATCCAGCAAGATATTCTCAGGCTTAACATCACAATGTATTATGCAATCTCTACAACTATCATGCAAGTATGACAATAAAAGTGATTCAAAACCTAATTGTTTATTTCAACAGTTGGGTATATATATATATATATATATACCCGTTTACATATAGGTCCCTCTACTCTTGTATAATTACTCTTTTACAATATAACCCCTAATACAACTTTAAATCTCAACACTCCCCCTCAAGATGGGCGAAAGATATCCACTAAGCCCATCTTGTCACAACCTCTAGCTAAGTCTAACGAATTGAGTCCTTTCGTCAGACAATCTGCTGCCTGGTCTTTAGTTGAAACATGACCTAACTCTAGTAGTCCACTGTTCAACTTCTCCTTGATGAAGAATCTATCGATCTCGATATGCTTGGTTCTATCATGTTGCACTGGATTGTTGGCAATGCTGATGGCTGACTTGTTGTCGCACCACAACTTCATTTTGTCTCCTTGATCCATCTTTAGCTCCACCAACATACTCTTCAGCCACAGCAACTCTGCAACTCCCAAGGCCATAGCTCTGTACTCTGCTTCTGCTGTCGATCTTGCCACCAAAGACTGCTTCTTGCTCTTCCAAGAGACCAAGTTGCCTCCTACAAAGATGCAGTAACTTGAGGTGGACCTTCTATCATCGGCACAGCTAGCCCAATCAGAATCACAGTAGCCCTCAATGCTCACATGACCATTCTTCCTGAATATCAGTCCTTTTCCAGGGGCACTTTTCAAATACCTCAAAATCTGGTACACCGCATCCATATGACCCTTCCTCGGATCATGCATGTAGCGACTCACCACGCTCACTGCAAAAGAGATGTCGGGACGCGTGTGACTCAGATATATCAACCTGCCTACCAATCTCTGGTACCTTTCACGATCAACTGGTTCTCCGGCCTCTGCACTCAGCTTGAACCTTTGGTCGATCGGTGCCACTGCAGGTTTGCACCCCAACATACCTGTCTCTGTGAGTAGATCTAGTGCGTACTTTCTCTGAGAAAGAATAATCCCCTCTGCTTCTCGAGCAATCTCGATCCCAAGGAAGTATCGAAGCAAGCCGAGATCTTTCACCTCGAACTCTTTGCCCAGTCTCACCTTGAGCTGAGCAATCTCCTTCTCATCATCTCCTGTGACGATCATGTCATCCACATATACTGCAAGCATAGTAATGTGGCCCCCATTTCGTCGAAAGAACACAGTGTGGTCGGCGTTGATCTGCTGGTATCCCATACCTATCATAGCTCTCCTGAACCTGTCGAACCAAGCTCGAGGAGACTGCTTTAACCCATAAAGAGACTTCTTCAATCTGCAGACCCTGCCAACTGTCTCATCTGTGCCAAATCCTGGTGGTATATCCATGTACACCTCCTCCACTAGATCCCCATGAAGAAATGCATTCTTCACATCTAGTTGGTGTAGTTTCCACCCACCATTCACTGCCAGAGAGATCAAAGTCCGGACGGTGCTCATTTTAGCTACAGGTGCAAAAGTCTCATCATAGTCGATGCCATATGTCTGACTGTACCCTTTTGCCACCAAGCGTGCCTTGTAGCGCTCGACCTATCCCTCTGGGTTTTGCTTCACAGTGAAGACCCACTTGCATCCAACTTCCTTTTTCCCAGCTGGTAGTGGCACTAACTCCCATGTGCGGTTCTTGTCGAGTGCCCTCAGTTCTTCATGCATTGCTGCCTTCCACTTTGGGTCCCCTTTTGCTACCTGCCAACACTTGGGTATAGAGACAATGTCCAAAGATGCAATGAATGCTCCATATTCAGGTGATATGTTAGAGTAATTCATAGACTGGTCAATTTCATGTGGAAAGCCAAAACGATCAGGAGGATTTCCCGCATTACTGCGAGATGTCCTCCTTAATGTCTGTGTGGAAGAGAGAGGAAACATATCACCTGAGTTTGTGGTGTCTGGTGTAGGTGTCTCAGGAGTCGGAGAAGGACAGGACAAGGAACTTGGCACGAGTGGTGTAGACATAGGTACATTCACCTTTCTCCTCCTCTGGTACACCCTCAACTCCCCCTGAGCCTGAGTTTCTCCTTCTCCTCCCTCTTCTACTCCTTCTACCTCACTTTCCTCTTCTTCTTGCAGCCTATTCTCAGCCGATTCTTTTCTCAAAACAGGACCCTCTAATTGAATCGGTCTCTCACCCTCACTTTTCTCCCCCTCTCGCCCTATTTCTCCACTATCTGGCGAGTCATAAAAGGGTGAGGTCACTCTCAAGGGGTAGTATGGCTCAGACTCGCGGAAAGTCACATCCATACTGACAAACACCCGCTTCTCTACTGGGCTCCAACACATGTACCCCTTCTGAGTTGGAGAATAACCTACAAAGACACATTTGACTGCTCTAGGGTCCAGCTTCCCCACTGTTGGTCTGTTGTCTTTTACGAAACACACACAACCAAACACTTTCAAAGGGAGAACTCCTCCATTATCACCCTTTAACATCTCACAAGGGGACTTCCAATCCAATATCCTCGAGGGCAGTCTGTTGATCAGCTGAGCAGCTGTCAAGACCGCTTGCCCCCACAAGTGTTTCGGGACATTCATCGATATCATCATACACCGAGCTACCTCTAAAAGGTGTCTGTTCTTCCTCTCTGCGACCCCATTCTGTGCCGGTGTATATGGACATGTAGTCTGATGCTGTATCCCCTGTGCAGACAAGTACTCCCCAAACGCCCTGTTGGTGTACTCTGTCCCATTATCAGATCTCAATACCTTCACTACTGCACTGTATTGAGTCTGAATCGCCTTGTGGAAGTCTTTGAAGCAAGTGAGCACATCACTCTTATTTTTCATCAAATACAACCAAGTAACACGAGAAAAACAATCAATAAAAGTCACAAAATATCTATAACTATTAATTGTATTTGCCGGACAAGGCCCCCATACATCAGAGTGAATAAGATCAAAAACCCCAGAACTCCTATTTCCAGAGCTACGATAAGAGCTTCTGGTGTGTTTCCCTAACTCACAAGCCTCACAAACTAACTTTTCTTTATTTTCCCTTTCATACAATGAAGGGTACAACAGACTTAAGACAGTAAATGAAGTATGCCCCATACGCTGATGATGCCGTAGTAACACCTCCTCTACGGTCATCCCAGAACCTCTTACTCCTGCCCTCTCTACTAAGGATGTCAGCGCTGAATCTATCCCCTCTCTATCCATGTACCACAATCCTCTATGCCAAGTGCCAGTTCCAAGTCTCCGGCCCGTCCCCTTCTCCTTGAAGATCACCTTGGGAATATCAAAAGAAACAACACAATTTAGTTGGAGGATAATAGCACTGATAGACAATAGATTCACTGGAAATGAGGGAGCATGCAATACATTGGACAAAGTCACTAAATCGGTACATTTAACCGTACCCTTACCAACCACAGGCTGGGCTGTGCCATTCGCTGTCTGAATACTTTCTGGAGTGCTCAAGTGAGTATAATAAGAGAACTCACTAGAAGCCCCTGTCACATGTCGAGATGCACTAGAATCTATGATCCATTCTAGTGCTCTGGTGGGAGGTCTAGAGGCAAGAGCATGTGCAATACCTGTGGCGGAATAAGCAGAAGAAGCAAAATTACCCATGGTGTCAGATGTGGATGTCTCGTCTGACATGCTCCTCTTTCCCCCATCACCTACCATTCTCTGCTTTCTCTTCAGCATCTCGAAGAGCTCATGCTCCTCCTCAGTGAAGCCAGCGAAGCCTGTCTCCTCCTCCTCCGGTGGATCTACCATCAGATGTGCCCGGTAGCCTCCACCTCTGCCTCCTCTACGGCCCCCACGTCCACGGCCACGACCTCCAGACTGTCCTCGCCCACCTGTCTCTCTCTCCTTAGGTGGCTTAGGACAAGCCTTGCTCAGGTGCCCCACTTCTCCACAGTTGTAGCACTTGCGAGTCTCCCCCTGAACTCCCGTCATACCTGAGTTCGAGACTGTCAAGGCTGAACGCATCCCCGCACTTCCATTAGTTTATGAGTGCAACTTCATGCGACTCTCCTCCTGCATCATAGCCGCAATTGCCTCGTCCAGTGGGGGGATCTTCGCTTGAGCAAGGAGCACTGATCTCCTCTGATCGAATGCTTGGTTGAGATGTTTCAAGAATCGCATAGTCCTTCCCATCTTTCTTGCATTCCGGATCATTGCAACTTTTCCTCGGCGAGAAGTGGTCATAGTCTGCCCATAGTCTCTCTAGATCTACGGCATACTCCTGGATCGTCCTATCTCCCTGAACCACCTCATCTATCTGGTTCTGAATCTGGAATACTCGCATATTGTTCTCTGTCCCCGCATAGGTCCTCTTCAGTTTGGCCCATATATCCGGCACACTTTGGAGGCCATCAACTGTCACAGAGATCGATTGTACCATCGAGTTGAGCAACCAGGTACACAGTAGCGCATGTGTGGATCTCCAATCCTCCCGCTCAGCTGTGTCCTGTGCTGGCTCACTCTTCTCCCCTGTCAACCACCCATCGAGGCGCTTACCCTGAAGTGCCCATATGATCCGTCGTGACCAGCTCAGATAAGTCCCTGGTCCATCAAGTTTTATGTCCACTGGTGGGAGATCCAACTTCGTCTATGGTTGGCCCGATATCGAGGTATTCACCCCCTTAGAGTCTCTCAAGAACTGAACCAATGTCTTCACATCCTCTGACTCTAGCTTTTCGATAAGCTTCTCCATTGATCACTCACGAGGATCCAAGTCTATACGTGACTTCCTTCCTCTTCTTGATCCGACTTGATCTCGACCTTCTTCACCAAATCACACAAGTTACATCAAACAACACAATAGCAAAAACTCATTGTCTGGAATTACTGTTCACTTTACTGTTCACGGTACTGTAGCATGCGGATCGCGGTACTGTAGCATGCGGATCCTTCTGTAGACCCGTTACTGCTCACCGATACTGTAGCATGCGAATCTGTTACTGTAGCACGCGGACCCGTTACTGTAGCACGCGAAAAAACTGCTCAAACTGGACCCCGCTGTTCCAGTTTTTCTCGCTGGACCAAACTGCAGCCCATCAACTCTCACTCCTCATGGGGCTGTGGGGAACGACCCCCCCACGCGGGTCACTGAGAGGGTGCCTCCGCCTCTGGTGTGTGCTGGCGGAAGAGAGGAACGAAGGTTGGTGGAGGCGGACCTTCTCCTTTGATTCGCGTAGCCTAGACGGGAGGGAAGAGAGGAGCGAACAGAGAAGAACGAAGGGAAGGGGGGTGCGGCTGTGCTCTGATACCAAAAAGTGATTCAAAACCTAATTGTTTATTTCAACAGTTGGGTATATATATATATATACCCGTTTACATATAGGTCCCTCTACTCTTGTATAATTACTCTTTTACAATATAACCCCTAATACAACTTTAAATCTCAACAACAATCCCCGCGCTGCTCCGAGCGCAATTTGGAATCTTCTATTCCAATTCAAACAAGTAGAACTTCCTCGGAATAGTTGTATATTTAGTGATCCATTCCCCATGTTATCATAAACTAGTAGCCTTTTGTCCCCCTCACAACAAAAACCCCTCAAACGAACTAGATTACATGTTGAACAATGCCAATTGTGTCCACTTCACTTCGGAATTGTTTTTCCCCTAATTGGAGAACCCCATCCAGCCTTTTCACTGCAACAGCTAAGGAATTTGGTAATGTTCCCTTAAACACTGAACCAAAACTCACTACTAGAATAATCGTTTTTTGCATGCCCGGCACCAGTTTTTTGCATGGTTGTGATGGCTCATGCAAAAGAAATGGCGTTTGTTGACTTTTTAAACTTGTTGCATGCAAATCCCCATGTAACAGGTATCGCATGCAATTGTGTGAAGCGCAACCATGCAACTGTGTGATGTTCGGCCATGCAAATAAGTTTTGAAGGTCAGATATTATAATTAATTCGAGGTCCATGCAACAACTCAACTCCATGGACATGCAACTACTTAAAAACTTAGTAGTTACTATATTTAATTAAGGTCCATGCAACAACTCAACTCCCTTCTCATGCAATTACTTAACCACTTAGTAGATATTATATTTTATTAAAGGTCCATGCAACTGCTTAACTCTGTGCCATGTAAATAGTCCACTATCACTCGCATGTAAATAGTCTGGACTGAAGTTCGAAACAATTGCATGGGCTTAACCATGCAATAGTTTACTTACTGGACACAGATTCATTTCTGTTTATTTGATATCTCCTTTTCAATGAAGCTTTTAATTAAAATTCACAACAGCACAAATAATAGCAGTATATAGTAATTCAATACTTTGATAACTTAATTAAATTCTTGCATTTAGAACAAACCTTCCAAAATAATGGAGGAACAAAAACAATTGTACAAAAGATGTATCAACACACATACAACTTTTGATTAACCAATATTGAAACTCTTGAACAGAAGCATATCGAGGTCCTAGAAACCAAATTCATCCTCATCTTGGTCCATGTCCAACTCTTCGTCACTTGAAAGTTCAATTTGGTTGATCTCTTCCTCATCCTCATCCTCATCCTCATCTTGCGACATTGCATCGTCTACTAGCTCGAACTCACCTTCAAGAGGGGCCAAACCATCCCAATCAAATTCTTCGCCATTTGAAACCTCAATTGCATGATCCGGCATTTCATCTTGGAAAAATTCTAGGTTAGCATCGACTTCGTCATCGGCACGAAACCTCCCCTTCGCGCTAGTTTTCATTGCCACCCACCATTGTTGTCTTTCAACTTTATCCGATGCGTAAGGAAGGTAGAAAACTTGGATTGCTTGAGGTGCCAATATAAATGGTTCATAATTTTTAAGACGAGAAGCATGTTTAACCTCCACAATTCCATGTTGGTTGTCCACCCTTACACCATTTGTTATGTCAAACCAATTACACTTAAAAAGAACGACCTTGTTGAATCCATCATAATCTAGCTCAATTACCTCTTGGAGAAGTCCATAGTAGTCTTGTGGTGTGTCATTTCCATCCCACTCCCCTTTAATGCAAACACCGCTACTATTTGTTGACTTGTTTTGCCCATATGCTTCCGTGTGAAATCGAAAGCCGTTAACTTCATATCCACCGTAGCATTTCACTTGTTTTTGTGGCATGAGTGCAGCCTTTCGGATGTAGAGGTCGCAATCACGATCGGATAGTACCTTCTTCCGTAGCCAATCTGCGAACCTATCTTCACGAACTTTGTCCAATTGCTGTGCCGATCTGGCTTGTCCAGAGTTTAGAATGCATGCATCAAACTCTCTACACATTCAAACATGTCAAAATACAAGAGATTAAGGTTGTGTTTAGAATAGGTACTTTTGAAATCATCAAAATAAACATGTCATAAGATTGTACCCTAGAAATTTATTTTTTATTTCTGGACAATTGAGGATGACATATGTGTGTGCAGCTTTAAATTCCTTCTCATCGAGAGTCCTTCGGTCCGACCGTGTCCAAAAACGTCCCGCATTATCAAATATCGATAGGCGTCTCCGCGGAGGGTTACTCGTTCCAACCCCTTGTTGCTTAGTTTTAGAATTCTCCGCAAAATAACGAGTGCAAAATGAACCAATTTCTTTAACAATTGTTGCCTCGACGATTGAACCCTCGACACGCGCCTTGTTCGTGACCTTCTTCCTCTGTTCTTTGTTTCGTCTGTAACAATTACAAGTGTTTAGATATGGAAGCAACAAGTGAATCACAAAGAAAGAGATTAAGAAAACACACACCTTTCACATGCATACATCCATCGAGCCCCTACCGGTCCACCCAATCTAGCCTCTTCACACACATGGACCACAAGATGCTCCATAGAATCGAAAAATGCCGGAGGGAATATCTTTTCCATTTTGCACATTGTGACCGCAATATCCTTTTCTAATTGATCGATACGGGATGGATCAAGCTCCTTGGCACAAACCTCTCTAAAGAAGCTTGAAATCTCGCACAAAACATCCCATACGTAATCAGGGACAAAGTCTCGAAATGCAACCGGAAGAAGTCGCTCCATGAACACATGCAAATCATGGCTTTTTAGCCCATTTAATGTGTTTGTTTTGAGGTTTACACATCTTGACCAACTCGATGCGTATCCATCGGGGAACTTGACATTCTTCTTGAGCCAAATTAAAACCTTCCTCTTATTTTGTGGAGAGTGTGAAGGGAGCCTTTGGGTTTTGCATTTTTCCGGGATGATCCGGGTACGGTATTAGATTATGAATGGAACGATTGCAAAGAAGAGCCAAATCTTTCCGCGCCTTTTCATTATCCTTGTTTTTGGCCCCCATGCCTAGAACTGTGTAAATCAAATTTTCCGCGAAATTCTTCTCCACATGCATCATGTCAATGTTGTGTTGCAACAAATTGTCTTTCCAATACGGCAAGCTCCAAAAAATACTCTTCTTTGTCCAATGGTGGGTGACACCATAACCTGGAAACTGGTCAAGGCCAATCTGTTTACCCCATTTCATCCTCCCTAGTTTATTTACCATCGCTAGCCGCTCCTCTCCCGTTATTTTTCGTGGTGGTCGATCAAAATCTACCATACCTTTTTGGAAATTATTCTTATCGCGACGAAATGGGTGATCTAGAGGCAATAAGCATCTATGACAACCCCACCATGTAAATTTCCCACCATACTTTAGTCGGAATGCCTTTGTTGCACCCAAGCAATGAAAACATGCTAATCGGCCTTTAGTACCCCACCCACTTAGCATCTCCAATGCGGGGTAATCGTTTATCGACCAAAGAAGTGTTGCTTTCATTGTGAAATTCTCTTGTTTAGACACATCCCATGTAACCGCTCCATCCTTCCACAATTTGTTCAATTCATCAATTAAAGGTTCAAGAACAATGTCAATGTCCCGACCCGGATGCTTAGGTCCCGGAATGACAAGCGCGAGAAACATGGTATCTTCTTTCATTATCATTCCGGGTGGTAGGTTATACGGAAAAACTAAAACCGGCCAACAAGAATATGGAGATGCATTTGAGGTGAATGGCATGAACCCATCCGTCGTTATCCCCAACCAAACATTTCTCACATCTTTAGCAAATGATGGATATTTCCGTGCGAAGTGCTTCCAAGCCTCACCATCTGCGGGGTGCACCATAATTCCGGGCTTCTCACGAAAACCTTCCTTATGCCATCTCATTTGGACCGCATTGAAGTGGGTCATGTACATCTTTTGCATTCTTGGGGTGATAGGTAGATAACGAAGTATCTTTTGTGCAACCGGTTTGGCATTCGTATTTGATCCCATTGGCTTATATCTCGGTGTATGACATACATCACAACTTGTCTTGTCCTCTCTATCCTTATAGTAGAGCATACAAAAGTTTGGGCATACGTCTATATTCTTATGCTCCATGCCGAGCGGCTCGACCAATCGATTGGCTTGATAGAAGTTTTCCGGCATTTTTCCACTAGGGGGAAGCACGCTTTTGATAAGACTCATCATCCCATCAAAGCATTTTTGGCTCAATTGATGTTCCGACTTCAATGCGAGTGCTTGTGTAACGGCCGATAAGATTGTGTGTGATTTGCATTTCAATTGGCCCGTCATGTTCTCTTCCCAAAGCGGTGTATCCGATGCGGCCATCATGTCGAAGAATCTTTTGGCCATTCCGGTAGGTGTATCCTCCTCCCAATTGAAATCTTGCCCAGCGGCTGCCCTTACCATATCCGCTCCCACTTGATAATTGTCATTGATCAAATCTGATGGTGGATGGTGTGAGACATGTTGAGATGTCTCCTCACGTTCCTCTCCGTGTGCGTGCCAAATTTCATATCCAGGACGAAAGCCGGATTGGTAAAGATGCATTCTCACGGTTTGCAATTCTTTGGTGTTGAGGTTTTCACATTTCATACATGGACATAAGATACATTCCTTGCCATTGAGGAGAGTCACAACCGAGGGGTCGGATTTCGCTAAATCAACAAATTCTTTCACACCCTTTATGAACTCGGGTAGTATCTTTCCATTGACATTTAGTCGATTATACATCCATCTACGATCCGTTGCCATTTAACTATTAAATTGTTGGACAAGAGGTATGAGTTAGCAAACATCAATTTTTTACTGTGAATAATAGAAATAGGGTATAGGTTTTGATAAATGTAGGACAAATTAACAAATCCCGGGACCGGTGTCAAATAATGACGTACCTCACTCTCTAAAAACGATTTGATATACAATGCCATTACAAGGAAAAAAACGAGCTCAAAAGAGTACTTACCTCACTCTCTAACCTCCAACGAACTGCAGCTCCCTTCTATGGTTCAGCGGATTAGAAAGACTCCAAGGGGTTTTCTCTGATCTTGGAATCTTGCGGCCAAATCACTAGCTAAAGACACGCTTTTTGGTTGGCTTTTTTGGCGGAGACACTATGACCTATTTTGCGGAGAGACCAAGTGTAAAAACGATTGATTAGAACAATGAAAACGACCTTTTGGGGTAAAATTACAGAGAGCAATTATTTTTTGTATCGGACTGCCAATGTAAATGATGGTACATCCTTTTGGGGAAAATTTTTTTTTCTTGGCGTACCCCCAGTGTACGCATCATATTAAACTGCACCCTATGTATACCCCTTCTGAGACATACACAATAAAAGAAAATGAAGACATGGAAAAGTTAAGAGCACATAGTTTTGACATAAGGCTCACATCCTACTTACTGTCTTCACATCCTACTTAGAAATTAATTAACATAGTTTGACAAATCACTATACAGCATCCAATACATCACAGTAAACACATCACATCCTACTTAATATTATTACAAATTACTGCTTCAATCTTGATCATGTGACTGCAGTGGATCGTCTCCCCCTCCCCCCCCGCTGGCTCCCCCACCATCATTTGCCTTTGATGATCCCCCCTAAAAAGCAAGGAGAAAATGTTTGTTAACAATGATTGAAACATACTTAGTTGTTTTCATAAATGAGGCAGGATTGAGGTCAGGAACTTACGTGAAAAGTTGTAAGAGGCGCTCCAGTCCGCTTGAAGAGCTCTGCAAATAATTTTTTGTTTTGTTCCTCCTTCTTCTTAAACTCACGGTCTGCATTGTGTCGGGCCTCTTGGGCAGCAATGTCAGCCAATAACCTCCTTCGTTCAGCTGCCACCTGAGACTTAATCATCACTACCACCTGAGACTTGGTGAATGTTGTACTCTCATCTTCAGCCGAGGTGGCAGTGCTCTTGGCATGATCCGACAATGTAGCATCCTCTTTAGCCAATTCTTTGTTCCCTTTGCATGTTCTCGACCGGTGTCCAAAGCCGAACAAGCGGCCTTTAGCATCCTCTCCATCAACGGCAATATCCCATAGATCCTCGTCAGACATACGTGCATTGTAATTTTCCTTCAAATCCTCATATAGAGCCTGCATTTGACAAATAAGAATTCTAGTTTTAGTAATCACTTTTTGGGAATGAATTGGTTCAGGTCAGAGTGTAAGGGTACCGGGGATTTATAACAAAAGGGATAAAAGTAGGTTACCATTTTTTCTTCTGCCTTTTTGTTTACGTACACCTTTCTAGCGTGCGTCTCCTTCGTGTGAATACGATCGAAAACCTCCTTCAGAGTGACAGACGATCCCTTCTCAGATTCCTGCAGTTACAACATTTGTTAATGAGTTTTAAGTAATTAATAAACATAAAATTTGTCAATGGAAACCTACAAAATATAAAATAAAAGGTACCATCTTGCACTTGTGACGAAACAGTGACCTGGAACCACCCAGGTGATGGATGACCGACCCATCCTTTGTTTTGTTATTCCAGTTGGTGGATGACATTTTATCCCATTTATCCTTTGACCAAATAAGACACAACCCCTTCCAGTGTTGCGGATTCTTGCACCACTGAGGCGGGAAGTCTCTCCACAGTAACTTGTCCTCTGTGTATTTCTTTGTGTACTTGCCTCTCAGTACTACCAACTCACGACTGTATGCATCTGCTGCAATTGTCTCAAAGACTTGCAGACAGCGTTTCAAGCTTTCCCCCTCCCCCCAAGAATAACTCTGCAAGAATTTTTTGAGTATTTCCAGCCTCGCCTTAACGGGAAACATATTGTAAGTCCTATATGGACCCGGCATATTCTCCAAAGTTAGGACCCTTATCGTGGCAACCACCCTTGTGCAAAGAGGAAGGGATGTGAACTCCGCATCACCGACAACAAACAATTGAGGTCTACTGCCAAAATGTGATGGTTTACGACCCTTGGCCATACCTCGGCCCCGCCTCACATCAGACTTCTGCCCCCTTACCCTCCTTCTTTTCGCCTGGCCCTCAGCCCCTGTGGCATTCTCATCGTCGAGTTCCCTTCCCGAGGCATCCAGTGCTTCCTCACAGTCACGAAGTGCAATGCGTTTGCACCCTCTCTTACCACCATCGTCATCCACGACCGCTGGATGTGTGCTATCCTCCTCTGAATCAGCTGTGTCTTCCTCGTACTCTGACTCTCCCTGCTGAGTGGCATCAGACTCGGGCCAATCATCCCATTTGGGATCACCGGCCTCCGGCTGTAGCGGTGAATTGGGGACTGAATTGGGGGTTTCTGACAATGAAAAACATATTAAGAAATATAAATTCTGACTTTCATCCAAAGGAAACCAGTAGGGAAAGAAACCTCAATTATGTAACTCAGCAGGTTTTATTTTTCTAGATTGTATCAAATTGTGAGATATAGGAAGGGTTCAAGTGAACTTTCTTATTGGAGGATGGATACACACAATGATTTAACTCATATTTGAGGCAATAGACATGACAACTCAATTACAAAAACAAAGCAAAATTTATTAAACTGTACCTTTGCTCGATGAGTCAGATGTTGATGAGCCACGGCCTCTTTCGGTCATGTCATGTTGTTGAACCACCGGGTTGGGGGTGCCCGACTTGGGGGGTGTTCCTACAATCAAAATGAAAGCCCATTAGAACATTCATCTTTATTCTAACATTTTCAATCTATCTATCCTTCTCATCTTTATTCTAACATTCTAAAACTATCTATCAATCATTAACTATTCCTTAATAAACATTAAGGCTTGTAGAGTTGGTCATCTTAAATTAATGTTCTCTTTTTCTCAACCTAGCTCTATCCAGTGCACACTCAAGAGCGAATTGCTATTAGTCTATTACTAATCTGATTAGAGCATGAATTTGTAGACAAGAAAAAGTTGATAAAATGAAATGAAAATGGCCTCAAGGATTAAAAAGATATTTCCTAGTAAACTATTTATTATTATTGTTTTTTGGTGGCATTAGTTCTCTTTTGATGTCTGAAATCTAATTAAAGGCTAAAGTGCCGCCAAAAGATACATCAGAACTCGAAAATTATGAAAATCAAAACAAGAATAAGAAAATTGTGATATATATATATTTAAGGATAAAAGCATGGTTTTATATTTTTTACCATTATAAGAAACCCTTTTTTTTTGTGACGCGAACCGACTTTTTTTGTGATATCTTGTATTGTTTTTTCCCTTGTATAATTATTGCAAACTGTAGGTTGTAAACAATTAAACAATGGAATATAATGAATGGTAAAATAAATCATCAATTCCAGCATCAATTCCAGCATCAATTAAACAATGAAATATAATGAACGGTACCTTGGTCAGCTTGTGACGGATCTGGCTTGTTGAACCTCGATGAGCGGCGGGTGGGGCTGCACGTGCTCGACCTGCTGCGTTTGGCTCGGCCTCTGACTGTGTTAGGCGGTGGGTCAGCAGGTTGGGAATCCTCTGACGGTGGAGGTGGCAAGTCATGGGCAACATGCAGTGGATTATGCAGAGGCACAGTTGATTCAGGTTGCTTGGGGGGTTCTGACTTAGAGGGTGCTGACATGGAGGGTGCTGACATGGAGGGGTCTGGCTCTACCTCTTGCTGAAGTATTGGAGGTGGCACATCGCGTTGCACAGTTTCTGCTGCGACAGAGGGCTCAACCGGGGGTCCTACAACCAAATTGGAGACCACTATTATAGCTTCAGTGGTATTACCCTATATCTTTTTATCATCTAAATTGAAGAATAGATACATAATTATACACAATAAAACTGCACCCTATGGTTTGGACTTGTACTGTTCTGACTTGTACTGTTCACTATTTCTATTAATGCCTAAGTGCGAATTAATTATCTTCTTCTTTATTGATAATATAAGCAAAGACTGCATTTAATTATCAAGGGTAAAACTGGTATCAAGACAAAAACAGATTCTTCAGCACTTAATATAGTGTTTTCAGACCTGAAAGTAGCATCGCCCTTACAAAATAATCCTTGCTTAGTAGCTTAGTTTGTCAAGAATTCTAAAATTACAGCTCTAAAATGTATAAGACGGTACCTTGGTCAGCTTGTGACGGATCTGGCTTGTTGAACCTCGATGAGCGGCGGATGGGGCTGCACGTGCTCGACCTGCTGCGTTTGGCTCGGCCTCTGACTGTCTTGTCAAGTTGCTGTGCCGGTGGTGGATTAGGCATTGGCACAGCTGCTGGGGTCTCGGGTGTGTTTTGCGGTGGGTCAGCAGGACCCGAATCCTCTGACGGTGGTGGCATGAAGGGCTTGGGGGGTTCTGACTTGGGGGGTTCTGACATGGAGGGCATGGAGGGCATGGAGGGTGGTGGCATGGAGGGCATGGAGGGTGCTGACATGGGTGGTGGCATGGAGGGCTCGGGTGGCGGTGGGTCAGCAGGCATTGGCACAGTTGCTTCAGGTTGCTTGGGGGGTTCTGACTTAGAGGGTGCTGGCATGGAGGGCTCAACCGGGGTTCCTACAATCAAATTGGAGACCACTATTATAGCTTCAGTTGTATTACCCTATATCTTTTGAGGGGTATACATGAAATTCCCCCTTTATTTAAGACAAGAATTCTACAATTACAGCTCTAAAATGTATAAGACGGTACCTTGGTCAGCTTGTGACGTATCTGGCTTATTGAACCTCGATGAGCGGCGGGTGGGGCTGCACGTGCTCAACCTGCTGCGTTTGGCTCGGCCTCTGACTGTCTTGTCAGGTTGCTGTGCCGGTGGTGGATTAGGCATTGGCACAGCTGCTGGGGTCTCGGGTGTGTTAGGCGGTGGCAACTTGGGTTGGGGATCCTCTGACGGTGGAGGTGGTGGTGGCACATCTGCTTGGGTTTTGTCGGATTTATTGAGCCTTGAACTTTTTCGGCGATATGAAATCGTGTAATTATTGTCATCCATGTATTCTGTGATTAATAAGAATTTAGTGTGTTAACTACAAGCAACAAAAGTGTAATTGAAATATATGTACTCTATTGAAATCAAGAAATTAGTGAAATCATGTAATTATTGTCAGCCATTTATTCCACCAAAAGTGTACTGGAATGCATGGCAAATACTAATCATCCTAATATAGCAAACCCTAAACCCTAAAATTCAGGAAATTCAGGAACTAATTTATTAGCAAACCCCTAAACACCTGAACCTTGCCGGGATCTTGAACTAATTTAGCAAACCCCTAAACCCTAAAATTCAAAAAAATCAGGAACTTCACAAATAACTAAACCCTAAAATTCACCACAGATTTCGGGTGGGGGTGGGGGTTGGGGGTTGGGGTTTGTTAGATCTATGGTACTTACCACTTGACGGCCGATCCCTCCTCCGATATCAGATCGATCGACACTACAAAGACTTGGGTAACTCCGATAGGCGACGGCGACGGCGAGGGAGACCTTTGAAGATGCGACTTGGGTAAACTCCGATAGGCGACGGCGCGACTTGGGTAAACTCCGATAGGCGACGGCGCGACTTGGGTAAACTCCGATAGGCGACGGCGACTCAGCGAGGGAGACCTTTGAAGACGAAGGGTTTGTGGGAGAGCGACGGCCAGAGTGTTTGAGAGAGAGGAAGGGCTTACTGTGATGGAGTGGGATTTCAAAAAAATACGCTAAGTCCTGAAGTATTCTCGTGAGCATTAAGTGGGGAGAAGCTCTTTTCATGCACTCTGTGGTAGCGGAATCTAAAGTACTATATCGAGACCGTTCGATTAGGATCTGACGCGAATTATGATGGATAATGTGTATCAAGAAAGGCCCGATCAGAACGGAAATATTCTATTACCTTAGAGAAAGACGTGCTGCATTTACTTGGGAGACCTACCCACTCGGTGCTCTTTAGCATCAGGTACCGTATACTTAAGTTTTAATCGGAACGGTTTGATCAAATCCTAGCACGATCATTGAAGCACCATATGCAACGTCTAGGGTCAGATTTAATAGTATATGTTGCGTTATTGCAGAGTGTATTCACCCTATACCAATATACAATTTCAAATCATTATATCACGTCCATTTATCGCCAATCGGACGGCACAAGAGTTGCAGCTGTGATGAATATGTACTGGAATGTACATAAACTATTTTGAAAAAATACGAAAATGCCTTTTTTTGGTTTTATTACAACACATCTGGCCAAATAATAATTAATAACATAATTTTATAGACTTTCATATTTTTTTAACCCCTTCAAATGTTAAAAACAAAATTGGACCGTCCATTTTGTCTCCAATTTTGAACGGTCGATTTGCGATGAAATGACTCAAAATTTATTTTAAAATGATCAAGAGTTAACATAGAACCTAGTTAGCACAAAATATAATAAGTTATGTTGTATATTGGTTTCGATCCACCGCAAAGTATTTATAGCCATTTGATGCTTCGATGTTCTGTCGAGTGGATGGAGGGGTGAATAAAACCTTTACTTGATGAAACTTTCCCGCAAGACATTAAATACAGTGTTCTTCGATTCCAACGGTTCCGATCGATCTCCGGGACCATTATTTTATTACATATTCATTTCCCCTTCCATCAAGAGTGTATGTTTCATATTGATACATAGAAGATGTCATCATATATATGCAACTCACATTTAATTGCAATACTAAATTTTAGGTATAAAATCATCTTACTATGAAATAAATTACAACATTGTTATTCATTATTGTATAACTATTATTATTATTATTATTATTATTATTTTCATTATTTCTTTAATTATAACATTGACATTAATTCTCACTAAATACATAAAATACTAATCATATACTATTATGCATCAAGAAACAAGGAAATACAATAATAATTTTTTAATTAAATCTACACATTCAACTTAAGAATAACAAACAAAATTATTAAATTTCTGAAATAAAATATACAATGACTTATATTAATGACCTACAAGTATTCATCATATTAATCACAAATTAAATATATATTTTCAGATCAAGTTGCTGTGTACTTAACCCATTCAACAAGGATTTTGAATGAAACTTCAAAGAGAGCTACTTCATCTACTGGAAGCGCAAATCTGACTCAATCCAAAGGAGACCGACTACTCTGCGCGTAGCCATTACCACTCTGTATGTAATCCAACTTAGGCGCTACACTGAAATTTCATTTCCCCCCATTCTCAATTTTGGGCGCCCGCTCACGCAGTCACGCACCTTGAGTTTCCGATCTCTGTGATATCTGATACCTTGAGTTTCCGATCAACAAAAATCTCAACCGTTCATACACAATTTGCAATAATCTCAAATTTGGAATGCTATCTAGGATCAGGACACGATGGTTGCACAAATAATGGTGTATCTCAGAGGATTAGTGCCACAGGGTTATTTTGCTCCTTTACCACATCGATTTGGTCGAGAGAAAACATAACCAGCCGCCATTAACCTCCTCTCTTACCAAGAGAAAATTTTGCCTTTCACCATCTGAGAAAATTTCGCAAATTTTTGCAGCAAGGAAGTCTCACAATCTCTCTCACTTCCACTGCGCCCTAATCTGAGAAAGACATTAGGTACTGATCTCTCCTTAATTACTCAATATCTTCCTCTTATTTTCCTTTTGATTAGAGAATGTTGGAATTGAAGTAATGAAAGAATTATGTGCCAATCTGGGCATATATGTGTAAATTTGACCTAATTTGTTGGGATTTAAGCTAATTGTACAAGCAATTGGAATTTAGGCAAATTCTGTGACTGTGCAATGGTTGCTAATTTTGTACAATCAAATTTTTGTATTTCTCTTCAATGCAACTTTTTAGTTATTGGGAAACCTTTCAGCAAGACACATTATTAGGGAAGCTTTCAGGGCCAGTCTAATTTAACAAACCTAGATTTTATAATTATCATATTGGAATTGGTCTTAAGGTGTTTGATAAAATGCTCAAGTCAAAGTTTCCCTTCTGTTTTGGTCTAATTTCACTATTTATGCTTTGGTGTATGTATTACGTGTTTATGTAGAACATTTTCTCAATTTTTTCTTCCACAGACCATACTTATGCCTTCAAGATAATACATGTTGAACTAGCTAGTTCGATGAAAATTTACTATTTAGACCTTAAATACAATTCATATTTTTTCATTAACACTTCTTCTGGTTTATATAATACACATCAAAAGACTGATAGTCACCAAAAATTTTCAGCATGAATTTAAGTTATTGGGAAAGCTTCCTGTAGTTATTACATTGTAGTTACACATCAATAGGGACTAATTTATGTTATTGGGAAAGTTACTTGTTATTACACATCAACAGGGACTAATAATTAGTTTCATTTTTACCCTTTATTTTTATACAATTGTAGTTACTTATTTTCTATTGTTGGTAGTGACAATCAATAAGTAATTGTACTTCACATATAGTGAAAATTCCTTATTTAATTTTCCAATATGATTTAATTTTACCTTTTTTTCATATTTCTCATAGTTGTTACTTTAACACAATTGTGTAATTCATATTTAGATCAAACATCCAATTTGTAGATAACAGCTTCGTTTTCTCCTTTCCGGTAAAAGACAAATGGGTCGTCCCAAGAAATCTCAACTAACAAGGGCAAAAGCTACCAAATACGGCAAGGGGAAACGTAGTACAGCTCCTACACACTCGGTGCGTGGTGGCAGTTTGAATGATTCCCTGGAAGTTGAAATTACACCGTCTCAACCTCCAAAGAAGAAGGGACGAGGCGCTGGAGAGATAAGGCCGGTGAAAGAGGATATCGCTGACCGACCAGTGATATGGCGAGTTGGACCACACGAGTTCAGCTGTGCAAAAAGTGCAAATAAAATTACAGCAACAATCACTAGGCTTGCCCTAAAATACATGCCTGCACCATTTAGATCTTTTCACAGCTTCGATAAGACAATAAAGGACAAAGTGGAGAGGGACTTTTTGGTAACCTTTTTTTTATATTCATGCTTACCGATCACATACTACTACATTAATTTATCGGCTTTTAACTTATTGTATATGGTGTAATTCTGGTACTGTGATGGAATTGGGTTAGGCATCCAAACAAAGCAACATACAGGAAATGAAAAGGTCAAAATAACAAAGGGATAGGTTCAATTTCTAAATAAAGAACTATTGATTTCAAAATGGAGGGAGCATATAAGGGTGCTATATAAAGTTCCCTTGACTGTCTGAAATAGGATTCCAATGTCTTGTCAGCAATCGTTCTTTATTTAGTAATAACCTTCCCAAATATGCTTGAAATATGGCTTTCTAAACAAGGTTCCCTTGGCTGTAATAAATAAGCCTACATCGTGGCCAAGGGCTGTCAGTAATAGGGTTTCTCATCAAATAATTACATTTTGAAGAGTAAAAATTAGATGATGCTTTATAATCTTCTTGAATGTAGGAGAGATACACATACCACGAAGATGAAGATGTTGACTGCTGTCGTGCAGTACTCGATGCCATAGCAGCCAAAAGGTATTGTGAGGAGCTGGGTACAGCAAGGAGGAATCGTATTAAAAAATACAGGTGGGACATTGTTTCTTGGAAGACCGATGTGCCGCATTGGTCTGTAGTGCCCGAATTTTGGCGAGGTCTTTGTGATATCTGGTTCACAGAAGAGTGGCAAATGGTCAGTAAACGAAACCAGTTAAACCGCACCAGCTCTGGTGGTACGATCTCCCACTACGCTGGATCAGCTAGTGCTCACCAACATTTTGAGAAACTGGTATTCTGAACACTTACGCTCCAATATTATAATTATTTCAACATTAAACATTCATCTAACATTTAATTATCAAACTTGCTTTTCATCTACAGACTAAGCTGTTCAATGGGAGAAAGCCAACCATGGAGGACCTTTACATCCATATGCACTGTGCAAGAGAAAATGGCGTATCACCGGTTGTGGCTCAAATTAGTACGGCCAAGGAGGGTGTGGCTGAAGATAATGAAAACAGTGATGGTAATAGGGAAGTGGATCCAAGCTGCGAGGAGAGTACAATGGAGTTCGATATCAATACCTTGCAATTTACAAACACGGAAAAGGAAAATGTTTATGTAAGTTCAATTTACAAACACTGATTACCATTACAAATATAAAGGACTGGTAAGATGAAACATGTGGAAAGGGTAATTAAAAATGATGGAAGGGTAATTAAAGATGAAGGGTAAGGATGGAAGGGTAATTTAATATTAAGGGTAATTTAAGATGAAAGGTACATGTACAAAATTATTTGCCTCAACCCATTTAGCATGTAATGCCCACAATCCACAAAATACAAATCCTTTTCCAATTGGATTATTTTCGGCATTCCTCATATAAGAGCTTGATACTGGTCACTACAGCAGGCTTAAGACACTGTCAATTTTATGTTAACTTAACAAATTCATTGCCATCTCATTTTCACAACATAAGTCTCGTGCCTCTTAGACATCTGCCTCTATATATAAAATTTCTCTTTCTCAATTTTCACTTTAATACATCTTTATCATATGTTCCAACTAATAGATGAAGGTTAAGGCAATGAAGGCTGATCAGGCCAATGCGGAATTGGACGAGAGCGCCTTATTTCTGACAGCCCTTGGCGGACCAAAACATGGCCGCGTTGTAGGCTTTGGAAGCGTGATAGCACCAATCAAAACAGCAAACAACCGAGACAGGCAGAACAACACCTCTTCTGTATCCGGGTTGACAAATTGTGGGCAGCAGGAAATCTTCACTAGGTCAGAAATGAATGCGATGATGGAAGAACGTGATCGTCATATCGCCGAGGAGCGTGCTCAGATGAAAAAGGATCAAGCACAGAACCTATTAATGTTCGCCCAATTGTACAAGACGATTGGGATCCAACAGCTTCCTTCACAGGTATGTCTTTACAGATTAGTGGCGAATATGGGTTCTTTCAAAACATCCGACTCCTTTTATAACATGGAAATAATGGCACATATTAGATTGCACTTTTTATAACAACAGCCTTTTAGAACAACTAATTACCTGTATTTTCACATTTTCTAACTTATGCACCAGCTACCACTTATGAACCAACAGCTGATGGTATAGTAGGAAATATGGGTTAGGTGCATGGTCCCACCTCTCAACTGATGGTAGTCACATCTACCAACTTCAGAAAAAAAATCTAAGTGATTTTAATGTTACAAATCTGACAGGATGATCTCACATCTCAACCATCTCAAGAAGTACCCTCACACCTGGAAATGGAATTCAACCAGGTAAGTACCTTTACAATGTTGGTTGAACAATGCACTTATTTAAGTTATTTTGTGGCATCAACTGCATCATTTGAAAAACAAGCTCAATGTAACTTGGTCCCCTTAATTGGTAATAGTACTGTATGATAAATAATAATAAGTTGTTCAGAGGCTTCAACTGCATAAATAATTGTTATAACAATAACATGTTCTAATATAACAATTTGATATACATAGGATGCTGCTGGTTCCATACAACCAAATCAGGGGCCTTTCCAAGCATTGCTGAGTTCTCGGAATGTACAAGAAATTGTCGGACATGATGCCGCAATGTCCGATTGGTTGGCCAATCAACCTTCAACATGAAGCAGGGAGGTCTAGTGTGGTTGGCAACGTTAAGGGTAAAGTATTTTGGTAATATTTTGGGTATATTTTGCAATCTCAGTGGGGGTTTGTTTTATTTTGTTAATGCTTGAAAGGTGGGTATATTTTGGTTATATATAGAAGTTACTCTTCTTATCTTCTTATCTTGGTAATTGTTTGAATGGTGTTGTTTTAGTGTCTTTATAATATTGGAAAAATGTATGATGATTATAGTCTGTTGGTTATATATCGAAGTTAATTACTCTTCTTATCTTGTTAGTTGTTTTCTATGTATGTACTCTTCTAGGTTTTTTATGTAAATCTTGTTCAATGGTAATCTGGGAATTGGTAAACAGTACTGGGTTGGTACCAAATTGGTACAGGGAGGGAGGATTGTAAAATTCGATTATGCTTTATTGCCTCCAAGTAACTCATTTTAGACGTCGCACTATCCACGCAAATATCGGTAATTTATGTGCATGCAAAAAGTGCAAATCATATCCTTGCAAATAGCCTGCCATGTAATAACTACATATTCTTCTAATAACGAAATCATCTTCCCATGCAAATAAACATATGGGGCCCACGTTAACTAGCCTTGCAAATAATCAAGTTTGTTGCCTTGCAAATAGTCAAGTTAACTAGCCTTGCAAATAGTCACGTTATTTATCCTTGCAAATAGTCAAGTAGGTCCCACGTTATCTCTCCTTGCAAATAGTCTAGTGGGTCCCGCGTTCTCTTGCCTTGCAAATACTATGGTGGGACCCATGTCCGCTTCCCTTGCAAATAGTATGATGGGACCCGCACTCTCTTCCCTTGCAAATACTCCAAACTGGGTCAACTCTCGAAGTAGTTGCATGGCTAGTTATTGCATGCTAAGCGTCATGTAACAGACTTTTTGCATGGCTGTCCTTGTAAATACTGACTATTTGTATGGAGGGTATTTGCATGGTTCCACTTGCATGTCTAAGGCCATGTAACAAGCCATTTCGGGGCTTGTTACATGCCTAAGGCCATGCAACAAGCCATTTTTTTTGTCATGCAATAAAAGATTATTCTAGTAGTGACTGCCCCCACCAAGCCTTTCGGAAAAATTATTTGTCATTCTTCGCAGATCACCATATCTAAATGCAACCAAGCCACTTTCTGATCCACTTGTGGCTAGAACAAACTTTCTCCTTTGGTAGCTTCTGGCCAACAAAAGAATAACAACAGTGAAAGCTAGAAAGCCTATGAGAGATCCAAAGATAACCCAAATAATCTCCTTTGTCATATGGCTTGGCTTCTTGAACTCAGATGCTGACAGACGAAGAAATAGAGTGTCTCTAGTGGAACTATCTGTTTCTTGATAGAGATTAAGCAAACTGCCGTACCAAATCGAGCAATTATTACTATTATATGCATATGCATTGCAAGAACAATTTTGGAGACATGCTCTTTCACAATCTTTTACACTAGCATTGTTTAACATATGTGGCTTATCTGGTAGGCTTATTCCTGATATTTCAAAGAATTTATCACTTTCTTCCTTGGGTGATGAACCATTTGTAATGCCACATTCCACGGGAGAGATCCTTTGGCAACCTTCACTTGAATCCCCAAGATCCCAATCTATGGAATTTACTTCTTTAAAACCTTTTACACAATTGCAATACGGTAAGCTATTTGTATCACAATTCCCAAAAGGACCACACAGAGCATAGACATCGCACTGTGCTTGTGGTTGAGTCCATAAAAGGATCCATTGTTGTGATTCCTCCAGCCATGTCATTTGCTTTATTTGTCCCGATAAATCCATTACAAACCTCGAAGTTATACTGTCGTCCTGCAATGAGTATGTGAAATAGCTCTCATTTTGATTTGAGACATACTCAAAGTTGTATAGATAATGTGAACTCATTTCTGGTAAATTACTAAATATTTTCCCAGTCCACTCACCACTTCTCCAGTAATATTTCGATTTGTTCCAGGATAGGAAATATTCACTAGAGCCATTTGGGTCTATCTCAAATGAGAAGATCCCTTCTGTCGGGTCATCAAAATTCTTCCATGAAACCAAGCTCTGTTGGCCCAATACTTTGCTTCTCCCAAATTTACCACCGGGCAACCATGTATTGGTCGGGTGATCCATGCTTTGCCACAAGTATGTGGCAGTTTGATTGGAACTATATTTTAACACAAGGTTCCCAGTATCTAACAATGTACAAATTGTGAAGTTTGAACTCAGAGAGGTCACATTTGTAGACCAAATATGATTCTTGTTATGATCCAAGAGAGCCATATTTCCAGTGGGTAAAATTCTTAGCTCACTAGTGTTTGGGTCAGAGATTGGTGCATTTCTGTTTGCAATCCAAACAGGAGTGAACTGGGACACCTTCTTGTACCAGATACCAAGGTAGTAATTTTGAGATAGTGATTTGTTACCTAACTGGAAGAAACCGAGCTCAAACTTTCCACCTTGAGAGCTTATAGTCTTGTTTCCTGAGAGAGAGCTGTTGAAGGAGATGTGATCTGACGCAAAAGTGGTAGAAGGTGTGTTAAGACAGAGGAACAAGAGAAAGGAGAGAAAACTGTTATATTTTAGAGAAGCCATGTCTAACGAAAGAAAAATGATAAAAATTGTCCTGTTTTGGAGTACACGGAACAGTGGTGGGTAAAGTGAATTGAGAGCCATAAAACTGAAATACATGCATTTGTTGAAGGCTTGTTTTTCTACTTTAATGTGATTATTAGGAACTGGTTGGTCTCTATCATAAAGCTATCAATTAGACGTTCCTTATATGTTGCGTATAGCTTTTTGTTTTTTGACTTTTCTCATAGCAAAAGTTGGAATTCCACAGACAAAAACAAATTTTCTCTGATTAGTTTGTTTACTTTTAAAAGTTGTTAGAAACTTAATTAGGTTGCCACTATTGGGTCAAATATATAAACATTGAGCTCGACTCTCTACATTTAAATCCACCAATGCTTAAATAGGACAAATATAAGGTCTATGATTTAGAATAATGAGCTATTGCAGGTTGCAACAAAAATCTCAAGTTCGGAGTTTACAACAATGGCCGAAACGCTGCCGGCAGCACCTTGCCGAAACGCTGCCGGCAGCAACTTAGCCATACTCTATATATATATATATAGAGAGAGAGAGAGCTGGGCTATGGTGAGTTGTGAAGTAAGATGTCATTTTTACTTCACGCTCATATTTTCATTTTGAAAATCAAAACACCCGATCCGAACCGCTCAACATGTTCTGAATATTGAAATGTGCTTGGAGTATAAATTTTACATTTTTTGGAATTTTTTTACTATTTATTAAGCCACTTTGAAAATCGCTGATCTAATGGTCCAGAAAATTTTACTGTTTTTTACTGTTCACAGTGGACCAGCAATTTCAAAGTGGCTTAATAAATAGTAAAAAAATTCCAAAAAATGTAAAATTTAGTCTCCAAGCACATTTCAATATTTAGAAAAAGTTGAACGGTTCGGATCGGGTGTTTGAATTTTCAAAATGAAAATATGGCGTGAAGTAAAATGACGTTTTACTTCGCAACTCACCATAGCCTGTCTCTCTCACTCTATATATATATATATATATATATATATATATATATATATATATATATATATATATATAGTGGCTAATATCAAAATGTTTGCACTAAGGTTCTCGTGCAACCAAATCGTTTTCGGATTTTTAAAGTCCAAACAGTCGATCCAAACCATTAGATGTTCAATCTATATTAAAATCTGCTTGGAGACCAAATTTTACATTTTTTCAGAATTTTTTTACTATTTATTAAGCCACTTCCAAAATTGCTGATCCGGGTGAACAATAAAAACAGTGCAACCAAATTCTGGATCATGTGATCAGCAATTTTCAAAGTGGCTTAATAAATAGTAAAGAAATTTCAAAAAATGTAAAATCTGGTCTCCAAGCAGATTTTAATATAGAGAGCATATCTAATGGTTTAGATCGACCGTTTGGACTTTGAAAATCCAAAAACGACTTAGTTGCACGAGAACCTTGATGCAAACGTTTTAATATTAGCCTCTCTCTATATATATATCTACACACAAGTTGTAAAGGGTTACCATTATATTAGTCAGATTACAACCAGAAAATTAGCTGATTCGTGGAATTCCTATTTCAATCAGAAAATCAGATATAATCAAATTTGTTGAATAAATAATTATTATATACTCCTAATATTTTCAAACTACGAGTTTCGCATGAGAATCGAGCGAATCATATCGAAGTCATGTGTCATGTGGCCGAAATTTTTTTTTTTACCGCTCCATAAAATAAAAATTAAATCAATATCATTCAAACCTTTTTTTTTTCATTCCTATCACCCACGCGCCATTGATTCGCATACCAAATTAGTCTGGTGCGCGGACTGGGGAGGCGCACCCCTTGGTGCACGGACTGAGGAAGAGCACCAAGGTTATTTTTTTGTTTCTGTTTTGGAATTTAATATTTTTTTGTTTTGGTTATGTTTTTTTTAATGCTCAATATTATTTTGATAAAATTACAATGTACGTCATCTATTATATGTATTTTCGTATGTCAAGCTAATTTTATTGGAATGATATGATAGATAATAAGAGGAGAAGATTAGTTAGATTACGTACATTTTTATTGGAATGATACGTATTTTCGTATGTCAAGCAAATTTTTTTGAAATATTTGTTAGATTAGTTCTTTTGATGTATAATTAGCATAATTATACTAAAATACGTAATATTAAATTACGCTAAAATACGTTAAAATACGGTAAATTACGCTAAATTTTGGATAAAAGAGACGATATCTTCACTGAGAAGGCGAAAAACGACGACGAAACTTCAAACGGCCATAAAACGGCGTTCGAGTGTCCGATTTTAGCAAATGACCACTTTTCGGAAAACTTGTGAAAATACGCATGCGTCATAATGCTTTATTGTTTATTGAAATTCGGAATTGTCAAAAAATAAAGGGAAAAACCTTAAAACTTGAGTTGAAGTTTTCGATTAAGATTTTCATTTCAATTTTTTTATCTAAGTAACTCAGTAAATTGGTTATATAATGAACTTGTAGAATACCAATTTTTACTATATTTGTAATTTTGTTACTATTTTTTATGATTTATGAAGGATGGCACAAAATTGGTCTAATTTTGCGTAATTTGCATATTTCAGTATAATTATGCTAATTATACATCAAAAGAAGTAATCTAACAAATATTTACCCTATTTTAGCTAAAATACGGTAAAAAAATCACGGCCAAAAAATCAGTTAACGTGGGTATATTTATTATTTTGTATTTAACTTTGGATATTAATAAAAATCACGGCCAAAACAGAAACAAAAAAAAAAAACCTTGGTATCCCCAGTCTGCACACCAAGTAGTGCGCCTCCCCAGTCCGCGCACTAACCCGCGTGAGTGGTAGGAATGGAAAAAAGATGATTTCGGTAGTATTGAATTAATTTGAATTTTCTTGGGTGGTAACTAAATAAATTTCGGGTCATGTGGCCGGCTCAAATCCACAAACTAGAAGCTGGTTTTAACTCCTATTCGAATTTCAGAAAAATATTATCTTAAATATAATTTAATTTATTATTCTGAAATACTAAGAATAATTAATGTTACACTGCTTTGAAGTTTAAATAAGGGTAAGGGCACTGAGTTATCGTTGTCATAAATAAATGATACCCACTTTTTTTTTATTGCTCGTCCTGGAAGCATGGTACCAATTATTTGATCTGTCTTTGTCATAATTCATACACTTTTAACTAGGTGACGTAGGACATGAAAGTTCTTTTTTTTTTAGTATAGAAGGAGTTATAATGCGGAATTAAAAAAAAAATAAACTCCAAGTAAAAAATAAAAATAAAAATAAACAAGAATAACATAATTAAAATCCTGGCAGCTTCTGCCAAAAAAATTCAAAAAAATAAAATAAAAATAACACAATTGGTACAAAAACCTCAAGTAAACAGAGTTATGACTTTGAGTTGCTTGTATTTTTTTTTGCATTGACAACTGTTCCTCCAGCTTGTGTCGTTCATCTTTAATACTTTTTGAGTAATTGATTAAGTCTATTTTGTGAAAGGGAAAATTTATAGTGTGCCCATTCAAACTTTCAAAATAATCAATATTGAATATCCCCATACAAACATCATAATATCCTATATCTCCACAATAACTTCACATTCTTTCTTCTATCTCCTTTTATTTAACTATTGTAAAACTTAAATAGACAACTATACCCTTTGATTTTAAACCCTTCTCTATATTTGTGCCTTGAGATTCGTGCAAAACGTATTCTAACGGTTGAAATTTTCCAAAAAAAAATCGCAAAAGTTGAGATATCTCAGAGAGGATGCGTATTCCGAATAGGCACCGTACACGTCAGTCACACAATAGTTGAGATATCTTGGATGCTCTCCAACTGTGTAGACACATCTGGTCTGTACTTCTCATCTTCAACAGTCCGATACGATTCATCCACACCATGTAAAGTGGGGCATGTCGGGCAGACCTCCGGTCAAATTGAGCACAAACGTTCGATCTATAGGATACATTCATGATCAATTTTTTGACCTTTTGAGAGGATTGTAGCTGAGAAACCGAGTGTACACGCTGATTTCCGTTTTATTTTATTTTTGGGTTTATCCAAATCCGAAATTCCTAAAATCCTAATTCATTCCATTTCTAGTACATTCTATAGCATTTTCCAATTCAACAACCAATCAAGCATCACCTCCTCCTCTTCAACCCTGTTCTCGATCGTCTTTCTTCGATCTCGTACTACAAACACTAATTCCTCCAATGGATCCTAACCCCTCTGCCACCTCTACCGCAAACCGTCGGATCGGAATCGCGGTTGATCTGAGCGACGAGAGCGCGTACGCACTTCGCTGGGCCGTGCATAACTACCTCCGCCCCGGCGACTCCGTGATCCTCTTGCATGTGCGCCCCACCTCCGTCCTGTACGGTGCCGATTGGGGCTCCACCTCCATCGCTGACCAAGAGGGATCGTCGGAGGAAGTCCAGCAAAAACGGGAGGAGGATTTTGACGCCTTCACCGCCACAAAGGCGCAGGAGCTGGCGCAACCCCTGGTTGATGCGAATATCCCGTTCAAAATTCACGTAGTCAAGGATCACGACATGAAGGAGAGATTGTGCCTCGAGATTGAGCGCCTGGGGCCCAACGCCGTGATCATGGGGAGTAGGGGCTTTGGTGCTTCTAGAAAGAATGCAAAGGGTAGATTGGGAAGTGTGAGTGATTATTGTGTGCATCACTGTGTGTGTCCTGTTGTGGTCGTGCGTTACCCTGATGATGCTGTTACCGGTATGGCAGCTCCAGCCACGGTTTCTCAGTCTGATTCAACCCCTCCTGCTGGTGCCATGTCTGATATTAAGAAAGGTCTGGTCTTTTTGCCTTTTATTTTATCTAATCCTAAATAATGATGGAGATATGATCAACATGATTGAATGCAAGTCAAATTGAGTTTGTAATTTAGACGTTGACGTTTGTGTTACCGTTAGTCATCATATAAGATGGAAACTAATTTTTTATGGCTTGATTACTCACGAGAATAGGTTTTTTCTAACAAAAACATTGGTTGATTGTGTAACATAAGGGGGAACTGTTTGGTGTCAAAATCTAACCTCTACAACTTGTAACTGGTTTTTGACATTGAAATGTGTGATAATGTATATTCAGAATGGTAAGGGGTATATGACAGCAACTTTGACAAATGGCCATTTTGACAAAAGATGACCAATTCATCAAATCTGAAAATACATGTATCAATTTTGATGCGATCTGAAAATGTTTAATAGCCATCCAAAAGTATATTAAAATTGTATTGCTCAATTTTCAAATTGTTTTGTTGATGATTAACTGGTTTTCAATTATCTGCAATTTAAACTTTAAATATTGATAAGCATTGTTGTGATTGTCAAAAAGGTTTTTTTTTTTTTATATATTCAATCACTTAGAACTGAAACAATTTTGTTAGTTTTTTTAGGAATATAATGAAATTCTTGACTCTATAATGAAAGAGACTGAAAATTTTATGAAGCATTTCAGCATCAGTCTAAATAGATGTTTGTTTCCTAATTGGAACTTAAAAAGTATATTACATTTTGCTATCTATAGAAATTCAAACATAATTGGAGTGTTTTTTACAGTACCTTTTAAGGAAACAAAAAAATTTGGATTGTTTCTAGTAATGTGTTGTATCCTTGTTATGTATTGAAACAGTAATTAATCCTAGTGTAATTCCCCGTACACAATATTACTTCTTCTACCGTAGTTCTGAATTCTGATAAGACTATTGTGCCACTCTTCCCTCTCTTCTGCCTGATTAAATATGGAAGGCTCAGATCAGATAAGAAGCCACCCCTATTATAAATTGAACGGCATTGATTAAATCAGATCAGGGAAGAAACTAGTTTGTTTGATTAGTTTTTAAAATCGAATGTTTATGAATTGTTTTAGCTTCTAACTGATCACTGCATTTTTATTTTGTAATCATGGCAGATGATTGACTGGAAGCTTGTTTGTTCTGCTCATCTCATTTCGTGGTACTCTACACTTTCTTTGTAACTGTAACTTGTATTTAAGTTTCAATACTATCATTGATTGCTTGCTCCTTGATTTGTTGGGTTTCTATTATATACTGCAACTATCTAGCCATCTAGGCTGTCGGCACAAGATCAAACATTCCAAGTTTGAATTTTGAACACCCATCCATCGATTTATTTTTGTTGGTATAATATTGGCATCGGATACCCAGGGATGATAGATGTTTGCTGCTAGGATAATACTGGCATTGGATGCCCAGGGATATAGATGTTTGCTGCTATAATAGATGTTTTTCTTTTTCTTTCTTTTTGGTTTGTGTGTGTGTGTGTGTGTGTGTGTTTCTTAAAGGGGGGAGGGGGGATTCATGATGATTTCCTTGTTCTTCTAAAGATTCAGACTTGGTGTCTTTTGTGTTGTAGGTTATGATGTTTTGATTTCTTTCTTTTTAGGGACATGGGTTGATATATTCCAGTAGGTCAAAACAAGAGCCTAACCTTCTCTTGTTTTTCTGTTTTCCAACATTAGGTGAAAACGAGCTTGAGCGGCTAAGAGAAAGAAGTAGAAATCCTGGTTTCGACATGTAATTGAGCGTATTGTGAAGTGACTGAGTGCTAAATTACCGTATGTTTGATCTTTCAGTTAATGTCTTATTGTTGCATCTGTCTTGATTTTGTAGCTTCACTAAACCACCTTGTTGGTTTCTTGTTTTGATGTGCTTTACTACTTTTATCATGCATCGAATAAAATACGTTTCTGTAACACATTCTTGTTTCTTATTGTATTTTATGATGGTTCTCTGAACATAAATTTAGACGAATATAAATTTACACGGTATAAAGCAATCCTGTACACCTAGAGGTCAAAGAAAAAAAACAAGAATTTCTAAAATTAGAATGCCTGTTGTATGTTTTAATGAGAAATAGTAGGTTTTTCGTCTACTACCAAAACGCATTTCAATTTTGAATAACATTCGTTCAATATGAGTAATCTTCATTTTCAACATCTTTCAAATGATTTTTGAATTTACAGAATGTGCTCTGATGGCTCTCACACAGTCACATTTGTTGAATTTGTTGAATTTTCCCTTGTCCCTCTTCCCGCATATTTCTTTCCACAAAATTACAAATCCATCATTCGTCTCCTACTCATTTATAAATTTAGAGGCACTTCCAGCATCCGCATCGGATTTTATATTTAATTACTAAATATATATGACCTCATTCTAAATTAGAAACATTTCATCTATTGATTTATCTTTTCAAATCTGGCGAAAATAACCTAAATTGAGTATTTCGAAGAATTTCTCTATTTTGTAAAATCTGGCGACGCTTATCATTGAGACATGGCCCGCATTGTATATATAATACATCTGATAATATTTGGTTGGCTAACGCGGAGCAGGTGCAAATCATTAATCAGAATTAAGCAGCATTATTGTCTACAAAATTGCAAGAAAAATAATTTGTTCCAACATAATTAATTAGGTTAGTCCCAGCCTCCCAGGTAATTCGACCAGAATTAGACGTGCATCCACCCAAATTAAATCAAATCGAAAGCCTCTTGTACAAATTTACACATCTTTGCATGTCTCATGGCTCAGTTATCCTCTTGAATTTCTATGTTTCTCTCAGCCCGGAATGGACCTACAGGGCAAATTTTCAATGTTAATCAAAGCGATTTTCAATCGTGCCTAAAATTAACCCTAAAAAAAGGGATACATCACTTCATAACGACAATCTTGACAGCTTTGACAATAATTTTTTTTAAAGATAATATAAAATTGAAAGTAAATTTATAGGTACATTATTTGGTATATAAATATTGTAATAACCAATTTCATACAATTTAAGTATTGTTTGATGATGTGAATGACCGTTCATTTCAGACAGTTCAAATTTTAAGTCGCTTAATGTATGGTAAAACAAACATTAAATCTCATCATTTTTATAGACATGATAATTAGATAATATATATCATGCCTATAATTTCAAAATAAAATTTTCCTTTTAAAGATTTTCATTATTGCCAAAATAAAAAATTCTCAAGTGATCTACACTTAAAAATATATATATATATATATATATATATATATATATATATATATATAATATTTGCCTTTATAATAGTTTGGATAATGAGTGTGGTAGTTTAACACATGAAGTGTGTATGTTGTAATAATTAAATTTGCATCATGCAATAATGGATTTTGTATTTTAGAGATTTTAGAAAATGATTTTGAAAATTTAAATCACAACTGTCAACATTGTCATTTAACTGGAATAGCCAAATAGAAAAAAATATATATATATATATATATATATATATATATATATATATATATATATATATTTTACATTGACCAAAAAGTAAAGCCTAAGTTCGAATATATCAAATCCATAAATCATATAGGCAAAGACTTATACATGCGTTTTCTGGAAAGCAATTGTTTAATTCTTTTTCTTCACCCAACAAGTTTAATCTGATCTTGACTTTTAATAAAGAATTTAATCCGCAATGATAAGTAAGGTCACATAATATTTTAATTTTTTTGCTGAAAATATTTAAATCAGTTATGTTACTTCATCGGTCATCAAAGCGAATAAATTAATATCCATGGGATATATCGAATATATTTTTTTTATAGTTTTTTATAGATTTTTATTTTTGAAAGAAACATGGTTTTTTATTTTTGATGTCACCTCGGCTTCATCATCCTGAAAAAGAAAGTTGCATTACCAGTATCAGTTTAGTCACATTTCCCAATAGAACTAATTTGGTGTTCATTTGGTTTCTTGAGATCCCTTTACTTTTAATTGTATTCTTGTTTTAGTAAGTATTGATCTTTTCTAATCGACACACACACATATATAGCAACTATTCCTGTGAATAAAATCTGTAATTGACCGACCTTTCCTGGGGATGACGATTGCTCCGGTGGGTCATTTCGTACCCGCTTCTGTGTCGACCCAGACCCATCATTACTCGATGACCTTGCTACCGGTGGATCAATTGTGGCGGCAACCGGCATCCCCCATGGAACCACCTGGTTATCACCCTCTTCTTCGTCTTTGTTTCCAATTTCAATCTCCTCATCCTCCTCTTCATCTTCCAATGATTGACTCTCTCCTTCGAGAAGACCACCAAAGCAACAATGCGAGCAGAGAGAAATGGTGGGGGTGAGTCGGGACCCGGAAGCTTTCCACGTAGTAGGATTCAGGCACGAGCGACAGAGCAAGGCACGTGTGTGCCGTGCCACCAAGAAGTTAGCGCCATGCACACATGCATCACAGTCCCAGCACAGCATCGCATCATCAGACTTGCAATACATCCGTGCCTCGCCTTCACATAACGCACATTTGCGGCTACCTTCTCGCACTTTACCGTCGACCATTGATCGTTCCATTAATTACTATATATCTCTTGCTCTCTATCTCTATCTCTAATTCTCTATCTTTGTTTGGTTAGAAAGAAGAAACTGATTATATAACACCAGTGGTTAATGTATTGAAGAAAGAAGAAATTGAGAGATGGGGATCGGGGGAAAGAAACCGTTGACGTAGTCTCAACCTCCTACTGTGAAACCAGGGAATTAATCACGCCTTCAAACCGTTGAAACCGATCTACTTCACGAGTGAGTGATGAGTTTATATGTTAAATTTATTAATTTACAAACTAATTTAATATAAAGTCAAGCGGTTAAAAAATAATGAAAAATGAATACATTAAAATTAACTTATAAACTATCTTTTTTTTTTACTGATCGATTTTATACTAAATTAGTTTAAAAATTTATAAATTTGACATGTATACTCATCACTCATCAAGTAGATCGGTTTTAATGATTTGAAGGCGTCACTCAAAGTCAAATCTATAAATTTTTGAATTAAATTCAAAAAAGACTTGATAAACTTAAGAACACCTAATTCTACTCTCAATTGTGTACCTTCACACGCACGCAGTTTCGCATAGCAAATCAACTAGTTATGAACTCGGAAAAATATTATTCTTACATGCTGTAGGCAGTACGCTCGATGTGCTCATGTGCCATAAAGCATTCTTTGAGTATAATGCAAATGCACCGATATGAACAGCTGGTACACCGGAATTTATTCCCGGAATCCAATTAGCGGAACATTGCAAATTACTAGACAAACAACTTGACATGAGAACAGAGAACAGGACAGGCTCCCAAGTGGTCCTCAATCAATCCTCATATTATCTTTCTTTTTTTTATAAAGCAAACAGAACTAAACTGTTGTATCTGATTTATTGCGTAGTCTGTCGGCACGAGAGGTACCACATGTTCCAGCACCCAAGCAACCAATCGCCGCTCCTATCCGGTTTCAAGCAACACTGCAGATGAATAAATATTTTTAAACTTTTGAGTTTTGAGTATGTTTGAACGGGAGCTAGAATAGTTAGCATAATAAAATTTGAAATTAGTAAATAACAATAAAGAAAAATTAGTAATTTTCAAATTAGTGTGAAAATAGTGCTATTTGAATTAGTAAAAATATTGTTTGGATTGTATATTTAGAATAGTGAATAACTGTAATCGAGAAAAAATAATGTTAACAATGTGCTAATTAAGAGGAAAGATAGGCAAGCGGGGTCTCAAACAAATTGTTATAATGTAGATATGGTAGAAGTGGCGTTAACTTTATCATTTCGGAACTATGTTAGCGGAGATACGAGAAAGAAATATTTTTTTCTCTCTTCACACTTTCAAATAGTAGTTATTTTCCAACATTTACAAGGAATAGAGAACAATAGCTATTATAGCTATTCCAAATAGCAAAAAAATGTTATTTTGATGCACATTGTTATTCTAAATAGTCCATATTCTCGAATAGCCTTTATTCTCATATTCAAATATTAGTGTTCTTAACAAGTGACATGTTGTGTACATACATGTCGGGATGTGATAAATATGTTATGATTGGACACGTGACGTGACAAAAATATGTTCACATGATGTATAGTCAGGATCCATATCCTCCCCGGTACAGTAAGGGCCTGTTCGGCAACATGGGAATTTTGCGGGAATGGGAATTTTTAATATGGGAATGGGAATTTCATTTTATCAAAACCAAAGGCATTTAACCCATGAGAAATTTTAGAATTTAGGTGTTCGGATGCATGGGAAATTTGTTTGGATGTTGGTTTGTTTTTCTTTTTATAGAAGATGTAATACTACAATTAAACAATATTAAGTGTATTAATACTGATCTCTGATTATGATTAATATAATTTATATATATCAAATTCTAAAAAAGTTTAAATGAGTGAATTGACTATACAATGCAAAGTTTAAATTGTGCTTGTTTAATTAATTTTAGCCTTTGTACTATTAAATTGTGTTTGTTTAATTGAGTGCTTAATTGTACAAATTAATTTTTAGTTTAATTAATTAAACAAGTCTTAATTAGGTCCGAGTGAATTTAAACAAGTATTAATTTCAGTTTAAACTTCATTAATTTAAACAAACGGAGTAATTATTAATAATACTTGTTTAAACTAGCATGTAGTAATAATAGTATTTTGATGGTGATTCTTCAAGTTTCAGTTTTTGGAAAAAATAACGGAGGTCCAAGTGAATTTTATTTTTCCAACAAAAGATAGTGTAGAGAGTAAAGATGGGTTCCAAAATGGGTAAGGTAATGGGTTTCTTAATGAGCTGCCGAACACTATATAGGTAAAAATACCATTACCACTAATTTTCTCTTTAAAACCCATAGGAATAGGTGTCACCGAACCGGCCCTAAAAGATTCCCTTCACTTTACGGTTTGAGATTAACTCTCAGCCGGTTTGGGATTCGGGCTGACAGAGGGGGCAGTATTATTGGGCTTTGAGATTCGCGCCAAGTTAAAAAGAACGGTCCGGATCAAGTAATTGTAAAAGATTCCCTATTACAGATATCAGGGGTGATGGGAATTCGTATAGTCATACCGTGTTGGCCCGTCACGGTGTGTTAAATTAGATAGATTTTAAATTGTTTGATAAAATTGACAAATATTATGAAAAGTATTGCAAAAATATTGTCAAACGAAAGAAAATTATAGAAATATTCTATTGTCATGTTAAAAGAATATTTTAATTTTTTTTGTTCAGATTTTGAATTATTTATTGCAAAAGTTTAAAATTAAAAAAAATATATTAAAAAAGAAAATAATTCAAATATTTGTTTAACCCTCTTAACTCTTCTCCTCTGCCTCCTTCCGTCTATGGTGACGTATTCCTTGCATAGTTGCATACCGTATCGTTTCATAACATAGCCCGTCCCGGCGTACAATTTTTCATTCCCTATATCTAAATGTATCTGGGGAAATCCAGGTGGAAATTAATAGTTGTCGTATGTTAAGGTCATGATGAGTATGCGCTTACGCGTGTGAAGTTGTGGTTGGGGGGGGGGGTTCAATGGACCTGGGCACGGACAGGTGTGCCTTGCATCTTGCATGGACCATATATCCAGGCATCCAGCATGAGCTCGGGCCCCACCTGTCCTGATTGCACAATGATGCATGCATTTGAGAATCTTCTGTTGTATGAAAGGGAAAGAGGGGTCATACAAAACAGTAAGTATGAAGTCAATTTGATAGGTTTTAGAGCCGCGCTCACGAAGGGCTTGGTGAGCTTAGGAGCACCCTAGTTCTACTCTAAGAGTATTACATTAAGAGGAACTAAGGAGCTGCAGAGGAATTAGCAGTGGGGTCAGAAGGAGCAAAGTAGACAGCATCAATTGTATTGTATTCTGCTCTATCTTGGAGGAAATCAGAAAGGTCTGATTCCTCTAAATCAAGAATTGGATCTTTCTCTGAATCCTAGCTGTTGTTGCCCTCCTCCGATGTATTTGTCTCTGATAGGATTATAATTTTGCCTGTTTGAGATAAATTTGTGATATTCATAGGCAAAATTAAAGTTAATTTAAAGTAGAAGTATAATATTTTTATTTTTATTTGAGTTTTGAACTAACAATCTTCTACACGAAGACGAAGAGTGTTGTACTTTGTCGTTATATTAAACATTAGTTTTCATCTGAAAGTCATACTTGAATCATGTGATATATGTATTGAAATTTGTGAATGATCCGTGAATCTAAACCATCCGTACAAATTTTGATTGGAATTGAATGATTAGGATGAAGTTTTGTCCAAAGATTCCATGTGAGGTTTTTTTTTTTTGTATAATGGTTTTTATGTGTCCTCACATGTGAGGTTCATTAATTAAAAAACAAAGTATGAGAAACGATGTATTAGTTAAGAATTAAAGTAAGATTGCTGATATAATTATGCAACCAATTTAGTTGAATTCAGGCGCCGTGGAACTTGCAATATTTCGCTTCTAGATTGTTGAGTTTATAATATTTTATAGCAAACTTATAGGTATATATATGGAGCAGGTGGGAGATATATTTTGAACACTGTGTATTACTCATTAATCTGAATATAGATCTAATTATTTTTTTTGCAAGAGGTTCAAATTTGTTGGGCTAAATAAGTAGGCTGGAAATAAAAAATTGAGAAAAATAATTGACTTAATAAGCAAGTGGCACAATATGTCAACAACTGTAGGAGATGCATGAGATCTCATCCACGGCATTTCTTTTTCAGATAAAATGAATTCAAAATTTTCAATATTTGTATATATAATTCTCCAATTAATATTTAACATGCGACTTTTTAAAGGAATATATTGTCTTAACAATTAAATTAAATGCTGATTATCCTCAAACTAGACACTTATTGGATCTTATTTTTTACATTCGGGTCAGGTTTTGAGCTTGGTCTTATTGGATTTTATTCGGATCAGGTTTTATTACACCAATAAATCGAGCAACTCCTAGTTGCTGTTCTTCATTTGAAATTTATTATTCACATTGTGATATTATTTATTTGGGGAGGGCTGAAATGTCTTATTGTTTTCGTGCTGCAATCATATTTCACATCCATATTTCTAGTTTTAAAGTCCTTCAAACCGTTCAACAAATCTTCATGTTAAAATGTGCTTGGAGATCAATTTTTTTTTAATTTTTTTTTCACTATTCTTTTAGATAGGTACAATATCACTGTTTTCAGAAAATTTTGGACCATCCAAAAACAGAGATTTTGTACCTATAAAAAAAATAGTAGAAAATTTCAAAAAAAAATATAAAATTTGATATCACGTTGAACGGTTTAGATCGTCTGTTTGAACTTTGAAATCATGAGATAATAACAGTGGGAATAAATATTTATGTCAGATTGTTTATGTTAATTAAACATTGGAATAAATATTTCAGTTTTAAATTTGGACTAACAAAATTCTAATTTAGAAAGTTTTACCGGGTGCTAATTTTTTCTATAGGATTAATTAAATAGGGTCATGTTTAAATCATAACAGATTTTAATATGTCCACCTGGAGAGATTAATTAGCATGTAACTGGGTCAGGTTCGTATTACTATTTTTAATTTATTTAATTTGAAAAAAAAAATCTTAATAATTGAATTTGCGTGGTCCATATGGGCCATTCTTACATGATCTGATTTTGCCAGCTCCAATAAAGTACTAAAGCACAAGCTTCATGCACCACATTCTTTTGGATCCAACCAAGATATAAGATATTAATATATAATAAACTGTATTATTCAAAATTAAACCTCTTGCAGCACATTGTTTGTGAACTGAAAGAAACGAATGCATGCAACTGGGGGAGGTTGATCGTACAAGTTGTTTGATTTTAATAATAATACTAGTTAAGTGTCCGTGCGTTGCAACGGAAAATTAAATATTGTTTGATCATTTTTTCAAATATAATTAATTTTTATTTAATTTCTTCATCATGTATTAATTACTAACAAGAGCAAACAATAACTTTAGAGCTTGTTAATATATTATTTGTGAAGATAATTAATGATAAGATCATAAGATACAAAACGTGTCAATTTAAAAGAGAAACTTCCTTACCAATCAATTATGTATTGAAATTGAAACAATTGGGCTTGTAAGAAGAAGCATATTTTTGCATAGTGACCCATGCATATTTGCTTAACAACATTTGTCTCATTTAATTTCAATTTTGAAACAGTGGCTTAATGGATCAAGATCAAATAGAGAATCATATGGTTGTGCTTTGCTCACTGGTGTACAACATCAGTGCTTTATTAGAGTTTTGACAACGGTCCGGGACGGTCCGGGACGGTCCAAACCCGTCCGGTCCACGGGTCTCCCGGTCCACGGGTCCGGCGGGTTGGACGGGTCCACGGTCCCGGTCCGGACGGGTCCGGTTTTCAGAGGCCAACCCCGGCCCTTGGTTGAACCACGGGTCCGGCGGTCCCACGGTCCGGGACGGTCCGGTCCACGGGTCCCGGGGGTAACGGTCCGGTCCGGGACGGTCTGGTCCGGGGGTCTTTTTTTTCTGTTTTTTTTTTGCTGTTTTTTTTTCTGTTTTTTTTTTCTGTTTTTTTTCTGTTTTTTTTTTCTGTTTTATTTGCTGTTTTTTTTTCTGTTTTTTTTTTCCAATTCAATAGTTTGTTTTGAACCGAACAATTTTACACAAATTATTGCACAATTTTTATATGAAAATTATTGCACAATTTTACACAAATTTCCAATTCCAATTCAATAGTTTGTTTTGAACCGAACAATTTTTATATGAAAATATAATTAGTGGCTAAATTTTACACAAATTATTGCACAAGATTGCACACTGATCCCAGTCTTTGGGGATTTCGATCCAATTCGTTTGAATTGATCCATACCAGATGATATAAATACCTTTAGAAATGATCGATTCACCATATTGTCCCCAAACTCAAAAATTCCAATAATCATTGTAAAATTCAAATTATTTGATTAATAATAATACTTGCATATTAAATGTTATCATTTTTTATTAATATGACATAGCATAAAGATATATTGAATAATTGAATAGAATACCCTAGTTCTATTTCAAGATATGTCACATTGTTAGTGTTTCATTTTAAAATTATAAGCTAGTTACATGTATTTGTGTTAAGTTAATATGTTGTCAATAGTTCTAGGCAAAATATGTTGTCAATACTTGTGTTAATAAATTTTAAATTAGCAATAGTTCTAGGTAAATATATACATATTCTTAGTTATTATTTATACTTTCTAAGCTTGTTTGATAATTTTGAAATAAGAAATGTTATTTATGGAACATTGTTGCCACCTTCATTGTTATTAATTGACTAGTCAACATGATGAATAACCTTTCATGACTTATTTTCCTTATTTTCCTATTATAAAATAGCTAGGTTGCATTATTAAATTACAATATTCAATTTATTAGCTATGTTGCATTATTATTCTTAAGACTTAATTAGGATACAAGACCTATGTTGCATTATTATTTTTCAATTCATTTTATTGGTTTGACATTCAGATTATATATGAATCTTAGTATTAGTTGTTCTGCAGGTGCGAACCTTAAGACAAGCCAAGAGATGCTTAATCACTCCTATAATTTTAATTTTTTAATTATGTATATTACCATTTTATTATTTTGTTGTCTTAAGATTTGGGTTTAAATTATGTATATTGTAGAGATTTGGGTTTAAATTCTAATCACGTGCATTAATTAGGTATTTTAAATTTGAGCTCTACAATTTAAATTTTCTAGTTCCGCCTCAGTTGTTCAGTTTAAATATTTTGATCGAAGCTTCTTTAGAACTATTTTAGAAATATTGGTATATTAGCTTTCTTTAGAAATATTTTAGATATATAACAGTTATTATACTTTTAAGAGAAGATAATAAACTTTAAAGTATAATTTATTCCGAATTAAAACAAAAAATATGCGTTCTAGACAGAACTGTAGTATTAAACTATTAATCATTAATTCTGGAGCACGAATCTTGATACTCTGGATTTTGTGAATTTGGGGGTTGCTGTTGTGATTTTGTGATATATTGGATCTTTTGTTTGATAGATACGGGCTTAAATGAGAGGTCAAATATTAAAGTTAGTAGAATATAACACAAGATAAACTGTGGCGGAGTGGTAAAGGTTTTGGTTGTATTGAGAGAGGACCCAAGTTCGAATCCCGCTGCCAACAAAAAAAACCAATTTTGCGCCGGTGTATGCGCGGCTCACGGCTGCGGGTCCGGTTCACGGTCGCGGCTCACGGGCGCGGGCGTGGTTCACTGGCCGGTGTATGCGCGGCTCACGGTGCAGCGGGTTCGGGTCCAGCGGGTTCGGTTCGGTCCGTTGCTACAGTACAAAATTCGGGTCTGGCGGGTTCATCCGGTCCGGTCCGGTCCGGGACGGGTCCACGGGTAGAAGAAGGGGGGTCGGTCCGGGTCTATGGGAAGAAAACCAAACCGCCCCGTCCCAGGACCGGACCGTCTCTAACCCCGGTCCGGGACGGGTCCTGTGCACGGGACGGGCCGGTTCAGGTCCGGTCCACGGGTCCGACGGGCCGGTCCTGGACCGGCCGGGTTTTTTCAAAACACCAGCTTTATACATATTCACCCTTGTCTAGTATCTGTAGTTCCAAAACAACTTATTAATTAGAGTTCAACAACACAAATGTTGTGAGTAAAGGAGAATAAAAATAAAATGACAGAACAATGTACAATTACAATATGACAAAGTTCACCTTTAAAAATTAAGTGCCGGCCATGCGTTGCCGTGGGGATTGAAAATTTGTTTTAATCACTTTCTTTAAATGTAATTAATTTAAAGATTGATTGCATAATTATGTATTAGTTAATAATGAGAGCAAATGATAATCTTTGTGTTTGATCCTAAAAATATGCCAAGATGATAACACATTTTTAAAATATATATGATGAATTTTGGAGTAGTAGAAAAGATATTGAAATGAATTAGAAAACACAAGAAATTGCTGGAAATGGAGGCAGCTGATTGGCTTAACAAATGGAGAAGAAATGAGCAGCCAAATAATAGAAAAGGAGTACCTAAGAGCATCTCCAATTCTACACCTGTGAAACCCAAAAGAAATTAAATACAGTTTTCTTAGTAATAAAAGAAACTAATTCAATGTTTATTTCTTAACCACTTCATTTGTGAAATTAGTTTTAGTTTCTTGAGAAAGTCTTGTAAAAATTATCTTAATTTCTTAACCACGTTATTTACTTTTTCATTTATAAAAATTATCTTTTCTTCTTTCCAGTTTCTTAACTATGAAGCTTTTTTCATTTATAAGAACACAAGATGTCAAGATGTCTAAATTACAAAAGTCAACCAAAACAGAAAATTATTTGAATGTAAAATAAATAGAAAATAAAGCTTATAAAACATGAATATTACATTGTAAAATTGACAGAAAAAATAGTTGCGCCTCTATTCATTATATCAACAGACACAAAAAAATATTACAAATAGAAAACTACTGTTCTTTTCACACAAAAAAATAATTTATTTAATAAATTATTCAACTCAATTATTTAATAATGCTAAAAAAAATCAAATACTTAATAAAGTCAAAGTAATACAAATGCTTACTTTCCACCTAATCTAACTATGATGAAGTAGATCTCTAGCATCAAAGACTATCAATTCATAACAAAAGATGTTCCTTGCACCTAATCTCAATGTTCATATGAGACATAACTCGATTATTGATGAATGTTCCCCTGAGACAACCGATTGTCTCAATGTTCACCTAAAATTCAGTTGGTTGTTTTTTTATTATGTTAATTGTTTTTTATGGAGTAGAGAATTCATGCCATCAAGCTGTTTTCACCAAAGGCAGTAACTGGTATTGGCACATGTAATGAAAAAAAAAAACAGGACTGAGTTCATGGTTATATTACAGCATAAAATGTGCTAGGTTGAAGTACCATGACAGTATGTAACCAACTATTATACTGCATTTGTGTCTTCATTAATTTTCCTTGCAATTTGTTAATATTATGATTCGAACAGGGGTTTTTTCTTCAATCAAAGAAACAAAAGATGCACAGTAGGTATGTATGATACTTACCATAGGTCCAGTATCATCAGATGTGCAGATCATTGGATTGCAATCAAATCCAACACCAACTACCACTCTATCAGATAAAATAAGTATCTGAAAGTTTTTGGAGTTTGTTAACCATCATTTTAAATTCATGAAGCAAAAATATTTCAGTTAATATAATTGAAAAGAATGTTGACCCACATCACGGAGAGGCAGATCCCGCAAGGAAATGCTTTGAAGGAGGAGTTGACTTTACATCATTAATGAAATATATCATAAAGTTGTGACATGAAAATCAAATTAAAAAAATAAACGAAAGAAAAGAAAAACCTCTCACTTTTCTTTACAAAAAACACTCAAAGGCTAAAAACACCCCCCCTGCACTGATACAAAATTGAGGCAACAGAGGGACAAAGTTGCTAACTTCTGAAAATTTGACCAAAAGGAGTATAAATAATATTATTTATTTTTTAAGGTTAATAAGAGATTCAAAAGATTTTCTCATTTTGAGGTTTTCAAGGGGGAATACAAGAAAATATCATACAACAACACAACCATTTAGTCCCAAACAAGTTGGGGAAAAACATATTTGGTTACCGGTACTCGAACCCGGGTCCCTTCTGGTGAGAGCCGAGTATCCTAACCAGCTAGACTACAACGAATATCATCAAAGCATAAAAAAAACATTTGTGCTATGGCAACAAAATCAAGGTTATAATCAGATAGAGGATTCAAAAACACATAAACTGGACCGAAATTTTACATTTTGATGATTTTATAAGCATTTGTAAGGATTTCCAGAGTTCACCTTTAAAAAATCAAAAACTGTTATTTTATTGCACTATTTACCAGTCTGCCCCTACATTCAAGCATCTGTTAGGCATAGTTGCAAAACTTCAAAAATTCTGAAACTTGCTAGACACTTAGATTGAACTTTCTTCGATATTTTTATAAAAAGAACAAAAATTTTGGTTCATTAGTTTGTCCAGAATTTAATTCTGAATTTTGACAGTCAAAAACATAATTAAAAGTGTGATATATTCTCAAAGACAATTTTTCAAGGCCATGTTTCTTTTCTTTCTTTTCTCAATGCAGATTCATTTCTAAATTATCGAACAACCAATAAAGATGCTACAATCAATACTATTACAAACAATAGTATTAATCTTATTAGCACATTACGACATCTAAAGAACCTAATTAAAGAAGATTGAAAGAATTTTAGTTTGAATTATACCAAACTGGAATCTGATCTACTGCATGCTAGTGAACTTAACTCAGGTCAACAGACTACCCAATATTACACACACGCACACTGCTAAGGTTTGAAGACAGAGAGAGAGAGAACCTGCAACTGTTTCTCTGCACATGCTCTATAGTTCAAGATGTCATCAATGTCACATTCTTTATCCATTTCCCTCTAGTTCTTGCAAAGTATCTGTGCTTAAAATCTGAAAATAACATGTTCAAACAAAAAGTCAATATAAGACGCACAGTTGTTACATAGTAATAAGATACCAGCAACAAAATATTTCTCTAATTTTTCAGAAGTATCATTTAAATATGTCTCAGATAAAAGTTAACCTGCTCTTTCTGCAGCAACTCTAACTTTCTCTTGTACAAATTGACATATCTATGCTTGTTGTTTCTGAAATTAAAAGGCAAAAGAAATTACGTGTGTAATATTTTGAATTTCTACTATTTTTGCCATATTAGCAAATAACACCAAATATTTAACATATTTGCAACTAATACCCAAATTTTGAAGTTACTTCCAATTATAAAAAATCAGAGTTTTAAGTCGGGGAAAGCAATGTGACTTGCGTATTCCAAACATTTTCATATCAAGCTAAAGAACTATAAAAAAACAAGTTCAAAAATAAGAAAATAAGTATATTACCTCTTGGATGACCTCATCAAACAATATTGGCAAATACAATCACACAAGAGAAAAGCTTTTAGTTCTTACTAATCTTCGGAAGAAAACAAATTATAATACGCCATTAACAGATAAAATATTTACGAAAAACTCAGTAAACAAAAATAGCATGCAATGATGCAATAACCAAACATTGAAATATCCAGGTTAATTACAGCAAAAGGAATAATTAGCCGTTTCATATAATACATAAGACAACACATATATCTTTTTTAAACAATTATACCTCCAGGTCACTCAGTTCCCAATCAAAATCACAAACAATCTGCAACAAATAAAATAAAAAAGAAGGAATAATTAGCATGAACAAACTCCTCATAAACATATTTAAACAAAATAATCAGTAAACGCCTAACAACAGCTTTACAAATCATACTCGACATCCCCAGGCCCACCAAAAAAATAAAGATCCCCAAAACACACATACACACCAACTCAAAGTAAAAAGTTAGCTTACAGGGGTTCAATGGGAAACAAAAATATTAAGAAAGAGGTTGAATCACTTTTGTATCTCTTGAAAGCTGTCATACCTCTTGCCATATCTAATGAAAACGATAGTGTAGTATATATGAGAACGGAAATTGCCAACAATATAATTATTCATTTTTTTTATACTGTATAATTACATGTCTTGGACAACAGCTAAAATCCACTACAATAAAGGTTTAACTGTCACTTCTTACTTGATAGCAAACCGGGCGTAGCGAACACATGGCGGGTTTGACCGAGCACGAAGAAAAGAGTGGATTCGAGGGATGGTCATCTGATCCGATGTCACTTGGTGTTCTGTCAACGGTAAATTGATTGAAACTACCAGCAAAAGAAGAACGGCCGCATATGCCCATGGAGGGGATGAGGCTCACTTTGAAATCCACAGCAGGCGCCGGACCAATGCAAGATTGAGCTTGTCGCCGGCGCTAGAGCTAGTGCTAGGCTTCCTGCTGAAGCTCCTCTTTAGCATGCCGAGGGCCCCGAAAAAGAGAAAGGAAGGAAGCTCCTCTTATCAGAAAACTTAATATGTAGTCGACTCTGTCGCGCGAACGGCAGTGCTACAACTGCTGCTCATTGCGGATTCTCTGAGACTGAAATTGAAACAATTAATGAACATGAGAAAGAATCTTAGTTATTGCCTGAAAGCTAGTGCATGGAATTCAACATTACTACTCACATGGGAATTCCATATTACTACTTGCTGACACAAATACTTTAGACTATATGAATGAGTTAATTATTCTATACCATGAATGCGTTAAAGGGTATATAACTGTGATTAGCATTTGCCTTTTCCTACATTCATTTGTAATTTTTGGCATGTCATTTAGGAACACTAAGACTGTATTTCTCAAATAATCATTTCATCTTAAAAAAATAAAAAATGCAAATGAGAAATAGAATGACCTGGAAAATGCTTGGTTAAACCTGACACATTATACTGGTTTTTTTTAATCGTACTACTCACAAATTTTAGAGAGGCAGGCATTGATTTCAGCGCTAAATAAGGCTCAATTAGCTTCTAGAGGTAAATACGAACAGCAGGAGCAGGAGTAACCAGTAATGAACCAAAACCAACTTGTTTCAGTTTTTTTATTATTCACTTTTCCCACTATTATGCTGGAGTCAAAATTGCAATTGTATATATAAAAGTAAACTTGTAATTGTATAACGACAATTTGAAACCCGTCCTTATTATCAATTGGATAGAGAAGGATTGATTTCAAAGGACTCGGTGTGCAAGTTCATCCATATTGTAGATATTTAAAAGAAAAATAAGTCTATTAGGTTTTAATTTTGATATAAACCTTTTGAGAAGATAAGAGCATACCTTGGGCAAAATGTATTGAACTCGAGAAAGCTTTCTGCACCAAAAACCTGAGCTCCAAAGTCTTGTCCCGAAGAACCTTAAGTGCATGAAAGACAGAATTAATTATTTGAAAAATTGAATATGAGAAAATTCTATAAGCTGAACATAACAACATTAGGATCCAAAACTTTTCAAAGAATTTCATCTGTCAAACAATAAGGCAAAAGATTTTTTTTTTTATATGTGGGAGATGGGGCGGACCGCTAAACTATATTATAAGCTTTTGAAATTGATACATGGTGCCATATGACAATAATTAAGGTGAAACAAAAAAGAAATCAATGAAACTTAAGGCTCACTGTAGTCACTTAACACATGGACCTTATTTTTAATTTTTGGTTTTGATAAAAGTGAAAACAAATATTACTGGCACCTTATTAAAAAAAAAACAGTTTTTACACCCATCAAACTCTCCTCAACTTTTCTTTTATCAATGAGACTTAGTTGTTTCGAGCAAACATCTCATTCTGATGCACATTACTTAACTATTATTCTTGGAAAAATAAAAAGCTAATTACTATTCTTTGATCCTTGCTGGTATGTTCCTTAGAGCAGGTATTCAGTCGATACAATAAGTACAGGTCCCTGCGAAATTTGAGAAGACATATATAGTATTTCATTCTGGTATTTGCCTGATCAATACCATATTGTCCCTGCCCCAAATAAGTAATGAAAACCAAATTATCAAACTGATTTGTAAATTATCTAACATATGCATCCAAATATCCTGATTTAGGTTGAATTTACCATTAGTTTGGCAATCTGCACCACTTCAAACTTTAATTAACCTACTTAAGAGAAGATGATAATTAATATGGAACAGGATTCTAAAAACACCACAGTTGCTATGCATCGCAATTCTTATTTGAGTGACATACCACTCAAAATAGCTTAGAAATAATTTTAGAATTTTTTCCAATCTCGATCGTTGTTCAATTTTCCACAACTAACTTGCACAAATGATAATTTTGTACCATAAAATCAGATTCTGCACGAAATTAATTTTTACATCCATACCTCAAAAATTGTTTATCTAATTAATCGGTGATATGACCACCTTTCTATTATAAACCTAAAAGAGGCTCAATTACAACAAATTTAACTTCAATTAAATCCCAGTGCCCCCATTACCTTATTCCTTGAATTATTAACTGAAATTATGGAAGCAGCTTTGCTAAATTTAAAGGTAGTTATAGATAAAAATTAATTCATTACCTTATGGATGATTGCCTTCAAGGTAGGAAGATGAGCAGAGAAGGAGAAGGGAAGGAAAATGTGTTCAAGGGTGGAAGGAAATCAGCAGAGGAGGAGAAGGTTGGTGGAGATTAGAGAAGGAGAGGAAGAAGAATGGGAGGAGAAAGAGAGGTACGCTTGAGAGAGAAAAACTAAGCCAGAGATAGATACCAAGAAACCGCGCCATGCGCTTGAGAGAGAGAATCAACCCAAACGGTCAGACTTGAGGAAAGTAGAGAAGGGTTTAGAGAGGAATTGAGGCGCAAGCTGACTTGACGGAGAGAGCAAAGAGAGAGACAAAGGGGCGGAGGCGGCGTTGGAGGTCGGAAAGGTTGGAACGGTACCGCTGGTCGGAGTAGAAAGCTCGCTGGCAGAGGAGGGCAGGTCCGGATTGAAGGAGAGAGGAGATGCGGCGAGCCGCTTAAGAGCCTTCGAGAGAGAAAGACCAAAAAAATATCAAGACCTATAGACAGAGCAAAGCAAAGAAAAAAAGGAACAATTGACTGTTGCAACAGGTAGAGATTATTAGTACAAAAATCAACCAATTTGACTGTTGCTGCAAGAAAAGAGAAAAGGAAATGCGGCAACTATCGATGCCACCGAAGTGGGCGCCGCTGCTGGAGCCACTGTGTTTTTATAAGTGAGAAGAGTCGGTGCCATTGGGAAGGAGAAAGAGAAAGAGAAAGAGGAGAAGGAGACCGCGTGGGGAAGGAGAGAAGAAAAGCGCGTCATTTGCATCGGGAAGAAGGAAAGCGCGTTCGGCGCACAATAGCAGAGAAAAAACATATGTGTTGTTTTGCATTGAAACGGGTACGTTTTTATCTTAGTTTAGACTTCTACACGTTTGGACATATGAAACAGAAGCATAAAATCAAAAAATTTTATTCAAGGCTGAGATTGAGATATACTTTTGATGAGTGGCTCAGATTAAATCAATGAACGGCTGAGATCGCCTCTGGACGAATAGATGCTTGGATCCTAAAAATTTCAACGTGATATTAGTAGTCCTGATAGGCACAACTTCTTAATTATATATAGTACTTCCGAAAGCTAAAAATAATATATACATCGATCTAGCAAATATTCCGAAAATGATTTTAGGGACGGAATCAGTTGAAGTTAGGGTAGGTATCAGAAATTCCGTCTCCGTTAATTTGACATGAGATGTATCATTTTGGACAAAATATGAATTCGTTTGATAATACATGCATTAAGAATCTATCATTTCTATATTTCTGATATTTTAAAATTATTTGACGAATAATCATGATTGGAAAATACTAAAAAAGTAAAAATAAAATAAGAGGTTAAGAAATTACAACCCCAATCGCATCCTGATCACAAGTTTTAGGCCCAATCGGCCTTTTCCGTCTGGCCCAAAAAGGTCGTTCATATTATATTATATATGTTGCTCAAATTAAACACATGTATGGTGAGCATGGGCCTTTTGCATCGAATTGTTCTGAATGCATAATGCCGAGCTTTCAGTGTAAGAAACCACGATTCTCCTCGAATGAGGCAATGACCCAGGGCCAAGAGTCCAATCTTTTTTTTATTTCTTTCATTCTTCACAAACTTTGACCTGTCGTCAAGTCCCGCATAAAGGTCTTTAATTATTTTATTCATCTCCGTGCGTACAAACACTGTACACCTGGTCAACTAAGAACCTGATTGATTCACCGAAAATAGAAGAAAGGATTAAATGATTTTTTTTTCATTAATTAAATCACTCAACTATTTTTATCCACACAAAAGACTCAATTCATATTTTAAATCGGTAACCTTTCATATGAAAAATACGAAAGATTTTGTTTTTGTCACTGAGTAATATAGATCAAAGATTAGTTCTTAAATTTCAAAAAAATATTTATAAAGGATTAAAAGATTTTTTTAGTAAACCACTCAACTATTTATTATGCACAGAAGACTCAATTCAAATTTTAAATCGGTAATCTTTCATATAAAAAATATAAAAGGTATTGTTTTTGTCACTGGAGTAATAGATCAAAGATTAGTTCTTAAATTTTAAAAAATATCCAATAGTACCTTTGATATCAAATTTTTGAGTTTATTTAATCTGTCAGTTTATTATCTCTATAGACTTTGCTCCGGAAAGAGTTAAATATATAGGAAGAATAAAAAGGTAAAACTTAAAAACAGTTTTACTACACAATTCAATAAAGAGGGAAATGGATTTTTTTCTCTTTAATTTCCGAAATGACTATTTTTATTCCCTCTAAATTGAGGCATAAAAGAGGTGAAAGAAAATTTGTTATTTTTCAATCATTTTATCATCATTCCATCTCCTTCCTTCCCTCTCAAATATTTGTATGAGCACCTCCTTGAAATATGTTTGGATCGTCATAAAATATTAAAAAAAAAAAATACTATTATATATGATTATTGTGTTCAGCTAATGTAGCAACAGCATTCTTCAAGTTAGTAGTACAAAAAGATAACTAATCATGTCTTATTCCGAAATCTACAAATTTTATTTGGAATGTTAAATTGGTAGTGTTCAAAGAAATAATTAAAACAATGTTATATATTTTTTTTCAAAACATGTTTAGTATTTAGTCAAGTGGCATTTTTTTTCTTCTGTTTTTATGTCTTTTATTAATTTTTAAAATATTAAGCGTAATATAAATAATTAATATTTATCCAAATTATTTCTGATTTCTGAACTTGCAATGAAATTAACTGCTAGTTTATATGATAAAGTTACCGCAATATGTAAAACAATCATAATGAAATTAACTAATAGTGCACTTTCATATCAACGTGTGAAATTAATTATTTCTTGGGAATAACAGGAACCTGTTATTCCGATTCCAACCATTCAAACATTTTCATGCACGAATCTCAACAAAGTTTTTTCATGTACAAATTTCAACAAAGATCAACGGTTGGAATCCGAATAACATGTTCCTGTTATTCCTTTGAAATTACAGCAGATTTATTTCCCTAAAATTCAGCTGGTTCCAGAGGATACATCATATATAAGCAGTTAAGCACACACAAAAGGACGAATATTTTAATTCCCTTTAGAAATAAACAATGTCGTGTACGTAGAAATTTACAAGAGTCTCTTTGAATTCACACATCACAATCAACGGCTTACCATTTGAAGGCCACCAACAATAGAGGAAATATAACATTCCAGTCTCCCTTAATTAATTATATGACAGCAGCAATCAATGGTTTACAGGTTTAGCAACTTATGACCAAGGTTCCGGTCTAAGGCAAACATTGAAACAAGTGCATAACGAACCATACATTGTCCAATCAGATCTTGCAAGACTTGGACTTATTTTCCAAATTTGCAGTCTCTGTTGTGGATTAGTAGTTCCTCCAAGTAACATTAATTCTTGTTGAAAAAGTTTCCTTGTCTCTCCATGTTTGTTTAACAAAAAAAATATCTACATATACATATATAATTTTAGCAGATGCATTCCAACATGTGTACATATATATCTACATCTACATAAATAATTTTAACAGATGCAAAACATACTAGGATGATTGGCCCCCAACCGGTGTACATATGTATCTGAAATTCCGAATCATCAAATTATGATGTGTATAAATACATTTTTTTTCTTTTTGGTATTGTAAGTAATATTCTAATTGCATTAAATTAGGCAGTTTTAATGGTGTATTTGGAATTTTCATAAAGGCGTAAACATATACTACAAATCCTCACAAACAATCAAATCCAAAGGTGTGTGGGACCCAATTGACCAATGAAGAAGGGTCCAAGCTAATTGATTGTTTGAAAAAATAATTAACCATACAAAGGGGACAATGGCCATCTGTTACCCCTCTCCATCTCTCTCTGATCAACATAATGCACATTGTTTAATCTTCTTAAAATTGAAAACATGAAGACACAACTTCACAAGCAACTCATAATTGCTCTTTTTCTATTTGCATCCTCACCACTTGCGTGGTCAACGGATACCCTACTTCCCGGCCAAAACATTACTACAAACCGGTCTCTCATCTCGTCCAACAACACATTCGAGCTAGGCTTCTTCCGTCCCGGCTCCTCCCCTGACCTTTTTATCGGTATATGGTTCAGTGCTTCACCAGAGACTGTTGTGTGGGTTGCTAACCGAGATAGTCCCTTGAACAACAGTGTGGGAATACTAACTATACATAGCAACGGGTCTCTAGTGCTATATGATTCATTGGAAAGAGTGGTATGGTCATCTAGTACTAACTTGACAAGTATTACAAATGATATAAGGCCACTATTGCAACTGGATGATTCAGGCAATCTTGTACTAAAAGATCAAACAAGTAATACTATCGTATGGCAAAGCTTTGATCATCCAACAAACTCATTGATTGCTGGGATGAAACTTGGCAAGAACCTGACAACTGGATTTGAAACAGTGCTTTCTTCATGGAAAAGCAGCAGCGATCCATCAGAAGGGAAGTACATGTACAAGATGGACACTGGAGGTGCTCCAGAGATTGTATTATGGGACCGTGATCAAATTAGGTTCAGAACTGGAATGTGGAATGGGTTATATTTTAGTGAGACACCCCTAATGTTAACTTATAGTGATATGTTTACTTTCTTGTATGTGCAAGATAAAGATGAGGTGTCATATGGATTTGAGACCAAATCAACCTCAATTTTGTCCAGAATATTCCTGAATGATGTTGGTATAATGCAGCGGTTGGTTTGGGACCCAAATCAACAGAATTGGAACGAGTTCTGGTCGGGACCAAAAGATGAGTGTGATTACTATGGGAAATGTGGTGCTTTCAGTATATGTCAGCCTAATAGTATAAGCGCCTGTAGTTGTCTCAGAGGATTTGAGGCAGCAACACAAACCGAGTGGAACATGAGAGATTATTCAGGAGGGTGCAAACGCCGAACCCCATTAGGCTGTACTGGTAACAGTGATGGGTTTTATGCGCTAAAAGGGGTGAAGTTACCATATTCCCATAATGCAACTATAAATACTAATATAAGTGTTCAGGAGTGCAGGAGGAGGTGCTTGATGAATTGTTCATGCTTGGCTTATTCCCCTTCAGATACAAGGGGAAAAGGAAGCGGGTGTGTTATGTGGAACACTGAACTGGTTGACATCAAGTATGTCAATGGTGGGCTAGACATCCTACATGTGAAGGTTTCAAAGTCTGAATTGGGTACAAATATCTTTCTCTATTTTAATTTTTAATCATGAAGTCACTAATTAGGAGAAAAGTATCAGAGGAATTGTCCAGATGTAAAAGCAACAAATCTTAACAGGTAAAATGTCCGGATGCCAATATAAAGTTGTGAAGCAGGCATAATTGCTAAGATTTCTTTTCATGAATTGATTCTCTTCTATTGAAGGAAAAAGAAATTGGGTTTTGATAAATGCCTCTAATATGCAGGAACAAGTAACAAAAGGAAGCTGGCAATAATAATCGGAACAATAACAAGCATTGTAATATCAGTGCTTTTAATATGCTTATTTGGATATCTACTCAAGAGGAAGAAGATGAGATCTGCAAAACAAGGTAAACAGATTGTGCAAATCAAATTTACCGTGGCTTTGTGATCTCTAACCTTCATAATTTATATAGAAATCATATGTTTCTACAGATAAAACCGAAAAGTCCCTGGCACAAAATGACTCGTTCAAAGGTACAGACCTCCCTGTTTTTGACATGGAGACGATTTTGCAAGCCACTGACAATTTTTCAATAACAAATGAAGTAGGACAAGGTGGTTTTGGCATTGTCTACAAGGTATTCTTTTTATTTGAATCCTGCTCGTGTTCTACTTTAAAAAAAATTCTCACAATCTACCTTTACAAAAATAAAAGATCTCTCAAATTAAAAGATTTTGGATGGTGAGGCAGGATGACTATCTGAAATCAAAGATAAATGTGAAGTTTATTTATGTTTAATCATACTGGAAAGTTCCCTAGTTATTAATAAAAAAGGTAACCTACTATATCAGGGCAAGCTCCCTTGTGGCCAAGAAATTGCAGTGAAACGGCTCTCCATGAATTCATCGCAAGGATTGAACGAATTTATGAATGAAGTTACGCTGATTGCCAAGCTACAGCATAGGAATCTTGTTAAACTCCATGGATGCTGCATTGAAAACAACGAGCAAATATTAATTTACGAGTTCATGACCAACAAAAGTTTAGATTTCTTCATATTCAGTATGCAGCTGACTTCACAACATTATTGATTAATTGTTTCTGCTATTTGATTATTTATCAATTTATAATACAATATGCAACTATTCATTTCAACTGTAACCTACAAATCTTACCCAGTCAAAGTTGATTATAATTCATGGGAACTTGCAACAGACGCAGAGAAGCGTGCCTCTTTGAGTTGGAGAATGAGACTGGAAATTGTAATAGGAGTCGCAAGAGGGCTTCTCTACCTTCATCACGATTCTAGATTCAACATAATTCATAGGGACCTCAAAGCAGCAAACGTTTTGTTAGATGAAGAGATGAATCCTAAGATTTCAGATTTTGGCACTGCAAGATTGTTTGAAAGAGAGCAAGCAGTAATCCGCACAGAAACAGTGATTGGCACTCGGTATGTACATTCAATTTTATACTTGCATATGGAATATGTTCAACTGATTTGCTTATTAATTTCCTCTATGTGTATTTCTTATATATGAAGTGGATACATGTCTCCTGAGTATATCACAGAGGGTAAATTTTCTGTCAAATCTGATGTGTATAGCTTCGGAGTTATACTCCTTGAGATTATAAGTGGCAAGAGGAACCAGGGGAATCAAAATCTTATTGCATATGTAAGTATTAATCTCGTAATTTTTTTAACAATTTACATTGGAAAACTGATGTGATCAAAGATAATTGCTGAAACATACCTCACTCATAATTCATGCTCTAGGCATGGAAATTTTGGGAGGAAGAAAACATTTTGAAGCTACTTGATGAAGCAGTAGAAAGCTCAGTTCTTACAACAGAGCTATCAAGATGCATACACGTGGGTCTTTTATGTGTGCAAGAATGCCCCAATGATAGGCCATCAATGTCATCAGTTTTCATGATGCTATCAAGTGACAACGTCGAGCTACCGGCCCCTAAAAAACCCTTAATTTGCAGAAGCATTGGAGTGTTAGCTACTGATAGCAACTTCTATGAGTATGATTCGATTAGTGTAGATCAATTGACTATAACGAAAGTTCAAGGTCGCTAGAGAATCTAGGAGAAAGTAGCAAAGCTCTCATGAAAATGCTCCTACATTTGTATAGTAAAGATAGTGTTATTTGGGGCTTGTTAGGAATTTACATGGATGTTAGTTGTCAAGATTGATATTGCTATCCTCTAAATTACAATGCTTTTTTCGGGCCCTAGTCAATACATGCAGTATAGTTAAGCCAAGATGATGGGCTGTGGAGTTTAATTAAATTTGAGTATACCAATAATGTAGTAAAGTTTTTGCCACATTTCAAACAGCCTAGCCAGCAACAAAATATAAGAGCAAGAAAATTTCTAGCTGAATATATAAATCCTGCAATTGGGCACAGAAAAGAAAGAACATTGCTGTTCGGGTCCAATCATCAGCTCAAGGGACAAACCATGCATCATGCTCCAGCTCCCTATAATGCTAGCCAATTAGACCTCATCCTCCATCATATCTTCAACAATTAGACTGTCAAGCACTCAAACTCACAGTTCTATTGACCTGATCAAATGAAAATAAGAAAAATATCAACAGTATACCAATAATGTCAAGGAGTTCAACATTTGACATAAAAAAATATCATGAAACAGTAACTGCATTTGGTACATCGATCATTGGACTTAACTAAAATATACAATGCTAATTTTTGGAGAATCAAGATGACAACATAATAGAATAATAAAAATAACAGCAATAGAATAATACCTCATATGATGAGGCTATACCTGTGACACAATTCCCAATTCTTAGAGAAGCAGGTCCATTTCTTTGCACCGTCCAAGTGAATCCAGACGGTCTTCACGCCGATTAGAAATGGAAGTACATACGCTCCCTGATAAAATCTACGGAAATCATAGCTCCACGACGATGATTCTCGCTTCTACATTTTGGCATTTTAATTTCCACTCTATTGCTATTTGCTGGTATGTATGTTTACAGGTGGGTCGCCATTGCATCCACTGCTGAATCATCCCAAAACCCTACCACTGTTATAAACCCTCTCTGGATAGATGGGTAAAGATACTGACACAACTGATTTGGCATGATGCAGAGCACAGTCCTATAGTTTTTCGTTTAACTTTGTTATTCGTGCGTTATATGAAGTCAAATCAGCTCTGTTAATATTTTCAGAGAAGGTGGCGGTGTGTCGAATTTTGAGGAACTCGAAATTTTGAGTTTAGATCCAGACCGTCCGATCAGAATCCGAATCCGGTTCTAGGGGGAATGCACAAGCCCCATTATTATTCGTGCCAGAGCAGATCGGACGGTTCCGATCTAAATTTAAAATTTGATATACCTTAGGTCAGTGTATTAAAATTCGGTTTTATTCAGTGAATATTCGGCCGTATATTCCTATTTGGTGTCCGACCGAATAGAAAATGGCTATTCGGACCGAATATTGAATCCATGTTTTAAAAAAATTAAAAAACTTCAAAACCCATTAAAAGAGTTCTGGATCCGAATTCACAACCCATTAAATGAGTTTCAGACCCGCCAGGTAGGTGTTCTCTTCAAGCGTCTCACTCAGAAGTCTTTTATAACCTCACTACATGCTGCCTTATTGTATTTAAGTACTGTGGGATTAAATATTTAATAAAAAAAATCCGCATATATAAATCCGAATAAGAATCCGCATATTCGGCCGCATACCGTATATGCGGTGGCCTTCCGAATACCGAATGAGAACCGAATATTAATACAGTCTTAGGTATAAGAATTCTGCGGACCCCCTTAAATGGGGCCGCACTGGTATTCTGTTGCCTGGGTAGATCCATAAATACTCAGATTTTGTGGTTTTTTGGTTTATTTTTTTTTGAGGAAATGTTATTTTTAAATGGGGCCGGTATGCAGTGGCCTTCCGAATACCGAATGAGAACCCAATATTAATACAGTCTTAGGTATAAGAATTCTGTGGACCCCCTTAAATGGGGCAGCACTGGTGTTCTGTTGCCTGGGTAGATTCAGAAATACTCAGATTTCGTAGTTTTTTGGTTTATTTTTTTTGAGGAAATGTTATTTTTAAAAATTTCGGTTTAAGGGCAGCACCAAGTTAACAGAAGCCCAATAATGTAATCACAAACCTGATAGCCCGAACTCCCATTCAAAATGCAATTGCGAAGAAAAAGACCTCTGTTTTGCACAATGAGAGAACTCTGTTTTGTAGAATGACAAATGACAAAAGTCTCCTTGTTCTTTCAAATAAGCTACCCGATGCCATCCAGATAAATGAGAAATTTCAACAGGGATACATGGCCTGAATAAATAGAGAGACTATGACTTGGTTTGATAGTTAACAGGCTGTGAATTGACGATCATATACTCTCTCAAGTGGTCGTCAGATAATTATTCGTCTAGACAATATGTCACTGTGTCAGGTATGACATTCAACACAATAATAGAGACGCCGCGTGTATGACATGACATTCAACACAACAATAGAGACGCCGCGTGTCTGGAACCCAGTTGGTATCTTTATTACTTTTCTTTCTGGCATCTACATCGATGCTCATTGGTAATTTCATTTCAATCTCATCATTTGCCTATTTTATTTGTAATTCAGAATATATATTAATAATTTTATAAATAAAAATATTTTTTTTATTATAATTATTTTCAAAATATTATGTCGACAAAAATATTAATTATTCGCTCATTCATTTGAGAAATTAGTTTCTAAAACGTAAGAGAACTTTTTTTTTTTTCAATTTCTGAATGCTAAAAACAATCAAAATTAATTACATGAGTACAAATCTTTTAAAATTAACTTTAAATTAATTTCGGTATTTCTATTCTAATTTTATGATGCCAAGGAAATATTTGAGTGACATTGCTATTGATACAAAAAATTATGTATAATTGAATATGTTTTCATCTATATTATTTATATATAAAAAATTATATAATATTCTTTAAGTTTATATTGCTTTTATTATTTATATTCTTGTTAGTATTAATTATATTTTTAATTATTGTTATTTTTATTATAATTGTTCTCATTATTTGTTTGACTGATATATATTAAAAGTTTCTAAGGAAAAAAAAATTCAGAAACTACAAAGAAAAGAAATTGATTTAAATTTACTATATTGAATTATTATTGTGATTTTAAAATTCTTTGTAAACGACTTTTTTGCTTTCAAATAAAAGGAAAATACACGACTACTGAAATTAAGAAATTCCAATTCAATTTTTGAGGCTTCAGACGATTTATTTTTGGGTCCAAAACGGCAATTATAATTTACTTAATGTAAAAACTTTCAACATCACAATTAACAATTCTCATATTTACTATACATTAAGAATTAATTATAAAATTTTGAATCAAATTAAGAATTTACAATTTTTAAATTTTGAATTAGAAAAAGTGCTCAGGTCCGGTCTTTTAATCTCCAACAGAAACCACCAAGAGGGCTTCATATTATCAAAATCCGAAATTTTAAATATCAGCATGAAGGACTCAGTTCTAAAATTTAAAATATTTTATTGATAAATTAAGTTCACAATATTTTCCATATTTTTAAATTTGATATTTGTAATTGTATGAAAGGCTCACTTGTTGAATTCTCGTATGGCACCCCTAACATTTGGTCCCACCTTTCATTAAATGGGGGGCGGAAATATCGCCTATATATATCGTTGTTCATGTCATAATCATGTCCTAATCATATATTATTCAATCAAAATTAATGCATAATTTAATATTCAACAGAATAAATCTCATTGACCATTCTTTTAAAATTAGTCCATGCATGGTACCCGAAAACCTGTTACGGTATCTCTCCGGACTGTTTTTTTTGGTTGAACTTTTCAAGAAATAAATAAATAAATAAGCAAGTGTTTATTCTGGCATAAAAATATATATGCATAATACAATAATTAAATGTATATTATGCAATATTCAACTACGAATTTTGTTAAAGCATAAACTTAGAATTACTTAACTCTCATTAACAATACGTTGAATGTAAAATTTGAAACTAATTGCTGTAATACAAATTTAATTTGAAATAGAACATAGTATGATGAAAGCATGTTTATCTGAGTCAACTGAAATAGACATTTAAAAGAATGTTTTAATGAATGATCAAATATAATTACTTGTCCTGCTTGTGAAAATACGCTAAGAGATTCATTAAAAAACCTTATGGAGTAGATGGCCTAATAATATTTATAATAGCTGACATTAATATGTCAGGCTAAGAGATTCCTAAATAGGTCAGGCTAAGAGATATTGACGGAGTAGTTTTTGTTTCGTACAGCGCAGAAGTCAAATGTAACGCTTTTTGGCTTTGTTGTCCGTGCACTGCATGAAGCAAAACCTAATCTGTCAATTTATTTACCAGAAAACACGCTAAGAGATTCCTAAATAGGTCAGGCTAAATTCAGTCTCCATCCCTCTCAATGAACAATGCGTTCTCTCTGCTTCAACTCATTTTGCATGTCTGTTTATATACTGGTAAATCTCCTAGGCTTGTGTTTTTGTTGCGTTTTCCATGTTTTGCTTTCTGGACTGTTATTAGTGTACCGATTAATCTCTTTATTAGCAAGATATGTCAGCTGTCTCTGTTGCTAATCTCTTTAGTTTTTTTTTTCAGGGTATCTAGTTCATATTTCTAGGATATTGGAACTGTATTTTTTTGTTTTTATATCTTCTAGATGATTTTTTCCAATATGTTTATTTTTAAATGCCCCTCCAAATAATAGCGACAGTCAATCCTTTGACTATTTTAGCTGGGGGTCAATATGTACCACAGTATATATAGCACAATTATTTAGCGCTCTTTCTTAAATCTTTCTTATCAATCAAGTACTCTAAGTGAGCCTCCTTTAAAGAAGATTAGTATCCATCCTCCAACCATAAAAAAAATGTGGAATAAAACCTCCTTCAAACAATTTGTTACTGTTCTGCTTCTCTTCTGGCTGTTATTAGTCTCCTACTCACTTGACACCACAGATAGAACTAAAAAATTAGTCAATGACTAAACCCTGGTCTCATCACAAGACCAATTTGTTCTAGGTTTCTTTAACCGAGGCACACCGGCGAAGTGGTACGTTGGTATATGGTACAATGTCACACCGGATATTGTTGTATGGATTGCTAACCGTGACTATCCCTTGAATGATAGTTCAAGTACGCTTGCCGTTTCTGACAGAGCAATCGTCTTGATTGATTCATCACAAAATACAAAATCATTATTTACTTTTAGCTCATCTGTAGATAAGGCATTTGATCCAATAATGCAACTACTTGATTCAGGCAACCTTGTCATCAAAGGTCCAAACAGAGATGACATCCTATGGCAAAGCTTTGATTACCCGTCAAATACCATGCTTCCCGGCATGAAAATCGGTAAAACCTCCTCTGGATTTGAATGGTATCTTACTTCATGGAAAAGCAGTAATGATCCATCAAAAGGAAACTACTGCTACAAAATGGATACTCATGGTCTACCAGAAATTGTGTTATGGAATGATGACAGAATCAAGTTCAAAACAGGTGCATGGGATGGTTTGAGATTCAGTGGATTACCTGAAATGGCAACTTACACAAAGATGGTTATTTTCACTTTTAGTTCAACAACTAATGAGATCAGCTACTCATTTGAGGCTGATTTGGGAGCACCATTGGTACGAGTAGTACTGAACGAAACTGGTGTGCTGCAACGCATGATATGGTACCAGACCAGTAAAACTTGGGTTGAATTCTGGTCTTGGCCCACTGACAAGTGTGACGAATACAGGACATGTGGGCATTTTGGTATATGCAACGTCAATGAACACCCAATATGTGATTGCTTACCAGGATTTAAAGTGAAATCACCCAGCGAGTGGTCTATGCGAAATAATTCTGGAGGTTGCGAACGGGAAACACCATTGAGTTATCGAGCAAACAGTAATGGATTTCAATTGGTTAAAAGTGTGAAGTTACCAGACACAGAGAGTGCAACGGTTGATGCGAGTATAAGCATTAAGGAGTGTAAGCACAGGTGTTTGGCGAATCGTTCTTGTGTGGCTTATTCGCAGTTTAATATTAGCGGAGCCGGTAGTGGGTGCATCACTTGGGATAAGGATTTGGTCGATATACGGTATGTTGAGAATGGACAGAATCTATATATCAAGCTTGATAAATCAGATTTAGGTAATTAATTTCTAACTGAATTTGATTTTCTCATAATTGCCGAAGAAACCTTTTCCTTTTTGTAGTTGCTTGTCATGCTTAGGACATAGACCACCAATTATAGAGATATATTTCTTAAATGTTATAATTATTGCCCCAATAAATTAAGGTTAGTCTTGTATTACAAGGAGACGATGCAAATGATAATAAGAGCATTATGTAGATCAACTTGAGAGAATTTAATTCAGCTGAAGATAATTCCTCTTTAAATGAGCTGCCCTCTGTTGAAGAGTCCGAATCTCCTGTTTTTCCTCATCCAACCGTTAAAATTTTTTCATGTGTGAATCTCAACAAAAATCAAGGTTGGATGAGGAAAAGCAGGTTCAGCAGGTTCAGCAGATTTCATTCCTCTTTTGAAGCATGGTGTTCTTTTTTTATCACTAGTAGTGTTATGTAAAGTCCCTACAAAACAAGCTAGTACTTTTGTTATTTTTTCTTGTAAATTTTAACAAAAAATACTTTTTATTTAACAGATGTAGTGCCTAAGCTTGATAGTTCACAACAAAAATGAGTTCGGAATAAGTTTGATGAACTTCACTTCTTAATATATATATATTTATATGTTTCCTCTATTTTTTCACTATTTATCCTGATATTTGTATTAGGAAGAGCTAGAGATAATGAGAACTTGATTAGTTACCCAAACTTGTTTAAAAGTTAATTGTTATTTAGATGAATATTAAATACCAAACTTGATTTGTTAACTCTGGCAAGTATAATACCAAAAAATGAGTTTCAAATATTAAATAATTAATTATCACATTAATGAATCAATACCTATATATATTCAATTTATTTAGATTACACTAATGAAATTTGTGCGCTAATGCATGCGCAGCTGCAACAGGAAAGAAAAAGATCCAGCTGATAATAGGCATGATTGGAACATCTACTGTTCTGATATCAGTTATAGTCCTCCTCATTTATCTACGTCAGAGGAAGAAGAATATTGGAGTTGCTCATTTAGGTACCTTTACAAGTCAACTCAATTCTTATATGATTTAATTATACCTTAGATTGGTGTTCTTATTAAAAGAAATTGCAACATAACTATGGTATTTAAATTTGGATTTACTGTTTGGTAGGTCTAACCAAGACGAATTACAAAGATAGTGGCTCCCTGCGGAATACAGAGCTCCCGATATATGATCTGGAAACAGTGATGGTAGCCACAGCCAACTTCTCCGAAGCAAATAAACTAGGCCAAGGTGGTTTTGGTATTGTTTACAAGGTAATTGATATTTGAGGTTACTATGTTCAGTCTGTTTAGTTTCGAATAGTTTGGTATCATTTTTTTTTTTTCTGTTTATTCTGTTTATTAAATCTATTATCTAATAATTGAATTCTACAGTCACTATAATATTCAACTAATTCATTCAAAATCCACATCTCCATCAAAGCCCCCTTTTGCGAGCAACCCCACTTTCTGGTATACCATTTGTATTTTTCAGCAAAATCCAATTTTCTCAGTTTGGCAAAGCCCTCTTCCTCCAGTTACCTTCTATTTCAAGTAGTCCATTTAGCATGCTCCCTCTCTCCAGTGAGCCTCAGCTCTCCATCAAACCAGACACTCGTTCTAGGGTGCCCTCTCTTGCAAACTGCAAGCCGACCACTTCACTGATTTACTCTAACAGACTCTCATTTTGGCATAAATGTTATATCATGGCAACTTCCTGGACAAAATTCTAAAAATCTTTTTTATTTTTTTATTTCAGGTGCAACTTAGAAATTTTAAAAAAGAAATGTCTTTGTTTTCTTAAAAACGAAAATGCAAAATAAAAGAAGAAAAATAAAATCCAATGCGAGTGGGATTCGCTCTTTATGTTGTTCTGCAATTAATGGATAAAATCATCATTATCTCAAGGCCCAGCCGCTTTGATCTTACTATTATTGCAATACAAAAACAGGGTGAACTGCCGAGTGGAGAAGAGATTGCAGTGAAGAGGCTCTCAAAGGGTTCATCACAAGGTCTAAATGAATTCATGAGTGAGGTCATGCTCATTGCAAAGCTCCAACACCGAAACCTTGTCAGACTGCTTGGTTGTTGCATCCACGGCACCGAGAGAATGCTTATCTATGAGTTCATGTCCAACAAGAGCTTAGATTTCTTCATTTTTGGTATGCAATGTTGACAATTTTCTCTCCTCCCAGCCCTCGAAACAGACTTAATATCTCATTAAAGAATGTCGGTTCTTAGGTGCAAGCTATATACATTTAGAATTTGGCTTATTGAAAAATTAATTCATATTCATCAGATGCATGAATGTGAGATTTGTGTGCCTTGTCAACTTCACAAAGTGTCTATCATAAATTTTGAAACAAAAACGAGATTCCAAATGATGATTTCATTCTTAAATTACAATTAGTTGTAAAATTTCTATAATAATGAGATAAATGCTCAATCAATTAAACCTGCTTGGAAACAGATAAAGTGAGCCGAGAATTGCTAAGTTGGAGTACAAGGCTGGAGATAGTCACTGGAATATCTAGAGGGATTCTCTATCTTCACCAGGACTCCAGATTGAATATAATTCATAGAGATTTAAAAGCTGCAAATATTCTTTTGGATGGAGAAATGACCCCTAAAATTTCAGATTTTGGCATCGCTCGTTTGTTCAAACAAGAGCAACATGAGATGGATACTGAAAGAGTTGTAGGCACACGGTAGAGACCTCTACATTTTTTTTTTCCTTTTTTTGCTGCATGATGCATATTTCTTGGTCTTCCGATAAGACAGTTAGCTATTTTCTTAAATTATTTCATTTTCACAAATGTTGTTTGTCTTTTTTGTTTTCTCATAGTGGGTACATGTCTCCTGAGTATGCTATGGAAGGAAAAATTTCTGTGAAATCAGATGTCTACAGCTTTGGGGTTTTACTGCTTGAGATAACATCTGGAAAAAGGAACCAAGGAAATCACAGCCTTCTTGCATATGTGAGTATATTTGTGCAATAATTTTACAGCTGGTTACAAAATATAATTCATCATCATATATAAAACACTCTATCCCCCTGAAAGAGGGGCGCAGACATTGAGCTTTGAGGAATGCCACAAAAATCAGTGTTCTGTTTTAGAAGTTACCGCAAATTTTTAAACAAAAAAATATAAATAGATTGAGTTTAAATACTTCACCAAAATACATTCATTTTTATTGTGATTAGATTATAAGCATGCATTGCTATAAATATGCCATTCTCATATGGACTTGTAACAAACTTCCCAATCACATTCAGCATTGCCATTAATCTTCACAGTCCCTTTTTTAGTATAGTGTGTCTTGTTTTTCTCATTTATTTTTTTTGCCTTCATTTTACTTCTGTTTTCCTTTCTTCTCCTATTTATGTTTTTAATTACAGTATATTGAACAGCAGAGATGAATAGTCAGCTTATGGTAAGCTACAGAGCAGATTTATTATTGAATAGGAACTTTACTAAACTAACCTGGCCTCAAGATTATCAATTAAAAAATCAATCTTACACCTAATTAATGCACAAAAGAAAAAGGCAGGACACCGAAGTTACAAATATATATAGCAACGTTTTCCAACAATGAAGAGAAAACTTTTAAGTTTAAACGCAGTATTAAACTTTGTGAGCCCAAAACATTTTTTTACCAAATGGTCCTGAAAAAGCTACTTAGGCATCAATATATACAACTTAAACCCATGCCATATTCACAAATGAATAGATTATATGTTACTTTTTGCAATACACATTGCATTAGTACTGTACACATACGGATTTAATTCTCTTGCCAGTTTCCACATTAATACTGTACACTTGAGTGTCATACATTACAATTAATCAATCGTTATTAACTCCTTTTCTTAATAAAAGGATATAGAATAAAGCAGTCTATCATGTCCATTATTGCAAACCATGCACTGAATGATATATCATCTTACATATTTCTAGGCATGGCAGCTGTGGCAAGAAGGAAGAATCATAAATTTAGTAGATGAAGCAATAGAGAGCTCCACTTGCGTTGCATCCGAGATAGCGAGGTTTGTTCATGTGGGTCTTTTGTGTGTGCAAGAGTGTGCTGATGATAGACCAACCATGTCAACTGTTGTTTCAATGCTATCAAATGAAGGGTGCAGTCTACCTGAGCCGAAAAAACCTGTGCTATCCACTAAATTTACACCTGAAGGTTTGTACAGCGCAAATGAGTTGACTGTTACTGGACTTGAAGGTCGATGAAATTATCTTGAATGTTTGTCATATTAATTGTTATGCATCGTTTTAGGAGTGTACAAAATATTTGTTGTATCTGTAAATCCAATGTATCTTATTTTGAGAAGGTAATTGAAGAAAATGAAGTTATTTGTTGAAAATAAATGTTCTTAATATATATATATATATATATTTTTTAAAAGAGGCAAAGCCCATTCCTTCGATAGGAAAAGATAATTACAAGAACCAACATATAATAGTTGTGATACCACACACTTGGTGATCAAAGCAACCATGCAATCCGAAAATTAAACATAATAGCAAGTTACTCAATCAAGTTTGAGTTACGGCTAAACTCCAAAAGTATTCTAAATTTGTAAGGACTAAGCCACACAACATGGGGCTAAGGGTATATGCTAGGTAGGGGTGTTCATTGGGTCCGGTTTAGTCGGTTTTGAACCGAACCGAATTAGTTTGGATCAAACGGTTCGGTTCTTCGGTTTAATGGTTTGGTTCGGTTTGCTTTTTAAAACTGAATTATAATTTCGGTTCGGTTCGGTTTGAAAATTTTGAAAACCGAAATAACCGAACCGACTGAAATTTTATATATTATGAATTTGGTCCGGACCGCCTCGGTTTATTTCTTAATCAATTGTTTTAAATACTTCGGTTTATTTCTTAATAGCCCAGTTTATTTCTTAATATCCAGATTTATTTCTTAATACCTCGGTTTATTTCTTAATATACTTCGGTTTATTATAAATCAATTGCTTTAAATAAAAAAATTAATATATTTCGGTTTGAACCGAACAAACCGAAATAAAACTTTGGTTCGGTTCGGTTCGGTTGCAATGCTAAATCAGTTTGGTTCGGTTTTATTTTTGAAACCGAATTATAACTTTGGTTTGCCTAGTTCGGTTCGGTTTCAACCGAACTGAACCGATGAACACCCCTAATGCTAGGTACAAAAATTGTCAAGTGGCATGCTTCATGGCTGAGGTGGGGACTCTTGGGGTTGGTACAGCACCATCTCCATAGGCATATAATGATCTAAGGGGATAGCATCCTCCAGCACCGGCATCCAGTCTTCAATTGGCTCCTGCACTATGGGCTTAACAGAACCTGACCAATAAGAAAACAAGGATTTAATTTGGAATATCAAAGTTCGAGCTGAACTAACCCTACACTTAGTAAAACATATAACATTTCTATGTTTTCAAAGAGTCCAACAAACAGCACTAAGAACTATCAAGAAACCTACTTTGGATGTTACAGGTAATGTCATAGCAAAATTAACAATATCTACAAATTGAATCCATGTAGACATATAATGTTGGCTTTTCCCAAGCCAAAACCACACTTGTTGGGCTAAGGGACATGTCAAGAATAAGTGTGTAACTGTTTCAGCATTTGAACAACAATAACATGTTGGATCCCCTACCCACCCTCTAATTGCTAAGTTGTCTTTGGTTAAGATAGTATTATGTATTGTTAACCACATAAAAACCCTTATCTTTGGAGGTACTGGTAGGCTCCACCAAATCAGCTCTGGTACCAAAGGTAAAACCCCTCTAAAATTTAAGAATGTGTACAAAGATTTAGTAGTGAACTTTCCTGTATGATTCCATCTCCATATGAGTTGATCCTGGTGACAGGTGAAAGACATGGTACTAATAATTGAAAGAATTTCGGCCCATTCTATGAGATCATAGCCTTCCAATGGTCTTCTAAATTTAACCCTCATTCCTTGTGATTCTATGACTTCCCCTAACAGAATATGTTTATTACTACAATGTTTAAAGACTATTGGATACCTAGTTGCTAAGCTACAGTTGCTGTCCCAGATGTCAGTCCAGAAATGACATTGGGACTGTTGTCCTAGTGTATATTGAACACTAATATCTCCTATGTATTCTAATTTGGAAATACTTCCCGAAAAAGGGGAGTAAGGGTAGCATGATCATAATATTTGTAAGTAATAATGGATTTCCAAGTACTATGATATGAATTATTTTTAAACTTCCACCACCATTTTAATAAAATGGTAGTATTCATCTCATAAAGATCCAACACCCCCATGCCTGCAAAATTTTTGGCAAGACACACATTTCACAAGGTACAAGGGCATATTTCTTTTTTTTTTTCTGTGCCTTGCCACAAGAACCTTCTTCTAATCTTATCTATTTTCTTAACAATTGTTAATGGAATCTTAAAGACTGATAAAGCATACAGAGGCACTGTAGATAAGACTGAATTTAACAAAGTAATTCTACCTCCTATAGATAAAAGTTGACTTTGCCAACTAGGTAACCTATTTTCTATTTTATCAAGTAAAATTGCCAATCACTAATTGCTAATTTTTGATTATGAAGGGGAAGACCTAAGTAGTTAATTAGGAATTCTCCCCATTGACATCTAAACAGTTGATGATTATTAACATTTTGTATGTCTATGTTTAGAGGATACTTTACAGTTTTGTCATAATTCACTTTAATACCAGAAAAGGCTTTAAAAGCCATCAGAGCCCACCAAGCAGATTCTATATTCTCCTCTTGAGCAGCGAAGAAGAGAGTATCATCTGTTAGTGTAATAATCTAGAAGTCAATCATAGGATAATTTTATTCTATATGTTCATGAATTGGATGATTAATAAAATGTCATTCTGTTGCCTTGAGTATTATTGCATTTATGAATCATTTCGAGTTAATGACTGGAAATGTGAAACTTCATAATATAGATGATATATACTCTTAAGAGTCTCTAACCGAGGTAATTAGCAGGAACACTAATTAAACCGCTACAAGGTTAGTATGTGGATTAAAAGATGGTTAAGTTTTACAGACCATAGACAAGAGATGTCATTTTAATCACATAGATACATGTTCCTGTAACATGGTATTAGACAGGCCCCGAATGAAACATTAAATGGAATTGTGTTCGTGTCATTAATGTTTTCATTCAGTGTTAACTTCCAAAGTATGAGGTAATCATCTTTCCTACATAAGAGATGTATATGTGTGAGTGTTGTCTAACGCTGTTCGTAAAATGTAGCCATAACGGTAGCACTTCGGTATACATAACTTATGCGGAGGAAGAGATGTTCACCAAAAGTACTATTGTCCCTCGTATTTCTGTACGAGTAATAGTATCACCGAGCCCCTTGATAGAGTAAGGTTATCTGCTAGCAGTATGATTACAAGAGTAATCATATTTGATAATCTACTCAGGATCAAGAAAAGATTAAGTTTGCAAGGATGACACACACCTACCTTGAAACTGATCTGATAGCTATGATACAAAAGAATTAACACGAGTAAATAGTTTACTGGATCGTGATATTGTACAGTACAAAATCATCTGTGTAATTGGATGGTCATAATACGTTTTGGCAGGTGCCTCTTATGATTTGTAGAAGTTAAAATAGTTTTAATTTCTATTTACCAACATAACACAGATCCTATCGGGTCACACCAATAAGAAAGTAATCAGAGAATTAATTTATTTGATTAATTATAAATGTTATAATTAATAAATAAATGTCATAGAGATGACAAGCTTAAACATAGTAAATTTATAAACGTGTACGACATGTTGTATAAATTTATCACAACAAGCACCTCGCTGCAAGCTGCTTACAAGCACCTCGCTGCAAGCTGCTTACAAGCACCTCGCTGCAATCTGCTTACAAGCACCTCACTGCAATCTGCTTACAAGCACCTCAAAAACCTCCTTACTATTCACAACCTCCTTACTATTCATGGGGTATTTTGGTCTTTTCATAACATTTCAAAGGCTATAAATAGAGAGGTAGGGGTAGAGAAAAATATAAAAATCAGATTCGACTCGATTCGATTCGGTTATAATATTTTCCTCTCAATAGTGTTTTCGTGAGAAAAGAAAGAATACGTAATTTGATTACATATATCTTGCGAGTCGTGAATAGTGTTTGCGGTGAATAGTGTTCTCGGGATTCGTGAATAGTGTTTTTGCGAAGTACGCGGTATTTAAATAGATGACCTGAGGCAGAGAATGTTTGTCATGAACAATGCAAGAGGTGCTCGTGTTCAGGGGGAGCTCATAGAGGCCAAAATGGCAAAGGAGTTGAAAGTGGTGAATACCGGAGTAGAAGAGTGGAGTGCTATAATTGTCGACGACGAGGGCACTATGCGAGAGAGTGCCAGTTCAGGAAGAATGAAGGAAGCTTCGTGGTGACCACGAAGGAGAAGGCACCAGAGGAGGTCCCAAGTGAAGAAGAGTGGGACGCAGTGGCGGCTGTGCCGACATAGAGGACGTCGAAGAGGGTCATGAGCCTGAGGATGAGGAGATCGACTTCGAGTCATGGTTCTTTGAGGAATCAGTTGATGAACCGGTCAAGAAGGAGATTGGAGTTGTGAGGTGCGCAGTGGCTGATGAGGAGAAGCCAGAAGAGAGCACTGAACTGGAGGCCATCACCAAGGAGGGTGATGATGACGCGAGGACACAGGGGAGTGTCGCTGTTGTGGAGAAGACTGCAGGACGAGAGCTTGTGGAAGAAGAGATGCAGCTCATCTGATGATCCGTTGAGAGAAGAAAGCTAGACGACGACTTGTGCCAAGGCAACATGAGAAGAAGATTCCAGAACCTTCCCTTCTGAAGAAGACTATTTTGGTAGATCGACCGCAGACGCTTGAACAACTTCAAGCTCAGAAAATTGAAAGAAGCAAGAAGCATGACGACCCAGATAAACGTGGAGTACCGAAGATCAAGACAACACCGAATTGGTGCTGAGGGGGAGTGTTGAAGTCAGCACCAAATTAAGGCCCAAGCCCAATTCGACAAAATCAAGATTAATCTAGAAATATGTATAATAGAGAGTGATCTAGAAAATACCAAACCGACTAGAATTAACTTGTAGAATCTAGAGTATTCCATTAGCTAGTATAAATAGGGACCCTTAGTCTTCATTTTGTATCAAGCAAATCAAGCAATTCCTCTTCTAGCTAAGAGTCATAGTAGTCCGTGAGTGTGTGAGAAATTAGAGTGAGTAGTGAGTGTGAAATAGTTGTGTAGAATATATATTGTAGTACTCCTTTCTTAGTGTTAGAAATAAATTTAATATTGAACATGTTTATATCTTTCACACAGACACACACACAACGAAGCTTGAAAAAACATTGTTTTCTTTGAGGAATAGTTGGATGAAAGTTGTACTTCTGAGGGTAAATTGAATAGTCGAGGCATAATAGTTAAAATGATGTTGGAAGTTTTTGATAATTGTATTAATTAAATTGGTGGTTTATTGTGCAATCAGAATGCATCAATAATTTGTATCTAGCAATATTAAATTTTATGTCAGCTAATGGATGTGCTAATGAAGTTCTCAAGTTATTTTTGGAGCAGATGCTTTATTTGGAGAAGTATGTTATTCATGATTGCACAGTAAATGCTATATGGGAAGCTATTAGTATAACAAGTCTGTTGCTGCCTATTTTACTGGTTAAATTAATTTGTTGATTAGTGCACAATTATAATAGTGTGTTAGTTCGTGGTAAAGGAGATACAATATTGCTGCCTTTTTTACTGGTTAAAAATGTTATTCAGTTCCCAAAAGGGACATACAATATTACTCTGGACCTCGTTCTCTTTGCTTGCTTGTCCTGAATTGGATTGTGATTATTGAACTGTTTTCTCTCTTTGCTTGCTTGCCCTCTTTGATATCTGCTTTGGGTGTTTAGAACCAAAGCCCTAACAACTCACAACATCTACATTCTTGGTACTATTAGAGTTTCTAATATGATGTGACAGTTTCTAATCTAGTTTCAGGAATGTGGGAGAGTTTAAAGAAACTGTTTATAAACTCCATGCTGATCAAATAATTGACTCAAATTATTTATGCTTTCTAATTTGTTGCTGACGTGGCTTAAAAGAAACTCTAAAATTAATTTCAGAGATGTGAGAGTTAGAAATTTTAGAGACCTTAATTTCTAAAAAGAGGTTAACAGTTATTTAGAAACTCATTTGAGTTGCTGGGATGTAGATGCTCTCACTTGTTATTGATTCAACATCTATAGGATTATTGGTACTGTTGTTTGATGCAGTTCTGACACTGGTACCACTTCTGGTTACTGGAGTGGTTCTCAGGGGCCAATTTTAAAAATTCAAAAGTTTTGAGGGCCGACATGATTTTTTTTTATATTTCTGTATTATTCCTTTGTCAGAAGGACAAATTGACGAAATTGCTGGGTCTTCATCTCGGCTGAAAATTAAAAACAGGAAATGGAATTTCATTTGGACATGGGCCTTTGGGCTTGTGAATTATAAAAGAATTTAGAAATGGACCTTTGTTATGTGGGCTTTTGTGCTCTTGAATGTTTAAAAAGAAAAAGGAAAATGGAATTGGGCTGGTTCTTTTGGAGTACTTTAAAAATTTAAAAGAATAGAGAAGAAGGCCTGTGGCCGAGGATGAGTCTTGGAATAGCAGACCAGATTTGGTGGTCAATTTCTTGAAGGTTGAAATTAAAAATGTTAAGGAATAATGGAGCTGATTTATGGATTAAGAAGTCAAGGAATAATTACTAAAAGGATGCTATTAATTTAAAGGAGTAGGCTAATTGCCTTCAAGACTCAATCTCTAGTCAAATCACTACATTACCCACTTTTAATCAAATTTGAAATATAATTGTTCTCCAGTTGCTACATGAAAGATCTTTTGTATACAACCTTATGAATTTGATATTCTCATATTGTATGGATTTTACATCACGAATTAATTGCTATGGTGGCTAAGTGATGCTCTTACACGCACGATCGCTACTTTGTATCTTTTGTTAGCTAATAAATAAATAAATATATTGAATAAATAACTAAATAAATAAATATATAGCTCCTAACTTCTCTATGAAAGAGCAGTCAGTACTCAATAATTGAATGGATAAGTCTTCAGTGCAACTTACATACGCATTAAAAAGGCAATAAATGTGTTACTCCAATTCATTTCATTTCATTTCATTTCATTTCTCCTCAATTCTATCCAATTGCAATCACTCTACATCAATTTATTTATATATTCTTGTCTAACAAGGTCATGACTACAATTCATTTCATTTATATTTCACAATAAATGTGGACCCGTTACTTATTTAAATTCTTCGGAAAGCCTAACATAAGGTAAAAAGAAAGAGCTATATATATATAGAGGAGGGTTCAAATGCCTCCATTTTTTGTGCCTCTATCATGCCTCCATTTTTAAAAACTTTAATAACTGATCAAAGTTTAAAACTTAAACGGAAAATAAAACCGTTAGATGCGATCTATGTTACTTTCCCTATGTACTCATAAAAAATTATCACATTTCAATTTTGCTTTTATGTGAATAAATAAGTTGAAAAATCAACGTCTATAAATTATCCACATTAGTATACATTTTTACAAGCTCAAGATGACAACCAAAACAAAGTTGAAATGCCATAATTTTTTACACTTGCATAGATAAAATGATGTAGTTCATATCCAACGGTTTTATTTTGAATTTTAAGTTTTAAATTTTGAGTTATTAAAGTTTTAAGGAATGGAGACATGATGGAGGCACAAAAAATGGAGGCATTTGAACCCTCCTCATATATATATATATATATATATGTATATTAAAATAAAAAAGAAGAACAAACAAATTCCAAAAAATGTAAAATTTGGTCTCCAAGCACATTTTAATATAGAGATCACATCTAACGGTTTGGATCGACGTTTGGATTTTGAAAATCGGAAAACCAATTAGTTGCACCACGGCTCCGGAACAAACGTTTTGACATTCGCCAACCTATATATATATATTAAAAGAAAAAGGAAGAGCAGACATAAAACAAAGAGTTTTGAGGTACCAACTAATATCCTCTTACCTCTAGATCTGTCTTCAACATCTTAAACGTGCCAAAATCCATTCAGAAGTCAGAACACTGAACAGAGTAGTTCTAACCTCCTTTCATAGTATAACATTGTCGTACTCAAATTTAGTAAACGAGATTTATCAGTTTATACTTAGTTGATAGTTGCGATCTATCAAGTTGTAACTCACGTGTAGTTAATCACTAATCAATTATCAATCATACTACAATTGTAAAATTTCTGTTTTTAAGGAAATGTTTGTTTATTTTATGGCTGTCTGTCAAAATTAATAATAGAACAACTCAAGAACACAAGACTCCCATGAATCTCCCTTCCCTCCCTTTGTTTATTTCAATCAATATTTTTCTTACATAATTATCTCACTGTATAGAGATGATTTTATATCAATCATTGAGGCGCACAACTTACCTCTCTTATCTAAGAAATAAATCAGAATCAACCTAAACTTGGAAGTAAATTACACACCAACCAAATATTATAAATAATGGAAATACAAAAGATTTAGTCCAGCCGTATATTGACCAATCAAATATTTGTTGATTTCTTTCTTCATTTCTTTCTGGATCTGATGTGACGTATTAGCTTGCACCTTCAACACCCTCCTTCAAGCTCATACGTAGATATCTGTCATACCGAGTTCAGATAGAGATTCATCAAATGCTTTGCTTGATATCGCCTTTGTGAGCATATCTGCCAACTGTTCGTGTGATCTTACGAATGGCAATGAAATAATCTTAGAGTCCAATTTCTCTTTGATGAAACGCCTATCCACTTCAATATGCTTTGTTCTGTCATGCTGCACTGGATTATGAGATATATCTATCGCAGCTTTATTATCACAAAAAAGTTTCATTTCAGTAGAGGGTTCAAAACCTAATTCGGTTAGTAGTTTTCTCAACCACAATAGTTCACATATACCTTTTACCATTCCTCGAAATTCAGCTTCAGCACTGGAGAGTGTCACTACATTTTGTTTTTTACTCTTCCAAGTTACCAAGTTTCCACCTACAAAGGTAAAGTATCCCGCGGTAGATCTTCTATCAACCACACATCCAGCCCAGTCAGCGTCACAGTAACCGGTTATATTCATGTGTTGGTGTTTTCGAAAAGATATTCCTCTTCCAGGTGCACCCTTCAGATACCTAAGGATTCTTATTACTGCCTCCATGTGCTCTCTGCTTGGAGAATGCATAAATCGACTAACAACACTCACTGCATAAGCTATGTCAGGTCTAGTATGAGATAAATAAATTAATTTCCCAACCAATTTATGATATCTTTCCCTATTTTCGGATTTTCCATCTGGGTCTATGTCCAGTTTTAAATTTTGAACCATGGGTGTATCAGCTGGCTTACAATCAATCATCCCAACTTCAGTTAGAAGATCAAGTATATATTTTCTTTGAGAGAGAAAAATACCTTCCTTATTTCGTGATACTTCTATTCCAAGAAAATATTTCAAACCACCCAAATTTTTCATTTCAAATTCTTTCGACAATCGTGCTTCTAATTCTTTTATCTCCATATGATCATCTCCTGTAATAATCATATCATCAACATAAATTATTAACACGGATATCTTACCTTGACGTTTCTTAAAGAACATCGTGTGGTCTGATTCACTCTGGGTGTACCCATAACCTTTCATTGCCTGACAAAATCGACCGAACCATGCTCTTGGTGATTGTTTCAACCCATATAGTGCTTTCTCCAGCTTGCATACTTTCATAGTTGTTTCTGGGTACCAATATCCAGGTGGGATATCCATGTAAATCTCCTCCTTCAAATCACCATGCAAAAATGCATTTTTTACATCAAATTGATGTAGTGGCCAGTCTAGATTTGCTGCAAGAGATAAGAGAACTCGGACAGAATTTAATTTGGCAACAGGTGAGAATGTTTCCTGAAAATCAACACCATACGTCTGTGTATATCCTTTTGCAACTAATCTTGCTTTGTATCTCTCGATTTTTCCCTCTGCATTGTATTTTATAGTATATACCCATTTGCACCCGACTGTTTTCTTTCCTTCTGGTAATGTTACTAATTTCCACGTACCATTCTTCTCTAATGCATCCATTTCTTCTTTCATTGCTTTTACCCAATTATGGTCTTTTAAGGCTTCTTCTAATTTTTCTGGTACATTTACCGAAGATATTTGGTTCACAAAGGCTTTCAAAGGTTCTAACAATTTTTCAGTGGTTGTATAATTAGCAATGGGATATCTTACTTCCTCATTTGTTCCATCCTCCGGAACGTACCGTTTTGGTGGTTTTTCTCGGTTATTTCTAGATGGTAATTTACAGAGAGTATTAGTAGCACTTACCTCGGGAATATCCTCAGGAGATCTCGGCCCATGTGATACTTGGTCGGATTGTATTACTGCATCATTGAGCTCTATCCAGAACTTCGGTTCACTCTGCCGTATTAGGTTTAGATCAGACCTTTCGGCAATAACTGGGTCAGTTTGGATGACCCGAATTGGATCAGTTTGGATGACCCGAATTGGGTCATGATTTTGATTTGGCTGGTTTCTAGATTCGGTAAGGTTAAGAGATTCGGCAGGATTTGGCAAGGTTTTGGTCAAGGTTTCGGTAGGGTCAAGATTAATTAATTTGGCAAGGTTTTGGTCAAGGTCAAGGATTTCGGCAGGATTTTGATTTTTTTCTGGATTTGCATTTTCGGCAAGATTTGGATTTGCATTTTTTTCTGGATTTTCATTTTGGGCAGAATTTGAATTTGCTGGATTGTCATTCTCATTTTCGGCAATAGATGAATTTTCATTTTCGGCAGGAGACACATTTAAGAAATATAAATCAGAAAAATCCAATTCTACCTGATTCTCCTCCTGAATTGGACTTTTGGTTTTAAAAAAATATTCACCTTCTAAAAATGTGACATCCATAGTTGTAAAGAATTTCTCGTGTTGGGATTATAACATTTATATCCTTTTTGATGTGTACCGAATCCCAAGAAAACACATTTTTGTGCACAAGGTTCTAATTTGGACCGAAAAATCTTTTGAACATGCACATATGCAATGCACCCGAAAATTTTAGGAGGTAAATTTAAAACGGACGGGATTCTAATATGAGAGGATAACATTTGAAGAGGAGTTTTGTAATCATGTACTCGGGTTGGTGTACGATTAATTACGTAAATTGCAAAAGACACAGCATTATCCCAGAAAATCGGGGGCATATTACTCTCAAACAATATTGACCGAGTGGTTTCGAGAATATGCCTATTTTTCCTCTCTGCTACTCCATTTTGTTGAGGGGTTCCCACACACGAGGTCTCATGTATAATCCCTTTATCTTTAAAGAAATTATGCAAATTTTTATTTACATATTCCGTCCCATTATCACTTCTTACAACTTTTATCTCTTTTTCAAACTGAGTTTTTATCATGTTAAAAAAATCTTGAAACACTTTGGTCACTTCATCCTTAGTTTTCAGTAAATAAAGCCATGTCATCCGTGTACAGTCATCGGTAAAAAGAATAAACCATCGACAACCAGATTTTGAGACAACCGGGGATGGTCCCCAAACATCAGTATGAACTAAATCAAAAGGAAGAGGGCTTTTATGATAACTATCAAGATAAGTTGTACGATGACTTTTAGCCTTAATACAAGTTTCATAAACCAATTGTTCATTTAGACTAGAAAATAAATGAGGTGAGAGCTTTCTCATGTACCCAAATGAGGGATGCCCTAATCTCTTATGCCACAACAAAACTTGCTCTCTCAATTGTTTAGGATCAGTTTTTGACAGAAATGAGGTTCCAGTCTTCATCTCCTCCAAGTAATACAATCCATCTCGCTTAGTACCACGGCCAATGATCTCCTTCGTGAGGATATCCTGAAAAACACAATGATTTGGAAACATGAGAGCTACACAATTTCGTTCTGCAGTTAATTGTCCAATAGAAATCAATTTTGTAGATAGAGAAGGTACGAGTAGGGTGTTTGTAAGGGTAAGATTCTTAGAAATAGGTAGATCTCCTGCTCCATTTACTGGATACTCAATTCCGTTTGCATTAAGAATACCCTCTTTTTGTGTATGTTTTCTTAACTTAAAGTCCTTTTCTGAGTAAGTCATGTGGTCCATAGCTCCTGAGTCTATAACCCATTCTTTTTGTTTTTCAATATTACAAATATCAAGAAATTTACCTTGTTCTGAGTTATTCTGGTTTCTAGAACTACCTGCAGCATGAAGAGCAATTGAACCTGTCCCATTTCCAACTTCGGCCTGGGCCGAACCTTGGGCTTGAATGTCAGCTGGAAGTCCCTGCTGCCTTTCACCCACTGTTTCAGATGTTGCCACTGCTAACTTTCCTTTTCCAGTGACATGTTGTTTCCCTTTTTTTCTCTCTTTGAACCAATCAGGATAACCAACGATTTGAAAGCATTGCTCTTTAACGTGCCTTGTTTGACCACAGTGAGTACACTTCAACTTAGATTTATCAACATACGAAGAGTTCTTATTTAGTGTTAGATATACCTCAGGAATTTTCGGCACCTTTGCGAGCATGGCAGCCGAAGCCTGTGACATTTCTCCATCTTTAAGCATAACCCCCTGCCTCACAGCCTCCTTTCTTACTCTTGTGAAGGCTTGTTCAACTGTGGGAAACGGTGTGAGTTGCAGAAGATTTGCTCTCTCATTATCCAGCCGGTCATCAAGTCCATCGAGAAATGTATAAACCTTGGTTTCTTGAATAAAACTATTAAATTTCTTAATATCTTCTACATGAACCATAGGGTTAGGCCGGCGAAAATCAATTTCTTGCCATAGACTTTGCAAATCATTATAATATTCTTCTACAGATTTACCCGACTGTCTTAGTCGAGTTACCCTCCTATTTAATTCAAATACCTGGGCGGCATCGCTGCCATCATAGAACGTGGTAGCGAGAGAGTCCCACACTTCTTTTGCTGTTGGAAACCGAATGAACTTGTCTGTCAGATTCGAATCGAGGGAGTTGATCAACCATCCCTTCACCACGGTGTCCTCAATGTCCCATTTCGGAAAGAGTGCATCTTGGGGTTGTGGAGGAGGCGGGTTTCCTGTTATGTGCTGGAGCTTGTCTCGCCCCTTCACATACATTGTGACCACTTGGGACCATAGGGAGTAGTTTCGTCCATTGAGTTTCACAGAGATAGGGTTCGGATGGATGAAGGTTTCGGCTGCAGGTGCAGGTATGGTTATAGGTGGATTCGGGTTTTGTTGAATGGCCATAATTTGAGTTTGTTGTAATGCAACAAGTTGGGTTAATTTCTCCAACAAGGCTGCTGTGTTCTCATCTCGTGAGGAGTAAGAACTTGCTTCAGGTTCACTCATGATAAAAGGAAGAGATTATTGGTGAGGTCTTGGAATGTCGAGGTTTTCGGATCGATCACCGCTCTGATACCATGTCAAAATTAATAATAGAACAACTCAAGAACACAAGACTCCCATGAATCTCCCTTCCCTCCCTTTGTTTATTTCAATCAATATTTTTCTTACATAATTATCTCACTGTATAGAGATGATTTTATATCAATCATAGAGGCGCACAACTTACCTCTCTTATCTAAGAAATAAATCAGAATCAACCTAAACTTGGAAGTAAATTACACACCAACCAAATATTATAAATAATGGAAATACAAAAGATTTAGTCCAGCCGTATATTGACCAATCAAATATTTGTTGATTTCTTTCTTCATTTCTTTCTGGATCTGATGTGACGTATTAGCTTGCACCTTCAACACTGTCCATATATTTAATTGCATCTGGTGAAACATGGAATGAAATACAAATTACAAGAAAATTGAAACATAACCAATGAAAATGAAAATAAATTATATTTTATAAGTTTTTTTTTGCTTGATTTGTCAAAGTAATATTATGATTGTTAATTTAGTCCATTTGTTAATCCTAGCTAATACAATTACTCATAAGAAAACAAAATACTTAAAAATCGTTATTTCTTTTTCTTCTTCTTAAAAACTGTTGAGATAGGTCATTTAGGTGACCTGTATCCAGCTCACAAGACAGAGGAGGCTGTGAATTATTATTTATTTTCTTTACTTAGTTGGCTTGATTTATTTCCTGTTTGTATAGATTGAGATATTGTTAAAATAGAAATAAAGTAGAAAAGGCAAGGAATAATATTCTTCTGCCAGAGAGGCGCAAGGACAAGAGGCTATTTAAGTTCTTGTGATAAGAAATAAAAAGAATTGTATTAGGTGTAAGAATTCTGATTAAAAGAGAAATAAAAGAACAGGGAGGGTTGGTGGGAGTGTGGTGTTCATCTTTCTTTTAATTATATTTTTGTACATGGTATCAGAGCGTCTCCGATCTTAGGACCTGTTGATTACTTGTAAGAAGTAATGGCGGGTAAAGAAATTGGGGTAGGTCAAGACCTCGGTGGGGATATGACTATCCTCCAGGCGCTGAAGGAACTCCTCCAAACCCAGAAACACTCGACTGTACCGGTCGAAGTACCGGTGAACACGATCACTGTCAAGCTTGATGGTACGAACTATGGGCTGTGGCTTTCCATGATGGAGACCCATCTCGCAGGCAAGGGAAAACTCGGCTTTGTTCGGGGAGATAGAGCAGCACCACCAGCTACCGATGCTGTTTACGAGCAATGGAAGATGCAAGACTCTATGGTAAAAGGTTTACTACTCAATTCTCTTGACCCCAGTTTAATAGGGAATTTTCATCGTTATCCTACCGCAAGAGAGGTGTGGGATGCGTTGGCAACCACCTTCTTTGATGGTGGTGATTCATCTCAAATTTATGACCTCCAACAAAAGGTTAACCAGTTGAAACAATCAGGTGGCTCTCTAGAAAACTATTATAATGAGTTGCAGGGTTTATGGAAAGAAATTGACTTCCGGCGGCCCAATCCAATGGTGTGTGGTGAAGACATCGAGAAGCATAATTCCTGGATACAACAGGATCGAGTCTACAAATTTCTAGCCTGTTTAGACGATCACCTTGATAGCACACGGGCGGATGTGATTCAGACCGTGCCCCTTCCTACCGTGGAGCAAGCATATGCTAGAATCCGAAGAGAAGAGATGAGACAGAAAGTGATGCGAGGGCAAGGCAACAATATTTCAAATTCCGCTGTCATGGTTACAAAAGGAATCAAACCTCCAGAGGTATCACTATCTTTGTCTAAATTAGATTCTAAGCAGGGAAAAAAGGGAGAAATTGGATGCTCTCACTGTCATAACCCCAAGCATACAAAAGATACCTGTTTTAAACTCCATGGGTACCCGGATTGGTGGGTTGAACTGAAAAGAAAAAGGGCGAACAACAATCAGAAGGGACCTGCTGGGTATGCCCACCAAACTGGGGCAACCTCGGCTGGCTATACTGGGCAGCAGCAGCATAACCTCGCTGTCAATACAGGCCAGCATATGTTCGGGCAGAACAGCACACCACCAGCACCCGCGTCAGGGGCTTTGTCCTCACCTGGCCGAGCCTCTCTAACACTTGCTACTCATCTGGAAGGTATGGATAATTCCAATAGAAATGAAGGTAATGCTCACTGCACTCGTCATATTTCAAATTTTAATGAATGGGTAATAGATTCTGGTGCGACCGACCACATGACATATTCTGGGGAAGACTTAGAAAAAATTAGAGAATCAAGACGAAATAAGATTTTGAATGCAAATGGGGTGCCTTCTCCCGTCATTGGGACAGGAGATGTAAAATTAACTCAATCACTGTGCTTGAAGAATGCATTACTTGTACCAACCCTATCTACTAAGTTGATCTCAGTTGGGCAATTGGCCGAGGATTTAAATTGTGTAGTTCTAATGTACCCTAAATTTTGTATTTTTCAGGACATCCTCACGAAGGAGATACTTGGGCGTGGTATTAAACGTGATGGACTGTATCATTTAGAAGATTTAAGCATAGGGACTGCATGTTTAACACATGAGAGTACTCGAGGAAATGATATTTGGTTATGGCATAAAAGGTTAGGGCACCCGTCTATCGGGTATATGAAAAAAATGTTTCCTTCTTTATTTTCGGGTTCACAAAAATTTGAGATCAATTGTGAAACTTGTATTAAGGCCAAGAGCCATAGAACCTCGTATCCTAGTATTTTATATAAGAATAATGAACCGTTTGATTTAGTACACTCTGATGTGTGGGGTCCATCCCCAGTTAATTCGGTTATTGGCATTAGATGGTTTGTTCTTTTTTCTGATGATAGCACTAGAATGACGTGGTTGTATCTTTTGAAAACTAAAGATGAAGTAGCTAATTGTTTTTTAGATTTTTCAAACTTAATCCAAAGACAATATGGAAGGAAAATTAAGATCCTTAGAAGTGATAATGGTGGTGAATTTGTGAATAATTTTTTGGGAAAAATCTTCAAAAATAATGGTATTATACATGAAACATCTTGTGTTGGGACTCCTCAACAGAACGGAGTTGCTGAAGGGAAAAATCGACATATCTTGGAAATTGCCAGGTCACTTTTATTTGAGAATAATGTGCCCCAGATTTTTTGGGATTATGCCATATCTACTGCGGTATACCTTATGAATCGAATGCCATCCAGTACCCTAAAGTTTCAAACACCTCTAGAAAAATTGTTGTCGTATGTGAACATACCCTCTATATTAAATTTGGCACCAAAAATATTCGGGTGTGTAGCTTATGTACATGTTCCAAAGGGGAAGAGAACAAAATTAGAACCTTGTGCAATTAAGTGTATTTTTCTAGGGTACGGTACCAACCAGAAAGGCTATAAGTGTTATCATCCAGAATCCAAAAAGGTATATGTAACAATGGACGTTACATTTTTGGAAGGTGAGTCCTATTTTCAAAAACCACCACAAGAATTTCCTTTCCAGGGAGGGTTAGATGAGGAATCAAATGCAAAGGAAATCTGGTGGGAAAATCTTGGATTTGTGAATTACCAAAATGAATCGGAAACTAGCGCAAACAACAGAACCAATCACAGCTCTGTAATGGAACAAACTGAGTCAGCTCACCCAGTTTAGTTAGAGCAAACCGAACCTGAAAGCCCAGTTCGATTAGACCAACCCGAACATGACAGCCCAGCTCAGTTAGACCATGCCGAGCCTAACCAGCTGACTCAGCAAACCGAGCCTGATAGCTCAGTCCAGGTGCAGAATCGGATTTGTGGATAGAACTTCCTATGGAAAGAGAAATGATACAGTTCATTGAAGAATTACCACGCTCAAGATCTCTAGAGGATGGCCCCGAGGTAAGCTCTCTTAACATTGAACCAAATACACAAAGTCGATGGCCCATAAGATCCACACGGAATGTACCGCCCAAACGGTATAGGGTAAATGGTGATCAAAATGGTGAGTACCCAATAACCAATTATACCAGCACATCTAGTCTACCTAACTTGGTAAAAACTTTCACTGAAGAATTATCCAAAGTTCAAATACCAAATAGTGTCGAAGAAGCTATTAAAGACCCTAAATGGGTTGAGGCAATGGAAATAGAAATGAAGGCCCTAGAACAAACTAGAACCTGGAAACTAGTAGAACTACCAAATGGAAAAAGACCTGTAGGTTGCAAATGGGTGTTTTCTGTTAAGTATGATGCTACAGGAAAAATTGAGAGGTACAAAGCAAGGTTAGTGGCCAAAGGTTATACTCAGACATATGGAATTGACTTTCAGGAAACTTTTTCTCCAGTTGCAAAACTAAACACTGTTCGAGTTTTGTTCTCTTGCAGCTAATCTTGACTGGCCGCTACATCAATTTGATGTAAAAAATGCCTTCTTGCATGGTAACCTGGAAGAAGAGATTTACATGGAAATACCTCCCGAATATCAGCATCATAACTCAGAGAGATTGGTGTGTAAACTAGAAAGATCGTTGTATGGTTTAAAACAATCTCCACGAGCATGGTTTGGAAGATTTTGCAAAGCAATGAGAAGCTACAACTACACCCAAAGCGATTCTGATCACACGTTATTCTACAAGCATAACCAAGGAAGAGTAACAATTCTAATTATCTATGTCGATGACATGATAATTACTGGCGACGACATGAATGAGATAAGATGGTTAGAAGAAAGACTATCTAAAGAATTTGAGATGAAGAACTTAGGAGGGTTGAAGTATTTTCTCGGAATAGAGGTTGCACGATCGAAACAAGGTATTTCTCTATCTCAAAGAAAATACACTCTTGATTTACTTAAAGAAGTGGGAATGTTGGATTGTAAACCGGCTGATACACCAATTATCCAAAATCTGAGGTTAGAGGAAAACCAAAATGATAAGACCACCAACAAGGAACGATACCAGAAATTGGTAGGGAAACTTATTTACTTATCACACACCAGACCAGATATTGCGTATGCAGTGAGTGTAGTAAGTCAATTCATGCATGCCCCAAGTGAAAAACATGTTGAGGCTGTGATGAGAATTTTGAGATATCTTAAGAAGAATCCAGGAAAAGGTATACTTTTCAGAAAGAATGGGCATTTGAAGATCTCGGGTTATACAGACGCAGATTGGGCAGGAAATGTAAATGACCGAAAGTCAACATCTGGTTACTTTACATTTGTGGTAGGAAACCTTGTTACTTGGAGAAGCAAGAAGCAGAATGTAGTTGCTTTATCAAGTGCAGAGGCAGAATTTAGGGGAATGTCCAAAGGTCTTTGCGAACTATTGTGGCTAAGGAAACTCATGACTGAGTTAGGGTATAAACCACAAGAAGAAATGTCTCTTTATTGTGACAACAAATCTGCAATTGAAATTGCACATAACCCGGTACAACATGATCGCACGAAACATGTAGAAATCGACAGACATTTTATCAAACACAACTTGGAACATAAGATCATCTCTTTTCCATATGTGAGGTCAGAAGAACAGCTAGCAGATGTGCTGACGAAGGCAGTTTCTACAAAAGTATTCGAGCAATTGATTGCCAAGTTGGGCATGGTAGATATCTACCTGCCAACTTGAGGGAGGGTGTTGAGATAGGTCATTTAGGTGACCTGTATCCAGCTCACAAGACAGAGGAGGCTGTGAATTATTATTTATTTTCTTTACTTAGTTGGCTTGATTTATTTCCTGTTTGTATAGATTGAGATATTGTTAAAATAGAAATAAAGTAGAAAAGGCAAGGAATAATATTCTTCTGCCAGAGAGGCGCAAGGACAAGAGGCTATTTAAGTTCTTGTGATAAGAAATAAAAAGAATTGTATTAGATGTAAGAATTCTGATTAAAAGAGAAATAAAAGAACAGGGAGGGTTGGTGGGAGTGTGGTGTTCATCTTTCTTTTAATTATATTTTTGTACAAAAACTACGTACAAGGAGTGGAAAACGTTCTAATTTAGAAGTGTCTCTACTTTTGACAATTTGAAAGAACGATTACTCTTGAGAAGATTCTTCAAAACAAAATTTAGTTCTCATTCCAACTTTATTATGGAATATTTTATAGGCATTTTATAATTATGTTCCAACAGCATCGATCATACTGAGTTCACTGATAATCTTTGTCATTAAATAAGTTCTAAGACTAATTTCACTGAAAAAAAAATATTACTTTCCAAAACCTTTTAATTTTTTGATATTTTTGTACAGCAGCCCAAGTCCACATTAAAATTGTATGAAAATTTATGCTCAACCAAGCCCATGTCCACATTTGGTGAAAAATGAAAATAAAAAATATACTTTTTAATTATTTTTTTGCTTGATAGAAAGAAATAATATTAAGATTGTCAAACTAGTCCAATTGTAAAGGATCCTAATACTTTTTCTACTGAGGAAACAAAATAATCCAAAATAGTTTACCTCTTTTTCTGCTGAAAACTGCTAGAAGTTGTATAGCTTCCAATAGACTAAGCAATGTTTGCAAACTTCTCATGACTCCAAAGTCTTTGAAAGGCTTACATGAACTCAAAGTTAACAGAAAAAGTGTAAACATGCATGAATGAATCCAATGTTCATTAAATCCTAATCATACACAGTACATCATACACGTACGGTTGGGAAATATATTTATTAAATCTGTGCGTAAAGCAAGAAGGCGCGCATTCGAAAATGAGCTCCAACATTCATACACGTTTTTAAATAAGTACCATGTATAGATGTGCTACAACATTCATACACGTTTCATTATTAAGAAACCATGTATAATTTGAAACAATTGTACACTTTTCTATTTTAATTAACCATGTATGAATGTGCTCCAACAATTGCATACGGTTCCATTTCCCTGCTTTACCTAACTTTCGAAGAAATCGTATTTTTGAAACTTGCAAATGTTTCCTATACAATAATAAAGTAGCGTAAATATGAAACCTGCTATTTCTTAAAGACCAAAAACCTTATTTTGCAACGGGAATTAGAGTTTGGAATGACCAATCCTTTGTTCTGGGAAACTTATTTCTCAGTTGTCCCTCCTTTGTGGATTTATTCTGGATTTGGAATGGCCAATCCTGGAGAACAGAGTGAGTTGTAGGCCAATATATTATGTATATGCATGTAATGATACCAGAACAGTCTTGATCACCGGTTTGAGAGATTGCATATTATTCTGATGTACAGTTCCCTAAGTGATACCCTACTATTATCTGAATTTTGAAATGATGTATTTGCTTCCTCTTGACTATATCTTACAGAAAAGTTCCAAAGACTTTGTTTTAATTCAATAAATATCCTGCACTGTGATGGATCGACATTTTCATTTTCCATGAAATTGTCGTGGATCCAGCCCAAGAAGGGGAATTCTGAACTGCAAGCACCTGTCTTTTATTGCGGCCGCAGTGCCGAAATTCATAAGTCTATGTCTAACACCGTGTATAATTAACCCTCCCCTTCTCATTAAAAATGCAATAAATGCATTACTCCAATTCATTTAATTTCTCCTCAATTCTGTTCAATTGCAATCACTCTACATCAAGTTTCTTATATCTTCTTCTCTAACAAGGTATCTCCATGGTACATTTTGATGTCTTAATTGTATAATACAAAACAAAAGATAAATTAAATGCACACTATATGACAATCATATAATATTTGCTAACTTAATAAGTAACAAAATTCAATAGAAGCCTAACAACTATAAAATAGCAAAAAAAAAAAATTGCTGCTAGGAGATACAAGGATGAGTTCTAATTCAAAACAGTTGCACGTTGGGCAGTAGAAAAGGTTCTGATAGCTACCCAATATTTATTACGCAATACATGGTTTTTGAGTGAATGATAAGTCTAAACAGTCTCTTAACATATTCTGCCAACTAAAGTTTTAACTTAAACATCTCTTCTAAAGAGAGATGGTCATCCAATAATTGTGACATAGAGCACTAGATATCTAAGGGTAGACTTCCATGATCGACATGAAGCCAACGGTATGCACAATCTTGTGAGAAGAAAACCCAGCTCTGTTGAATAACGATTTCCACTCTGCTCCAGTGGTTCCTGTCAACTAACCATATCAAACAACAACTGTGGTTCCTCAGATACATTGGCAGAGGTGTATCCGACGACAGCTTCCACAATAATGACCTTGCCTACTGCTTCTGTCAAACTAATTGGTTCTTTACATAGCTTTAGTATCTTTATGCAGTCCTCATCACCCCAAGAATGAAGGATCCACTGCAATTAAAATTAAGAACATAAGAGGTTAATGTAATCCACTAAAATATTATATATCTATGCGTGTGTGGAAAAAAAAAACTTTATAATTACCTTGAGAAGCACTGCATCTGCTGGAGGAATAAAGTTAAACATGTTTCCTGAAACAAACTTCACAATATCATCGTTTTCAAAGCCTTGTACCACATGTGGTCGATCCAAGACTGTGCACTTGACATGTGGATAGTTCATAGCAATAGCTTTTGCCAGTGTGCTTGTGCCACCCCCTACATCAACTAAAGATTCTATCCCCATGAATATATTACCACCACTCTTAATTTTTAATTGCAGTGGATCCTTCATTGTTGGGGTGGTGAGGACTTCATAAAGATAATGAAGCTATGAAAAGAAGCAATTAGTTCGACAGAAGCAGTAGGCAAGGTCATTATTGTGGAAGCTGTCGTCGGATACAACCTAACTTTGCTATTTAGAATTTATAGTGTGCGATCTTCTACCAAACTTTGCTATTTAGTATTTAAGGTTGACTTGGGCTGCTGTAAAAATCAAATACTTCTTAATGACCACATAATTTTCTTTCGAATTACCGGTGACTGGCTGTGATTTTTGGATTGACTTAGAAAGGAATATTCAAATCAAGTACTTCTTAATGACCACATAATTTTCTTTTCCTTTTTGTTATTTTTGTCTCATGCTGAACAAGTAGCAAAAAAGATGGCCCATGATGTGATCGCTGGCCAATGCTTTGAATGATCAGCAACAAAGAAAGTTTTGCTACTTGGTTAGTGGGAAGATTTTACAGAGTTGTTTGGGCTTCATGCAGCGTATGAACCATGTGTAGCGCTGTTTTATTTCTCTAGTCTGTGTGCTGCATGAAGGCAAACCTGCTCTGTTAAAGTCTTAATCCCAAAGTACTGATGTAGATTGTAGAGTGATACCAATTGAAAAGAAAATATATGTGAACATAATTAATAAAAGACTTGACCAATCAGCAGCATCAAACGGGATGTATTTATTGCCTTCTTTAAAGAGAAGTGTTTGTTTGTTTTTGTTTATTTATTTAACAATTTATATATTCCTAACAAAAGTTTTAAGTAGAAGTTTGTATGTGCAAGAGCATCACTTAGCCACAAACACTTTTCTTATTGTGATATGATCTTAAGAGGTCTAGATTATTTATTTGCTTTGTTTATTTAGCAATTAACATAAATTAACGGATCCAACTAATTGTACCCAACGAGTTGTATCCAGTTTTTACCCAAACCAACTGTCATTTGACTTGCGTGAATACTGTGAAATTCTATACTCTTAATACTGTATCTTCAATGGCAAACCATTTGTAACTTCCACAACTGCCAAACTACCTGTACATCAACTGGTTGTACTTAAACCTCCTTTCATAGTATAACATTGTTGTACTCAAATTTAGCAAACGAGATTTATCAGTTTATACTTAGTTGATAGTTGCGATCTAACTCACGTGTAGTTAATCACTAATCAATTATCAATCATACTACAATTGTAAAATTTCTGTTTTTAAGAAGTTGTTTGTTTATTTTATGGCGGTCCATATATTTAATTGCATTGGTGAAACATGAAATGAAATACAAATTGCAAGGAAATTTGAACATAACCAAGAAAATGAAAATAAAATATATTTTATATGTTTTTTTTGCTTGGTTTGTGAAAGTATATTATGATTGTCAATTTAGTCCAATTGTTAATCCTAGCTAATACAATTACTCATAAGAAAACAAAATACTTAAAAATCGTTTATTTTTTTTTTTCTTCTTAAAAACTACAAGGAGTGGAAAACGTTCTAATTTAGATCTTGTCTCTAACTTTGACAATTTAAAAGAACGATTACTGTTGAGAAATTCTTCAAAACAAAATTTAGTTCTCATTCCAAGTTTATTACGGAATATTTTATAGGCATTTTATAATTATGTTCCAACAGCATCAGACTGAGTTCACTGATAATCTTTGTCATTAAATAAGTTGTAAGACTAATTTCACAGAAAAAAAAAATATTACTTTCCAAAACCTTTTAATTTTTTTGATATTTTTTGATATTTTTCAGTGAAATTAGTCTCTTACAACCAATAAAATATTCCATAATAAACTTGGAATGAGAACTAAATTTTGTTTTGAAGAATTTTCTCGAGAGTAATCGTTCTTTCAAATTGTGAAAAGTAGATATTCGAACCACGCGCGTGTTTGAATTGTTGTCCTCCTCAGCTACAAGTGGAGATACTTCTAAATTATAATCTTCTAGGGGAAAATTTTCTTTCGAATTACCGGTGACTGGCTGTGATTTTTGGATTGACTTACAAAGGAATATTCAAATCAAATACTTCTCAATGACCACATAATTTTCTTTTCCTTTTTGTTATTTTTGTCTCATGCCGAACAAGTAGCAAAAAAGATGGCCCATGATGCTGATCGCGGGCCATTGCTTTGAATCAGCAACAAAGAATTTTTTGCTACTTGCTTAGTGGGAAGATTTAACAGAGTTGTTTGGGTTTCATGCAGCCTATGAATCATGTGTAGCGCTGTTTTGATTCTATAGTCTGTGCGCTGCATGAAGTTAAACCTGCTCTGTTAAATTCTTAATCCCAAAGTACTGATGTAGGTTGTAGAGTGAAAGCAATTTAAAAGAAAATATATGCGAACATAATTAATAAAAGACTTGACTAATCAGCAGCATCAAACGGGATGTATTTATTACCTTATTTAAAGGAAGTGTTTGTTTGTTTTTGTTTATTTATCTTAACAATTTATATATTCCTAACAAAAGTTACAAGTAGAAGTTCGTATGTGCAAGAGCATCACTTAGCCAGTAACACTTTTCTTATTGTGATATGATCTTAAGAGGCCTAGATTATTTGTTTGCTTTGTATATTTAGTAATTAACATAAATTAATGCATCCGACTAATTGTACCCAAGGAGTTGTACCCAGATTTTACCCAAACAAGCTGTCATTTGACTTACGCGAATACTGTGAAATTTTATATTCAATACTGTATCTTCAATGACAAATCATATATAATACATAATTCAAAATTCAAAATCATATCTTCAATGGCAAACCGTTTGCAACTTCCACAACTGCCAAACTACCTGTACTACCTATACTTCCTGTACTTTGCCTGTACTTCCTGTACTTCAACTGGCTATACTTTCAGAGTGACAGCTTCTAGAAAATTTCAAAACCGAACAACTTCTCAACTTGCAGTTTTTTTCCAAATAACACCTAAAATTATGCAAAATTAATTTTTTTGCATCAAAGAGTGTAAAATACTGTAAATTCTTTTTTATTTTTTTTATTTTTTTTATTTTTAAAAAAAATTTCATCATTTTTTTTCTTCAATTATTAATATTTATATATGCATCTATAACATATAAAATAAGACTTCAATACTGGAAAACTCGCAAATGTAAACTATAAAACTAACAAATGCAAAATATAAGACTTCAATACTGTAAAATTGACACCTGAAACTGTAAAACTAACATATACAAACTATAAAACTTCAATACTCTAAAATTCGCAACCTAATACATCTGTTCCACAACCAAATACATCTGTTCCACAACTAAATACATCTGTTCCACAACCAAATACATCTGTTCCACAACCAAATACATCTATTCAACAACCAAATACATATGTTCAACAACCAAATACATTTGTTCCACACAAACATACAAACAATGTAATTACTTTATAACCCTCTGGTGAACGTTATTTAGATGAGTGAGAAGCTTCATCGCTAAAACCACACGTTCTTTCGAAATATCATCCTGCAAGAAAACAAAATAAACAAGGTTATAATTTGGAGTTACCTTGCTGAGAGAATAATTTTACAAATCGGAATTACATCATACACTGCAATACTGTAAAACTAACATGCAAACTATAAGACTTCAATACTGTAAAATTAACACCTGAAACTATAAAACTAACATATACAAACTATAAAACTTCAATACTTCATCAAATAAATACTGTCAGATGACTCACTGTCAGAGTTTCAGGTGTGGATAAAATTAAACAGAAATTTGACAAGGTGTTAATAGTTCAGCTTTTTGATTTTTTATTATATAGACATGCAATACTGTAAAACTCCAATACTGTAAAACTGGAAAATGTAAACTGTAAAACTAACATGTAACTAGAAGACTTCAATACTGTAAAATTAACACCTGAAATTATAAAACTAACATATACAAATTATAAAACTTCAATATTTCATCAAATAAATAATGTCAAATGACTCACTGTCAGAGTATCAGGTGTGGGTAAAATTAAACAGAAATTTGACAAGGTGTTAATACTTCAGCTTTTTTATTTTTTATTATATAGACATGCAATACTGTAAAACTGGCACATATAAACTGTAAAACTAACATACAAACTAGAAGACTTTAATACTGTAAAATTAACACCTGAAACTATAAAACTAATATATACAAACTATAAAACTTCAAGAGTGAGTCTATAGAACTATGCATAGCACGGATGTGAACTTCAATACTGTAAAACTCGCAGATGTAAACTGTAAAACTAACAAATGCAAACTGTAAAAATTACCTGTGGGAAAGTTAGAGGCATTTCGGTGATCAGGTTGTAGACAAAGTGCAAAATAAAAATTGCGAAATATCATCCTGCAAAGAAATAAAATAAACAAGGTTATAATTTGGAGTTACCTTGCTGAGAGAATAATATTACAAATCGGAATTACATCATAAACTTCAATACTGTAAAACTAACATGCAAACTATAAGACTTCAATACTGTAAAATTAACACCTGAAACTATAAAACTAATATATACAAACTATAAAACTTCAACACTTCATCAAATAAATACTGTCAGATGACTCACTGTTAGAGTTTCAGGTGTGGGTAAAATTAAACATAAATTTGACAAGGTGTGAATACTTCAGCTTTTTTATCTTTATTATATAGACATGCAATACTGTAAAACTCCAATACTGTAAAACTGGCAGATGTAAACTGTAAAACTAACATGCAAACTAGAAGACTTCAATACTGTAAAATTAACACCTGAAACTATAAAACTAACATACACAAACTATAAAACTTCAAGAGTGAGTCTATAGTACTATGCATAGCATGGATGTAAACTTCAATATTGTAAAACTCGCAGATGTAAACTGTAAAACTAACAAATGCAAACTATAAAAATTACCTGTGTGAAAGATAGAGGTATTTCGGTGATCAGATTGTAGACAAAGCGCAAAATAAAAATTGTATAGTCCATTGATCATTCTCCCTGCTTTAGGCACACATCTTCAATAATACCAACATCTTCCCAAGTTGGTTTAGCTGAAAGAAAAAAATGATATCAACAAATTAATAAAAACTTCAAGTCCTAATCTTGTAAATCATTGGAAGAATCCTGAAAAACTAGTTGAACAATCCTGTAAAAGGTTGCCTAGAAATTTTTTGAAACAAACACTCACAAGTCCTCCAGGAAAGAAATTCTCTAAGCCATCTAATGGTGTGCCAGTGGTATTCCATGTATGCTCCAATATCACCAGCTGAGGTGTAATAATAGCTTTTCATAGCAGGAACATCCACCGCAAAAAGAACCCAATGATTTTTTTTGCAGATTGGAATGAATAGCCATCTTATAGTGTCAAATTGAGAGCCAAACAACTGAGGAATGGCCTGACATGCTGCTTTTTCATCATAATCATGCATTAGAATCTGCAATAGAAAAAAAAACACATTAAATATTATTGAAGTATTTGAAAATTCAAAGTCTGAAAATTTAATTCATAATATACAAAAGTACATAATAACTTACGGATACATATGGCGAAAGGAAAAACCATAGATGCTTCACAGGAGTCTCATATTGAATTAAATATAATGAAAACTATTGTATAAAACTTGTAAAATAATTGTTGTATCCTATAAAACTGTTAAGTAGGTCATGTAAAATATTTCACATTTAAGAGCATCTCAAAAAGCTGCATATCCTATAAAACAGATATATCCTATAAAACTATTCCATGAAACATGTGAAATAACTGATATATCTTATAAAACTGTTAAGCATTTCATATAAAATATTGTACATTTAAGAACATCTCAACACACTGCAAATTCAATCAATGATATGTAAAATAAATATAATGAAAATTATTATATGAAACCTGTAAAATAAATGATACATATTATAAAACTATTAAGTACATAATGTAAAATATTGTATAAAACATACCTCACTGCTAAGTGGAAGCAAAGGAACCATCAAATCTTTGATTACTGCCAATCTGCAGAAAAGATTGCTCATATCTTCATTCAAGTCAAAGTTCATTGTTAAAACCTTGTAAACATCAATAATAAATAATGTAAGACACCATACACTACAAAAAGTAGGCACTTATCGCGAGGGAACTCCGTCGCGAAAAGTACCGTTGCAAAAAGAAAAGGCACAGTTATGACGGTACTCCCTCGCAAAAAGTGCCTCGCGATAAGTGCCTACTTTTCGCAACGATACTTTTTGCGACGGAGTTCCCTCGCGATAAGTGCCTACTTTGTTGTTGTGATAACAAAAGATATACTGAAGTATAACAATATGTAATAAAGCCATTGTAATTGTTGGGGTGGTGAGGACTCAATAAAGATACTGAAGCGATGCAAAGAAGCAATTAGTTCGACAGAAGCAGTAGGCAAGGTCATTATTGTGGAAGCTGTCGTCGGATACAACCTAACCTTTTTCCATTTAGAATTTATAGTGTGCGATCTGCTACCAAACTTTGCTATTTAGTATTTAAGGTTGACTTGGGCTGCTGTACAAATCATGTACTTCTTATTGACCACATAATTTTCTTTCGAATTACCGGTGACTGGCTGTGATTTTTGGATTGACTTAGAAAGGAATATTCAAATCAAGTACTTCTTAATGACCACATAATTTTCTTTTCCTTTTTGTTATTTTTGTCTCATTTTGAACAAGTAGCAAAAAAGATGGCCCATGATGTGATCGCTCACTACTACAAAAAAAGAGATTATACACGGACAATAAAGGAAGAGCTACACGGATTTCCTACCGTGTTTAAATCGAGGGTGTACGATTAGTTCAATAACTACACACGGACTTTTGGCCGTGTGTAATTTTAAAGATTCTACACGTATAACTTCACAAACAGCCGTCTACAAAGACCAGAATGTGTCGCGCTCCATTTACCGAGCTACACGGATATTACCTAAAAAACCGTGTACGATTCTTTTTGTACACGGACTTTTAACTAAAAAACCGTGTAGCTTAACTCTTTCTACACGGACATTTAGTTAAATGTCCGTGTAGCTCTCCTCTTTCTACACGGACATTTAACTAAATGACCGTGTAGCTATCTTTTTTCTACACGGACTTTAGTTAAATGTCCGTGTAGAAAGTACATTTTTTTTTTTTTGTATTTTTTGTTTTTCGGCTAGCCTCCAGTTTTGCTAGCCATTTTTGTTACAGAACTATATATTCCAGATTTTCCAGATTTCATATAACAAGAAATCCATATTTTCCAGATTAGCAATAAATCCATATTAGCAAGAAATTCATATTTTTCAGATTAGCCAGAAATCCATATGCAATAAATTATACAATATTCATATACACCAAATTATACAAAATTATGCAAATCCATATCGAGGATTACAAAATTCCATGGCAAACCACCTTGCCCACATGCACCGCACATCGTCGATCTGATCCCAAGAGTAATGATCTTGCTTTGTCACATTCTACAAAATTATAATTTTATAATAGTTAGTATTTCAGAAAAGGTAGATATCAATTGCTTATTATATAGGAAATTCACATGAAGTACATACCGCTTTTGGGAATTCGAATTGTATTCTTTCGACAAAGTCAAACATGAATATCATCGTGTAATAAGCGCATTCCCAACCCTCCTTCTGTTGCGGGCTCTGAAATTTACATTTAGCGGCATTTGTTAGAATGACAATAATTTTTTTAACAAGATATGAAATTTCTAACTCAAGGCCGTGTGCTCACCTTCAAGTACTTCCAATTCAACTTGCTTTTCTTGCCCGGGCCCGTGCTATGTGATCCTCCCTCTTTAATATATTTCACAAAAGCCCTTACAAAAGTGAGTGAATGTAATTAGCAATTTTATAATTTGATATGATTGAAAGAAATGCAAACCTATAGAATTATTATTGCTTACTTATTCGCAAAAGGCAAGATAACTTTGCAATTGGCAGCCGCGGTCCTTCCTCCTGGCTTACAAGAATCAATAATTATGCCCGTGCTTAAGTACGGCACAATGAGAATCGTGCACCAATGTTTGCTGTTGGATCGAGGAGAAGAATTATAGTACTTTAGCATATAAAAGTCACACGAGTATTTGCTATGATTGATGGTGTGATTTTATTTTTTTATGTTTAACTTTTAATTCCTTTATACAATTCTTTAATTAAAATATAAACAACACATAAGTTAAGATTAGAACTAACCCCTCGTGGTATGGCATGAGAATGAATTTCTTCTCCTCCGCCTTAGCACGATGCATCGCAGAAGACATGTACTCGATAGCCATATCCGGATAATATGTCGCTGCCGTACCACTCACTTTCTCGGGGTCCAGAAACACGCACACGTTCTTCCTTTCAACCATCTCATCACAGTTTCGGATTAGCTTCCTGAAAACTCATCATATTGTAATTAGAATATATATTTGAGTTCTATACAATAATGAAAATGTTTTAATATCACTAACATGAGGAAAATGGTGATGTGTGAAACATCGAGCCATTTGTCGGATGATGAGTGGTGGAAGAGGTCCTTGAAGTCTCTGAACGACAGCAGGAGCTCCCTGCCTTCGTGTAGAAACATCCCAGGTGGGACAGGGATGACGATAGCCTCCATGCTGTCGGGCGCCGTCATCAAGTAGTCCTGGAGAAGGCGCAAATCATTGGGCAAATGGATGTATTCTTCTTCTGTGACCATAGGACGGGGAGGTGATTGTGGCGCGTCAGGCGCGACGTCGCAAGCCACCTCCTGACGTACCGGTGAGAGAGCCGTACCGGTAACATCATCTCCTCGTGTCTGTATCAAGTTATAGATGTATTATTCTAGTATTTCAAAAAGAATGAGTTGAATGTAACAAAATAAATGAGTTATTTTATGGATTACCTGATCCAAAATAATCTGACTCTTGGGCCATTGGACAAATGACATCCGTGCGTCATCAAGCACAACCGCGTCGTCGGTAGGGACAGGAAGGGGTACGCGCTGCCATCCATCCACGACTAACTCAACCTGCACGCATGCATGGTCGGGTCTTAGCTGAGTATTGTGTACACTTTTGGCGAGTGGATGTACAACGCCCTTAGCAACGATAATAGAAACACTGCCATTCCGCAGGACGAGGTCGCATGCTCTGGGGTCCTGCAATTTTATAGGAAAGTTGTTTATTTTAGTGATGCGATATTGTATAACAAGGTTGCAAACATGTTTTAAATACCTTTAGATTATGAAGAAGTATTGATTACCTTGAGATTATCCAAATCGTCGTTCGCGCCCCACGTGCCGGATGCTTGACTACTTCGCCGAATTCCCGGCGAAATGGGAGGTGGTTGCTCGGATGGCTGCGTAGTTGCTGATCTAATTTGTGTCAACATTGCATGCATCTCAGCAAACCTTGCGTCGTACTCTGCGCTCACCTCCGCGCGTATCTGCGCAACTATCTCGTCTTTGTTTACCTTGGCACGAGATTTTCTTCGAGGTTTTTGTCCCTCCACTCGGAACACCTCCTTCCAGCCCCTGTAGACCCCTACACCTCTTACTCGACCCGGGTGTTCTGGATTCTCGAGCGCTGCGGACAAGGAATCATTTTGTCGTTCGACACTCCGGGCACCCGAGTTGACCTCCTCCTCCACTTCCAACTGTTCAAGTAGAAGAATTAGTTAAAGCAAAAGAACAATTGACGTACTTTCGGAGTTATAAATGACTCTTACCATTCTTTGAGCCACGCTTTGCAACTCCGTTGGGAGTACTATCCTCCCGTCAGCGGTTACCTCGGCTCTACCCATGACCCAATCTTTGCCCCTAGGATTTTGGATCCTAACCACGGGTGAGTCAGAATCCTTGTTCGCATCCAGGACTTTCCTCCATTCTGCCGACTTACCCTCGTAACCACCTGACCCTAGATGGTGTGGATACTTGTTAAAGGCAACGGTCCTCCTGCCTTTATCACTCTTTGCCTTCACAGAAACAAGACAATAACGATCAGTTAGTTTTAGAAAGATAAGTACAAATCGAGAAAGAATAAGCATAAATTTGGCACGAGTTAGATACCTGGAACTCTTCAGTAGACTTCAAAACTTGATACGCATCCCAGTCCTCTTGTTTTAGCCATTTGTAGTAGCCGACCGGATTTTTCCCTTTCTCCATGAACTCCGTCTTCAACGTGCTCTTGTATTGCTTCCATCCATTGTTCATAATCTTCAACGTCTTATCCTTTGGAACATCACTCTGGATGTTCCATTGAGCCTGATTGACACAAAAATTTAGTGTATTTAAATATAGATCATACATAAGTGAAAATTCAAGAGAAGAGTTGTTAGGCACTTTACCTTCACCGTGTTCCACCACTCGTCCTTCACCTTATCCTCGAAATGATCCCATCTCTCAACAAGGATACTCGCATTTTGCCTCACGAAGCTCGTACACCAATTTGAGTATTTCTGCCGTTCTGGTCCCTGCGCACGCCCGTCTTCTGTGAACCAGATTTTGGAATGGGTCTGCTCAGAATGGCTCGTGCACATTGTAGGCCCTCTTCTCCTTCTTTCTGACGAGGCAGTAGCTTGCTGCTCCTCTTCTTCCATCATATCCTCGTACTCATTTTCATTCGACATGGTGCTGCATGAAATTAAAGATCAAATCATTTGACATATAACCTAGATTAATCAACCAACTTTTGACATATAACCTATATTCATCAAGAGATTAATCAATCACTTGTTGACATATATCCTAGATTATTTGAATTAACCTACAATAATTATGGTACAAGCACAATGTATTCAAGCACAAATTAACCTAAAATAACCTAGGTTATATGCTAAAATTATGGTACAAGTACAATGTCAACAAGTACAATGCTAAAATAACCTAGGTTATATGCTAAAATAACCTAGGTTATATTCAAGCACAATGTATTCAAGCACAATGCTGAAATTATGGTACAAGCACAATAATTATGGTACAAGCACAATGTATTCAAGCACAAATTAACCTAAAATAACCTAGGTTATATAACCTAGGTTATATGCTAACGGGTTCAATACTAATCATGTCTAACGGGTTCAATACTAATCATACACGGTTGAGAGAGAGAGAGCTAACCAATAAGAAAAATAACAAATACCAACCATGTCTAACGGGTTCAAACCCAATAAGAAAAATAACGAGAGAGAGAGAGCTAACCACGGGTGAGAGAGACCACTGGTTAGAGAGAGAGAGACCGAGGTGGAGAGAGACCGAGGTGGTGAGGCGGCGAGGCGGCGAGGCGGGGAGGCGGTGAAGAGCTCGGAGAAGGCTCAGCAAAATCTTCTCTGTGAGGGTTTTTGAAACTGATGTTTATTCTCTTTTCGGACTTGTGAAAATTTTGGAAGAGAAGGATTTCGAATAATAGTGTTTTTGTCATTATACACGGACTTTTAACTTAAAAGACCGTGTACAAAGATCTTTATACACGGACTTTACTCTAAATGCCGTGTGCAAATACCTTTTCTACACGGACATATAGCTAAAAGGCCGTGTAGCTCTCTACCCTTTCTACACGGACTATTAGCTAAATGTCCGTGTATAAATTGGTCCGACAGGTGGGTCCCAGGTTCAGTAAAGTTCTCTGAATGGTTGCGGGCCGCAATACTTCATAAAGTTGTTTGACAATTTTAACTAATATTTATTTTAACTAATATTAAATGTTTGATAAAGTTGAACATAATATTTTAAACATAATATTTTCATTAAACATAATCCTTCCTTAAATATTTTAACTAATATTAAATATTTTAACTAATATTAAATATTTTAACTAATATTTAGTGAAAACTAATATTTTAACTAATATTTATTTTATTTTATTATTAAATGTTTTAACTAATATTTTCAAAAACTAATACTAATATTTGATAATATTATAAGCATTAAACATAATCCTTCATTATAAGAATTAAACTAATATTTGATAATATTTGATAATATTTGATAATACTATTACTACATTATGCTTTTTTCTTTTTTTCCCTCTTTTTTTTATTTTTTTATTTGATATATTACAAGCTAAAGTTGCAATATTAAAAGCTACACGGTCTTAAACAAAATAAATATTACACATTATGCTTTTTTTTTTTCCTTTTTCTCCTTTTTCCACTATTTGAACGGTACCCTCGGCCCATAATCCTTCATTGTGGTCGGACCGCATGTAGTCAGCTTCGTCTACCCCTTCAAGTGTTGCTACCTCAGTTTGCACATCGGTACAAAATGGAGGTACTTCGTCGAACTGGTCGTACTCTTCTTCATCGACGACATTTTCTACCCCGACAATCCTTCTTTTTCCGGATAGGACGACGCTCAACCTGGCATCACTCGGGTCAGTGGCATAAAAGACTTGGGTGGCTTGCTTGGCGAGTATAAATGGATCATCAACATGCCCAACCCTGTTTAAATCAACGAGTGTGAACCCGTCGTTATCAACTTTAACACCTCGGTCTTCGACCCATTGACACCGAAACACGGGAATGCTCAGGCGAGGACTGTAAATGAGCTCCCAAATTTCTTGAATAACGCCATAATATGACTTTGATGCTATTACAGCCCGGCCATCTCCGGATCTACTGAATTCTTGAGAGGTCGCCACCAACGTCACCCCACTGTTTTGCATCGTGCTCTTATCACTCTGGGATTTAGTATAAAATGTATATCCGTTAATCTCGTATCCTTGGAATGTTCTAACAACAATTTGGGGTCCTGCGCCAAGTAGTTTAACAATTTCAGGTACGGGGTGTGACCCCACTCTTTCTTTCAGCCATCCTATAAAAGAACGATTATGCTCGTTAGTAAGCCACTTCTGACTCCTCGTGTAGTTTTGTTGTTGAAGGATTGTCATGTGCTCATCTATATAGGGAGCAACATCTGTCATGTGTTGTAGTACAATAAAATGTGCCTTTTGTAGTTCATTTAGATCAGCAACTACGGCTCTCAACCCAATTGTCCCGACTCCTTGGAGCCTTCCCTCGTATCGAGATTTTGGAACGCCAATAGGATCCACACCGGTCAAGTAGTTGGTGCAAAAATCAATCACCTCCTCCGTAGAATATCCTTCTATAATGCTGCCTTCGGGTCGATGTCGGTTCCTTACGTATTTTTTCAAGATGCCCATGTATCTCTCGAATGGATACATATACCGAAGGAACACGGGACCACAAATCTTAATTTCTCTCACAAGATGAACAACAAGGTGAACCATGACATCAAAAAAAGATGGCGGAAAATACATCTCAAGTTGGCAAAGAGTAACGACGACCTCCTTTTGCAAAGAGTCCAATTTTAGAGGGTCTATCACTTTGGAATTTATTGCATTGAAGAAAGAACAAAGCTTCGTAATGGTTTGACGAACGTGCTTTGGTAAAATTCCCCGAATTGCAACCGGAATTATATGTGTCAGTAAAACATGACAGTCGTGAGATTTCAGACCGACCAGTTTCAAGTCCTTCATCGACACCAACTTCTTAATATTCGAAGAATATCCTGATGGGACTTTTATACCATTGAGGCATTCACAGAAGCTTGTTTTCTCTTTCTTTGACATTGTGCACAGTGCGGGGGGTAGGTATGTGCGCTTCCCTTTCTCCTGCGGTGCGAGCTCGGGTCGTATTCCCATCTCTACCATGTCTTTTCTCACTTTAATACCATCTTTCGTCTTCCCCGGAATGTTCAATAATAAACCAATTAAACTGTCACAGACATTTTTTTCGACATGCATGACATCTAGGCAATGCCTCACTTCTAAATATTTCCAGTACGGTAGCTCCCAAAATATGGACCTCTTTTTCCAAATATTCTTCGGTAGTGCTTTGGCGCATTTTCCAAAAACAACATCAATGTTTTTTACCCGTTCGAAGACACTCTCCCCGTCTAATGGATGACGAGCCACTCCAAGCTCAATTTTCCCGTTGAATGCCATCTTCTTCTTACGATATGGGTGATTAATAGGAAGAAACCTACGATGCCCCATGAATACATTCTTTTGACAATTTTTCAACCTCAGCACCTGCGTGTCATCTTCACAGATCGGGCACGCTTTTGCTCCTTTACAAGTGTAACCCGACAAATTCCCATACGCGGGGAAATCATTTACGGTGCAAAACACCATGGCCCGCAAGTTAAAGGTCTCTTTCATATACGCATCCCACACCGGGACGCCATCACGCCACAATTTTTGGAGGTCCTCGATTAATGGTGCGAGATATACATTTATGTCATTTCCGGGTTGTCTGGGTCCTTGGATTAGTAATGACATCATTATATATCTGCGTTTCATGCACAACCAAGGAGGAAGATTGTAGATGCATAAAAGAACTGGCCAAGTACTGTGCCGACTGCTCATACTTCCAAACGGACTCATTCCATCTGAGCTCACCACAATCCTAAGGTTCCGCGGTTCAGAACCAAATTCTTTGAAATGTCTGTCAATGTTTCTCCATTGAGGAGAATCAGCCGGGTGCCTTAGTTTACCGTCATTTTTGCGCTCTTCTTCGTGCCAGCGCAATAATTTTGCATCTTTGGGATTCGCAAACAACCGTTTGAATCTCGGTATTATCGGCAAATACCACAACACCTTAGCCGGAGGTCGGCCACTTGTGTCCTCGTTACAATCATCAGTGTCCTGGTCCTTACGACGTTTATATCGTGAAACACCGCATTTAGGACAGACATGCATGGCCTCGTACTCGTTACGATACAATACACAGTCATTCGGACATGCATGTATTCTTTCGATCTTCAACCCCATTGGACATATCAACTTCTTTGCCTGATATGTTGTACCGGGTAACTCGTTGTTATCTGGGAGCATTTCTCCTAAAAGCTGTAATAAGGACGTGAAACTCTTATCGCTCCAACCATTGTCTGCTTTTAAGTTTAATAATTTCAACACAGCTGACAGTTTTGTAAATTTGGTACACCCGGGATACAACGGCTTCTTAGATTCATTAGACAAATTTTGAAATTTATCATAATTTTTATCACTAATTTCATCTTCCACATCACGTAACATATCCTCCAAATTTTCAGTAAACTCGTGTTCTACATTTTCATCAAAATTCCTCTCCATCTCATCATCGTCATTTTCGGGTTCGACGTTAATATCAGAATATTCGGCACTCTCATAATCCTCGTTCCAATCAAGTTCAAAATTATCAGAAATTCCAACATTCTCATCATTCAATTCACGATTACAATCCTTATTGGCACTACTACTTTCCCCAAATTTCTCACCATGCATGAACCAACATGTATATCTCTTCTTAAATCCCCGACAAATCAAATGAGCTCTAATTTCTTCGATGTCCAAAAATCTTAATAAATTTTTACAATCTTTACAAGGACATAAAATGTCTTCTTCTTTTTTATTCACTCTATAACTCTCAGCAAATTTTATAAACTCATCAACGCGAACCAAATATTCTTCACTGTCACGTCGCATTTCATACATCCAGCTTCGATCCATCTGTAAATTAAATTGAAAAAATGATTTGATCAATTAATCATGCATGGTCAACATTCTCCTTCGTGTACAAAATTTTTGGCTTACAAAGGGCCGGTTTACAATCCTAACCCACTCTTTGAATATTATGTCTCATATGTGAACACATATTAGCGAGATTTAATTAGTATTTGAGAAAAATTCGGCAGCATTTCCCCTTAACTCCCCAAGTATGCGTACGAACCACATACTCGTAGGAGCAATAAGGGAAAATACTGTCGAACTTTCCTCAAATACTAATTAAATCCCGCTAATATGTGTTCACATCCTAAATGAGACATAATATTCAAAGAGTAGTCCCAAAACGGGGACTATCCAAAATTAATCCCTATTGGATTAATTTTGAACGGGCATGGACCTAAAAGCATCTAAAGGTCGGTTATTGGACCACAATACACTAATTAATTACATCTAAAATTAAGAATTCAAGAATATATGCATGAAATGACTAATTAAATAAGCCTAAATAACAGAAAATTAGAGAAAGAAAATGATTTAAATACATATTACTAACCTTAGAAAGATGGAGAGGAGAAAATACAAACTTAATTCAAAGATCTCAGATCTCAGCTGCTGGCCTCGATCAATTCGCAGAAATAAAAAGCTCAGTTTGATATGTATGAACTAAAAACTTGATCAAAACGGCGCTCTGGAAGGGAAGATAATAAAACCCTACACTATTATACACGGCTATTTAGTTATATATCCGTGTAGCTCTCCACCTATTTCTACACGGCTTTTTAGTTATAAAGCCGTGTACAATTATAAGATTTATACACGGCTATTTAGTTATTATCCGTGTAGCTCTCCACCTATTTCTACACGGCTGTTTAGTTATAAAGCCGTGTACAATTATAAGATTTATACACGGCTATATATCAAAAAACCGTGTGTAATGTTCCTACACGGCTTTGTATTAAAAGTCCGTGTAACTCTCTCAATTATTTGCACACACACTTATTTACACACGGATTTGTGGTTTCTAATAAACCGTGTAGCTCTCTCTAATAATTCGACACTGATTGTTAACTAATTATCCGTGTAGAAATCGTTCAGATCTTTTCAACTCATCTTTGGTACACTGTTTTTAATATAATTGCCAAATCCGTGTACAATGTGCAGTGTACAAAACCAGTTTTTGTAGTAGTGACTTCCATTAATCGGCCACCTCCATCTCTTCAAGAAACCCCTCCACCAAACTCTGGCTTCCATATCTGAAAAATACGGCCCTGCAATGTTTCTCAAATTTGGTTCCCGCAAGGTTCTTGTCATCTCCTCTCTCTCCTTGGCCGAACAGTGTTTCACCACCAATGACATGGCATTCGCCAACCGAGTACATTTGCCATCTCTCAAACAGGCCACCTTCGACTACAATGACATCGGTACAGCCAATTACGGACCACATTGGCGCAATGTTCGCCAGATTGCATCTACGGAGCTTCTCTCTGCACAGAGACTGCACGCATCCTCAGATGTCAGAGTCGGGGAGGTTCATGCCATGGCTCGCCGACTCTTTCTTTCCTGGAATGCTTCTGTTGGTTCAAAGGGTTTGAGTTATTTTGAGAAAGTTGACCTCAAGGAGAAGCTCTTTGAGCTGTCGCTTAATGTGATGATGGCAATGATTGCCGGCAAAAAGTTCTACGGAGACAACATTGAGGATTTGGAAGAGACGAAAAGGTTCAGAGAGGTAGTGGTGGAGTTCTTTTCCTTGGATGGCGCTTCGAATACAGAGGACTACCTGCCGATTCTCAAGTTTCTTGGCATGGCAAAAGCGGCAAAGAAGCTGAATCATTTGGCTGAGTTGAACAAAGAAATGACGCAGAAGCTCATCGATGAGCATCGGAAACCAGGAGCCCATAAGAAAGGGACCATGATCGCAAATATGCTCGAGCTGCAGAAGGAGAACCCAGAAAAATACAACGATACAACTATCCAGATAATTGCAGTGGTGAGTAATAATGGATTGTCGTTCTCACTATTATATAGTGTTAGAAGTTAGAACTTCAAATTTAAAAATGTTAAATTCCTGCAACATAAATATGATTTATTCTGATTTTTTTGTTATTGTTTGCTAAATGACTTAACCACTTCTTTTACAGAGCTTATTGCAAGCAGGAACTGATACCTCATCCAATACAGTAGAATGGGCAATCACTCTTCTATTAAACAATCCTGACGTACTAAAAAAGGCATCAGCTGAAATTGATGCACATGTCGGTACCAAGCGGCTCGTTCAAGAATCTGATATGCCCAACCTGCCATATCTTCATTGCATCCTCAATGAAGTGCTCCGCCTCTATCCTGGTGCCCCGCTTCTCGTACCACATGAATCTCGTGAAAATGTTTCTATCGGAGGGTACGAAATTCCACAAGGTACAATGCTTTTGGTCAACGCTTATCACATTCACAGAGATCCAAGTCTGTGGGACGAGCCGACCAAGTTCATGCCTAAGAGATTTGAAAGCGATAATGCAGAAGCCAAGAAGATGATACCGTTTGGAATGGGGAGGAGGAGGTGCTCGGGTGAAGGCCTAGCGATACGCGAAGTCGGACTTATATTAGGGACCTTCATTCAGTGCTTTGATTGGCAAAGGATTGGAGATGAACTCATAGACATGGGGGAAGGTTCGGGTTTGACTCTTCCAAAGGCTGTTCCACTGGAAGCCATGTATCGTCCGCGCCAAGTCATGATGGATGTTCTCTCCACCTTATAAAATGTGGCATTTAAAGTCGATCTACCTTTAGTTGGTTTATTCCGTTTTTTGTTTGCTCATCTTTATTGTAAGGATTGTGTGTTGTAATATGTTTAAGTGTTAGGTTACTTTATATTTGTTATGTTTGTGTGCAATAACCAGGTCAATCTAGCTACTTACGTTGTTTTGATCTGAGAGATTCGTTTGATGTAGAATGCATTGCATATTTGTAGTTTGTTGGTATTTAAATATTATAATGTAAATTTTATTAGTAAACTCGATCGATATTTGATGAGCCTAACTACATTATAATTTATGTAACATTGTCAATTGATCCAAATCTGAATCGATATACAGAAATCACTGTATGCTTTAATATACCTTATTAATTTCTTTATTCTTAATCTTAGTATCATATCGAACACATGCTCTTAAAAAAGAATTAAATTTTTAATCCTTCAAATTTTAAGAAGGTGAGCTGTCCAACCATAGAAGGCAAAATCGGCCGTTCCGGAGCGGGATCGGACGTTACCGATCCGATTTAAGATCGATTTACGCGGTTATTGGATATTGCGTTAAAGTTCGGCCGTTCCAGCCCCATTCCGGAACAATTTTGGCCGTTCCGGCTTCATTTCAACCAAATTTCATCCGTTTCAGATTGAAATAGACCGATTCCACTGAAACGGCCGAAACGCGAATTAACCCAACTAAAAAAAAATTTTTTGGTGCTCGCTGGGATTCGAACTCGCGCACTCCAGCACTGGGACAGAACGCAACTCCACCACACCACAGCATCTTTATTGTTTAAAACTTTAACTCAATTTTATATATCTTTAGTTTGTACCTCCATAAGTTGAAAGGGCAGGTCACAGATTAAACTGTGGCTTCTGTAATAATTGAAAGGGGGATTCAATCATTCAATTTTTTTCTATTTTTTTAGTGTAAAATAAGCTTCTACCAAAAGAGTCCGATTTTCCGATCCAATTTGTCCGATCCCGACCGATTTTTCCGATCCGGATCGGGATCGCTCGGTGCCGATCCCGATCCCGATACCGATTTTTCCTTCTATGTGTCCAACAATGCAATCTCGTAAGAATTTCGGTTTTAGGGTTAAGCACGTATATTGTTATATCTCATTAAAAACAAGGAAAGGAAAAGGTCGTATAAATCCAACCATGTGTTCTGCTTACGTTAGTTAACTAGTGACTAGTGACTAGTGAGCCTGTTAATTAATTCTTGAGAGTATAGGAGCAAATAATGACTGCACATTGCTTGAAGAGTCGCAAAGCTAAATTTCCTAGCTAGTACGTAGTAGGCTCTCTACATCTATTGTCACTGTTGAAGATATCAAATCCAATCAAGATCAAACCCAATCCAATTAGGATTCCTGACAGCTCTCAACCTTACATACGTGACCCAAAATATTAGGAAATTGTAATTAAGCAATATTTAGTATTGTTAACGTCTATTTGTATATTAGGAAATGGTAACGGCTAGTTAGCCTTTATAAGCACCTGTAATTTGTGTAAATGATACAACTCAATCAATACAAAAAAACATACTTTTATTCACTGTTATTTGAAATATGGTATCAGAGCAATAAGAATTCTAGCAATACCGGATTCGCTCGGAGAAAAGTCAAAATCGTCACGATGAGTGAAAACGAAACCACGATCGTTGGCGAGGCGACATCTGCGATGTCTGGCAACACAGGGGCAGTAGTCCGAAACCTCATCAGTAAGCCCAATGTCAATCAAGCAACCTCTAATGGCAGCCCGAGTGCTGGCAGCAGGGGGAGAGAAATAGTTGGAGCAAATTCTGGTGTTAGGTGCGATCACTGCCACTGAAAGGGACATGCTAAAAAGACCTGCTGGTTCTTGTACCCCCACCTGCGACCAGAGAAGAAAGAGAAGATGGGAGGCATTCCGCACGCAACGACTGCGCAAGCGAGCGGCTCGGGACAAGAGGCATCCAGTGCTCTTCTTCTCCAACAGATCGGACAGCTGATTCAGGCGTTTCGTGCGAATTCAAGTGTGGGACAGGAGGTGAGCGGTGAGCAGCCCCGGCCCTGACCCAGGGTAGCCAGGGCGATGGTCCCGGGCCCCAAAATCTAACAGGGCCCCAAAAAAAAAATTGTATACGTTAAAAACAACAAACAAAAGTCAACAATTTAATAGGGCCAAAAATAAAACTCCATTTCTTCTCTGTGAAACGACAAACGAAGCAAGAAAAAAATTAATAAACCTAATTCCACCGACCGTCGTTTCTTCTCTGTAAATCAACAAATGAGGAAAGAAATAAATTAAGAAACCTAGCTCTTCTCACGAGTCACGATCTCGTTCTGCGACAGCGAGTGCGAGGCGGAGACGGAAGCGGCATTTGGTTAGGGCGAGGCTGATGCATCGACGCATCGACGCGGCCTCTGGATTGGACTGCCGGGGGCTTAGCACTAGGTCTGCCTCATCACCTAAGTTCTATCCTTATATTACTTTGTTTTATTTTTAATTTAAAACAATGTTTCTTAGAAAACATACATCAGGTAGCGAAAAAAGAAACAGAAAAAGTGAGGGAGAAGAAACCTAAAACCTCAAAAAGGTTTTATTCAAAAGTTTTGAAAAAAAATTAAACCACAAAATGACTTTTTGGAAAATCAAGTTGAAAGTGAGGTGTGCGAAGAAACAAGAAATGTATGTGAAAACCAAAATGAGGTAAATGAAGATGAGGTAAATCAAGAAATAACAAATTTGTCTGAAAATGAAAATGAGATAAATGAAGAAATAACAAATGTGCTTGAAAATGAGACTAGTGAATATAATGAAGAAATATGTGTCTGAGTGCTTAGATTCTTCGTTATCTATAAATATATATGATCCTATAGTGTGGGATGGCTTAGATTCAAAAGTGAGAGATTTGCTTGTTGAGAATGGTTTTATTAGAGATTCTAATATTAATTTTTCTAAAGATAAATATAATAGGGGGTTCTCCACATATTTTTTTTGAAAAAAATTGTACATATATAAAGGATCCAAATTTTTCTTCCGCCCCGGGCCTCAAAATCTTGAGGACCGGCCCTGGCGGTGAGCATCCTTCAGCAGGTGAGTATTTTTGTTCGGACCTCAATTTGGGAAGAAAGGATAGGGAATATTCTAATTCAAACCTTGGAAATAAACAAAATAACATATCTTGGCCAATTAGCGCTACTCAAAATGAGTATGTTTCTAAAACAGACCCTGAAAATGAATTGAATATCAATGCACTACCTAAACCCAATAAAATTTGGAGTCCGAATCCTGTATTTATCCAGAATATTGATGGTCAGACAAATTCTAGGTAATTTTATAACTTAAACCCTGATATGTCCAAAATTGTGTTCCAGAACCAGAATTGAAAAATTGTTGCACATATTTAGCTACAAATAAAAATAAATGGTTAATAGATTATGGAGCGGCAGATCATATGTCTGGAAATATTGGAAATATTAAAAATCTAGTTAAAAATGAAATATCACCACATGTTTGTGTTGCAAATGGACATGAGGTACAAATTAAAGGTATAGGAGAAACCACATTATTTTCAAAAAATATCTCAAATGTGTTGTACATGCCTACATTCACCTCAAATTTACTTTCTGTTAGTAAAATAACTAATGAATTAAATTGCAATGTGACATTTACACCAAATAATGTGACATTTCAAGACTAGTTAACTGGAAAAAAGATTGAAGGACAATTAGAAAATGGACTTTATGTTTTCGAGTCAACCAACCATGCTTTTCTTAGTAGCAACAATAATGAATTATGGCATCATAGATTAGGTCATCCTTCTGATGTAACTTTAAAGAAACTTATGCCATCTTTGAATGTAAATTCTAATAATTGTGACACGTGTCGATATGCTAAACAAATTAGAAAACCATTTAGTACTTCAACTAGCAAAACTGTTGAACCTTTTGAAATTATTCATTAAACCTCACTATCTCAGATGCATCACATATTGAGCTATCTATTGTCTCATCTACTAAATTTATGATGCTTCCTTCTTGCCACAGCTGCCATGCCTAGAAAGATGTAAGATGATATATAAATTGATGCCCGGTTTGTCATGATGAACATGATGAGTTAATAAAGGGTGATTGTAATGTATGACACTCAAGTGTACAGTAGTACTAATTAATGTGGAAACTGTCAAGAGAATTAAATCCTTAAGTGTACTAATGCAATGTGTTTTTCACATATGGTCTACTCATGTGGAGTATGGCGTGGGTTTTCAACTAAAGTTAATAGTGAAGAGTAAAAGGTTCATTTTATTTACTTACATATATTTATGCCTAAATAACTTTTTCAGGACAATTTGGTAAAAATTGTTGGGCTTGCAAATTTTAATATTTTTTTAGCGTTTAAACTTAAAGTTTGCTATTTCTTGTTGGAAAACATTTGTTATATTTGTGTGCCACTGGATTACACCCAACATTTTCAAAGTCTAAACAGTCGATCCAAACCGTTCAACACGATTGATATATTAAAATGTGCTTGCAGATTAAATTTTACATTTTTTTGAATTTTTTTACTATTTATTAAGATGGATACAAAAATTCAATAGTCTGAAAATAATAATTTTGTAAAATACTTAATAAATAGTAAAAAATTTAAAAAAAATGTAAAATTTGATCTGCAAGCACATTTTAATATATCCATCATGTTGAACGATTTGGATCGATGTTTGGACTTTGAAAACTTTGAAAATGTAAGATGTAATCGGATGTCACAAAAAACGGTGTAAGTGGATCCCTCCTCTCTCTATATATATATTTATATATATCTGTGACTTCGGTGTCCAACCTTTTCTGTTTTACGTTAGGTGTAAGGCTGATTTTTTATCCATAAACTCGAGGGTTAATTTAGTAAAGTTCCTATTCATTATAGTAAATCTGCTCTTCATGGTTTCCAATAAGCCCACAATTCATCACTTTCCTGTTCAATGCACTGATGATGAAAAAAAATACATAGGAGAAGAAAGGAAAACAGAGGTAAAAAAAAAGGCAAAAAAAATAAATGAGAGAAACTAGTGGCACTATATAACAGAGTAACTGTGAAGATTAATTGCCATGCTTACATGTGATTGGGAAGTTTGTTACTACTTCTCCATATGAGAATTAATGGCATATTTGCTATAGTAATGCATGCTTATAATCTAATCACACTAAAACTAAATGAGTTTTGGTGAAGTATTTATATTTATTTATATATTTTTCAAATTGCGGCAATTTCTAAAACAGAACCCTGATTTTTCTGGCATGCCTCGAAGCTCAATGGCTTCACAGCTCTTTCAGAGGGATAGAATGTTATATTATATATGATGATGAATTTCTTTTGTAACCAGCGTTAAGTAACATTATCAATAAAATGTACTCACATATGCAAGAAGGTTGTGATTTCCTTGGTTCCTTTTTCCAGATATTATCTCAAGCAGTAAAACTCCAAAGCTGTAGACGTCTGATTTCACTGATATTTTTCCTTCCATAGCATACTCAGGAGACATGTACCCACTATGAGAAAGAAAAAAAACAGAGCAAAATTTATTAATATAAAATAATAAAAGCAAAGAGCTAACCATCCTATCAGAAAGCGAAGAAATATGCATCATGCAGCACAAAAAAAAAAAAAAAAAGTAAAGATCTCTACCGCGTGCCTACAACTCTTTCGGTATTCATCTCGTTTTGCTCTTGTTTGAACTTTGAACAAGCGTGCAATGCCGAAATCTGAAGTTTTAGGGGTCATTAATTTCTCCATCCAAAAGAATATTTGCAGCTTTTAAATCCATGGTTCAAAAAATCGGCCGATTCCGAGTCAACTCGGCCGATTCAACTCGGAATCGGACGGGACCGGGCCGAGTTTTACCCGATTCTCGGGTCTATGCGATTTTCTCAGAAAAAATCGGATGAACAATGACAGAATCGGCCGAGTTTTCCGATTTTCCGGCCGAGTCAAGCCGAGTTACACCGAGTCAACCGAGTTTTACTCCGATTTGAGCCGATTGAAAGAAAAAATGGCAGATTCCCACTAACCTCAACCGAGTCTCAGCTGGCCTTGATGTCGTAGGGTGACTTGACCGTATGGAGGCTTGAAGAAAGGCTGAGCAAGGAGGTATTTCTGATTGAAGAACAATGCAATAGGTGAAGCGAAGGGAGACGTGTAGAAGAGCAGCCCCGTACGAGTGATTTCTAACCATTTTTGCGGATACTGGTGAGGTGGAGGAGAGTTGTCACTTGTCAGACAAGAGAAGAGAAGGAAAGTTTCACTTAGAACCCTGATCTGTTTAGTATTTACCAAAAAAAAGAGGCGGAACTCAAGAGGCATTTAATTAGGCTGTAGATGAAGGGATGGGATTTACGGCTTTAAATTCTAGTATTAAAATGTAATCTAAGGCATATATCTTATGTTCAATTAATACAAGTGCGAGATTTTCATAAAAAAAGAAGATAATTATCTAATTCTCGTCAATAAATTCATCAGATAAATTCATAAGAGAATTAACATTCTAATGTCAAAAAAAAAATAATAATAACATTCTAAATCGAAACAAGGTGGAGAAATTTGTTGTAGAAAATTATATAATCTAGTGATATGTTCTAGCCTTACTGGTATGTTTAGATCAGAAAAAAAGGAAATTATTTATGTTTTATTTTTAAGTTGTTGTTGCATTAATATTGAATATTATGGTTTAGATTCACAAAATTATACTCATATTTTATTTCATTTTGTTACAAAATTGTACAACAATATCTCTATTTGTATTTTAATACAGAGGACGATGAGATGATCCAGCTAGCACGGTATAGTTTTCGGCAACAAAAAATATGTTATATTTATAATGCTTGTATTATATTATATAATTAGTGGATTATTTGAGTGTAATATTTTGTCATAACATAGTTTTTTTACAAATTATTTTTACTATTTTTTTCCTACTTTTTGGCTACAAAACAACTTTCTGCCAAAAAAACCTGAGTTACCGATCCGATTCTTCCGATTCCGGCCGATTCATCCGATTCTGATTCCACGGTCAAGAACCCGATTCCGAGTTTCAGAACCATGTTTAAATCCCTGTGAATTATATTAAATCTGGAGTCCTGGTGAAGATAAAGAATCCCTCTTGAAATTCCGGTGACTATCTCCATCCTTGTTCTCCAACTTAGCAATTCTCGGTTCACTTTATCTGTTTCCAAGCAGGTTTAACTAATTAAGCATTTATCGCATGATTATACAAATTACAACTCCTAATTGTAATTTAAGAATGAAATCATCATTTGGAATCTCATTTTTGTTCCAAAATTTGTGATAGACTCTTTCTGAAGTTGAGAAGGCTCATAAATCACCCTTCCATCACCCATGCATGTGATGAATATGAATTAATTTTTCAATAAGCTAAATTCTAAAAGTGCATAGTTTGCGCCTACGGACCAACATTCTTTAATGAGATATTAAGTCTATTTCGAGGGCTGGGAGAGGAGAATATTGTGGACATTGCTTACCAAAAATGAAGAAATTTAAGCTCTTGTTGGGCATGAACTCATAGATAAGCACTCTCTCAGTGCCATGAATGCAACAACCCAGCAGTCTGACAAGATTTCGGTGTTGGAGCTTTGCAATGAGCATGACCTCATTCATAAATTCATTTAGACCTTGTGATGTACCCTTTGAGAGCCTCTTCACTGCAATCTCTTCACCACTCGGTAGCTCACCTGTTAGGATGACCAAGTGATAATTTTCTCCATTAATTGCTGAACAATATTGAGAGTCAATCCCACTGGCATTGGATTTTCTTCTTCTTCCTTTTTTTTTATTTTGCAATTTTGTTTTAAAGAAAACAAAGACATATTATTTTTTTAATTTCTATGTTGCACCTGAAATAAAAAAGATTTTTAGAATTTTGTCCAGAAAGTTGCCATGATATAACCTTTATGCCAAATTGAGAGTTTGTTAAGAGTAAATCAGTGAAATGGTCAGTTTGCGGTTTGCCAGTTAGGGCGCCCTAGAATGAGTGTCGGGTTTGCTGGAGAATTGAGGCTCACTGGAGAGAGGGAGATGGCTAAATGGACTAGATTTGCTTGAAATAGAAGGTTACTGGAGGGAGAGGGCTTTCTTAGACTGACAAAATTTGATTCTGCGGAAAGGATTTGCAACAGAATGTTTACTAGAAAGTGGGGTTTCTCATAACGTGGTTTCTGATGGAGGTGTGCATTTTGAATGAATTATTTGAAGGTTACTGGAGGGAGAGGGCTTTCTTAGACTGACAAAATTTGATTCTGCGGAAAGGATTTGCAACAGAATGTTTACCAGAAAGTGGGGTTTCTCATAACGTGGTTTTTGATGGAGGTGTGCATTTTGAATGAATTATTTGAGCCTGAGAGACGGTTGAACCTGAGGCACGGTTGTTTGCAGGGATTCTCTTGATTGACTTTTCACTGCGATTTCTTAGCCACAAGACAATTGACCCTGACATGTTTTGTGGGTGCCTTTTGATACAAGGACTGGAAGATGCTTTTTAAAAAGGTGAATAACAGATAGTTTGTTTGCAGTATTATTGTTTTCCTATATTATTTTTTTCTTAATTTTTTTTGAAATTATTATTTTTAACAATGTGAGCCTAATAAAAATAGCAAGGAGTACCTTGTAGATGATGCCAAATCCACCTTCTCCTAATATTTCTGTACTTGAAAAGTTATCTATCACTTGTAAAATCAAATCCATGTCAAAGACCGGGAGATCTGTTCCTTTGAACGATTCATTTAGCACTGAATACTTCAGGATTTTATCTGTATAGAAGATATGGACGCATGAATCACAAAGATATCTAAAAGAAGAACATTTTATTTGGATCTGCAATCTCTGTTATAAACGGGTCAGGTTGGTTAAGTTTCATTGAGATTGTTAATCGTCCAATTTTCTATAGTCGGATTACACAATTTTCAGTGGGTTTCAGGTTAGATATAAATAATTCAATCTGGGGTTTTGTGAGTTCAGTGGGTTTCATCTAAAAATTATAAGAACCAATAAGTTATAATTGGAAAAAATACTAATAAGAATGTAATATATATACTCTAACTAACAATATAGTAGAGAAAGTTTTATTTTGAAAAATTAAAATTAACAATATCCACATAATTTCTATAATAATATTACTATTTTAGTTATGTATAATAAAGTTTTCTTAAGAAAAATATTGTACTGTGGTCAGGTTGGGTTTACTCATCAACTGTTTTACAAGATATATATCCAAAGTTTATTTGCCGCATTTATCAAAATACAATCCATATCTAAGCAACCAAGTTCTATAATAGTAATTTTTCAGGTCATTGGTTGGGTTAGTCAGAATAGTCGGATTATTCAGCTGTGACTTAAATCACTACAGTTACCTTGTTTTGTATATCTCATCTTTTTCCTCCATAGACAAACAATTGTAGATAGTAGGAGCATTAATATTATGCTACTTGATATTATTCCAATAGTTACTGCCCTCCGTATTCTATGATTTATACCTACATTGAAAGACAGTACTTTCTTAAATTCTAAATTGGAATGTGATTTTCTTTTTTTCTGATATTAAAGAAAAATGCATCAAAACATATCTTCTGAAACTCTTATTTATTGTAACTTACTATAAACATAGTTGTTATTGCTAAAACAGAACTGTGATTCCTTCACAAGAAAAAGAAATGCTTAAAAGAATCCCTACAAGTTATGAATCTATAAGGAAAATGAAAATAAATGGGAAACTCACCAAGCTCAGACTTTGAAACCTTCACATAAAGAACTTGTCCGCCACCAGTGTACTTCGTATCAGTAAGCACAATTTGCCACATAACACAGCCGCTCCCATGTCCCGTGATATCCAAGGGGGCATATGCCATACACGAGCAATTCATCAAGCATCTGCTCCTGCACTCCTTAACACTGATGCTCGCATCCACAATTGCATTATGCGAATATGGTACCTCTACTCCTTCAATTACATAAAACCCATCACTATTAGCACTACAACCTAAAGGTACCATGCGTTTGCACCCACCTGAAGTGTTTTTCATGTACCACTCCATTGGTGACACTGGCTCAAATCCTCTCAGACAATTACAGGCTTGCATATCATCTCGCTGGCAAATACTGAAAGGCCCACACCTTGCGAATTGGCTGCACTCATCTTTTGTTTTCGACCAGAACAAGTTCCAGGTCTGATGAGGTTGATCCCAGACAAAACGTTGAATTATACCGGTTTCGTTCAACACTACTCGGGCCAAGGTCGAGGTTGACTTGGCTACAAATCCTTATGACACCTCATATTGATCCCACACAAATAAAAAATTAAACATGTCTTGATAAGATAACATCTGGGGTCCCCCGCTAAAATATTCTCCATTCAAATACCAGAACGACTAAATATCTGCGAACGGTCCCATGTAATAATCTCAGGAGCACCTACAGTGTCCATCTCAAACCTGTAGTTACCTTCTGATGTGTCATTGCTGCTTTTCCAGGAAGAGAGTGATGTCTCAAAGCCAGTCTTCAAGTTTTTGCCAACTTTCATGCCGGAAAGCGATGTATTAGTTGGGTGATCAAAACTTTGCCATATGATACTATTGCTCGTTTGATCTTTCAGTATAAGATTTCCAGAATCATTCAGCTGCAATATTGGACTAATTTATTGGCATCACTTGAGGAGTTAGAGCTAGATGACCATACTGTCCTTCCTGTTGAATCATATAGCATTATTGACCCTCTCTTATTTAAGGTTAGTGTGCCAGAGGTGTTGTTCAAAGGACAATCTCTGTTTGCGACCCATACGACAGTGTCTGGTGAACCATACACCCATGAAACGATTTCTAGATGAACCAGGGCTGAAGAACCCAAGCTCAAATACGGATTTTGGTGAGACAAGAGTCTCTCCATCTGTAAGGTTTTGAGCACTCAGTAAGGTATAAGTGTTGAATTTCACAGCACCGAAGGCCCAAGGCCCAAGGCCCAAATTCATTCTAGAATATTGAAGAAATTACCAATAGGCGGTGATGAAGAAAAAACTAGAATATTCTATAGTTTGAATTTTCTAGATTAACACTAGTCAAAGTTGGTAGAAGAAAATATGAATTATCTAGATAATTGTATAACCGACTTATAGTAATGGAGCATACTAGAAATACTACTATAATATATTGTACTTGGAAGGTTCTATACTTTTGTATCAAAACATTCTAGACAAATGTTGTACCTACTTTATACTTGTATATATAGGTGTAGCATGGGTGTGAGGCGTGGATGTGAGATTAAGTGAAAAATATATTAGAGCCTTGTAAGGCTTTGTACTCTAAACTTTGTACTCTTGAGTAATAAAAGATATTATATAAACTCCTCTCTCTTATACTATCCACAATCCAGTTATCAATTTTTAACAATAAGGTGAGAAAGAAAGGAGAAAGAGAGTAATTTTGAATAATTTAGAAATCATCTCTTCTAGTACCAAAATCAAGGATAATTAAATCGGAGTATTAAGGCAATGGGCACACTGTCGATCCGGATATATAATGCAGGAAATAAATACAAACCTTGAGAAGGAGCAGGAAAAGGAATACAATCCTTTCAAGTGCTTGGTTCTAGGCAGTGTTGTAAATAATGGTATACGTTCATTGGACGGACGATAACTCTAATCAATTAATCATTATGCAACTGATTAATTGGAATTTTGCGGATAATTTTGTGTTTTCATTAAAGTTATATGCATATACTCATAATTTATTAAAAATAATTAATTTAATTTATTGAACTTATCATAAATAACTTATTTTAACTTAGTTTCCTTATCAATTAATTAAGTTTCATAAAATTATTATTTAGTTAGATCCATATAAAACAAGACAAAGTATAGTGCATATAACGAATAAATACAGAAAAAAAAAATGACCGACTAATTCACTATAAAAACAGAAAACGGATGATTAATCAGGTAAATCGGCCAATTAGTCAGTCTCATCCGCAAACAACGTTGCGACAAGTCTATTTATGACGGTTTGGTCACTGCCAAAGATTAATCGACCATTTTATACAACACTAGTTTGGTGGCCGTCGACGATTAATAAGGTAAAATGGCTTTTTTTTTTACAACACTGGTTCCAGGACAATCTACACCATGTTTGCTTATTGGAGGTAAATGTTGAGCTTCATTAAAGAAAAGTAATAGAATGGACTGGACTGAAAAAAAAAATTTTACCATCTCTTATAAAAATATTTAATCCGATTTCTACAGAAATTTTATTTTTAACAGAATTGCAGTTTAAAACTGCGGTTCTATTAGGTAAGATCATACTAACTTTTTTTCATTTCCTTGAAAGTACTGTCAGAGCAGCGATATTTGAATCATTATATATATTTAGTAATGGGACAAAATTGATTAAAATAATAATGAATACAAACCGCAATACAAGATGGGACCCACGTAAGGTGAGTGCATAAAGGTGAGACTATGAGCCAAAACACAGTAACCACCGTTTATTTCCAAGATCAAACTAAGATGGGACCCACATAACAGCAAAACACTGCAAATGGAGCACCGCTCCCGAAATTTTTGTTAATACCCAAAAAAAAATAGCAGATATGTCTGGACTGAAATATTTTGAAAATATCCTGACCGCTCCATATTTGGGCGGTCTAATTCCTGTACCAAACCGCTCCATGATGAGGCAGTCTGCTGCCATACCAAATCGCTTAATGATTGGCGGTCTTCTACCTGTACCAAATCGCCCCATGATTGGGCGGTCTTCTGCCTGTACCAAACTGCCCCATGATTGGGCGGTCTACTATAAAAATATCTATAAAAGTCAAATTTCTCTCTTCTGTCAACTCACAATTTATTATAATTTAGCTGAAAGAGAAAGAGGAAGAAGAGAAAGATGATTTAAGATGATTTTTTTTGGCGTTATTTAGTTATATTTATTTTATTTTTATTATTTTTATTATTTTTTTAATTTTTAATTCAATAAATTTGTAAATTTTTTAATTAATTTTTTTAAATTTATATATCATTGATAAATGTTTATTGGCTAATGTACGTAGTTTTTAAAAGAAAAAATGTTTATTGCATTGTCGGGAAGATTATCCGGGGTGCAAGGGAGCACAGTACATGAAAGATGCAGCATATGGCTTCGAGGTTAATGAAAATACCACATTTCTGGAACTTAATAAAATTGTATACGAAAAGATTGGTTAAACCCCAACCAGTATGACTTAGACTTAGTTACTCAGATTAACACATTCAGGGGGTAATACACCTTACATTGTCAGGTATCAAATAACAGATGAGGGGTTATGGAGGGGGTGTTTACAATTAATTTGAGTCAAGGAATATCCCCGTAATGGACTTATATTCCATGAGAGTTTCGCATCAATCCGGGATTGGACCTTCTAGGGAAAAATACAGGTTATGACAACCCGGTGTACCACAGCTCGGGTTATGACAACTCGGGGTACTTCCACTCGGGTTATGACAACTCAGGTCATGTACCACCGTAAGAACCGTACCACCACCCGTTTATGACAATTATATACATGCTTATACCACTGATTGTTCCATGGATGATTATGCCACCAGGCTACCACCACTACTACCTCTTCCTGAACCCGTAATCCAAGCTAGATTTCCATCTATACTAGAGTCAATACCTAGACTGTTACCCGTTGTTACCCGGAATGATACTGATATTGATGGTGAAGGGATCAATGCCATACCAGAAAAGGAAATGGACACGAGTGATGATTGGGAAGGGAATTGGGATTCTAATCACTTATCAGATGGTGATACAAATGTAGCACCCATGGAAGATAGATTTTCGACTAGAGGTCGGACAGATAGGCATCCGGTTGCCACCACTAGTACAAAAAAGCCCTTCACTGACCTTCAATCACCGACGGTTCTGTTATCTAAACAGTCGGTGTTGAGCAGCTTACCAACACTGATGTTTTATTAGCGGAAGCATCAGTGTTGCTCATATCCTTCACTGACGGTTCAATTAAATAATAGTCAGTGTAAAGCTACTACACTGACGATTTTAAAAAACAGTCAGTGAAGAGCACCTGCACTGACTGTTTTATTTGAACCGTCAGTGTAGTTACTCAACACTGACGGTTTTAAAAAACAGTCAGTGAAGAGCACCTACACTGACGGTTCTAAAAACAGTTAGTGAAGAGTACCTACACTGGCGGTTCCTAAAACCGTCAGTGTTGGGTTCCTTCACTGACGGCTATAAAAAACAGTCAGTGAAGATCACCTACACTGACTGTTTTTGAAAACAGTCAGTGCAGGTAACCAACACTGACGGCTTTAGGAACCGTCAGTGTAGGTGCTCTTCACTGACTGTTTTTTAAAACCGGCAGTGAAGGTTCTCTTCAATGACTGTTTTTTAAAACCGTCAGTGGAGGTACTCTTCACTAATGATTTTTTTTGCGTTTTGCGCATTTCAGCAACCAAATCGTAATGAAAATTTTATTAGTGATATTTATGCAATATTTAATTTTATAGCATGTTTATTGCTTAATTAAATGATTTTAACAAATTAAATTATATAGCATTACATGCATGTTGTTTATATGACTCATATCTTCTATGTATGAACTTGAAACATAAACTCTTGTTTCATGAGTTAATGAAGACACAAGGGAATAAAAATTTATAACTATTTGAGAATAAAATTGCAATGCTTGTTTATAAACATGAACATATTATATTTAATAAGTATGATTAGTAATTCACGTGATTAGTGAAATTTAGGCAATTAACATTAAATTTTGACTTTAATTTTAGAAAATATTTTGTAATGAAAATTATATTAGTAATATTTATGTAATAATTAATTTATAACATGTTTATTGCATAATTAAATGATTTTGACAAATTAAATTATATAGCATTACATGCATGTTGCATATATGACTCACATGTTCCATGCATTAACATGAAATAAACTCTTGTTTCGTGAGTTAATGAAGACGCACGGGAATATGTTGTCCGTGGGTCGATCGGAACCGTTTAAATTAAAGAGCACTGCATTTATTGTCTTCAATCCAAGTTTGATCAAAATTTGTTTTTAATTACCCATCACTAGTACAAAAAACCCCTTCACCGACCCTCAACCACCGACTGTTTTAATATGTAACAGTCGGTGTAGAGACTGCTGGTAAAATCGTAAATAAAAAGAACCTCAACACTGACTGTTCCATTACAAAAAACCGTCAGTGAACCAACACTGACTGTTTTTAAAAAAAACAGTCGATGTTGCTCATACCCTACACCGACTGTCTTTTTAAAAAAATAGTCGGTGTTGCGCAGTCACCAACACTGACTGTTTTTTTTAAAAACAGTCGGTGTTGCGCAGTCACCAACACGGACTGTTTTTTTAAAAAATAGTCGGGGTTGCTCATACCCTACACCGACTGTTTTTTGTAAAAAACAGTCGGTGTTGAGCAGTCACCAACACTGACTGTTTTTTAAAAAAAACAGTCGGTGTTGGTGATACCCTATACCGACTGGTTTTGTAAAAAAACAGTCGGTGTTGAGCAGTCACCTTCTGGAAATTTTCTTTGGCTCCAAACTGATTTTTTAGTTCGTTCACCAACTGTTTTTTTTTTCCGAAACTGTCAGTCTGAATTTTTAGTTCGTTCCCGCTTTATCTCTTTCAATTAGCCGCGTAAAATTTCATTTCCCTTCTAAAATTCATTTCCCTCTTCTAAAATTTCATTTCCCTTTTATCTCTTTTGATTAGCAACCCTCGCCCCGCCTTGCAAAAACCCTCGCACCCGAGCAACCCTCGCCCCGCCTTGCAAAAACCCTCACACCCGAGCAAAAACCTCGCCTTACTGCCTCGCCACGCTCTGCCGGGTTCAGGGTACAGGGTTGCTGCCTCGCCCCGCCTTGCTGCCTCCGCCTCCGTCGAGCACCCGAGCAAAAACCCCGCCTTTCTGCCTCACCCTGCTCAGCTAACAAAATCAGGGTACAGGGTTGCTGCCTCGCCCCGAGCACCCGAGCCGCTAAGCACCCGAGCAAAAACCCCGCCTTGCTGCCTCACCCCGCTCAGCCAACAAAATCAGGGTACTCTCTCTCTCTCTCCTTCTCGTTTACCAAGTTTCGTTGAATTTTATGTGTTACTGCCTTGCCCCGCTCATTTGAGAAAATTGAGAAAATTTGAGACAGTGTCTAATATTGCTTCTGAGCTATTCAATTTCTTATAGAAATGTTTGATTAATGCATCGAGAAATGTTAAGCTATTCAATTTGAGACAATGTTTGATTCATAGAAGGAAAAATCGGTATCGGGATCGGGATCGGCACCGAGCGATCCCGATTCAGATCGGAAAAATTGGTCGGGATCGGCTGAATCGGATCGGAAAATCGGATTTTTTTGGCAAAAGCTTGTTTTACACTAAAAAAATAGGAAAAAATTGATAAAAAAATTTAGAAAAATTATTACAATCAAATAATCTACTAATACAATATAATACAAGCATTACAACTAAATGGATATATAGAAATGAGTTAAAATGGATATATAGAAATGAGTTGTAGTTTTAAACAAGAAAGATTGTGTGGTGTGGTGGAGTTGTGTTTGGTTGCCATGCTGAAGGGCGCGAGTTCGAATCACAGAGACCGCAATTTTTTTTTTTTGAGTTTGGTTAAATAGCGTTTCGGCCGTTTCGGTGGAATGGGTCTATTTCGGTCCGAAACGGACGAAATTTCATTGAAATGATACTGAAACGGCCGAAATTTGACCGAAATTATGCCGAAACGGTCGAAATTTGACGAAATCTTCAATAACCGCGTAAATTGGCCTAAAATCGGATCGGTACCGTCCGATCCCGATCCGGAACGGCCGATTCCACTCCGGAACGACCGATTTTGCCTTCTATGGTTTGATTAATGTTTGAATACATGCCAGATGTTAAGCTGATTTCTGTGGTGCTTGCTGATTTCCTTTGTCCACAGGTTTAATTCAACGCAAACCAACACTGTGTTGCTTGCTGATTTCTGTGGTGCTTGCTAATGCTTGCTTGCAGATTTGTGTGGTGCTTGCTGATTTTTAGTGCTTGCTAATTTTTGTGGTGCTTGCTGATTTCTGTGGTGATTTTTAGTGCTTGCCGATTTCTCAGTTCAGGTTTAATTTCTTGTGGTGCTTGCTGATTTTTAGTGCCTCGCCCCTCTTTGCGATTTGCTCCTCTCTCAGGTAATTAAAAAGCACTCACTTTTATTGTTGCTTGTTGTCGATTTTATTTAGTACTGTGACGTCTTCCGCGGGTTGTTGATTTTCCCGGCCGGAGTTCTAGAATTGTGAAAGTAATGATTGTAATTATTCATCAAGTTGTGCAAAGACAAATTGTGAAAGTATCGATTATCAGCCACAGAAGATATGAACATCTTCTCTGGATTAAAGGGATCTGAGAGTGATTAGCAAAGTAGCAAGTGGAAAATACTTTGTAACCTGCAACAGATTCATCTTTGGTTGTACTGGTGTTGTCTCAGCTTGCTGTTTTTATAGAACAAAGTGTCATTCCTAAAATCACCGAGGTAAGTGGGTTCATCTTACATTTCTGATCATAAGAAGCATTGTTTTTTCCACGGAGTTGATTATCATATTTAATTGTTCTGGAATGCAGGAAATAGCTGCTTCATTTTCTGGTGGTGGTGTTCGTGCATATGAATATGGGCCAGCATTTATACCTGGAGAGATATGCCGATTGTTCCGCTCTGCTGGCGAGAAACTCTTACATCTTGTATGCTATTTCTACTCCATAGTTCTTACACAGAGTGTTAGATGCATGCTGCATTTTATATGCCTGTACTTGAGATAAATTGTTTTCTTATTTTTTGTTTTCATTTTTTGGATCAGTATATAAATATGAAGACTCGGAAGATTTCGGTCTTACTGAAGAAAAGGTTCACTACTCCAAACTGGATCAAGGTACTTCGGCACTAATCTAAAGAACATTTTATTTCAACTCATACATTAACTTGAGCTTATTATTCTGTCATCTTATTATTTGTTTTATATTACTATTCTCTTGACTCATAGCATAAGGAGCCACGGGAAGTCCACATGTTTGTTGATCTTCTGCTTCAAGAGGTAAGTATACCGCATGCATATTTCTTTAGTGAAGCTTGATTTACTTTTGGGCTGTCTTGCAAGGGACATCTGACCTTTGCTATCTGCAGCTGACACTGAATATTTCTCATTGTCTGAAACTACTTGCAAATGTAATCTATCCTTCAGTTCAGATGATAGAATATCACTTAGTGATTAACATTTTTGGCCCTACTAAACACATTCACCATAAATAGAAATTTAGGTAAAATTAATGCACATGGTATTGTGGTGGGACAGTGAGTTATGAGTTTATTTGTTCCTTTCCAAGAGCAATTTGGTGGATTCAAATTGAGAAAAAATAAATCAAGGGCACTTTAGTCATTTTTTTGTTTACTTGACTTTTATTTATTTGAACATCTTCTGGGATGTGCAAATAGCCAAGGTGTTAGCTGCAAATGTGAGGAATATTAGGTTATGGTCCGTTTTGCTGTTACAGTAAAACATTGCACTAGTACAAAAAACACCTACACCGACTGTTAAAAAAACCCTACACCGACTGTTATCAAGGCGTCGGTGATGGCGCCGCCAGTATAGGTACATCTATACTGACGGTTAAATAACAGTCAGTGTAGCGAACTAACACCGACGGTTTAAGTAACCGTCAGTGTAGGTATTAACACCAGCCGTTTTTAACAAAAAACAGCCGGTGTAGCCAGCCTACACCGGCTGTTTTCTGAAAAAACAGTCGGTGTAGTCTGCCTACACCGGCTGTTTTTTGTTAAAAACAGTCGGTGCAGGCTGCCTACACCGGCTGTTTTTTGTCAAAAACAGTCGGTGCTGGCTGCCTACACCGGCTGTTTTTTGTCAAAAACAGTCGGTGCTGGCTGCCTACACCGGCTGTTTTTTGTCAAAAACAGTCGGTGCTGGCTGCCTACACCGGCTGTTTTTTGTCAAAAACAGTCGGTGCTGGCTTCCTACACCGGCTGTTTTTTGTCAAAAACAGTCGGTGCTGGCTGCCTACACCGGCTGTTTTTTGTCAAAAACAGTCGGTATTGGCCTTGTACACCGGCTGTTTTTTTTATAAAATTGGCGTTGTAGGCGGCCTACACTGGCTGTTTTCTTTGATAACAGTTGTAGTTCTGAAATATAGTCACTAGTTTGTTCTAAAAACAGTCGGTGTCGATCCTAAAAACAGTCGGTGTTTGTTCAAAATTTTGGCGTGGTTCTATTTATATCGGGGCTAGCCTCCATATTTTGCTAGCAATATATTAATCTTCGGCATTCATTAACATTAATTAGGATACCATGCAATTAATTTGAGCAACACAAACAATAATAAAACACAATATAAACAACAGATCTTATATTTCTTTTTAGTAGAGGCTACCAAGCAAATATATTAGAAATGAGATAATACATAGAAACTGCACCACTGTCTACTCAAATCCAAAGATAACTATTCCCTACCTATACACCTGAGGCACCTCTCATATATTTCATTCAAATCCAAAGATAACTCAAATCCAACAGATCTTATATTTCATTCACCAAAAACACATTATAACAAAATTTACATATATGAGACATTTACAAAATATGCATATGAACATAACAACATATATTGCATTTCTTATAAATAGTTTAGAAGTTGTCCAAAAAAAACTCACACCATTTTCGTGTTATTGCATGAAGTTGCGTCGGCGTATATTTTGCTATCGGTAAATCACACTGCATGAATACAAATTGAGAAGTTAATTATATTTAATCTATATGAAAAATTAATCAAGTTCTATTATAAAATTCATACATTAGGAAATACGTCAAATTGCGTAGTGACTAGGTCTTGCATGTGTTTCATGACGTAAAATCCACACACCTTGCCGCCTACTTGCTTAGGGCTCTGAAATGTTCCATTTAAGTAAAATCAATAATTAAGATTATGTAGCTATAATTAAGCTCCTTTCTCTTTTGCTTTTGTTTTTTTTTTTCTGTTGGGGGGCATCATTTGAGAATGAATTTGGTAACAAATTCATAATAATTAATAATAATTCACAATAATTGGACCTCCTAGCACAGAACTGCCAGAATTTTTTTCTTACCATATTTAAAAAAATAAACTGACCAAGTGACCAGGTTTGCATCCAAGTGACCAGCATTGGGAAAAAAAAAATCCAAAATTACCAGGTTTGCAACCAAGTGACCAGCAGGCCAGTTGCGCAGCTATTCGATGCGCAACTTTCATTGACATTATTTTTAAACATCGATTCCGTCAAATTAGATGTAGTCGAATTAATCTCAATTAACGCAAAAAAATATTGGTAGCGCAGCTAATAGTTGCGAACCCGATAGTTCTGAATTTTTTTCCAAAACAGTGGTTGAAAGATGGTACCAAATTGATTTTACAAATAGATGCTTTTCTGGACAGCAAGGGAACAAAAATAAATTCAAATTAAGTATCAAATTAAAATTCAAGTGTAGAAGTTGACACCTTGATGAATTTCCACTTGCATTCCGTTGATCCCTCCTTGTGCACTCCTCCGGCCTCCACATAAGATTCAAAAATGCTGAAATTTATTAAATGTCAAGGAATTAATTAGTAATTACCAACAAATAATACGTTGATTGTAAGTAAATGAAATTAGTAATTACCAACAAATAGTATTGCTCACTCTTTAAATGGCAACGTGATATCGTAACTTGGTTCCGTTGGCGGTAGAGAATCAATAACATACACCATATTATCACGCATGACAAAAACGAAAAGCGCCCAGTGTTTACTACAATAATAAATAGTAAGAATCAATCTACATATGTTGTTAAACGTATATACATTACTCAAATAAAAGTAACAACTAACCTCTGAAAGTATGGTCCAAGGATAAATTTCTTATCCTGCATATTATTCAATGACTCGAGCAAGTAGCTTGAAGCGGCCTCCTTTTCAGCAGAATTAAAAAGTGATGAAGATATTCTACTAGGGTCTAAAAAACCAATGTCAGCCTCGCGACCCAGATCAGTGGCAAGTCTCTTTAAATATCTGAAAATCATTACGTAAATGATGGAATCAAATAATCAAAGCGTATTAAATGTGATAAACCTAGCAATTAATGGGACCTTGGTGCCTTGCCATTCGGTTACCTACCTTCAGAGCTATGCTGACACCTTCATATCATCATATGACATGTCAGCATTATCATAGATAATATAATGATTGATAATACTGTTCTAGTCTTGAACATGATTAGAGAAATGTGACATACTGACATATACCATAAACTTTGTCTGTTATAATAAAGGACCGAATGGAATACTGTACTATGTATAGTGTACATGGATTGTTATCCTTCTTGGAATATGATTATACATTTTTTTTATTATACTGGCCCAATTTTTTTTTCTTTTTGTTGAAACCCTTGGCAGTGGCTGCATGGCCCAAAACTATTGGAAGCCTTAATTAAAAGAAGCCTACTAAAACCCATTAAATGTTCTTTATACTTTTCTCTATATAGGCCCAAAATTTCATTTCACATTAGATTTGAAAGAAAAAAGAAGTTTAAAACTATGCAATATATATCATATTTTCATTAGACTTGAACATACGGTATCAACAAATACTTGATTGTTTCATACATATGTACATAATCAAAGAATATCAATTCTGTAAACAAAATATCACACACTGATCAAATAAGGACACAGCAAATTACACACACAATTACACAGAAAATCTAATTTCAGGTCACAATTCGCAGTCACTTGAGCAGGATTGCTTGCACAATTAATTAAACATATATCTAGAAATCTTGAAACTAGTAAATGTTGAAATGAGTTAATTTTGAAATTAATCACTATGCGTATTAAGTTGAAGAAACTCACATAACCCAGATGGATATTATTGAAACATCGAGCATGTCTTGCTTCGCTAGATCCGTCAAGTCATTAAACCCTAAGTTGATTAGCGTCGACTGAGGGAGTAACGCACCCTCCTTAATTTCCAAGAGGAACCCATTCTTATCATGCGGTTCTCTCATCACCCTCTCATTTATGGCTGCGAACTCGGGTCCCACCCTCGCTAACAATTTCTTTGGAATAAGCGCCTTACGATGCATGGATTTCGCCACTTCATGAGATGCCGACGCGGGCATTGAAACATCTTGGTCTATACACTAGAACAAAATAACAACTTGTTAAATATAGTGGTATAACAACTTGTTATTTATATAGATATAGTGTCTGGTTTCAGGGAATCAAGTGTATCATATCATGTGAATATTTGTAATTAACTTCCTCAAGCCAACCTCCAGCAGTATATCACTAGTACAGAAACAAGACAGAAACAAGACAAATCACCTTAAGTTTCATTTTTTTCTGGCTAGTAGCTAGATGAGTCGTCTTTATATCTATTTTTCATATGCATATATATGTCAGCAATTTGCATTGTTATGCATATATCGTGTTTGGTGTAAAAAAGTTTACAAAATCCCTTAAATAACCGCTTAGCATATATATCAGAATATATTTTTGCCACGCATGGGTATTTTGGAATGTGAAGATACTCTCCTTTATAAAATATATCGATTACAGTTACTACAACAGCAGATATTAAATCAGTACACTTGTGAACTAATATATATCTTTAATTCTTCACATGACATCTTGGTCTATTCACATGACATTACATCAAGCACCCAGGATCTATAAAGCACTGAATATGTGGTATATGACCTCTAGAATTAAGATAGAAACCATGTTTTTCAGGTCAGAGGCCATGGAATGCAACAGCAATGACAGAACTTTAATTTCCACAATTCAAGAGGTAAAATTGAGTTATTAATCTGGTCAGATTTAATTTACTGAGACAGCAAAGCAAGCAAGTCAAAGAATAAAAGTGGGTTATTGAAACATCACGAATTTAGTGGATCTTCCAAATTAAAATAGATAATAAATAAAAATATTAGTTCACCTCGTCCAAAATAATCGAATCTTTCGGCCATTGAATGAAACTTCCGAAGGTGTCTTCGATTTTGACAAAATCCTTATTAACTTTAGTTGGAAGAGGAAACTTGAGATACATGTCGTCAACAACAGAATCCACCTGCACCTTCATGTGGTCCTCTAACAGAGGCACACAGTGGACTGATTCGTCCTCCTTCCACGGCCATACCCTAGCATTCGCGATCTTAATGTGCTCCTCTCCAACTTTACAAGTGAGATAGCAAGGTGAGATTACCTGCAATTGAAGTACATTTGTCAATTGAAAGTGAGATAGCAAGCTTTTGTATATTTGTTTATTTTTCATTCGCAATCATGTATAGTAGGAAGTTAAACAAGATACAAACAGTCCAGAAACCAGATCTGTGTAATCTGCTGCTTTGTGTCTACTGTTTGTTGGCAAGGTTAGATTTTTAGATGATGTGTAAGTATGATGTGAGTTACTGATAGGTGGGGTCAGTGGCTAATGTTATTATATTTATTTAGGCTTCTGTAATGTTTATTAGGGTTTTCATAATGTTAAACAAGGTGTTTGTTTAAATTTATACTGGTAGGAGGGCTTCTATTTCTATGAGAAAAAAGAAATTGAGCATACAGGAGTGAATTCAGCATACATAAATGGGGGTAATATAGTCATAAAATAATGCAGCCAATTCAGCATACATAAATGAACATCTGCATGTACAGCCTACTATCCCTTTTTCTCTCTCTCTCTTCAAAGACGAGGAGAGAGATGGAGAGGACAGCAGGGGATAGCAAGGGATAGCAGGGAGTTTGGATAACAGCAGATTTCATTCCCAAAATATATCAACAACAAGAGGAGGAAAGAAATATATGAGGGCTTGTTGTAAATAAAGGCAATGCATACCAGAATCGCATCTAGAGGGCTTGTTGTAACTGCATTGGAGTGTTGACTGCTACGACGAAATCCCGGACTGTTTTGATCTGGCACAGCTTGTTGCATTTTGGACAAGGCAAGTATTGCAGCCCGCATATCGCTCATCTCCTCCCTCATCTCCTCCCTCACCTTCGCGTAACACCGTCTTTCTATCTCGTCTGCAAAATCCTTCATTTCAGCTTGGTTAAGTCCCCTCTTTCTCGAAGCCCTACATGTATTTAAGCCTTGTTTCCAAGTCACGTGCGCCCCAAGACCTCTCGTCCGACCTGGATGTTCTGGGTTCCCTAGAGCAATCGTGAGCACATCACTCGAGCCACTGACTTCAAGGTCCCCCGAGTTGACCTTTTGTTGTGTGTCTTTCTGTTGAAAAAATGTAAGAAATGAGTACAATTGCAAAAGAGACAATTGGAAAAATCACTCGAGCCACTGACTTCAAGGTCCCCCTCCAGCTGTCTTTCTGTTGCACAAGACTATGAATTTTTTCACTTGAATAATCCCTTTACAAGAGACAATTGCAAAAGAGCACAGTATAGTGTCAAAACAGACCCAAAGAAGGCACCGGTACCAGTGTCAAAACAGACCCAAAGAAGGTTAATCGTAACAGTTTATAGAAGGCTTATTGTAATATATTTTGAATCAGTGGCTCATGGTTTTTGAACTGGTGTCTGGTGGTGAAGAAAAAAAAAACTATCTATTTAGAAAAATAAATAACAAAATGAGTTTACAATTACATAAAACAGAATATATGATATAACTAATCAAATTAAAATAAACTCATTCACACATACTATTTTTTAAAATCAAATTTAGCAATCTAACTCAAAATTAAGATGAAAATAAGAGAAAGGTGGGGTCCTAACATGAAAATCAGAGTGCTTACTATTGGATAAGAGCAAGTACGGCAATATTGTAAAGAAAATAAGAGCAAGTATTATGTCACTGTGAGCCTATTAAATTTTTTATTAAATATATATTATATACAAAAAAATTGACATTGATTGAAATATTTTAACCCATGGTACTACTCTCTTGGACAACATAAGAGATCTCCATGTAATAAATTTCTGTGTAATATTAGTATACCAAAAAAATAAAGGTGATAAATATACATCTCATTTAATCTGCAAAACTACCCCTTTGGATAGCTACTAAGCCTATAAACCAGTGACAAGCCGACCCATAGCCCAAAGAATAATAAGACTAAAGATGCACCAGATAAGTGATGTATTCCATCATGTTAAGAATTAAGATGCCAATCAACACTTACAATTCTATTGATCAGAGCTTGGGTCTTTGCAGGGGCCGTAAGAGTCCCATCTGGTAAAGTAACCATTCGTCCCAAGACGTACTGTTGGCACCTTTCATCCTTAATATCTCGGATAGGTGCCAAATCCTCTGAGTTCTCTTTGAATTTTTTATTCCAGATGCGTATTTTTGCCTCGTATCCACGGGATCCTAAGCGGTGTGGGTTGTCATTCCTCTTGGACAGTTCGCGATTTTGGTCACTTAATTTCTACAATCGAAGGAAACATGCATGTTAGGTATACAAGAGAAAAATAGAAACGAAAAGAAAAAATTAATGATTTGATTAAATCCTACCTGAAACTCTGGCGTCGACTTCTGCCTCACAAATTCTTTCCAAACTTCTTCACTTATCCACGAGTATTTGCTAAATGGAACTTTGTCCTTCCTTATGTAAAACCTTATGAGATCACTCTTAAAATTCTTCCATGCTGCATTCATTTTCTTTTTGGCATGCTTGAAGCCCCTTTCTTTCTTTATTCCCCAGGTTTGCTGCAGCACAAATTATCACATAAGATTTAAAAGTAAAATTATATTCGTCACAATTTTTATTATTTTGAACTTAAGTTGTACCTTTATCTCCTCCCAACACTCTTCCTTCAACTTCTTGTCAACAGCCTTCCAATTCGGAATAGTGATGGGAAATCTCTCTTTCGACACATTTGCAACGTATGTCTTGTATTGGCTCAACATTTTTCCCTTTGGATGCCCATGCTTGTTGAACTTGATACGTAAATGCTTCTTTGCTAACTTTGCACAAGTGGTCCGACCTCTCGTCTTTTTTTGTGGTGCTTCCTCCTCACCACTCGATTCATCGGAAGTGGATAAAGGATTGTACAGCAGCATATCCATCCCTGTAATTACATAATTTAACATTTCAAAGCATAATTTATGTTTCAGCCAACATTGACATCAAGGAATCAACCTATTTGATTTATGTGAATAAGCTGGTTATTAGTAGAATCTCTATGATTACTGTGTTATATTATTATTGTTTCTTTGTGCTGTTAGTTTTACTGCGATATGTCAACTGGGAAGCCAAAATGGGAAAAAATTTAAATAATCTGACGAACTGAAACGCGAATAATTTGATATGAACTTGTGAAAAATGTGGTAATGTTGTCAAATTGACTGTGACTAAAGAAGAGCCCTCTGTTATTGTGACTTGAGAACTAAGAAATTTAGAATCTAGAAAATTCAGAGGGTGGCTAGTGTGCCAGATTGAAAATGACACATAACTCAGAAATTAGCAGGTAGGAATAATTAATTGCCATACGCATTTTTCATTTACCGGGAATTGCTCCACTTTGGTTTTGATGGCTGCTGCCTTCTCCAAGCATGGGTTGCTCTTCACCCGACCTATCACAAACGATATCGGTTACAATTGTCACAAAAAAATAGTTAAAAGGAAACTGAGTTGAATGTAATTTAACATTATTCAACAATTTCAACAATTTATTCTTAAAATATACCTACAAGGATCAGCCTCGATTGAATCCATCTTGCTCTTCTTTTTATTCTTCTTCTTCTTTTTTTGTGGTTCCTCCTCCTCGGTACTTGATTCACCATCGGAAGTCGAAGGATTATACTCATCTATGGGCATAGGGCTGCTGCCTTCTCCAACAACACCTCGCTCTTCACTCGACATTTCAACCCTTCTCTTCCTCGTTGGATCTGGTTTCTTCTTATTGGATGGACCGTTCACAACACGTGATAGAGTGGGAATGCCAAGATCTTCCATCCTCGTATTGATCTCGTTTATCCTCTCTGCCCTGGCCCGTTCGATCTCCAATGGAGGTTCTCCCATATTGGCCTATTATATTCTGCCTAGTAAAGATAAATCACAGTAGATGTAATCAGCAAAAGAATATAATAATACAACATTATTCTGCCTAATATATTCATTTAAAGGTGAACAGACTAATTTTATTGCAGGAGAGTTGACAATCATGTTATTGCATGGACTATTAAAGCGATTCATGTTGCTTTACATAATGCTATACAGGATAAGGTTTCGTGCACAAATCTGTTAATGATGTATCGATAGGTTATTTCCAAACAGACGACGTGAGCAGTTGATTAAAAATATTACTTTTCATTTGAAGTAAACAAGTGCTACGTATCAAAAAATGAACTAAAATAAAACTTTTACATAAACAATGTAAGAAAATCCATTAAAAAAAAGCCTCAAAATCAAACTCTTAACTCAGAATTCAGCACCTCTATGAATTAGAAGTTAGCTCATGCTTCACACATACAAGATCATCTAGCTTATTCCCATCCATCTTATATTGTGAGACACGATCTGACTTAGTCTGAAAGCTATATGCTAAAAGAAAATGCAAACCAGTACAAATACCAGAAAGAAGATTCCTGGAGCAAAGCAAACACAACTTTAACTAAGAAATAAAACCAAAGTTTTAAATCTTACAGAAATTACAGATACAGCACCTTCTCACTGACCTAATTCTTGTAATGAAAGAGAAGAAAATAACAGACAGCTCAATAGTAAGAAAAATTCTGGATGAACTCCTTTGTTTCAAATAAAACAAATCTGAAGCAACACTAGTTGTATCAGCAAAAGAATATAATAATCTGAAGCTCAATAGTTGTATCAGCACAGCAAGAAATGTGCCGGTGGTGATATTTATCACATTGACAGCATCATTGCTTAACTACATCCAAATAAATGCAATATCATTTCTTATAATTTTATTCATTGACGACTCCCAACAAAAAATAATTAAGTGACCGATATAATTTGAGAGGAAGTAAATACTGACCCACTGAAAATCTTCTTTATCTTGTAGAACTGCGCCAAGGCGGAGCGGGGCTGAGGGGGACTGAGCGGGCTGACCGGGGACTGAGCGGGGTCCAGCGGGGCTGAGGGGGACTGAGCGGGGCTGAGCGATAGGCGGAGCGGGGCTGAGCGATAGGCGGAGCGGGGCTGAGGATCTTAGGTTTGTCTCAAAATTGAAAAGCGGAGGGAGGCCGAAGTGAGAGGGTTATGAAAATTTCTGCATTGGAGAGATAGGGTAAGAGGGTTTAACGCAAATCGAAATTTCGGAGAGGGAATTGAAATTTCGAAGGACTTAGGCGGCTGATCGAAAGAAAGAATCGCGCCCAATAAAACACTGACTGTCTTCTCCGTAATAAACAAAACAGTCGGTCAAAAAAATAATACCGACGGCTTTCAACAATAAAAGATGGTGTAGGACACTATACTGACGGCTTCTACCCAACAACAGTCGGTGTAGAATCAAAATTTTTCCTGCAATAAATATATATACAGTAATATTAAAATAATTTTATGCAAATAACATTGATTAATTAATTCACATAAAATATAGACCAATGCTTCTATGGGCATAAGGACCTATTTGTAAAATGAGCATATTTTCATTTTCAAAGTTCAAACAGTCGATCCGACCGTTCAACATTTTCTCAATATTACAATGTACTTGGAGGTCAAATTTATGTTTATTTGGATTTGTTTTACTATTTATTAATTTATTTTATAAAACTAGTCAAATTCAGACCATTGAATTTTGTACCCATCTTTTAAATAGTAAAGAAATTCAAAAAAATGTAAAATTTGACCTCCAAGTACATATGCCCATAGAAGAATTTGCTAACAAATATATATACAATATACCTTAATATAACACATTGACTGATTAATTAATTCACATATTCTCCATCTTGATGATCTTGCCGTAAATAACTCGCATCATCAACATCGTCAAGTCTCACTTCGTTAGATGGCACGCCAATAGAGAATGGGGGTGTTTCTTCAAAATGATTGAACTCTTCCTCATCAACCACATCTTGAACGCCCACTATGCGTCTTTTACCGTGAAGGACAATACGGTGCTTACTATTGAGGGGATCCTCAACATAGAAGACTTGGGTGGCTTGATTGGCAAGTATGAATGGATCATTCTTATATCCCAATTTTTCCAAATCCACGACAGTAAATCCGTACTTATCCACTTGAACACCCCGGCGGTTATCAACCCATTTACACCGGAATAACGGAATCTTAAATTTGACGTAATCGAGCTCCCATATCTCTTCAATTTGACCATAGTACGAGTTCTTCGCATGTACTGCCCGGGTATCTTTAGATCTGGAGAATTCTTCTGAAGTAGCTACCAGAGTTACACCGCTACTTTGATTAATGCTTTTTTCATCTTGTTTTATTGTGTAAAAAGTGTACCCATTGATGTCATATGCTTGGTACGTACTCACAATAATAGTTGGACCTCTTGCTAACCATTTTATAGATTTATCTGCCAATTCACTCTCGCTTTGTCGAATAACTTTGTTTTTGATCCATTCTGCGAACTTACTATTATGTTCTTTGGTAATCCACAAGTCTCCTTTCGTCGGATTAAGTTCTTTCAAAAAGGTTTTGTGCTCGTCACTGTACGGAGAGATGTATGTCATGTGTTGTAAGACCAACAGGTGTGCTTTTTCGTGCAAAGACTTATCAGCCTCGATTGGTTCCAAACCAATGGTTCCTACACCTTCAACCCGGCCCTCATGGCGTGATTTAGGAATACCAATAGGTTGTACATCTGCTATATAACTATTGTAAAATTCGATAGCCTCCTCTGCAATATAACCTTCTACAATACTCCCCTCAGGCCGATATCGGTTTCTTACATATCCCTTCAAGAAACCCATGTATCTCTCGAATGGATACATATACCGCAAGAACACAGGACCACAAAGCTTAATTTCATAGACCAGGTGAACAATTAGGTGAACCATGATATCAAAAAAGGTCGGCGGGAAGTATATTTCAAGCTCACATAAAGTGACGACAACATCACGCTGCAATTCATCCAAACTTTCGGGATCGATAACCTTGCTACAAATGGCATTAAAGAAAAAACAGAGCTTTAAAATTGGTAATCGTACTTTTTCCGGAAGTATACCACGGATTGCAATAGGTAGCATCTGTGTCATCAAAACATGACAGTCATGAGACTTCATCCCGATCAATTTTAAATCCTTCATTGACACGAGCTTTTTTATGTTGGCAGAATATCCAGAAGGAACTTTAACACTATGAAGGCATCGACAAAGCCTTCTTTTTTCTTCTTTCGACAAATTATACAAAGCTGGAGGAAGGTAAGTTCGAGTATTTTTTCCATCTTTGGTCTTTCTCAGTTCAGGTGCAACCTCTCTCCATTTTATGCCCATCATGACCATATCTTTGCGAGCATTTAGTCCATCTTTGGTCTTTTTCGGAATTCCCAACAACAAACCAACTAAGCTTTCACAAACATTTTTTTCTATGTGCATCAAATCAAGGCAATGTCGCACTTGTAATTCCTCCCAATATGGTAAATCCCAGAAAATTGATCTCTTCTTCCAAGTTTCACCTTCCGGGGATGTTTTTTTCTTAACAAATTTCCCGAATTGAACTTTGATACCTTTAACTCGCGAATACACTTGCTTGCCGGTCAGCGGAGAACGAGCTCGTCCAGTCTCAATATCACCATTGAAAGCTTTCTTCTTCTTACGATATGGGTGATTAAGAGGAAGAAACCTACGGTGACCTATGTACACTGTTTTTTTGCAATTTTGTAACCGAATGTCAACCGTATCGTCTTCACAAACAGGGCAAGCTCTCCTCCCCTTGTTACTATAACCCGACAAATTACCATATGCCGGGAAATCATTTATGGTGCAAAATATCATTGCTCGCAATTTGAAATTCTCCTTACTGTATGCATCCCACACTTGCACCCCGTCGCACCATAATTTTTTCAAGTCCTCAATCAACGGTGCTAAATACACATCTATGTCGTTTCCGGGTTGTTTTGGGCCTCAAATTAGCAACGACAACATAATGTACTTGCGTTTCATAGTTAACCAGGGAGGAAGGTTATAAATACACAATAAAACCGGCCATGTGCTATGCTGACTGCTCATATTACCAAACGGGTTCACTCCATCTGAACTGAAACCAAGCCTTAGGTTTCTTGGGTCATCACCAAAATGTTTTTTGAACCTTCTGTCAATATTTCTCCATTGAGGTGAATCAGCAGGGTGTCTGAGTTTTCCGTCTGTTTTTCGGACATCGGCATGCCAACGCAACAACTGCGCATCTTTAGGATTTTGGAACAAACGCTTGAATCTCGGTATCACGGGGAAATACCATAACACTTTTGCTGGAGGTCCTTTTCTATATGTATCTCTATTACCGTCAGTTTGATTTTTTCTTTTGTAACGAGATTCACCACATGTAGGACAAACTTCACATTTTTCATACTCGTTCCGATACAATATGCAATCGTTCGGACATGCATGTATTTTTTGTACATCTAAACCCATAGGACACAATAATTTTTTGGCTTGATAACATGATCTTGGTAACTCGTTCTCATCTGGGAGCATATCTCCTAAGAGTTTTAATAAGGCGGTAAAACTTTTATCACTCCAATTGTTACTTGCCTTTAAATTATACAATTTTAACACAGCATGCATTTTTGTAAAATTTTCACAACCAGGAAACAAGGGTTTTTCAGATTCAGCATACAACTCTTGTACATCAATGTCATTTTCATCATCACTAAACATTTCTCCTAAATTGTCATTCGGGTTAAAATTATAATTCACATCCATTTCCTGATCACTATCAACACTGGCATCCTCATCCTCCTTGCCAATCTCAGTATTAGCAGCGGTGCTTGTTTCTCCATAACTCTCTCCATGCCTGATCCAACGTGTATATCGCTCTTTAAAACCACGACGAATCAAATGATTCTTCACCGTTTCAACAGTGCGAAACCTCTTCAAGTTCAAACAATCTTTACAAGGACACGGAATCGTGTCATCACCCTTTGTCTTCATGTGTTGCTCAGCAAATTTTATGAAACTTTTCACACCGTCTAAATACTCAATGGTATTACGAGCTCCATACATCCAATCTCGATCCATCTGTAATTATAAAAATAATTAGATAAGAGGTCATGAATGGCTCTTAAAATTACAATTTGGGGCTTACATAGGGCCGGTGCACAATCCTAACCCACTCTTTGAATGCTTTGTCTCAGTAGTGAGCACAAGTCAGCGGGATTTGGTATTTAAGAAAAATTCGGCAGCATTTCCCCTTTGTTCCCCAAGTACGCGTAAAAATCACATCCGTTTGGAGATGAAATCCAATACGTACTCGTGGGAACAAGGATAAATGCTACCGAATTTTTCTTAAATACCAAATCCGCTGACATGTGTTCACATCCTAAATGAGACAAAACATTCAAAGAGCAGTCCCAACAGGGAACTATTCAAAATTAATCCCTATTGGATTAATTTTGAACGGGCATCGACCTAAAAGGCATACTAAATGTTCAAGGCAAATTGGATAGATCGCACAATACAATAATACTAAGCTACAAACTATTCCATATATAATTGGGTTGAAATTAGGAAATACCAATCAACATAAAGCCATTAATCTAACCATTAACAAATTTAATTAAATTTACCTTCTCTTTTGAGCTTGGATTCAGAATGTAAGTCACACAGATCTATCTCTCCAACTGGTACTGCCACTGCCTCTGCTACCGTTAGTGACTCTCTAACATGAAATCCAAAGAAAGGCATGTAGAGAATTCAGACTTTGTTTAAATGAGAGTATATATCAGTTGTTAGTAACAAAGGAAATACCAGAAGGCTTTCTTGACTTCTTCGTTTATGGGGTTATAACTTTAATGAATTAAAAAAATGCATGACAAAAATACCATCTTAATCCTTAGAGAAACAACAACGAAAGTCATTGAAGTAGTCTAACAACAAATTGGAGCCATTAATTGCTGAAAATTTGGTGCTAATTAGGTGACTATTCATTAAGAATTAATTCTTGTATCATTGATACTGTCCAGTGCGGTACTGGCACGTTGTACCAGATATAACAATACCACCTGTGGTACTGTTCAGTATGATACTGGTACACTGTACCAGATGTCACAATATTGCTGGTATCCACCCATTTTTACATTTTTACTGAAATAAAATATCTTTACAACTCAATCAAAGCAATTTTTTTAAAAAGAAACGCAGCAAGTCAAGAAGCTTAGTTATTTATTATTTCCGAATCAGTCCCAGGTACTCAAGCATACATGGCATCAGCATTAAAATCAAGCAAAATTGTCACTGGTACTGGATTGGTGCTCAAAATGTCCCAAAATGACCCTCTGTGACAAATCAGTCAGTGCAGACTGGTCAGAGACCCAAATGAAAAATCCAAATACATAGGCATATAGAGGACTTAAAAACATATCAAATCACAAAAATTTCACATTTATTGGAATTTATTTCGATTTTATATCTATTTTTGAAGTTGGCATTTCAAAATCCTGAAAATTGGATAAATAAGGACTAAAATACCCCTCTGATTGTCTGCCTTCTTTAAAAATAGAAATAAAATCCTAAAAATTATGAAACTTGACAAGGACATAGTTTACAAACTCCTTAACAAGTCCATGAAAAGAAACAGGAGCATTGTTTGACAAAATCAATCAAAAAAATCATGTTTTAAATGTAATGAAATAAACAAAATAAGTGATGGAATGAACATATAACTCAAAACCTACCCTCAAACCCAACCAACCCCAAGTTGAGATTGAGCATACCCAAACTTGTGTAGACATACCAATCTCAGAGCCAAATTACAACAGAAGCAAGTTAAATTGCAAAGAAAAACAAATCACAGTCCCAACCCAAGTTGTCAGAAACCAAAACTTGTTCAAAACCAAATTAAACCCGAAATTGAAGCCTCCTATCTCTCAGGAACCCTAAAAAGAAATCGGCCAGGATGATTCAGTTACTCTTATTATCAGATTATCAGATTATCAGATTATAAAAGTAACAAAGCACCATTTTTAGCTAAACTCACCTATATCATTGATGATTGGGAGCTAAACTCACTATATTTTTTTAAGCTTCTGACTAAAATCAGCAATCAACACAAGAAATTACCCGAGAGGCAGTTCGGCTGAGCGGGACGCGGCTGACCGGGACGAGGCAGGTCGAAAAGGTGGGCCGAGGATGAGCGGAGCGGAGGCAGAGAGAGACAACAAGGCGGGAGATAGATTTGTGAGGGTTGACGGCGGGCTAGATGCTGATTTGGAAAGCTTTCTTCTTTCTTTCGTTCGTTTTGTTTTTCCTTTCGTTTCGTTTGTTTCTGACTGCAGCAACCTTCAAATATCTATAACTTAGCAGCCTCTACCAGAACCGACGGTGTTGCAGGATTTACGAGTTAAATGAAACCTCACTGACGGTTCCAAGAAATAACAGCCGGTAAATCATCAAACACCGTCGGTTTCACCATATACCCGACTGTAAACTAGAATTTATACAACATAGACAAACACCGACTGTTTTTATTAACAAACCGACGGTGTAAGATGTCAACCAACACCGACTGTTTTGTTTAAAAACAGTCGGTGTTGAAGAATACTAACCACTGACTGTTTTTTCTGAAAAACAGTCGGTGTAGACGGTGACCAACACCGACTGTTTTTTTGAAAAAACAGTCGGTGTTGATGAATGCTAAACACTGACTGTTTTTTATGAAAAACAGTCGGTGTAGGTTGGGATCAACACCGACTGTTTTCTTAAAAAACAGTCGGTGTTAGTTCACTGACGGTTTTTTGTATTGGACCAGTCAGTGTTGAGGTTATTCTTATTTACGATTTTACCAGCAGTCTCTACACCGACTGTTGCATATTAAAACAGTCGGTGATTGAGGGTCGGTGTAGGGGTTTTTTGTACTAGTGTTGCTTTGATTTTGTCATGTTTCTTTCTTATCTTTACTGTACCCATCTCATTGGTTCTATCATACATGCCTGCTGCATTTTACAGTTGGAAGGTGTAGGAATTGAAGTAAAACAGATCCTTCCATGTGTAGTAAAAAGGCATCGACACTCAGATAGCGCAGGCACAGCCAGCACCAACTCTTCACGTAGCCAGCACTAATTAGATTGTGAAATTGAAATGTTGGGTTTAGGCACTGACTCAACTTCATGTAATAACACGAGAATGGTGTTTGGACGACTTCTAAACTATTTACATGAAATACAATGGTTGTTGTGTAATTCAGTTGCATATTTTGTTTAGTTGTGTTATGTAAATATTGTTATATTGTGTGGTCTTTTGTGAATAAATATGTTATGTTGTTTTATATTGTGTTGTCTATTCTTTATATTGTCTAAAATATGGAGGCTAGCCCCAATACAAATAGAATTATGCAAAAATTTGTATACCAACACTTACTATTTTTAGAAACTACACTGACTGTTTTTTAACAAAAACAGTCGCTGTTGGGGAGCTACACCGACTGTTTTTAACAAAAAAGAGCCGGTGTTGGGGACCTACACCGACTGTTTTTTAACAATACCGTCGGTGTTGGGTACCTACACCGACTGTTTTTTACCCGTCAGTAAAGGTATACCTATACTGACGGCGCCATCACTGACGCCTCTATAACAGTCGGTGTAGGGGTATTTGAACAGTCAGTGAAGGGATTTTTTGTACTAGTGCATCCATCTAGTTAACCGAAAATTGAAGCATCGTATGGCCATAAACACTTCGTGTTGGATCGAAGCTCATAGATAATAAAAATTCCGTACTTTTATGTTGGTTACATTTAGTGTTCTCCCTTGATCATTTTAAAAAAGATTTGGAATGATTTCACTGCAAATCGACCGTTGATTTCCTGCGTGAAAATGAACGGTCCGAGTCGAAACTTCATTTTATGTTAATTTTATTGTCAATTTTTTTTGTAATTTTGGATTCACTGACTGTTTTTATTCCAAAACCGTCAGTGTTGATACTATTACTGACTGTTTTTAAATTTTGAAACCGTCAGTGTTGATATACTGTTTTTAATTAGTAACCGTCAGTGTTGAGATCCTATACTGACTGTTTTATTTCAGAACCGTCAGTGTTGATTTTCTGTACTGACTGTTATTTTTTTTTTTTTGGAGCCATCAGTGTTTCATTATTTACTGACTATTTTTTGATTAAATTTCGGAACCGTCTGCTATTTTTTATTTCCCTTCTAATAACAATGTAACCTTCTTTTCCCCATTCATGCGTATGGCTGCCAAGTGAAAACAGAAACAAAAATAAACGGAAGACAGCGAACCCTCCCAAATCAGTATCGAGCCCCGCCGTTCTCTCTCCGCCTCCGCTCTGCTCAGCCTCGGCCCACTTTTCCGATCTGCCTCGTCCCGCTTAGCCGCGCCCTGCGCAGCCGATGCCCGCTCAGCCGGCCCATTCTTTAACCTTGAAGTATGGTTTCAGCCGATGGCGCACAGAACTGGTACAGTTCAGTACCAGTTTCAACTTAGTTATAACTGGCACAGAATCCGATACTTGGTGCACAGTACCAGTTTCACTTAGTTTATTAGCCGCTACTATTTAAGATTGAGTTTCGTGAGAACAAGGACTATGTACCAGTACACAACTCTTGAAATTCTTGTTGTTTACATATGATAGATTTTTTATGCACCGAGTTCATGATTTGGTTGAAAATTTTGATGGACCCATGGTACAGAAAAACAAACTCCAAATAGTCAAAACACTAATTCATAGTGGGAGGAATACCTGATCGTTCCTTTTTTGCTTGTCTTGTTGTGATCCTGGGACCATCATATTATTTGATGCTCATGAGTTGACTAGTTTACAGATGCACAATGAGTTGACTTCATTTTACATGAAATGTTGAATAATTGAAATGATTTATTTCTTATTGTATTATACAGAAGAACAAGGCGCCTATTTATAGGCAACTGTACACAGATTTTACACATAGCAGACTCTCCAAAAATAGAGTGCTAAATATAGAAAAACAATCAAGGCTAATTCTATACTAATTACAAAGCTGTCAAATAGGTAAAGATGGAATGTTCTCCAACGGCCTAGAGAAGATTGTGCATGCCTCCTGGATTTGTGCAGATTGTATCTTGTGCAGATTTTCAAGGAATGATTTTAATCTTTTACACTCCCCCTCAAGTTGGGTTCGTAGATATTAAAAGAACCCAAATTGGATAAAATATTTTGGAACTGAACATTGGTTAATGATTTGGTAAATATATCAGCTAGTTGTTTTTGGCTGGGAATGTATGGAGTTTCGATTTCCTTTGATTTTATTTTCTCACGTATATAGTGGCAGTCTATTTCGATATGTTTAGTTCTTTCATGGAAAACCGGATTGTTTGCAATGTATCTTGCAGCTTGATTATCACAAAACATGGGAATGGGATCATTGCATTCTATGCCCAAATCTTGCATTAGTTGTTTCAACCATATCACTTCACTCGTAGTCGCTGCCATAGCTCGGTATTCAGCTTCAGCGCTAGATCGCGCTACGACTGATTGTTTTTTGCTTCTCCAAGTTACTAGATTTCCTCCAACGAAAGTGCAGTAACCAGTGGTGGATTTTCGATCACTACTGCCCGCCCAATCAGCATCGGAGTATGCCATGATATTGACATGCTTGTTCTTTTGCATTCGCACTCCTCTTCCTGGACTTCCCTTGAGATATCTCAAAATCCGTACTACTGCATCCATATGAGTTGTCCTTGGTGCATGCATGAATTGACTCACTACATTAACTGCAAACGTTATGTCAGGACGAGTAACAGTCAAGTAAATTAATTTTCCTACTAACCTCTGAAATTGGCTTATATCTGTTAAAGGTTCACCGTCATTAGGTCCTAGCTTGATATTTGGTTCAATTGGGGTATTCATGGGCTTACATCCTAATTTCCCTGTTTCTTGTAATAAGTCCAACACATATTTTCTTTGGGATAAAAATAAGCCCTGTTTGGAGTAAGCAATCTCTATGCCTAAAAAATACTTTAATTTCCCAAGGTCTTTGATGTCAAATTTTTTTTTGTAGATACTGCTTGACATCACAAATTTTGTTAATATCACTCCCTGTAATAATAATATCATCAACATAAATTAAGACAATAATGGTAGAATTAATGTCGTGTTTAACAAACATTGAGTGATCACCATTACTTACCTTAAAACCGAATTGTATCAAGGCAGAACTTAGTTTTGCATACCAAGCTCTTGGAGACTGTTTTAGACCATATATTGATTTGTTTAGTTTGCATGCTAAAGTTTTATCATGTTCACGGGAATGTCCTGGTGGTAAATTCATATAAACTTCTTCCTCAAGCGTCCCTTGAAGGAAAGCATTTTTTACATCCATTTGATATAAATCCCAGTCAAGATTAATAGCAACAGATAATAAGACTCTAACTGTGTTCATTTTGGCAACCGGTGCAAATGTTTCTTTATAGTCAATACCATAAGTTTGTGTGTAACCTTTGGCAACTAACCTGGCTTTATATCTTTCTATTGTGCCATCACTATTATATTTGATCTTATATATCCACCTACACCCTACTGGTTTTTTATTTTGAGGTAATTTCACAATATTCCAAGTATTATTTTTCTTTAGTGCTTCTAGTTCCTCCTGCATAGCCTGTTGCCATATTGGGTTTTTGATGGCTTCCGAAAAAGTTTGTGGTTCTACCTCTTTAGATACCATACTAATAAAAGTTTTATATTTTGGAATAATGTTGTCATAAGTCAAATAATTTTGTATAGGGTATTTAGAACTACAGTGTGTAACAAAATCTTGCAATTTGACAGGAGGTTTGGATTGTCTCACTGACCTGCGAAGTGGCATTGGTTCATTACTTACTGTTTGATTTGTGTCACCTGTGGCTTCAATAATTGTATGAGGTGGGTTGTCTTCATTGCCAAGAAGGCTTTGACTTTGACTCTGTTCTTCTCCTTCTTCAATATTTGATTGAGCTTCTGTATCTTCGGATGGCATTGGACCTGTGTGGGGTGAGCTTTGACTTCGATTAATTGAAAAATCTCCAATGATGCCATCTTCAATATTTAAATGTTGACCTTGGTTTGAAGTCTCTTGCTCCCCCTGAATCAAATTCTCAAAGAAATATTGAGTTTCTACAAATTTAACATTCCGAGAGATATATATTTTGTTAGAATTTGGATCAAGACATTTGTAACCCTTTTTTTTAGTGGAATAGCCAATAAATACACATTTTATAGCTCTAGAATCTAGCTTATCACGATGAATATCCTGATTGTAGACAAAACACGTGCACCCAAAGATTCGTAGATGGTTCAAACTAATTTTTTGACTGTTTAGGGTTTCTAAGGGAGATTTGTATTCGAGAACAACACTTGGTAGTCTATTTATTAAGTACGTTGCCGTAAGAATGGCATCGGACCAGAAATGTTTCGGAATTTTTGATTGAAACATAAGGGAACGGGTCACTTCTAAAATATGTCGGTTTTTTCGTTCGGCAATACCATTTTGTTCTGGGGTTCCGACACAAGTTGTTTGATGAATAATTCCCATTTTATTTAGAAAATCATGAAAATTATTATTAATATACTCGGTGCCATTATCAGTTCTAAGAACGCAAATTTGAGTGTTGTATTGAGTTGAAACAAGCTTTGTAAAATCTTTAAAGATAGAAAAAACTTCTGTTTTTGAGTTTAAAAGATATAGCCATGTGGCTCTAGAAAAATCATCAATAAACGTTACAAAATATTTAAAATTATCATAAGATTCCATTGGAGCTGGGCCCCACACATCAGAATGTATAAGTTGAAAAGGCTTATCAGATTTATTATTTGACAAAGAAAACGGTAATTTAGTTTGTTTTGCAAAATTACACACCTCACAACAACTAGAGTTCAAATTAATCAAATCTATAGTTTTACTTAAAACTCTATCAGAAGGGTGACCCATACGACAGTGCCACAAATTATTCAAACTTTCTTTTGTAGAATTAAAAGCACACTTTTGTTGTTTAACAATATAAAGACCCCTTTCGAGAGAACCTTCACCAATCGTCCTCCCAGTCACTCTGTCCTGAAAAATCACAGATGAGGGTGAAAAAATAACATTGCAATTTAATTCACTCGTTATTTTCCCAACTGAGAGTAAATTGGAAGGAAAGCTAGGAAGATAAAGGACATTTTGAATGGATTTGTCAAACAAATTAATTTGTCCTGTTCCTAATATTGGGTTAGTCGAACCATCAGCCAAATAAACATTTTGTGCAATTTTTAATGTAGTTAAATTGCTTAAATTTGTTGTACAGTTGACCATATGATCAGTGGCTCCTGAGTCCACGATCCATTCATTGTTTATATTAGTTTTATCCAAATGTGCAGCTAAGCTCTTCCGGTGAGAGGAGTTATTTTTCTGACCCTTTCCAGCTATCGATGGCCTTTGACTACCGAACTCTAATTCAAAATCTGAGAGATCGAGATTACCTGCCCCTTTACCTGTTGCAGGAGCGGTTTTCCATTCTTCAGCCGGTGCAGATGGGTTGCCGGCGCCGCTGATTTGTTGTAGCAGCTGGCTCAGTTGCGCGAGAGTGAAACTTGGTGGTTCTGAGGCAACACCGGTCACAGTGGTATGCGCACTCAGCTGATGTCCTCCGCCACTACTCGTCTTGTCTCGATTGTCTCGACGCGGCTTCAGATGGGGGTAGAGCACCCAACACCGGTCTCGACTGTGACCATCTCTGGCACAGTGGTCACAATAAGCAGCTGGTCTGTTTCCCCGACCTCTGCCTCTACCACGATTACTGGTATGAGTTCTTCCACCTTGATTTATTTCTGCTGCTAACACAGATTTCTCAACGGTGTTGTCAGTGAATTGATTTTTCAGATTCATAACAGTTTTCTGGTTTCCTCTCTTTGAAGTAGGGACACAACATTTGAGATTGTGGGAAGCTCGGTGGAATAGAGAATTTGACTACGAACTTGTTCATAGTCAGAATTCAGTGCATTTAGAAGGAGGTAAACATGATCATTTTCATATCGATGATGGAGTGTCTGAAGGTCTGCAGTAATTGGCTCGTACATGTTTAGTTCATCTAATTTACTCTTGATTGAACCATACAACTGAGTAATAGTCTGGGAACCTTGTTTAGTTTGGTATAATTCTCGTTTGAGTTGAAAAATATGATCAAAGTTGTTCTCCTGCCCAAACATGTCCTTGACTGATTTCCATAAGTCAAAGGCAGATTTGGAGCTGAAAAACAATCTAGAGATTGGTGGTTCCATAGAGTTTAAAACCCAAAGTCTAACAAGTTTGTCAATAGCAATCCATTGGTTATAATGTGGATCTGTCTCGAGTGGACTGTTGTCATTGTCAGTTACATGATTCAACAAGGATTTTGCACCTAGAGCCAATAATACTGCTTCAGACCAAGACAAGAAATTGTTACCATTTAGTGGTTCTGCTGTCAGTTTTAACGCTGGATTTGCATCATAGTATGCAGGTGGTGTTACAGCTTGATTTTGCTTGTCGCCTTTTTGCTTGATTTTTCCTTGTTCTCCTTCCTGGCCAGTTGACATTGCTTGCCGGCTGCTTGAATCAAGAAGGGCTTCAGAGTTTGTGTTACAGGTATTTTTCCTGCTCTGATACCATGAAATGTTGAATAATTGAAATGATTTATTTCTTATTGTATTATACAGAAGAACAAGGCGCCTATTTATAGGCAACTGTACACAGATTTTACACATAGCAGACTCTCCAAAAATAGAGTGCTAAATATAGAAAAACAATCAAGGCTAATTCTATACTAATTACAAAGCTGTCAAATAGGTAAAGATGGAATGTTCTCCAACGGCCTAGAGAAGATTGTGCATGCCTCCTGGATTTGTGCAGATTGTATCTTGTGCAGATTTTCAAGGAATGATTTTAATCTTTTACATTACAAAGTTGAAAGTGGGAACATTCAATAGAGAAAAGAGGTGTAGAGTGGAATTGTTTATACCAGAATCAATAGAGTTGTTTATACCAGAATCAAGGGATTAAAGTTTTTGATAAAATCAATAGAGCTGTTTGTTTATACCAGAATCAAAATCAATGGAGAATTTTTGATAAAGTTTTTGTTTCATCAATACAGGGAGCAAGGGCTGCACTTAATTTATCTGGCACGGTGCTTGGTTACTACCCGGTTCGGATTCTTCCTTCTAAGACTGCAATTGCACCTGTTAACCCAACTTTTCTGCCTAGGGTTAGTCCTATGTTATTTACATACTTTCTAATACAATTTTAACCTATTCTATATTTTATCCATTCAATTTTAATACAATTTTAACCTATTTATTTGGTGATTTGACTATCTTATGTGATTGTTTTTTACAGACTTACATATAGCGATCTGTGTGACTTATATCCTGAATCCAAGTTCAGAAGAGAAGGTAAATTTAATTAAATTAGTTGATGGGTTAGATTAATTGTTTTTTTTTCATGGTATTCCTAATTTCAACCGAATTATATATGGAATAGTTTGTAGCTTAGTATTATTGTATTGTGCGATCTATCCAATTTGTCTTGAACATTTAGTATGCCTTTTAGGTCGATGCCCGTTCAAAATTAATCCAATAGAGATTAATTTTGAATAGTTCCCTGTTGGGACTGCTCTTTGAATGTTTTGTCTCACTTAGGATGTGAACACATGTCAGTGGATTTGGTATATAAGAAAAATTTAGTAGCATTTATCCTTGTTCCCACGAGTACGTATTGGATTTCATTTCCAAACGGATGTGATTTTTACGCGTACTTGGGGAACAAAGGGGAAATGCTACCGAATTTTTCTTAAATACCAAATCCGCTTGACATGTGCTCACTACTGAGACAAAGCATTCAAAGAGTGGGTTAGGATTGTGCACCGGCCCTATGTAAGCCCCAAAATATAATTTTAATAGCCATTGACCTCTTACCTAATTATTTTTATAATTACAGATGGATCGAGATTGGATGTTTGGAGGTCGTAATACCATTGAGTATTTGGAGGGTGTGAAAAGTTTCATAAAATTTGCCGAGCAAGACATGAAGGGAAAGGGTGATGACACGAATCCGTGTCTTTGTAAATACTGTTTGAACTTGAAGAGGTTTCGCACTGCTAAAACGGTGAAAAACCATTTGATTCGTCGTGGTTTTAAAGAGCGATATACACGTTGGACCAGGCATGGAGAGAGTTATGGAGAAACAAGCACCGCTGCTAGTACTGAGATTGTCTAGGAGGTTGAGGATGTCAGTGTTGATAGTGATCTAGAAATTGATGTGAATTATAATTTTAACCCGAATGACAATTTAGGAGAAATGTTTAGTGAGATGAAAATGACAATTTACCAGAGTTGTATGCTGAATCTGAAAAACCTTTATTTCCTGGTTGTGAAAATTTTACAAAAATGCATGTTGTGTTAAAATTGTATAATTTAAAAGCAAGTAACGGTTGGAGTGATAAAAGTTTTACCGCTTTATTAAAACTCTTAGGAGATATGCTCCCAGATGAGAACGAGTTGCCAAGATCATGTTATCAAGCCAAAAAATTATTGTGTCCTATGGGTCTAGACGTAGAAAGAATACATGCATGTCCGAACGATTGCATATTGTATCGGAACGAGTACGAGAAATGTGAAGTATGTCCTACATGTGGTGAATCTCGTTATAAAAGAAAGAACCAAACTGACGGTAATTATGATATAGATAGAAAAGGACCTCCAGCAAAAGTGATATGGTATTTCCCCGTGATACCAAGATTCAAGCATTTGTTCCAAAATCCTAAAGATGCGCAGTTGTTGCGTTGGCATGCCGATGTCCGGAAAATAGATGGAAAACTCAGACACCCTGCTGACTCACCGCAATGGAGAAATATTGACAGAAAGTTCAAAAAACATTTTGGTGATGAACCGAGAAACCTAAGGCTTGGGTTCAGTTCAGATGGAGTTAACCCGCATGGCAACATGAGCAGTCAGCATAGCACATGGCCAGTTTTATTGTGTATCTATAACCTTCCTCCCTGGTTAACTATGAAACACAAGTACATTATGATGTCGTTACTAATTTCAGGCCCAAAACAACCCGGAAACAACATAGATGTGTATTTAGCACCGTTGATTGAGGACCTGAAAAAATTATGGTGCGACGGGGTGCAAGTGTGGGATGCATATAGTAAGGAAAATTTCAAATTACGGGCAATGATATTTTGCACCATAAATGATTTTCCGGCATATGATAATTTGTCGGGCTATAGTAACAAAGGGAGGAAAGCTTGCCCTATTTGTGAAGATGATACGGTTGACATTCGGTTACAAAATAGCAAAAAAATAGTGTACCTGGGTCACCGTAGGTTTCTTCCTCCTAATCACCCATATCGTAAGAAGAAGAAAGATTTTAATGGTGATATTGAGACTGGACGAGCTCGTTCTCCACTGACCGGTAAGAAAGTGTATTCACGAGTTAAAGATATCAAAGTTCAATTCGGAAAATTTATTAATAAAAAAACAGTCAGTGTTGGTGAAAATTGGAAGAAGAGATTCATTTTCTGTGATTTACCATATTGGGAGGACTTACAAGTGCGACATTGGCTTGATTTGATGCACATTGAAAAAAATGTCTGCGAAAGCTTAGTTGGTTTGTTGTTGGGCATTCTGAAAAAGACCAAAGATGAACTAAATGCTCGCAAAGATATGGTCCAGATGGGCATAAAATGGAGAGAGGTTGCACCTGAACTGAGAAAGACCAAAGATGGATTAAATACTCGAACTTACCTTCCTCCCGCTTTGTACAATTTGTCAAAAGATGAAAAGAGAAGGCTTTGTCAATGCCTTCATAGCGTTAAAGTTCCTTCTGGATATTCTGCTAACATAATAAAGCTGGTGTCAATGAAGGATTTAAAATTGATCGGGTGAAGTCTCACGACTGTCATGTTTTGATGACACAAATGCTACCTATTGCAATCCGTGGTATACTTCCGGAAAAAGTACGGTTACCAATTTTAAAGCTTTGTTTTTTCTTTAATGCAATTTGTAGCAAGGTTATCGATCCCGAAAGTTTAGATGAATTGCAACGTGATGTTGTCGTCACTTTGTGTGAGCTTGAAATATACTTCCCTCCGACCTTTTTTGATATCATGGTTCACCTAATTGTTCACCTGGTCTATGAAATTAAGCTTTGTGATCCTGTGTTCTTACGGTATATGTATCCATTCGAGAGATACATGGGTTTCTTGAAGGGATATGTAAGAAACCGATATCGGCCCGAGGGGAGTATTGTAGAAGGTTATATTGCAGAGGAGGCTATCGAATTTTATAATAGTTATATAGCAGATGTACAACCTATTGGTATTCCTAAATCACGCCATGAGGGTCGGGTTGAAGGTGTAAAGACCCCCTCAATAGTAAGTGCCGTATTGTCCTTCACGGTAAAAGACGCATAGTGGGCATTCAAGATGTGGTTGATGAGGAAGAGTTCAATCATTTTGAAGAAACACCCCCATTCTCTGTTGGCGTGCCATCTAACGAAGTGAGAAATGATGATATCGAAGATGCAAGTTATTTACAGCATGATCATCAAGATGGAGAAGATGTGAATTAATTAATCAGTAAATGTGATATATTAAGGTACATTATTCTAAATTCAATTTAATTTCCAACTTATTTACGGCATTGAGGTACATTATTAAGGTACATTATTCTAAATTCAAGTTAATTCAATTTAATTTCCAACTTATTTAATTCAATTTAATTTCTAACTTATTTAATTCAATTTAATTTCCAACTTGTTAAGGTACATTATTCTAAATTCAAGTTATTTATGGCATTGATCTAATGTTGTATATATATTTATTGCAGGAGAAATTTGATTCACTAGTAGTGACACCCCGAAGGGAAGGCAACAAAAGCAATTATGCTGATTTTTATTGGCAATTTTAATGTGTAATTTTTGGTCCTTTTTTAGTGTTGCAACGACTGTCTTTTATTTTTTAGCCATTAGTATAACTTTCTTTACTGACTGTTTTGTTGTTTTGTGTAAGCCATCAGTGTTCAAATGATACAGCAACTGTTTTTTTCTCAGCCGTCAGTACTGCATTCTTCACTGACTGTTTTGTTCGGAGCCGTCAGTGAAACACCTTCCCAAAATTTTTGCTCCCGGCTTACCATTTTCGATCTGCCGCGAAAGTTTTCATTTCCCTCTTTTTTTTTACGAAAATACACTTGCGATCTCCAAAAACCCAAAATCGATCTCCCAAAAGTTCATTTCCCTCGTGATCTCCCAAAAACCCCAAAATCTCATTGCTGCCTCTTCGTTTCCGCCTTGCTGCCTCCACCTCCGCCGAGCACCCGAGCACCCGCACCAGTATTCTAGCACCCGCTGGAGTGCCCGAGCACCCGCCTTGCTGCCTCGCCCCGCACCCTCCTTGCTGCCTCGCCCCGCCATGCTGCCTCGCCCCGCACCCGATCAACAAAGTACTTCCGTTTTCAAATTATTTCTACCTAGGTTGGTAATTGGTACTGCAATTATATCAGAACCTCTCTTATTATTCTGAATTGTTACTTAAAAATTCATCTTTTTGGTGGCATTTATTTATTTGTGTGTTTTTCTTAAAAAAGTTGTTATCTGAATTTAATTATTATGATATAGATAATCATTGATTTTTCTTTTTGCATGTTCAAATAAATGATAATTTGACAGACTCATAGGTATTGAGCCTTGCTGCCTGTTTACTTGAGGATACTTGAATTTGATTTTGTCTGCTTTTCTGTTTATTGTAGGAGGAGAGAAATAGTAAGGCAAATCAACCTAAAATTGTTTCTGGTTTTCATAGAAAAAAGGGAGTCAAAGAATTAGAAGAAGAAGAAGATCTCAACTCTGACAAGTCAGGCTCTTTTTCATTCTTGTCTCCAATTATGCTGAATTCTTACTTAAAAGATTTTTAATAGTTAACTTGGAATTTCAAGGCCAATACATGTTTAAACTTGGATTAACAGTTCCATGTGGCATTTTTACTTGATTGAAGGAAAAAAAAAAACAATGACTTACAAGTACTGACCTGTTCCAATATGGATATGATATTAATTTTTTTTGTATCTTTTTTCTTTTTGCTTAACTTGAGTGTAGTTATCTACAACATGCACTTCTAATACAACAGACTTCTAACTTCTAATACAACATGCACTTCTAAGTTCAGTTATCTACAGCATGCTTCATGGTATCTTTTATTTGTCTTTTAAATTTAATTATTTTCATGTGTTCGCTTTATCTTTGTATTAGTGTTGCTGCTGTTTTTTAATCTCTGAAAAATCTGTTTAATTGAAAAGGTTAATAGGTCAATATGGGGAAAGCTCCATTGGGCATCGAAAAGGCCAGGGAAGAGAGGTTCAACTCGAACACAGAGAGGATGAAACAACTTGGCATTCACACTATCTCACGCAATGTCATTGGTTTATCCAAGAAGAAGAAGATTGATCCAACGAGTAAGAGAAGGGTTGAAATGTCGAGTGAAGAGCAAGGTGTGGTTGGAGAAGGCAGCAGCCCTCGAAATCATAGTGGTACCAAACTGTGTTTTCTTTTTTTTGTGAAATTAATTTAGAGAGCTAATTTTAGGGTTTCATCATTATGTAATTGCAGATATGGATAGAGAGGAGTACAATCCGTTAACTTCTTCTGATGAATCAAGTAGTGAGGAGGAAGCACCACATAAAAGGCACACAAAGAAGAGAAAGATGGATTCAATGCCTACTTTGCCTTCTAGGTATATTTTCATCATAATAAATTGTTGAAATTGTTGAATAATGTTAAATTCTATTCAACTTAGTTCCCTTTTACCATTTTTTGTGAAATTTGAAACTTTTAGCTTTTGTGAAATGCTCGTTGAAGAGCAAGGTGTGGTTGGAGAAGGCAGCAGCCATCAAATTCATAGTGGAGCAAATCCTGGTATATAAACAAATTCCCATTTATTTCGTCTTTAACCAAACAGTATGCTTACTTCTTGATGTCAATGTTGGTTCAAAAATAAATTATGAGTTGAAATGTTAAATTATGTAATTGCAGATATGGATAGAGAGGAGTACAATCCTTTAACATCTTCTGATGAATCAAGTAGTGAGGAGGAAGCACCACAAAAAAAGAGGAGAGGTCGGACCACTTGTGCTAATTTAAGAAAGAAGCCTAATTTACGTATCAGGTTCAACAGGCATGGGCATCCAAAGGGTAAAATGTTGAGTAAATACTTGACTTACGTGGCAACAATGTCAAAAGAGAGATTTCCTATTACGAATTGGAAGAAAGTTGACAAAAAGTTGAAGGAAGAATGTTGGGAGGAGATAAAGGTACAACTTAGGTTCAAAATAAAAAAAAATTCTTATGAATATAATTGTACATTTAAATATTATGTAATTATTTGATGTGCAGCAATTTTGGGGCATAAAGAAAGAAAGAGGCTTCACGCATGCCAAAAAGAAAATGAATGCAGCATGGACAAATTTTAAGAGTGACCTCGTAAATGATTACATGAGGGCAGACAAAGAACCATTTAGCAAATACAATTGGATAAGCTCACAGTGTTGAGACGAATTTGTGAGGCAGAAGTCAACGCCAGAGTTTCAGGTACTATTTAATCAAATCATTGATTATCATATCTTTTTTATTTTTTCTTTTTTGTACCTAACATGCATGTTTCCTTTGATTGCAGAAATTAAGTGAGAATAATCGCAAACTGTGCAAGAGGAATGACAACCCACACCGCTTAGGATCCCGTGGGTACGATGTGAAAAAACGCGTGTGGAGGAAAAAATTCAAAGAGAACTCTGAGGATTTGGCACCTATCCTAGATATAAATGATCAAAGGTGCCAATTTTACTTCTTGGGACGAATGGTAACAACACCAGATGGGACTCTTGAGGCCCCTCCAAAGACCCAAGCGTTGATAGAGACCATTGTAAGTGGTGATTCATTTACTTAATTATGATTTTATAATAAATTACTAATGACAACTAATTCTCATTTTTTATATTTTTCCAACAGAAAGACACACAACAAAGGGTCGAATCGGGGGACCTCGAAGTAAGTGGCTCGAGTGATGTTCTCACGTTTTCTCTAGGGAACTCGGATCATTCAGGTCGAACGAGGGGACTTGGGTCGCACGTGACTTGGAGCTTATACTCTAGGGCGCCGACAAAGAGGGGATTTAACCAAGCCGATATGAAGGCTTTTGCGGAGGAGATAAAGAGACAGTGTTACGCGAATATGAGGGAGGAGATGAAGGAGCAAATGCAGGATCAATTAAGGGCAATGAGGGCCGAAATACTTGCTGAGCTCAAAATGCAACAAGCACCAGATCAAAACAGTCTGGGATTCCGTCGCGGCAGTCAACATTCCAATGCAGTTACAACAAGCCCTCTGGATTCGATTCAGGTTTTTATACTTTTATTTACAACTAAAACTTGAAAGTCATAGCATTTTCTTCAATTAACAAATGTACTACTTTGTCTAACTTAGGTTTTTTTTTTTGTCAAATGTCAAGGTAATCTCACCTTGCTATCTTACTTGTAAAGTTGGAGAGGAACACATCAAGATGGCGAACGCTAGGGTATGGCCGAGGAAGACAGACGAACTTATCCACTGTGTGCCTCTGTTAGAGGACCACATGAAGGTGCAGGTGGATTCTGCTGTTGACGAAATCTATCTCAAGTTTCCTGTCCCAACTAAAATTAATAAGGATTTTGTCAAAATCGAAGACACCTCGGGAAGTTTCATTCAATGGCCGAAAGATTCGATTGTTTTGGACGAGGTAAAATAATATTTATATTTAATTTTTTCATTTTTGATATATTTAGTAGCCCGCTGTACATGTAAGTCCAACAAAATCGTTGTGTAGAATCGGTCTTATGAGATTGGGAATCAACAAAAACAAATATGTTCTTAATTGTGCCATATTGGGAATCTGTTCTTATCAGTTAATGGTATTCCTAATCCTTCATCAGTTTTATCGGAAACAAAACCCTAATCAGCAAAACCAAAAAAATTTAGTTTCACAATTATTTTTATTTAACAAGTTATCATTTGTTCTAGTATATAGACCAAGATGATTCAATGCCCGAGTCTAGATCTAATGAAGTTGCAGAATCCATCCATCGTAAGGCGCTTATTTCAAGGAAAAAGTTAGCGAATGTGGGACCTGAGTTTAGAGCCATACATGAGAGGGTGATGAGAGAACCGCCTGATAAGAATGAGTTCCTCTTGAAAATTAAGGAGGGTGTTTTACTTCCTCAGTCAACGTTAATCAACTTAGCTTTTAACGACTTGAAGGATCTAGTGAAGCAAGACATGCTCGATGTTTCAATAATATCCATCTGGGTTATGTAAGTTTGTTTAACTTCATACGGATACTGATTAATTTTACAATTTACTCATTTCCAACATTTATGTAATGATTTTCAGATTTATGAAGAGACATGCCACCGATCTAGGTCGCGAGGCTGACGTTGGTTTTTTGAACCCAAGTATGATGTCTAAGTTACTTTTTGATAGTGACAAGGAGGCCGCTTCAAGCTACTTGCTTGAGATGTTGAAAAATATGTAGGACAAGAAATTTATCCTTGCGCCATACATTCAGGGGTAAGTTGTTACTTATATTTGTGTAGTTTATATACTTTTAACGACATATGTAGATTGATTATTACCATGTCTGATTGTAGTATGCACTGGGTGCTTCTAGTTTTTGTGTTGCGCGATAGTATGGTGTATGTTATTGATTATCTAGCGCCAAAGGAGCCAAAGGAACTAGATTACGATATCATGTGGCATTTTAAAGAGTGTGCAATAAATTCATTGAGTCTAATTTCATTTACTTATAATTATTCATCGTACTATTTAATGGTAATTAGTAATTAATTCATTGAGTAGAATGAATGACTATCTCTAAAAATATGTACATATGATTTTGTGCAACTGAGTAGGTATGCTTTCAATTGGTAGTTAATTTATTAGACAAATTTAATGGAGGTATTGCTGGCCTGCTCTGAGTAGTTTCATAAAATATTTGGGTTTATCCCTTCTATATGGCATTTAATTGGGTTTTAAATGGTTATTTTTAAATGGGCCCGCTAACTGTAGTTTTAAATGGCCCGCTTACTGTAGCATACAATTGGCCAATTGGGTTTATCCCTTCTAACTGTAGTTTCTGAATTCCAGAGATACTTTTCAAAATTCCCGAGATACTTTTCAAATATGCTATTGTTTTCTGAAATTTCATAAAAACCCAATTATATGATATAGTTTTAAATGGCCCGCTAACTGTAGCATATAATTGGGCTTATCTCTTCTATATACCCTTGGCAATATAATTGTAACCATAACAGTATGATACTAATATCTGAGACAATAATATTGTTAGTTGATAATTTGGTGTTCTTTTTGTTTGAATATCTGTCACCAATGCCAGCTAAGTAGGATTTTAGAAACATATATACTTTCTACCGGTTTCTAATTTAGAAGTTCATGGTTATTTAAAAGAAACATTCCATTGATTTACATATTAATTATTCTAGCCAGATTGAAATTTTAATTGATTATTTTTCAAATTATGATGATTAGATAAATTAGGTCAATTTCAGAAAATTCTATAGATTTTATCATTCAAGGTTTCTTCTACATGATCAGACTGGAACTATAAGGGCAATTTGGTCTTATCTCAAACACTATGGTGATTATCTTTTGAAAACCGATATATAGTCCTTATTACCTTACATTTTGAATCTCTATGGTGCTGATTATATTAGTTTTTTGTAAATGGGGACCATTTATGATGATCTGATTATTTACCATGTTTTGTTTTATTTCTATACCAATAGAAATTTACATCGATTTATCATCTTATTTACAGCTGCCGTCTATTCACTGCAAATAATAATATAACATGCATGCTATCAAATTCAACTATATATTTTAGTTAACTTTTATGTTGCTTTCAAATTTCTAAGGTAACTTTTGTTAGTTCAATTGACAGGTCAAGAAAAGTTAATTACTAATTAATTCATTGACATTTAATAATTTCAGCATTTTTCAATCTTATGTCGAGGCTGGAAGAGTGCACAAGGAGGGATCAAAGGAATGTGAGTGGAAATTCATTAAGGTGTGACTTGTACACTCTTTTTAATTTGATACTTGATTTTTTTCAAATTCATTCCTCCACACTACTTGACAGCAAAATGATGGTAGGGACCAACATGGGAACTTTGAAACTTTAGGAACCAAAAAGGCATGTTGGTGATACTTTAGGGACCTATTTCAGTAATTTACCTCTATTGTAAGATGCATATTCTAATTGATGGATTAGGATAATTATGCATCTGTTTTTTTGTGGCTCAAACCTGATGGCAAAATTCATATATGCATATGTTTTTTTAGACTATTTACTGCTTTTTAAGCAATTTGAACCGTGTCAGCAACTGTTGAGGGCATAGTAGTCTTTTTTAACAAATCGGATATCTTTGTTGTTGCTGATTACAAGCATGGGTTTTTGGAATTTTTGGACTGGTACAATAGAGATGATATTGCATTTCTGTGAATTTCAAAAACAGTAGGGTTTATTGTGTAAATTACACAATACCCTTCTGTCAAAACTTTACATACATCATGGAACTCAAAAAGGCATGTTGGTGATACTTTAGGGACCTATTTCAGTAACTTACCTCTATTGTAAGATGCATATTTTGTTCTTTATGTATATGGGAAGTTGTGTGTATGCATATTTGTTCTTTATGTATATGCATATCTGTTCTTTATGTATACTTTAGGGAACCAAAAAATACAGTAACTTACCCCTGCATTGGTGCTTGCTTTTACTTGCATTGAAAAACCTCGTTTATTGCTTGCTTTTACTTACATTCAACATTTCAGAGCCTTAGGCAAGAAGGCAAGAAGGCTGGAAGGTGTGTGGATTTTATGTCATGAAACACATGCAAGACCTAATCACTATGCAATTTGACGTTTTTCCTGATGTATGTATTTTATATTTGAACTTGATTCAATTTTCATATAACTTGGATGAAATTAACTTAATATGTATTCATACAGTGTGATTTACCGACAAAAAAGTATACATCGACACAACTTCATGCAATAACAAAACAATGGTGTACATTTTTCTTGGACAACTACTAAGCCGATATGAAAGAAATGTAATGCTTTGTTATAATTTTAGTTGCATATTTTGTTCATATTTGCCATGTAAATTTTGTTATAGTGTGCTTTTGGTGAATGAATATATGGTAAATGAATATACGATGTTGTCTAAATTATTTGTATGATACAAATGTTTTTTGGTAAATGAATATACGATGTTTAATGTCAATAAATGTTGAATACTAATATATGGCTAGCAAAAATATGGAGGCTAGCCCAAATACAAATAGAATCATGCCAAATTTTTAAATCAACACTGCTGTTATAAAGCAAACACTGATTGTTTTTAATATCCGTGCAATCAACGGAGCATAATAAATTCGATTCGTTTTACCTTTTTAGTTTCCGATATCGTATATTTTTTTTCTCTCCGATTCATTTTAAACATGTTACTTTTGTTTGTATGTCTTATTTTTTAGTTAAAGAACTAAAAAAGAGATATTCATTTTTTGAATTTACTTGTTTTGATAAAAATAACAATTTAGTTAGAATTCACTTTAACAAACCTCAATTAAAATTAAATTTCGCAGCTTTTCTTTAGCTTTGTTTTCTGAATTTCTGTAGATGCACTATGTGGGATTTCGCCACTCTTCTAAAATTTAATTAATTTGCTTTTTTTTTTGTTTTTTGTGAAGTACAGATGCTCAGTGAGATTTCTTTCTTTCAATCATTAAATGACATTTCCTTTTTTTTGTATTTTTCTTTATACGTTGAACTTTCCAAATTCCAAAGCAAGAAGTTTCCTATTTTTTGAATATTGATGGTGCGGAAATCGATGAGTGAAGAATCCAAATGGAAATAAAAAAGCGGTCAAAGTTTCAAATTTGCTCCTCAATATTTATTCTTAAGACCCTATAAATTTGTAATATTACATAGGAGGCTTAGCACCCCCTATGTTACGCCACTGTATTGGAGGTATCGGAGGTGGTTGGTAGGAAGAAAAAGATACACTCAAACCAATCCAAACAAAACTTATCTCATCTCATCCTATAATCATATATAAATACACACGTGAACTCCCTACTTCTGGTAACTCATCCTCTCTTTCTCCTGCTTCCTCTGTGAAAACACACGTAAACTTACTGCCTACTGCAGCCATGATGATCACCATGCAGTCACCTAAACCCGACACACAAATCCACCAACCCATCTCTGCTCCGACTCAACCCGCCACCATTTTCAGGTCCAAACTTCCCGACATACCCCTACCTAATCATTGTTGGAATATTTAGAGAGGAAAACAAGAGAAGCAGACAAAGTTCAATATTATCTATAGAAAAAGGAAGATACAGAATGTCTATTATCTAACTGCTATATAAAGCAGAATAGATCCGACCCCTGAAGAGTTACACCCCTTCACTTAACAAACAGTTACAAAATAGAGTGCACCTAAATTAGCATTTAAATAAACAAAGACAACCCTAATAAAAATAAATTTACTCACAGCCCTTCACTCATTTCTCTAATAACAGAAATTATCTAAGTTTGAATCATTTATTCAACACCCCCTCTTGATTCAAACTTGGTTACTCCTATCTTCCTGCGCATAGCTAGAAAATCAGCTGCTGGTAGCGCCTTGGTCAGAATATCAGCTTTCTGGTCTGCAGTGGGCACATATTCCAATTCAATAGTGTTATTTGTTACTAACTCCCTGATGAAATGAAGTTTAATATCAATGTGCTTTGATCTACCGTGATACATCGGATTTTTGCACATAGCTATTGTTGATTTGTTGTCGCATTTAATCACTACTGATCCTTCCTGTCGCTTCCCAACATCTTTCAAAATTCTACTGAGCCATACCCCTTGACACGCTGCTGTACATACTGCTACATACTCCGCTTCGGTTGAGGAAAGTGCTACTGTTGGCTGTTTCTTTGATTTCCAGCTGACCGGACTTAACCCCAAACAGAACAAGTAACCAGATGTACTCTTCATATCTTCATAACACCCTGCCCAATCACTGTCACTGTACCCAGACAAATTTCCTGTACTCTTTCTATCGTACCACATCCCATACTCAGTTGTTCCAGAAATGTACCTTAGAATTCTTTTTGCTGCTCCCATATGGTGTTTTGTTGGATTGTGCATAAATCTCGATACAACTCCAACTGAAAATGAAATATCAGGTCTTGTGTGAGTAAGATAAATTCAACCACCCACCATACTTCTGTATCTCACACCATCAGCTGATGCACTTCCATCCTCCTTGACTAATTTTTCTTTTGCGTTCATGGGTGTACTCATTGCCTGACAGTTCTCCATCTGGAATCTTCTTAAAAGGTCACATGCATATTTCTTTTGTGATACAAAAATGCCCTTGTCATCTTGAATCACTTCCAAACCCAAGAAATATTTCATCCTTCCTAAGTCAGTCATTTCAAACTTCTTTTTCATACTCTCTTTAAACTGATCAATTAAACTCTGATTTGTTCCCATGTAGATCATGTCATCCACATAGAGACACACAATCAGCAGTTCATTTCCACCATTTTTCTTTATGTAAAGATTAGGTTCACTACTGCTTCTTTCAAAACCAGTTTCAAGAAAGTGACTATCAATTTTACTGTACCATGCTCGTGGTGCCTGTTTTAATCCATACAGAGCCTTATCCAATTTGTATACATGCTCCTTTTTCCCGTGAACTTCAAACCCCTTTGGCTGCTCTATGTAAACATCCTCCTTCAATTCCCCATTTAAGAAGGCTGATTTTACATCAAATTGATACACTGTCAGTTTTAAATGTGCTGCAATTGCTAAAAGAGTTCTTATGGTTTCAAACCGTGCCACAGGAGAAAATGTCTCATCAAAATCAACTCCCTGCTCTTGAGTGTACCCTCGCACCACAAGTCTAGCCTTATGCTTCAGTATTTCACCCTCTGGTCCTACTTTAGTTTTGTATACCCATTTCACCCCAATTACATTTTTCCCTTCCGGTAATCTTACCAATCTCCAAGTTTTGTTCTTCTCTATTGCTGCAATCTCATCCTTCATAGTTACTTTCCACTCATCCTTCATATCTGCTTCTTCAAAACATGTCGGATCAGCCACTAACATTACTTGCGTTGATTCATACAAGTCTTTTAGTGCTTTTGTCTTCCTGTTTGTGAGCTGCACATCTCTTCCCCTCCTGGTATAAGTTTTTAGAGGAGTTTCGACAGCCTCATTTCTATCCGAACTCTCCTCCTCTTCACTTCTATCACTTTCATCTTCTATTAACTCACTGTCAGTCACTATAACAGTTTCTTTTTCAGTAGCTACCGCTTCTTTCTTCTCATCAAAATCCCAACATGACCCTTCATTAAAAACAACATTTCTATTCACTGTAACCTTTCCACTTACAGGATCATATAACCTGTACCCTTTTGACTGCTCACTGTACCCAATAAAGATTTGTTTTAGAGTTTTGTCATCAAGTTTACTTCTCATGTGATCATCAATGAACCCATAAGCTATACAACCGAATACTCTAAAATAACTTACATCGGGTTTCTTTCCAGACCAGGCTTCCAATGGAGTGACTTCACTCACTGCCTTGGTTGGTGATCGGTTCAGTATATGAACCGCTGTTCCTACAGCTTCAGCCCAAAATTGATTAGGCAGCTTCTTGTGTTTCATCAAACTCCTTCCCATTTCAACTACTGTTCTATTCTTCCTTTCTGCTACACCGTTTTGTTGCGGTGTATACGGTGTGGTCAGCTCACGGTGTATTCCTTCTACTTCACAAAATTCATTGAACTCTCTTGAGGTAAACTCCCCTCCCCTATCCGATCTTAGAATTTTTATACTGCTGCCTGATTGTTTTTCAACCAACGCTTTAAACTTCTTGAACACATTGAATGTTTCAGATTTGGCCTTAAGAAAATAAATCCAACTTCTCCTACTAAAATCATCAGTGAACAATAAGAAGTACTTACTGCCACCTAAAGATGTAGTCTTCATTGGCCCGCATAAATCGGTATGCACAACCTCAAGAATGTTCTCAGTCTTTCTACTTTGATTCTTTGGAAATGATATTCTGGATTGTTTTCCATACACACATCCCTCACAAAATTCTACTTCATCAATCGCAGGTATACCATAGACCATCTCTTTATGACCCAATAACTTCAAACTTGACTCATTTAAATGCCCATATCTCTGATGCCATAGGTCAGAGATCTTCGTCCCCTTTGCAATTAATGCCCGATCCATCACAGTGGTCATTTCTAGAGGAAACAATTTGTTTGCAGCCATTTCTACTTTTACAACTAACTGGTCACTTGTCTTCTCTTTTATGGTACAGGTTTTACCATCAAATACAACGAAATAACCGTTATCAGTCAATTGCCCAATACTCAACAAGTTTTGCGACAACTTCGGAATGAAATACACGTTTTGAAGATTTTTCATACCGGTTGCTGTAAGAACAGATACTGTCCCTTTACCTTCTACTTGAATCATCTTATTATCTCCGAGTTTCACTTGATGCTTAAAAGATTCATCAAGAGTGACAAACTGCTCCTTATGCCCTGTCATGTGATTTGAGCATCCGCTGTCCAGAAACCAAATTGTGCTTGGATCAATTTTGTGATTGGTGTATGCCATGAAAAGTGCATCATCTGTCTCCTCATACTCCTCTTCATTCTCCTGGGCGAAACTTGCCTGACCTTCTTCTCTTCTTTTGGTGTAACACTGAGATTGTAGATGTCCCAGTTTGTTACAATAATAGCAACGCACCACCCGTTTATTTGGCTCTTGACATTCAGATTTGTAATGTCCCATCTTATTGCAGTTATAACATCTAACTCCTTTCTTAAACTCATCGGATGAGTCACAATCTGACGAATCAATATTCCTTCCCCCTCTGGAATTCGATTCTCCAGTGGTGCTTCCCCCTCTCGAACTTGATCCCCTGCCTCTTCTCCCTCTAGCGAAACTACCCCTGCTTCTTCCTCTTCCTCTCACAACTTCTCCTCTTACATAAAAGGCTTGTTCTCCAACCGATTCTTCCCTTTTCTTTAATCTAGATTCATGTGTCTGTAGAGATCCAGTAAGTTCAGCAAATGAATAATTTGCTAAATCTTTGGATTCCTCAATCGCAGCGACAACATGATCAAAATCAGGATTTAGACTTCTCAACACTTTGGAAACCACCGTCTGATCTGACACCGTATCACCGTATACCTTCATTTGATTCACCACATCCTGCACCTTTGTAAGAAAAGTTTGGATGTTCTCTTCAGGCTTCATCTGCAGTGTCTCAAAATCCCTTCTCAATCCCTGAAGTTTCATCCCCTTTACCCGAGTGTTCCCTTCAAACGAAGTAGACAGATTCGTCCAGGCTTCTTTAGCATTTTCTGCTGCTGCGATTTTGGGAAAGACTGCATCGCTAACACCTTGTTGAATAAAGCACATCGCCCTTGAATCCTTTTTAACACTTTCTGGATCAGTTCCCGTCAAACCCGGATCAATCATGTCCCATAACCCATGAGACTTAAGCAGCGTTTTCATCTTGATACACCAGAAATTGTAATTCTCTCCATCAAATTGAGGAATGATAGATTGATTCATGGCTCTGATACCACTATGTTGGAATATTTAGAGAGGAAAACAAGAGAAGCAGACAAAGTTCAATATTATCTATAGAAAAAGGAAGATACAGAATGTCTATTATCTAACTGCTATATAAAGCAGAATAGATCCGACCCCTGAAGAGTTACACCCCTTCACTTAACAAACAGTTACAAAATAGAGTGCACCTAAATTAGCATTTAAATAAACAAAGACAACCCTAATAAAAATAAATTTACTCACAGCCCTTCACTCATTTCTCTAATAACAGAAATTATCTAAGTTTGAATCATTTATTCAACAATCATCTCTCCCTTCACACTTACTGCTTTGAACACTTGCCGGAATGCCACGACTCGCCATGCCTCATCATGTCTAACTCCGGCAAGACCTACACTTATGCCGAGACTCACCTCCTATGCAGGAAAGCGGCATGCGGGTTGTCAAAGCTCGGGATTACAAAAGGAGATCGTGTAATGGTGTTGTTACACAACTCGGCTGAATACGTGTTTTCGTTCATGGGTGCATCCATGTTGGGTGCCGTCACAACCGCTGCCAATCCTCTTATGACTGCAGCTGAGATTTTAAAGCAGTTCAAATCATCTGGAGCCAAAGTGATCGTCACTCATGCCACATGTGTGGAGAAAATTAGAGACTTCGAGGGCGTATCAGCAATTGTCACCATTGATGAGGCACTGGAGGGGTGTGTGAGCTTCTCGCATATTTTGGAGAATGACGGGGAATTGGAGGAGGTGGAGATCGATTCAGAGGATCCAGTTGCATTGCCTTACTCGTCAGGAACAACAGGTGAAGCAATAGATAAAGATTTTGACAGAACATTTTTTATTTCATACAGCGCACGAATCATATGTAGTACTATATTAAATTTATTGTAAGTACGCTACATGAATAATAATTAATACTCTATCAAAATTTTCAACTGAAACAATTCAATGGTTAGTCAAGTCAAGTCATACATGTAGTTGTTATTTGACTTAATTTTTTATATGATATTGTAGTATTTCTGTTGAGGTTATATTTCGAAAAACATCCATTGTTAATTTCTTTCTTACATATTATGGCCATAAATAAATATATATATATTTGAAATGAGTTTCTAGTGTTTTTTTATTGAATTATGATTTTATACAAAGTTTATCTTCAGTTAATAGAGTTTCTAGTGTCTTTTTATTGAATTATGATATTATATTTTGAATATACTTCATATTTTTTTCCCCTGAAATTCTACAATATAAAATTTGTACAAACCACCTAATGCATAGTCAGTAAAAGTAATAAATAAATAAATAAAATGACATATGATGTATTCAATATTACAAATCCGACTAAATTGAGTAAAGTCACTAAAAAGTAAGCCTGTTTCTCTCTATTTTTTTTTCCTGCAAGACATGACTGCTTAGTAAATTTTTATAGCTGCTTTTCAAATTTTGAAAAATTCAAAGATTTGACTAGAAGTTTTAGTTATTATGATTGCTTCGTAAATTCCTATAGCTATACTTTACAAACTTTGAGAAAATGAAATATTTTCAATAAGTCCTTGAAGATTTTACTAGAAGCTTTAGTTATGGAAATGAAATAAATAATCAATGACCATTACTATAAAGAAAGTGCATCCTAAAAAAGATGTAGCATCTAGAGAGAATTTTAGCAAGGATAAATTTGTCCATAGAAGTAAAAAATTCGAAGTTGTTGTGTTAATAAAAATATTGATGTGTTAATCATATTCTTACCAATTATGGCATAAACTAAAAGATTTTCTTTTAAAAAAAAAACTCATGAAACATGATTTTGTATGAACAGGTTTGCCGAAAGGCGTGGTGCTGACACACAAGAGCCTGATCTCCTGCTTGGCTCAGCAAGTTGACGGAGAGAACCCCAACATCTACCTCAAGCGTGATGATGTGATCCTCTGCGTGCTGCCTCTCTTCCACATCTTCTCTCTCAACAGCGTGCTGTTGTGTGGCCTCCGCACCGGAGCTGCCATTTACATCATGCCCAAGTTCGACATCAATGCCATGTTGGAGGGAATCGAGAAGCACCGTGTCACCTTTGCAGTTGTTGTTCCCCCGCTTGTGTTGGCCATGGCCAAGAGTCCTGCAGTAGACAAGTACGATCTCGGATCGATACGGACCATACTATCTGGTGCGGCACCACTCGGGAAGGATTTGCAAGAGGCGTTGAGAAACCGGTTGCCCCAGGCTGTGTTCGGACAGGTCTGTGTTATATATATTGATTTATTCTCATCTAATTGATTGTATTTTTCTTCTCTTGTATTCATTTGTAAGATCAATGGTCTTTTATACTTCTCTCTCTGATCAAATAGGAAATAAGCAAAATTTGTAGAACCCATATATGATGGGTTTGTTGGTTTGACATTTTTAAATCTAATATTTGTTATGCAGGGATACGGGATGACAGAGGCAGGACCAGTTCTATCAATGTGCCTGGCCTTTGCAAAGAACCCAACACCTACCAAGTCTGGCTCATGTGGTACTGTTATCAGAAATGCCGAGCTCAAAGTTGTTGATCCCGAAACCGGCTTCTCACTCAGTCACAATCAACCTGGTGAGATCTGCATCCGTGGGCCCCAAATCATGAAAGGTATTAATTCCTCTTTCAATTTCAATGTCTATAATTGTTAGTGATCCAATATTCATAAGATAATATCAAACCATTAAATCATCATTTCCATCAAACTCTCTGTGATCATTTATGCAGGATATTTGAATGATCCGGTAGCCACGGCAACAACAATAGACATACAAGGGTGGCTACACACCGGCGATATCGGGTTTGTAGACGATGATGATGAAGTCTTCATAGTTGATCGTATCAAGGAGATCATCAAATTCAAGGGCTTCCAAGTAATTTTCATTTAGTTATAATCTATGATATACTATATATCGATCCATGTAAAAATGTTTTCGCAATGAATTATTGCAAGTGCCTGTCTTCTTCCTAAACTTTCTTCTCCCAAAAAAATGTTTCAAAGATAATTTTGGTTTATATAGGATTTTGAAGTGATCTTTAGTTTTCCTACATTTGCTAATATATAGAATATGTGCTTATTCAGGTGCCACCAGCAGAGCTTGAATCTCTCATTATCAACCATCCTTCTATCACTGATGCTGCTGTTGTCGCGTATGTGCAAAAAGCTCTTAAATTAATTATTTTCCTTCTTAATCAGAAAAACCTATGATTACATTTATTCTTAATTTTGTGGATATAATATATATATATAGGCAAATGCATGAAGTTGCCGGCGAAGTTCCAGTTGCATTCGTCGTCCGAACCAATGATTCTGACATCACTGAAGAGGCTTTAAAAGAGTACATATCTAAGCAGGTATATAAGTTCATATCTAGTCCCTGGAGTACACTCAAGTGTACCAGCTAGTAACAAACAGTTACAATCTATCTGATGATTAATGAAATCTATTGATGAGTTGTTTTGTGAATCTAGAAGAATAACTAAACAAGATGCTGAACTAGTGTTGTTATTAATTAATTATTATTTATGTAATTGAACTAGAATTATATATTCTTTCAGGTGGTTTTCTACAAGAGGTTGCACAAGGTTTATTTCATCCATGCAATCCCAAAATCTCCCTCTGGAAAAATTCTTAGGAAAAAATTGAGTGCAAAACTGGCTGTTGCCGAGGCCTCCTGTTGAAAATATTGAAGCATCAAGGGTTTGATCTCAGATGTATTCATCATAGATCAAGTGGCTATAATTTAATCAAGTGATCAAAGTATTTGTACTTTTCACTTTACCAGAAATAGGAAAGAAATAAATAGTACACTGATGTTATGTTATGATCCAAATTGCTAGTTGGACCCAATAAGTTATGTATCTTGCTTATATATATTATGTAATTTAAACTCGTGATTAGTTGGAAAATTAAAAAAATCAGTTTAATCCAAATTGTTTCTCTCCTCTCATCTTCTCTTCACATCAAACTCTAACAACTGCCATATTGGGCAATTCTGTTAGTTTGGTTTTCTACCAGTATCCAATTTCAAGTTCTCATATATGTGCTATTATATAATGTTGTTGTGTTTTCTTTTTTTGCCTTTTTCTTTTCCGATCGCGACTTGCGGTAAATAATTAAATCCCATACTTTTCAACATCTTAAACAAACAATTTAATGACTAATTCGCAAAAAACTGTGATTAAAAAATGAAATTTCAGATTGAATATCAATTAAACAATCTATCTTTTTTTTCAATCCCATACTTTTCAACATTGTAAATAATTAAATCCCATACTTCTCAACATCTTAAACAAAGAATTAATGACTAATCCGCAAAAGACTGTGATTAAATGATGAAATTTCAGATTGAATATCAAACAATCTATCTTTTTTTTCAATCCCATATTTTTCAACATTGTAAATAATTAAATCCCATACTTTTCAACATCTTAAACAAACAATTAATGACTAATCCGCAAAAAACTGTGATTAAAAGGTGAAATTTCAGATTGAATATCAAACAATCTATCTTTTTTTTCCATCCCATACTTTTCAACATCTTAAACAAACAATTAATGACTAATCCGCAAAAAACTGTGATTAAAAGATGAAATTTCAGATTCAATCAAACAATCTGTCTTTTTTTTTTTTATTCTATGCATCTTTTGTATGTCTTTCTATACAATCAGATCCACAATAATCACTCAATTCTTGATTTCGTTATATGTCATTTAAGGATACAGATCCACACATAATAGCAATAAGGATATATATCTACATGTAATAGCAATAAGAATTACACATTCACATTAATAGAAAATACCACATAAAATCAAACTGCGTATAAATTAAAAGTTCTCCAACTTAATTTTTATGAAACACTGAATTTTGAACATATTTGCTCTCTTATAACACCATTAATTCATGGAAATATTGTTGAACAATTATTTTTTTCATTGATCTATTGGAGACGATACTAGTATCTGATTATAAATTGAGATTGTTAGTTAATTCATATATGATAAATGTTAATTCGTAAATGTGAATTATGGAAACTAAATTTCCTAATGAGGAGTATGTCTCATTATTAGACCTATAAATCCGACCAATTTCTGTACCAAAATCTGTGTTTTAAACCACCAAATCGTGTCTTTTACATTGAATATCTATTGAATATCTATAGAATGTGGTACTGCTGCGTTTTCATTCTTACTTTGCAGAAAACGAGCGAAATCAGGGAAGATTGTGAAGTTCTTGAACCATACACGCGGGCCGCGCCACATCTGAAGCGGGCCGCATCAAACCCTGACGCGACCACAGACGCGATCTCTACTTACACACTCGAGGAACACAGACACGCGGACCGCGTCCACTACACGCGGGTCGCGTGAGACTATTCCGGAAATAAAACAGAAAAGGAAACAGAGGCTCAATGAAGGAAAGGTCGGCCAGAAGGCTATATCAGGGGATTCCTTGCTACCAGGGGATCTATTCTATTCTTAATTCTGCATTTTCAGAGAGTAAGAGACAGATTCTAGGGTTTGGACTTGACGGCTAGCTTGGAGACGAAGTTGAGAAGCGAAAGACGAAAGTTCTTCACGGATCTTCTTTGTATTTCGGGTTTTGTCATGACTATTTCATCTATCATTTGTGTTATTTGCTTTTTGACTATGTGTGAGTAGTTTACTTAGTTTCTAGGGTTACGATGTAGTTTGATACTTTGTTTTGTATGCATGTTATTTGAATTTGTGTTGAATGTTAGTGCTTAATTGTTTGAGTAGTATTTTAATTGCTTTGTTGAAGTTGATTGAATGATTCTTGATTGTCTACTGTTAGATGTCTATAGCATCTTTTCTTGTACTTTGGCCTTGATTTTTCTCTCAACCAAACTTAGTATTTGAGGTAGGTTTACGAGTCGTGAGGCGAGACCAAATAGTAACTGAGAGGTGAACTTTTCCACTTATCGAGAGGTAGTGGTTACCTTTAGTAAACCGGACAATTAACTTAGATTAAAAACCTAAGAAGGTGAAATTGCATTTCCAATGCCAGGTTTATTAAGCCAACAAACGAGAGTTGAGGTTTAGGAACATTAGATTCGGTCAATGAATCCTTACACTAAAGAACAACGCAAAAATAGACAACTACTACATTTACTCGAGGTCCACGGGGGCCGCGTATGAGAGTACGCGGGTCGCGTCTTCCATGCGGACCGCGCATGAAAGTACGCGGGTCATGTGAATGGTACCGACAGGCAAGGTTGATAATGAAATCAAAAACCCTGGAAACGCTTTTCTCTATCTGATAAAAATCAAATTTTACTTTCTGTCATTTTAATTAATTCTGTCATTACTGAACTTAGGAAATTAAACAAACCAAATCAACCTTTTCCAACTTCTAGTACCTAATTGATTTAAGTAGAGTCCAGATTTGATTTTGAACCGTCCTGTGGATCGATACCTGACTAAACTATACGATAGGATTGTGCACTTGCAGTCTAGTCGGAAGTTAATTCAAGGTTTAAAAACTACAGCTTGCTGTAGTGAAACTTTGTGATACACTTTTGTGCGAACAAGTTTTTGGCGCCGTTACCGGGGACGGCATCATTTATCTTTTCTCGATTTTTGCTTATTTTAGTTAATCTAAATTTTAATCTGTATCTTTTTTTTTATTTGTTCTCTCTTTCAGGAACACACTGGCAGAGGACCGATACCTGACGCGGACCGCATAGATTTGCACGCGGGCCGCGTAGCTCTTCCCGAAACCGATACAAGGTCTGTGCGCTCAGCCCCTGCAGGAACAACTCCTCACGTGACCCGCATACAAGACACGCTGTCCGTGCAAACTGATCCGAGCAGACAAGGACCTTCCAGCAGAGCAGCAATGAGCAACAACGGAGACGAAGAACGGGACGAGAATCTGACTGATGATGAGTACAATGAGGACTTCGTGCCAAGGACATTGCGAGAATTCAATGTACCAAGGGCTGAAGACGTAAGAGGAGCAATCAGACTGCCGCAAATTCCAGGACAACAACCGAACCTCAATCTGGGCGTTGTTAACATTGTGCAGCAAAACACTTTCCATGGGTTGGATCACGGGGATCCACATGCTCACCTCCAAACCTTTCTTGAATGTTGCACTACCATTAGAACAAATGGCGCAACTAATGATTATATCAGACTTGCTTTATTTCCTTTCACTCTTAGGGATAAGGCCAAAAAATGGTTAGGGTCACTACCAAGGGATTCTATTACCAACTGGAGGGAATTGTCCAATTCATTTCTGACTAGGTTTTTCCCGCATAAAAGAACTGCCAAGGTAAGGACCCAACTGACCAGTTTTAGGCAAAGGTCTGATGAACCCCTGAACGAAGCATGGGAAAGGTTTAGGGAGTTACAGTATTCTTGTCCACACCATGGTATACCTGACTGGTTATTGATTCATACTTTTTATGATGGTTTAACAGAAAGCACTCGTACTTCTGTTGATGCTGTTGCAGGTGGAGCGCTGATGTCAAGAGAACCGCTTGAAGCAATGAACTTGATCGACAGCATGGCTCAGAACCAGCAGTGGTCCGGCCGCGACAATTCCAGACCTGGAGGAGGCAGCCGATTCGAAGTCGATCCGATCACAGCTCTAACCGCCAAGATGGAAGCTATGCAGAAGGCTTTCGACAAAATGAGTGTGAAATCTGTAGGGAGCCATCAATCACAGCCAGAGTCATGTGCCATGTGTGGGGAGGGACATTCCTATGAACACTGTCCATTGGCGCAGAGGGATGATGAAGAGCTCGAACACGTGAATTCTCTCAACAGCGAGCCATCCTACTTCCCAAAACCTCCATTCAACCGAACCTACTCCAAAGACCCGGTTGAGCAACAAAACTGGAGGTGAAAGCAGAACAACCCAGCCCCATTCAACAGTGGCTCAAACCCCTCTTACAACAACTCTTTCAACAACCCCTCTTGCAACAACAACAACTGAAACTTTTACCACAATGCATCATTCAACAACCAGAACAACCGAGCAGCCCAATCCGGATCTTCCAAGCCATATATCGCTCCCGCTGTGAGTGATTTCATGCATGAGCAAGGAAAGATGAACCAGATGTTATTCGAGCAAATGCAATCAATGAATGCTCAACTGACTGCTCAAAACCAGATGATGGAGCAATTGGGGTACAAAGCCGGTCCGAGCCAACCACAACCTGGTAAGCTACCTAGCCAGCCACAGATCAACCCCGGAGGAGAAGCTAAGGCGGTCACTCTGCGAAGTGGAACCCAATACGAAGGACCAGCCAAGCCAACAGACCAGACCGCATAGTACGCGGGCCGCGCCAATGACATGCGCCCCGTGTCACAACCTGAAGAAGAGAATCCGAGCCGCGTCGAACTGACTCGACCGGCAGTCATACCCAAAGAACATGTGAACGCGAGCCGCGTCACTGACACGCGGGCCGCGTCAAAAGAACCCGAAAGTCAGAAAAAGACAGGGGCCGAGAAACCACCACCATACCGGCCACCTGTACCTTTCCCACAAAGACTAGCTGAGACCAGATTGAATGCACAGTTCGCAAAATTCATCGATGTTCTCAAACAACTGCACATTACCATTCCATTCACCGAAGCCTTGACTCAAATGCCCACCTATGCCAAGTTCTTGAAGGACATCCTATCTAACAAGCGAAGCTTGGGGGGGCACGAGACAGTGAAACTGACAGAGCAGTGCAGTGCCATTCTGAGCAGCGAACTACCACCCAAATTGGAAGACCCTGGTAAGTTTTCTATTCCTTGCACTATAGGGAAAGCAACGATCAAGAAGGATCTATGTGACTTGGGAGCTAGCGTGAGTCTCATGCCACGCACTATCTATAATCGAATGGGAGTATGCGAGCTCAGACCTACGCGAATGACCTTACAGCTAGCAGATTCCTCGGTAAGACTTCCGCTTGGCATAGTGAAAGATGTACCAGTGCAGGTTGGTAAGTTCTATGTACCTGCTGATTTTGTTGTTATGGAAATGGAAGAGGACAAGGAAGTCCCCATTATTCTGGGACGACCTTTTCTCAGAACTGCAGGTACAATAATCGATGTGTCTCATGGGACACTAACCTTCAACATTGGAGATGTAAAAGTACGATTTCAGATTGATCGTGCCATGAAGTACCCTTCAACCGAATCTTATTTCCGAGTAGATGTGATCGAAGAATGCTTAACAGATTTGGCAGAAGATTACTTTCTTGAGTGTTGGGAATAAATTGAGATAACAGAAAAAATAACTCAGAAATAATTTCTTATTACTCAACTTAGACAACACTAAACGCTGTTACATATGCAGTATATAAAGGACAGTACATAAGCTGCTATAATCAGCCCACTAACCCTATTACAGGAACTCAACTAAACCCACTAACCAAAGCTGCCATATTTAGCCCATGACAGCTATAACCTACCTATTACATGACAGCTATAACTGTCCCTGCACACGCCTAAAAACAGAAACTAAACTGCTAAAAATAGCTTCTGGTAAACTGCTGAAAATAACTTCTGCACATCCCTGCGTGCTTACAAACGGTTACACGCGCGGGCCGCATGATCCTATCTGCTGACTTGGATTATTTTCAACACTTTCTTCTGTTTATTCTATTTAATCTTTTCAGCTGAATTATAGAAGTATTGAAAATCAGTTGACTATGAAATGCAGACACAAATGAAATAGCGCATCTTCTTCCAATAATTTATTAGTTCTTTGAAATAAATTAAAATATATTATTAATTCATGAAATATCAATTAATAAATAATGTGATCTTCTCATTGTAACCATAGATTACCATCAGAAATTCCAAGTTTCAAGGGAGAGAGAAATCACCGAAATTAACAGCAAGTAACATGGGGCGACAACGCGTGGCAAGTGTGGCACCATGTCACTGTCCCAGAGGCATGGTACCGATCCAGAGGAGTTTGGTACATATACCAGTTTACGTATTCCCCAAATTGAGAAGTTGAGCCCCCTCCCTCTAGATAATGCATAGCCTTGAAGGTAAATTGAGGTGGAATATCATAATTTATGCATAGGGTTAATTTTGGGATTATGAAAGTTCTTGTCTTTCCATTTGTTGGGCTTAGGAAAAACTGAATGGTTGATAGTACAATATGAGCTTATTGAGTTGAAATCAAGTACAACAGAAATTTCTTCCATGCAATTGATGAAAAAATGAATAGAATGAATAAATCTCTACAATTCAGTATTTTGAGCACCGGTGTTTGCAGATAATGAAGCTCTTCTTAGGGGTACTAGAAATCAGATTGTTATCCATTGTCAAAACATGATAATGTTTTATGCCAATTTTTCATCTAGGTTGTGCATGAAATGCTCAACCAAACAACTAGGATTTCCATAATCCAAAGACAGTTGCAACTTCACCTTACTGCAGGTATTCCATAAGGCCTCGGCTAACTACCAAAGTAAATGACATATCCAGTTATTCTCATGATCTAAGGTGCATCAAGTCCCCATCAGAAATCAGGCTCATGAGGGAATCTGCTTCCACCGCATGCCAGTTCATTCAGATTCCATACTGCTAGCAGTTTGCAAATTTTTTTCTCTGTATGCCTCATTGAGGGCTGATTGAAGAATCTGGGTTGAAATCAACTATAGTCTTGCTAAATTGGGTCAAATTAGGATTGTTTGTGCTGTTATTCTTTGAAGGACAAGGGATGTATAGAAATGGAACGTAAAATTAGAAAGTAATCTTATTTCGTTAATAATTCAGGAGCAGTGGCTATGTCCATTATCAATCCTCTATGGAAAGGACCCAGATCCTTTAAAGTAACAAATACTTGAAGGGTGTGCCCCATCATCTGTGATATTTTCAGTATATGGGATAATTTCATTGAAATCCTCAGAACCATTTTCTCATGTGACATTTATCATCTTATTTGTTTAGTGTTGCGCTTTCATGATGGAATAGTCAACATCTATGAAGGAAGGGTGTGGCATACTAGAAAATCGACTACTTAATGAAAAAAAAAAAAGTAGGATGGCTCTATGGGCAAAAGTCCTACGTAAGCTCTGTACCACGAACCAAGACCAATGTGTCTGGCACCCAACATACACTAATATCTTATTTTTGTGTGTGTTGTGGTGTTTCTTTTAATACAGGAAACAAGACGGTGAAAGATTATGGAGAACAGGATGTTACATTCGCGATAATAGCATTGAGTATCTTTTAGAACCTGAGAGGAATGAATTACCCTTCCTTTTTTTCCCTTAGGCCGTAACTGATACAACCCAATATATTGATACAAATCCAATTGATCCTGGCGAGCAATCTATATATATTGTCTTTTTTTTGTTTATTTATTTTTATTTCAAAGAAACAAAATCATCAAAAGGATATATCCTCATCAACCATTATATCAAAATTATTAACTAGAGGAAATATCCTCTATGTTTTTTTATTGAAGTATGTTTTTCCTCTACATCCTGAGTATAGTTTTCCTATACATCCTGGTACAGAATATATATATTTATTTTGGTTTGTAATGTCTTCCTTTCTGCGTATTTTGAAAATTAACAATGGTATAGTTATTATTTTTTTCCTTCCAATATTTAGCATTTTGTTTCTTTTTGTGCTTCCTTACAAATGAAGTATACATTGAATTTCTTCACAATATTTTAACAAATTTTTCCAGGTATGAAATGAGTATATAATATAGAGAATTACATACATGGACATGCATGGACTCAGATAGATAACGCCGTATATGATTCTGTCGTAATTAATAATAAAGAACCGGTAACAATTGTCAACAAAGTACAACTGTGCATTCTTAGCTATTTGTTTATTTGGAACTACGTTGAAAAGCTCCATGGATTGCCTGACATCACTTTGGCACTCAAGCCTCAATTAAAATGATATTTGTTTAATTGGCAAGATTTCAGCTTGCAATTTGGACCAATGCAATTTTCCTTTTAAATAAACAAAAATATAGGAAAAAAAAACAAGAAGCAACTTTTGTTAAAATGTTTTTTTCAATCAACTTTTTAAATTCATATGCTTATATGTAATTCCATGACTCTTTATTGTCCTTCTTTTTTACTTAGAAGCATATCATTTTCTTCCATTTGCACTGAATAGAGTTATTACAGTTGGTTTCCTTTTCGCAATTTGTTTTGGGCTCAATATATTTCTGCCATAATCATTCTCCATCCGTGCACCAAAAGGGAAAAAAAGTCCTAGATAAAAAAAACAAAAGCAAAATGGAGTATGACAATACGTGTTCAAGGAAGAACTTCCTGGCAAGATATTGATGTATTTCTGTCTTAATCAGACCCATCGATTCATTCCTTCTAAATCAACCTAGATTTACCATCTGTTATATAATTAAATAACCAAAAAAGCCAGCAACCTAGATACCATCTATTGTACTGACTTTCAGTATGTTAATTTACCAAATGGAAACGATTAAACATTCTTACTATTCCTGTTTTGTAGCTACCGGGGGAGGTAGAGGTGGGATGAGGTACTGCCACAACACTTTGTACCTGTTCGACAACTAAGATTAAAGCATTGCGACTTAAGAATTTAAGCTTTATTAAGGAGTATCTGTTCGGCTGATGAAAGATTAAAAATGAAAGCTTAAATTGAATAAAATATATATGTTGTATGAAAACACCAAATTACCCTTAATATTTTTATTCATGTAATTTGACAATCAAGGCCGGAAAGAGGAGACAGTTTTCTATCCCGTGCCTAGGTTCTTGTGCCAGCTAAAGAAAAGAAACAAATAAAAAATAATAAAAGCTAAAGGATGCTCTAAGGAGCTCACCTTTTGGAGGGTATAATTGTCCGAAATAACAAGCTAAGGAGTCCCTAAGGAGGCTGCTCGGCTAAGGAAGGGTCAGGGTTGGCTTAAGCATTTCAGTTAAGAAAGTGTTTTAATCCAGTCTAAAGAACAACCGTTCGGCTGACTTAAGGAAGATTAAGGCCAAAGGAGCTCTAAGGATGCAGTGCCGAACAGGTACTTTAGCATGAGAAGCGACAGTAGGGGCTCCTCCATGGCTGAATAATTACATTTATTTCAATATGGTAGATATGCGGCAAGGAGGACAGATGGAAGGGATGAGCGATAATGATCGTTAAACTGTAATTGAATATGGTAATGTATGCCAACATACACAACAAAAATGGTTGCGGCGTAGCCGCAACGACGTACCTAGTGGCAGTTTTAAACTACGATACCAGCTAATAGAATAGCAGTTTCAAACTGTGATCATGACAAAAATAGAACTTTTTCAGAAATAGAATTAAATTTTTTTTTAGAGATGGTAAAAAAAATTTCGGTGGAATGGAAATTGAATTATGATTTTTCTATTACTATCTAGTCCGAATCTGCTGCGATTCCGAGATGGATCGCAGGATCCTAAAATCCCGAGATCAACGGTTCTAACTTTTCCGTGCACGGATTTCGGAAACATTCTTGAAAAAATAATTTTCATGCACGCATCTCGAGAAAGACCAACAGTTGACATGGGATCGCAGGGTCCTGTGATTCCCCGACAATCACAGCAGATTACTATCAGCTGGTCGGTTGCTAAATTTTTTTTTTTTTCCACCAAATAGGTGATAAATCATCTTTACAGTATCTCCATTCTATACGTTAGACAGTTGACCGGGTAAAACCCTCTGGCATTGGTTTCTGATTTTGATATATAGGGACTTTCGGGTTAGACAACTATTTTGTGCTTATGCTGAATGCAAGTGGCTATATATAGTCTAAGAAAATGACATCTTTGACCAATTCATTTCTTCTATATGAGTCCATTATTAGGGGTGCCAATGGTACCTTTTTAGTCGTTTACCCGACCCGTATCGTATTCGATAAGGCGGGTATGGGTAAGGTTTTTTTTTCGTTAGCTTATTGGGTATGGGTATGAATAAGAATTTTTTTTCGTTAACCAAATGGGTAAGGGTATGGGTAATGACTATTTCGTACCCGTTACCCTATAGGGTATTATAAAATCTAAATATATATTCAATTCAATTTCCAACCCACCTAAATATGTATTTGTATTTTTGAATTTTCTTTCTTTATAAAAAATAATTTAGTTGAAATTGATTGCACATTCATTTGTATTTTTATTATTAATGTAATTATATATGTGTGAAATGAATGAGTTTTTTATATTTAATTTGTAAAATATAATAAAACTAATTATTATATTAGTAATATCCGTTATTCATCCGCTACCGTTTCGTTACCCGATAATATTAATGGGTAAGGGTAGGGTAGGGTAAGGTCATTTTTTAATGGGTATGGGTAGGGTATGGGTAAAGTCAATTTTAATGGGTATGGGTATGAAAATGCCTCCCCCGACCCGTACCGTACCCATTGACACCCCTATCCATTATAGCAAGAAAAATTATTTTTTTTTATGGTTGACGGCGAAGCTAGTCAATGATAATATATTAGGATAAAGATGCCAAAAAGTGTTTATTTACACGGACTTTGCTAGAAGTCCCAAACCCTCAAATATTTACATTGTTAACTTGAGAAAATAGCCGCTACTAAAGTACAGTAAGCTCCCGCATGGCCTATGCCCGCGCTATACCCATTGTGCCCAGAGAGAAAAATCCATTGTCGTATCATTAATAAGGATCTGCACCGTCTTCCTCTGATTTGAGAAGAGGCGTCTGTTCCTCTCTCTCCAAATAGTCCAAACGCCTGTTGCCCATATTAGGTTCCTTCGCGCATTGTCTCTACCCGGCCTACGTGTCTGCCACACCCTGAGAAGTGACATGCCCGCTGGTACAGCCATGTTGTAGTGCATGAACAATCCTCTCCAAAAGTTGTAGGTGAAATTGCATGACCAGAATAAATGGTCCCTTGTCTCTATATCCCCGAAGTCACAGAAAACACATCCGGGGGGCACCACACAGCCTCGTTTGATCAATACCTGTTGTGTCAGAATTTTGTTTGCCCTAAGCAGCCAAACAAAAATCCTTACCTTTAGCGGGACCTTCATTTTCCATAATTGCTCTTGCGATGCGGACAGCACACCCGTTTGGTGTAGTACCTTGTATGCCGATCCACACGAGAATGACCCCGAGGGGGACCAGCGCCATTGCAGGCCTGCCGACCTGTCCACTGATACCTTGAAGAACGGGACCAGGTTTGCCAGCTCCCTGAGGAAGAAGGATGCTTCTCTGGCACGATGAAGGTGTTCCACCGCGGAGATGTGATGCAATCTATTTAACGTGACCGCCTATAAGCCTTTCGGTTTGGATTCCAAGTTCCATAGCCACTTTGCCAGGAGCGCATCATTTTGACAATTGAGATCGATTACCCCCAAGACCCCATTGGATAGCAGGGCACATACATTTTCCCAATTGACCAGGCAATTAATGCCCTTACACGTGTCCTTGCCTTTCCATAGAAAGTTCCTCCGCATTCTGTCAATGTGGCGCACGACTCCCACCGGGATTTTTAATGCCTGCATGTAATGTAACGGCATGGCTGAGAGTACGGATTTCACCATGATGACCTGGCCGCCGTAGGATAAGAAGGAAGAGGTCCAGCCTTGTAGCATGTTCTGAATTGCGGACAACATTGGTTGGTAATGAATCTTACGTGGTTTAGTGATTGTAAGGGGTAGGCCCAGGTAAGTTAGCGGCAGCTGAGACGGCCGCGCCGAAAGAATTAGCTGAATGTTTTGGGTTAAGCGAGCCGGGATTGCTATGGGGACGAAAGTGCTTTTGTTTGGATTAATCCTGAGGCCAGATAATTTGGAATAAAGTTGAAGAACATGCGAAATGACCTTGAGGGTGGTAGGGTGCGCTTCGGAAATGATTATAGTGTCATCCGCAAATTGGATCGTTTCCGGTGGCATGAAGGCGTGGGGGTGCATTTGTGGCTCGGAATACCTGAGAAATCTATTCAAAGAGTCGGCCACCAGGATAAATAGCACCGGGGAAAGTGGGTCTCCTTATCTCAAACCCTGTTTGTGTGTGAAGGTTCTTGTTAGGTTTCCGTTTACCTCGATTGAGGACGTGGAGGAGCGGAGGATGTTTAGCACCGCCGAGATCCATTTTGGTGGGAATCCCCTTTCAATTAGCAGATTAACCAGGAAGCACCAATTTACCGTGTCAAATGCCTTTCCGAAATCGACTTTGTACAAAATGGCTGGTAGCTTCTGTTTTGAGCAAAATGCCAGAAATTCCCGGGCCGTCGCAAAGGATTCCATGAGTGATCTGCCTTTGACAAACGCTGTTTGGTTTGGTAAGATGAGCTGTGGTAGGTGTGATTGTAATCTGGAATCCATGACTTTGGGGATAATCTTGGCTATCGTGTTTATGACACTGATCGGCCTGAAGTTTGAGATGCGCTCCGAATTGGTGATTTTCGGTAGGAGTGTCATGGTCGCTTTGTTTATGCATTTGATTGAGGCCGCATGTTCTACGAATTCCTGGACAAATTGGACTACATCCGACCGTATTATTGGCCAGAAACTTTGATAGAATTCTGCCGGGAATCCGTCCGGCCCACTGGCCTTCCCCTTTGGCATATCATTTATTGCCTGGAGAACTTCAGTTTCGGTGATAGGATCATCGAGGTTTTGGAGTTCGTCTGAGAGGGCCGGGCCCACCTTTCCCCGCAGGTCGAAAGGTCTCTGCATTTGATCTCTCTGGCCCAATGTGCGTTTGAAATGACTGCGGAGGTAATTCGGTAGCTGCAGTGCAGTTATCGATGGGCCATCGGTTGATTCGCTGGACAGTTTTAAAATAGAGTTTGCATTCTTCCTACTGTTTGCCACCGCGTGAAAGAATTTTGTGTTTTTGTCTCCCAATTTTAACCAGTGGCAGCCGGAACACTGCCTCCATTTCTTTTCCTTGTCTGCGGATAGAGCGAAGATGTGTTCTTTCAGGCGTACTCGAAGTCAAAACTCGACCGTGCTGAGTTGTCGCCTTTCCTCTGTCCTATCTAGTCGCTGTAGTACCCATTTGGATTTGGATATGTATGTTTCCCTTTTCTGAAATTTTTGTTGAGCCCATAGCTTTAGCTCATTCTGCACTGCACGAATCTTTTTTTGGATCCTGAATGTTGGATGTGTAGCGGTGACCGAGTCCCACGCTCATGCGACAATCCCCCGGACCTCCTCATATTTGAGCCAAAATACTTCAAAGCGGAACCTTCTTATCGGTGGGTTCGTGTGTGGAGTTATGGAGAGCCTGAGGGGTACATGGTCAGAGGCGGTTGTCGGTAGATCCGTGAGATTGAAGGAGGCTCCCAAATTGTTCCAATGCGTGGACAGAAGAGCCCTATCCAATTTACTGAAGGTCGGATTCGATCTTCCGTTTGACCAGGTGTAGGTTCAGCCCTGGAGCGGTACCTCGGATAGGCCCGTCACATCGATGAAAGAGTTGAAAGCCGGCATGGTTCCCAATGTTCTCAAGTCCGCCGTTGTCTCGTCCACAGAGCGGAACATGTTAAAATCACCTAGTAATATCCATGGCAAATTGTTAATTGTTCGGATGTGGGTTAGTTCAGTCAAAAAGATACATTTGTTGTTATCTTCCTGGGGCCCATACACTGCCGTGCACATAAAAGTTAAATCAACTCTCTTAATCACCACTGTGACAGAATAAATTAAAACGAAGGAATCAATCAGGGTGAATATTCTACTCCATGCGAGTAATATTCCTCCTCTGGTTCCTTCCGCATTTAGAGCCGCAAATTGTTTAAATTTTGATGGGCACACATGCCTCACATTAAAAATTGAACAATCGCTCCATTTAGTCTCTTGGAAACATATAAGGTCCGGATTGTTATCAATAACGAGATCCTTAATCACCGCACATTTGTTTATGTTGCCCAAACCTCTGACATTCCAATTCAGAATTGACAACGACAATTTAATTGCATTAAACATAATTAACGGGTAGTGCACAAAAATCACTTGGTTAGTGTTACAACCTCAAAAAGGGACCACAAACACCTAAGCAAGGAGTAAGACCACCCTTAACCTACACCCTTCTAATTGCCCGCACCCCCCGAATCCTCCTCATCGGAGAGATCATCGGTACTGTCAAAGTCTAGGCCTCCTAAGACCGACTCTTCATAGTCATCTTCCATGGGGTCATCGTGCACCGGCGCTTCTATGTTGGCTGGTTGGGTGAGGGTCGGGTCCAGAGCCCGAGTGCCTTCGCAGCTTTGACCATGCTGTCCGCCCACAATTCCACAGTACCCCTCAATTTTGTCAGCCATTTCTTACACCAGCGGGTTGCAATCCAACGAGGCCTCGCTCAATGCCAGAAGGATTTCGGCATGCCTGGACGGGTCGGTGATCTTGGCCGAGGTTCCCTCCTTGGCCGTGGTACGGTTTCTTTTCTGTCCTAAGGAGTAGTGTTTAGTGGGACCTTTTTTTGATAGACGCGCACTTCTGCGAAGCTACCGCGGCCCTGTACCAACCGGCAGGGAGGGATCCTCATCCATGTTGGTACCTTGTTGGGCGTCATTAGCGAGAAATATTATTGACTGGTGCAAGTGGTCAAGCCATGTGGAAAGTGGTCATCTGGGTGGGTCCTAGATGGAAGTGGGGGGGAACAAATTGATTTAATAAATTTCCCGAAGACCACCTAATTTGCTTCCAAGTCCAGCAGTCCGCATCTTCTGCATTAACTCAAAAGAGATCTTTTGAGTTTAATGTATCTCGGACGTCTGATCAGGATGGGAACCAATTCGGCCTTTTAATATTAGTGCGGATCTCAATCGAACGGTCCAGATCTATTAACGTATGTTCAGTTAATGCAGAGGATACAAATTCCAAGTCCAGTGCACCCCATTTATTTATTTTTTGAGAAAAGCACCCCATTTATTTTATCTTCTGCATTTAGTCCATTCACATCTTCTAGTCAAAAGTAGAAAGCCACCTACCACCTTCTTCTAAAAGAATTTTTTTAGAATAACTGGATCGGATTGTTCTTTTAACTTTGCACGAATATCAAATCCCAATAATACTACCTCCAGTGCTAGCCTGAATCGTCCGAATCTCAAAGCGGCTAAGAATAAATCTCAAACCGGAAAGTGAAGGAAATCTTTTACATATATTGGAGAGGATACTTGTTCCCACCTTGTTGACATGAATAGAAATGGATATTGCCATTTTCTAATAAAGAGTGTACCTAATTTACGAGATGACAAGATGAGACGGCAATACAGTTTGTTAAGAAAAAAAGTTTTAAAATTATAGCTACTTAAAGGTTGAGGTTCGTGTTTCTTTCACGACTTTGCAGTCTATGTGAATATTTTTTTTTCAAAAAAAATTTGCATCTAATTTACTAGAAGTTGAAAATCAGTGGATCAAATAGATATTGATTCTTCTAGTGCACAGGGCGAACCGACTTTTTTAGTAAAAGAAAAAAGTGATTCTTTTTTAAAACAAGTATATTTTCAAAAAAATATCGATTTAAATAAATAACGGAAATTTTGTTCCTGTCCAGTGGACATATAATAGACATCTCCGTCCACCATTTGTAGCGACCCGATATTAATTTTGGATCCGGACGTGAATATTCAGCTACCATTGTAAGCTGATAAACGGGAATGAAATTCCTGTTTTTTATAAAATAATAAAAAAAAATCGGGGCGAAGCGGTTGAAGTATTTTTTTTTTTTAAACTTGGAAGCGACTTCCAAGGTGAACGGTTGAAGTATTGAAAGCAACTATTTCGGAATGGAGAAAAAAGATTCGCATGGCTCAAAATTTGCCATCACCTAAATCTCACCTACCGATTAAGCTGGCCTTATATAATACGTTAAATTGGTCAAAAGATATTATTTTTGATAATGTAGGCAATAAATATATAAAATAAATATTAATTCGTTAATTCTATTACTGTGTTCTTCAGGCGCAACATTTCAGAGCACGTCTCCTCTCTAATCTATTATATATATATAATCCGTGTCGCGGAGCTATCACTACTACAAAAATATACATTGTACACTGCACACTGTACACGGATTTGGCAATTTTATATAAGAACCGTGTACCAAATATGATTTTTTAAGATCTGAACGATTTCTACACGGCTAATTAGTTAATAATCAGTGTAGAATTATTACAGAGAGCTACACGGTTTATTAGAAACCACAAATCCGTGTGTAAAGAGGTCCTTGTGCAAGTTATTGAGAGAGCTACACGGATTTTTGTTAAATATCCGTGTAGGAATATATACACGGATTTTTGATAATATATCCGTGTAGAAATGGAAGCTTTGTACACGGATTAATAATTAAATAGCCGTGTATGGTTTAGTGGAGAGCTACACGGATTAATAAGTAAATATCCGTGTATAAAAGTGTAGGGTTTTAATATCTTCTCCTTCCAGCGCCGTTTTGATCAAGTCTTTTATATATGCACCTCTGTACATCTCTCTGAACTGAGCTTTTTCCTATCAGATTTCTGCGAATTGAGGCCAGCAGCTGAGATCTGAGATCTTTGAAGTTTGTATTTTCTCCTCTCCATCTTTCTAAGGTTAGTAATATGTATTTAAATCATTTTCTTCCTCTAATTTTCTGTTATTTATGCTTATTTAGGTCATTTCATGCATGCTTGATTTCTTAATTTTAGATGTAATTAATTAGTGTATTGTTGTCCAATAACCGACCTATAGATGCTTTTAGGTCCATGCCCGTTCAAAATTAATCCAATAGGGATTAATTTTGGATAGTCCCCGTTTTGGGACTGCTCTTTGAATATTATGTCTCATTTAGGATGTGAACACATATTAGCGGAATTTAATTAGTATTTGAGGAAAGTTCAACAGTATTTTCTCTTATTGCTCCTACGAGTATGTGGTCGTACGCATACTTGGGGAGTTAAGGAGAAATGCTGCCGAATTTTTCTCAACTACTAATTAAATCTCGCTAATATGTGTTCACATATGAGACATAATATTCAAAGAGTGGGTTAGGATTGTAAACCGGTCCTTTGTAAGCCCAAAATTTTGTTACAATGGAGAATGTTGACCATGCATGATTAATTGATCAAATTGTTTTTTTAATTTAATTTACAGATGGATCGAAGTTGGATGTATGAAATGCGACGTGACAGTGAAGAATATTTGGTTCGCGTTGATGAGTTTATAAAATTTGCTGAGAGTTATAGAGTGAAGAAAAAAGAAGAAGACATTTTGTGTCCTTGTAAAGATTGTAAAAATTTATTAAGATTTTTGGACATCGAAGAAATTAGAGCTCATTTGATTTGTCGGGGATTTAAGAAGAGATATACATGTTGGTTCATGCATGGTGAGAAATTTGGGGAAAGTAGTGCCAGTAAAGATTGTAATCGTGAATTGAATGATGAGAATGTTGGAATTTCTGATAATTTTGAACTTGATTGGAACGAGGATTATGAGAGTGTCGAAGATTCTGATAATGTCGAACCCGGAAACGACGATGGTGAGATGGAGATGAATTTTGATGAAAATGTAGAACACGAGTTTACTGAAAATTTTGAGGAAATGTTACGTGATGTGGAAGATGAAATTAGTGTTAAAAATTATGATAAATTTCAAAATTTGTCTAATGAATCCAAGAAGCCGTTGTATCCCGGGTGTACTAAATTTACAAAACTGTCAGCTGTGTTGAAATTATTAAATTTAAAAGCAGACAATGGTTGGAGCAATAAGAGTTTCACGTCCTTATTACAACTTTTACGAGAAATGCTCCCAGATAACAACGAGTTACCCGGTACAATATATCAGGCAAAGAAGTTGATATGCCCAATGGGGTTGAAGATCGAAAGAATACATGCATGTCCGAATGACTGTGTATTGTATCGTAACGAGTACGAGGCCATGCATGTATGTCCTAAATGCGGTGTTTCACGGTATAAACGTAAGAACCAGGACACTGATGATTGTAACGAGGACACAACTGGCCGGCCTCCTGCTAAGGTGTTGTGGTATTTGCCGATAATACCGAGATTCAAATGGTTGTTTGCGAATCCCAAAGATGCAAAATTATTGCGCTGGCACGAAGAAGAGCGCAAAAATGACAGTAAACTAAGGCATCCGGCTGATTCTCCTCAATGGAGAAACATTGACAGACATTTCAAAGAATTTGGTTCTGAAATGAGGAACCTTAGGATTGTGGTGAGCTCAGATGGAATGAGTCCGTTTGGAAGCATGAGCAGTCGGCACAGTACTTGGCCAGTTCTTTTATGCATCTACAATCTTCCTCCTTAGTTGTGCATGAAACGCAAATATATAATGATGTCATTACTAATCCAAGGACCCAGACAACCCGGAAATGACATAGATGTATATCTTGCACCATTAATCGAGGACCTCCAAAAATTGTGGCGTGATGGCGTCCCGGTCTGGGATGCGTACTGCAAAGAGGTCTTTCAATTGCGGGCCATGGTGTTTTGCACCGTAAATGATTTCCCCGCGTACGGGAATTTGTCGGGTTACACTTGTAAAGGAGTGATCAGAGTCAAAATAATGATGATTTACGTAGGGTTTTGGCTTAGGTTTTACATATTTTCTCACACTTATGTTTAATTTATTAGAGAAAAAGGCTACTGTCACCCTTCTTTATGTTTTATTGTAGAAAACAGGTTTTGGGACTATTTTACACCAAATGGAGCTAGAATCGGGTCAATCGGATCAGCGACGCTCATCGACTAAGTCCCTGTTACGGCCAGTATTGACCAATACGGACCAGGCCTAGCACAGACCAGAAGATAGCGCTGGAAGCATTTAAATCCTAACTGCCAAGGTCCTAATACGGACCGTATCACCTGATACGGCCCGTATCCGAAGGCATCTCTTGGGGAATAACTGCCGACAGCTGTTTCCAGATTGATTTCTTAGCCTCCAATCAACCTCTACACGTCCCTACACTCCTATATAAGGCCCCTGGGCAGAAGAATAGATCATCTTTGTAATTAGGGTTAGATTTGATTAAAGAGAGAAGAGAGGAGTGATTGTAACCATGCCGTTCCGCGGCTAAGTTCCTTTTCTTAGGGCTAGGCAGTAAACCTTGTTACTCTTGATGTTTTGATATATATATTTCTGTTGATTATGGTTTCTTGTTGTTGTATCGAATATGCTTTTGTGATTTATTATCTCTTCATCTAATTTCAATGATCTAGTTTGAATTCATTAGGGTAGTGACAGTGCTTTAATGACAATAGAAACTATTTGGATGAGTTAGCCTCGTTGAGATCTATTAGGTTTATGTGAAGAAAACCTTCGCGGGGAAACCATAAACCATAACAACAAAACGCATGACCAAATTCCATCATTTGCGTAAGGTAAATCGCAGTGATCTGTGTAGTAATTTGGGAGATAAGAGACCCGATAGTTGCGTAAGGTAAATCGCATTGTCCTGAGTAGAGTCTCGATGAAAGATCTGTCATCCTAGCGTAACATAAATCGCAGTGACCTTTGTAGTTATCTTTCATAAAACAACAACAGAAAATCAGACGCAACAGGAATATATTGTCAAGGCGGATTGAGTGGCAATGGTGTGCCGAAACCCTAGGAATTCTCATCTCTATCTTTATTTTAATTACTTTTAATTGCTTCCTAATTTACATTGATCAAAACAACATCTCTAAACTTTCAGATTTCGTCTAGCCTTTCGAAAGGTTGTGATTCGATCGCTCAAAACATTGAACCAATATTCCTTGTGGATCGACCTCGTATATACTACTGGATAGGATTGTGCGCTTGCAGTCCGAACCGATAGCATTTCCGAGTTTATAAATATTAAAAGAAACATTGCTCTCTTTTGAGTGATCAAGGAGCAAAAGCGTGCCCGATCTGTGAAGATGACACGCAGGTGCTGAGGTTGAAAAATTGTCAAAAGAATGTATTCACGGGGCATCGTAGGTTTCTTCCTATTAATCACCCATATCGTAAGAAGAAAATGGCATTCAATGGGAAAATTGAGCTTGGAGTGGCTCGTCATCCATTAGACGGGGAGAGTGTCTTCAAACGGGTAAAAAACATTGATGTTGTTTTTGGAAAATGCGCCAAAGCACCACCGAAGAATATTTGGAAAAAGAGGTCCATATTTTGGGAGCTACCGTACTGGAAGCATTTAGAAGTGAGGCATTGCCTAGATGTCATGCATGTTGAAAAAAATGTCTGCGACAGTTTAATTGGTTTATTATTGAACATTCCGGGGAAGACTAAAGATGGGATTAAAGTGAGAAAAGACATGGTAGAGATGGGAATACGACCCGAGCTCGCACCGCAGGAGAAAGGGAAGCACACATACCTACCCCCCGCACTGTGCACAATGTCAAAGAAAGAGAAAACAAGCTTCTGTGAATGCATCAATGGTATAAAAGTCCCATCAGGGTATTCTTCAAATATTAAGAAGCTGGTGTCGATGAAGGACCTGAAGTTGCTTGGTATGAAATCCCACGACTGTCATGTTTTAATGACACATATAATTCCCGTTGCAATTCGGGGAATTTTACCAAAGCACGTTCGTCAAACCATTACGAAGCTTTGTTCTTTCTTCAATGCAATAAATTCCAAAGTGATAGACCCTCTAAAATTGGACTCTTTGCAAAAGGAGGTCGTCGTTACTCTTTGCCAACTTGAGATGTATTTTCCGCCATCTTTTTTCGATGTTATGGTTCACCTTGTTGTTCATCTTGTGAGATAAATTAAGATTTGTGGTCCCGTGTTCCTTCGGTATATGTATCCATTCGAGAGATACATGGGCATCTTGAAAAAATACGTAAGGAACCGACATCGACCCGAAGGTAGCATTATAGAAGGATATTCCACGGAGGAGGTGATTGATTTTTACACCAACTACTTGACCGGTGTGGATCCTATTGGCGTTCCAAAATCTCGATACGAGGGAAGGCTCCAAGGAGTCGGGACAATTGGGTTGAGAGCCGTAGTTGCTGATCTAAATGAACTACAAAAGGCACATTTTATTGTACTACAGCACATGACAGATGTTGCTCCCTATATAGATGAGCACATGACAATCCTTCAACAACAAAACTACACGAGAAGTCAGAAGTGGCTTACTAACGAGCATAATCGTTCTTTTATAGGATGGCTAAAAGAAAGAGTGAAGTCACACCCCGTACCTGAAATTGTTAAACTGCTTGGCGAAGGACCCCAAATTGTTGTTAGAACATTCCAAGGATACGAGATTAACGGATATACATTTTACACTAAATCCCAGAGTGACAAGAGCACGATGCAAAACAGTGGGGTGACGTTGGTGGTGACCTCTCAAGAATTCAGTAGCTCCGGAGATGGCCTGGCTGTAATAGCATCAAAGTCATATTATGGAGTTATTGAAGAAATTTGGGAGCTCATTTACAGTCCTCACCTGAGCATTCCCGTGTTTCGGTGTCAATGGGTCGAAGACCGAGGTGTTAAAGTTGATAACGACGGGTTCACACTCGTTGATTTTAACAGGGTTGGGCATGTTAATGATCCGTTTATACTCGCCAAGCAAGCCACTCAAGTCTTTTATGCCACTGACCCGAGTGATGATAGGTTGAGCGTCGTCCTATCCGGAAAAAGAAGGATTGTCGGGGTAGAAAATGTCGTCGATGAAGAAGAGTACGACCAGTTTGACGAAGTACCTCCATTTTGTACCGATGTGCAAACTGAGGTAGAAACACTTGAAGGGGTAGACGAAGCTGACTACATGCGGTCCGACCACAATGAAGGATTATGGGCCGAGGGTACTGTTCAAATAGTGGAAAAAAAGAGAAAAAGGAAAAAAAAGGTTTATGTATAAATTTTATTTTGTTTAAAACCGTGTAGCTTTTAATATTACAACTTTGGCTTATAATATATCAAATAAAAAAGGAAAAAAAGAGTGAAAAAAAAAGAGAAAAATCCAAAAAAAGGTTTATGTATAATATTTATTTTGTTTAAAACCGTGTAGCTTATAATATTTCATTTAAATATTTAAGTATTAAAAATTTAAATAAAAAAATTTTGTAAGAAAAATATCAAATATTAGGTTCCTCTAGTTCAAGACGGATATCAAATTTTTTTTAGAGGTAACAATATTAGTTTTCAAAATTTTCAAAAATTAGTCCAAAAATTAGTATTAGTTATCAAAATATTAGTTAAAACATTTATTAATAAAAATAAAATATAAAATATCAGTATTAGATTTTAATATTTTAGTAATATAAAATTTTTAAATATTAGAAATATACAATTTTAGAAATATACAATTTAGTTAATTTATTATCTCTCTAGAAATATATAAAATATCAGTATAAGTTTTTAAATATTAGAAATATACAATTTTAGTTAATTTATTACCTCTCTAGAAATATAAAAAGCCAATTTAATTTTTTTGAACTTTCGTACACGGACTATTAGCTAATAAACCGTGTCTAAACAATATTTGCACACGGATTGTTACGTACAACCGTGTAGAAATTGAAGAGAGCTACACGGACATTTAGTTAAAAGTCCGTGTAGAAATAGATTTGCACACGGACTTTTAACAAATGTCCGTGTAGAAAGACATTTGCACACGGTCGTTCAGTTAAAAGTCCGTGTATAATGAGGAAAACATAATTATTTCAAAAGCCTTCTCTGCCAAATTTTTCATAAGTTCGAAAACCCTCCCAGAACCGGTTGAGTTCCAAAAACCTCCAAAAGCCTCTGAGCACTTCACCGCCTCGCCCGCCTCGCCCGCCTCATCGCCTCACCGCCTCACTGCCTCCCCCGCTTCACCACCTCGCCCGCCTCACCGCCTCGGAAAATTAGGGTCTCTCTCTCTCTGTGGTTAGCGTCTCTCTCTATCTCGTTATTTTGCAATAGGGGTTTTCTGTGACTTGCGGCCTTCGTGCCTTATGTGGTTTTGTCTTGTCTCAGAAAAATGCGGGTTACTTGCGGCCTTCGTGCCTTATGTGGTTTTGTTTTGTCTTTTGGGCTTGTTTCTGTTGCTGTGGTGCTTTACCAGTACTGGGGGAGGGGCTGCTGTGTTGTTGTTGCCTTATACTCTCGGGTTGCTTGTTTGGTTGCTTTTAATTTTAAGGTGTAAGGTGTAGTATAGAGATATAAGTTGTAAGGTGTAAGGTGTAGTATAGAGATATAATTTTATGGTGTAAGGTGTAGTATAGAGGTGTAAGGTGTAGTTTTAATATCATTTTTTATCATTTCTGTAAGGTGTAGTATAGAGATATAAGTTTGGTTGCTTTTAATTTTAACTAAAAATATTTAATATTTAGGGTTTAGGGTAAACCGACATGATTCTTTTAAAATATTGATTGATTTAGGGATTATGATATAGGGTTTTGGTTGTCAATTTGCTCTCATTCTAGAGATTTTTCGACTCAACTATTTGCATTCTCTTTTTACACAATTGTGATTTGATCTTTAATTTCTTGCAGAACCATGTCGGTTGAGGATGAGTATGTAGATATGATGGCAGAAGAGGAGCAGCAAGCTACTGCCTCATCAGAAAGAAAGAAAAGAGGGCCGACAATGTGCACGGGCACGTCCGAGCAGAAGCAGTTGGAAATCTGGTTCACGGAAGACGGGCGTGCGCAGGGTGAAAAACGGATCAAATACTCAAATTGGTGTACGAGTTTGGTGAGGCAAAAAGCGAGTATCCTTGTAGAGAGATGGGATCATTTTACGGACGAGGAGAAGGATGAGTGGTGGAACATGGTGAAGGTAAAGTGCCTAACAACTCGTTGCTTTATTTTCACTGATGTATCTATACTTGAATACACTAAATTTTGGTGTCAAACAGGCACAGTGGAACATCCCGAACGACGTTCCAAAGGTTAAGACTCTGAGGATAATGAATGAGGGCTGGAAGCAATTCAAGAGCACGTTGAAGACGGTGTGGATGGAGAAAGGGAGAAATCCGGTAAGCCACTACAAATGGCTAAAACAAGAGGACTGGGAGGCGTTTGTTGCTTTGAAGTCGACCGAAGAGTTCTGGGTATCTAACTTGTGCCAAATTTATGCTTATTATTTCTCGATATGTACTTATCTTTCTAAAATTAACTGATTGTTGCATTGTTTCTGTGAAGGCAAAAAGTGATGAAGGCAGGAGGCTCGTTGCCTTGAACAAGTATCCACACCATCTAGGGTCAGCTGGTTACGAGGGTAAGAAGGCAGAATGGAGGAAAATACTGGACCAAAATAAGGATTCTGACTCACCCGTGGTTAGGATCCAAAATCCTAGGGGCCAAGATTGGTTCATGGGTAGATCCGAGGTAACCGCTGACAGGAGGATAGTACTCCCAAAGGATTTGCAACCCGTGGCTCAAAGAATGGTAAGAGTCCTTTGTTATTACTTTGTGACACTCATGTACAAAATTATAACTCCGAAGGTACATCACTTGATCTTTTGCTATAACTAATTCTTCTACTTGAACAGTTGGAGGTGGAGGAGGAGGTCAGCTCGGGTGCCCGGAGTGTCGAAAGATAAAATGATTCATTGGCCGCAGCGCTCGAGAATCCAGAACACCCGGGTCGAGTAAGGGGTGTAGGAGCCTATAGGGGCTGGAAGGAGGTGTTCCGAGTGGAGGGACAGAAACCTCGAAGAAAATCTCGTGCCAAGGTAAACAAAGACGAGATAGTTGCGCAGATACGCGCGGAGGTGAGCAAAGAGTACGACGCAAGGTTTGCTGAGATGGAATCAAGGTTGTTGAGCCAAATTAGATCAGCAACTACGCAGCCATCCGAGCCACCACCTCCCATTTCGCTGGGAATTCGGCGAAGTAGTCAAGCATCCGGCACGTGGGCCTTAGACGATTTGGATAATCTCAAGGTAATCAATACTTGTTCATAATATAAAGGTAATTAAAACCTGTTTGTAACCTTGTTAGACAATATCGCACCATCTAAATAAACAACTTTCTGATAATTGCAGGACCCCAGAGCATGCGACCTCGTCCTGTGGCCTGATAGTGTTCCTCTGACCGTTGCTAAGGGTGTTGTACATCCAGGAGCAAAAAATGTACACTTTGGTAAGCTAAGGCCCGACCATGCATGCGTGCAGATTGAGTTAGTCGTGGATGGATGGCAGCGCGTACCCCTTCCTGTCCCTACCGACGACATGCTTGTGCTTGATGAGGCACGGATGTCATTTGTCCAATGGCCCAAGAGTCAGATTATTTTGGATCAGGTAATCCATAAAAAAATTCATTTATTTTGTTACATTCAAATCATTCTTTTTGAAATACTTGAATAATCCATTTATAATTTGATACAGACACGAGGAGATGATGTCACCGGTACGTCAGGAGGTGGCTTGCGACGTCAGGGCTGACGCGCCACAATCACCGCCCCGTCCTATGGTCACCGGAGAAGAATACAGCCGTTGGCCCAGTGATTTGCGCGTTCTCCACGACCACTTGATGACGGCGCCCGAAGGCATGCAGGATATCATCATCCCTGTCCCACCTGGGATGTTTCTACACGAAGGCAGGGATCTCCTGCTGTCGTTCAAAGACTTCAAGGACCTCTTCCACCACTCGTCATCCGACAAATGGCTCGATGTGTCATTCATCACCATTTTCCTCATGTTAGCGATCAAATATTATTTTCATTATTGTATAGAACTCAAATATATATTCTAATTTCAATATGATGAGTTTTCAGGAAGCTAGTCCGAAACTGCGATGAGATGGTTGAAAAGAAGAACTTGTGCATATTTCTGGACCCCGAGAAAGTGAGTTCTACGGCAGTGACATGTTACTCGGATATGGCTATCGAGTACATGTGTTCTGCGATGCATCGTGCTAAGGCGGAGGAGAAGAAATTCATTCTCATGCCATACCACCAGAGGTTAGTTCTAATCTTAACTTATTTGTTGTTTATATTTTAATTAAAGAATTGTATAAAGGAAATAAAAGTTAAACATAAAAAAATGAAATCACACCATCAACCATAGCAAACACTTGTGTCACTATTATATGTTAAAGTACTATAATTCTTCTCCTCGATTCCACAGCAAACATTGGTGTTCGATTCTCATTGTGCCGTACCTAAATGTGGGCATAATTGTTGATTCTTGTAAGCCCAAAGGAAGGATCGCGCTTGACAAGTGCAAAGTTATCTTCCCTTTTGTGAATAAGTAAGCAATAATAATTCACTAGGTTTGAATTTCTTTCAATCATATCAAATTATAAAATTGCTAATTACATTCACTCAATTTTGTAAGGGCTTTTGCGAAATATATTAAAGAGGGAGGATCAGATAGCACGGGGACGCGCAAGAAATCTAAGTTGAATTGGAAGTGGATGTTGGTGAGCACACTTTATGAGTTAGTAATTTCATATCTTGTTCAAAAAATTATTGTCATTCTAACAAAGGCCGCTAAATGTAAATTTCAGAGCCCGCAACAGTTGGAGAGTTGGGAATGCGCTTATTACACGATGATATTCATGTTTGACTTTGTCGAAAGAATACAATTCCTATTCCCAAAAGCGGTATGTACTTCATATTAATTGTTCCTATATAATAAGCAATTGATATCTACCTTTTCTGAAATACTAACTATTATCAAATTATAATTGTAGAATGTGACAAAGCAACCGCATTACACCGAGGATCAGATCGACGATGTGCGGTGCATGTGGGCAAGATGGTTTACCATGGAATTTTGTAATCCTCGATATGGATTTGCATAGAGTTGTATAAAATATTGTATAATTTAGTATATGAATTTCTTGCTAATTAATCTGTTTCGGATCATTTTATTGCTATATGAATTTTGTATAATTCTGTTGCAAAAAACTGGCTAGCAAAGCTGGAGGCTAGCCCAAAAACAAAATATACAAAAAAAAATGAGATTAGCTATTTATACACGGATATTTAACAATTGTCCGTGTATGATAGAAAAAACCAAAAAAAAATTAGCTATTTAACACGGATATTTAACAAATGCCCGTGTATGATAGCTAAGAGAGCTACACGGACATTTAATACAAATCCGTGTACAAAGAGTAATCATACACGGATTATTTATAAATTGTCCGTGTATGATAGCAATGCTGGAGGCGAAATTCAAAAAAGATTAGCTATTTATACACAGATATTTACCAAACGTCCGTGTATGATAGCTAAAAGAGCTACACGGTCTTTTAATACAAAACCGTGTAGAAAGAGTAATAATACACGGTTAATTAGGGAATATCCGTGTAGCTCGGTAACTTGGAGAGCGACACCGGCAGGTCTTTGTACACGGCGGTTTACAAAGTAATCCGTGTAGAAATCATTATAATCACACACGGTTTAATATCCGTGTGTAGTTTCTGACCTATTCATACACCCTGGCTTTAAACACGGCAGCAAATCCGTGTAGCTCTTCCATTAATGTCCGTGTGCAATCTCTTTTTCTGTAGTAGTGTATAGTACTGCAACAGTGATATCTACAGAGCCTACGACAAGCGGGTCCCAAATAGCAAATATAAATGGTAAGATTGGCAGTTGGGCCCCATTTTCAGCAGAACGAATCCCGTTGCTTCCTTTCTTTTCTTCTCTCTTGAACCTTCGTTTCTTTGTTTTCTCCAGAAATATCTTCTTTGCTCTTTCTTTCTTCTGCTCATTCCTTTCAGCGGCGATCAGGGGATCGAGTTCAAAAAGTCGGATCTGGACTGTCTGATCCGTTGCCTCCACTTAGTTTCTTCTTCAACGAACTGCGTTTCATTTTTCTGTGGAGGTGCCTTCTTTTCCGACTATTGTTCCTGTTCTACGGTGAGGTACTTTCTTCTTCAATTTCTTTTCTAAACCGATTTCACTCTTCACCCGATTTATTTCCTCTTCCGATTTAGGGTTTGCCTCATTTTTGTCAGAAATAGGAAGCTACAACCAAATTTCTCCTCCTTTCAAGGCATGCACCCATGTGACAAAAGGAGAATAATAACCGAGTATTCTGCTTTTCTCCCCGGGATTTATTTTTCTCAGGATGTATATCGATATTCTTTATATTGTATTTTTGAAACAATCATTTTCCGAGTAAGGATGAAATTTATATGTATCATTGATAAGTTGTCATGTCCGATTATTCATTTTACAGATAGAAAATGATGAAGATATTCATTTTACAGATAGAAAATGATGAAGATGTATACTGAAAATCTGATTCAAGAGAGTCAGATGAGCAGGTTGCTGTTAGAGGAATCACATTCTTGAAATGGTATTGGTTTGTTTTTCTAATTTCATTTCATTCTTTTTAATTTAAACTTGTCATTAGTGAACTAACATCTATTCTTTTTCGTATTTCCATTGAATTTTATCTGGTTATTGTATTTTTACTTTTATTGACGTTTTATTTTAATTCTCTTAAATTTTCAAATAATGTTAAAAGCTTGTATGCTTAATTGTGCACCCAGAGTCTCATATATAAGTAATGTCAATTTTGTCAAGTTGGCTATGGAGTAGGAAGGAAAAATAGATAGCAATAGTAACCCATAGTGGATTCCAGTTACGGGCATCACCCATGTTTAGCCGTAAGTGCACTGCTCATACAAATCACATGTCATGGTGCATAAAAATATAATATTGATTGTATGGGTGGTTTACATATACTGGACATGGGCGTTTTACCAGTATATCAGATAATGTTATAAATATCTTAAATTTTATGTATATGTAACTAGCCTTGAATCTGCTATTTTTACCCTTATGTTTTAAGCAGATAAAAAATTTAAAATCCCTCAATATACCAATATTTGTTTTTTTTTTTGCTTAATGATTAAGCTGCCAATATGACAGTGTAATGTATTTTGAATTACTGCTTGCATACATATAGTTTTGGTACCTAATAGATTATATCATTGTGCAATACTATTGTACCCAAACACATAATCATATCAAGATGCATACACTTATACGGCATAGTCCTGCTATGTGTATTTACCAAATTTACACACAGAAAATGAATATTGTACTCTTTTAAATTTCCCTTTATTGCCTTAAATCAATTAATCAGGATATTATCCTTATAAATGAAAATTGATACTGTAGTCCCTCTTCAAAAGTATAATGTTCCAATCATTTTATTGATGATACTCTCTTGACCCTTTTCAAATTTTAGGCCTAATTAATAAAAACTGTCGTCTCTTCTACAGTGACTTTCTCGACTAAAGCTTGATCAACCCTCATCTAGCACCTTTATTGGACTCAACTGTCACATACAAATGTTTCACTTTGACAAATTTCAAAGGTAATCGGAATACTATTCCTTATTTCAAGTAGAATACTTTAGTAATTCATTATTATCTTATTTGTTCTTCTATTTTTCCAATTTGAGAAAACTATCAATTGTAATGGTTCACACACTTGCAACTGATGAACAAACTCAATTGAGTAATATCTAGATGCTAAAATTTGGTGTCAGAGTTCTTTTAGTTTTCACAGAAATTGAATATTACTTTACTAACTTAGATTTCCAATAGGGATTCAGTCAAATATGATACTTGAGTTGCATCAGTTTGGTACCTATATTTCTTGATATCTATTTCGACTCTAACAACACTCAGTTTTATATTGGGGCTGCTCAATAAGTTCTGACATTTCATAAAGATTTCTCTGTAAATTTTAGGGCCTTGATTCAATTCTAGCATATTTGTGATTCAATTAGTTCTGGTCTTATTTAGAGTCAATTTCATAATTTTGATACCATTTAGCTGTATTTTGCATGGTTGCAACGTTCCAGTTCCATTTCAGATCTGAAGAGATGGAGGGCTGGACAGAACATTAAACAAGTCTCAGGAATTCAGATCCTCTGTTGCGCTGCACGTGCAGCCTAGAGTCGGATGTATCATATTTGATCAAGATTCGTGTTGAGTTGTTGAGATCAGCACCCAAACCCCTCCCCTTACAATTCAGTGTTGAGCAGTGAGATAGAAGTAATAGCACACTTGAAATTAAGAGATTTGTGCGATATATGGCAAATATAATAATTTGATCCTCTAATGAATTGAAATATATAGAAACCAATCAAACTAATATATTTGAATATTTTTGGTAGTTTTATATTTGAATATTTTTCACGTATCTAGGCATCACTTTGTGAGTTTGTGTTAAATCACAATTAATTTGTCAAAGTTAGAAAGATCATTATGTTTCTTTCGTACTCACTATTAATCTGCTTATGTACCGCTTTTGCTTTGTTATACATCAATATGTTCTATTTAATTCTATATGTAAACTAATAGTTTCATAAAATATATCTATTAAATCTCAATTGTCACAGCCGAAGCAAAGCGAGGCTCACCCCTAGTTTACTATATTCAACGTATTCAAAGCATGCTTCTCGTAGAATTTTAAAGTTAATTTTTGTTGGATGATCTGAACTATAGATCTACCTCATTCTTGGAAATTAAAACTTGTTAGAATACAAGCAACTCTTCTCAGATCCGACCAGGACCTTAGATGGATGGTCTGAATCTGACTGGCAACATTCAATAAATTCTACTATTATTCTGTGCCAAATGCAACAACAGAACCGGCTTGAAAATGGAGGAGTCCTAGCCTAGGTGGAACAAGTGAGAACAACTGAGGACTCCTTACATTGAGTTATTGTAGAAAAATGTACAGATGCGGATTTCAGCACAAAGACGACTGTCACGATCAGAAGCTGAATTGGGAATAATCCAATTCAATTATTTTGACTCAGTCAAAGAAGGCAGCGAAATGACCGTTGAAGAATCTGTTAAACAATTAAGTTGCTGTGAGACGGACCCCACACAATCAGAAATGGAGAAGTTCCAACTGGAGACTGGACGAGCATCTAACCAACTCATTGAAACATAAGCCACGCAACAGCTTAGGTGTCCAGCGGAGATCCATCTAAGAGATCTAAACAACGGATCTGATTTATTTCAATTCAAGGAGCGACGCCTTTATATAGAGAACTAATCTAGGAATTTGGATTATGAAAATTGCTATATGATAACTTCAATTTCTTAGTTTTCTTGCATCGTTCTTTTGTATCCAATTTACTGGTTTAATAAAATTCGAGAGTTTCTTTGTTCAATTCGTGTTGATTGTGTTTGATTGAGCTGAGGGTCATCACAAGTGGTATCAGAGCTCTCAAGATTGCATCTGGGAGGAACAAGCGGCGCCTGGACAAAAAGACGAGATGACCAATGATGCCGATAACTCGTAGGGGTGCGGGGCATGAAGAGGCGACAATGGATCTGGCGACACTGACAAATAGGTTCTTACAAGCAGAACAGTCAAGATTGCATTCAGAGTCAGTGCAGCACGAGATGAGCAACCGGTTAATTCATCTTGAGAATCAAGCAGCGGCAACCAAGCAACAACTCAATGCCAATACTCAAGCCACCAGTAACAACACTCAAGCCATTGCTGTGATGGATAAGAAATTAGACACCACCTCTCGGCAACTTAATGAGTTGACTCAAGCCAATTCTCTACAATTTAGAGAGTTGATGACAGCGATTCAAGCAAGGAATAGTAATTCAATACCTGATGCTCCAGAGAGCAGTAACACAGGAGCTCATACGGTTGTTCAACAAGGCGTAATCGGCAATCTGGGAAGAACTGAAATCCCTCTTCAAGGTGTAATCTTGGAACAAGAACAACCAAGGAGTGAAATGCGTCAAGAAGGGAGGCAATATGAGCAACGAGTGAACCTACCTCGAATGGACATTCCTAGTTTTTTAGGAGTCAAACCGACATCTTGGGTGGAGTGTTGCAATTTCTACTTTAACATGTACCAAATCCCTGAAGAATACAAATCGAGAATGGCGACTATGCACTTCACAGGACTAGTTGAAGATTGGTACAGATGTTTCAAGATTGCAAACCCAAATTCTCCACCATGGGCCATTTTGGTAGAAGAAGTGCTCAGCTTCTTTTCTCAAAAAGATGGAAATGCTGTTGATGAATTTAAAAGGGTGCATCAATCGGGAAGTCTAGAGGAATAAATAACTCAATTTCTGCAAGCAAGAGCCAGGCTGACTCATAAGAGAAGGATAACTAGTGAAGGTTTTTATGTAGAAGGGTTTATTAGTGGGTTAAAGGAAGAATTAAGGAACACCATAGAACTGTTTAACACTAGCACACTCAATGATACCATTAGATGTGCTAGACAAATTGAACATTCACTTGACAGTACAATTAGAAAGGTTAGTGCAATGGTTAAGCCAAGCCAGTACCAGAACAGAAATCAGTACCAAAATTCAGCTGCTGACAAGCCAAATCAGTATCATAAAATGAACCAATACCAACACACAACTGCTGATCCGAGGTGGAGGGACAAAGGGCAAACTTTAATTAGACCAAATCCAAGAATTGAGCACCCTAAGCTCATGGGTAAACCAACTGGTAATCTGACCTTGGATCAAAAAAGGGTATTAGGCTTATGTTTTAAGTGTGACGAAAAGTGGCAGCAAGGGCATAAGTGTAATTCTAAATCCATTCACACCATAGAAGCTGAAAATGATATGGTACTAAGCTCAAATCAAGGTGAACCAAACCCAGATCAAATAGAACAAGTAAATGAACCAAATCAAGGTGACTTTGTTGATTACATTGAATTTGAAGAAGGGGAAATTTCTTTTATTAGTATTTGTAATGGGCAGTACAACACCTCCATGAGATTTAGAGGAAAAATAGGATCAATTCCTGTATGTGCTTTCATGGATAATGGAAGTACGCATTCTTTTATCCACCCCGATATCGTCCACAATTTAGGTTTGGTAGTAGATAAGACAAAGCCTTTGACAGTGAGTGTAGCCAATAGAAGTAAGATGAGAACTGATATGATGTGCAAAAACCTTAAATTCTATTTGCAAGACAATGAATTTAATGCAGATTTAAGGATTCTGGACGTGCAAGGTCATGATTTGTTACTAGGCATGGACTGGCTAACCAAATTGGGACTCACATTAGTTGACTGGAACAAAGGAAGTATGAAGCTGAAGAGGGATGGCAAATTTATCAAGCTGGAAGATGAAGATGTGGAGGCAAAACTGAAACTGCTCACTGTTACTGAACAGACTTCAAGTATGATGAAACGAAACTATGAAGCAGGTCAAGTCTTATTGGCACAGTGTCTCAAAGTTGATGACAAGGTAGAGGAATAGGTACATCACCATTTTTTACCAATTTTGGATGAATTCTCTGACTTATTTGTTGAGCCCTCTGTATTACCTCCAAAAAGGGACATAGACCATAAAATTCCTCTAAAACCAGACTCAAAACCAATCAACTTGAGACCTTACAGGTTCTCTCATTACCAAAAGCTAGAAATTGACAAGATCATAGATGAGTTGCTTAAGAATTCTTTTATACAACCTTCCAGCAGTCCTTACTCATCTCCAATTCTTTTAGTCAAGAAAAAAGACAACACATGGAGGATGTGTGTGGACTATGGAAAGTTGAATGAGAATACCATAAAAAATAAATATCCAATACCAATTATTGATGACCTGCTTGATGAACTAAAGCATGCAAAGGTATTTACCAAACTAGACTTAAGATCAGGTTATCATCAAATTAGAATGCATGAAGATGACATCTATAAGACAGCATTTCACACACATGAGGGGCTTTATGAGTTTAGAATGATGCCCTTTGGCCTTACTAATGCCCCTGCATCATTCCAAGCTCTAATGAATTCAATTTTTAAACCCTACTTAAGGAAATTTATATTGGTTTTCTTTGATGACATCTTGATCTACAGTCCTGATTTGGTTACACATGTTGAGCATGTAAGAATAGCTTTTGAACTGATAAGGCAAAATCAATTGTTTTTGAAGAGAAGTAAATGTGACATAGCTGTAGAACAATTGGAATATCTAGGTCACATTATATCCAAAGAGGGAGTAGCTACTGACCCCAAGAAAATAGAAGCCATGAAAGATTGGCCCCACACCAAAAACAGTAAAGGCACTAAGAGGGTTTTTAGGACTCACAGGGTATTATAGGAAATTTATCAAAGGATATGGATTGATTTCTAGACCATTGACTGAACTATTAAAAAAAGATGCATTTACATGGAATAGTGAAGCTCAAGCTGCTTTTGACACACTCAAAATTGCAATGACTCAAGCCCCATTCTTGCTTTACCAGACTTTACCCAACCATTTATTGTTGAAACTGATGCTAGTAACCATGGAATAGGTGCTGTATTAATTCAAAATAAAGACCACTTGCTTTTCTTAGTAAAAAATTAGGAGCCAAGAATCAATTACTATCTACTTATGAGATGGAATTCTTAGCTTTACTAACAGCCATCACCAAATGGAGGCATTATTTAATGGGAAGTAGATTTGTAATAAAGACTGACCACATCAGTTTAAAATATATGTTGGAACAAAAGATTAACACAGCTAGTCAACATAAAGGGTTGAGTAAATTATTGGGCTTGGATTACACAATTGAATACAAAAAGGGTAATGAGAATATAGTGGCTGATGCACTGTCTAGGCAGAAGGGGCAAATTGGGTATTGTATTGTGTGTGCAGGAATAAATTTTTTGAGTGAAATCAGACCCCAATGGGTAGAAGATATCCATGCCAATTATGCAAGGGACACTTGGATTGAGGAAATAAAAGAGAAGATGAGCTCACAGCAAGAAGACAACTCAGATCGACCATACAGTCAGTACCAACAGTTGATCAGATACAAGAACAGAATATGTGTGGGTAACACGGGTGACTGGAGACAAACCATTCTAAGGGAGTTTCATGCATCTAACTTAAGGGGGCACTCTGGAATTACAGCCACATACCAGAGAGTTAAAAAGTCATTTTATTGGCCAAACATGAAGAAGGATGTGCATCAATTCATTAAGAGATGTGATGTTTGCCAAATGGCTAAACCTGAACATGTCCAATCACCGGGCCTTTTGCAACCACTTCCGATTCCTAAAGATGCCTGGATCAGTATCGGTTTAGATTTTATAACGGGCTTACCGAAATCAGATGGTAAAGACGTAATTATGGTAGTGGTGGATCGCCTTACCAAGTACGCCCACTTCATCGCCTTATCTCATCCTTACAAGGCCTCACATGTTGCTCAAGCTTACTTCGATTATGTCTACAAACACCACGGAATGCCCCAGGATATCATTTCTGACAGAGATCCAATCTTCACAAGCAGATTCTGGAGAGAACTGATGATGCGTATGGGAGTGAAGCTTAACCTCAGCACAACGTATCATCCGCAAACTGATGGCCAAACGAAGCGAGTGAACCAATATTTGGAAAATTACCTTCGCTGTATGACATTTAACAAGCAAAAGCAGTGGGCAAAGTACCTGACATTGGCGGAATGGTGGTATAACACATCGTACCATAGTGCAATAAAGATGACTCCTTTTGAGGCGTTATTCGGCTACTCTCCACCCCAATTGTCCCTCGGCAGCACTCCGAGAAGCCAAGTTGACTCAGTAGATGTAATATTACGAGACAGACAAGCCACCTTGCAACAATTGAAATCAAATTTAGCTATAGCTCAAACCGAATGAAGCAACATGCTGATGCAAACCCAAGTGAGCGACAATTCAACACTGGTGATTGGGTTTATCTGAAATTACAACCTTATCGCCAAATTACTGTGGCAAGGCTACGGAATCAGAAGCTTAGTCCAAGATTTTATGGACCTTATGAGATAATACAGAAGATAGGCGTCAATGCGTACCGCCTTAACTTACCAGTTGGATCAGCTATCCACCCAGTCTTTCACGTATCCCAACTAAAGAGATGTATCGGAAATACCCAGGCGATTACCCCTACCTTGCCTGTCATAGGTCCCACTGGTAATCTACAGTCAATCCCAGTTGCCATCCTTGCTAGGAGAATGATCAAGAAATGCAATCGGGCGGAGTCACAAGTGTTGATTCACTGGTCGAATCAAGCAATTGAGGACGCAACGTGGGAGAGCTACCACTCAATTGCACACAAATTTCCCAATTTTGTCCTCGAGATCGAGAACACTTTAAAGGAGAGGGGAATGTCACGATCAGAAGCTGAATTGGGAATAATCCAATTCAATTATTTTGACTCAGTCAAAGAAGGCAGCGAAATGACTGTTGAAGAATCTGTTATACAATTAAGTTGCTGTGAGACAGACCCCACACAATCAGAAATGGAGAAGTTCCAACTGGAGACTGGACGAGCATCTAACCAACTCTTTGAAACATAAGCCACGCAACAGCTTAGGTGTCCAGCAGAGATCCATCTAAGAGATCTAAACAACGGATCTGATTTATTTCAATTCAAGGAGTGACGTCTTTATATAGAGAACTAATCTAGGAATTTGGATTATGAAAATTGCTATCTGAGAACTTCAATTTCTTAGTTTTCTTGCATCGTTCTTTTGTATCCAATTTACTGGTTTAATAAAATTCGAGAGTTTCTTTGTTCAATTCGCGTTGATTGTGTTTGATTGAGCTGAGGGTCGTCACAACGACCTCTATCAGAACTAGCTTTAGGCATTTTAATTTGATTATTCATGGCCGTAGGATTCAGATCGAGGTGGGTTTCTTGGTCCCAAGTTCAGAAAGCTGAATCACACCTAAACCCTGGTAGCAGGGAAGGGATTACGGTTTTCAATTTACATGATCTGCTTGATTGATAGAGGTTCCGTTGTGCACATATGAAACTGATCAGGCCTTCACGGGCCTTCAACTTAAATTCAAACAGAGACGGGTTTCTTCGTCCCATCCTGAGTTCAGAAAACTGATTTACACCTAAACCCTGGCAGCAGGGAAGGGGGACGAAGGGCTTCACAGATTTCAATTTACATGATTTGCTTGATCGATAGAGGTTCCACGTGCAAAATATGATTCGGATCGGGCCTTCATGGGCTGCTTCCAAGTTAACCCAAGCCCAATATATTTACGACTTAACATAGGTATATATCTTATGGAAATACCATGATATGATGTCTTTTAAAAAATTTAGGCTTTTTCCTTGGCAGCTTCTGCCAGTCTATAAAAAAAAAGGGGGGGGGTAATTTCACGTATACCCCTAAAAAACTTCAAAATTACGTATTTCTCCCTCTAAATGTTGAAATTACGTATTCCCCCTTCCAAACTTCAAAAACTCACATATTTAACCATTTTATTGTTTTTTACATTCAAACACATTCTAAATTCATAAAATACCCATTTTACCCTTTTTTATTAAAGAGCATAAAACGTCCATCTGACTCCAATTTGAATTTGAAAGGTTCCTCTATCGTCCAAACTGCTTTACGATCTGTGCGTGGTAGGTCAGCACAAATCTTAAAGCGAACACGCAATGATATTAAAGCAACGTGCACAGATCTTAATGCAATGCACACGGATCAAAATTGCTTTACGATCGCTAGATCAGCACGAATATTGAAGCGAACACGCACATATTTTATTGCGATGCGTGCGGATCGAACGGTAGAGGAACCCTTCAAATTCAAATTTGAGTTCGATGGGGCGTTTTATACTTTTAATAAAGGGTAAAATGGGTATTTTATAAATTTAGAATGTGTTTTAATATAAAAGACAATAAAATGGGTAAATATGTGAGTTTTTGCAGTTTAGAGGGGGAAATATGTAATTTTAAAATTTAGAGGGAGAAATACGTAATTTTGAAGTTTTTGAGGGGTATACGTGAAATTCCCCCAAAAAAGAATTAGGCTTTGATGTGTTACTCTGATCTTACACAACTAAATCTTAAGCAAAAAAAACTATAGTATTAATTCTTGATAAGTTCGTTCTATATTTGCTTTGGCTTTCTTCTGTATTCTAAATTTGCTTTGGCTTCTAAATTTGTTATATATTGTTTTTGTTTAAGTTCGAACCTAATTTTGTTATAGTTATTAATTTCACCTAATAATTTCATTAAAGAATAGAAACCAAGGTTAAAATATCTAACCGTAAAATTCTCCATCTGGACCATGCAATTTATATATATACACCCTATAAACCAATTTAACGGTACCAAATTAGTACCTTCCGTTCTCCCTAACATTTGAAAAGAAAGTAAGAAACCTCTAGTTTGATTAATTTCATCCAATTAACAGTTTGATCAATTTAAAGGAACACAGCAAGGGCAGGTAAGTGGTTGCCCGTCTGACACTGTAAGAAGGGATTGAGAGTCAATATCTCCATTGCCCGGGTCAGCAGCAGCTCTAATAACATATCCCTGTGAACCCTTCCTTGACAGTAATGACAGTATGTCTTCCTCCTCAGTTGTTCCACCTAGGAGATTAGGATTTACTGAGACGATCGACAAAAGGATATTGTGGTTCAGAGTGGATAGAACTGGGCTACTATATCCAACTCACAAGACCTGTTGTGCCCGAATCATTCCCAGTACATGTTATTTGATTCTGTTTATGGTACTCGCATAATGATGGAAGTTGTTGGCTTAATTGTTGCCAAAGATATAAGCAAAATATATATACACCTATCTGCAGTGTAAGTGTATAACTATGTAGATCTGTTCTAATATTCAAATAAAGGGTAGATTTGTTGACAGAATGCGTGACGCTTTCAATTTCTTTTAGATATCAAGTTTGGTTTCATTTATTCATGTGTTGCAATGCCTGCTGGCAGTACTATTATGTTCAGTGCTTCATTCAACCAAATTTCTTTTATACCTATAGCCTGTCCTAACTCCTGACCATTCTGACAAAAAATCCTCTACAAATTTTTATTTTAGATTGCCAGAAAAGTCCATGAATTATTTGTTAATTATTATGGGGTAAAATGTAAAGCAACAAATATTTATCTATGAAGTCCTCATTCTTTCATGCTGAAAACTTAACTTTTCTGCATGTGAGTGCAATTCTTACATCAGATTCTTCAAAATGAAAAGTTCTGGAGTTAATCGACACTAATAATATGAAAGTTAGTAATAGTAAATGTTATGTAAATTAGAAACTCATTTCGTTCTCTGAGTTGCTTCTAGGAGAGCAAGTCCAATATTATTTTCAAACCAGCATACAAAAAAAACAAAAAAAAACAGTATTCTTTTCACCCAACTGCATATGGAGCAATGCAGTCAACACCTAACCGATTGTAAATGCAGCCAAACGTTTCCAATAACTGCACTTATTCAATATTTAAAAAGTAAATGCATCCTGTACGATATCCAAATTCCAAACAGCCAAACATTTCGAATAATATTCATGGATACAGCTCCATAACACAGTCAATACCTGTTGAAAATAATCCAAGTCAGCAGATAGGATCATGCGGCCCGCGCGTGTAACCGTTTGTAAGCACGCAGGGATGTGCAGAAGTTATTTTCAGCAGTTTACCAGAAGCTATTTTTAGCAGTTTAGTTTCTGTTTTTAGGCGTGTGCAGGGACATTTATAGCTGTCATGTAATAGGTAGGTTATAGCTGTCATGGGCTAAATATGGCAGCTTTGGTTAGTGGGTTTAGTTGAGTTCCTGTAATAGGGTTAGTGGGCTGATTATAGCAGCTTATGTACTGTCCTTTATATACTGCATATGTAACAGCGTTTAGTGTTGTCTAAGTTGAGTAATAAGAAATTATTTCTGAGTTATTTTTTCTGTTATCTCAATTTATTCCCAACAAATTGGTATCAGAGCCGAAGGTTAGAGATCCAGCCTAAGGTGAGAGATCCGACCAAGGTGAAAGATCAAGGCAGATCAGAGCCGAAGGTTCGGTGGGCAAGAAATTGAAGGTAGAGCCTAAGGTGAGAGATCAAGGCAGATCCGACCATGGCAGAAGCAAGCAACCATACGACAGTTAGCATGTCCAATCCAACAATACCGATGTTCAAGGGTGACAACTATGAGTTTTGGAGCATTAAGATGCGAACTATGCTGAAATCTCATGGCTTGTGGGAGCTAGCAGACAAGGCAATTCCGACTCCTGATTTGGCACCAATCGACACAGCCAGGCGAGATGCAAAGGCGCTCTTCTTCATTCAGCAAGCCGTACACGAATCGGTGTTTGCAAAGATTGCAGCAGCAGAAACAGCAAATGAGGCCTGGACGACTTTGAAAACCGCATTTCAGGGAAGTTCCAAGGTGGTGGCTATCAAGTTGCAGGGCTTGAGACGAGAGTTCGAAACACTGTTCATGAACCAAGGCGAGTCTGTCCAAGTGTTTCTTACACGAGTTACATCAATAGTCAACCAAATCCGAAGCTGTGGAGAAAATCTGTCAGAGAACACAGTTGTGATGAAGGTGTTGCGCAGCCTAACAACCAAATTCGACCATGTCGTGGCAGCGATTGAAGAATCCAAAGACATGTCCACCTACACGCTTGATGAGCTGATGGGATCATTGCAGGTCCATGAAACTCGGCTCAACAGATCAGAAGAAAGAGATGACACCAAGGCGTTTTATGCCAAGGGCGATTCTTCAAGAAGCCAACAGCAAGGCCAAGGTAGCGGCAAAGGCAGAGGCAAGCCAAGTTACAATCAACCGCATTCTAATCAACCAAAGAGAGATGTAGAATGTTATTACTGTCACAGATTCGGCCATGTGAAGGCTGACTGTTTCAAAAAGAAGAGAGAAGAAGGCGTGGAGTGTCATTACTGCCACAAGCTCGGTCATGTGCAGGCCGATTGCTACGAGAAGAAAAGAGATGAAGAACAGGCCAGTTTCGTTGAAGAAGAGAGCAACCAAGCACGATTGTTCATGGCCAAAACCAGTGAAGAATCAGACTTGAAGAATCAGACAGTTGAAGGAAGATCAACTGAAATGGCGAGTTGGAGCTGGTATATGGCAGAAAACAACATACCAGTAGCTGACACAGAAGATGCAGAATCTGATGCGACCCGCATGGATTCTGATACGGTCCGCGTGAACCCTGATACGGCCCGCATGGATTCAGATCCGACCCGTATGGCTGTACCAGACAGCTATACTGATTCTGTTTTACCTCCAGGGATACACAACAGATTACAAGCTTTATGTGAGAAAGTGAAGGATCTGGAGTCGAGGGTTGTGTCTCAAGAAAGAGCATTTGTTAGAAGAGAAGAAAATCTCAGTCACAGAGAATTGGACTTGGAGAAAAGAACACACAAGCTGAAGGAAATGGAAGCAGACCTCGATGCAAAATCTAGGGTTCTGAAGAATTGGGAAGCATTTGTCAAAGAAGATGTCATGGAACAAAGTGGTGTTGAAGCATCAGCCAAGAATGCACCTGAGAAAAACAAAGTTTCTGAACAAACTGTTTTTGACGAGAAACCTCAAGATTCTGACAAAGTAGTCAAGCAAGCTCAAGAGTCTGACGATGCAGTCAAGCAAAAGCAAGTTCACAAGGCTGAATTTCCAGAGGAATTTGGCAGTGGAGCACAAAGTGGAGATGCAGTACAACCTCTTCCAATAGCTGACCCAATCAAGTCAAATAAGAGAAAGGCTACCGCAAAGCAGGTTGAGTCGTCTGGATCACAAAAAGTCTTATCTGACAAGAAGGAAGAGAAGATCAACCGGTGTCGAGACATGAAGAATCTGCCTGACATTGGATTAAGGGGGAGTGTTGAAAATAATCCAAGTCAGCAGATAGGATCATGCGGCCCGCGCGTGTAACCGTTTGTAAGCACGCAGGGATGTGCAGAAGTTATTTTCAGCAGTTTACCAGAAGCTATTTTTAGCAGTTTAGTTTCTGTTTTTAGGCGTGTGCAGGGACAGTTATAGCTGTCATGTAATAGGTAGGTTATAGCTGTCATGGGCTAAATATGGCAGCTTTGGTTAGTGGGTTTAGTTGAGTTCCTGTAATAGGGTTAGTGGGCTGATTATAGCAGCTTATGTACTGTCCTTTATATACTGCATATGTAACAGCGTTTAGTGTTGTCTAAGTTGAGTAATAAGAAATTATTTCTGAGTTATTTTTTCTGTTATCTCAATTTATTCCCAACAATACCTAACCGAATAGGATAAATTGTGTAACCGGAATAACCGGCACCTATAATAAGATCATGCCATTCCTGCTTGGTACGTTCCTTCGTTCCATGACTGGTCATCATAAGAATATCAAATAAAAAACCTGTCTCAGTTGCTTTTGGGTTATTATTTTCGAAGTCTTGAATAATATCCACGACGATAACCTTGCTACCATCTTTCCTGGGTTCAATTGCGTCTTTGCATCTTTTCAGAATTCGAACACAATCCTCGCCATGCCAATCGTGAAGAACATTCTGACATACATGATGCAAATAAATTGAATTTAGTTGTTGTACAAATTAAACCTTTCCACACTAATTAGTAATTACAGGAAATAAATATATCAGGTCAGTAAAAGAAACACTCGAAGGGAAGTTTTCAGAGAGAGAAGTTATTACATTAAGAAGAATTGCATCGGCTGAAGGTATCTTTTCAAACATATCTCCTGCAACCACATTGATCGAGTTGGATTCCAAAGCTTTCTCAACGACATGAGGAAGGTCAAGCACTGTGCATCTCAACGATGGAAAGGCATCTGCTATGATTTTTGCTGCAGTTCCAGTGCCGCCGCCTACATCCACCAGACTATTTAAGCCATCAAATATATGTGGATAGCTTGTAACTAAGTCTCCGATCTTCTGCTTACTGTGGCTGGCCATTGCCTCGTTGAACAAGTTACCTGGTTTGAAAAATTCAAAATCGTGATGTAAATATGTTAGACACTAAATCCATTGACAAATTTATGCTCCATTGTTTTCAATATAGATGTTTCATCATTGTTAATTGTACACAAATACATGTAATTACTATGATCGATATTGTACTCTTCATCTTATCAAAATTACTTGATGAATTAAAAATCACAAGTAGAGAAATACAACACGATACTAAATTATGAAGTCTTTTGATGATTTTTTGAAAAGAAAAGAGGGAGAGTGATAGGGTGTTCTTTCTAATTTTTAGTTACCAATCTCAGGCTTTTCCCTTGCAATGTCAAAAAACTTCTTCCCATCATTATCCATGATGTAGACGCTGCTTCCATCATCACCGTTCTTGAACCATTCACTCATAACACACAAATGTTTAGTGACTGCTAGCGCTGTACTAAAACGCACAAAGGCACCCATATTGGAGTTCTCAGTTAGAATGAGCTTGGAGAAGGGCGTGAGCACATAACCAGCTTCATCTTGTGCGAAGACTTCTTTATGAACAAGAAGTGCCATGAGGCGGCCAAGCATCATGTCCTTCTTGGGTGAGATCGGAATGGAACGAGCTAGTTCGTTTAATGGCATGGGATGGCCATATGCTTGTATGCGGCCAGCGATGTCTAGGTCGACGGCGCACCTTAGAACAAAACTACTGATATAAGTTAGGCTTTGGTTTAGAACACTAGTGAGCTCCATTATTATATGAGAAATGTAAGTGGCACTAATAGTCGGTTCATAAGATGAGATATCGGTGATCAATTTATAGAGAGGTCTTCTAGTATTTCATTAATACGCGTATTATAGTAATTATTAATTAGCTAGTATCCGGCAAAAAAAATAATTATAGCTATATGTTGCAGGGGATAAACGCGGAAGGCAGAACAGTCAAAGAGTAATTTTAATTTGTCGAATGCGTGGTGGATATATACCAATGCAAACTTTACTAAAGAAATATGAAATGTACATAAGAAGTAATCACCGCTTTTTTTATTAATACCAAAAAAAAAAAATATATCAAATCTTGTTGAATATTGATACAAAAATCAGAATCCGAATTTAGAGCAGCAGTTCCAGATTTAGAGCAGCAGTAGCAGCAGTTTTAGAATTGTTTAGCGTGTAATAGAAGTTCTATAATTAGATTACTTGCTGAAGAGTGTTTGTCTTTAATTAGAAGAAGTAGTGGGGTTAGTTTTTTCTATTTTTAGTTGAGTCCTGATATGTAGCAAGTGTCTAGGTTCAGCCTATTAGTTGTGCTATATATTCAGAAGTTGTAATCAGTTTTTATCAAGAAGTTATAGAGTTTTATTTCAGCAGAAATATTTTGTCTCTGTTTTTTGTATCCAGAAATTCTGTGTCTCTGTTCTTTGTTTGTCTTGCGCAAAAACCAACAAATTGGTATCAGAGCCAAGTTCGGTGGGCAAGAAATTGAAGGCAGAGCCTAAGGTGAGAGATCAAGGCAGATCCGACCATGGCAGAAGCAAGCAACCATACGACAGTTAGCATGTCCAATCCAACAATACCGATGTTCAAGGGTGACAACTATGAGTTTTGGAGCATTAAGATGCGAACTATGCTGAAATCTCATGGCTTGTGGGAGCTAGCAGACAAGGCAATTCCGACTCCTGATTTGGCACCAATTGACACAGCCAGGCGAGATGCAAAGGCGCTCTTCTTCATTCAGCAAGCCGTACACGAATCGGTGTTTGCAAAGATTGCAGCAGCAGAAACAGCAAATGAGGCCTGGACGACTTTGAAAACCGCATTTCAGGGAAGTTCCAAGGTGGTGGCTATCAAGTTGCAGGGCTTGAGACGAGAGTTCGAAACACTGTTCATGAACCAAGGCGAGTCTGTCCAAGTGTTTCTTACACGAGTTACATCAATAGTCAACCAAATCCGAAGCTGTGGAGAAAATCTGTCAGAGAACACAGTTGTGATGAAGGTGTTGCGCAGCCTAACAACCAAATTCGACCATGTCGTGGCAGCGATTGAAGAATCCAAAGACATGTCCACCTACACGCTTGATGAGCTGATGGGATCATTGCAGGTCCATGAAACTCGGCTCAACAGATCAGAAGAAAGAGATGACACCAAGGCTTTTTATGCCAAGGGCAATTCTTCAAGAAGCCAACAGCAAGGCCAAGGTAGCGGCAAAGGCAGAGGCAAGCCAAGTTACAATCAACCGCATTCTAATCAACCAAAGAGAGATGTAGAATGTTATTACTGTCACAGATTCGGCCATGTGAAGGCTGACTGTTTCAAGAAGAAGAGAGAAGAAGGCGTGGAGTGTCATTACTGCCACAAGCTCGGTCATGTGCAGGCCGATTGCTACGAGAAGAAAAGAGATGAAGAACAGGCCAGTTTCGTTGAAGAAGAGAGCAACCAAGCACGATTGTTCATGGCCAAAACCAGTGAAGAATCAGACTTGAAGAATCAGACAGTTGAAGGAAGATCAACTGAAATGGCGAGTTGGAGCTGGTATATGGCAGAAAACAACATACCAGTAGCTGACACAGAAGATGCAGAACCTGATACGGCCCGCATGGATTCAGATCCGACCCGTATGGCTGTACCAGACAGCTATACTGATTCTGTTTTACCTCCAGGGATACACAACAGATTACAAGCTTTATGTGAGAAAGTGAAGGATCTGGAGTCGAGGGTTGTGTCTCAAGAAAGAGCATTTGTTAGAAGAGAAGAAAATCTCAGTCACAGAGAATTGGACTTGGAGAAAAGAACACACAAGCTGAAGGAAATGGAAGCAGACCTCGATGCAAAATCTAGGGTTCTGAAGAATTGGGAAGCATTTGTCAAAGAAGATGTCATGGAACAAAGTGGTGTTGAAGCATCAGCCAAGAATGCACCTGAGAAAAACAAAGTTTCTGAACAAACTGTTTTTGACGAGAAACCTCAAGATTCTGACAAAGTAGTCAAGCAAGCTCAAGAGTCTGACGATGCAGTCAAGCAAAAGCAAGTTCACAAGGCTGAATTTCCAGAGGAATTTGGCAGTGGAGCACAAAGTGGAGATGCAGTACAACCTCTTCCAATAGCTGACCCAATCAAGTCAAATAAGAGAAAGGCTATCGCAAAGCAGGTTGAGTCGTCTGGATCACAATATGTCAATACCGACAAGCAGGTAGCAGACGTGCTTACGAAGGCATTGGCACGAAGCAAATTTGAACAATTTAGATCAGCACTTGGAGTTGGGGATTTTGTATCAAGGGGGAGTGTTGAATATTGATACAAAAATCAGAATCCGAATTTAGAGCAGCAGTTCCAGATTTAGAGCAGCAGTAGCAGCAGTTTTAGAATTGTTTAGCGTGTAATAGAAGTTCTATAATTAGATTACTTGCTGAAGAGTGTTTGTCTTTAATTAGAAGAAGTAGTGGGGTTAGTTTTTTCTATTTTTAGTTGAGTCCTGATATGTAGCAAGTGTCTAGGTTCAGCCTATTAGTTGTGCTATATATTCAGAAGTTGTAATCAGTTTTTATCAAGAAGTTATAGAGTTTTATTTCAGCAGAAATATTTTGTCTCTGTTTTTTGTATCCAGAAATTCTGTGTCTCTGTTCTTTGTTTGTCTTGCGCAAAAACCAACAAATCTATCCTCATTCTCAAATTTTTATTAAAAATACTCTGCGCCCCACTGTGGGGCGGTCCACTATCTATACCAGACCGCCCCCAGTGGGGCGGTCCGCTTATTTTTCTTTTTCTTTTTAAAAGGGAACCCGACCCGAGTCTGCTATTAAATAGTAGAATAACAATAATATTATATATTTTATTTGTTTTAATGTTTTATAATATGGTATATATTTATTTGTTTTAATGTTTTATAATGTGGTATATATTTATTTGTTTTAATGTTTTATATGTTATATATTTATTTGTTGACGATTATATTTTTATAATTGCCGATTATATATTTAATGTTTTTATAATATGTTTTATAATATGTTATAATTTTGGTTAATGTTATAAATTGGTTTTTTCGACTAGATAAACAGCAAAACTCAGTAATCTAAATGGTAAGTCTACAACATGAAACATAATAGTCCAAACATGAAATATAATAATTCAAAAATAAAATACTAGAAATCCATCAAAGTAAAAAAACATAAAAACCCTAACGACAAGGATGAGGGCGACGACCGGAGAGATCCAACCTAGGAGGTGGATATATGGCGGTCCCTGTGCGCACACCGCCTCCGGTCACGTATCCTTCTACTTGGGAGGCCGATCCATGGGAGTTGCGTACACAGCCGGAGATCCAGGATGAGCATCCATGGGCGGGAGAGGACCCATGGGCGCAGGAGGATGTCCACGATGACGTGGAGGAGGAGGAGGTTCACTTGAGGCGTGTGTTGCCGCATAGGGACCGCCATCCACCTCATCGGTTGGATCTCTCCGGTCATCGCCCTCGTCCTCGTCGTTAGGGTTTTTACATTTTTTTAGTTTGATGGATTTCTAGTATTTTATGTTTGGATTATTATATTTCATGTTTTGACTATTATGTTTTATGTTGTAGACTTACCATTTAGATTACCGAGTTTTGCTGTTTATTTAGTCGAAAAAACCAATTTATAACATTAACCAAAATTATAACATATTATAAAACATTAAATATATAATCGGCAATTATAAAAATATAATCGTCAACAAATAAATATATAACATATAAAACATTAAAACAAATAAATATATACCACATTATAAAACATTAAAACTAATAAATATATACCATATTATAAAACATTGAAACAAATAAATACATAATATTATTGTTATTCTACTATTTAATAGAAGACTCGGGTCAGGTCCCCTTCTAAAAAAAAGAAAAATAAGCGGACTGCCCCACTGGGGGGTGGTCTGGTATGGATAGTGGACCGCCCCACAGTGGGGCGGTCAAGGTATTTTTAATAAAAAATTGAGATTGAGGGTAAATTTGATATTTTGTTTTTTTGGGTATTAATAAAAAAAGCAGAAGTAATCACAACAAGTAATAAAGCACACATAAAAATAATAATAAAAGAGAAATACAAGATTTTACATAAAAGTTCTTGCGAAAAAGAACTACAGAATCACAACAGAAAATTATTATATATGGAATTTCTTCAATATCTTTCTAATTATATTGTAACATTTATAAGAATCTGATATTGGATATTGATATTGATTTGTTATATTTTCTACAATTTATACAAGAGAGTATTTATAGTCTCTATTTTACCGTTGAGACTTAGAGTAGCTCTAACGGTAAATTTTTATTTGTCCTAAATTACAATTTTACCCTTTCCCTATTTTACAATATTACCCCTCTAATTAATTCTATTCTTCAACATATATGCATTTGACCCACTAATATAAAATCCTCCCTCAACTTGAACACGTATATACGTTCACTATCTGCATTTAGACAATTTGAATATTTTTTTGATGTTTTAAGTTATTTGAATGCATTAATTCGGTATAAATTGTGAAACCGGATAGTCATAGAGTTGTCAAACTTGTAAAATATATATATAGTTTCCTACAATTCCTTTCAAATTTTGCATTCACGTATATTCTTAATTAATCAGAATTAAAAGTAATTCTAAGTTTATGAACGAATTAAATTCACAGTTGACTGTTGTATATATAATATACATTTGATTATTGCATTATACATTTGTACGTACATATATTGTTTTAATTCAAGAATAAACACTTGCTATTTATTTATTACTTGAAAATTTAGATATAAAAAAACAGTCCAGAGGTATACTTCAAATTAAGATTTAGAGGTTTATATCTGAACAGGTTTCTGGGTACCACATGCGCGGACTAGTTCTCTGTTCTCATTAGTCAATGAGATGAGATCTATCATGTGTTACTATTCCCAATAGTTATTAGGACATGATTTACTTTTGCTTTAATTTTCGCTTAATCAAGGGGACCAAATGATAGGGATGCCATACGAGAAATTCAGCAACTCGAGACAACATTGTTAGCCTTTCATACAATTAGAAATTTCAAATTTAAACATATCTGAAAAATGTTAACTTAATTTATCAATAAAGTATTTTAAATTTTTGAAAAACATGATATTATTCTGTTTGAATTTTCGAGACTGAGTGTTTCATGCTGATATTTAAAATTTTGGATTTTGAAAATATGAAAACAGCTCGGCGTGGTTTCTGGTGGGGATCAAAAGACCGGCACATGAGCACTTTTTCTAATTCAAAATTTGAAATTTTAAAAATTGTAAATTCTAATTTCGAAAAGTTTTATATTAATATAAGTACATTAAACCATAGAACTAATAATTCCATGTTACTATGGAAAATGTAATTTTGAAAATTTTCATATTAATTAGTACTAAACTTCAAACATAATAATTTTTTATGTTTGAAATAAGAAAAATTTGCAATTAGGATATTTTGAATTTTTTTTTTAAAAACAGATTATGTTGTTGCCTATTAATTAGAATTTTTAAATTGAGAAGCATATGAATTTTTTTTTTTTTGTGTGTGAAAGGAGCCTTGTAGGCTGTTGATTGATGCTGATCGAGAATCATTACATAGTACAACCACTACTAGAATCTCCGGTAATAGCAACGGCAGGAAACACCCCATTAGCAAGCGCTACGCTTGCTACAAGCCTGAAAAACCCCATTAGCAACGGCTACGCTTGCAAATACTACCGTTGTAGTAAGCCCCAATGCAAATACTCAGTTTCAGACTTATTGCAAGGGCTACGCTTGCTAATACGCTGCCCTCGACTATCCGCAAGGGCAGTGGTTGCAAATAGCACGCTTGCAAATACCTTGGTTTTTGGCGCCCAAACTGAGTATTAGCAAGGTTATGCAGCGTAGGCCCCACCGAATATTAGCAAGGATATGTAGCGTAGGCCCCACTGAGTATTAGCAAGGATATCATTTGTGGGCCCCACTTATTATTGGCAAGCATGTCCCAACTGATTATTAGCAAGCTATCTGGCGTGGGTCCTATCGGGTTATTAGCAAGGCTAGCCCAAGTGGGTCCCATCGGGTTATTAGCAAGGCTAGCGTTAGTGGACCCCACCTAAGTATTTGCAAGGTTAGCCCGCATGGGCCCCAGCGTGTTATTAGCAAGGTTAGCGTTAGTGGACCCCACCTTACTAATTGCAAGGCAAACCAGCGTGGGTCCTACCTGATATTTTGCAAGGGTAGGGATAGTGGGCCCCATATGTTTTTTTGCAAGGGTAGGTATTGTGGGTCCCACCCGATTATTTGCATGCTTATTTTGATCATATTTCACTTGATATTCCGATGCAATTAATTAATGCCAACATATCAGCAGCCCTTTTTCCAAAATTATCCCATTTCCTACCCGGTACCAACCTGGTACCATCCCAGTAATCTGATACATTTCCCATTGAAAGAAATAGCCAGAACATAGAATAGAACTTTCAAATAAACATAACATAACATAATACATTAACATAATACATTAACATAACATAACATAACACCTTCAAATTAACAATGACAGTATTAAAATCAAGCATGTACCAAGCATGCATTGTACCAAAAGACCAACTGTATTATAACATTACAGCCATAGATATATAAACATGTACCTATACCCCAAAATATTAGACCCATCAACAAAAATTTACAGCAATAGCTACATCCCCTATGCTGTTCTTGTGGAAATCCAAAATCTATAGTTGTATGTAAAAGGTTGGCAATACCCCAGACTATTAATGCGGGTTGTTGTTCGAGTTGCCTTGCCCGAACCATTCACTCATTGACGCTTCGGCCCCTAAAAGGTTGGCCACCTCTTGTCCAGAATTTGCTTTTAGTAGTGCTTGGAATCCCCCCGCCTGATTTGATGTTGGCAGCAAAGATGGTAGACCCTATGTATACCACATTTCCAAGGGCACCAAGTTAGTAGTGTTCTTACATTATAAGCATTGAAACAAACCTCACATGAAATTGATTTTGCACACATGTTTAGTGTATTCACCCAAATCAATAAAAAATACAGCAAAACAGATAGTTTGCACAATAATCTCAGTACCTGAGAGTGGGCCATCTCCATCAGAGGGGCTCCGTCCTGAGATTGAGGTAGAGAGGTGGGATCCTGACCCTAGTCATTAAATATGCAAGCGCAATGTTAGCATTTGGAGAGCACAACATTTGATCAGAGAGTAACATTAGAATGATTAAGTTTTTAAATTGAAATATGTCACCTGCAGAGTTTGCATATTCCCCATCACCCCCTCATACAGGGCCTGAGAGCTATAAACTTGTGCCTATGTTAAAAATGTGCAAGAAGATAGGTTAGGACTAGGATGTAGAATGGTATCAGATCAGTGTTAAAATTGCACAATTTTTAATTTACATCGTACAAATCTAATAAGAGAGAACTATCAAAGTGCAACAGTAAGCATCATGGTCATTTTGCCCCCAATTATCCCTTCCTTTTTACCAAATCATCAACTTCTTATATACACTGATCCACAAATATCCCTTCCTTTTTACCAAATTATGATATGCATTTTGCATTTTATGCACATTATATGGTCAATTGGTCAGAGATGTTTGGGGTGGTTGACTAGAAGTCTTGTAGATAACACATTTGGTTTTTAATAGACAGACAACCATTAGGAAAAAAAATAACTGCAATTTGCTATCATGAAAGGCAAGCCCATTTCAGCAACTTTTTCCAAGTTGATTATCTTTGCCTCCAATTTTGGTCAAAGTTAGAGTGAAACCCCTATGAGCTCTATACCCGTGTTGGACCTGTTACTACAGCGGTGTACAGTCCACAAGTTCCTTTCGTATTTGAATCTCACTCATTCAAATACCAATGAAAATAAAGGCAATAGCAAGTTATGCTATGCAGATTTTATACCCAATAGCAAAGAAAAAAGAAGATTTTGCCATTTGTTCTATTTTCTCTTATGGAGCTCTTGTTACATCAATTGCCCCAATTAAATCAGGTAGCAAGAACAGCAATGAAAAAAGAAGATTTTGTCAGGTAGCAAGAACATTAGTAAAATTACCAATTAAATCAAGTCTCCACACAGCACAGCATAAGGGAAAAATGTGAGGTAAATTTCCAAGCACAGCAAGCACAGCAATGTGTGCCCAAAATAATGTAGTATTAGGGTTTTATACTGAAAAAAACATAATGTAGCAAGCACAGCAAAGGGAGGAACCATAATTTTGGATCAAGTAGGATTAATAGATGATCTCATGTTTGCATGGTCCTTTTCAATTAAACCTATCAGTTGCTTAGTATTAACTCTTTGCATCAGCATTTAATTAGTTGTCAGATGTGGTCCAACCAAAGGGAGGAACCATAATTTTGGATCAAGTATTAATTGAAATACCAGTATGCATTTCAAGCATGCATTTGCAAGTATTCATTGACCTACCAGTATGCATTTCAAGCATGCATTTGCAAGTAAACCAAAAGAAAAAAATAATACATTGCTAAGCAAGCAAAATGGCCAGAGGCTGTGCCAATCTGATGTATTCAAATTTAGTGGATCAATTACCAGATCAACGAAAGGTTTTAATTTATCATCGTAAACCAAAAGAAAAAATAATACATTGCTAAGCAAGCAAAATGGCCAGAGGGCAAGGTATAGGTAACCTTTTTTCCTTACTGTTACCAAAATGAGTCAGCACAGAAATCTCAGCATGTACCAGTTGGTATATAAGTTTATCCCAATCCATAAGCCTTTAATACTTCCATTGGACTTCTGAGTAGGCAAAAAACCAATCGCAACAAAGGCACAGTGGCTGTTATGTGCCACAGTTTTTAATTATGCTTGTTTGATTTTTTTTTTAATGTTGAACACGAGAAAACCAAGTTTACATAGTCCTTTTATGCAAGGTCAGGTATGCAAAAAAACCAAGTTTCTATCAGGGCTGCTCTCAGTCTTTTCTGGTAACCAAAATTATAAAATCTTAAGCTTGAAAAGTTTTCAATACAAGCATGGTATACACCAGGGATTACAATGATTTTGCATGCCAACCGAATCAATTCTTACACAATCCCCTCTTAAGCTCGTTACATTAAAGTGTTCAGCTGAGAAATATTTGTTTGAAAAATAGTTAAAAGGAAATAAAAGCAAGTTATCAAGTGATATTCCTTTTGCATTCTTAGGATATTAATGAAACTATAACATCCGAAGGGCAAACTGACACGTTGAAAAAAGACCAAAGAAATAGAAGTTGTAATAACGGTAGTGAGTGGAGTTATAAAATTGAGGACTCTTATTTAGTCTTACTAACCTGTCCAGTAGGGTTTTGGTGACCAACAAGGCTGAATAATTTGTTGAAGAGCATGTTGTATCTTGCTTCATCCCTTTTCCTCTCTTGCCTTTCCTCGGCCAGTCGCATATCACGTTCGTTTAACATTTCGACCAGGACATCATCCGTGAAGACCCTTTTGCTTCCAAGATTTGTGACCCCAGAAATGTCGGATGGTGGAGGGGTGGGCCGGCCTCGTACAGTTGTGACTGGCAACTTCAGGTCTAGGACGCATCCAAATCCTCTTATCCGGCCATGGTTGCGACCACCAACCGCTGACATAAACAGGTCGCCCTCATCCACATCAGCACTGTCCTCGTTAGCCGTCTTGTCTGTAACATCTGTCTATCATATGCAACAGACGACAAATATATATTATTGCTAAATTTTGGTTTGAAAATTGTAATATTGCGTTTTTTCCAAATAGGTTATGTACAGTTTGGTGTTACTCACTTGTTAGTGCTGAAAACAGTGCATAGCATTATTGTAAGGGTATTTTATGTTAATTTACAGCTTTCTATACTACTTTGAATGAGTTCTGGTAAATATCAAGGTCTGCAATGCAAAATATCAAGGTACTTGGGGAGGTAGATTTATGTAACAGCATGTAAAAATTGTTAAAAAGAGTCCATTTATCATGAGAAATTCATCAAAATACAAGATTCAAATGTATAAAGTAATTGTAATAGTAAGGAAAAGTAATTTCAGTTAAAGCATATATTATTCCTCTCTAATTTTGATCATATTTTGGTATTAATCGTTATTGTAAATAGAATTTGAAGTATAGTTGGAAATGGGGATACCTGCAACAATTCCATGCACAAACCTAGCACCTACAAAACTAAGGGGATCCTTAAAACATTTCCATTTGAAAACATGTAAAAGCATAATTAAACCAGCAACATATTGTATCAGAATTCCATCCTTTAACAATACGTACCATTTACCCCATCATGCGGATCCTTAAAGGACCCATCAACCCAAACAGCAAAACCCATTTAGACATACTTGGACTGAAAATAACACTCCCCAAAAACTAAACTGAGCCCCACTGGCATGACACATCTAAAGTAATTTTTTTTTTCATGCCCCAATTTATGAACTCCTTCAAATTAACATAGCAATTTACCTATGTTTAGGGGTGATACAAATTATAACTTACAAATAATTTGTGTGCTTTTTCAGTGGTAAATTTTAAGGCGCTGATGTCGAACGATGTAGGTTGTATGGTAGCATCCTGGGAAGCTGGTTGGAGCGATACAGAGCCATCATAATTTTCATTATGTTCAGATGCACCCTCCACGGATTCCTCGTACTTGGCCAACACCGGTGATTTCCCGTCTGCATTTCTACTATGAAGATGGACATAGAGCTCCCTCATAGTTGGCGCAGATCCCTTTTTCAGTTTTGTCTCCACATGGAAAAACAGTAAACAATTAGTTTTCACGACAACAGTAATGACTAAATTTTTCAGGGTTCTAATTTGTTAGTGCATTTCAGCTTACCAGTTTTTCAAGATGCTGGTGTGCGCTTGAACAACCACCGTAGTGGGAAACCGCAAAGCCAGACGCTGTGCGGTTTTCTTTGTTTTGTTTGCTCAGGTCTTTCCAATCCTCCGTGTTGAAGATGTCACAGAGACCAGCCCAATTGGAGGGTTGAAGACACCAGTGAGGAACCATGGTCTTCCATGATTCTATATCGTCACCAAATTTCTTTATGCATTTAGTTCTAGCTTTGTTCAGCTCCTCAGTGTATCGTTTGGCTGCAATGGCATCCATAACGAGCCGACAAATGCGGACATCTTGCCCTTCCTTGTACCTGAATCTTTCCTATCCAAGTTGGGAAATAAGGAGCATCATCCAACATGCATAATTTGTCAATAAGTTAAATTGTTTCGGGGAATAAAAATTCATAAGAATTAGGGTTTAGGGCCAGCCATGCCAATCGGGCTAGTATATAACAAACAGACCAGATTCAAACTCAAACAGTGGGCTACCTTAGGTGATATGAATTCGAGCAGCTGGATACAAAGATTCTGATGTCATCATTTTTTTTCAAGTTACAATTAAAAAAAATCAGACAAAGGCAGCATGTCATGGTTGGGATCAGAATAACAGGTTCTTGTGATTCTTTTGGAATAACAGCAGATTTATTTCCATTCTTAGGGGATACACACTCATCTAGCTCTCTCTCTTTCTAATGCAAGTAAAGCATGGAGTGTGCTGTGCATGGATTTTAATTAAAAATAATACTAGCAATAAACTCATGATGACCACAGTTTACCCAAAATAACTTTAATTGGGCAATTTTACAATTCAAGCATAGTAACTTATTGTGTTGTTTAACAATTTCATTTTATAATATATAATCCACAACTGTGTGAAAAATATGCATTACGAGAATATGTGAATTATTGATGCATACTAGTGAGATGGTCAGATCGAGTCGGATGCAGTATAATTTTGATTAGAGCGCACAGCACAACAGGGAAGAATTCATGGTTTCCTTAATATCCTGCTTTCAAAAGTGTGACCTCATGACTAGTTCTGATGAACCATGAACTGTGACCTGATGTGCTGATTATGGTTTCCTTAAGATCATGCTTGAAAAGGAAACCATGACCTGGCACAGATTATAGCACATGAGCTGTGACCTGATTATGCTCCATAAGAATATCATCACAGTTCACACTTTTAATTAGAGCACACGAATTGCACTGTTTCAAGCTTGAAAGCATGATATTAAGGAAACCATTAAAAAATCATCTAAAAGGCACAGATGAAAGCACATATATAGTCAACAAAATAATATAACCTTTTTTAAAAAAGTAATAAATAGTAGTTTGGTTACCAAGAAAGCCTCCTCCAAAATGTTCTTTTGTGTTATGTCCCAGCTGTGATAACTTCTTATTGGTCCAGGCATGTAGTTGAGAGCTAGCCTAGTGATCAGTGCAGTGATATCCCTTGGTTTATCATCGCAGGAGAACTCCTTTTTCCCAACCACCCATATTTCCGGACGTTTTTCGACATCTTCTGTCGCGTCTCGCACTATTCCAGGGCCTCTTCCCCTTCTCTTTGGTGGTGGTAAATCACCTTCCGTCGGAGCCCTTGAACTCTCCCCGGATTCAATACGTTCATCTGTCGTGCGCTTTTTCTTTTTGTAGGTAGCTGCTCTAGATCTTTTCAGAGCCGATTTTTTGGGAGCCATATCGTTCTTTGTCTACCTCTAGCCAAATAACAGACATGCATTCATGTTATTTTTGGGATTGACATAATAAACTATAAAAACAACACCAGTCATAACTTGATAGTAGAGAACCAAACAAAACAAATGAAAATAAACATAAGGCACACGATAATGAAAAATTACTATAAATTAGTAGCTAGTACCTATAGAATTCATATGGCTGATCTCAATATATCTCCTAACAATAACAAATTAAAAGACATGCTAAAAGCAGCGTGAGCTAATCTGTCGACAATTCAAGAATATAAGGTCCATTTAATTTGTTGGTAATTGGAAGAACCCTAAGACTAGACGCTTGTTGTCCATGAGATTCTACAACTTATCCATATAAAATTCAGATTATATTTTAAGATTTAATCAATACTTGGGGAAACAAGAAAGAATCTAAATTTTGAATGGGGATATAAGCAATTTGAATGTTTTGATGGGGAAACTGACAATTTATGATAATTTCATGGGCACACTAGCAATTCTCCCATATTGATATATGTAAATGCATGGTCTTCTCTAAAACACTTACATCCTAGCTATGGAGACCTTTAATAAACTCTAGCACATGCAAACATTGACAAGAAAAGGGAAATTTTAGGTGACTATGTGGCCAATTTCTAACACAATATCCAGTTCTGAACTCAAAGCTAGTACTTTAAAGCTAACAGAAAATAGGAGAAGTTTGTAACATAAATGCCTTACATTAGTCAACAATAGAGACAAATTCATCTTGTTCTGAACTCAAAAACAGTATCTAAGGAAATGCCGGAATAAATTAAAAGAGTGATTTGTTAAAGTAACAAATTACTTACAATTATAGCTGAAATGGTAGCAATTTCGTTAGATATGATTCGAGCTAAAAGTCTGGCAAGGTCGTAAGAGCTAAAACCCTCTCAACCCCTAGGCAATGGAGGCGCGACGAGGACTTAGGTTCTCACAGAAGCTTTGTTTGGGGTAAAAAAGAAATGAGGGTGCGACTGAAACCCTCTGAAACCCCATCCATAGGCGCGACGAGGACTTAGGTTTTCTCAGAGATTTTTTTGGCGTAAAGGAGAAATGAGGGTGGGTGCGATTGAAACGGCGGAAAGGGGTTTTCATCAATCTACTTCACATCCTCTGAGATATCTCACATGGATGGGGCGTTATTTGGGAAATCTCAGCCGATAAGATATGTTCTGCACGATCATGAAGATTGTAAGATCCGGACACGTGCCCACTCCCGACTAGGCACCGCCACGTTGGTAACGTAAAATATGAGGTAAGTTAGAGGATTCGAATTGGTTAGGGTTCGGGCCTTCGGGGGAATTTTTCAGTTTCGGGGGGAACTGAAATTTCACAGGGGCTGTTTGGGGGGGAATTCTAATTTTTGAAGCTAATTACAAAGCTGTCTTTACTTCGTGTAGTGTTGGAGCATGCTCTAAGACAATATGATGTGCATTGAGCAAAGCCAATAGTGCTCTGTTAACAAAATTATTGTATTTTTACAACCCTCAGCCATTGCAACTACGTACACACAACTGTTATTAATTAAGGGTGTTAATTAATTTATTATTGCACAGTTTAATTTATAAAATTTAAAAATTATTTACCCAAATTTATAAGGTTCAAATTTATACTTTACATATTTAATTTGTACATGTAATTTGCAATCTAATTAATGTTGCATTTCTTGTTAAGGTTTTGAAAGTACATCCGCATATTTATTGCATGTACACATTGACGTGTTTGGATTTATGTCTTTGTTGTCGGAAAAAAAAATGTAATTTATATGAGCAAATATTCACGAGGAGAGTCATTGGGAGTTTCTCGAGTTATAATTTGGAATAACAAATTGTATTGATTATGTGTAATTAGGAATTTAGTTGGCAATTACATAAATCGCAGTTAAATCTCAAATAATTCGCATAATATTGGACATGGATTAATTGAAAATTATATTAACGGATTTTATTCAATAGTTGATGTTGGAGTATGTATATTGCACGAGTAAATGATTTTGGCACGTAATATTGATATATGGAAATGCATGAACTTCTCTAAAACACTTACAACCAGTACACATGTGCCTATAGCATGAACCAGTGTTGTATGAGTTAATGAATGATCGTATATATAAATGCTCTGATGATCGATCGCAACCGTTGAAATACAAGTTTATCGAAATTAATTGATTATTGGAAAGGTTGATTAAAATTTTATGTTAATTTACCTATCCATCCAACCGATGGAATACCGAAACATCGTAGGGTTGTAAACACTTATGGTTAGATCAAAGGCTATTCGGAACCTAAATTGATTTTTTTTTTGTCCGTTACATTAAATTACTTACCTTGATCATTTTAAAACCAAATAGGAAAGATTTTATCGCAAATCGACCGTTGAGATTCCATGCGAAAACGAACGATCCGCATGTAATTAAAAAGTTTAAAAATGCAAATAATGATGGAATTAAATTAAAATAACAATTGTATGCATTATTTGTGTACAGAATATTTCAAAAAATATAAAATGTTTTTTTTACAAATTATTCATATCGGTTTCTTTACATGCACTCTCAAAATATGATTTTTTTGTAACCGTGAGCCGTCCAATAGAAAATCAACAGCCCTGATTCACAGTTGATGTCTCCATTTAGTAGTCAAAGGGGTGGAGAGCCAATTTCTCTGCGGTAACATAACATATCTATTCATTTTGGGGTTACCTGATGAAATTATATGCGTCAAGATTCGTGCTGAACAACATTAGCTGGCTTGGATTCTAACACAAACGTTACGTTACCGCAGATTTCGCCACCGAGAACGAGTAGGTGTATCCAAGTAAATGCGAGTCAGAGAGGTTTCAAAACCCTGGGACTTAGGCGTTTTTTCAAAACCTCTCCACTCCCTTTCTCTATCTCCCGTTCTCTACTCCCACCATTTCCCTCTCTCGCACCATTTCCCTCTCTACTATCGAAGACGGTCCGCCAGCCCTTCTCTCTCCCACCCTGCCTTCTCCGATCTCTCGAAGATAATACCAAGGAGACCGGCCGTTCTCTCTCCCACATTGCCTTCTCCGATCGCGTAGACCTCAACCGAGGACGGCGGCTGCTCCGCCGATCGGAGATCGTTTGAGTTGGATAAATACCGTGCTGACAAGAGGAATGAGATCGCACCAAAAGGCGAAACTTGTAAGTTTCCATCGATCTAGGGTTACTTGATTTTTATTACCTTTTGTTATCTGTTCTGTTAATTGAAAAGTGAAATTAGGGTTTAGGGAGAGTACGAAAACGCATAATCAACGGGTTCGCCTAACCCTAAAGCTGTGTAGATGTACAAAGAGAGGGTTTTGGACTAATTTCACAGTTAAAAAGACAAAACTTTTTACATATTCGGTATTGCACAAAATTTAAAATGTTACAGTGAACTGTGAAATTAGTGTTGTTTGATGGACATATAAACATGTGAAATTAGTGAACCTGTTCCTATAAAATGATAGTTTTTTAATAGTGAACTGTGAATTAGTGATCTTTTATTTAGAAATAGAGTAATTAGTGATCTTGTATTTAGAAATAGCATTTTTTTAATGAGAATGAATCCACAAATAGTTTTCCCTTTTTGAGAAATTGTATGTTTTTTTTGTTATATTATTGGTAATTGTCAGATATATTAAATGACCAGATTATTTAGTTAAACAATAAACATGTACTACTGTAATGTTCTCGTGTACATATATTGAAATTTTCTTGTTCAATAACCATCTTTGAATCGTGTAAAATAAAATAATGGGAAGTAGATTATTTTTATTGTTCAATAACCATTTTATGTTTTTCTTGTTTAATAACCATCTTTCAATACCAACATTATGTTATTAGCTTAAAATTGAAATATGATATTAATTGTCAGTATTGTTATTTAAGTCTGAATGTTGACAATATTAATATCATATCATACTTGCTCTAAAAATATAACGTCCGCTATATCATACATTTAATTAATTTATTTTTTGATATCATGTTGAAAAGCAAAAATGAAGCCTTCACATGCGAGTTTATAAAATTAAGTCCATAAAGCAAAATCTAATAGAAAATGTTATAGGAACAGGTTCACTAATTTCCCAGTTCACTAATTAATGTTATAGTGCACCTGTTCCTATAACCTGAGGCGAAGCTACAGCCACGCAGGGGTAGGCAGTTGACTACCCCTGGATTTTGAAAACACTACCATACTTGTATATAATTGGGTTAGATTTGAGTTTTGTCTCCCTTAATTTAGATTTTGCCTACCCTGAATTGGGACTCAACTCTCTGTCAATTATGTGGGGACGATTAAATAAGAAACTTTATTAGAAGGTCTAGGTTTACAATATGGGAAGAAACATCGAAGTGTTTTGGAGGAGGCCGCGTGCTGTTGGGGAACTAGGATGTATGATTCATTTGATTTTTGAGTAGACTTGTTTCACCATATTATTCCTCCAACATCTATTTTCCTATTCTTTACATATGCCTTTCTCTGAACTGTGGTGCCTAGCCGCTCCCAGCGTAGCGGGTCAATTTCATATGTTTTCATGATTTGCCACATAAGTGGTCATAAAAACACACTAGGCAAAACATAATATAAATTAGTGGATTCGTACATATGTCCAAGGAGGCACTGACTTCTTCTTCTTTCTTTATGCCCCTATAGTTTTGCTTTAAATTAGAATGTTATATTGTTATGTATATGCTATATATTACTTATCTATTAATTAGTATAATATTTCAGACGCTTGTATTTAATTATACTAGTGGATTATGTAAGTGATATTTTTGTCTTAATATATTTCAACATAGAAAAATGCTAAACACAACATAAATATAACTTAAATCAATGTTTCACTTATTGATGGTGGCAATATGGTTTTAGTATTGCAATTGTTATTTCTCTCTGGTTCACTTACTGGTACCATTTCACATACTGGTTTCTAGTTTAGAATTGTTTTTACTTTTTCCTTTAATTGTTTTATTTTTTCCTAGAATTGTTACTATCTACTCTCTACTGTTAAACTAGCTGACATAGAAGAATCAAACAAATACAAATAAGAATAGAGTACATTATAGCCTCATTTGGACAATATATACAAATAAGAATCTGTAATTTAGAATATGTACCAATTTGTCATTTGTAATTTAGAAAGTGTTTTGAACCCGAACCCGTTTAATTGTTGGGCTAAATTGCAATTATACCTTAATCCTAGCTTATTGGGTTGAAAATACTTTTCAGTTCAGCATAGCAGAATACTGGTTAAATTATTGTTGGTATGACGTTCCCCTTCTAATATCTTATGGTGTTTGTTTTCTTATCCGGACTATCTGTCAGGTTGGCATGGACGGCACCGACAAAGGCCAGCGTCGAAAATCCCCTAGGCTCAATCCTACTCAGGGGGCGACTGAGCCGCTGCTGCCGCCTACGCAGGCAGCGACAGAGCCGCCGCTGTCGCCTACTGGGGCAGCGACAGAGCCGCTGCTGTCGCTGAATCTGGTGACAGATCCGGTGCCAGATCAGCCGAGGAAGGGCAAAAGAGGAAAACCCAGCAACTGTGGCCCGGAGGGGCGAAGAAAATCGAATAGGCTCAATCTTGGTGGCAATATGGGCCTTTCCTTGACAGAAACTGCACCCGAAGAGTCGGCTCCTACCACCGAGCGTGATCCTCAGCCAGCTCCTACAACTCCAGCCTCTGCTCCCCTCTCCTCCAATACTATGGCACAACCAGCTCCTACAAATATTGAGCCCAGTGACACGGGGAAGACACACGGTCCCCTCCCACATCCACCACCAACAGGAGACCGCCGAAAATCCTCGAGGCTCACTCAAGGAGTTTGTCCACCACCTCATCCTGATCCCGCTGCTTCCCCTTCTGAGTGGCGACCCAAGGTTCGGTCGAAACCCCCGCTGCCGCCTACTCATGCAGCAACAGTTCTGCCGCTGTCGCCTGCTCAGGCAGGGCCGCCTACTCTGCAATCTCCGACTCAGGTCCTGAAGGATGCCCCGCTGCTGCCTACTCAGGCAGCGACAGAGCTGCCGCTGCCACCTACTCAGGCAGCGACAGAGCCGCTGCTGCCGCTGAATCAGGCAGCGATAGAGCCGCTGAATCCGGTGCTAGATCAGCCGAGGAAGGGCAAAAGAGGAAAACCCAGCAACTGTGGCCCGGAGGGGCGAAGAAAATCAAAGAGGATCAATCCTGGTGGCAATATGGGCCCTTCCTTGACAGAAACTGCACCCGAAGAATCGGCTCCAACCACCGAGCGTGATCCTCAGCCAGCTCCTACAACTCCAGCCTCTGCTCCCCTCTCCTCCAATACTAGGGCAGAGTCGGTCTCGTCGGTCAAAATATTCTATGGACCCAACCCCACCAATCCAGCGTTCAAACCGAAGAAAAGGTGTAAGGAAGGCCAGACTAGCCAAACCGGAGCTGAAGGCCCCTCAAAATCACCGTCGAGGCCAGAGGGATCGGTATCCCAACTCTCCCCTCAGCGGGAGAACCATGTAGAGGCCGGGGCTGCGGCATCTTCGCCATCTGATCTGACCTGGCCAGAGACGCCGATTGGCAGTCCGATTTGCACAGAGTGGCCAGAGACTGAGCAGCGTGATCACCAGACTCAGTGTGATAATCCTCAGGAGATGTGGTCAAATTGGGAACAAGTCGATGCCTCTGACATGGGGAAGACGCCAGCATCTGCTGCCCCGGAGATATCGCCGAGGGCAGAGGGTCTGGATGGTTCGAGAAAGCCAGAACAGCATCCGACTGTGGAGGATGACGGTGGTAGGAGGGTCCGCATGTGTCGGCCCCTGTGTTTTTATGACGAAGCTTTTGGGCTTTCTGGGATTGAACTTGATCCAGGGGAGGCGAAGGTGCCATTTGGCAAGAAAAGGGACGGAACACGGCAAGGGAAGAAGAAGAAGGCTGAACAGCCCCGTGGAAGGGGTCTTGCCAAGCCCCGTGCCCCGGCCAGGCCAGAGGACAGACCTGAAGTCTTTTTCGTGGGTGACGGTGAGTTTACATCGTCTACCAAGTGCACAAAGCTGGTAAGTACCATAAGACTTCTGACCGCGGCCGAAATGCCGGGACCTTACAGGACGTACAACATGTTCCCGTCGCGGGCAAGGCTAAAAATCCTGTGACGGTTCATGCAAAGGTACTCGTGGGGGGCTGGGGAAGATGAGGGTCGCTGTCTTGATGTTTTTGAAAACATTGCTTCAGAGGCATACACTCGTATACTTAACAGGGCAAGGAGAGTGTGCAAGGACAAGTATGGACCGGTGACGGGGTTGTGGAAAGAGTATTGTCCACCATGGTGCAGGGAGTGGAGTCACTGGAAGGGGCTATGTGATATTTGGAACAACCCGAAGTGGTACAAACTGTCGTGCACAAATCGGGCAAACAAAAAAGTAAAAGGCGAGGCGGTTATCCACCATGTGGGTGGTTCGAGGAGCGCGTACAAGCACAGGGAGGCCATGGTATTCCCCACACCTGCCTCTTATATTATTTTTTTAAATAAACAATAATCCGAGATTGGTGCGTGTTTGTTTTCATAAGTAGTGATATTTACTTACATCTTTTTATTATTTTTATGTTTAAATTTCATGTAGCTGAAAGGGGACCTTCTGTTGGACTGAAGGAAGTATTCGATCGACTTCACATGCGCGATACAGAGAATGGCAAGGTGTATGTTAACGAGAGGGCGAACACTGTTGTGGTAAGATAATCATTTAATATATTTTTTGTCATGTCGTTATTGTTGCTTGTGGGCTTATATCAGGACTGATTTGTTGTCAGTTTCAATAAAAATATGGAAACTTTTGACAATTTTCTTCTACTTTGAATTTGTTATACTTGGTCAGTGAAATTAGGTCAAGTACCATATATATTTCACTTGGTCAGTGAACACAGCAAATTGACTTTGAACATGTACCATATATATTTTAGAGAAATTTAGTTATATGCCCATCATAACTTCATCAATTAGATATTTACCCACCAAAACTTCAAATTTAGTTATTTCCCCATTGAAACGCATAATCAATTTATTTATATCCCCAGTCAGTTTTATAATCACTTAAAACCATTGTATTGCTATATAACCCACCGACCCAGGATTAGTATAAGGGTATTCTGGTCCATATAATTTGATTCATCAGTATAATGGTATTCTGGTAATTCTGCTCAAGATTTAATTTTTTTGTCTCACTGCACCATGTAACTTGATTCTTATATTTTTCTTTTCCAAATAAGTAGCATTGCTGCCTGTTTCTTAGATTGGTTATCACCAATAAACTAAATGACCAAATTTACCCAATTTATTGATTTTTCTAATAGAACTCATTTAAATTACCCTTTTTACCCTTTGTCTCTCTTTTCTTCTTCTCCTTTCTATTCATTCCCAGAGAAAAATGAATTCACATCACCTCATGTTACCTGACTCAAGCAAATTATGATCGGTTCTTTTAACATGGCACAAATCTCAAAACAGACCCCCTACAGTCTCCATAGGCACCGGATTGAGTTTGGCCCAGGTAAAATTAATCTGGGCCGTCCGTTTCAATTTGCTTGAGTCAAGTACCTGGGAGGATACGGATCCGAGAAAAACCATGTGGCGGCCCCACATACTGATGCCATATTTCCTTCCCAGACTTTCACTTTGACTAGAAGTAGTGATAACTTCTTTGTTTCCTTGATAGATGATGGGTTAGAATACAAATCACTAGTAGTAGTATTCTTTTTTGAGAGAAAAACATTAAAGAGTCTGAAAGCATTACATTACCATACTGAAAGAAATAGAGGAAATTAAAGTACCTACTGCTATCTGAAACAAAAAGGTCCTAGAAAAACTAACTTGAAACATAAATTCCTAGAAAAACAAAGAAATTAAAGTAAGAAATCATCTAAGTGCCAGCCCCTTCCATTTTTAAAATAAGTGAAAAGGTGGGGGGTCTCCTTACAACTGCACTAACTGCTTGACATGACAACCTTGTTTGTTTACCAGTAAACTTTCCTTCTCCTTGTCTGACATGTTTTTTATGACCCATGCAGGCGAAGTATAAAGCTTTAAAGGAACAGCATGCTGGGGAGGATATGTCTGATGAGGCGTTGTGGGAGCTTGCTGCTGAAGGGGAGGACCGGCGGGGAAGGATGTTCAGCTTTGGCAACAAGGCTAGGATATGCAAAGCCAACAAAGAATTGGAGGCCAAGGAGGCATCCCGAACGGATCCAACGAGGAGCACGGCCACCTCTGCTGAGAATGCCAGAAAAACCTTCACAGAATCAGAGGTTGCTAAGTTAGTTGCTGAGAAGATATCGGCTGAACGTCACACATTTGCTCAGGAGATAGAAAAACAAGAGGAACGACACAGAGCCGAAATGGCAGATGTCCGAAAACAGAATGATAGACATAATGCATGTATCGAGGCACTCTTCCAGGCAACAGGAGCAAAGCCACCGGTATTTGGTGTAAGTACCCAGTTCTGTTTTGCATTCCAACAAATAAAGTTCCATCTTCAAATTGTGAAATATTAAATACCTTACTAAGTTTATTTGATTTTTAGGGGGAGCCGTCAAACAGTCAACATGCTGCTGGAGACAATAGTGGTGAATCCGGTAATGTGTGAAGGATGTAGCCCGTTAATTTAGTCCAGCAATTCTAATTAATGCCTTTAATGTGGGATGAACAGTGTAGTATTTGTTGTAACTATGTTTGTTATGTTGTTTTAAGTAGGATGTGAATCTTGACGATTAAATTTTTTAAATAGGCTTTGTGCCACAAGTAGGATGTGAATCTTTATTGTGCTCAACAGTAATCAGGCAATGAATCTTTATTGTGCTTAACAGTAAGTAGGATGTGGTGTATTAAATGTTCATTTTATGTTTTAATTACCAGGCCTTCTGTGATTGGTATATGTGTAGTACACGATTTGGGGTAGTACATGATGTAGGGATTGGTATATGTGTAGTACCAATCTGGGATTATTGGTATATGTACAGCAATTCTAATTATGAAGCGTACAAATGGGGTGCGCAACAAAAGCTTGTTATTTCTGCACAGGGATGTATTATTATTTGCTATGGTATTCCGACATAAATACCAGTTGACCTCTTGCTGTAGTCTAAATTTGCTCCCACTAACTCAAAAGCTTTCGTTTTTGAAAACCTTTTGCGACACAGAGCCGCCGCAATGTGACTCCCGTGACCTTTTTTCCAGATCTCTCTCTCTCTCTCTCTCTTTTTTTTTGAAAAGCTTGGCAGCCTCTCTCTCTCTCTCTCCGTCCCTCCCTCTCTCTCTCTCTCTCTCTCTCTCTCTCTCTCCGTCCCTCCCTCTCCCTCTCTCTCCATCCGGCTTACTCAGCTGCTTCTCTCTCTCTCAAAGAGAATCGCCAACTTAATTACAGTGAGTATTCGGAGGAAACAGGTTCGTATACAGCTCTATCGCTTTCCTTGAGTTTTATAAATTTATTGTTCCCGATTTCAATAATTAGTAGAGAATGTAAGAAATGCATGTTATGCCCCTGTCAATTTTCTGGTAAACCGACCCATCCCCAACTGTCACCTCCACTGTTACTTGTTCTCAACTGTCACCTCCACTGGTAAACCTTAATGATTGTAATTTTCTACGACTCGGACCAACTCGATGTAACGTATGCATAACCCCAAAATGATTTCAATTCAATTAACTCCGGTTCCAACTACACAATGGCCTCAAAATGCATTGTTTCATTATCTTGGACATGTCCTCAAACTGCCCCTGTATAGTGTTGATATTAACTCACACCTTTAATTGGATTGTTAAATAGGGAAAAAAACATGCAATGTCGTCGATGGATGTACGACACTAGACAAATTCCGGGTGGGGGTCTGCACAAAGATTTTGTTGATGGGGTTGAAGTGTTCATTGAGGCAGCTTTATCCAAACCATCTGTTGTGACTGTTGACGATGATGGAAATAAATGTATCCCGTGTCCATGTAAAAAATGTGGAAACCTGTTCAGGAGAGATGGGGATACCATCGCTGTACACCTTTATAAGTCGGGCTTTTGCGCCCTATATAGTGTTTGGCACAAGCATGGGGAGGGGGATACACCCGTTCAACCTGATTTAAGCTCTAATAGCATGGATCCAGGGGAAGAGATGGTAAGGGCAATTGCTGGTCCGGACTTCAATTGGGAGGAACAGTCACCGACTGGAGCGGCTAAGAAGTTCTTCGACATGATAGAGGCTAATAAAACACCGCTATGGAGAGTCAACGCGACTGGTGAACTCAAGTGCGAATCACAAACTGTTTTGTCTTGTGTGACACAAGCCTTGGCGTTGAAGTCGGAGCACCAACTAAGTCAAAAATGCTTCAATGGGATGTTGGGCCTCATTAAGAGCACGCTACCTTCTAGTGAGAATATGCCGGATAATTTTTACCAAGCGAAGCGTTTGATTGAGGGAATGGGCATGGAACATGAGAAAATTGACGTATGCCCAAACTTTTGCATGCTATATTACAAGGAGAGGGCGAGAAAGACACAATGTGATGTTTGTGGCGAACCAAGGCACAAGCCGCCGGGACCCAATCGCAACACAAAACAAGTCCCCCAAAAGCAACTTCGTTACCTATCTATCACGCCAAGATTGCAAAGGCTTTACATGACCAAATCAAATGCGGTACATATGACGTGGCATAAGAACGGCAAGCGTGAGAAACCCGGGATTATGGTGCACCCGGCTGACGGTGAGGCATGGAAGCATTTCGCATCAAAGTATCCGGAGTTCGCTAAGGAGGTTAGAAATGTTGTATTAGAGTTAACGACGGATGGGTTCATGCCATTCAACTCGAGTGCAGCGCCATATTCGTGTTGGCCGGTATTTGTCTTTCCGTATAACCTACCACCTGGAATGATAATGAAAGAGGACAGCATGTTTCTCGCGCTTGTCATATCGGGACCGAAGCACCCTGGTCGTGACATAGACATTCTGCTAGAACCTTTAATCAATGAATTGAACAAGTTGTGGGATGTTGGTGAAATGACATGGGATGCATCTAGAGAAGAAAATTTCAACATGAAAGCAACACTTCTTTGGACGGTGAGTGACTATCCGGCTTACGAGATGCTATGCGGGTGGGGTACAAAGGGTAAATTGGGGTGTTACTATTGCCAAGGCGCAACAAAGGCCTTCCAACTATCACATGGTGGGAAAGCATGCTGGTTCGATGCTCACAGGTGCTTGCTGCCTCCAGATCATCCGTTTCGTCGGGATAAAAAAAATTTCATTAAAGGCAGAGAAGAGAGGGATGGGCCACCACCAAGATTGACGGGAGATCAAATACTCGAGGCAGTTAATAGACTAGGTGAGATGGAATGGGGTAAAACTAAGAAATTAAGTCAGTTTGAGGGTTATGGTGACACTCACCATTGGCAAAAGAAGAGTGTCTTTTGGAGTTTGCCCTATTGGAAGGACAACCTCTTGCCACACAATATTGATATGATGCATACGGAGAAGAATTTCACGGAAGCTTTGGTTAACACACTTTTAAGCATGGGAAGCAAAACAAAGGATAATGAAAAAGCTCGAAAAGATTTGGCTCTCCTTTGCAATCGACCCAAACAGCACCTAACCCCATGTAACAAAAACCCGGGAAAGATAAAAAACCGAAGGCACCATTTGCACTATCACAAGATGACAAGAAGCTGGTTCTAACTTGGCTCAAAGACAAAGTCAAGTTCCCCGATGGCCACGGATCAAATTGGTCAAGGTGTGTTAACCTAACAACTAACACCCTAATTGGGATGAAGAGTCATGATTACCATGTGTTCATGGAGCGCCTTCTCCCCGTTGCATTTCGGGATTTTGTCCCTGAACCCGTATGGGATGTACTGTGTGAGGTTTCAAGCTTCTTTAGAGAGATCTGTGCCAAAGAACTTGATCCATCTCGTATTGACCAATTAGAGAGAGATATTATCGTCACAATTTGCAAAATGGAAAAAATCTTCCCGCCAGGTTTCTTCAATTCTATGCAGCATCTTGTGGTACATTTGGCACATGAGGCTAGAATGGGTGGGCCAGTGGGGTCTCGATGGATGTATCCATGTGAAAGGTGCGTTGATTTCTCAATTGCTATTTAATTAAATTACTAAAATCTTTTGATGTAACATATTACCTAACTCAAACCCACTGTTGCAATTAAAGGCGTAACAAAGAACAACGGCTGAGAGTGACCAACAAAGCACGTGTTGAGGGTTCAATCGTCGAGGCTACCATAGTCAAAGAGATTTCCACCACTTCCAGATTATATTTTGAAGATTTATCACTGAATGGCCCTAAAGGAACTGACAAAGGTAACACTTCGAGGGGAAACATTTCGATTTTTGACAGAACTGGCCGTCCCATTGGTAGGGAGAAGCGAAGGACGCCATTCAACAAACCATGCATTTAACTTATAGAAGGTGTCTGATCAGAGTCAAAATAATGATGAATTACGTAGGGTTTTGGCTTATGTTTTGCATATTTTCTCACACTTATGTTTAATTATTTAGAGAAAAAGGCTACTGTCACCCTTCTTTATGTTTTATTACAGAAAACAGGTTTTGGGACTATTTTACACCAAATGGAGCAAGAATCGGGTCAATCGAATCAGCGACGCTCATTGACGAAGTTTCTGTTACGGTCCGTATTGCCTAATACGGACCAAGCCTAATACAGACCAGGAGATAATGTGATACGCATTAAAACCCTCAGTGACAAGGTCTCAATACGGACCGTATCACCTGATACGAACCGTAACCGAAGGCGCCTCTTGGGGATTAACTGCCGACAGCTGTATCCAGATCAGTTCCTTAGCCCCTACTCAACCACCAGACGTCCCTCCACTCCTATATAAGGCCCCTGGGCAGAAGAAGAAGTTATCTTTGTAATTAGGGTTAGATTTGATTAAAGAGAGAAGAGATGAGTGATTGTAACCATGCCGTTCCGCGGCTAAGTTCCTTTTCTTAGGGCTAGGCAGTAAACCTTGTTACTCTTGATGTTTTGATATATATATTTTCTGTTGATTATGATTTCTTGTTGTTTAATCGAAATGCTTTTGTGATTTACTATCTCTTCATCTAACTTCGATGATCTAGTTTAATCCGTTAGGGTAGTGACAGTGTTTTAATGGTAAGAGAAACTATTTGTACGAATTAGCCTCGTTGAGATCTATTAGGTTTATGTGAAGAAAACCTTAGCGGGGAAACCATAAACCAGAACAACAAAACGCGAACCAAGTTCCATCATTTGCGTAAGGAAAATCGCAATGATCTGTGTAGTAATTTGTGTATTTAAGAGATCAGTCATTTGCGTAAGGTAACTCGCAGTGTCCTATGTAGAATCTCAATGAAAGATTTGTCATTCTTGCGTAACATAACTCGCAGTGACCTATGTGGTGTCTTTCATAAAACAACAACAAGAAATCAGACCTGACAGGAATATATTATCAAAGCGAATTGAGTAGCAATGGTGTGCCGAAACCCTAGGAATTCTCATCTCTATCTTTATTTTAATTACTTTTAATTGCTTCCTAATTTACATTGATCACAACAACAACAACTCTCAATTTTCAGATTTCGTCTAGCCTTTCGAAAGATTGTGATTCGATCGCTCAAAACTATGAACTAATATTCCCTGTGAATCGGCCTCGATTATACTACTCGATAGGATTGTGCGCTTGCAGTCCGAACCGATAGCATTTTCAAGTTTATAAATATTAAAAGAAATATTGCTCTCTCTTGAGTGATCAAGCTTTTTGGCACCGTTGCCGGGGAATAACGGTTCATTGTGCAAGGCCTGGCGAGACGCCCTTGCTTTGACCATTGAATCCAATTAATTAGATACGCCTAGACTTTTTATTTTCTGCAATTTTATTTTTCTTTTATTTTCAATTTCGTTTTTATTTGTATTTTCTTTTTATTTTTCAATTTTTAGTTTAATTTACAGATTTTCTTTTCTTTTGAAGGACACTACACGCTGGCCGAATCATCCGTACGGAGATCCCTAAGAATTGCAAGTAGGAGAGGACAATTCGCTTTCACATCACCTATAAGGACCAATCATAGTCTTTCCTCTAGTAATTCTGAAAGCGATGAAGACTCAGATTCGATCAACATGAATATCCCACCGAACGAACCGATTCCGCCTTTCAACAATGGAAGACAAGAAGGCAATGGTGATAATGAAGTTCACAATGCAGGAAGACCCAAACTTCTACGAGACTATTGCATACCCCGCGCGAATGATCCTAATTCAAGCATAAACCCGCCAACTGTTACGAACCGTAATTTTGAGATCAAACCTGCTCTCATAAATATGGTTTCGCAACAGCAATTTGGAGGATTTCCAAATGAAGATCCTCATCTTCATTTGTCAATCTTCCTTGGGATATGCGAGACGATAAAGATCAACGGAGTTATCGATGAAGCAATCAGGCTAAGGCTATTTCAATTCTCATTAAAAGATAAAGCAAGAGCATGGTTGTTTTCCTTACCGGCCAATTCCATTCAAACTTGGGACCAATTGTTTAATGTGTTTATTGCAAAATATTTTTCACCATCTAAAACTTCAAGATTCAGAAATGCAATTACTAATTTTGAACAAAGGGATGGTGAAACATTGTGTGAGGCATGGGATAGATACAAGGATATGTTAAGGTGTTGTCCACATCATGGTCTAGAAAGATGGCTGATTGTTCAAACTTTTTATAATGGTCTAAACCCTACCGATAGGTTGTCTATTGATGCTTCCGTAGGGCGAGCAATCATGAACAAGGAACCTGACGAGGCTTACAACCTAATTGAAGAGATTGCAATCAACCAACACTACTGGATCCCTGAGCGAAAGAAGCCAACTCCAACACCTGGCATGCACCGAGTAGATGATATATCCATGCTAAGCGCAAAGATCGATGCTTTGCAAATGACACTCAACAAGCAGACCAAGCAGCGAACGGTAGCAGCAGTCAATGCCGCAACAGCATGTGGCTATTATGGAGCGCATGAGACGACCGAATGCATGAATGTGACGGAAACTGAGGAAGAAATAGAGCAAGCAAACGCCATCGACAACAGCTTTCGACCTCAGCCCGCCTACAATTCATACCATCCGAACAACCGAAACCATCCAAATCTCTCATACGCAAATAATCAAAGACCTGCTGCACCTCAACAGAACTATCAACCACAACCCAATTATCAACCAAGATACAACAATCCTCAACCAAATTATCAACCAAGGCAGTTCAACCAACCATAGCAACCTGACATCACATCACTAATGGAGAGATTCCTAGAGAAGCAAGATAAGGCTAACGCCAAAATCACGCAAAAGATCGAATCCTTAACAAACCGCAACAAAGACTTAGAAGACCATGTCTCTAAGATGGCAAAAGAACTCTCGAGTATCGCACGTGGAAAAGGCAAATTTCCGGGCCAACCTGAAGAAAACCCGAGAAAGACTTGCAAAAGCATAACATTAAGGAGTGGTACAGCTTATCAGGGACCTCCAATGCCCAATCCAACTTCCGAAGAGATGCATGCAGAGCCATCGCATTCCGAAGAATACAAGCTGCAACCACTGGGCCGCCCGTATTTGAACTGCAGGCAGACCCTACTGAGGAGCAGAATGACACTGTAGGTGGAGACGAGCGACAACCCGAACCTGAATACATTTCACCACCACCCTACAAGCCACCTTTGTTATTCCCTCCAAGGCCAGTCAAGCATAAGATGGAGCAACAATTCGCGAAATTCATGGAGACACTCAAGCAACTACAAGTCACAATCCCCTTCACCGAGTCAATTGCAAGCATACCCTCGTATGCTAAATTTCTGAAGGAGATTCTCTCAAATCACAGTAGACTCCAAGAATTCTCAACAGTCCCGCTCAATCTGGAATGTAGTGCGCTCGTGCAAAGCAAATTACCAACAAAGTTGAAAGATCTGGGAAGCTTCTCGATACCATGCACCATTGGCACAACAGATTTTAAGAGAGCTTTATGTGATCTGGGAGCAAGCGTGAGTTTAATGCCTAAGGTAGTATTTGACAAATTGGAATGTGGAGACCTATCACCAACGCGAATCTCATTGCAACTTACTGATCGATCAATTCGATATCCTAAAGGAATGTTGTTAGATATCCCAATCAAAGTTGGTAAATTCTGGATACCAGCAGATTTTGTGGTAGTTGATATGGAAGAAGACGAGCAAATTCCAATCATCCTTGGAAGACCATTCCTTGCCATATGTGGGGCAATGATTGATGTTAGGAATGGGAAGATCTCATTGAATGTTGGTGAAAACAAGATGATCTTCAACATGAATGAGACCATCAAAGTTCCCCCGGACATAAATCTTATCTACAATTTGGAAACAGCGGATGAGTCTGACAATGATGAATTGCGATCGGATGAATTAGAAGACATCGGAGAAATGACATGTGATAGGTGTATTTTATATACACCGTCGATCTAGTTTTTATCATAAAATAACACCAAATATCTTGTATTTTGGATATAAAGCGAATATAATACACCAAGAATCAAGTTACTGCGTTCGCTCGATGTTTCAATGCAGGAAACAGTGCAGAATGATGAAAAACTGTCCAATGCGGACGCATTATCCACCAGTGCGGACGCACTGGGTACTTAGCCAATTTTCCAGCAGCGCAGACCTCACAGACGAAAAGTCCGAGCGTAATGCGGCCGCATTCACCTTCAGTGCGGACGCATTCACTACTTAGCCGATTTTTGCGACTTTCAGAATTAACCAGAAAACAGAAGTTCAATGTCAATGCGGACGCACTCACAGCCAGTGCGGACGCACTCAGTACTTAGACTATTTTTGAAATCTTCGGATTCTTTTGAAAACAGAAAAACATCCCAGTGCGGACGCACTAAGATCCAGTGCGGACGCACTCATGAAATTTTGCAGAAAATCCAGAAAAGGAGACTTGGAACCAAAGGAGATTTGGAGTCGGTGCGACCCAGACCACCCGCACTCAACTCCAGTGCGGACGCACTGGACTCGCAGACAGCCAGAAATTCGTATTTTCAAGAGGTTTTCTATTCTGGGCTTCCAAGGAACACGTTTTAGAAGGCCAAAAATAGCCATGGCAGTCTGAGGAGTGCACCCACTAACTCCACTTCTATCCTCTAAATTGGGCAAGGCCTTTGGCTATAAAAGAGGAAGAATTTCATCTCTCTGGGGATCGAATATCCATTATTGTACATATCCATTATTATATCCATCTTTCCACAAATTGAGAGAGAGAGATCCTGCAGAAATTCTCGAAGGCTTTTCAAGGAAGGAGAAGAAGAAGATTCAAGCAAGGAGTTGGCAAGATCGAGGTTTTAGATCTAAGAAAGGGTGTAATCATTTCTTTATCTCATTTCTTATTGTTTTTGCCAATCTTTGTTATGGATCTCTCCAAGAGAGAGTAGTTCTCTTTCTAGGGGTTTAGGTCAATGCATGAACTTGTTTAATTCTAGATTATTCGGATATTTGTTTTTATTATGATTGTGTTATCGGATTTGATTGTTAATTTCTGTGATTTATTCTTTATGAATTTCATTAGTACTCGTTCCTTTGAGTTCACCTGGTTAGGGTTTATTGAATTGAAGTAGTTTTGAAATCGCGTTGATCGTGTTTTTCCGCTTTAAATTTATTAAATTCCGGCATTGGTCATGAGGAGACTACTAATTGAAACCATAAAGACACACCTTAGGGTTGGGTTAGAAGCGACCGTACTTTGATATCCAATCCGGAACTATAGAAATTAAGGTTAGGATTTTGGTGAAGGACCGAAAGGCGAAGGCAAATCCTAATTAGGACACCTTAGAACAAATATCGATATATGCTTTGAAGCATGAGATTAAATATCCCTCTAGGTTAGTGACAGCCCTAGAATTCGAGGCACATTAATCCATAAAGCGCAAAGTATTTGTATTAATATTTGTTCCAAAGGCTAACATAGGTTAGAAACCTCATCAAATCAAACATGAATTTAAACAAACCGAATAAATAGAATTAGCAAGGGATTGTAGACCGAATACCCCTAGATCTCCTTAAACTTGAAAACAAACCAATCTTTCTTTCCTTTATTTTATTTACATTTATTGTTTGAAACTCCTCTTTTTCGGGTATTGAACCCAACTTTAGGATTTTAGAACAAACCCCCCACTTTACTTTTATTGTTTTGTTTTAGAAGTAGTTTTCTTATTTAAAAATTGGTATTTCCCTATCTCCCTGCGGATCGACACCTAAATACTACAATCGATAGGTTGTGCGCTTGCAACTAACCTATTCATTGAGTACGAAGGTTTTATAAATATTAAAGGCAAAAGAGTACAAAATTATTATATCTAAAATACTCAACAAGCTTTTTGGCGCCGTTGCCGGGGAGAATAGGATAGATACTAGTTTTTATTTTAGGAAAGTACTTTTAATTCTTAGTTTCCTTATTTACTTTTCAGAAAATTAAAAATCCAAAAATATTTTACTTTCCTTATTTAATTTTCTGCACTTTACTATTCTCTCTCTTTCACATCTTTTCTTCTCTCATAGATTTGAGCGCTGGCACCGGTCACAAGGAGCCAAACCGCGAAGATCAAAGCCGGCGAATCCTCGCTTTCTCAACCAATGGCAGGTCTAGATCCCGAACTAGGCATGCCACGCAACTTTAGAGAGGATGAATTTCCGGAAGGTCTCATCAACCCAAACTTTCACGATCTCAATAACAATCCACCACCTCTTCCTCCACACAACAACCTACCGCCACCACATCCAAACAATAACAATGATCCACCTATTCTCAATAATAATCCTTTGTTTGGTGTCAATCCAAACAACGGAAATGGCCGAAATCGCCAACAAGGCCACCGCTTCGGTTTCATTCCTCAAGGCCAAGATCCACGCGAAATCAAGCCATCTCTCATCCACTTGCTTGGCCAAAGTCAGTTTGGGGGAGCCCTAAACGAAGATCCACACGCCCACTTGGCGGTATTCGAAGAGTCTTGCGGCACTTTCGCTCGAGAAGGAGAAGAGCTCGACAACCTCAAGCTCAAATGCTTTCATCTATCCCTCCGTGATAATGCAAGGACATGGCTAAGGACCGTGAATCGTGACAACATAAGAAGATGGGACGACATGGAGAAGTTATTCTTAGGAAAATACTTTCCTCCATCCAAAACCCAGCACTTCCGAACGAAGATCACGACCTTCAAGCAAGCCGAGGGAGAATCTTTGACCGAGGCATGGGATAGATGGGCGGAGCTTCAACGCTTGTGCCCTAACCATGGTCTCGACATGTGGTTGCTCTTCCAATTCTTCTTTGCAGGTTGCACAATCGCTACAAAGACTCACTTGAATTCCGCCGCAGGGGGTAATATGTCCAAGATGGATCCCCAACAAGCCATGCTAATGATCGAGGACATGGCAATCAACCAAAGGGAATGGACGGCCGAAAGAAGTGGACGAACCCAAACCACACCGGGAGTCCTAAAAACCGACGAAGTTACCGCCTTGAAAGCCCAAATAGATGCCTTGCAACATCAAATGGCACAAATGCAAAATGCCAAATCTGTGACAAAGAAGGCTTCATGCGGCATTTGTGGAGAGGCGACTCATATCACCGCCGATTGCCAAGTCCTCATAGAAGGAGAGGAAGTCGAGCAAGTCAATGCAATGTTCTACAATCAAGGTGATAAGAGGAACGACCCGATCTACAATAAGGTTAGGCCAAATGATAACTCAAATACATACAACCCTCACACAAGGTGGAACCATCCCAATTTCAAGTGGAAGACCGAGAATGACAACTCCAACCAATACCAAGGTAATTCCAATCAATATCAAAACCGGACGAACCAAAACTCGTATCAAGGACCTTCTCAAAACAGTAAATTAGAAAAAATGATAGAAGGACTTGTTCTCTCTCAAAACGAGTTCATGAACCAACAAAGGAACACCAACACCGAAATTTCGGATTCCTTGAGAAACTTCAACAATAGGTTCGAGTTCTTAGAGACTAAGACAAAGATGCTAGAAAACCAAATAGCACAACAAGCATCTTCATCATTTCGTCAACAAGGCGCTCTACCGGGTAAAACCGATATCAATCCAAGGGAGCAAGCAAAAGCCATAACCTTGAGAAGCGGCACGGAATACGAAGGACCAAAGATGCCCAGCGGAGATGAGTCTCAACAACCACCGAATGAGGCACAGCCACCTCAAACTCCTCTCAGCGCAGACACAACCGTTCCTAATGCGGACGCACCGGCATCGGAAAAACCTCAAGAACCGGGTAAATCAAACCCGGCCAAGGTAAAACCAAATGAAACTCCTAAGTATATTCCACCACATAGGTTTATACCATTCCCTCAAAGGTTAGTTAAGAGCAAGGTTGACCAGCAATATGCCAAATTCATAGAACACCTCAAGAAATTGAATATTACCATCCCTTTTACCGAAGCGATTACTCACATGCCCACTTATGCGAAATTTTTGAAAGAAATTTTATCCAATAAAAGAACAATTGAGGAAGTGGGCACGGTATCCCTTAATGAGGAGTGTAGCGCTCTCTTCTTAAACAAGCTACCTCCAAAATTAAAGGATCCCGGAAGCTTTGTTATCCCATGCATGATTGGTGATACCGAATTCAAGAGGTGCCTATGTGATTTAGGCGCAAGTGTTAGCCTCATGCCAAAAACCGTTTATCAAAGGCTCAATCTTGTTGATTTGAAAGATACAAGGATGTCATTACAACTAGCCGATAAGACGGTAAGGTATCCCGAAGGAATTGCGGAGGATGTTATTGTAATGATTGGTAAGTACTTTGTCCCGGTGGACTTTGTAGTGGTCGAAATGGAGGAGGATACTCATACCCCTCTTCTATTGGGGCGTGATTTCCTTACCACAGCTGGTGCAAACATTGATGTCAAGGAAGGAAAGATATCCTTTGACATTGGGGGCGAAAAGGTAAATTTTCATATGTTTAATGCCATCAAATTTCCTTCTAATGATAATGATTCTATATGTAGAGTGGAAGTTTTAGATTCCATTATAGCTGCCCATATGGAGAAGGAGATGGTCAATGAACAACTAGACCAAATTCTGGAAGAAACCGGCTCAGAAAACAACACAATTGGTGAAAATGACCCTCAGTGCGTCCGCACTACCGCTCAGTGCGTCCGCACTCAGCATGGTGAAACCGAAGTTTCAGTCAACCGAGCGCAATGCGTCCGCACTGAAGTCTCAGTGCGGATGCCCCACTCGCACTCACCTCTTGAGCCACAGTTTGGAGCCAATGAGGAAAATGTCCGAGAGGAATGCGTCCGCACTGACCCTCAGTGCGTCCGCACTCAGCACAATTTCAACCAGGATGTATTGCAGATTTCAGAAAATTTACCCCAGTGCGTCCGCACTGACCACCAGTGCGTCCGCACTCATGCCGAAGTAGCTCAAATCGAAGGAATTTCGCCCAACTCTGCACCACCGAAAGTCGAACTCAAACCTCTGCCACCTACCCTTCGCTATGAATACCTGGGAGAGGGCGAGACATATCCGGTGATTGTCAACTCCGAGCTCAACAAAGAACAAACCGAGAAGCTTTTACACGAGCTAAGGCTTCATCGGAAAGCGATCGGCTACACAATCGACGACCTAACCGGAATTAGCCCATCCCTTTGCATGCATAGAATCCTAATGGAGGACGACCACAAGCCCACAATTGAAGCTCAACGAAGACTCAATCCGAATCTAAAAGAAGTGGTGAAAAAGGAGATCCTCAAGCTACTTGATGCCGGCATCATCTATCCGATCTCCGACTCCAAATGGGTAAGTCCGGTCCATGTAGTACCAAAGAAGGGAGGCACAACCGTGGTGAAGGGCGAAGGCGACAAAATGATATCCACAAGGGTGATCACCGGATGGAGGATGTGCATCGATTACCGCAAACTTAACAATGCAACAAGGAAGGATCACTTCCCTCTACCGTTTGTGGATCAAATGCTAGAAAGGCTAGCTAATCACTCCCATTTTTGCTACCTAGATGGGTATAGCGGATTCTTTCAAATCCCTATTCACCCCGATGACCAAGAAAAAACGACCTTTACTTGCCCTTATGGTACGTTCGCGTACCGTAGGATGCCGTTTGGTTTATGCAATGCCCCAGCTACATTTCAAAGAGCCATGATGTCTATTTTTTCAGATTTATTAGAAAATTCCGTGGAAGTTTTCATGGATGACTTTTCAGTTTTTGGTACCTCTTTTGATGATTGCTTATCTAATTTGATCAAAGTTTTAGAACGTTGTGAGCAGGTCAATTTGGTGCTAAACTGGGAGAAATGCCATTTCATGGTACAAACGGGGGTTGTTCTAGGGCACGTGGTGTCTTCCAAAGGCCTAGAAGTCGACCAAGCAAAGGTGGAGGTGATCGAAAAATTGCCATATCCAACATGTGTGAAGGACGTGAGGAGTTTCTTGGGCCATGCGGGATTCTATCGGCGTTTCATCAAAGATTTTTCAAAAATCTGCAAACCACTTACTAATTTAACAATGAAAGATGTAGAATTTATATTTGATGAACCGTGTATTGTTGCTTTTGATAGGATCAAGAAGGCACTAATCTCAGCCCCAATTCTCCGACCTCCTAATTGGGATGTGCCCTTTGAAATCATGTGTGATGCGAGCGACTTCGCCGTTGGAGCCGTTTTAGGACAAAGGATCGACAACAAGCCACATGTGATCTATTACGCAAGCAAAGTCCTAGATGAGGCGCAAATGAACTACACAACCACCGAAAAGGAGTTCTTGGCCGTTATATTCTCCATCAACAAATTCCGATCCTACTTGGTTGGATCCAAGGTGATTGTGTACACCGATCACGCGGCAATTCGATACCTCCTTAACAAGAAGGATGCCAAACCACGCCTAATTCGATGGATCCTCCTACTCCAAGAGTTTGATCTCGAAATCAAGGACAAGAAAGGCACTGAAAATTCAGTGGCGGACCATCTATCACGCATTACCAACAAATCGAAGGATGATGACATGCCCATAGACGACTCGTTCATAGACGAACAACTATACGCAGTCAACCACCAAGAGGCGCCATGGTATGCGGATTTCGTCAACTACCTTGCATGCGGTATCATACGCCCAGATTTAACCTTCCAACGACGAAAGAAATTCCTTTGGGATGTCAAACAATATTTTTGGGATGAGCCGTTGCTATTCAAACTGGGGGTAGATGGAATTCATAGGCGATGTGTACCTCACGAAGAAACCGAACAGATTCTCAATTGTTGCCACTCATCTCCCTATGGAGGACACGCTTCAAGCCACAAAACCGCCGCCAAAGTTCTTCAAGCCGGGTTCTTTTGGCCCACGCTTTTTGAAGATGCGAAAGACTATGTGCTTAGGTGCGACAAATGCCAAAGAACCGGGAACATATCAAGGAGACATGAAATGCCTCTCAACGGAATTCTAGAGGTAGAGTTATTTGATGTTTGGGGGGTCGACTTCATGGGACCTTTTCCGAGTTCTTGCAACAACAAGTACATCCTTGTAGCGGTCGATTATGTGTCAAAATGGGTAGAAGCCGTAGCAAGCCCAACCGCCGACTCCGCCGTAGTAAGAAAGCTTTTTCTAAGAACTATTTTTCCTAGGTTTGGAGTACCTCGGGTGGTGATTAGCGATGGCGGCTCTCATTTCATCAACCGTCAATTCGACAGTCTCCTATTCAAATATGGAGTCAAGCACAAGGTAGCCACACCATACCACCCTCAAACAAGCGGGCAAGTGGAGGTATCCAATCGCGAGATAAAAAGCATCCTACAAAAGGTAGTGAACACATCACGAAAAGATTGGTCACTCAAACTCGATGAAGCTCTGTGGGCGTATCGGACCGCTTTCAAAACACCCATAGGTATGACTCCTTTCAAGCTAGTGTATGGAAAGCCATGCCATTTGCCGGTTGAACTCGAACACAAGGCATATTGGGCAATAAGGGCCCTAAATTTCGACATGAGGGCTGCCGGTGAAAAGAGGGTTCTTGACCTACATGAACTAGAAGAATTGCGCCTTAATTCCTATGAAAATGCTAAGCTATACAAAGAGAAGACAAAGAAATGGCACGACAAGCATATCATCAAGCGCAATTTTCAAGAAGGAGACACGGTTTTGTTGTACAACTCACGCCTCCGGCTATTTCCCGGGAAGTTAAGATCACGATGGAAGGGCCCATTCGAAATAACGAAGGTATTTAACCATGGCGCGATCGAGATTTGGAGCAAAGATACCGGGACATTCAAAGTGAACGGACACCGCCTCAAACATTTCAACCATGCAACTCCTATAGGCGACAAGGAGATCATAGGCCTAAAAGATCCACACACTCAATAGTGAGCCCAAATCATGTCGAGCTCACGACGTAAAATTGAGCGCTTCTTGGGAGGCAACCCAAGTTTTTATTTTTATTTTTTTTCTTTCTTTATACTTTTATTTTTACTTTCTCAAAAATTTACATTTTTAATGACTCAGCCAATTTTTCAGGTCAAAATTTCATCAGTGCGTCCGCACTAAACATCAGTGCGTCCGCACCGACAGAAACCACAGGTCTGCAGTCTCAACAAGACCAGTGCGTCCGCACTGAGGATCAGTGCGTCCGCACCCGAGGTACGCTCAATTTAATTTTCAATTTTTTCGAAATATCGGAAAAGTCGAATTTTTTTTGAGCGAGTGCGGATGACCACCCGCATTGAGGCCCAATGCGTCCGCACGCGGCTTCTTCTCCTTCTTAACCCGACCCCTCTCTTCAATTTCCTTCGCGCCTTTTCGATTTTAAAACCGAAAACCTTGATTTTTCTCTCCCAACACCCGAAAACCTCGTTTTTCTTTCAAAATCTCCCTCTCCTCTCTCTTCTCTACCCCTTCTCTCTTCTTTTCTCTCTCTTTCCCTTTTCAAAAAGCGAAAACCCACTTTTCTCAAGTTTTTCACGCGCCGTTTCGCTAAAACTCGGATTTCTTCGCATTTTATTCGAAATTTTCGCGATCTACAACAAGGTTTGATCTCTCCTTACTCTAATTTTTTCAATTACTACTTAGATCTGTAAAAATGGTACCAAAATCGGGAAAATCGACCAAAAATGGTGCAATCGGTTCAAATTCTCACCCCAGTGCGGATGCTACCACCCGCACTGCCATTTAGTGCGTCCGCACTAAGCTTGGGGGAACACCTAACCAGCCCAAATTTTCAATTTTTTGGTGAAGTCCTCAGTGCGACCAGACCAGTCGCACTAAGAGCCAATGCGTCCGCATTACGCTCGGACTTTTCCAACCAAACCCCGAAATTCCAAAAATTTTGGTTAAGTCCCCAATGCGTCCGCACTGAGAGCCAGTGCGTCCGCATTAAGCTCAGTTCTTCCCTGAATTGAACCAAATTTGAACTGTTTGTACACAGTGCGTCCGCACTGACAGCCAATGCGTCCGCACGCAGCCCAAATTATATCAAAAATTTCGAAATTTTAATTCTTTCAAGTTTTTTAGAATGCCGAAGAAATCAGGTGCCAAGAAACCAAGGTTTGAGAAAGGACAGGGTAGTCGCCAACCACCTCCTTATCCTCCCGCTTTGCCACTCAACGAAGGTCAAGAATTGAGGCGTAACCTTCTACAGTCCCGCCGGACCCTCGAGCCATCCCGATGGATCTGCCGAGAGACACTCAAAACGCTCGGACTCCTTGAGTCGGTGCAAATGCTCACCGAGCGGCTTGGCTTGTGGGAGTTTTTATGTGACGAGGTCTACACTTATGAAGGCCTCACGATCGAATTCCTCTCCTCCTACGAGTTCGACCGGGGTTCACGCACGATGACATTCAACCTTGGAGGCTTCTCACATATGTTGCACACCACCGAACTCATGGTCGCACTCGATCTATCCACCGAACATGTCAGCGAGATGCGCACCATTCTCGACTTCTACCATGACATGAGCGAGGCCCAATTCCGCATCCTAACATGCCACGACGGTCTCCTCGGCCAGCAGAGGGTTAAGAATGTTCTCCACCCGGCCCTCCGATATCTCCAGCGGGTACTTTCTCACACTCTCTTTGCCCGTGGGGAGAGCGCATCGGTCTTCAACCTCGGCGACATGGTGTATGTTTGCAGCATGCTTCGGCGCAATAATGGCGAGATGGAGTACATGCCGCACATTGGATACAACTTGGCCAAACACATGCAAAATGTGTCGCACAACATGCGCTCGGGCGGAATGATTCGAATTGGTGGTATCATCACAAAGATTGCCCGACACTTGCAAATTCCGACCGTTGGTGCGGTGGTGCCCGGTTACACGCTAGTGGACCTCGATGGTCTATTTCGGGCGAGGCTCATCCGTTGGGACGACATTGAAGAGGCTTGGATCAATTTGGGCCCAAAGGACAACATTCGACACCGGTTACCTCTACAAACTCAAATCGATCCCTTGGATACCGACACTTGGAAAATTGTCGATGAGCCGCTCGAGCCACCGCTACCACCGCCGCCACAACCACAACAACCTCCACAACAAGCCGCACCCGAAGCCGCACAAGCACAAGGTATGCCATCCAACCAACAAATCTGGGATTTTATGCAGACCATGAACACCTCCATCAACAACTTGAGCATCAATATTGGAGGGCGTTTGGATAGCATGGACGGCCGCATGAATGCCTTTGACCGCCGCTTTGATGAGGTAGAGGCCGAGGCCGCCCGAGCGACCTACTATTCCCGCCGAGGATGCATGCACGCAAACCCGCACTTTGAGGATGATCCACCTACACCTCCGTACCAAAGACGGGCCGCTCAAAGGAGAGAGTACGAGATGGCACAAGAGCGTGAAACGGCGAGACAAGAGCAAGAGGCGGCCAGTCAAGAACAGGAGGCCGACAACAATGAAGATGAGGAGGATGACGTCGACGAAATGGTTTTCGACGAGGATTGATTCCGCGCAATACATCACCAAATTACGCCAGTAAAGTAGTTCATGTTTCTTCTCTCTTTTTAGTTTATTTTTAGCACTGAGGACACTGCTTTATTTAAGCTTGGGGGATGGGAAGAAATTGTATCCGCATGCATATTTATTATTCAGTTTTTCGCATATTTATTATTCAGTTTTTCGAAACTTTTTAGGATTTATAACCTTGCTTTTTACTTGACCATGAATAGGATTTGTGATTTTGAACTTAATTGCTTGCGATTACGAATTTGTCAAGACGTTTTACGAGGTTATGAAAAATAGAGTCTTGCATACTTGGACTTAATTGTCTAAAAATGCATAAAGTATAAAATCATGTTTAAAATTTTTGTTAAAAGTTGGCAAAAAATTTTTGATAAATTTGAGTGATTGACAAAACTTAAAAGTATTCTTGCACGATTTTTCAAATTTTTGGTAAAACCCTTAAAATAAATTTGAAATGACGACATAGTTCGGCGAAAAACTTTGTGGAAATAAAGGTATTTGGAAATGAGAAATTAGAAATTCAAATTTATTTGAAAAGCCATTTAAATTTGGAAATTTTAAAAATTGGGAAAAATTGAGATATCCGTGAGTATGATATGTGCATATATGTTGAGAAATTAGGTAAAATTGAAAAATTTTGAAAAATAAAAAAGAGATTCCAATGACCTATGATACGGCTTCATGACGTACTTATGGTTATGAGTCCTTAGCACTCTTGCTCCGCTAGTCTCCCGATAAAATTGACATTCGTGTTAGTGGAAGGGTTAGACTAAGAGCATGCAAAGCACCCTTGAATTAGAACGGTTGGGTACAGTTAACTACTTGTAACTAACCGGTGCTTAAATAAGGATGGGGAAAATAGTGCTAATTCAAAGTGAGAAAATCAAAAGCAACAAAACAAAAGGAATATGCATGTATCAACACACGAAGTCCGTAATTATTCTTACCCAAGTTTGATTCAAGCTTGGGGGTATTTTGAAAATTCTACATTTTAAATGGCATATCTTTTAAATTTGGGTATACGAAGTTCACAAATTCAAAGCCTTTAAGGAAATAAAAGTTAGAGTAATCGAATTGTGGGTTGATTCATAATTATTCGAGGGTTGAACTTGGGATTTGGGAAATATGCATGAAGGTTTTTAAATTTTGGCAAGATCATACAAGTTTTTCATTTTGAGAAATATATACTTGATATAGGGTTAAATTGTAGATCGAATTGTAGTCCCAGTTTAGATGTTGCTTGGGGACAAGCAAGGTTCAAGCTTGGGGGTATTTGATAGGTGTATTTTATATACACCGTCGATCTAGTTTTTATCATAAAATAACACCAAATATCTTGTATTTTGGATATAAAGCGAATATAATACACCAAGAATCAAGTTACTGCGTTCGCTCGATGTTTCAATGCAGGAAACAGTGCAGAATGATGAAAAACTGTCCAATGCGGACGCATTATCCACCAGTGCGGACGCACTGGGTACTTAGCCAATTTTCCAGCAGCGCAGACCTCACAGACGAAAAGTCCGAGCGTAATGCGGCCGCATTCACCTTCAGTGCGGACGCATTCACTACTTAGCCGATTTTTGCGACTTTCAGAATTAACCAGAAAACAGAAGTTCAATGTCAATGCGGACGCACTCACAGCCAGTGCGGACGCACTCAGTACTTAGACTATTTTTGAAATCTTCGGATTCTTTTGAAAACAGAAAAACATCCCAGTGCGGACGCACTAAGATCCAGTGCGGACGCACTCATGAAATTTTGCAGAAAATCCAGAAAAGGAGACTTGGAACCAAAGGAGATTTGGAGTCGGTGCGACCCAGACCACCCGCACTCAACTCCAGTGCGGACGCACTGGACTCGCAGACAGCCAGAAATTCGTATTTTCAAGAGGTTTTCTATTCTGGGCTTCCAAGGAACACGTTTTAGAAGGCCAAAAATAGCCATGGCAGTCTGAGGAGTGCACCCACTAACTCCACTTCTATCCTCTAAATTGGGCAAGGCCTTTGGCTATAAAAGAGGAAGAATTTCATCTCTCTGGGGATCGAATATCCATTATTGTACATATCCATTATTATATCCATCTTTCCACAAATTGAGAGAGAGAGATCCTGCAGAAATTCTCGAAGGCTTTTCAAGGAAGGAGAAGAAGAAGATTCAAGCAAGGAGTTGGCAAGATCGAGGTTTTAGATCTAAGAAAGGGTGTAATCATTTCTTTATCTCATTTCTTATTGTTTTTGCCAATCTTTGTTATGGATCTCTCCAAGAGAGAGTAGTTCTCTTTCTAGGGGTTTAGGTCAATGCATGAACTTGTTTAATTCTAGATTATTCGGATATTTGTTTTTATTATGATTGTGTTATCGGATTTGATTGTTAATTTCTGTGATTTATTCTTTATGAATTTCATTAGTACTCGTTCCTTTGAGTTCACCTGGTTAGGGTTTATTGAATTGAAGTAGTTTTGAAATCGCGTTGATCGTGTTTTTCCGCTTTAAATTTATTAAATTCCGGCATTGGTCATGAGGAGACTACTAATTGAAACCATAAAGACACACCTTAGGGTTGGGTTAGAAGCGACCGTACTTTGATATCCAATCCGGAACTATAGAAATTAAGGTTAGGATTTTGGTGAAGGACCGAAAGGCGAAGGCAAATCCTAATTAGGACACCTTAGAACAAATATCGATATATGCTTTGAAGCATGAGATTAAATATCCCTCTAGGTTAGTGACAGCCCTAGAATTCGAGGCACATTAATCCATAAAGCGCAAAGTATTTGTATTAATATTTGTTCCAAAGGCTAACATAGGTTAGAAACCTCATCAAATCAAACATGAATTTAAACAAACCGAATAAATAGAATTAGCAAGGGATTGTAGACCGAATACCCCTAGATCTCCTTAAACTTGAAAACAAACCAATCTTTCTTTCCTTTATTTTATTTACATTTATTGTTTGAAACTCCTCTTTTTCGGGTATTGAACCCAACTTTAGGATTTTAGAACAAACCCCCCACTTTACTTTTATTGTTTTGTTTTAGAAGTAGTTTTCTTATTTAAAAATTGGTATTTCCCTATCTCCCTGCGGATCGACACCTAAATACTACAATCGATAGGTTGTGCGCTTGCAACTAACCTATTCATTGAGTACGAAGGTTTTATAAATATTAAAGGCAAAAGAGTACAAAATTATTATATCTAAAATACTCAACAACATGCGTAGCAGAAATGGAGAGACTGTTCAACACACAAGATGACGGTCAGACCCATCAAACCTCCATAACAACACAAACCGATGATCTGAACAAGAGCCCTAATATCACAAACAACAGGAATTATTCTCTCTTAGCTCTTGCATTAATCAAGAACCTCCGCGAAGAAATAGATGCAATTTCTCAAAGACTAGATGAGGTTGAATCAGTGCTTAACACCAGTCTGGTATTCGACCCTGGACCTCAAACACCAATCGATTTCTTCGAGAAGGGCAACGACAACAAGACCACAGAAGACGCTGAAGACGAACCACCCGACAAGCAACCCGCTTGCATTGTCAGGAGGACATCTGGAAGAAACTGACGTGACACAAAGTCAAAGCTAACGACTTTAAACAAGCGCTTCTTGGGAGGCAACCCAAGGCCACTTTTATATCTTCTTATAATTATTTATTTCTAGTTTATTTAGGACTTTAACAAAGGAACAACTCATACCCACATTTTTCCTATGATCAGGTAAGCATATCGGAGGAAAGGCTTGATTAAAGACATCTTGGAAGATGGGAAAATACTCTCTGGTACGGTCTGTATTGGCTGATACGGACTGTATTCAGAGATAAGTGGATACGGGGGTAACAAAGTAAGAAGACAAGGAGATAAGTGGTGAATACGGCCCGTATTAGCTGATACGGACCTTATTCAGAGGAGTTAAAACTTGGAGGTTATTGGTTTTAAGCATAACGGATTGGTTACGGACCGTATTGGCTGATACGGTTCGTAATAAAGACCAATTCGGGAGATGCGAACCCGTTAACAAAGAGACATTTGAAATCCCGCGTGAATCACGTCTCATAACCGTTAACCCCTTTGTTTTAACTTCTAAAACCCTTCCTCTTTCTCTCCCTCTACTCTCTTTCCCTCTATCTCTTCTCTTTCTCCCTATTCCTTCTTGGCCGAAAATCAAGCACACCTCTTTTGCCGCCGATCTCCATTGCCGATCTCATCGCCTCTACTCATTGGAGCCGCCGCCGTAGCCCTCTCTCCTCGCCTCTGCCCTAATACGAACCGTACCGGGTCCGTATCCAACAACCTCTCGAGTCTCCTTCTCCAATTTCGGTTCTTCTAAAGCCCCCTCTCTATTTCAAAGCTTAATTTCATTTTCGCATTTGTTTTAATTTGATTCTGTTACATTAATTTAGGTAATTAGGTTTTATTTTGTAAAATCAACAAAAATCACAAAAAAATTAGTTTCTGTGAAGTTTTCCAAGTTTTTACCAGTACAATACGGTCCGTATTACCCCAATACGATCTGTAATCGATTACCAGAAAACCAGACCACTTAGCAGTTTTCCAAATACCTTTTGATACGGTCCGTATTACCTTGATACGGTCCATAATCAGTCCGGTACTTGGTCAAATTTACCAACTAACCAGTCCGTAATTGGACCGTATTGACTGATACGGTCCGTAACAGAGGTACAAATTGTAAACAAATTGCCCAAAAATGAAAAATATTTTAGGGACAGTTACAAGGAAAGTCAAGAAAGCTGTGGGAGGTGCTGGACCGAGCAAATCACCGCAGAGCTCATCTAGCCGATCATCCCGGTCCTTCGGCTCGCAAACACAATCCTCCAACCATTCATCCTCTCAATCCGACGCCCAGCACTCAAACAGACACATCAGTCTCCGATACGGAATATGTCCCAGAGGAATTCAACCCTCGGGATTTTGGACTTGAGGAAGAAGACTCCGATGAGTCGATGGAGGAAGCAACCGAGTACCAACCCATCTTCTCACATCCAAAATTCAAAAACAATTACGAGAAGATGAAGACAAGGGAGGTTAAGGTTTACAAGGTAATACGGACTGATTACGGACATATTCAGATGTAAACAATTACGAGAAGATGATGACCCTATAAGATGTAAACAAGGTAAGACGAGGTTGAGGAATTACCTTGACCCTAAAAGATTGCTACTTTAATTCAGTACAAGAAATAGCAATATAGGGACAAATGAACATGCTACAAAATGCCAAACCATTCATAGACTCTCCAAAACAAAACCTAATTTGGCAAATTAAAATGATTGGTAATATTCTATACGAAAAACCATGAATTTTGATGTGTCATAAAGTCAAAGTTTCAAAGGATCTGAATTTCTATGAATAAAACAAGTACTGGGGAACATTCTGGGTGCAAAATCATAGTGACTCCTAGCAAAACCATGCTTTAAGTCGCCCTGGGTGCAATCTGGGGCTATATATATCAGATACCAGACGGGTGGGACATGTAAACCAGTGACCCATGACTATTTTGCCAAAAGCTCGAGTTGGATAAACCCGGAACACGGGACTTACACCTAGTGCACCGCATAAACAACCGCATGGCACATGATGCACCACGCCCACCCAACAGCGACAGAGTGTCACCGAAATTAAACTGGGCGCGCTCGACCCCTTCAGGATGCGTGCACTCGGACCATGTAAGCCCAGCGTAAACTTCAATGATGTCAACAGCCTGGTTCATGGTATACCGATCATATCCAAAATAAAGAAATAAAAGAAAAACGGTACAGTACTCGCCTCTAGTGAGACTGACAATCGGGGCCCCAATGTCAGCCCTCTCTCCTTTCTTCTTCGTGTTCTCTCCTTCCTTAGCGACTAAGTGAAATGGGAAAATGGAGTTCACAAGAAGAGAGACCGAGTTGCCCCGATTCCCTTTGCCTCTCGGCTCTACTCTAAGAGACAACTATGGTAACACTCTATGTTAAGCTTTCACTTAGTGAATAAAGATAGTCGGCAAAGAGAAGAAAAGCAATCGGGTTTGAAGCTCGGGCAAGTGTGATGCAAAAGCAAAAATCAACCCAGAAAGTTCATTCTCCATCATTCGGCGACACTCATTAATGAATCAATTGAAAGAAAGGGACTTTGAATTGAAGAGGAAAAGGAAACCCGCTTGCAATCGGGTTTGAGTCCTATTAAAATGAGCCGAATAAATCACACCTCTTTGAGGTTCTGAACAATGTCACTAAGATTAACATGTGACCTCTAAAGCCTTCAATTTGATGTGCATTTAAGAAAGTTGGCTTAATTGGAAATCGGCACCTAACGGGTACCAAAAGAAAGGGGCTCATGTAATCCAATAATGGAAATTGACAGAGAAATGGGTCCAATACGGCTCAGGGCATGTTAATGTTATGCTATGCCTGCTACGTGTTGCCTCTCTATTGATCAAATGATGAATGAACAGCCATGGGTCATTTTTAGCTATGTATCGGCACTGGTGCACTGTACCCCTCTGCACTGCCATCTCTGCACCAAAATTAACCCCATAAACAGCTGTTAGAGACCCCAAGCAAGCCTCCAAAATAGAAGGATCAGTGCTCAGCTGTGCATGAAATGCATGACTCATAATTGGCCGAATCTAGGCCATTAAATGAAATAAAAATGAGAAAATCAAGGGCTGCAAATACTTGGCATTTCAGATTGCCAACATGGCTCAATTCTATTGGTCTATACTCCTGAAGAATGATTTGATGCTTTGAAAAATAAATCTAGAGCATTGAATCAAAGAAATGAAAGAATGGAAGGTGGTGATTCATGCTATCAAAACCCTAAACCCTATGCCTAATGGCTATATAAACTCATGAAATCAAGAACAGAAGGAGAACAGAAATATATACAAGCTTTAGCAAGAGAAATACTAGAGCCCCCTCCTCTCTATAGTTTAGCTAGCTAGAAAAGAAAAGAAAAAAGAACAAGCTTGTTCTTGTCAACAGTAGCAAAGATTAGGTAATTAATACCTGAAATCATGTAGGCTCTAAGGAGCCAAGCAATGTACATTTTCCATGAAATAAAGTTCTTTGAAATTCATGCATTTCTTCTTTTATTTTGTTTTCGGGTTTGTTCTTGATTCCTCTTTGCTCCTTTCTTTGTATATTTGGAGCTTTTAGATAAATAAAATGAGAAGACTACATGATATCTAAGCTTGTTTCTTAATGAGCTAATCATGTTTAGTCTAATGATCAACAAAAAGAAATCCCTTCATCTTTACTATTTTTAATAAAAGCACTAAATAAAATAAAAGAAGAGTTTATTAGTTCTCCTTAGCTAATAGGATCTGTATATATATATTACTAATATTTTAGCATATAACAAATATATATAAGTAAATAAAGATTTGCAAGCTTTTGACATTTCTTCTTTTGATCTATTGATGTTTTTTTTTAAATCAATTCTTTTTAATTCTTTTAAAGTAATTAAATAGTAAAAATATGAGAGTTGAGCTAGCTAGCTTCCTCTCATATTGGAGCTACTTGGTTATTTTAATGAAGAATTAAAGAGAAATTAAAAGTGACAAATAAAAAAAATACACATAAAGGGGTTGAAAAGGTCAAGCTAGCTAGCTCCCTCTCAATCTCTATTAAATGATCCAAGGGCCCATGATTCATGTATAAAAATTAAACCTTTCATGCAAGTGTACTAGATTACACCTTGTAAAGGATTAAATTGATATATGTGAATATGGTGAAAGATAGAGGATGTATGCAAATAGACAGCAAACATAAGTGCATTATGTCATTGGTATTCTCTTCCTATGATATCTTAATGATTTTGCCCTATAATCAAGTGAAAAGATCATATAATGCATAATTTTGATAAAACCAGGGGCTTCCCTGCAAATTTCCAGACTCTGACAATTTTTGATATTTTAAAATGTTGAAAGATAAATTTTTGGAGCTTTGATCTTCCATTCTTTCCTTTACTGGTACAAGGCAGCAGCCACCAAACCAAAGAAAAGGGTTCTGACCCCATTAATCAGTGTGACCTGTATTAAAAACCTCTGTACCAGTCCCTGGTATCATACCAAACTCAAGTCCAGCAGCCAAGCATAGGATCTCAACAGGCCAGAAATGACCCTTGTTCACAAACTGAACTGCACAAGTCACTGTAAATTTCAAAATGAAAAACAAATTACACAGTCAGATAAAGGACTCCAAACTACATAAAATTGACACAAATTTTACATTTTTATGGTTTTATTTCGATTTTATATGAATTTTTGAAGTTCAGTTTCAAAAACAGAAAAATCAGCATTTAAGTGATAAAGGGCTGCTGCTGGTAAAATGGACAGCACAGATTGACTGGAAAACCAAATCAAAGAAAAAATATCATGATTAAATAAAGGACCTCAAAATACACAAAATGGACATAAATTTCATATTTTTCTGATTTCATTTGAATTTATTATAAATTTTCAAGGACCATTATTTAAAACAGAAAAATCAGTAATTAAAATGAAAAAATTACTCTTAATGCCCCTGCCTCAAATAAAATATTAAGAATAGAAATAAAATTCCAAAAATTATAAAAATGATTTTAGTTATGATTTATACAACATTTCATAATAATATAATAAAATCAAACATATTTATTCATAAAATTTATAAAAGATGCATATCAGATTTTATTTACACACATTTCATATTACACAAATAATCAAATAAGTACTCTAAAAAATGAAAACTAAACTCTCCGAACCTTTAACACACTTCTAAATACCCAAATTGAGTTCCCTTGACAGCTGATCATCTCTCTAAATCCAAATACCACCTGCTGGTACCAGTTCGGTACTGAACCGAGAAGTACAAACCTTGAACATGATTAAACTTTGAATAAAATCCAAAATTAAAGCCCCTGCTAGCATCTAAACGAAAATACGATGCTAATTTATCAATTAATCAAAGAAAATCATGATTTGGTTCAAAGGAATCGACTGGAAATTTCAAATCGATAGCAGCCGCTGTGTTCCATGCCGGCACACCACTTTCCGACGACCGGAGAGCCCTGACATTGGAGATAATGTATTCCCAACACTCAGACGATGCTAGTCGTGCTCTTCCCCAGCCTTGCCGTGACCGGAAGATCATCAGAGCCCCGAACACTAAAACCAGAGATGAAAACCCAGTTCATCAATCGCGCACAAAGTCTAAAGCAACATGAGCCTTTAGATCACGGCGCCAAAACCAAATGTTCAAACGAAAATCCCAATCTCGAAGCAACATTTTAATCCAAAGGCCGAAGCCTATATCCGACGGCCCATAACCCACTGTCATCGGGGCCCCACATGTCATATAAAATAAGACCCTTTAAACGAATCTCAAAGCCCCATGCTAATCTTGATATTCTAGTACCGATCTCAAAGCCCAAAATGCGCCTATTGAGGCCTTTCTGCTCGAATCTAAAGGCCCAATGCCAATCTCAAAACCCAGAAAATTGTTTAAAATCATAAAGTCAAAGCTCTTTTGTAAATAAGTCCCTCTGACAAGTTTTATTTGCAGCGCACCCCTTATAAAATTATGAATAGGTCCCTGGCTACTTTAAAAACCTCCTAAATAGGCCCTTGAGAGTCCAATTTACACTTTAAACCCTATATAAAGCCCATATTATAATTCACCATCATTTCAGCTTTGTAAATAACCCCTTGAAAAATATAAATGTTCACAAATAAGCCCTTCCCAATCCATTTTAACCATAACTTCTTCATTTTAAGTCCAAATCAACTCAAATCAGTCCCAAAATGAGGCAGATGCTGATCATCGCCAATCCTAGTAGCTATCAAGATCTGGTAGTTACCGTATCCAGGTTGGGGCAAACATATATAGAAGAAAAGCCATCAGCCTCATTCAAACCAAGAAAAGACTTCCCAAAGAAGAAAGAATCAAAGACAGTGTACGCTGTCAAAATTGACAGAAACAGAAACCAGGATTTCAGTTCTTCTGACGATGAGGCAGAACAAGTTGATAGTCAGCCAACTCCCTGTGGTAATCAAAATAACCGCTATTCCTCTAAAACCTTGGAAGAACAAAAAGGCAAGAAATATTCCTTCAAAAGGGAGAAAACAGCAAAAATATTTAGGCAAGCTTTGAAGGATGGTATGGAATTGCCTCTAAGTAAACGCCCGGAACAGGCAGATAAAGTTGACCATCCCAATTACTGCCCGTATCACAGGGTAATAGGCCACAAAATAGAGGACTGTTGGGTCTTTAAAGACTTAATAGAAAGAAGAATTCAAGAGGGTCGCTTGCAATTAGCGCCAAGTGCCATGCAACAACCCACGCCTCACGAGCAAGTTAATGTTATCTCTTATGTCGAGGTGATCGAAGAAAAGAGGGTCGAAAATTCTGCAAATGAGATATGGAAATTCCACCTCTCCAAGAAAACCAAAAGTTGCTGAGACAATTCTTGAAAGAGTCTCAAGTCAAATGGGATAGCAACCTAAACCCCACAGTGCCAAGGCCCCCAAAACGGGTCATCCATCGCAAACCAAACAAGAACGGCAGCCAGAAAGGCAAGAAGTTGCCCAAACCAGTAGAGTTACCTACACCTTCTGAAATTCAAAAGCACATTCAAGCCTTAGAGGATCACAAGCAAGGTACTCCGCTACAGCTGACGCTCTTAGACTTCTTAACAGAAGATGTGTTAGCCGTAATGTTGGGCCTCAAAACCGAAGAATGGGAAACAAGTCAAACCCCTCAAGATGAAGAAACCAACGATGATGACCATGAAATGTGCAATATGGTTGTCTATGGAGGGTGCTCCTCAAGTGACTCAGATGACGAGGAAGTTGTCTTTGTCAAAACCAAGAAATCTGATTGCCAAGCTGTGCTTCGCTCGGGTACAAACATTCCTGAGCATCAACCACCACAAGAACGCTCTCACGAAAGAAATATGATATTTCTATATGGGATATGTAACTTAATAGAAAGAAAGCAACATATAATGGTATGCCCTCAATGTGGACCCAAGCCCGAAAGGTTCCTGCTTAAAAGACCTGAGTGGCTAGAGAAGGAGACGTTAGATACCTTCAGGATCAAGAAGCCTTTAAAATAGACGAGAGGGGTGAAATGTGTGTTGTGAAACGCGTCATGACAAACGCCACCTATGTTTTAGAAAGGATCCCATATTTGGATAATGGGAGGGTCGTCAATGACTTGGGTATAATTGAAAAGCCACGCCTTAAACCCAAACACAAAACACAAACCAATAGGGATATTTCTATAAACCCGAATGAATTTACCCACGAGACCTGTTACATGGTTTCAATGGAGATAGAGGAAGAAGAAGAAGAATATGAAATTACCACAAAAGAGGCTCCTAAGGAATTAGAAGAAGGTGGCCAAAACACGATAGATGAATTAATAGAAATCAATCTAGGAAGCGAAGAAACACCTAGACCCACATTCATAAGCGCCTCTTTACCCAATGACATGAAAGAACAAGTAACAATATTCCTGAGGGAGTACATTGATTGTTTCGCGTGGAGTTACCACAAAATGCCGGGCTTAGATCCGCAAGTAGCCACCCATAGATTGAAAATAGATCTTGAATACAAACCAGTCAAGCAAGCACCTCGTCGAATGAGAGTAGAATTAGAGGAACAAGTCGCTGCTGAAACCAAAAAGTTAATAGATGCGAGGTTAGTACGAGAGGAAGAAACCCCTGATTGGATAGCCAGCATTGTCCCTGTAAAAAAGAAAATGGACAGATCCGTATATGTGTGGATTTCCGAGACCTCAACAAAACTTGTCCCAAAGATGATTTCCCTTTACCAGTGACAGAGATAATTGTAGATCATACTTCAGCGGATGAGGTTTTCTCTTTCATGGATGAATATGCTGGTTATAACCAAATTAAAATGCATGAGGCGGACCAGAAGCATACTTCCTTCCGCACTCCTATAGGGGTGTACGTTATAAAGTCATGCCTTTTGGTTTGAAGAATGCCGGCGCTACGTATCAACGTGCGATGACCAAAATATTCAATGATCTCATACATAAGATTGTCGAATGTTATGTTGATGATTTGGTGGTCAAAGCCATGACTTATGAGGAGCATTTGGAAAATCTCCACATAGTCTTTGAAAGACTCAGACAGCATGCCCTAAAACTTAATCCTTTGAAATGCGCCTTCATGGTCTCATCTGGAAAATTTCTCGGGTTCGTAGTGAGGCACCGAGGGATCGAAATCGACCCAAGCAAGATCAAAGCCATAATGGAATTAAAACCTCTCCAAAACCTCAAGCAGTTGCGGTCTCTTCAAGGGCGACTAGCATACATACGACGCTTCATTGCAAATCTATCGGGAAAGATATAACAGTTCACCGACTCACGAAAAAGGATGTTCCGTTTAAATGGGACTCAGATTGCCAAGTTGCCTTCGAGCAAATAAAACAATATCTTTTGCATCCGCTGGTGTTGGCAGCACCCATATCAGGAAAGCCTCTCCTTCTCTATACCACGGCCCTTGAAGGATCATTGGGTGCATTACTAGCTTAAAAAAATGAAGAAGGTAAAGAAAATGCCTTGTACTATCTAAGCCGCATGTTGGTAGGGGCTGAACATAATTACTTCCCGATTGAAAGGCACTGCCTAGCTTTGGTGTTCGCAATAAAGAAATTACGCCATTATATGCTAGCACACAAAGTCACGTTAATATCGCGAGTAGATCCTCTCAAATACCTTATGACTAGACCCATGCTCACAGGAAGATTGGCCAAATAGGCCATCATCCTAACTGAATTGGACATAACTTATATGCCTCAAAAGGCTATAAAGGGACAGGCTTTAGCCGACTTCTTGGCGGAACATCCTATACCAGATGATTCACCATTGGCCTGTGATTTCCCTGATGAAGAGATCATGAATGTTGATGAAGAAAAGCCTGGTTGGGAGATGTATTTCGATGGAGCATCGTCCATAAGACCCGTTCCCGGTAATCAAGTGCCTAAAATTCGAGCTGGTATCGGTCTGGTATTCATGACCCCTACAAAAGGAATAATACGCCATTCCTTCGCATTAATGGAGCCATGTACAAACAATGAAGCTGAGTACGAAGCCTTAATTGCTGGGCTCGAAATAGCAATAGGGACAAATATCAAGCAGTTGAGGATCTTTGGAGACTAGCAGCTAATTATAATTGAAGTCCTTGGGGAATATAAGGTTCTCAAACCAGAGCTGATAAAATATCAAGAAAAGGTGGTTGAGCTCATTGATATCTCGCAAACTTATCTATAATTCCGACCAATTTCTGTACCAAACCTGTGTTTAAATCTATTAAATCAGTTGTATTTCATTGAATATCTTTAGAATGTGGTACTGCTGCAAGTTTATTCTTATTTTGCAGGATTCGGGCAAAATCGAGGAGAAATCTGGAATTCTGAAGTCTCTACACGGCCCGTGTCACATTCTACACGGCCCGTGTCAACCTCGACCTGACCACAGACACGACCAGGACACCATCCATATGATGCTGAAATTTCAGCACCCGAACTTAAAACAGTCATAACTTTTGACTCGTAACTCCGTTTTGAGTGTATGACCACTTTTCGGAAAGCTTGCGAGAAGATCTACAATTTGAGCCAAGGACACAGGTTACACGGGCCGGACAGATTTGACACGGCCCATGTCAAGCATTTCCGGAAACAGATCCAGAAATCTGGAAACAAGGCTAATGAAGGAAGGTCGCGAATTGGCATTAAAGGGGGGCCTCTCTGTCCAACAGGGGGTCATTCTGGATCTGAGAGAGGAGACCTAGGGTTGGGGCTTGACGGCTTGGCTTGGAGAAGAAGAAGAGAGGCGAAAATCGAGAGATTTGCGACGGATCTTCTTACTACTTCGAATTCTGCCATGAGCACTATCTTTGTCATCTCTTTTATTTGTTTTAGAACTATGTTTGAGTAGACTTTTCAGTTTCTAGGGTTTTGATGTAATCGAATGTTTTGTCTTGCATGCTAGTTATTGAATCTTTGTATTGAAATTTGTGTTTGATTGATTGAGTAGTATTTTAATTGCTTAGATTAAATTGTTTGATTTATATTGGTTTACCACTAGATGAATGGCCACATCTAGAAGATATTTTAGCCCTTAAAAGTCTCTCAACCAAACTAAGTACATGAGGTAGGATTTGTGACCCGAAAGGCGAAACCAAGTAGTAACCAAAAGGCGAAAATTACTCCCTATCGACAGATAGGAGTGACCTTTAGTATACCAATCAAGCAACTAGGTAATTCAGACCAACATACGAAAGTTGAGGTCTAGAACCCGACGAGGGCACATATTGCAACTCCATACCAAGTTGATGAACCAACAAACGACAGTTGAGGTTTAGAAACATTAGGTCTGGTCAGTAGAACCCTACACAAAGGAACAACACAAAGAAACAGTAGCTGCTGCATTTACTCGAGGCTGACACGGACCGTGTAGGAAATGACACGGCCCGTGTAAACTGATACGGCCCGTGTAGGAAATGACACGGCCCAGACAGGATAGCTTGAGGCAAAACTGAGATGAAGTCATAACCCTGGAAACGCTTTTTATTATTGATTAAAACCAGTTTAATCTACTTTCTTGCACTTTATTTCTGTTATTGAATCTGGAGGAATTATAAACAACCAAAATCAACCTTTTCCAACTTCTAGTCTTTAATTAACTTAAGTAGAGTCCGGTAAGACTTGAACCGTCCTTGTGATCGATACCCGACAATATACTACGTGCTAGGATTGTATACTTGCAGTCTGAACCAAAAGTGTATTTAAGGTTAAAAGGTACAGCTTGCTGTACTGAAACTTTGTACTATACCTTTTTGGTGGTAACACTCATGCAAGAAATCCCTGAGATCATCTACGAGAAAGTAACAAGAGCCTCCAACGGTAAAGTAGATGCCTTGGCTCGCATCGCCAAAGAATTATACGAACCCGGAGATGATGAGGTTCGTATTTCCATAAGAAACAGACAGCCTTTGTCCTTATGTTTCTCAAACCAAGAACAAGAGAAAGAAAAGACACTCATTCAAAAGGAAGAGGGAACAAATGAAGAAATCCAAGCCGAAGTGTTGATAGCTCAAGATGAAGAAGATTGGCGTCAACCGTTCATCAATTTCCTCAAAAGCGAAATATTACCTAATGAGAAATCCAAACAAGGGAAATAAAGAAACGAGCCCTCCGTTATGTGTTCAACAATGACACCCTATACCGTAGGTCATACGAAAACCTTTGGCTTCGTTACATAACAAAAAGGGAAGCCCTTCAAGTAATGAAAGAAGTTCATTCCGGCATATGCGGAGCACATCAATCCGGATAAAAAATGCGGCTAAAAATCAAACACATGGGGTATTACTGGCCCTCAATGGTAGCCGATTGCGAAGAATACGCGAAAAGATGTCATCAGTGCCAAATACACGGGGATTTTATCCATCGACCCCCAAATCCGTTGCACCCTACAGTCGCGTCTTGGCCATTCGACGCATGGGGCACTGACATTGTGGGACCAATAGACCCACCTTCGTCCGAGGGTCATCGTTTTATCCTAGTCGCTACCGATTACTTTTCCAAGTGGACAGAAGCAGTAGCCCTCAAAGAAGTAAAAGCCACCGATATAGTTAAGTTCTTCCAAAACCAAATACTATATCGATATGGAATTCCAAGAAGGATAATATCTGACAATGGAACAACATTCAAAAATGTAAAAATTGATGCCCTCGCCAACCAACATGGTATAGACTGGAGGTACTCTTCTGCCTACAACCCAAGAGCTAATGGTTTAGCTGAGGCTATCAACAAAACCCTCATCAAAATCCTGAGGAAAACGGTGGACAAGAATTACAAAAACTGGCACGAAACTACACGAGGCATTATGGGCCTATCATACCACTTACCGTACCCCAACCCAAGCAACCCCATATTCTTTAGTATTTGGGGCCGAAGCAGTGTTACCTTTAAAGGTAGAAATCTCGTCCCTAAGGGTAGCATTACAAGCTGAAATGACTGTCAATGAGAGCACAAAACTCAGGTTAGACGAATTAGATGCTATGGACGAAAATAGGTTGGCTGCTCATCAAAGCCTAGAGCTATACCAGGCCCAAATGGCGAGATCATATGACAAATTGGTGCAAGTAAGAACATTTCGAAAAGGAGACTTGGTTCTAATGCCAAAGCGACCGATATTGTGGCGTCATTCAGGTCCCAAGTTCTCAGCCAATTGGAAAGTACCCTATGTAATTGGAGAGGTATATGAAGGAGGTGCTTATGTGCTGGTGATCACCAAGGTAATGTTGTCACCACTCCTATCAATGGGCGATATCCCAAGAAATATTATGCCTAAATGAAAACCTCTACACATAAATGGACCAAACCCGCTGCATGAGTGAAATTGTCTCGAGCGAAAAGTAAGGTCCCCTAACTACCCACAAAATCCAAAAAAGGCCTCTCGCCACAAAAATAGGCTTTGTTGGATTGTGCCCTTAAACAAACCAACACATGGGTTTTGTTAAGTTTGTACTCTTAAACAATTAACACTGGCAAGTTTGTCCAGCCAGTCCTGAATATGGACAAACAAGTTTTATATTTTGTACTTTAAACAAAGTACATGCTTTGGTGTTGTGCCCATTTTGAAACAAATATCACTGGTTTTATTTTTCCTCCCAGTTGGAAAAAAGGAGAGACAAGGTTTCTTCATTGTCCTTTAAACAATGGAGTGCCTAATGATGATATCTCAAATAAAATCAAAAGATTAAAGAAAGCGGTCGTTTAGACTATTTCAATTCTGAAGGCACAAAATCCTTTTTAAAACAAAGTTTTCAAAACAATGGTATTTGCATTTCCCGCAATACCCTTGCCTAAGGATTGAAGCCGCATAGGCTATTCAAGAAGGCACGAGAGGAGTGAGTAAGGTACCACCCCCAAACAAGTGCACATATACACAAAATGTCCCACCAAAATAAGAAGAGTGGAGAAATGTAAGGCTCACAAAGAAAGCCTCAAGCACAAAATGGGCTTTGTCAAGATTGTGCCCTTAAAACAATTGTCACTGGTACGCTCGTCTAACCAGTCATCTAAAATGACGAGCAGGCTTTATATATTTGTGCCGAACAAAATAAGGCTTTGATGTTGTGCCTAGGCCATGTGAGCACTAAAACAATTGTCTTGGCCCAAAATGAAAAGACTAAGAGCCCAAAAGCAATGACTACAGCCGGGTCCTTACTAAACCAATCCCCACTAAAAACAAGCATTAAGCCAGGGTCAACACCTGTAAACAGCGGACCCATGGATCAAGTCCTACGGGCCACCATCAAGCCAGAGCCCAATAACAAGAACCATTGGCTCTAAATACACTAAGGTCCCACACAAGGCGAAGCGCACAGTTTGGGATGCCTCTAAATTTACCTCTCGATGATGTCCAAGCCGGAGTCAAATAGTTGAATTCCCTGATTCCGTAAAGGTCCAAGCCCACAAGTTGGTAGGCCTTTCAATATATGTCCCGCGGGTGATAAGCGAAACCCTCAGGCCGAAGCCCAGTTTGGCGCGCCCTTTAAACACTAATCCCACAGACAACAACTAAGAACTCTTCAGGCTGAAATTAAAGAACTAGCAAGCCTCCCTATGCATGTCCCACGGGTGACATCTGAACCCAAAACCAGATAATACTTTTCAAGCACTAAAATCAAGCCTACAACAAGCAAACTGGGCTTCACCTGTAAGAGAAACATCGTTTCACTAAGCCGCGTCTCGCCAATCCCACAGAGTCGCATAAAGATTTCAAACCTTAACAAGTTTCCGTGTAACCGGTGTAGCCTCTGAGCAGAACGGTTCTACGAGTCATGCTACTGATGTAACCTGTAAGCGGGACGGTGCGTGAAAATTTCAAACCTTAACGGGTTTCTATATAACCGGTGTAGCCTTTAAGCGGGGCGATTCTAAGAAGTCATGCTGCTGGTGTAGCCTTTAAGCGGGGCAGCGCATGAATATCCAACCTTAACGGGTTTCCGGTTAACCGGTATAGCCTTTAAGCGGGGCGGTTCTACGAAGTCATGTTGCTGGTGTAGCCTTTAAGCTGGGCAACGCGTGAATATCCAACCTTAACTGGTTTCCGTATAACCGGTGTAGCCTTTAAGCGGGGCGGTTCTACGAAGTCATGCTGCTGGTGTAGCCTTTAAGCGGGGCAGCGCATGAATATCCAACCTTAACGGGTTTCCGTATAAACGGTGTAGCCTTTAAGCGGAGCGGTTCTACGAAGTCATGTTGCTGGTGTAGCATTTAAGCGGGGCAGCGCGTGAATATCCAACCTTAATGGGTTTTCGTATAGCCGGTGTAGCCTTTAAGCGGGGCGGTTCTACGAAGTCATGTTGCTGGTGTAGCCTTTAAGCAGGGCAGCGCGTGAATATCCAACCTTAACGGGTTTCCGTATAACCGGCGTAGCCTTTAAGCGGGGCGGTTCTACGAAGTCATGCTGCTGGTGTAGCCTTTAAGCGGGGCAGCGCGTGAATATCCAACCTTAACGGGTTTCTGTATAACCGGTGTAGCCTTTAAGCGGGGCAGCACGTGAATATCCAACCTTAACGGGTTTCTGTATAACCGGTGTAGCCTTTAAGCGGGGCAGTTCTACGAAGTCATGCTGCTGGTGTAGCCTTTAGGCAGGGCAGCCCGTGAATATCCAGCCTTAACGGGTTTCCGTATAACCGGTGTAGCCTTTAAGTATTATTGCGCCTTGTAACATTTAGTTGAGTGTGCTGTTGTTAGCCGCTTGACATGAGTGTTATGGCAAGTTGTCTATTATCGAAATGGTGACAATCTCGCCTTGTGCACAATGGAGAAAGTGTACTCTTTGAGCGAAGTAACCCACTTGGCATGCCGAGTGCTCAACTTATTATATTCTTGCACAAATTTCAACGCTTGATGGTCTGTGTACAACACAAATTTGCGAGTTAAAAGGCGATGCCGCCAATGTTGCCAAGCTTTTACTATGGCGTACAACTCGAGGTCATACACCGGGTAATTGATTTTAGCTCCACCTAATTGCACAAATTTTAGCGCTTGGTTGTCAGTGTAGAGTATAAATTCGCGGGACAATAAGTAATGACGCCAATGTTGTAAAGCTCTTACTATGGCATATAACTCGAGGTTATACACCGAGTAATTGGTTTTAGCCCCGCCCAATTTCTTGCTAAAAATGCCACAGGTTTCTTCTCTTGCGAAAGTACGACACCAATACAAACCTTTGAAGCATCACATTCTACCTCGAAAGCTTTATCGAAGTTCGGCATGGCTAGCACGGGTGCGTGAGTTAAGCAATGCTTGAGTGTCTCGAAAGCTTGTTGTGCATTGTCACTCCATTCAAAATTCTTTTGCTTTAGTAACTCGGTGATAGATGCCAAGATACTGCTAAAGCCTTTGATGAAACACCGGTAGAACCCCACTAACCCGAGAAATGATCATATCTCGGTAAATGGGGATGGTTTCGACCAGTCTTTGATTGCTAGAATTTTGTCTTCTTCGTGTAAGATACCACTCGTGGATATCTGAAATCCTAAGAATATTAACGTTGGAGTCATCCAAACGCACTTTTTCGAGTTCGCAAAAAGATTATTGTTGTGTAGCACTTCAAGAGTTTCTCATAAGAGTTGAAGATGCTCATCTCGGCTTCGGTAATATATAAGAATGTCGTCAAAATAGACAACGACAAACTTGTTAAGGAAAGGCCGCAAAACTTGGTTCATCACACGCATGAAAGTGCTAGGAGCATTGGAAAGGCCAAAGGGCATGACAACCCACTCAAAAAGGCCTTCTTTAGTTTAAAAAGCCATTTTCCATTCATCTACCAGTTTGATACGAGTTTGGTGATATCCACTTTTTAGATCAATTTTAGAAAATACCTCCGCTCCACTAAGTTGATCGAGCATATCCTTCAGTCGTGGAATCGGAAATTGGTACCGTATTGTGATCCGATTTATTGCACGACTATCCACACACATGCGAAAACTTTTGTCTTTCTTTGGAACCAACATAACTGACACAACATACGGACTTATGCTTTCCCACACAAAGCCTTTGTCTAGTAGCTCTTGCACTTAACGCTTCAACTCTTGGTGCTGTTGTGGGGTCATGTGGTAGTGAGCCTTGTTGGGAAGACTAGCCCTGGGCACCAAGTCGATTTGGTGTTGAATGTTGCGAAGTGGGGGCTGTCCATCGGGAAGTTCATCAGGTAGTACATGCATGAATTCGGCCAACATGGGTTGTACTATCTCGGGGAAATTTTTCTCAGTCTCGGTGTTGGTGAAGTCGCATGAGGTAAGTGCGAAACAAATTTTAGCATCTTGTTGTTCTTTCTCAATTCTTCCCGTGGCACATAGAACACCGTATTTGATTCTTTTACCTCTTCTTGAACTGGATTTATGCGTACCTTTTTTGGACCAACTTGAATGGTATACGTGTGCTTCCTTCCATCATAGACGACTTGATGTCATATTGCCAAGGACAACCGAGAATCAGATGCGAGGCATCCATTGGAACCACATCGGCATAAATACTGGTGGTGTAAAGTGGCCCGAGTGTGAGTTGAAAGTGGCACCTTTTGTTGGCTTGGATTTCGGCTCCTTTGTTGACCCACCCGAGTTTGTATGGGTTTGTATGGGTGCTGGTGCTAAAATGAAGTTTTTTAACTGCCTTCTCCGAGATCACATTTTCCCAACTTCCCGAATCGATTATCACGACACACTTCTTGTTCTCAATAACGCACGTAGTTTTAAAAATGGCATGCCGCTTCCAATTTTATGTTGATTTCGGCCCCAAGCAAAGCTTTCTGCCTCGAGATCTTCGAGATTCACTTCATGGATTTCTTCCTCTTCATCCCCATTATCATTCCACCCTTTCTCTTTCTCAAAACCGTCATTGGCATATAAATGAGGTCGAGCCTTTGGGCATTCTCTTGCATAATGGCCCATTTCACGGCAATTGTGACAGCGAATGTTAGCCTTGGAGCTTTCTGGGACATTTTGGTTTGGTTTAGGTGGAGGTGGGAGTAGTTGGGGTCGGCTGGAATTTGTAGAGTTATTTGGAGTAGAGCAAAAATGATAAGAGTTAGAGTTGATAGAAGAAGAATTACCACGGTTGAGGTTGCGGCTTCTCGCGAGTTATTTTTCGACGGCTTTTGCTTTGGATTGAGCTTTGCCCACATTGATAAAAGTGTGAACCACAAGCATATCCTGAATATTCATTCGAAGGCCGTGCAAATATCGCGCGACCCTCAAATCTTCTGTCTCGTTGATTTAATTTCGTGCCTCAAGTTTATAAAACTCAAGAGTGTATTCCTCCACACTTTTCGCACCTTGAGAGAGAGATTGAAATTGTTGGAAAAGTATTTGTCGGTGGTTAAGAGGGAGAAACTCACGGTTCATTTCACGTTTCAAGTCGAGCCAATCGTTGAGAGGGGGAAGGCTGTCGAGATAGCCGCGATACTTGAATGATTGCCACCATGCTGCTGCCCTATCTCAGAACCGTATTGTCACCAACGACACTTGTTTGTCCGGAGGGATTTCCTTGAGCTCGAAAACTTCTTCAACCTTTGTTTGCCCAGTCAAGATACTCTTCGGGATTTAAACTTCCCGAATAATCTGGAATTTCGACTCGTAGGCCTACATCCCACTTTGGTTCTCAGTTTGTGGGCGTTCATAGTAAGGTGGAGTTCCATCATTGTTATTATGTGGATTTTGTGGATTTTGTAGATGTTTTGATTGTTGATGGAAGCAAGGCGTTCCACAAGATTAGTGAGGAGTTACATGGTTTCGGTATGGTTTTGTTGCATACAATCAAGAACAGCGAAAAGGGTAGGATCAGCCATGAGGGTGGTGATGCTTGTAATAGGTGGAAATAGCGTGAGGTTTGTTTAATAGGGGTGTGGATGATGAGTTTGTTGATGGAGGTGGTTGTCGAATTTGGCGGTTGTAGAAGATACAACTTCACGCAAGCACGAAGGTGGTTGTCGGACCTCGCTCTGATACCAATTGACGCAAAATGGTCCCGATACTTGTCTTGCCCGATAAGCTCAAGTATTCGGTTTTATGATAAAAGACAAAGAGTATTGATCACAAATAACACAAACAATCAAACTAACAACTTTTCTATTCCAAAACAACGCTGCCTTCTCCAGGAACGTCATACATATTTAAAGGAAATTTGAAATTTAATGCTAACTTAGGAAAAGTAAACAATTAAATACTAATTTAGCAAATCAACAAAAGTTTGACTATGGTTTAAAGAGCATGAATTTTTCCGTGCAGTCAAGTTTCCAATTAATTGAAAACTCCTTGATATTTTGGCCATGCAGTCAAAGGGTTGGATCAAATTTCAAGTTGCACATATAAATTCTTGATCGGCTTGGATTTGGTGTGACCATCGTTCGTATCCGAATCTGAATCGGATACTACCCTCGGTACGCACTGCGTCACAAAATTAGTTGAGTAGGCTATACAAAAACTGTTGAAGATGGACAACATACTCGGTTTTGGAAAGATAGATGGATATGTGAATGTGCCTTGTGTAGTTTTTTTCCTTATCTCTTTTCTATAACTAATGATCCACATATCAGTGTTAAACTTGCTTTACAAAATTTCCCAGAAAATCTATCTTTTTGTAGACAATTAACTGGGATTTATAAGTCTGAATGGATTGAATATATTGCTTCAACAAATTTCTTTAGTGCAATTAGATTGTACTAAGAAGGGTATGTTACTACCTTAAAAAAAAAAAAGGGTAAGTTAATGTGGAGATGGACCTCACATAAAAGGTTTACTGTACATTCATTATATGAATGGTTGGATTATGTTGGTATACCTAACAGTACATTTGACACCATTTTAGTGTTCAAAGATCCCAATTAAGATAATTTATTTTCTTTGGCTAGTTTAACAAAATAAAATTCATACTAAGGTTAATTTGTCAAAATAAAACACGTCTTTGTTACTTGTCTCTTTGTATCAAGTATATGGTCTTGGCTAACAAATTTCGATATCTTTGTTTATGATTGCAATTCTTTAGATGATCTGTGGATAATTGATGCTAACATTCATTTAAAAGACATGTTATTTATTGAGCTTATAAGAGGTGCAGTCCTTGGGACTGTTTGGCTTAATAGAAATGTTTTATGCTTTATAATCAAACCCCCACTTCTATTAGGAAAGTAGGTGCTCAAATTATTTTATTATCTAAGTTTGGTGTAAACCAAAATCTGAAACCGTAGTTACTAATTTAGCTTGTATTATGGCATAGTTGTCTACTGAAAGATACTGAGTTTTGTATCATGCTCGCAGCCATTGGGGCGAGTTAGATCAGTTAGGGCACTTGAGGAAGTGCACAATTGTATAGGATTATTAGAGGGCCTATCTCTTATTTTCTTCCAAACTTTGTGTAAATATAACCTTATAATTTTCTTATCAATATATTGTTAGTGGCAACCTTTGCCGCTAATCTTCAAAAAAATAACTGAATAGTCCAATCGGATGTTTACAAGGCAGCTGGCAATTGAGAGCCCCCAGGGACAGAGGCTGATGACAAGCCTAACCCTTGGGTGGAAGAAGAAATTATGATCTACGTCTGTGATTTTTTTCAATTTCAGGGTCTGTTTTGCCAAAAAGTTGATCTGGTACTTTGCTCCATGCGTATTTTGGATTTTACAAGTTTAGTTTAGAATGTTTCATTGATCTTTCTGTGAGGTTTTGAACTTGTGCTAGGTGTATGTTTATATTTTGTTGTGATATAGTGTTGTAAGAACCATTTGTAAGTCTGTTAATGTAAGTACATTTGCCAGAGGCTGTGTACCAGTTATTTGGTACCAGTTCTCTGTTAAGTGGTGTCATTTTTGATGAAATCGGTGGGGACCCCACTATTTGTTAATTTTTTTTTAAAAGATAATATGTACTTTTTTTTTATCCAAGCAAGGAGAAAATGAATTTTAGAGTTCTGTATTAATGGTCTTTTAATTTTTTTGAGAAAAGAACATGTATCTATTTTTAATCTTGGGTTATCTCTTTAACCAGATAATGTGTCCTAAAAAATCCATCACACTTAGTGAAAACTAAATATAACAATAATTGTTGCTCAACATTTAAATATATATCGAGTTATTAAACCAAAGCTAGTTCATGGTATATCATTTCCTTTGATAAGCAATCAGAATAATTTCTTCCCGTTTGTATCTAAATGCATGTAGTTATTGTATCCACTGATTAATCTGAATTCCCAGCATTCATTTTCATTTAACATCTTATTTGTAAAATAAATCGAACCTCTAAGTAAAGATACATGGAAATATGGGGGTTAATAAATTAGAATAGGCACCATTAAATCGACTTTCATCTAACAATGCAATTTAATCTAACCCTCGACATTTACGCCCACTTGCATGCCGCTGATGGCTTATTAATTGGTCCGAAAACTACTCCTAAATACACTGGCAAGCAACCAACAGTACAGCACCACAAATCTACCTAAAATACTAAAACCAAAACATCTCAGATAATGCACCAGAATTCAATTATTGCTATATATATAGTAACAATTTGTTGAATGCAATAATGTTTCAGACTGAAACGGATGTTGTTCCGATAGACCCATTACCGTTTTTCTCCTTTGATTCCTCATTGGTACTTAGAGGTATCAGTTTCATCTCACGGCATGTCTGGATAGCTTGATCAAACATCTCCTCCATGGTGTAGTTGAACTTGAATCCCATGTCTAGAAGCTTTTTCGAAGAAAAATGGACGACCGGTTGATCCTCTTCTTTCCACTTGAACCTAAATATATAGTTTACAACTTTACGTGGTTAGTGGAACTAAATTTTCTTTTGTTAGAAGTTTTACCTTTGAAAATTTGAGGCAAAATATATAAAAATCAGCATCGGACTGTTAAATCCAACAGCAATTGATGGTGCACGAAAAATGATATGGTGATTATGATCTTCAATTCGTAATTGAAAAATCAATCGAACAATTGAAACCATGTAAGGGAAAAGTGCACTAACTCTTGCGGTATGTTGTATTCAGGGTAGCAATTCTGGAGCATTCTTGCGAGGTCATAAATGGTGGAATCATGAGAAGAACAAATGTACCGTCCCTTAGCCTCCGGGTTCTCAAATAGGAAAATGTGGGATTCACATAGATCATCCAGGTGAACAAATTGACTATTCTTTAGGATCATGTAGTGCGATTCAGTTCCTAACATAAAAACACTTTTGTTAACACATACAAGAAAAAAATTATAATGAGGCAGTATTTTCAAGTGCAGTGAGTACCTGTGATGAGAGCCAGTGCAGTTATAAAGCTAGGAGGCATGCCTGTCGACAAAAATGGGCCCAAAACATGTGGCGGGATTATAGTAATTAGATCTATTCCATTCTCCTCTGCATACTTCCATGCTGCCTGTTCGGCCAGAGTTTTCGATACAAAGTACATCTGTACAACAATTCATTACATTATGTATTTGATATAGTGTTTGTTTTACCTCCAGTTATGTTTCTGGAAGTTTAGTGTTTAATGAAATTAATGCAACCTGCTATATATAAGTATGTAAATTAATAGTCTTAATTTACTTGTCCAATATGAGATATTGACTTTGTTGAAATGATTGTTTGATGATTAAGTCCCGATGCATGCATAAAATGAATTCCACATGCTCAAACGAAAAATATAAAGTGTAAAATGCCATACCCAGCCAGTCATTTTGACCTTTCGGCAGAAGTCAATGTCAGTCCAACATGTCTCGTCATACACCGGCTTCATATGCTCTTCCATGCATACGGTACCAGCAGAGGATGTGAACACCACACGCTTGACCGTACCAGCTTCCTTACATGACTTTATAATTCCCACCATTCCTTCTACTGTTGGTTTTATCACTTCATTCTGCATACAGACAACATAAAGTTTTTTTAAGAAAAAAGTGGATTTCATAATATGTAACTGAAAATGCAGAAGTCATCAAATGAAAGCTATATATTGCAATGCTATGTACAAGTAATACAACTTAGATATTTGATGAATTGGTATGGATACACATTGAGTATCTTATTTAGACCACACAATGGTGTTCGCTTAGCTGAAATATTTATGTGAGCATATATCATCATTAGTTTATCAGGAACTAGCAACTTTTTTTTATTACTATGGTTCTGTCTTCTTATTTCATTTATGTTACTGTTAATTTTAAGGCAATAATAATACCTCGGGGTCTTTGGATTCAAAATCCGTAGGAGTGGCAACATGAAAAACACCGGTGCATCCCTTTATGACCTCATCAAAACTCCCAGGCTCACTGAGATCAGCTTTCCATAGCGACAGTTGCTCACTAGACTCTGGCAGATCAAGCAACGGCTTCGTTCTCTTCTGATTTGCTGCCAAAAGGAGTTGTCAAGTTATTATCACATTGTACAATATTTCCATAAGTTCTAGGATATAACTTGCCTAAAGAGGAATTACTTCATGGTAGAAAATCATCAAAAGGACCAAGACTTGAAACTATAGTGTCAACCAAATCCTTTATATGTTTATCTGATTCGTATCTATTCCATAAGGTGAGTATGGTTGAAACTTTTCAATTTTTAACAAATATGAATATGGTAAGACAAAATTTTCATTAGCTTATCGGATAATAATACAAATAAGAGCTATTTCGTATCCATTACCCTATAAAATAATTAATAAATATTAAATTATATTTGACAATTTTTTTATTTGTAAGTATAATTATATAGTTTTTATTATTATGATTAGATTGATTTACACAATATTTTTAACGGATAAAAGTAGGGTATGAGCATGGCAAATCAATGAAGGCGTTGGGGTAGATAAGTGCCTACCCCTGGATTTGAATCTTTTTTACCGATCCAATACTAATTGTTCAATGTGCCTTACCCTGGTCCGATATAGTGCTTACCCCTAGCCCGAGTTAGTCTAATTCTTAAAATGATTCCTTCTGAGCATTGGTCCATTCTTCGTATTTCATTTTTTTTCAGATCTGCGATCCTCTATTTTGTAAATAGAATGAAGGACAAGAAGAGAACAAGAAAGGTTTGGCGGTGGGACCTATCATTACAATTTTAAATAAAGGGGCCGACTGAACTTTTTGGGCCTTTTATTATTCAATACATATATTTTGTATAAATTTTTATCTAAGTGTTGACTTCAATTTGCTAATTGTCTAAGAACAATCCCACTTTGAACTGTGCCAAACGAATTTTTAATTAGCTTAGAAAAAATGTTTCAATGTTGTGTAATATGGACTAAGTTGCAATTGTGTACCCGATAAGTTCATGGGTTTAAACCCGATTAGCTATTTGAACTAGATTAGTGTCCTACCCTCACATAAATCCTGCATCCACCCGAAATGAGTGAAGTTAATTTTATACATATATGGGTATGAAATGTCTCCACCCCGACTCATACCACCAATACACACCTCCAAACTTGGAACATGAAAACATATGTATTCGAATAATTAACTACGTGCAACTCATTTGGAGGAAAAGGTGTAGGAGAATTTTCACAATAATAAAAGTCGGCACAACTCTTAAAGTTGGAAATAATAGAGGAATTTAGATGTTGCATGGTTCAATGAAAGTTTTTTCTTTTTTTGAGAAACAGGTTCAGTGAAAGTTAGGAGATAACAAATTAAAAGAAATTATCTCAGTGATATTTCAATGTAAATATTTTTCCTTCTTAAATAAACATGGTAAATACCAACATGTCTGATATTATATATATCTTAATGAATAAACAAAAGAAACAAGAAGTGAATAATAATAATAATATTAATAATTGTAATAATAAAAATAATAATAGTAATATAATAATAGTAGTAATAATAGTAGTAATAATAATAATAGTAATAGTAGTAATAGTAGTAGCAGTAATAATAGTAGTAATAGTAATAGCAGTAGTAATAGTAGCAGCAGTAATAATAGCAGTAATAATAGTAGTAGCAGTAATAATAGTAATAGTATTAATAGTAATACTAATAGTAATAATGATAATGATAATAGTAATAAATAATAATAGTAATAATAATAGTAATACTAATAATAGTAGTAATAATAATAGTAATAGTAATAATAGTAATAATAATAGTAATACTAATAATAGTATTATTACTATTTCTATTATTATTACTACTATTACAATTACTATTACTACTATTACTACTACTACTATTACTATTATTGCTATTACTATTATTATTACTACTATTACTATTATAATTATTACTATTACTATTATTAATATTAGTATTACGCTTTCTCCCACCCCTTACGCTCCAATCCCAACCCCGACGCAGCCCTCCTCAACCCCGACGATATTCCCCTCTCATCTCTCCTGAATCCTCAATTTCTCTGTCCAGATCTCCTCACTCGCAAGCTAGGATTTTGTCACAAGAACAAAGAACCGCCTCTGTGGTCGCTGCCGCCAATTTCTTCACTGACTAGATATACTAGTTCAATATTAGAAGTAAATCATTAAAATTCAATTGTAAACTGTTATTTTCCGATAATTGTTCTTTTTTTTTTTACTTTCTCTTATTTTTAATTGGTAATCGCTTGATAATTCATACAATTGCTGTTTTCTTTTCGAATTTTCTGAATAGAAAAGGTTTCTCTTTATGAATTTTAACGAGAAAAGGTTTCTCTATCTGGAGGCACCTCAGTAAATGGAGAAACTGACGGTGAAGGCTTGACAGTACTTGGAACCACGACCGGTTGTGCAGTAGGAGGAGAGAGAGTGCACAGGACTGTATCACACGGAGGAGAGAGAGACCATGATTGTATTGCGGGGAGGAGATGGAGCGTCGCAATCAGCCATTGTGGGAAACGATTGGAAGCGAAAGGTGAGAATTGGACAGCGTAAGAAAAGATGAGAACTGGATTGAAATATTTCAATTGGGCGTGCATGTTTTTGGAATTGAAACGTCTCGATCTAGACCGCTGGTCCAAAATTAGATATGTGTATCAGATTTTGGGTTATGATTGGAGCATGAATTTTTAGGACATTTGAGCCCTCCTCATAATAATAATAATAATAATAATATTAATAATAAATCATTAGTACCTAGTAATTAATTTTGTATATCATTAGTAGCTAGTATAATAAAAACTAGGGTTTAAATTCTTACATGGATCTCTAACAGTAGCTCTAACGGTGTATCCAGACTTGAGAAGTTTCATCACAAGCCATGAACCGATGAAACCTGACGCTCCAGTAACAACCACTGGCCCCTTCATACCATTCATTTCCTTTATATCTCTTTTCTTTTTCCTTTTTTCGTTTATCTCGCTGTGTCTTTCTTTCAAGCTTAGCTCACTATAACGCTTGGTCTTCCCCTTTAAATATATATAGCGCTACCTAGCTAACATTCAGCGACTGTGTGGTCAAAGCAATCCACTTTTTAATCTATTAAATAGGTTTAAAGCAAATCAAGTTGTTTTCTCTCCGTTCATTACAATAATGGAGCAAACCATTTGAATAATACATTACTCCCTGTATTTATACCATTGGTCCTTTCTCTTTGTGTTGCCAATTGGAGAGGCTTTGAAGCAGCTTCTAGGGGTGTAAATGGATCGGATATTATCTGATTTTATCCGGATACGAATTCAGAAAATTACTTGAGCTATCCAATTCATATTCGTATCCTTATCCAAAAAATTAAAATGGATAACGATACGGTTCGATCACTAACTATCTGTATCCGATCCGCTTACACCCTTGAGCCACAACAAAGCTATCCTTTGTTTTTAAATTGATTTATTAAACTATATATACATACCAATGATGTATTACTTGTATGTTTTTGTCAAGATATATTTTTTGTAACCAACAAACTTATTATGAAAAATATTAGGTCTAATTAATAAATGAATATAATTTATTGAGATGCTATTTCTTTTTCATAATGTACATCAACAATTTTTTTTTAATTATCTAAATTATATGCATATCCGTATTATGTGTCTTATATCGGATCCGTATTCGTATCCGTTTAACATTTGATCTATACATATTTGTATCCAAGACTATCTGTATTCGTAACCGAATCCAAATGATTATAACAGAAAAGAATACGGTTTGATCATTATATGTTCGTACAATCCATTTACACCCCTACTAGAAAGAAACGAATTGTAGTCTGAGAGAGACGCACAGAGCGCATGAGAGAGCCCGGTGTTATGAAAGTTACGTGAATAATAAGTTAGATGGGGATGTGTTGCATGTCCCAATTTTACTTTAAATTGCTTGCCAAAATGAAATGTCTGTTGTCTGGTACGGTTCAAAATACAAAATTAATTTGGACATTCATTATTTAGACTCAATTTAATTATAAATATATAAAATTTTATTTTTAAAATATATATTAATCATGTCATATCATTTATATTTTTTATGTATGTATAAATTTATTTTATTATCTATATTGGTCAGACGATTCATAGGTTCTCATATGCTCTTGTTATTTAATAGATTTGTTTAATGTGTCTGCAGCGTAGAATGACTCTTTATTTATTTTTTACATGAATTATCGTGCAACTTATTACATTATGTATATGTCATTACAAACTGTAAAACTATTATTAGTATCCAGAAGTAGTCCGTTATTTCAAATGCTTGATATTTGTCAATGCAAGTTTTTTTGTATATAAGTTACTTATTTCAAATTTTGAACTTCTCAAAATATAATTTTTCTTTTTAAAACGTAGTGTAGAGAAATGAACCCTAATAAGGTCATAATGTTTTCAATCTCTTTATGGAACTTTAGATCTACATTGATTCAATTTTTTTCTATTATTTATTTATTTTTGAATCATGACATCTGTTATTTTAAAAGAAATCAAATTGTTGTCCATGAAATAAAGTCATTTTTGAAAAACTTCAAAAATAGATATTTTTTAAATATGAAACTTAGTTTGATTTAAAATCGACACTACATTGAGTGACTTAATCAATCGTTCAAATATAAAAAATAAGATTTTTATTTGTTTATATTTAATCCATAATGAAAATAATTTAACAAAAAGGCTAACATAATTATTAAAAAAAAGTCGAACGGAATTATTAATTTCATGTTAAGGCTATTTTTATTTTTATTTTTAACTTACGCAACACCACCCTTGTGGTCCAAAAAGTAAAAGAATAATGGATCATTTTAATAGCCACAGTTAAGTTTTTCAAGAAAAAGAAATAACAAAGGAGTACTCTTATCTTATGTGACATTAGCAATAAGAATTATCATGATCCACAGTCAAGGTTTTAAAAATAATAATAATAATAATAATGGATCACTCTTATCTTATGTGACTTTAGTAATAAGAATTATCCTTTGTCTTTCAACTCTATGTCTCTATCAAACATAACAATTAAATAAACTTTATTATTGAATTCTTTTACAGTTTGATAGTCAACGCCCACAAGAAAAATTGTCAGATTTCACAACTAAGGTAGGTTGCATATGTATTAATTTCAAGGAAAAGTATACTTTGTGCAAAATGAAAAACTTCGAAACTAATTTCACTTGCTGCTCTCTTTTTGGGGTCCGACTTTGGATGCTTAATGGTAATACTGTTGTTGAATGAACCGTGAATTAAAAAGAGATGAGCGTAGAGCGTTAGCGAAATATCTTTCATATATAACTTATATTTACTTATTTTGACTATTCTTCGAGACAAATTATGTAGAAATATCTATCATAACTTATGCTTTGTCTATTCTTCAAGACAAATTATGTTGAAATATCTATCATAACTTATGCTTTGTCTATTCTTCAAGACAAATTATGTTGAAATATCTATCATAACTTATGTATTGACTATTCTTCGAGACAAATATAAGTAGAAAAAGATATGTAGAAAAACACACGGAAGATATTAGGTTAGGACTCCCTTCTTCCAACGACACAATCATTGACCTAAACATATAGAATTTAGATCCAACATCACAATCAATGACCAAAACATATAGAATTTCGATCGAAGAAATTAGAATAATATAATGTAGATACAAGAAAAACACTTCTCCATCTGTCCAAATCTAAAATCTCAATCTACTTCTGAACCGACGGCTATCACCCTGATACCAAAAGTGTTCACCTCTGCCATCAGCTCGAATCCGATGGCGTTACGTACCTATGCTATCGGATAGAGGTAACGAACCGATGATGTTTCTACCAAACGGTGTTTCAAATTAACGTCGCAGCACATTCAATGGCATCTCTTGCATTTTTTTTAAGCCATAGCAAAGGTCCTTAACACTGACTTTTGGATCTGTTTGCCAATGCTGCACATGCACCATCGTTTTTGTTTGCGCTGGCATTTGTAATTTTAGCTTTGTCATCTATTATTAATTTTGAGACGTTTGTGATTTATATATATATTATATTTATAATTATGTTTCTATGAGGAGCTAGCCTCCATATATTTGTTAGCCATTTTTTAAACCCAGCAAAGCAACAATGATCACTAGTACATAAAACGCGACCATACATGGCAAAACATACACGGATGAGGAAAAATTACAAATTAAAAGTGTCTAATAGGAGGAGGCATTTGAGCAAAAAAAAGCTCACACATACCCACACGGTCATTTAAATTCCAACCGTGTACAAAAACCAATATTTGTACACAGTTGGTTAATACCGAACCGCGTACGACTTGAGGGCTCTATACACAGTTAATAGTTTAGAAACCGTGTATGTTTTGTACAAATATCCGAACACAGATTTCTCTCAATATCCATGTAAGATTCATTCGCACCATGATCAACTGAACTAGTTCAATTGCATTCATGAATTTGTATATATTTATGTTTTGAGTCCAATTGCATTCTTATTTTATAAACCCATGTTATCAGATTAATTAATTTATGGCTAGAAATTAATAAGGAAGCTTGTCATAACATTAATTATAGAAATCTTATGAGAAAAATATATATACATAGATTAAATAACACAGATACAAGTCAATATCATACATATACATGCATGAGTACCTGTCCAAAAACAAGAAAAATAACACTAGAAATTGACCTTCAAAAATAAATACACTAGAAATTTAACGAAGCAGTTAAATAATTAAGTAATAAATAGAACTATCTCTTTTTTCTCTTCAACCTCTGGCTGCGGCGTGGCATAGGTGGTGGATGGTATCCCGAGATCCGGCGTGGCTGAGGTAATGGTGGCCATGGCCTCTCGAGCTACGGCATGGGAGGGGGTGTGACTGTTTGATCACAAGAGGTTTCGCCTCTTTTCCTCCTCAATCTATATTTATTTTATTATCTTGGAGGGAATGCATGAGAAGACATTAGAAGACAACAGGTTCTTCTTTGGTTCTTGAAGAACCTGTGGATATGGCGGCAACAAAACGAATCTGTATTCCAAGGTAACAGATTGAGGTCAGATGTATTCTAGGGTAACGATTTTTACTTAAAATTTTCATGAATGTTGAGGCTACAAAAATCAGAGATGCTTAAAAATGTTGAAGAAGATGACCATATAGCTTATCTAGGAATTATAATTGAGATATTTTGTATAATTAAATGAATTAACATTATTTATTTTCTTTTTCTCTATCAAATTTGCACACCAAAATTTTAAAAAATACCACAGTTTATTCATTTGTAGCTTATGCCGTTGTCCCCTTATGCAAATAGTTGGAAAACAGCACCCTTCTTTTTTTAGAAGACCACAAAATATTGGTTTTTTGTCGTATGGCATGCTGCTCTCTTTTTGGGGTCCGACTTTGGATGCTTAATGGTAATACTGTGGTTGAATGAACCGTGAATTAGAAAGAGATGAGCGTAGGGCGTTAGCGAAATATCTTTCATATATAACTTATATTTACTTATTTTGACTATTCTTCGAGACAAATTATGTAGAAATATCTATCATAACTAATGCTTTGACTATTCTTCGAGCTAAATTATGTTGAAATATCTATCATGACTTGTCCTTTGACTATTCTTCGAGACAAATTATGTAGAAATATCTATCATAACTTATGCTTTGACTATTCTTCAAGACAACTTATGTAGAAATATCTATCATAACTTATGCTTTGACTATTCTTTGAGATAGATATAAGTAGAAAAAGATATGTAGAAAAACACACCGAAATATTAGGTTAGGACTCCTTTCATCCTACGACACAATCATTGACGTAAACATATAGAATTTGGATCCAACATCACATTCAATGACCTAAACATATAAAATTTCGATCGAAGAAATTAGAATAATATAATGTAGATACAAGAAAAACACTTCTTCATCTGTTCAAATCTAAAATCTCAATCTGCTTTCCGAACCGACGGCTATCGCCCTGATACCAAAAGTGTTCACCTCTGCCATCACTCGAATCCGATGGCATTGCGCACCTATGCTATCAGTTAGAGGTACTGAACCGATGATGTTTCTACCAAACGGTGTTTCAAATTAACGTCGCAACACATTCAATGACATCTCTTGCGTTTTTTTAAGCCATAGCAAAGGTTCTTAACACTGACTTTTGGATCTATTTGCCAATGCTGCCCATGCACCATCGTTTTTGTTTGCGTTGGCATTTGTAATTTTAGCTTTGTCATCTGTTATTAATTTTGAGCCGTTTATATATATATATATATTTATAATTATGTTTCTATGAGGAGCTAGCCTTCCATATATTTGTTAGTCATTCTTTACTAGCAAAGGAACAATCATTAGTACATAAAAAATGACCATGCATGGCATAACATACACAGATGAGGAAAAATTACACATTTACAGTTTGTAATAGGAGGAGGCATTTGAGCAAAAAAAAGCTCACACATACCCACACGGTCATTTAAAATCCAACCAATATTTGTACACAATTGGTTAATACTGAACCGTGTATGACTTGAGAGCTCTATACACGGTTAATAGTTTAGAGACCGTGTATGTTTTGTACAAATATCCGAACACAGATTTCTCACAATGTCCATGTAAGATTCATTCGCGCCATGATCAACTGAACTAGTTCAATTGCGTTCATGAATTTGTATATATTTATGTTTTGAGTTCAATTGCATTCTTATTTTATAAACACATGTTATCAGATTAATCAATTTATGGCTAGAAATTAACATGGAAGCTTGTCATAACATTAATTATAAAAATCTTATGAAAAAAATATATATACATAGATTAAATAACAGAGATACAAGTCAATATCATACATATACATGCATGAGTATCTATCCAAAAAGAAGAAAAATACACTAGAAATTGACCTTCAAAAATAAATACACTAGAAATTAAACAAAGCAGTTAAATAATAAGTACAAAAATAGAATTATCTTTTTTATCTCTTCAACCTCTGGCTGGGGCGTGGCTTAGGTGGTGGATGGTATCCCGGGCTCCGGCGTGGCTGAGGTAATGGTGGCCATGGCCTCTCGAGCAACGGCGTGGGAGGGGGTGTGACTGCTTGATCACAAGAGGTTTCGCCTCTTTTCCTCCTCAATCTATATTTATTTTATTATCTTGGAGGGAATGCATGAGAAGACATTAGAAGACAACAGGTTCTTCTTTTGGTTGTTGAAGAACCTGTGGATATGGCGGCAACGAAACGAATCTGTATTCCAGGGTAACAGATTGAGGTCAGATGTATTCCTGTGTAACGATTTTTTCTTGAAATTTCCATGAATGTTTTGGCTAAAAAAATCAGAGATGTTTAAAAATGTTGAAGAAGATGACCATATAGCTTATCTAGGAATTATAATCGAAATATTTTGTATAAATTAAATAAATTTAACTTGATTTTTTTAATCTTTTTTTCAAATTTGCACACCAAAATTAAAAAAAATACCATAGTTTATTCATTTGTAGGTTATGCCTGTCCCCTTATGCAAATAGTTGGAAAACAGCACCCTTCTTTTTTTAGAAGACCACAAAATATTGGTTTTTTGTCATATCGCATGCTGCTCTCTTTTTGGGGTTGAATGAACCGTGAATTAAAAAGAGATGAGCGTAGGGCGTTAGCAAAATATCTTTCATATATAACTTATATTTACTTATTTTGACTATTCTTCGTGACAAATTTTGTAGAAATATCTATCATAACTTACGCTTAGACTATTCTTCGAGACAAATTATGTAGAAATATCTATCATAACTTATGCTTTGACTATTCTTCGAGACAGATATAAGTAGAAAAAGATATGTAGAAAAACACACGGAAGATATTAGGTTAGGACTCCCTTCTTCGTACGACACAATCATTGACCTAAACATATAGAATATAGATCCCACATCACAATCAATGACCTAAACATATAGATTTCGATCGAAGAAATAAGAATAATGTAATGTAGATACAAGAAAAACACTTCTCCATTTGTTCAAATCTAAAATCTCAATCTGCTTCTGAACCAACGGCTATCGCCCTGATTCCAAAAGTGTTCACCTCTGCCATCGGCTCGAATCCGATGGCATTGCGCACCTATGCTATCGGGTAGAGGTAACGAACCGATGATGTTTCTACCAAACGGTGTTTCAAATTAACGTCGCAGCGCATTCAATGGCTTCTCTTGTGTTTGTTTAAGCCTTAGCAAAAGGTTCTTAACACCGACTTTTGGATCTGTTTGCCAATGATGCACATGCACCATCGTTTTTGTTTGAGTTGGCATTTGTAATTTTAGCTTTGTCATCTGTTATTGGTTTTGAGCCGTATGTGATTTATATATATATATATATATATATATAGAATCTGGCTAATATGCTACGTGTAGCATAGAGCCCCTCCGTGCTACGACTCAATTTTTGAGTTTTCAAAATCCTAACGGTCGATCCGAACCGTTCAACATGATCTCCATATGAATATGTACTTGCAAACCAAATTTTACATTTTTTAGAATTTTTTACTATTTATTAAGCCACTTTGAAAATTGCTGATCCAATGGTCCAGAAGATTTTACTGTTGCATGTGTACAAATTACTGTTTTTTCAAAGTGGCTTAATAAATAGTAAAAAAATTCTAAAAAATGTAAAATTTGGTTTGCAAGTACATATTCATATGGAGATCATGTTGAACGGTTCGGATCGACCGTAAGGATTTTGAAAACTCAAAAATTGAGCCGTAGGACGGAGGCCTCTATGCTATGCATAGCACCGTAGCACTATCCTATATATATATATATATATATATATATATATATTTATAATTATGTTTCTATGAGGAGCTGGCCTCCATATATTTGTTCGCCATTTTTTAGACCCAGCAAAACAACAATCACTAGTACATAAAACGCGACCATACATGGCATAACATACACAGATGAGGAAAAATTACACATTAATAGTGTGTAATAGGAGGAGGCATTTGAGCAAAAAAAAGCTCACACATACCCACACGGTCATTTTAATTCCAACCGTGTACTAAAACCAATATTTGTACACAGTTGGTTAATACTGAACCGTGTACGACTTGAGGGCTCTATACACGGTTAATAGTTTAGAAACCGTGTATGTTTTGTACAAATATCCGAACACAGATTTCTCTCAATATCCATGTGAGATTCATTCGCGCCATGATCAACTGAACTAGTTCAATTGCATTCATGAATTTGTATATATTTATGTTTTGAGTCCAATTGCATTCTTATTTTATAAACGCATGTTATCATATTAATTAATTTATGGCTAGAAATTAACATGGAAGCTTGTCATAACATTAATTATAGAAATCTTTTGAAAAAAATATATATACATAGATTAAATAACACAGATACAAGTCAATATCATACATATACATACATGAGTATCTGTCCAAAAACAAGAAAAATAACACTAGAAATTGATCCTCAAACATAAATACACTAGAAATTAAACAAAGCAGTTAAATAATTAAGTACTAAATAGAATTATCTTTTTTTTCTCTTCAATCTCTGGTTGTGGCGTGGCGTAGGTGGTGGATGGTATCCCGAGGTCCGGCGTGGCTGTGGTAATGGTGACCATGGCCTCGAGCTATGGCATGGGAGGGGTGTGACTGCTTGATCACAAGAGGTTTCGCCTCTTTTCCTCCTCAATTAATATTTATTTTATTATCTTGGAGGGAATGCATGAGAAGACATTAGAAGACAACAGGTTCTTCTTTTGGTTCTCAAAGAACCTGTGGATATGGCGGCAACGAAATGAATCAGTATTCCAGGGTAATAGATTGAGGTCATGGAGGGAATGCATGAGAAAACATTAGAAGACAACAGGTTCTTCTTTTGGTTCTTGAAGAACCTGTGGATATGGCGGCAACAAAATGAATCAGTATTCCAAGGTAATAGATTGAGGTCAAATTGAGTGGTGACTGTCCCAGTCCCGTTGATTCACATCCCTGGGCCGGTTTGATTTTGAGCCTCCATTTGGACTTTTTGAGTGGTGACTGTCCTAGTCTGGTTAATTCAGTTTTCGGTCTGGTTTGATTCAGTATCTTCTACAATGAATTCTGCTAGCAGGGCAACTTTGCACAAGGAGGAACCCATCACTAGTTTCTATCATTTTCATCAAGCAAGGATGACCAAATTTGTGTCCACAGAATGCACATATCCCTGTGCGTTTTTAGTTTGTTTACAGTTGAATGTTTTTCAAGACAGTTGTTTTCTAATATTATGTAATAGTTGGTTTGTAACTCTTTAAATTAATAAAATCTCTTAGAGTTTTCCAACAAAAAAAAATACAATCTAAGCTGAGGCATCGTATGATTGAATGGATCAAACTTTTGGATAGTTTTTAATTTTTCGTCAAAGCCCATGAAACCGATTAAAATATATTTTTTGGAAGGGATCATAGTTAGGCAAATCCAGGTCCGAGCTCAGTTCTGGGATTGGATTCGGAAAGTTCAATCTCAGTTAATTTTTCTAGTTTTTCTACTGATATACTATATCAGCGCACATAGTTTTTGTTTTTTACTAAGATATGCGAGAAATTAATGTGTTGCTAATTAAAAAAATTAAGAATAATGAATGTCCAATTTTTTCTATTAAATGATATGCTTCCATTTTGAATTCCTTTTTTATTTTTTAAAAAAGGAAATTCTAAAATTACTAGTTGCATTTGTTCCATAGAAGAATTGGCTGCAAACATTTTGTGGTTAAATATATTGCTTGCTCATCATAAGGTGAATGATGCAAAAATTGCATTCTTAAATTGTGATTCCATAAATAAAAAAGACTAATTATTCAATATGAAACACATTACATTTTTTTCCCTGAATACAAGCAAACAAGACTAATTACCATTCTAAAAAAGATATCCATTCCTGTGTATCTTTTAAATTTTAACAAGAATTTCTGAAGATTTAATGTTGATTTTATTTTTCATTAGATTAAAATTTTAAGCTAATAAAGTGATGCAATTATGCAAAAAGGTTTTCCAAAAGAAGTTTCTTTTTTTGTTTTTATCGTAAGGTCAGAGTGCAATTTTGGTCAAGTTATAAATAACTTTTCCATGCCAATTTTGGTATAATATAAAAAAATCAACACAGCAATTGACTTCATCTAGTTATTGATTTTTCACCATGTTGATCTTACAATAAAACTAAATATAATTAAATTTGACACATACACATTGTTTCTTATATTAAACAAGATAAATTATTCACTTTTATTAATTAAAATTATAAAATTAAATTAATTTCAAAAAATTATTTTTCTCCCAACCGCGCACTCAGTGCATGAGTATTCACGGCATCGATCGCAGTTGAACATAGCATAATAGTCATCTACTTCTTCGCATACTTTACACATGGCTTTGTTGGAATTAAGGCTTGCTGCTGTTGTGATCCTCTTCTCTTTGAGGTGAGTCATATTATGAGTCGGTGGACTTTTGAGTCACCGCATAGCATTCCGCTCTGTCTTCTTCTTCCGAGCTTTCTGAGGTATCTCCTCCCCAGATTTTTGGAACCTGGATTTGTGTGTATGCCCGAGGTGCTTGGTATTCTTCAAGGTATTTTCCTTTGATTAGAGGTATAAGTTTTCCCCCATTGCTGTCTCATAGTTTGTAGGTGTCCCGCCCCAGGGATTGTTCGACAATATACGGTCCTCTCCATTCAGTTGTTTTTTTTGAAGGTCAGTGGCGAAATGTCGCTAACAATATATTGATAAAAAAGAGTTTTAATTACAAAATCTTAGCGCAACGTAGATGTCCTAATCCGCCAACGGCTTTGATTAAAAGATGAAATTTTGGATTGAATATCAGCCTTCCGATTCTGATTCTATGTATGTTTTTTATGTTTTTTTTACGTGTGAAAGTCTAAATTTATTTTGACACGTACTCGCCACACGTCTTACTACATGCAAATTGTATCATCTTTCTGACTGATCCTGATTTCTTTCCAAATTTGAAATGTTATTTAAGATTTTTTTGATTTGATTGGTCATGTCTTTATTTCTTTTCATTTTTATATCATTTACAAAATATTTTTTTGTCATTTAATATGTTTTGTTGTATGAGATTTTTTTACAAAATTATGTTAAAAACAACAAAAGAACATATATGTCATTTAGACTAATTTTTTTTATGAAAATATGTCATTTATATGATATTTTTTTTGTTTTCTTATATGAGTGAGGCTACGGTACTATGCATAGCACAGTTGGGTCCATGCTACGGCTCAATATTTGAGTTTTCAAAATCCTAACGGTCGATCCGAACCGTTCAACATGATTATAAAATGAATATGTACTTGCAAACCAAATTTTACATTTTTTCGAATTTTTTTACTATTTTTTTAGATAGGTAGAAAATCACTTGATCTGAAAATTCTGGACCATCTAAAAAACAGTGATTTTTAGAACACCGGTTATTTTGAAAAACCGGTGCTAAATATCTGACATACAACACCGGTTATTAGTAATAAACCGGTGCTGAATGTTTAGCACCGGTTTTGGCAAATAAACCGGTGTTGTATGTCAGACATTTAGCACCGGTGGTACTTTTAACCGGTGCTAAAATACATACAACACCGGTTTCATCAAATCCGGTGTTGTTTGACCGGTGCTGATTTAAAATTCTGTAGTAGTGAGAAACTTCTTTTTTAAAAATTGGGAAATACTGTATGGTTTAAATTGGGAAATTCTTTTACAAATGGCAACTAATAGGGATAAAGATAGGATAAGACTTGTTTCTAATGTCAAGCATCTTTGATAAACTTAGATAAACTTAGAGATAAGATAGGATAAGACTTGTTTCGAAATAGAAGTTTATCTCACTACTGGTATAACATCCAAGTTATCTTCAAAAATCTGAGTTGGAACCGTAGATGTGATAAAATAAACATGTCACTTGAAAACACAAAAATAAATATTATATTCAATTCCATTTAATGGCCTTACAATACTCATAAATCAATTTTCTCATTTCACTGTCATAGATTTTAGAAGCATATGCGTTACATACGTTCCATCCATTCCTTTCAATCGTTTTCAGAAGAAAAAAATCAACAGGAAGCTGTTCCAATAGCCCGTTGCCAATTGCCAGAAGCATAAAAAAAAAAAAGGAATCCGGTCCCAGTTCCTGTCACAGGTATACACCACAATTTCAAAGATTCATTTTATTTCCCGAAGGGCAATCAAGTGATTCCTTTTTTATTCCCAAAGGGCAATCAAGTTTATCCTATGTTATACCAGTAGTGAGATAAACTTGTTTCCAAAAGACCAAGAGTTAAAATTGAGAAATTATTTTACAAATGGCAACTAATTAAGCAACAAATTCAGGCTAACAAAGGAAAATTCCAACATAAACCCTCTAACATTCAAAAATAAATCAGAAAACAAGAGATAGGTGGGTCATACCAAGATTGGAGAGAAGCGACAGGATATTTGGAGACGCTGGCCGAGGGTCGGCTGGAGGCGCTGGCCGAGGGAGGAGAGAGCTAAACCGACCCTTAGAGGTCAGTGAAGAGGGTCGTGGAGGTGCTGGTTGGGGAGGAGAGGGCAGGGTCGCGGTTTGAGGAGAAATGGGGGGAAGCGGGGAAGAGACAGAGAGAGAGGAGAGGTTGGGGTGGTCGGGAAAGAGACAGAGAGAGAGCTTCTGAGGGGAGAGGTCGAGCGGCAGCGGCGCTTCGCGTTTTTTTTTTCGTTTTTTTTCGCTAACCTAAAAAGAGGGAAGAGACAGAGAGAAGAAGGAATTTGGCGGATTTTTTTAGCAATACCCTTCAGCGACCGGGCCAAATCGGTCGCAGAAGGCTGTGGGGGCCAGTCGCTGAAGGTTTCGTCGCCGAAAGACTTATTTATTTTTTTTTTTTTTCAGCGACCGGCGACCTAACCGGTCGCTGAAGCCCCTGTTTTGTTGTAGTGTAAGGGGGTATTTTCTTCGATCCATAGATGGCGGCCTTCCAATTGTGACCGTTGATTGTGGTGTGAATTCAAAATATATATAATGTATAATTATTTCTAAGTTAAAAAGTTCGAATACTATAACTATTTATTAAACGTGTGCGTTTATTAGTTTTTTTATTGAACTCAAAAACTCAGACGGCAAAAGAAAATTTAATTAAAAAAAAATTAAGCCCACAAACAAGTTGAATGAACGTAGAACTGAACACATGTTCATATTCAAATATGAATGTATGTATTTATATATAGTTCATTGTGAACGCATGCATTCTTAATGTTCTAAAATAATATTTTAATTTGATAATTTAATATTCTTAATGTTCTTATATAAATTTGAATTTTGTAATTTATGTTAATATAAAAATCCCGGAGAATGGTTGGGTTTTTGCTGAGAATGACAATTCTAATTGTACCCTTTAAACATTTATTTCCCAATTTACTAATAAAAGTTTACGGAAAGATCTCTACAAAAGGCGCGACCATTCTACGTACGACACATGCGAAACTAATATATGCTGCACAGAAACGGATAGTGGCATTGTAACATATTTTACCTTAGAATACGGATACATCCTAGGTCAATATTTATTTGTTATTTTTTGTTTGCAACTAACAGTTCCCCACAAAAATTCCCTAAATGTCCCACCAGGCATTAACTACTTGAGGAACCACTAATTATCTATCGGGACCACTAACTATTTGGGGAATCGCATATATTTTAGAAAATTTAAAATATGAAGAGGGATCCACTTACAATATTTGTAAGTTACAACATCTTACAAAAACTCAATTTTGTGATTTTCTAAATCCAAATAGTCGATCCAAACTATTCATCATGATCTCTATATTAAAATGAATCTGGAGATTAAATTTTACATTTCTTGAAATTTTTTTACCATTTATTAAGTATTTCACAAAACTGTTATTTTTAGACATTTCCGAACAACTAAAAAACAATATACAGATCATGTTGAACGGTTTGGATCGACTGTTTGGACATTGAAAATCACAAAATTAAATTGTTGCAAGATATTGTAACTTACAAATGTTGTAAGTGGTTCCCATATATACACACATACATATATTTATTCAGAAAAACACTAATTTTCAAAAATTCTAAAAAAATAGTAAAAATTTGGTCTCCAAGCAAAATTCAATATGAAGATCATGTTAAGAAATTTGGATCAATTGTTTGGACTTTGAAAATGGAGATATGAGTGGGAAGTAAAACACCCTCTTTACTTCCCAAAGCATGATAGCCCACATATATATATATATATATATATATATATATATATATATATATATATATATATATATATATATATATATATATAGAGAGTGGCTAAGGTCAAAGTGGTATGACCAAGGCCTTGGTGCTACCAATTAGTTTTTATAATTTTAAAGTTCAAATAGTCGATCCAAACCGTTAGATGTTCAATTTATATTAAAATCTGCTTGGAGACCAAATTTTACATTTTTTGGAATTTTTTTACTATTTATTAAGCCACTTTGAAAATTGCTAATCACATGGTCCAAAATTTGGTTGCACTGTTTTTACTGTTCACCCGGATCAGCAATTTTCAAAGTGGCTTAATAAATAGTAAAAAAATTCAAAAAAATATAAATTTTTTGTCTCCAAGCAGATTTTAATATAGATTGAACATCTAAAGGTTTGGATCGACTATTTGAACTTTAAAATTGCAAAAACTAATTGGTAGCACCAAGGCCTTGGTCATACCACTTTGACCTTAGCCACTCTCTCTATATATATATATATATATATATTTCAAAACATCAATACATAACAGTATTGTGGTATTATATAAATTGTGCAGAATGATGAACATGATGTACCAATGAGGGCACTTGAGTTGGCGAATGAGGAGGCTAATCAAGTGGTTGAGGTGATAGCACTACTAGAATCTGAGTTTTTTGCATGGTAAGAAAAATGGCTTGTTGCAAGGAAATACGCTTGCAACAAGCCCGAAAATACTTGTTGCATTGAAATACCCTTGCAACTCTGCCCTTGCAACAAGCTTCCTTGCAACTACTAAGTATTTGCATGAGCAACCATGCAACAAGTTTTTTCTGACTTGTTGCAAGGAATTACGCTTGCAACAACTAACCATGCAACTACTTTTACATCTGACCCTGTTCGGAGTATTTGCAAGGGGAGACAGCATGGGCCCCATCTAGTAATTTGCAAGGGGAGCGAACGTGGGTCCCACCTGACTATTTGCAAGGCTAGGGAACGTGGGTCCTACCTGACTATATGCAAGGCTAACACACGTGGGTCCCACCCTAACTATTTGCAAGGATAGAGAATGTAGGTCCCACCTGACTATTAGCAAGGCAAGAGAACATGGGTCCCACCTAACTATTAGCATGGAAAGATAATTAGTTTATTACATGGGCGATTATTTGCAAGGATATGATTTACATTTTTTGCATGCATTGCAGTTCATACTATTTGCATGGATGTACTGACAAATATAATAATAGAAAATGGTTGCAAATCAGCATGCTCTAATTATACAATCCTCCCTGCCTACTGGTACCAATCTGGTACCAGCCCAGTGCTGTTTTACAATTTCCAAATTCTCATTCATCAAGATTTACATAAAACACATTCAAAAATATGTAAAAAGCAACTAATAAGCATTGACCAACATAGTGTAATCATCCTACATTGTACCAAAATTATAAAAATCATTAAAACAACAGTATTACACTGCAAGTACTTGTAACTTCTATATTTTCATAGTTCTATGCACTGATGTTGAGTTACTTTCCATAGTCGAATTCACAGCAACAAAAGCACTTTATTGCTCTTGTACTTCACTTGAGTTTTCATCTGAAATTTTGCACATAACAAATATGAATTTTAACAACCATTACATATGAAAACTTCTATTAAATTTACTAACCTCAACAGATTTCTTGTAAATAACAAATGTGCTTGCTTACTCTTGTTTCGATGGTTGGTGCTTACTCTTGTTGGATGATTTGTGCTTTAGATACATAATTGATCTAATATTTATTAACTTTGTACAAGCAATTGTTGAAATAAGGGCATGAATTGACCACACTCTCATTTCCTGACTGAGCAAAACCAGCAATTTATTGCTGTACAGGAGAGAAATATAGCACATAATTACTGTAAGGGCCTATTATCACTTAACCTTAACCATAATCAATCAAAGATAACTAATGTTTCAAATAGTGTAGGCAACCATCCTGTCAATAGAGAGCTACAAAATATAAAGAAAAAAAAATCATTCAACTTACCTCAAATACACAAATTCAAGCTAATATAGACTTATGCAACTACAAGCTACAAACTAGAGGATATATTGTATTAGTTATAACTAATGTTTCAAATAAATGCATAGAAGAAAGCAAACTGATACCTTTCCAAGATCCCAACGGAAGCACTTCTTCCATTGCCATATTGTTTGAATAAATATTTGACTATATCTCCTGCACAATATCAGTTACAGCTTACAATTTAGTAATTGTATATGATTATTGATTAAAAGTGGGAAAAGGTTGCATCCACATCATACCACTTTCATCCAATGAGATGCCATATACTCGAGTCTACAAGAAAAGGGAACCTACAAAAATCTGTTTTGGTACCTCAGCAGAGAGATCAAGTTCTGTCATTGCTTCTCTTAACTCTTGTAAAAAAGGGATCCCTAAAACCGCTCTAGAATTAACTACTAATATATACTATTTCAAAGTTATTCGATGTATTTGCCACAAAATGCACTTTTATTGGGCTCATTTTCTGAAAATTAGTTATTTTCCTTGGGGGTAACCAATTAACCATCTTTCTTTTCAGATTGAGTACAGTTATAAATTTATAATTGATGCTACTGAGTGTTTTCTTTAAGCAACTATTTATTACCAAAGTTTCAGCTAATTTAAGCAACTATTTATTACCATAAGAATATGTGTTCCTATCACAGCCATAATTTTGGGAGTGCTCATATTGACACTAAAATTATTGTTATCAACACAACACAATTCAAAAGATCTAATTAATAGACAACTGTACCCTCTTCTATTTTCCTTATTTCAATTTATTTTGCTTCTTTAATTAGCAAGTATTTTTTTAGAATCTTTTGAAAAAAGAAACAACTCACTATAGTAAGAAAATTCATACTTGTCCGCATTTGTTTTTAGTATATAGGAGAAAATTTCAAACTTATATGTATTTCCTTTTAGCATGTTCTCCCATAAAATTAGTAATTATAATCCCGAATCACCAGCTAGAGTAGCAATTAAAGATTAATTGTTTCTTTAATTTCCTTGAAACTAAAAGAAAGGAAATTTTAAACAAAATATTTTGTTATTTGATTATGAAAAAACTTTTGTTTTACATATGGCTTAATTTGTTGCTTTTAGCTTAGTTGATTGTTTTGTTGTTTAAAAAATTTAAATATATACTTAGTGCATTATTTTGATGTTTGTAATTGTCATATATAATGAACTTGTAAATAAATAAAAGGGTTTGCCATGATATAAAAAAAAATCTTGATATACTCTAAATTTCCAATAAAATTACGAAAAGGTAAAAAAGATTTACTAATTGCTTCTCATCTGGACTTAGATAGCTACGAGAATATTTATGTCCCCATTAAAAAAATTAACTGATCTACTAGGGCATTAATTGTAGAAGATATTTGTTTCCTACGTGGGGTTGTCTCTTAAGGAAATTAATATTGCAAAATAATTAAGAAAAGATGATCAAATGCTTGAGAGGTAGCAAATGAAGGGTAAATTGTCTATCAAATTAAAAATTGAAATAATATTGTGTAATTAACAAATTATGTTGTGCGGATATCAGTACCCTAATTTTGATAGGAGAAGCAAGTGGTGGCTCCGTGTTGGTACTGAAATTATACTAAAATCATAAAAATAAAGCTAAGGTGAGCATAACCTGAAGAACGGGCTTGAAGACGAGGATGTGATCTCGGGCATGGTCATCCAGTAAGGAAGGGATGGAAAGACGTCGATTGCTCTGGCGAAGCGGGAAAGAATGGCAGAGAGGCGCGCGATGGTGCTGATATCAGAGGCGGTGCTGAGGTCAACTAGGGGGATGGTCCTGCTTTGATACCTAACAATGTCACATGGATTATCATGTACTAACTTATATATCTGATGGAAATATAGTAGGTTTATATCTTAGGCGTCAAAAAGATTCTAAAAGTTGACAAAGATCAAACCTTAGAAGCCTAAGCTAAACGAAAGATATATAGCGTGTACTACTATTACAACCAGAAGCTAAGGCACTGGATCCATGTCAAAGCACTACTGTCTTGAAGAATATCACTTTCTAATTTCTCTCAAGAGACCAAAGAACAAACAATCAAGCCCATCAGATCTTGAATTCGCTAAAAACACAAAATCGAAATAACTAATAGATAATTTAAATTAAGAGATACAGAGTCTTATTAATTTACCAGTTACAGCTGGAGAACTCAAAGAGCTTGCCACGAGTGGAAAAGATAACCAGCGCCACCTCAGCATTAAAGGAAAATTTAACAATTAGAAAGTACATGTCATCTTGGGTTCAGTTTATAAGTATAAATATCTTGATATTCAACAATTAAATGTGTCTCTGATTTCAGAATTTGTGTTGTTTCTGCCTGTACCAGATCTGTTTTCCTGCTGCACACAAATTGTTTGTGATATTGTCTGAGTGAACTTAATTACTGGTACATGAACTATATCATTTTTTTTGTTAAAGTTACAAGATGTTCTTCACGCTGTTTATAGTAGAAAACTCATATTCTACTATAAACTCATACTGGTCTTCACTATTACTGGTACATCAAAATCAATATCAACAATTAGCAAAAAGGGGAGCTCGAAGGCTCAACCCAAGTAATCACAGCAAACATCACAAGTAGAAACAAGGAAATTTATTCAATTACCCAAAATTGCTTCGAATCACAAAAGGGGCGAGGGTCGGTAGCCAAGGTGGTCAGCCTTTAACCAAGGGATCTCGCCTAAATCTCACATCGCTTTGCCTGGCCACACACTGGACGTCCGCCTTTGTGCCAGCGATCGCCTGGACGGGACCCACCTGAGCCGCCTCGCATGAGGGAAAGAGAGAGATAAGGAGTGAGAGGGAGGGAGACCGATGTAGTTTCTCTCCAGTGTTTGGGTTGAGGGCGACGAGAAAGAAAGTGAAAGGAAATGAGAACCTTAGATATGGTTTTTGTGTCTCAATGGGGAGAACTGTGAAGAGGAGAAAGGGGTAAGTAACTGGGTGCGGCTCAGAGGAGAAAGGGGTAAGTAGCTAGTTAAACCCTAGATGAAAAAATAATGAATTCAGATCCTCCCCGGTACCGTAATAGGGAATCTCTTACAATTATTTGATTTGGTCCGTTCTTTTAAACTTAGCACGAATCTCAAAGCCCAATAATATTGCCCCCTCCGTCAGTCCGAATCTCAAAGCGGCTGAGAGTTAATCTCAAACCGTAAAGTGAAGGGAATCTTTTACAGTAATGGAGAGAATACCTGTCCAAAAAATAATGGGGGGAAACTAAAACTTCTATGAGTGCAGTGGGGGGAAACCAAATTTCTGGAGATCAATCGTTAACAGAGCAGTTTTAGCTTCATGCAGAGTAGTGAACACATTGAATGCTCTTTTCAATCTATAAGTTGTGCATTGTATCAGGTCTTAACTGCTCTGTCCATATTACATACCCAAATTTCACTCACTGTGAGAGTAAAATGAGAGGGAAGTGAAATTAATTTCACTTGTAACTTGGTAAAACAATCAACAAAGCAGTATAAATTTTGACAAAATAATTTGGACATATAGAATTAATTTATTTAGATTGAATTTTATCTAAGAAAAATAATATTTGCTAAAATTTAAGAAAGAATTGAAAATTTTGACAAATTAAGTTGAACATTTAAAATTAATTAATTTAGATTGATTTTTTTATTTTTTGTTTTAGTTTGTTTCATTATCCATTTTATTTTTTCATTTTTATATGTACATAATTTTCATGTGAATCAAATAATTTTTATGCCTTACATATGTACAACAATTAGTAACTTATAAGTGATTGGTTAAATTTAGACAATTAACGAATAATTGCAACTTTAAATTTATAAAAAAAAATGAAAACGAAATACAAAATTAACACAATAATAAATGAAATAACATGTTTATAAATTACTAAATGATTTGTACAAAAAAATATATATAGCATAACATGCTTGTTGCATCAATAACCCACATCCTTCAAACATCAACATAGAACATAAACTCTCGTAGTGTGAGTTAATGAAGACCCACGAGTATACACTGTCCGATAGTCGATCGGAACCGTTCAAATTGAAGAGTATCACATTCATTTCATTGTATGTAAGTTTGATGAAATTTTACGTTCAGTTACCTATCCATCAAGTCGACGAAATATACAAACATCGTAGAGCCACAAACACTTCACGTTGGATCGAAGCTTCAACATATCGAAACCTCAGTTTTTTTTTGTTGGTTACATTCAATATATTTCCTTGATCATTTAAAAGCTAATTTGAAATTATTTCATTGCAGATCGACCGTCGATTACTCATACGAAAATGAACGGTCCGCAATTATTAGCTCAATTTTAAGGGATATATATTGATGAAATTATATAAAATTGACAATTACAAACATTATTTGGTCACATAGTATGTATAAATGTAGAAAATATTTTTTTAGGAATTTATTCATATTATTTGCTGTGCAAAAATCACCAATTTAATCATCTGTTGATATGAGCCGTTTGATGGGCAATGAAAGGTCATGTTTACCAATGGATGTCTCCATTGGAGGAGCTGTGGGCAGGAGGTCCATTTCGCTGAGGGCAGGAGCCAGGAGGTCCATTTAGAAGTGTTTAAGATCTCCAATAAAATTGAGTCTATGAAATAAGTGGCCCGCCTGTCAGACTGAACTACACAAATAGCTGTATGGCCCTTGCCTCACTCTTTTCTCTTATTTTCTCTCTTTTTGTTTTTCTCTTCCAAGTGGATCCCACCCCAATAAAATATACTCCATTTCTCTCCCTTCATTTCCTTCCTGGAGAAGATGACTAACCTTCTCCATTTACAATTTCACTCCAAAACTTCCAAAATTTCCAAACCAATTTTTTCATTTCGCTCCAAAACTCCCAAACAGCATAACTCTAATTTTCATTTCCCTCTAAAACTCCTGTACTTTTAGTAACTTCCCTCTACTTTTTCCCTCCACAATTTTTGGCTGCCGCCAAACAATTTTTTTATGGTGAAATCGACGATTAGTGTTATTTCTACTGTTATTCCGTCGAGAGACTGTCGGAGAGGGGCAATCAGACTCAGTGCTGGTGCGTCGCTATTGAAGACTCAGTGCTGGCGCGTCTCTCTACACCAACGATTGCACAGTGATCTCCGATCGGTTTAGACGGGTGTCTTTGGACTCGTCAATGTTCCTTCCAATTGTAAGAATGACTTTGTATCATAACTAATTTCTGTGATATGAACTGACTTCATGTCATAACTTCAACATTGTGAAAGGTACTTGATGAATTGCGATTAGAAACTGACTTCATGTACCTTGCGTGAAAGGTGTTTGATGAATTGTCTGACTTAGGCAAAGTTATTATTGATGAATTGTCTGACTTAGACGGGTATCCTGCAGAGTGTACCACCGATTCATCTATTACTGATCAAGTGATGGATGTGCTATTGTCCTGTAGCACATGGCACAAGATACAATTAATCATACAAAGCTCCTTGCACATGTGTAGTTAATAAAATGCTCAGTCTCTCTCAAAAAAAAAATGCTCAAAACAAATTTTTGTGTTTTTTTGTTTTTAGTTTAGTTGGTGTTAGAGGAGAAACCCACTTGACATTTCTAATGACATATATCATAAAAACACTATAGTTGTATTAACAAAGTAATAATTTAATTTAAAATTTTCAATGAAAAAAGTGAATAATTAATTTTATTTGGTGTTTATTTTTCTTTTCCCAAGTTTCAAATACATGTACTAAACTGGTAAGAGAATGCACCAAACTAGTCTGTGTTCATTTTTCTTTTCCCAAGTTCAATTCCTTCTACAATGTTTATTTGGAATTTTGAACAAATTTAGCTTTGTCAAGGTACATAAATGATTGTACCAATACAGTAGCAGTTCTAAAGTTCAACTATTTTGGATAGGCAGAAGATAGTGGAAGGTGAAGACCCTTTATGGGATGGTGTGTCACGGCCTTATAGAGAGACTATCCATGCATTTCTTGTGTATTTTCAAAACCAGTTTTTCTTATTTATTGATTGTTTATTCAAATCCTTGTCTGTAATTGAGTTTTCTAGCTTTCCTAAATTTTATTGGTTGCCTAGGTCACCATAATCTCTTGCGACAAGGGACTTCTCGGCCAATGCAAGCCCATCACGAGTAGGGATTATGATTCCAGGTTTGATGATGATCGAGTGGATGAGGTCGGATCAGCTCTCAGAGATACCGTATCACTCAATTATGAGGTACCTGATTATACTTGTGCATCTTTTACATTTTGGGGGTTCTCTTGGCAAATAACCTGAAGATGCCACGGCAAGGGCGATGTCAAGACCAGCAGCTCAAGTTTCAACACGGAGGATACAACAAGGATCATAAATGAAAGAGGGTGTCAGCGAAGCTGATTACGCCATTTCAGAGATCTACATTTTGCTTGCAGCAATATAAACTGTACCGGTAAAACTGATGCCAATACTGGTACAAGAAGAGATGTTGTACGCCTTTTCTTATATGATAGGATGTTGCTAGAGGTGTAAAGTGTGATTAGTGTGGAAAAGCAACAGGCATAGCAGTCTTTCTATTATTAATTTTGTAATTGTTAATTATGTAACATAATTTAAGGAGATTGTTCACATAGCCTTTATTTTTAATTTTTCTTTGTGTTCTTTTATATGTATGGAGAGAAAGAGAGAGATTAGGGAATTATTTATTATTTAAGGAGATTGGTCACATAGCCTTTAACTAATGGTGGCAGCTTTACACAGCGACATTAGGGAATTATTTATTATTTTTCTTTCTTACTTCTTTACCTATTGTGCTAATTTACAAGGTGAAAGTTTGGTGAAATTGATAATTATCCGCCTAATTTGCTACTGTCAGCTTAACATATATATTTGGTGAATAATGTATTGATATTGAGTTAGCTAAACACTTATTGCTATTGTTATTGACATATTTTTTTATGCATATCTTATATAATTATGGATATTATTTTGAGGAGATAATCATTTTGTCATAATACAATATATATCTCACATTCATAAAGTATTTGCAAGGGGAGATAGATGAGTTGTTGCATGGACTTCCAATTAATTATAATATCTAACATTCATAAAGTATTTGCAAGGGGAGATAGATCAGTTGTTGCATGGACCTCCAATTAATTAATAATATCTAACATTCATAAAGTATTTGCAAGGGTAGATAGATGAGTTGTTGCATGGAACTCCAATTAATTATAATATCTGACCTTCATAAAGTATTTGCAAGGGGAGATAGAAAACAGTTGCATGGTTGCACATCACACAGTTGCATGGCAGACATGTTGCATGGGCTTAGCCTTGCAACAACTCTGACGAATTCAGAAAAGCCATTTCTTTTGCATGGGCCGTCATTACCTTGCAACAAACTAGTTCTAACCATGCAATAAACTCAGATTCTAGTAGTGTAGTAATACTAGGTCAGCAACTGTTATTCGAGCAGGAGCGCCCATGAAATATCTTACGGAGCCAATATCTAAAGGAGGAGGCTTCAGCTGCCATCTCATACCTGGTGTGTTTCATAATGAGGGCTTTCACATGTCAGTGGGTTTCACAGATATCTGGGTGATGGACCAAAATGGTTCTAGCGCTTTCAAATATTTAAAAACTCTAATTTTCACTTACGTTCAGATCACAAGCGTATGATCCTACCGTGTAGTATCATTGGGGTGTCGATCCACAGGAATAGTGTATTAGATTTTAAACAATTTTTACTAGTCTAGGTTATTGCATTTTTAAAATTGAGGTGGTGGTGACAAATGCAATCAAGGTATTATAGCTAGTAAAGGTTAAACAGCAGATAAAGAGCCTCTAGGGTTCATCGTTCTTAATTATGCAAAATACAAGTGTCGACGTTTCTCTACGTTGCACCTGTCACTGTGGCAAGCGGCATAGATTGCCCCACAGTTACCTCGCATGCGGCACTGTCGCAGGGCATGCTGGGTGTTTGTTTATACGATTTGAAAGGTTTTTCGATCTTGCTATAAGCTTTTGGGCTACCAAGACTAAAGTATTTTAGGTACGCAATTATATTATTTTCCTATGCAACTTCATAGTTGAAATATCCCAAAGACCCTACTTAATGTAAGTGCTTTCTAATGTTGTTTAAACTATGATTTACGCTATTCTGCCAAGGGAGCCCACTGGGTTCTAACTCTAGTCTTTGAACTGCTGCCAAGCCTCGTTAGCCGAAGTGATTATAATACTTTTTATTTCGAAGGAGAGCTTTTATTTTTTTTACTTTAAATATGTATCAAATCCTCTGTGGAGGCAGCAAAGTTCGAATAGAAAAGTTTGTTATTTTGTTGTTTTGTTCTATTTATGACTCTTTACTCATCTCTATTACTACTTAACCGGTACATGAGCTTAACGGGCAAGATCGTAACGGGACCGTTTTGCGTCACAGGGCAATAACCGTTGGTTCAGAAACAGATGGAGATTTTAGATTTGAACAGATGGAGAAGTGTTTTTCTTGTATCCGCATTATATTAATCTAATTTCTTCGATCTAAATTCTATATGTTTAGGTCATTGATTGTGATGTTGGATCCAAAGTCTATATGTTTAGGATATGTTTAGGACAATGATTGTGTCGTATGAAGAAGGGAGTCCTAACCTAATCTCTTCCGTGTGTTTTTCTACATCTTTTTCTACTTATATTTGACTCGAAGAATAGTCAAAGCATAAGTTATGATAGATATTTCTACATATCTTTCTACATATCTTTTTGTACTTCTATGTGTCTCGAAGAATAGTCAAAGCATAAGTTATGATAGATATTTCTACATAATTTGTCTCGAAGAATAGTCAAAAGTAGTAAATGTAAGCTATATATGATAGAAACTACTAATCCATACTGGAGACTGCAAATTTGGAAAATAAGTCCAACTTGGAAGATCTAATTGAACAATGTATGGTAAACTGTGCACTGCAATGTTCAATTTATACCGGAACCTTCTATATTACCTGTTATATAGATGTTTCAATGTTTGCTTTAGACCGGAATTAACCTTCTATTACATGTTAACATAGAAGTGCATTGATTGTGATGTCATATAAGGTGGTATTTTGTCTTCTATAGATGGCGGCCTTCCAATTGTAACCGTTGATTGTGGTGTGAATTCAAAGTATAATGGATAACTATTTCTAAGTTAAAAAGTTTGAATACTTTAACTATTTATTAAACGTGTGCGTTTATTAGTTTTTTTATTGAACTCTAAATTCAGACGGCAAAAGAAAATTTAATTGAAAAAAAAATTTAGCTCATAACCAAGTTGAATGAACGTAGAACTGAACACATGTTCATATTTAAATATGAATGTATGTATATATATATAGTTCATTATGAACGCATGCATTCTTAATGTTCAAAAATAATATTTTAATTTGATAATTTAATATTCTTAATGTTCTTATATAAATTTGAATTTTGTAATTTATGTTAATATAAAAATCCGGAAGAATGGAATTGGGTTTTTCCTGAGAATGACAATTCTAATTGTACCCTTTAAACATTTATTTCCCAATTTACTAATAAAATTTTGGGGAAAGATCTCTACAAAAGGCGCGACTCATTCTACATAAGGCACATGCGAAACTAATATATGCTGCACATAAATGGATAGTGGCACTGTATATGCGGCATTGTAATATATTTTAACTTAGAATACGGATACATCCTAGGTCAATATTTATTTGCTATTTTTTGGGAGCAACTAACAGTCCCCCACAAAAATTCCCTAAATGTCCCACCAGGCATTAACTACCCAAGAGACCACTAATTATCTGTCGGGACCACTATCTACTTGGGGAATCGCATATATTTGAGAAAATATAAAATATGAAGAGGGATCCACTTACAATATTTGTAAGTTACAACATCTTACAGAAACTCGATTTTGTGATTTTCAAAATCCAAATAGTCGATCCAAACCATTCATCATGGTCTGTATATTAAAACGAACCTGGAGATTAAATTTTACATTTCTTGAAATTTTTTTACCATTTATTAAGTATTTTACAAAACTGTTATTTTTAGACATTTCCGAACAACTAAAAAACAATATAGAGATCTTGTTGAACGGTTTGGATCCACTGTTTGGACTTTGAAAGTCACAAAATTAAATTGTTGCAAGATATTGTAACTTACAAATGTTGTAAGTGGTTCCCATATATATATATATACACACACACATACATATATTTATTAAAAAAAACACTAATTTTCAAAAATTCTAATAAAGTAGTAAAATTTTTCCAAAAAATGTAAAATTTGGTCTCCAAGCAAAATCCAATATGAAGATCATGTTAAGAAATTTGGATCGACTGTTTGGACTTTGAAAATGGAGATATGAGCGGGAAGTAAAACACCCTCTTTATTCCCAAAGCATGATAGCCAACATATATATATATATATATTTCAAAACATCAATACATAACAGCACTATGGTATTATATAAATTGTGCAGAATGGTGAACATGAAGTACCAATGAGGGCTCTTAAGTTGGCGAATGAGGAGGCTAGTCAAGTGGTTGAGGTGATAGTAATACCAGGTCAGCAACTGTTATTCGGCAGGAGCGCCCATGAAATATCTTATGGAGCCAATATCTGAAGGAGGAGGCTTCAGTTGCCATCTCATTCCTGGTGTGTTAAATAATGAGGGCTTTCACATGTCAGTGGGTTTGACAGATATCTGGGTGATGGACCAAAATGGTTCTAGCACTTTCAAATATTTAAATACCCTAATTTCCACTTACGTTGATAACACAAGCATATGATTCTACCGTGTAGTATCATTGGGGTGTCGATCCACATGGATAGTGTATTAGATTTTAAACAATTTCTACTAGTCTAGGTTATTGCATTTTAAAAATGAGGTGGTGGTGACAAATGCAATCAAGGTATTATAGCTAGTAAAGGTTAAACAGTAGATAAAGAGCCTCTAGGGTTCAGGTTTCCTATCCTTCTTAATTATGCAAATTACAAGTGTCAACGTTTCTCTACGTTGCACTGTCACTGTGGCATGCGGCATAGATTGCCCCACAGGTACCCCGCATGCGGCACTGTCGCAGGGCGTTCTGGTTGTTTGTTTATGCGATTTGAAAGGTTTTTCGATCTTGCTATAGGCTTTTAGGCTACCAAGACTAAAGTATTTTAGGTACGCAATTATATTATTTTCCTATACAACCCCGTAGTTGAAATATCCCAAAGACCCTACTTAATGTAAGTGCTTTCTAATGTTGTTTAAACTATGATTTACGCTATTCTGCCAAGTGAGCCCACTGGGTTCTAACTCTACTCTTTGAACTGCCGCCAAGCCTCGTTAGCCGAAGTGATTATAATACTTTTTATTTCGAAGGAGAGGTTTTATTTTTTTTTACTTTAAATATGTATCAAAACCTCTGTGGAGGCAGCGAAGTTTGAATAGAAAAGTTTGTTATTTTGTTGTTTTGTTCTATTTATGACTCTTTACTCATCTCTACCGGTACATGAGCTTAACGGGCAAGATCGTAACAGGTCCGTTTAGCGTCACAGGGCAATAGCTGTCGGGTCTGAAACAGATGGAGATTTTAGATTTGAACTGATGGAGAAGTGTTTTTCTTGTATCCGCATTATATTAATCTAATTTCTTCGATCTGAATTCTATATGTTTAGGTCATTGATTGTGATGTTGAATCTAAATTCTATATGTTTAGGATATGTTTAGGACAATGATTGTGTCGTATGAAGAAGGGAGTCCTAACCTAATCTCTTCCGTGTGTTTTTCTACATCTTTTTCTACTTATATGTGACTCGAAGAATAGTCAAAGCATAAGTTATGATAGATATTTCTACATATTTTTCTACATATCTTTTTCCGTGTGTTTTTCTACATATCTTTTTCTACTTATATGTGTCTCGAAGAATAGTCAAAGCATAAGTTATGATAGATATTTCTACATAATTTGTCTCGAAGAATAGTCAAAAGAAGTAAATGTAAGCTATATATGATAGAAACTACTAATCCATACTGGAGACTGCAAATTTGGAAAATAAGTCCAACTTGGAAGATCTAATTGAACAATGTAGCGTAAACTGTGCACTTCAATGTTCGATTTATACCGGAACCTTCTATATTACCTGTTATATAGATGTTTCAATGTTTGCTTTAGACCGGAATTAACCTTCTATTACATGTTAACATAGAAGTGCATTGATTGTGATGTCATATAAGGGGGTATTTTTCTTCTATAGATGGCGGCCTTCGAATTGTAACCGTTGATTGTGGTGTGAATTCAAAGTATAATGGATAACTGTTTCTAAGTTAAAAAGTTCGAATACTATAACTATTCATTAAACGTGTGCGTTTATTAGTTTTTTTTATTGAACTCTAAAACTCAGACGGCAAAAGAAAATTTATTGAAAAAAAATTTAGCTCATAAACAAGTTGAATGAACGTAGAACTGAACACATGTTCATATTTAAATATGAATATATGTATTTATATATAGTTCATTATGAGCGCATGCATTCTTAATGTTCTAAAATAATATTTTAATTTGATAATTTAATATTCTTAATGTTCTTATATAAACTTGAATTTTGTAATTTATGTTATATAAAAATCCGGAAGAATGGTTGGGTTTTTCCTGAGAATGACAATTCTAATTGTACCCTTTAAACATTTATTTCCCAATTTACTAATAAAATTTTGGGGAAAGATCTCTACAAAAGGCGCGATCATTCTACGTACGGCACATGCGAAACTAATATATGCTGCACAAAAACGGATAGTGGCACTGTATATGCGGCATTGTAATATATTTTAACTTAGAATACGGATACATCCTAGGTCAATATTTATTTGTTATTTTTTGGGAGCAACTAACAGTCCCCCACAAAAATTCCCTAAATGTCCCACCAGGCATTAACTACCCGAGAGACCACTAATTATCTGTCGGGACCACTATCTACTTGCGGAATCGCATATATTTGAGAAAATTTAAAATATGAAGAGGGATCCACCTACAACATTTGTAAGTTGCAACATCTTACAACAACTCAGTTTTGTGCAAAATCCAAACAGTCGATCCAAACCGTTCATCATGATTTCTATATTTAAATGTACCGGGAGATTAAATTTTACATTTTTTAGAATTTTTTTACCATTTATTAAGTATTTTACAAAACTGCTATTTTTAGACAATTCTAAACAACTAAAAAACAATATAGAGATCATGTTGAACGGTTTGGATCGACTGTTTGGACATTGAAAATCACAAAATTAAATTGTTGTAAGATGTTGTAACTAACAAATGTTTTAAGTGGATCCCATATATATATATACATATAAATATTCAGAAAAATACTAATTTTCCAAAATTCTTAAAAATAGTAAAAAATTTCCAAGGAATGTAAGTTTGGTCTCCAAGCACATTTCAATATGAAGATCATGTTAAGAAGTTCAGATCGACTGTTTGGACTTTGAAAATGGAGATATGAGCAGGAAGTAAAACACCATCTTTACTTCCCAAACCATGATAGTCCATATATATATATATATATATATATTTCAAAACATCAATACATAACAGTACTGTGGTATTATATAAATTGTGCAGAATGATGAACATGATCGATGTACCAATGGGGGCTCTCGACTTGGTGAATGAGGTGCTAATCAAGTGGTCTAGGAGATGGTAATACCAGGTCAGCAACTGTTTTTCGGGCAGGAGTGCCCATGAAATATCTTACGGCGCCATTATCTGAAGGAGGAGGCTTCACCTGCCATGTCATACCTGGAGTGTTTCGGAATGAGGGCTTTCACATGTCAGTGGGTTTCACAGATATCTGGGTGATGGACCAAAATGGTTCTAGCACTTTTAAATATTTGTAAACCCTAATTTCCACTTAAGTTCAGATCACAAGCGTATGATCCTACCGTGTAGTATGATTGGAGTGTCGATCCACATGGATAGTGTTTTAGATTTTAAATAATTTTTACTCGTTTAGGTTATTGGATTTGTAAAATTGAGGTGGTGGTGATAAATGCAATCAAGGTATTATAGCTAGTAAATGTTAAACAGTAGATAGAGAGGCTCTAGGGTTCATGTTTCCTTCCTTCTTAATTATGCAAAATACAAGTTTCGACGTTTCTCTACGTTGCACTGTCACTGTTGCATGCAGTATAAATTGCCCCACATCTACCCCGCATGCGGCACTGTCGCAGGGCGTGCTGGGTGTTTGTTTATGCGATTTGAAAGGTTTTTCGATCTTGCTATAGGTTTTTGGGCTACCAAGACTAAAGTATTTTAGGTACGCAATTATATTATTTTCCTATACAACCCCGTATTTGAAATATCCCAAAGACCCTACTTAATGTAAGCGCTTTCTAATGTTGTTTAATGTATGATTTACGCTATTTTGCCAAGGGAGTCCACTGAGTTCTAACCCTTGTCTTTGAACTGCAGCCAAGCCTCGTTAGCCGAAGTGTTTATAACACTTTTTATTTCCAAGGAGGGCTTTTATTTTTTTTAATTTAAATATGTATCAAAACCTCTGTGGAGGCAGCGAAGTTTGAATAGAAAAATTTGTTATTTTGTTGTATTTGTGAGTTTTTACTCATCTCTATTACTACTTAACCGATACGTGAGCTTAACGGGCAAGATTGTAACGGGACCGTTTTGCTTCACAGGGTGATAGCCGTTGGTTCAGAAACAGATGGAGATTTTAGATTTGAACAGATGGAGAAGTGTTTTTCTTGTATCTGCATTATATTAATCTAATTTCTTCGATCTAAATTCTATATGTTTAGGTCATTGATTGTGATGTTGGATCTAAATTCTACATATTTAGGTCAATGATTGTGTCGTATGAAGAAGGGAATCCTAACCTAATCTCTTCCGTGTGTTTTTCCACATCTTTTTCTACTTATATGTGACTCGAAGAATAGTCAAAGCACAAGTTATGATAGATATTTCTACATAATTTGTCTCGAAGAATAGTCAAAAGAAGTAAATATAAGTTATATAGAAACTACAAATCCATACTGGAGATTGCAAATTTGGAAAATAAGACCAACTTGGAAGATCTGATGGAACAATGTATGGAAAACTGTGAACTTCAATGTTCGAAGAAAAGTCAAAGCATAGTCAAAGCATAAGTTATGATAGATATTTCTACATATCTTTCTACATATCTTTTTCCGTGTGTCTTTTTCCACATATATGTGTCTCGAAGAATAGTCAAAGCATAAATTATGATAGATATTTCTGCATAATTTGTCTCGAAGAATAGTCAAAAGAAGTGAATATAAGTTATATATGATAGAAACTATTAATCCATACTAGAGACTGCAAATTTGGAAAATAAGTCCAACTTGGAAGATCTAATTGAACAATGTATGGTAAACTGTGCACTTCAATGTTCGATTTATACCGAACCTTCTATATTACCTGTTATATAGATGTTTCAATGTTTGCTTCAGACCAGAATTAACATTCTATTACATGTTAACATAGAAGTGCATAACCAGAATTAACATTCTATATTACCTGTATATGCGGCATAGTAACATATTTTAACTTAGAATACGAATACATCCTAGGTAAATATTTATTTATTATTTTTTGGGAGCGACTAACAGTCCCCCACAAAAATTCCCTAAACGTCCCCCCCAAGCATTAACTACCTGAGGGACCACCAATTATCTGTCGGGACCACTAACTACTTGGAGAATTGCATATATTTCAGAAAATTTAAAATAAGAAGAGGGACCCACTTACAACATTTGTAAGTTGCGACATCTTACAACAACTCGGTTTTGTGAATTTCAAAATCCAAACAGTCGATCAAAACCATTCAACATGATCTATATTAAAATGTACCTGGAGATCAAATTTTACTTTTTTTCAATTTTTTTACCATTTATTAAGTATTTTACAAAACAGCTATTTTTAGACAATTCTGAACAGCTGAAAAACAATACTTTTGTTAAATACTTAATAAATAGTAAAAGAATAAAAAAAATGTAAAATTTGATCGAGGGATCGGATGATACCCTCTTTTGGTGACATCGGATGACATCGTGCATTTTCAAAGTTTTCAAAGTCTAAACAGTCGATCCAAACCGTTCAATATGATGGATATATTAAAATGTGCTTGCAGATATCTGGGTGATGGACCAAAATGGTACTACTACTTTGAAATATTTGTAAACCCTAATTTCCACTTATGTTCAGATCACAAGCGTATGATCCTACCATGTAGTATGATTGGAGTGTCGATCCAAAGGGATAGTATATTAGATTTTAAATAATTTTTACTAGTCTAGGTTATTGGATTTTTAAAATTGTGGTGGTGGTGATAAATGCAATCAAGGTATTATAGCTAGTAAAGGTTAAACAGTTTATAGGGAGCCTCTAGGGTTCAGGTTTCTTGTCCTTCTTAATTATGTAAAATACAAGTTTCGACGTTTCTCTATGTTGCATGTGGCATTGTCACTGTCACATGTGGCATAGATTGCCCCACGGCTACCCTGCATGCGGCACTGTCACTACGCGCAGGGTATGCTGGGTGTTTCTTTATGCAATTTGAAAGGTTTTCTAATTTTGCGATCGGCTTTTGGGCTACCTAAACTAAAGTATTTTAGGTACGCAATTATATTATTTCTCTAAACTACCCCGTAGTTAAAATGTCTCAAAGACCCTACTTAATGTAAGTGTTTTCTAATATTGTTTAAAGTACGATTTACATTATCCTACCAAAGGAGCCCACTGGGTTCTAACCTTAGTCTTTGAATCGCTGCCAAGTCTCGTTAGCCGAAGTGTTTATAGTACTTGCATGCATTATCCTTCTCACACAAGGATGCAATAACTAAACACCTATTGGCATATGGAGATCATTGGCATATAGTAGACATAATTATGTATGCTAGGATATAATAAAAAGGAATTTAAAGTGCAAAAGAAAAGTCATACCTTAACAGAAACAAAACATAAACATATATTAAAATATAATTAAGAATTCAAGTACAACCCTCACTCTAGAGATGAGAAGTAAAGCTTCTCATGTCTATGGCACAATAAAAGAAATAAAATAAAAAGAACATAAATTACAACCCAATTGGAGAGGAAATAACCTGTGCCTCCTTAGATTGCGTCTTCTTCTCTTGCTTGGCTTCTAATGGCTACCCTTTTCTCTCTAATTAACAATCTAACCTAACCTAACAATGAGGATTGATAGTCTACAATTCTGGACTTTACACAATTATACACGCACACTAAATCCTATTACGAAAGGGGTATTTATAGTCTTCCTAAATAAGTAGTGGAGTAGTGGGGGACATGGGGTCCACCCATAATTAGCAGGATTGTCTAAAAATTGCGTAGCACTTCAGAAAAGTGTGTTCTTTGATCACGCAAAATGCGTGATATCTCTTCTAAATTTATAAACTCAGTTTGCTATCGGTCAGATTACAAGTGCATAATCCTATCGAGTAGTATAAACGAGTGTCGATCCATAGGGAATAAGGTCTAAGGTCTTGAGCAATTAAACCAGAATCTTTCAAAAGGCTAGACAAAATCTGAAATCAAAGAGTAGTTGTTGTGATCAATGTATTTGGCGAAAATTAAAAGTAAAATAAAGATAGAAATGTGAATTCCTAGGGTTTTGGCACACCGGTGTTACTTCAAACCGCTTTGATTCATACCTTATTTGATGTTGGTTTTCAGTTGTGGTATGAGGGTTTATAATCCAATTTAGTGATTACCACTTTCGCGTATAACCACCCTACTAATCAAGAAATCTCGTTAAGGCTTGTCTTGACTAGTGCAAGGAGATCTGTGACTAGCCCAAAGGTCTCAGCCTTCACTTGCCAAGGTTCCTCATCTGGTCTTTTTGGGTGTCCCCATGGTAAGGCACGATAATGCGACATTCGTCTGCGAATGTCGAGACTCCCATGTATACTCTTTGTAGTTCCAACCAATGGTATCCCCCGTAAAGATTTTCACACACTAGTCTAGTATTTTTATTCTCCCTTATCCCAATTCGATTAGCATATTAAACGATGATCTCTCATGCGTGGCCACCACATGACGGTCTAGGCCGATAAACAAAATCAAGTAAGATAGAAGATAAAGCACAAAAGCAATCGAACAACAAAAGACTAAACAATGATCAAATAAAAATATATATCAAAGCACATGAGTAACAAGGTTTACTGCCAACCCTAAGAATCTAAATTTAGCCGAGGAACGGCATGTTTACAAAGAGATAATAGAAAGATACAACCACACACGAAGTACCCTCCTACTTAGTCTCCACACACTCCTCTCTGCTTACTTAAAAAAATAAACTACACCAAAGATACAAAGATGTCTTCCTCTTCAGTCCAGAGGGCTTATATAGGAGTGGAAAGGGCACCTAAAGATGAGTGGAGTCCAAGTTATCTGATCTGGATACAGCTGGCATAGTTATTCACCAAAGGGCGTGTGGTACGGTCTGTATTGGCTAATACGGACCATACTCCCCCTGTGTCACTGAGGGAGTTTATGCATATTCGACCATCTTTGGTCCGTACTGAGGCTCTGGTCTATATTGGTGAATACAACCAGTACCAGAGCCTTAGCCAATAGGCTGTGCTTTTCCAATTGACCTAATTCTTGCTCCAATTGATGTAAAATAGCACCAAAACATGTTTCCTGCACTAAAACATAAAGTAGAGCAACCGTAACATTTTTCATGGATTAATTAAACATAAGGATGAGAAAATAAGGCAAAACTTAAGCCATAACCATACATAATTCACTATCAATTTGAGCTTGATCATTCTTCTAGAAGCATCAGAAAAGCCTAATTTTAGGACATTCCACGGATCATGCGGCCTTAGGGTATGTCGCATGCGGCATAGAGGAGGTCGCAGGGTCTCCTAACTTAGCAGATTTTCTCATATTTTCACCATTTCGCATGTTATGCACTTCGTGTGAGGTGTTGCATGCTCCATGTAATGTCCCATTTTGATGCCCTATTCGGAAATCGCCTAAATATGACATTTTTGCTCTGATTTTACCCTTAAAATGCTACTTTCTCCAAAACCTGCCAAAATGACCTAAAAACACATTTGCGGTAAATAAATCGAGAAAATAGCTACTTTGCATTCGCTTTTCGCCATTTTTTAGAAAAAAAGATAGTGATTTTCGCTATATGTTTTGGCGTTATCACCGGGACCTGATGACGTACAATGAGCTTGACATCTCCATTATCGATGTCTGGACAATAGAGTCTTTATTATTTTAAGTATATTTATTCTTTTAACAATTAACTTATTTCTTGTATTTTGACACTTATTATTTTCAGGTATTGCATGACAATAATTCCTCCAAGTGAGAAAAACAATGCTGACTTTCTTTTCCTGCACCCAAATATGATAAGTGCCACATCAGTTGAACACTCCATTGAATTTTTCCTGACGTACTTGGCTGATACCTTGTTAAAGTTTTAGAATAAGAGACTTGTATTCGCACCATGTTACCAAGGGTAAGTTGTTAACTCTACTCATGTTTATTGTCTATTTTTAGCAAGTTTGTATCGATTTATTATTTTATTACATAAATTATAGACAGCATTGGGTGCTTCTCGTTATTCACCCAAGTTTGAATGCCATCCATGTGCTGGACTAGTTACTATATGAGGACTGCCATTTATTAATTATTCCACACCTTCATAAGTAAGCAAAATACATATAACTTAAAACACAAAACAGTAATCTGACATACTTCTGGGTACCATACTGATCTTTATTAATTCTAGGGATTATCGGTCATACATAGACAAGGGGGAAAGCACAGGAAGGGGAGAAGGAACCTGGAGTTAAAAAACTATACAGTAGGAAAATATTTTAATTGAGTTTTTCATTCTAACTTATTTTAAATTCTATTTGCACTACTAATAATATTTTTTTAATAATATTCATTTCAGTGCCCAACACAAGTCAATGACTGGGATGTGGGTATTTTGTAATGAAGAACATGGAGGTGATCATCAAATGTTTTTCACATTATTTTCTAAAGGTTTGTCAATCACTTGTTTCCACCATGCATGTTTGATCAGAGTCAAAATGATGATGAATTAAGTAGGGTTTTGGCTTAGGTTTTGCATATTTTCTCGCATTTATGTTTAATTAATTAGAGAAAAAGGCTACTGTCACCATTCTTTATGTTTTATTGCAGGAAACAGGTTTTGGGACTATTTTACACCAAATGGAGCAAGAATCTCGGATAAGCGACGCTCATCGACTAAGTCTCTGTTACGGTCCGTGTTGCCTAATACGGACCTAGCCGAATACGGACCAGGAGATGACGCAATACACATAAACCCTTCAGCGACATGGACTCAATACGGACCGTATCAGCCAATACGGTCCATAACCAAGGCGCCTTTTGGGGAATAACTGCCGACAGCTGTATCCAGATCATGTTTCTTGGCTTCCACTCAACTCCAGACGTCCCTTCACTCCTATATAAGCACCCTAGGCAGAATAGCTTAGTATCTTTGTAATTTGGGGTTAGATTTAATTAAGTGAGAAGAGAGGAGTGATTGTAACCATGCCGTTCCGCGGCTAAGTTCCTTTCTTAGAGGTTAGGCAGTAAACCTTGTTACTCTTGATGCTTTGATATATATATTTTCTGTTGATTATGATTTCTTGTTGTTTAATCGAAATGCTTTTGTGATTTATTATCCCTTCATCTAAATTCGATGATCTAGTTTAATCTGTTAGGATAGTGATAGTACTTTAATGGTAAGAGAAACTATGTTGCACGAATTAACCTCGTTGGGAATTATTAGATTTATGTGAAGAAAACCTTAGCGGGGAAACCACAAATTGGAACAACAAAACGCGAACTAGTTCTATCATTTGCGTAAGATAAATCGCAGTGATCTATGTAGTAACTTGTGTATTTAAGAGATCAGTTATTTGCGTAAGATAACTCGCAGTGTCCTATGTAGAATTTCGATGAAAGATCTGTCATTCTTGCGTAAGACAACTCGCAATGACCTATGTGGTGTCTTTCATAAAACAACAATAGGAAATCAGACCCGACAGAAGTATATTATCAAAGTGGATTGAGTAGCAATGGTGTGCCGAAATCCTAGGAATTCTCATCTCTATCTTTATTTTAATTACTTTTAATTGTTTCTAAATTTACATTGATTACAACTTCAACTCTCAATTTTCAGATTTCGTCTAGCCTTTCGAAAGATTGTGATTTGATCGCTCAAAACTCTGAACCAATATTCCCTGTGGATCGACCTCGAATATACTACTCGATAGGATTGTGCGCTTGCAGTCCGAACCGATAGTATTTCTGAGTTTATAAATTTTATAAGAAACATCGCTCTCTTTTGAGTGATCAATGTTTTCATATTAACTTCTTATAAATGTAATTAATATGTTTGGGGTTCATTCATGCAGTGTCGTATGCCGAAAACCCCATACAAGGAAAGACAACATCGGATTCCACAGCAACTCAGCCCAAGCTGATCCAAACGGGTGACAGAAAGTGGTTTATCATAAGTGGATCCAAACGAGAAGGAAAGTGATTTGTAAAACTAATATAAATAGTGAGCAAGCGCCGAAACCCTAAGAGAGAGAGAGGCATAATGAAGAGAAGAGGAATCGGCAAACTATAAAGAAGGAGAAAGAGATCGAAAGATTTATTTGATTAGACGTGAGATGGTGTAATGGAAATATTAAAGTCAGGAAGAGGCACTAAAAATTAAAAAAACCCTAAGGTTAGAACCTACACGGTATGTCACAACAGACCGCGTATGATTAATAACATTTTACACGGGGTTAAGATAAAACTGTGTATAAATTATACATAAGTCGAAGAGACATTTCTTGGTTAAGCCAACAACCGTGGTAAACCAAGCATCCTTTTCGAATTATACACGGTTTATTTGTTTTAACCGTGTTTAACTTTAGTATTTATATTTTTTATTAAATTTTGTCAAAAGTAGAATTCGACAGGTCTCCTTAGATATATTTCATGTATTACAACCTTTTTTCAATTTGTCATTTTATATTTCTAATTCTCAGCAAAACAAATAAATCAAGATAAATTCTAATGTCTTCTAATCAGCAGCCTGATCAAACTCAACAACCAAAAGAAGAACCTGTTGAGATAGATTGGATTTGGATGTTGGTCACATTTCCAGATGGGAGAGTGGCAAGATGTCCTAATGCATTCCCTCCAAGATAATAAAATAAATATAGATTGAGGAGGAAAAGAGGCGAAACCTCTTGTGATCAAGCAGTCACACCCGCTCCCACGCCACACCTCGAGAGGCCATGGCCACCATTACCTCCGCCACGCTGGAACCCGAGATCACATCCACCAACTAAGCCACGCCGCAGCTAGAGGTTGAAGGGAAAAAAAAGATAATTCTATTTAGTACTTAATTATTTAACTGCTTTGTTTAATTTCTAATGTATTTATTTTTTAAGGTCAATTTCTGGTGTTATTTTTCTTTTTTTTGGACAGATACTCATGCATGTATATGTATGATATTGACTTGTATCTGTGTTATTTAATCTATGTATATATATTTTTTTCATAAGATTTTTATAATTAATGTTATGACAAGCTTCCATGTTAATTTCTAACCATAAATTAATTAATCTGATGACATGCATTTATAAATTAGAATGCAATTGAACTCAAAACATTGATATATACAAATTCATGAATGCAATTGAACTAGTTCAGTTGATCATGGCGCGAATGAATCTTACATGGATATTGAGAGAAATTCGTGTTCAAATATTTGTACATAACATACACGGCTTCTAAACTATAACCGTGTATAGAGCCTCAAGTAGTACGCGGTTCAGTATTAACCAACTAAATACAAATATTGGTTTTAGTACATGGTTGGATTTTAAATGACCGTGTGGGTATGTGTGAGCTTTTTTTTTCTCAAATGTCTCCTCCTATTACACACTGTTAATGTGTAATTTTTTCTCATCCATGTATGTTGTGCCATGTGTGGTCGAGTTTTATGTACTAGTGATTGTTGCTTTGCTGGGTTTAAAAAATAGCTAACAAATATATGGAGGCTAGCTCCTCATAGAAACATAATTATAAATATATATATAAATCACAAATAGCTCAAAATTAATAACAGATGACAAAGCTCAAATTACAAAGGCCAACGCAAACAAAAATGATGGTGCATGTGCAGCATCGGCAAACAGATCCAAAAGTCGGTGTCAAGAACCTTTGCTATGGCAAAAATGCAAGAGATGCCATTGAATGTGTTGCGACGTTAATTTGAAACACCGTTTGGTAGAAACATCATCGGTTCGTTACCTCTACCCGATAGCATAGGTGCGCAATGCCATCGGATTCGAGCCGATGGCAGATGTGAACACTTTTGGTATCAAGGCGATAGCCGTCGGTTCAGAAACAGATGGAGATTTTAGATTTGAACAGATGGAGAAGTGTTTTTCTTGTATCTACATTATATTATTCTAATTTCTTCGATCTAAATTCTATATGTTTAGGTCATTGATTGTGATGTTGGATCTAAATTCTATATGTTTAGGTCAATGATTGTGTCGTATGAAGAAGGGAGTCCTAACCTAATCTCTTCCATGTGTTTTTCTACATATCATTTTCTACTTATATCTGTCTCAAAGAATAGTCAAAGCATAAGTTATGATAGATATTTCTACATAATTTGTCTCGAAGAATAATCAAAAGAAGTAAATATAAGTTATATATGAATGATATTTCGCTAACGCCCTACGCTCATCTCTTTTTAATTCACGGTTCATTCAACCACAGTATTACCATTAAGCATCCAAAGTCAGACCCCAAAAAGAGAGCAGCATGCCATACGACAAAAAACCAATATTTTTTGGTCTTCTAAAAAAAGAAGGGTGCTGTTTTCCAACTATTTGCATAAGGGGACAACGGCATAAGCTGCAAATGAATAAACTGTGGTATTTTTTAAAATTTTGGTGTGCAAATTTGATAGCTAGAGCAAAAGATAACAAAAATGATTAAATTCATTTAATTTATACAAAATATCTCGATTATAATTCCTAGATAATCTATATGGTCATCTTCTTCAACATTTTTAAACATCTCTGATTTTTTTGCCAAACATTCATACATGGCTTTTTAAGTAAAATTCGTGTATGAAAACACCAATCATACATGGTTTCAATTAAAAACTGTGTATAATTCATATTTTTTCAATAAAAAAGTACCAATAAAACCCTATATCTGAATTCAAATTAAACTCTACATTTACCAATATACCAAAAGCACTAAACTAAATTTAAACAAAACACATACCAAAAAACACTAAATTTATCATTTACAATTACATTACACAAATTGTTACATGAACAACATTCAAACTAAAATAAAATCGAAATGCAACAAAAGACACTACATCTGAGAAAAAGTATGGCAATGGAGTATGGAAAAGGAAAAGTATGGTAAAGGACTACAAAATCGAAAATTAGGAAGGAAATACTTAATCGTAAACTTCAACTCAAGTATTGTGACTTTTCATTTGTTTTTTGGGCAGGAAAAATGCGATTGTAGATCTCCTCGCAAGCTTTCCAAATTGGGGTCGTACACTAAAATGCGAAGAGTTACACCCATTTGAAGTTTCTTTGTCTTAGATTGCCTTCTTGGTGAAGATATCGCCTCCTTTGCCTTACCCCTCGCCCTATCCTTGCCTGTTTAGAAGAGGTGTCTTAGAAAAATACATGGACGAAGAAGAGATCTTCATAAATGAAAGAAATGACTTAGAAAAGATAGATAAAGATGCATTATAACAGGAAAGGCATGAATCGATGATGTTGAAAATTTTGTGTTTTTCTCATCACACACAGATAATACAATAAAACCGCGTATGATTGAATATTCATACACAGTTTTTAATAAAGAACTGTGTATAAATTTGCTCCAACATTCATACAAGGTTAGTTAATGCAACCATGTACAATTGTTTCAAACGTACATGATTGTTTTTAATCAAGAACAATGTACGAATGTTGTAGCACATTTATAGACAATTCTTTATTAGAAAAACTGTCTATGAATGTTGGAGCGCTCTTTCGTGCTTTGGACACATATTTAATGGAAATTTTGAGACAACAGGTATAATATACAATATACGATTAGCGCGTTTGTAGTAGTGTCTCGCGCTGTTGTGAATTTTTTATTTTTAAAAATTATTATTAAATAATACTTGGAAAAATATTAAGTACATAGGATATTTTCGATGGCCTAGAGGGGCGGAGTGAGTAACTCGGATCCAAAGCTTAAAGCCGAGTTAGTTGTCCGGCTCCAAAGTTTATTTTTTCACAAACAACAAACAAAACCGCATGGTAATTCTACACTTTGGATCCAGAAAAAGTTGTTTTTGGATGGGAGAAGGTAAGAAGGGAGAGAGGAGAGAGATAAAGAAGTGCGTAGGTGGGATTTGATGTGGCCTTAGTTTGTATTCGGATCACTAATTCGGCTCTAAAGTTTGGAATCAGACCACTAACTCGGCTCTAAAGTTTGGATCCAAACCACTAACTCGGCACCTTCTAGGCCATTGAAAATCCCTCGTACTTAATCAATTTCCCTATTATATTAATAATAATTTCTAAATAGAAAACAAAGTCTCCCACTATCTATATATATAATATTGTCCCTCTTACATCTAACAAGGTGGAGGCAAGATAAAGGCTCTTTCCTTCGTAGTTTGCGACTCAATTCCACACACATAAGCAATCCTAACCTAGAAACCCAAAGTACCATGGCAGTTGCTCAAGAGAGTATTAATGGTCCAGCACTGGTGATCGGTGCCACTGGGTTCATTGGCCGGTTTGTGGCTGACGCATGTTTAGACAGTGGCCATACCACCTATGTGCTTGTAACTGCAGGAGGGAAATCCCCAATACGTGCGGCATCTATCGAGGCGCTCCGTGAGAAAGGCGCCATAATTATAGAGGTAATTAACTTCACAAGTACTGAGATCCGACATTTATCTTGTCCATTCAATGTGATGTGTAAGAAATATGATATTATTAAACTTCTTTTTTTGAGTATTCATTGTTGACACTTATATATAGAAAAACATTTGTAAAGCAGGGGCGCATTAATGAGAAGGAGTTTATAGAACAGAAGTTGAAAGAATATGGAATAGAGGTGGTGATTTCTTCAGTAGGTGGAACCAACATACTTGATCAGTTAACACTCATAGAAGCCGTGAAAGCAGTTGGTACAATCAAGGTATGTATGTATGCATGGATGCATGCATGTGCGTGCGTGCGTAATTTAACACTCTTACATGAGCATCTCTGTTTTATTTTTCCTTCTTTTCTTGGGATCTGTTGTATTTGTCCAATTAAGGGGTAGGGAAATGGGACTATCAGTTACCTCTATTTTTCCTTTTCACATTTGTAATTCTTTGAAGTCTCTTGCTATAGGATCAGTTTTTCTCTGTTTCCTTTTTTTCTCCTCTTAGATAATGTGTTAAATATTACCAAAACAGAATATCTGCTATTCAAAGGCATACAATTACAATGCTATATTGTTTCAGACCATTAATGTAATAAAAGCAGATACACTTGGTTATTATTTACAACGAAAGAGAGGCTTCCTTGAATGGAAGATCAATGGTGCCCAACCAATGATATTGATTAGAACAGAATAGTGAGAAATCCTTTATTTTATTTCTCGCGGAACTGGTTTTATATGTACCTGCTGCAGTAACTTTTAAGTGTAAATTGGAACCTTCCTTCCAAAATTTACTTCTATCCCTATTCATAGAGATTTTTGCCATCGGAGTTCGGGCATGACATAGACAAAGCAAATCCCGTCGAGCCCGGTCTGACTTTCTACAATGGGAAGAGAAGGGTTCGACGTGCCTTAGAGGCAGCAGGTATCCCGTACACGTACATTTGTTGTAACGCGATTGCAGGTTGGCCATACTTCGACAATATACATCCATCGGAGATGACGCCACCACTCGACCGTTTCCAGATCTATGGTGATGGCAATGGCAGAGGTACCTTTTTTTTTTTTTTTTTTACAATTTTGGTTCAGTGTTTAGAAAAGACCTCGGTCAACATATATTGTTCTGATTATATATATATATATACACACACAAATCATACATAACTAAGGTCGGTCAATATGTATACCTATACGGATCATGAGGTATATATCTAACCAAATCTGACATTGCCCAGTTTGTGGGAAAATTTATTGTGGCAAGTACTGTTGAGTTTTAATATATATGGGGACGAAGTAACTAATGCAGGTATCACAACTGCATGTTGAATTAATTCTTAATTTCATAGAGAAAATTCATTCTTAATAAATGAAGAAAATAATAATAATTAGGGTGATTTCATGAATACCCCTCAAAAAAATTTAAATTACATATTTCCCCCTCTAAAATTTGTATTATCATGTTTATCCTTCTAAATTTCAAGAACTCACAAATTTATCCATTTATTATTTTTTCTATATAAAAACATTTTAAATTGATGAAGTACCCATTTACCCCTTTATTAAAAAAATCATTTGACCCTTTATGAAGTACCCATTTTCGATTTTTCCTATCTCACTAAGTTGTAATCATATTATTGCCATGTTGATGTCCAATTCCAAATGTGGTAACCATTTTATTTCTCAAGCTACATCCTTTAAAAGACAACCAAACACATATCACCTATGCACACGCTACTCAACTAATGTTCCTCAATTAAAGATATCCCATTTCATCGTTTATAGTTTTGATAAGTACGTAACATCATAAATGTATCATAGGTGGGACAAATTTCATCTTTATATATATTAACGACACAATTTCAATATCAATCATAAACGTCTAAGTAAAATAGATGCTGAAATTAATTAAGAAAAACAAATAATTAACTTTTCTTTTCTCATGACCAGCATTTTACGTGGCGGGTAATGACATTGGAAAGTTGACAATCAAAGCAGCGTATGATCTGCGCACATCGAACAAGACCGTCCATTTCCGTCCCGCATCCAACCTCCTCAGCTTGAATGAAATGGCCTCCCTCTGGGAAAGTAAGATCGGCCGAAAGCTACCACGAACTACCCTCACCGAGGAAGATTTGCTCTCCATTGCTGCAGGTAACTCTCAAAAACACTACAGAACAAAGATGCATACATCAATACAAGAATGAAAATTATGGGGATATGTAATGAGTGTGAACTTTATTTTCATTTTTGAAAACAAAAAGATTGCTAAAGCCCTTCCATTTTTCTCTTGGGTAAGTGAAAAAACCAAAAAGGGAAAGAAATTGGATGTCCTAGGCAAAACTTTATACTGCTTTACAAAGGGATATACATTTATACTGATGATATACATATTCCATAACACCCGAAATTTTGAGTGAGTTTCTGGACAGTTAGACTCACAAAAGAGTTTCTGGTTGACAAAATTAACAGAGAATATATATCCTGGAAGTATCGTGGCTTCGCTAACACACGACATATTCATAAACGGGTGCCAGACAAACTTCAATATTGATGGCCAAGATGAAATTGAGATCGGCGACCTCTACCCTGACATGGCCTTGCGCACAATCGACGAATGCTTCGACGACTACATCTCCAATCTCAACCTCAAACAAGACCTTGATGAAAACCTCAAAGAATAAGATGTACATTACAGCCGCAAATGCCTGAGTGACAATAAATGATATTATGAGTTAAATAAGTGAATTATACGAGTAATTTGTTATTTGCAAAAAGAGAGATCTTATTCAGTGCATCTGATCCAACAATGGAAGTTTGCATAGTGTAAAGTTTAAACTTCATTGCTACTTTCATTTATTAAATAAATTTATTTATGTTCAGTAACCATACATGGTAAGTCATCAAGTTGTATTTAATTCCTCAACCAGCCTTGGGCGGATACTTTTTCTTAATTATGACTCATTTGATTTAACAACTTTGACTCATGTATTAAAAAAAATTGTATCGATCATCTGTCTACGGCAAAAGTAATTTGTTAATCCGGAGGGGATGAAATTATTAGGTTAACCATTGACTTGATGGTACCGCATAGGTATTTCATAGAAATTACGTTCTCTACTGAAAATCATCAAAAAGAAAAAAAAAACCTTTATTCAAATAGTCCGACAAAGATTTGACAAATTTGGGTGGATATGTGTATCAGAAGATTTCAATGTTGAAAGGGTCACGAAAGAATCAATGGAGTCTATTATAGGAAATGAATATGGTCTTACTAATTTTGAGTGTTTTGCAAGAACAAATATGGAGGGAGATAAGTGGGAAAAGGGTACTTTTGGTCCTTGATGATGTCTGAAATGAGAAGAGTCTTTGGGATTGATTTCAGGCTCCTTTTATGCTAGCAGCATTTGCAAAAAGCCTAGTAACTACAAGGAACGATCATGTCGCACGAATCATGCAAACAGAGTCAACATCCAACCTTGGGTCTTTGTGACTTTGTCAGCTGAACAATGTTGGCGATCGTTTGAACATTATGCATTCGGTGGAGTAGAACGGAATAAGGATCCAAAGTTGGTACAAATTGGGAAGCAAATCATGAACAAGTGTGAAATTTTGCCCCTAGCTGTGAAGTCAGTTGCTAGCCTTTTGAGCATAGAAGGAAAAATCGGCCGTTCCGGAGTGGGATCAGACGGTACCGATCCTATTTCAGGCCGAGTTACGCGGTTAGTGTAGATTTTGTCAAATTTCGGACGTTCCAGCCTGATTCCTGTCAGATTTCGTCCGTTCTGGACCGAAATAGAACGAAATAGACCGATTCCGCCGATTCCAGTCAAATTCAGACGTTCGGGACCGAAATAGACCGATTCCAGTCAAATTTCGACCGAAATAGACCGATTCCACCGAAACGGCCTATTCCAGTTAAAGTTCAGCCGAAACGCAAATTAAACAAATTTCAAAACTTTTTTGAGCTATGCGTGAATCGAACCTTGCCCTCTAGCTAAGCAACCAAAGTCAACTACCACCACACCATACAACCATTGTAGTTAGAAAATATAACTCATTTATATATAAGAATTATAATTTGTACTATATCCATACCATATGCATATGGATATGAAGATGTTAACAATCCTTCATTTGGGTCTACAATGTCTTCTTTTTTTGGTTCGGGGCAACAATACCCTCATTTCTATCATAATACAGACGATGATGAAGTGATCCAGCCAGCACGGCTGTAACACTTCATCGGTTAGTTATATTTAATATATAAAAGTAAATACAATTTAACGTTTGAATTTCGAGGACAAAATTCTTTTTAAAGGAGGGGAGAATGTAACGCTTCATCTATTACTTATATTTTATTGTATAAAAGTAATTACAACTTAATATTTGAATTTTGAGGACAAAATTCTTTTTCAAGAAGGGAAGGATGTAATACCACGTACTGAAAATACTATATTAATTAAGGTACAATGAAAATTCATTTAGCAACCTTTCTTCCTTTCGTATTTAAATAGCTTAATTTAATAAGAACAAATAACTTAATATAACCTCCCGAATAGAAATTCTGTGGTCCGATTAATAACTCATCTGTAGTACTCTCTCTCTCTCTCCGCTTTCTTCACAGGAAATTAAGGGAAACGGTTCCTCTACATAATTATTTCTCTTCCTTCGTAACTCCTGTTGGAAATCCAAATCAAGAAAATAAGGTATTCAATCTTACATTCAATTATTTGGTTAGTAAATAGATTAAACAATCTCTTATATAACAGTTATCCATTTGATAGGATTTCTTATACTTGTTATTTGCCATAATTTCTAGGTTATATTTGTTTATTTGATAAAGATTCTGAAAATGATGTAATATCTGAAGATTATTTATTTAATAAGGTTCATTATATTTATTATTTGATAAAATCTCGAGATCATATAATCGGTGGAATTTAAGAAGGATTTCGATTGTTAGAAACCTATGAAATTGCATAAATCAGTTTGTTAAACAATAATCAAATATTATTTCGTACTACCTATATATATAATTGATGTTTTCTAGAATATTACTAACTTTCCTAATATATATACGTATATATCCGATCAAAGTGTCATACTAGTTTAATCATATTTATTTTATATAAATTCTTATTCGTCTGTTCTCGTCACTAAATCAATATTTCAATATATCTATCTTACTTTAATTATAGTTAATATTAACATTTTGAATTTCCCTTACAACCTTGCCGACTTGAAACTAATTTATTCTGTTTATAAGTCTCCTGTATATGAAATCATATACATCGTACTATATATTAACAAAACCATTGTATCTTCATGTATGTAGATATTTTCAAACGTCTCAAATTAAATTGGCCTGTACTATAGTCTCAGGTCAATAGTGATTCTAATTATGTTATTTTAATTAAATGGTAAATTTTCACCGATAACCCTAAAGTTACTTTTATTACAAATAAGTATATTCTAAAAACCTATCAATAATTTAATCATGCTTCTAGTGTAAAACGATTTCCATTATATTTGTCTGATCATTTACGAATATAATTCGGTTTAAAACTTATGAATGATATTTGGATTTTTATACTTAATAAAAGTTAGTTCAACAACAGACTTGTTTAAATAAAGATATGTATAAATATTAATTTAGAAACCGTACGTGTTACATGGTCTAGGTTCGAGTTTTGAAGTAAGAAGTAGAGGCAGGAGTGAACTACCCCATGACAACAGGTACGGGTTTCTTGGACATTGTCAAATTGTTACTTACCATTTGTGTGCATTTTGTTTATTTATTTTTGGAATTGTGCATGTTGAATCGAACGATCCCTTTGGCTTGTTTAGAAATACATTAGGATTATTCATATCAATCATGAGACTTGTATGTAGGATGTGTTGAGCATGACATTGTGTAGTGTTAAATGAAATGAACATGGAAGGTAACGGATAAGTTAAAAGAAAGGAGCCAACGTGCGTTGAACGTACGTTGGAATGTATACATTTGGTCTGGGTTCGACTAGACCCCTTGTTAACGTGGTGTTGGTTGGATTTCCCATCACGGGTCAAGATCTAGCGTAGGGTGGATTCCCCGTCTAGTGCAACAGCCAATATCTAGCGTAGGGTGGATTTCCCGTCTAATGAGAAAGTCTCTCGTTGTTGGTTGGACTTCCCAGTGGGTTGGCGGACTTCCAATGTTGGATGGATTTCCCATTGGATTGACAAATAAATGGTTTAACGGAAAACTTAAAAGATAACTAAAGAAGTGTGTGTGTGTGCGTGTGTGATTTAAATATGCATTAGTAAGATTTCATGTGAGTATATAATGTCATGTTTGTGTTAATAAGTCAATTTGACAAACTCCGGGACTGGAACTAAATCCCGTACTGAGAGACTGTTCGATCTCTCACCCGTTCCACTTTTATGTGGGTTCGAGGAAATGATGAAACCGACGAGGAGCAAGAATAGGAGGGATGTGGATCAGGAAGTCAATGAGCAGACGGCTCAAGTATCTTTTTATTTTTTTTAGTTAAACTTTAATTCTCTCTTTGAAAGTGGATACATTGACTAACATGGCAATTATCGGTTTGTTTTCCATGTTTATCTTGATCTCATGTTGAATGTAAGTTATGTACTTGAACTATTTGTGGTTTTAAAAGACTTTGTTTGACTTTAAAATGTTGCATGAGTATTTATTATTGATAATGTATGTGATGTGCACATGCCTAACGTGTAAGTACGTGGCGGGTTGTCTCGGGGTGTGACAGGTATCGCTAAAAAAATCCGCCAAATTCCTTCTTCTCTCTGTCTCTTCCCTCTTTTTAGGTTAGCGAAAAAAAACGAAAAAAAAAACGCGAAGCGCCGCTGCCGCTCGACCTCTCCCCTCAGAAGCTCTCTCTCTGTCTCTTTCCCGACCACCCCAACCTCTCCTCTCTCTCTGTCTCTTCCCCGCTTCCCCCCATTTCTCCTCAAACCGCGACCCTGCCCTCTCCTCCCCGACCAGCACCTCCACGACCCTCTTCACTGACCTCTAAGGGTCGGTTTAGCTCTCTCCTCCCTCGGCCAGCGCCTCCAGCCGACCCTCGGCCAGCGTCTCCAAATATCCTGTCGCTTCTCTCCAATCTCGGTATGACCCTCCTATCTCTTGTTTTCTGATTTATTTTTGAATGTTAGAGGGTTTATGTTGTAATTTTCCTTTGTTAGCCTGAATTTGTTGCTTAATTAGTTGCCATTTGTAAAAGAATTTCTCAATTTTAACTCTTGGTCTTTTGGAAACAAGTTTATCTAAGTTTATCTCACTACTGGTATAACATAGGATAAACTTGAGTGCCCTTTGGGAATAAAAAAGGAATCACTTGATTGCCCTTCGGGAAATAAAAGGAATCTTTGAAATTGTGGTGTTTACCTGTGACAGGAACTGGGATCGGATTCCTTTCTTTTTTAAGCTTCTGGCAATTGGCAACGGGCTATTGGAACAGCTTCCTGTTGATTTTTTTCTTCTGAAAACGATTGAAAGGAATGGATGGAACGTATGTAACGCATATGCTTCTAAAATCTATGACAGTGAAATGAGAAAATTGATTTATGAGTATTGTAAGGCCATTAAATGGAATTGATTATAATATTTATTTTTGTGTTTTCAAGTGACATGTTTATTTTATCACATCTACGGTTCCAACTCAGATTTTTGAAGATAACTTGGATGTTATACTAGTAGTGAGATAAACTTCTATTTCAAAACAAGTCTTATCCTATCTTATCTCTAGGTTCATCTAAGTTTATCAAAGATGCTTGACATTAGAAACAAGTCTTATCCTATCTTTATCCCAATTAGTTCCCATTTGTAAAAGAATTTCCCAATTTAAACCATACAGTATTTCCCAATTTTTAAAAAAGAAGTTTCTGCAAGAACTAACATAGCATAACAAAAATAGATAATAATTTTTCAAACTTTATTGCAGGTATGCCGAGCAGAAAGGGTAAGGAGAAGGAGGCATCATTCAGTGGATCCAAGCACCCTCCGCGCGGCCGAAATGCATACATTAAGCGGCAGACGTAATCGCAATCACAATCGTCCAATCCCAGACGTCTTCTTGAAGATCCAGGCATCATCCAGTCCCAGACGTCTTCTTCGCAATCGCAATCGCAATTGCAATCATATTCTTCGGCGCCGCCTCCTCTCAGGCAAGAAGACATAAATGCGATTTCAAGTCAGGTGTATGTCGTAGTTTAGATATTTGATATTTGATATTTATGTAGTATTTTAGATATTTCATGTTTATGTCGTTTTGTGAATTGTTTGTTATGTACCAATTAAATTGCTTTTGAATTCCTTTTAAATTGCTTGGTGCTTGGTACATTTCGTAGCAATATTTTATATTGTATATTTGAATTGCTTGTGAATTGTTTGGTACGTGTCGTACTAATTGGGGCTGGAGAAAAATAAATGAACATAATGGGTTCAATGGCTTTTATATTTGTTTGGTACGTTTCGTACCAATTGGGGAAAAGAAAAATAACAAAAAAATATCAAATCAAAAATCATCGCTCTGCGACCGATTCTGGGCCCATCAGCGACCGGCCAATTGGTCTCTGATGGTCTTCCTCCACGTCAGCATATAGCATCAGCAACAAATTTCATCGGTCGCTATAGGGTCATCTGCGACCGGCGCCTTACCCTTTAGCGACCGGTGACATCAGCGGGATGGTCATCAACGACGGAGCAACGGCGACCGGGCCTTCTGTGACCGATTTAGACCATCTGCGACCGAAACTACCCTTCTGCGATCGGCGCAAGAACCTTCTGTGACCGATTTGGCCGGTCACAGAAGAGTTCCGCAGCTGTAGTGTATTATTCTACTAGTATTGTATCCGTGCGTCACAACATGGACATAATATAAGAAAACAAAAAGAATATCATATAAATGACACATTTTCATAAAAAAAAAATTAGTCTAAATGACATATATGTTCTTTTGTTCTTTTTAACATAATTTTATAAAAACTCATACAAAATAACATATTAAATGACAAATAATATTTTGTAAATGATATAAAAAATGAAAAGAAATAAAGACATGACCAATCAAATAAAAAAAATCTTAAATAACATTTCAAATTTTGATAGAAATCAGGATCAATCAGAAAGATGATACAATTTGCATGTAGTAAGACGTGTGGCGAGTACGTGTCAAAATAAATTTAGAATTTCACACGTAAAAAAAACATAAAAAACATAAAAAACATACATAGAATCAGAATCGGAAGGCTGATATTCAATCCAAAATTTCATCTTTTAATCAAAGCCGTTGGCGGATTTGGACATCTACGTGCTTAACATAAGAATGGAATATAAACATTTATGTTTTAAACCTTTTTTACTAGAGTGATACTTATAAATGAACAGTTTACGAGGAGTACTGAGTTCAAAAAGAAAGGGCATTTTTGTCAATTTTATTTTTAAAATAATTATATAAAAATTTGATAAATAAAAAATAGAATAAAAAATGTTAATTTTTTATAGAGATATTGAATATTATGGTATTTTTATGAGAAAAATAATTATTTTAAAAGTTTATATGGATATATCGGAAATTTTTCCAAAAAAATATAAAATAAAGGTCTTTGGAAATTGGTGTACCCAAAAAAATGAGGGATGAAAAGTTCACTCAATTGGTCCTATATATTTGATATAATCAACACAAGTCTCTTTGAATTCACACATCACAATCACAATCGACACTTACCATTGGAAGACCACCAACAGTAGAGGACAAATCCCCTTATATGACTGCACCAATCAATGGACTTTTCCAATTTAGGAGACTCATGCCAAGTAACAAGTAATACACAAGGTTCCGGTCTAAAGCAAACACGATCCAAATCTGCTGACAATCGACACTTACCATTGGAAGGCCACCAACAGTAGAGGAAAAATCCCCTTATATGACCCCACCAATCAATGGACTTTTCCAATTTAGGAGACTCATGCCAATTAACAAGTAATACACAAGGTTCCGGTCTAAAGCAAACACGATCCAAATCTGCTGACAATCGACACTTACCATTGGAAGGCCACCAACAGTACAGGAAAAATCCCCTTATATGACTGCACCAATCAATGGACTTTTCCAATTTAGGAGACTCATGCCAATTAACAAGTAATACACAAGGTTCCGGTCTAAAGCAAACAAGATCCAAATCTGCTGACAACGACGCTTACCATTGGAAGGCCACCAACAGTAGAGGAAAAATCACCTTATATGACCGCACCAATCAATGGACTTTTCCAATTTAGGAGACTCATGCCAATAAACAAGTAATACACAAGGTTCCGGTCTAAAGCAAACACGAGCCGAATCTGCTGACAACGACGCTTACCATTGGAAGGCCACCAACAGTAGAGGAAAAATCCCCTTATATGACCGCACCAATCAATGGACTTTTCTAATTTAGGAGACTCATGCCAATTAACAAGTAATACACAAGGTTCTGGTCTAAAGCAAACACGATCCAAATCTGCTGACAATCGACACTTGCCATTGGAAGACCACCAACAGTACAGGGAAAATCCCCTTATATGACCGCACCAATCAATGGACTTTTCCAATTTAGGAGACTCATGCCAATTAACAAGTAATACACAAGGTTCCGGTCTAAAGCAAACACGATCCAAATCTGCTGACAACGACGCTTACCATTGGAAGGCCACCAACAGTAGAGGAAAAATCTCCTTATATGACTGCACCAATCAATGGACTTTAATAATTTAGGAGACTCATGCCAATTAACTAGTAATACACAAGGTTCTGGTCTAAAGCAAACAAGATCCAAATCTGCTGACAACGACGCTTACCATTGGAAGGCCACCAACAGTAGAGGAAAAATCACCTTATATGACCGCACCAATCAATGGACTTTTCCAATTTAGGAGACTCATGCCAATAAACAAGTAATACACAAGGTTCCGGTCTAAAGCAAACACGAGCCGAATCTGCTGACAACGACGCTTACCATTGGAAGGCCACCAACAGTAGAGGAAAAATCCCCTTATATGACTGCACCAATCAATGGACTTTTCTAATTTAGGAGACTCATGCCAATTAACAAGTAATACACAAGGTTCCGGTCTAAAGCAAACACGATCCAAATCTGCTGACAATCGACACTTGCCATTGGAAGACCACCAACAGTACAGGGAAAATCCCCTTATATGACCGCACCAATCAATGGACTTTTCCAATTTAGGAGACTCATGCCAATTAACAAGTAATACACAAGGTTCCGGTCTAAAGCAAACACGATCCAAATCTGCTGACAACGACGCTTACCATTGGAAGGCCACCAACAGTAGAGGAAAAATCTCCTTATATGACTGCACCAATCAATGGACTTTTCTAATTTAGGAGACTCATGCCAATTAACTAGTAATAGACAAGGTTCCGGTCTAAAGCAAACACGATCCAAATCTGCTGACAATCAACGCTTACCATTGGAAGACCACCAACAGTACAGGGAAAATCCCCTTATATGACCGCACCAATCAATGGACTTTTCCAATTTAGGAGACTCATGCCAATTAACAAGTAATACACAAGGTTCCGGTCTAAAGCAAACACGATCCGAATCTGCTGACAACGACGCTTACCATTGGAAGGCCACCAACAGTAGAGGAAAAATCCCTTGATATGACCGCACCAATCAATGGGCTTTTCCAATTTAGGAGACTCATGCCAATTAACAAGTAATACACAAGGTTCCGGTCTAAAGCAAACACTATCCAAATCCGTTGAAATCCAAGATCATCAACAGTAACTTTGAAATCCCTGAAATCTCGAATCCAGCTATTGAATAGTTTCGAGATGCGTACATAGAAAAATAAGCTGTTTTGAGATGCGTGCACAGAAAAAGTTGGACGGCTGGATCTCGAATTTCAGGAATTTCAGGGTACTGTTCATGAATCTCGGATTTCAGCTGATCTCGATTCGAACAAACATTGAAAGAATAGTGCACTGTGCACAGCTAACCATACATTTTCCCGATCAAATCTTGCAATGTGGTTTTATTTTCCAAATTTGCAGTCTCTTGTTACGGATTGGTAGTTCCTCCAACTTATATTCTTTGTTGGAAATGTTTTCTTGTTCTCTCCATATTTAGTTAGTTTCCTCTTTCCTCCGAATAACATTCAACATAATTATATAGATGCCGCGTCCGAAAGCCAACTGTTTGACCAAATGCGGGAGAACTAATCTCTCCACTACAATTTAAACAATTATTCTGTTTTTTATAAATAAATAATCTTTGAACACAGTGGTGGAGTCACAATTGTCCAGAATTGGAAATATGTCCTACCTGTTGTAAATCAAATTTAATATGATTTATGTGGATGTTCAATTCATTGTCCCCTACTCCACTACTCCACTACTATGAACACTAATTTTCTTTTTTATTATTGTAACATCTCTTTGTAGCCTATAAATAGAGGCTTTGTAAAAGCAAGATTGGACATACAATTAGAAGAGAATAAAATTCTACAATTGCTCTCTCTATCTCTCTTGTCATTTACTTTATTTTTGTTACAACTTCATTTTAATTTTACAACACGTTATCAGCACGAGTTGCTCGGAAGAAGTTGCAAAATTATTCTGTAAGTAATATATGATTGGTTATTATATCTTTCATTAATTTAAATTTCATTTGAATTTTTTATTATATTTGTTTTAGTTTATAAGAATCATTCCTTGATGTGAATGATAGAATAATAACCTGAAGTTATTATTCAAAAATAAAAGTTATCAAGAATCCGAAGTTCTACCCGAAGAGAATAAAAGAATAATAACCTGAAGTTATTATTATAATTGTTTAGAACCTGAAGTTCTATTTGAAATTTTAATATAAAATTAATATAATAACCAGCAGTTATTATTGGCCACTGGATGAATAATAACCTGCAGTTATTCTCAATTAAAAACCTGAAGTTTTATTAGGAATTTTCATATAAAATCAATATAATAACCAGAAGTTATTATAGGTTGTTGGATGAAAATATAACCCGAAGTTATTTCAAATTGAATTTTACATAGCGCAGTCAAGCAATTTAATAACCAGAAGTTATTAAATAAGTATTTTATTATAACCTGAAGTTATATAATATTAACCTGAAGTTATTAATACCTTTAAATTTATTTATTTATGCAATTCACATATTCTTTTATTTATATTTATTCATCTCTCTTTTCACAATCTGAAGTTATGATATTAATAACCTGAAGTTATGGCATTAATAACCTAAAGTTATGGCATTAATAACCTGAAGTTATGGCATTAATAACCTGATGTTATGACATTAATAATCTGAAATTATTAATACGTATCAATTTTGTAGTACATATGACAAATCTCAGAAAGATTGAATTTATCTCCTTTTTCATTTATCATAACTCGAAGTTATGGTATAGTAACCTGAAGTTGTATTTTGTTATAAATACGTATTAATGAAAAATGAGAAAGGAAAACATCCTGAAGATGTTTGTTACAGATGTGAGATGACAAATCATTGGTCACGTACCTGTCGTACGCCCAAGCACCTAGTGGAGCTTTATCAAGCCTCACTCAAGAAAAGGGGGAAAATGTGGAAACTAACTTTACTGAAAATGATCCCGAAAATGAATGTCATATAGATACACATCTTGATGTATCAGATTTCTTCCATAATGTGGATAAAGAAAAAGACACCTTTACTAAGGGAGAAAATAAAATGTAGAAGTTTATGTTTATGTTTATAAAAGTTTAGTTTACATTCTAATTTTTATATTGTATGCAAATAAAATTAATGAATAATGGTAGTTTATTTTAATTTATTCTTGCATTCTTTTATTTTAAAAGAAAATGACTGACGCAATGGTAAGTAAAGAAGATCCATATCTAGTAGACAGCGGAACAATAAATACCATATTGAAAAGTAGGAAATATTTTTCACAATTGCATCTTGGTGAGACTAATATCCACACTATATCTGGCACAACTAATTTAATTGAAGGCTCCGGAAGAGCTTGTATTTTGTTACCTGAATGAACAAAATTAATAATAGATGATGCATTATATCCAAGTAGATCCAGAAGAAATCTACTAAGTTTTAAAGATATTCCAAAGAATTGTTATCATATTGAAACTATGAATGAGAGAAATTGCGAATATCTTCATATCACATCTATTAAAAATGGCCAGAAAATTATAATAGAAAAGATGCAAGCATTGTCTTCTGGACTATATGGTACTTATATAAGTACAATAGAATCAAATATGATTACTAACCAGAAGTTAGTTGATCCAAAGTTATTTACTTTGTGGCATGACAGATTGGGTCATCCAGGAAATATAATGATGAGGAGAATAATTGAAAGTGCAAATGGGCATCCCCTAAAGGACCTGAAGATCCTATTATCAAAAGAATTGACATGCGAAGCATTCTCTCTTGGAAAACTAATTACTAGGCCATCTCCAAATAAAATTAGACCTGAAGCTCCTTCATTTTTAGAAAGAATTCAAGGAGATATATGTGGGCCTATTACACCTCCATGTTGACCATTTAGATATTTTATGGTGTTAATTGATGCATCAACACGCTGGTCATATGTGAATTTGTTTGCAACAAGAAATGTTGTGTTTGCTAGACTATTAGCACAAATTATCCAGTTGAGAGCTAATTTTCTGGATTATCAATTTAAAAGAATCCGGCTTGATAATGCAGGAGAGTTTACTTCTCAAACTTTTAATGATTATTGCATGTCTGTTGGAATTATGGTAGAACATCCAGTGGCCCATGTTCATACACAAAACGGTCTAGCAGAATCGTTGATTAAAATGTTGCAATTAATTGCTAGACCTTTACTTATGAAATCTAGTTTACTGTCTTCTGCATGGTGACATGCCATATTACATGCTGCTGCACTAATTAGGCTAAGGCCAACTGCAGATCATAAGTATTTCCCGTTACAATTGGTCTCCGGAAGAGAACCAAATTTGTCCCATCTAAAGGTATTTGGTTGTGCAGTATATGTTCCAATTTCTCCTCCACAACGCACAAAAATGGGACCTCAAAGAAGGTTGGAAATTTATATTGGTTTTAACTCTCCTTCTATTATTAAATTTTTAGAACCATTAACAGGAGATGTTTTTACAGCAAGATTTGCTGATTGTCATTTTAATGAATCAATATTCCCAAACTTAGGGGAAGAAAAACCAAAGCTGGATAAACAAGTAACTTGGAATTCATCGTTATCTTATCTTGACCGCCGAAGTGCTCATTGTGAACTCGAAGTTCAAAAGATTACAAATTTGCCAAGAATTGCAAATGAATTGCCTGATGCATTTACAGATACAAATAGAGTTACTAAATCGCATATTCCAGCTATAAATGCACCTGCTCGAATTGATATTACAAAAATATCTAATGAATCTAATGTGCGTAGAAAACATGGAAGACCACTTGGTTCTAAGGATGTAAGTCCATATAAAAGGAAAGAGCAGAATAAAGCAGTTGGTCCAACCCCAGAAGAGATTGATGGTAAAAATCATGAAAAAGTTAATAAAACCCTAGAAGAGGTTGGTAGTTGAACTCCTGAAGAAGTAGATAAAATTCCGGAAGAGATTAATAGTAAAACTCCTGAAGAAGTTGATAAAACCCTAGAAGAGGTTGATCAAGTTTCAGAAGGAACATATATTAATGAAATCTTTGCATTCATTATAGCAAGCGATGTTATAAACAAAGAAGAAAATGTGCCAAAAACTCTGAAAAAGTGTAGATATAGAAATGATTGGCCTAAATGAAAAGATGTCGTACAAGCTGAATTAAGTTCATTAGAAAAACGACAAGTATTTGGACCTGTAGTCCAAACGCCCAAAGATGTTAACCCTGTAGGTTACAAATGGGTATTTGTTATAAAAAGAAATGAGAAAAATGAGATTGTGAGATATAAAGCAAGGCTAGTGGCACAAGGCTTTACACAAATACCTGGAGTCGATTATGAAGAGACGTATTCACCTGTAGTGGATGCGATAACTCTCAGGTTTCTAATAAGTCTCACAGTTACAGAAAATCTAAAAATACAACTTATGGATGTCGTAACAGCATATTTATATGGTTCACTTGATAGTGACATATACATGAAAATCCCCGAAGGATTGAAAATGCCTGAAGCATATAAATCAATACCCAGAGAAATGTACTCAATAAAATTAAGAAGATCTTAATACGGACTAAAACAATCAGGCCGAATGTGGTACAATCGACTGAGTGAGTACCTTCTAAATGAAGGATATAAAAATAATATAATCAGTCTGTGTGTTTTCATTAAAAGATCAAATCTAGGTTGTACAATCATTGCAGTGTATGTTGATGATTTAAACATTATTGGATCTCCTGAAGAGATTGAGAATACTGCAAAATTGTTGAGAAATGAGTTTGAAATAAAAGACCTTGGTGTAACTAAATTTTGTCTCAGCCTGCAGATCGAGCATCTAAATAATGGAATATTCATCCATCAATCAAATTATGTTGAAAAAGTACTAAAGAGATTCAATATGGATAAAACTCATCTTTTGAGCACACCAATGGTCGTACGATCGCTAAATGCAGAAAATGATCATTTTTGCCCGCAAGAAAAAAATAAAGCAGTGGTTGGTCCTGAAGTACCATACTTAAGTGCAATCGGGGCATTATTATATCTTGTAAATAATACAAGACCCGATATCGCATTTGCAGTAAATGTGTTAGCAAGATATAGTTCTAAACCAACCAGAAGACATTGGAATGGAATTAAACACATATTTCGATATCTCTGCGGAACTAGAGATATGGGGTTATATTATCAAAAGGATATAAAATCCAAATTAATTGGATTTGCAGATGCGGGATATTTGTCGGATCCACATAAAGCACGATCCCAAACGGGATATGTATTCACTTATTGTGGAGCTGCAATTTCATGGCGATCAACAAAACGAACTCTTACGGCAACATCATCAAATCATGCCGAGCTGATCGCCTTATACGAGGCAGGTCGAGAATCTGTTTGGTTACTGTCAATGATTCAAAATATTCAAGAAGAATGCGGGCTTGAAAACATCAAGGAAAACCCTACTCCGCTGCATGAAAATAATGCAGCATGCATTGCACAAATCAAAGAAGGATATATCAAAGGAGACTGGACTAAACATATTACGCCAAAGTTCTTTTCGACATCGATTGAAGATAGGTCTACATCGATTGAACAACTCACAAAGAAGATAGGTCTACATCGATTGAAGAATATCCAATGATATCTAAATAAGGGGAAGCATTATACGCACTGTACTCTTTTTTCCTTAATCAAGTTTTTATCCCAATGAGTTTTTCTTGATAAGGTTTTTAATGAGGCAGTACACGATCCTGAAATATCGTGTTAATATTGATCCTGAAGTATCATATGAATAGCGTATAATGAAAGATGAACATCCAAGGGGAAGTGTTGTCAAATTTAATATGATTTATGTGGATGTTCAATTCACTACTCCACTACTCCACTACTATGGACATTCATTTTCTTCTTTATTATTGTAACATCTCTTTCTAGCTTATAAATAGAGGTTTGTAAAAGCAAGATTCGACATACAATTAGAAGAGAATAAAATTCTACTATTGCTCTCTCTATCTCTCTTGTCATTTACTTTATTTTTGTTGCAACTTCATTTTAATTTTACAACATTGGATTTTGAAATTTTTTGATAAACTCATATTGTATTCTGAATTTTTTTTGCCCTAACATGTGAAATTTCATTTGTATATAATAATTGTATAATTTTAAATCTATATCTCTACAATTATCGATTATTTATAATTTTGGCATGACATTTCACAGCATTATAATTACTATATCAACATTGATTGCTTTGTTATAGGACGGACACACTCTAAAAATCAATTGGTTGGTTCGTGACTGACGTGTTGTCCGTAGCAATGATTAATTTAACTGTACAAGTTTTAGAAACCTGTTAATTTGACAGCCACTGTCAAATAGTTTCAAATAAAAAAAGTTTAAGAAACCTACTTACCTTATGTTGGTTTGTCAATGGTATTTTTCATATGCGAATTAATTCTCATTAATAGCTTTTTTTTTTTTGGCTTCAAGTTAACTTTCTAACCATCAATGACAAAAGCAAACCATATCTCAAGAGGCTCATTAGGTTTGTTAATGGTATCCTTTTATTTATTTAACCCGTATGGTATTTGATAAGACCAGTCACCATTAGCTTACTCGACCCGTACCACACCTATTGACACCTTTACTCACCATCGACACACGCTGCTTCTTCCTTTGGTTGGATTTTAGGTTTCACATTCAAGTTTGATTAAAAGCTTTTATAAAATTGAAAATTAGTCATCGGTCTAGTGACTAAGACAATATTCTCTGTATAATAATAAATTTTTGTAAATATTAATTTAGTTAGATAGTCTGATCCAACTTTACCAAAAAACAAAAATGCATGTTTTTATAAAATATCAAATTACAGTGAGCACGAACTTGTTAATTAGGCGCATGTTGATTCGTTGAAAGCAAATAATCTCCCATGTACATACATAGCGGGTTTGGACATTTTAATTAGGTGTGCTGCGACCTGGTGAATCGGACACGTTAGATTGCATTTGGGTCGGATATATAGATTTGGATTTGGATCATTAATTTTCGGATTTAACCTCGAGTAATTCGGATTTGAATGGCTATATCACTTAGATCATTCGGGTTCAGAATTTATTGGGTTCTAGACCAATTTGGGTTTACGGGTTGAATGATCAGACGTACTAATTATTATGTTTTGGTTCGGATCATAGTGGGTTACTAATAATTATGTGAGCCAACATTTATGTTTTTTTCGGATTAACCACTTAAGTTTAGATTTGGATTACTTCAGGTCAATCTTGTACGAATTTTGTGTTCTTGTATTTACATTACTCCGGTTTAGATAGTCCGGGTTCGATCGGGTCATATCCAGTTTCAGACCATTAGACTAATTTGGATAATAGTTTAAATATAATATATGATGCATGATACATGCATGTATACCATAATTATGTTATGTTTAATAAACAAAATTTTGAATTGTTTTACTTGATTCCACATAACTTCTTAACATATTCCTTTAGGAACAAAGACCAAATTACATATTAGAGTAGTTAAGTACATGTAAAGGAAGATTATTTAGAGAAAGAATTAGAGTGTTCTTAAGCTTTCCATACCTCTTAGTAAGCTTAAATCTAATATCTATCAAATTGAATTCAAACGACGAATTAAAATTGTTGAAACTGATCTACTTCACAAGCAAAGTGTTTACACACAAAATGTTTAAATTTTCAAATTAATTCATTATTGTATTAAGATAACTTATAAACCTTCTTTGTTTTGACTAGTTAACTTTATACTAAATTTATTCGAAAATTTAAAAACATTGTATGTAAAGGAATCACTCATGAAGTAGGATCAGTTTCAACAATTTAAATTCGTCGTTTGAATTCAATTTCTAATCAATATTAGAGTTAAAAGACTTGATGAGCTTAAAAACACCCTTTTTCTACTTGATTATTTTAACTATTGCCTATTGGTAAGTACTGTTGAGTGCATATTGTAATACTCATTTGTAGTTAGTCATGCATGCAATCTGGATTACGAGGTTACATCTATTAGTTATTTTATTTAAGAGAAATGATCATTTTTGACCCTTACTTATTTTGACACAACTTTAATAATATTTTGTTTCTCAAAAAACTTTTAATAATATTTTTCGTATCAATTTAAATAAATTTGAAAATTATAAATTTATAAATGTATTGTTAGATATATAAATAGGTTACCAATAAATTACACATATAAAAATATAGGAACCCGATAAATGCTCTCCATATCCAATTCCTATCAAATTTTCTAATTCTAATTATACTTGACCATGATTAGGGGTGTACAACGGGCGGATCGATGATATTTTATTAAAATTTGAATCCAACCCGATTACACCGGGTTAAAAAAATTCTTTACTTGACCCACCCATAACCCAACCCAACCCATCTATTTTTTTATATACGGGTTATTACGGGTTATGCGGGTTAGATGGGTTAAACGGGGTATAATTTTGATCGAAAATCTATTATATATCTTTTTACTATTTTTATTAAAACTAGGTACAAATAAAAGTGACAAACATAAATAAAATAGAAATAATTTAGCATATAACATCCATAACAAAAAAAACATATCCAGAATGTAACATCCTAAAAAAAAAGACAGCGACATATAACAATCGCATATAAAATTCATGAAATAAAAAAACATAACAATTCAAATTCAAATTAAACTTAAAACTCTTAAATATCTTCAGAGCTCCAATATTTTAGCTTTCTGGTGCCTGAAATAATAATAAAGATGTGATAAAAAATAAAAGTTAAGTTTGTCAACAAATATAATAAAATCATATAAAGTTCTAGAATCTGGATCATATATGGATTAATTACCTTTAGCCTTGAATTGTAACTCCAGCATTAGATGACTTTGGTGCTGCATGTTCTGAAAAAAAAATTTTGAATGTAAAATTGTATGTCCAGCAAGATTAAAACACAATTTAAATCCATTACAATAAAAATATAAAGTACTTACCCTTTGTTTTTATATCATATTTCTCTGCATCTTCCATCTCCTCACAAGGATCATAATGGATTTTTGAAGACCACAGCCAATTCTGACCACACACCAGTGCCTTTACAGTTTTTGGAGAAAGAGAGCTTCTGAAGGGATCAAGGATCCGCCCACCTGTACTAAAGGCGGATTCAGATGGGACTGTTGAAACTGACATTGCTAACACATCCTTGGCCATCAGAGAAAGAATTGGATACCTCGAGGCATTGACCTTCCACCATGCTAGTATATCAAAGGACTTGTCATCTCCGTTGTCACATGCTTCAGCCAAATATTTTGCAACTTCTGACTTGCTTTCAACACACTCTTCTTCCATTAAATGACGCTTAAACTGAGACTTCACAAACTTTGAATAGTCATCATCTACATCCATAGAACTAAGCCCCTCATTTGAACTACTAGCCACACCTTTCAATGCTGCACCTCCATCAGCACTTGAGTTCATTTCACCATGGTGTTCAAGATAATATGTGTATAAGCTCTCCATTGTATGCTCCACATTTCTAATTAGATCATTTGCCATATCAGTTGGGTACATCTGCCCCAAGCAAAACTTAACATATTTCAGTTTATACCGGGCATCTAAAACACAAGCTATGTAGTAAACATCAATAAGCGACAGAAAATGCAAACTAAATGTGTGTCAAAATGCAAACTAAATATATATATACTGGGGCTTGATTTCATTGGTTTTGAATGTAAAATTTGCCCCTACCATTATTCAATTAAGTCCCTAACTAAGCATGTAGTAGGAGAAATTTTAAAAATGTGACTACGTACCAATTAAAAACCATCCTCCTTAGATTCATAAAAGTCCCCCCAATAAGCTTCTTGTTGAGCTTGCTCCATGTCATTGTCTTCATCACCTTGCTCTATCGGGGGGCCGTCATTCGTCAGAATTGGTTGTGAGACCTCCATGATATCGTCAACTAGGTCGAACTCGTCTTCTCGAATGACGGTATTATCCCAATCAAAACCTGGTCCGTCCGAAACCTCGATGTGATCTTCCGGCATTTCCTCTTGGTAATATTCGAGGTTTGCATCGTCTTCCTCGTCACGAAACTGACCCTTCGGGGATGATTTGAACGCAACCCACCATTTTTGTCTTTCACAGTCCGGAGAAGCATAAGGAAGATAGCTCGCTTGGACTGCTTGACATGCCAATACAAATGGCTCATAAGTTTTCAGCCGCGATTCATGTTTAACCTCGACAATCCCATGTTGGCGGTCGACCTTTACACCGTTTGTTATGTCAAACCAATAACACCTAAAAAGAACCACCTTGTTGCCTCCTTCATATGAGAGCTCAATGACCTCTTCAAGAACTCCATAGTAGTCATGTGGGGTCCCATCTGATTCCCACTCCCCTTTGATGCAAACACCGCTATTGCTTGATGACTTGTTTTGCCCATGCGTTTCAGTGTGATATCGGTACCCATTGATTTCGTACCCTTCGTAACAGCTGGCTCGTTTTAGTGGTTTGATTGCTGCCTTTCGAACATTTGGGTCGCATTCGCGGTCGTGCATTAGCTTATGGCGCAACCACTCTAAGAACAGATCTTGACGTGCTTTCCAAAGAAGTTGTGGGGTTGTACCGCAGTTGAGCATGGCTGCATCAAACTCACTACATTTGGCAAGATAGTAATAAAATTTTAATTAAGTGAAAAATAACAAATGAAGTTGAGCATGAATATTATGAAATTGGAAATGCAGTTCAGCCCTTCTATTTGGAACTTTTGTATATTATGAAATCATTGAAGTGATAAATAATAATATTTTACCCTAAGTATTTGTCACGGATCTCCGGGCAGTTGATGATGACATAATTGTGTGCTGCTTTAAATTCATCGTCAGTTAGTGTCCTTCGCTTCTCCCTACCAATGGGACGGCCAGTTCTGTCAAAAATCGAAATGTTTCCCCTCGAAGTGTTACCTTTGTCAGTTCCTTTAGGGCCATTCAGTGATAAATCTTCAAAATATAATCTGGAAGTGGTGGAAATCTCTTTGACTATGGTAGCCTCGACGATTGAACCCTCAACACGTGCTTTGTTGGTCACTCTCAGCCGTTGTTCTTTGTTACGCCTTTAATTGCAACAGTGGGTTTGAGTTAGGTAATATGTTACATCAAAAGATTTTAGTAATTTAATTAAATAGCAATTGAGAAATCAACGCACCTTTCACATGGATACATCCATCGAGACCCCACTGGCCCACCCATTCTAGCCTCATGTGCCAAATGTACCACAAGATGTTGCATAGAATTGAAAAAACCTGGCGGGAAGATTTTTTCCATTTTGCAAATTGTGACGATAATATCTCTCTCTAATTGGTCAATACGAGATGGATCAAGTTCTTTGGCACAGATCTCTCTAAAGAAGCTTGAAACCTCACACAGTACATCCCATACGGGTTCAGGGACAAAATCCCGAAATGCAACGGGGAGAAGGCGCTCCATGAACACATGGTAATCATGACTCTTCATCCCAATTAGGGTGTTAGTTGTTAGGTTGACACACCTTGACCAATTTGATCCGTGGCCATCGGGGAACTTGACTTTGTCTTTGAGCCAAGTTAGAACCAGCTTCTTGTCATCTTGTGATAGTGCAAATGGTGCCTTCGGTTTTTTATCTTTCCCGGGTTTTTGTTACATGGGGTTAGGTGCTGTTTGGGTCGATTGCAAAGGAGAGCCAAATCTTTTCGAGCTTTTTCATTATCCTTTGTTTTGCTTCCCATGCTTAAAAGTGTGTTAACCAAAGCTTCCGTGAAATTCTTCTCCGTATGCATCATATCAATATTGTGTGGCAAGAGGTTGTCCTTCCAATAGGGCAAACTCCAAAAGACACTCTTCTTTTGCCAATGGTGAGTGTCACCATAACCCTCAAACTGACTTAATTTCTTAGTTTTACCCCATTCCATCTCACCTAGTCTATTAACTGCCTCGAGTATTTGATCTCCCGTCAATCTTGGTGGTGGCCCATCCCTCTCTTCTCTGCCTTTAATGAAATTTTTTTTATCCCGACGAAACGGATGATCTGGAGGCAGCAAGCACCTGTGAGCATCGAACCAGCATGCTTTCCCACCATGTGATAGTTGGAAGGCCTTTGTTGCGCCTTGGCAATAGTAACACCCCAATTTACCCTTTGTACCCCACCCGCATAGCATCTCGTAAGCCGGATAGTCACTCACCGTCCAAAGAAGTGTTGCTTTCATGTTGAAATTTTCTTCTCTAGATGCATCCCATGTCATTTCACCAACATCCCACAACTTGTTCAATTCATTGATTAAAGGTTCTAGCAGAATGTCTATGTCACGACCAGGGTGCTTCGGTCCCGATATGACAAGCGCGAGAAACATGCTGTCCTCTTTCATTATCATTCCAGGTGGTAGGTTATACGGAAAGACAAATACCGGCCAACACGAATATGGCGCTGCACTCGTGTTGAATGGCATGAACCCATCCGTCGTTAACTCTAATACAACATTTCTAACCTCCTTAGCGAACTCCGGATACTTTGATGCGAAATGCTTCCATGCCTCATCGTCAGCCGGGTGCACCATAATCCCGGGTTTCTCACGCTTGCCGTTCTTATGCCACGTCATATGTACCGCATTTGATTTGGTCATGTAAAGCCTTTGCAATCTTGGCGTGATAGATAGGTAACGAAGTTGCTTTTGGGGGACTTGTTTTGTGTTGCGATTGGGTCCCGGCGGCTTGTGCCTTGGTTCGCCACAAACATCACATTGTGTCTTTCTCGCCCTCTCCTTGTAATATAGCATGCAAAAGTTTGGGCATACGTCAATTTTCTCATGTTCCATGCCCATTCCCTCAATCAAACGCTTCGCTTGGTAAAAATTATCCGGCATATTCTCACTAGAAGGTAGCGTGCTCTTAATGAGGCCCAACATCCCATTGAAGCATTTTTGACTTAGTTGGTGCTCCGACTTCAACGCCAAGGCTTGTGTCACACAAGACAAAAAACAGTTTGTGATTCGCACTTGAGTTCACCAGTCGCGTTGACTCTCCATAGCGGTGTTTTATTAGCCTCTATCATGTCGAAGAACTTCTTAGCCGCTCCAGTCGGTGACTGTTCCTCCCAATTGAAGTCCGGACCAGCAATTGCCCTTACCATCTCTTCCCCTGGATCCATGCTATTAGAGCTTAAATCAGGTTGAACGGGTGTATCCCCCTCCCCATGCTTGTGCCAAACACTATATAGGGCGCAAAAGCCCGACTTATAAAGGTGTACAGCGATGGTATCCCCATCTCTCCTGAACAGGTTTCCACATTTTTTACATGGACACGGGATACATTTCTTTCCATCATCGTCAACAGTCACAACAGATGGTTTGGATAAAGCTGCCTCAATGAACACTTCAACCCCATCAACAAAATCTTTGTGCAGACCCCCACCCGGAATTTGTCTAGTGTCGTACATCCATCGACGACATTGCATGTTTTTTTCCCTATTTAACAATCCAATTAAAGGTGTGAGTTAATATCAACACTATACAGGGGCAGTTTGAGGACATGTCCAAGATAATGAAACAATGCATTTTGAGGCCATTGTGTAGTTGGAACCGGAGTTAATTGAATTGAAATCATTTTGGGGTTATGCATACGTTACATCGAGTTGGTCCGAGTCGTAGAAAATTACAATCATTAAGGTTTACCAGTGGAGGTGACAGTTGAGAACAAGTAACAGTGGAGGTGACAGTTGGGGATGGGTCGGTTTACCAGAAAATTGACAGGGGCATAACATGCATTTCTTACATTCTCTACTAATTATTGAAATCGGGAACAATAAATTTATAAAACTCAAGGAAAGAGATAGAGCTGTATACGAACCTGTTTCCTCCGAATACTCACTGTAATTAAGTTGGCGATTCTCTTTGAGAGAGAGAGAAGCAGCTGAGTAAGCCGGATGGAGAGAGAGGGAGAGGGAGGGACGGAGAGAGAGAGAGAGAGAGAGAGAGAGAGAGAGGGAGGGACGGAGAGAGAGAGAGAGGCTGCCAAGCTTTTCAAAAAAAGAGAGAGAGAGAGAGAGAGAGATCTGGAAAAAAGGTCACGGGAGTCACATTGCGGCGGCTCTGTGTCGCAAAAGGTTTTCAAAAACGAAAGCTTTTGAGTTAGTGGGAGCAAATTTAGACTATAGCAAGAGGTCAACTGGTATTTATGTCGGAATACCATAGCAAATAATAATACATCCCTGTGCAGAAATAACAAGCTTTTGTTGCGCACCCCATTTGTACGCTTCATAATTAGAATTGCTGTACATATACCAATAATCCCAGATTGGTACTACACATATACCAATCCCTACATCATGTACTACCCCAAATCGTGTACTACACATATACCAATCACAGAAGGCCTGGTAATTAAAACATAAAATGAACATTTAATACACCACATCCTACTTACTGTTAAGCACAATAAAGATTCATTGCCTGATTACTGTTGAGCACAATAAAGATTCACATCCTACTTGTGGCACAAAGCCTATTTAAAAAATTTAATCGTCAAGATTCACATCCTACTTAAAACAACATAACAAACATAGTTACAACAAATACTACACTGTTCATCCCACATTAAAGGCATTAATTAGAATTGCTGGACTAAATTAACGGGCTACATCCTTCACACATTACCGGATTCACCACTATTGTCTCCAGCAGCATGTTGACTGTTTGACGGCTCCCCCTAAAAATCAAATAAACTTAGTAAGGTATTTAATATTTCACAATTTGAAGATGGAACTTTATTTGTTGGAATGCAAAACAGAACTGGGTACTTACACCAAATACCGGTGGCTTTGCTCCTGTTGCCTGGAAGAGTGCCTCGATACATGCATTATGTCTATCATTATGTTTTCGGACATCTGCCATTTTGGCTCTGTGTCGTTCCTCTTGTTTTTCTATCTCCTGAGCAAATGTGTGACGTTCAGCCGATATCTTCTCAGCAACTAACTTAGCAACCTCTGATTCTGTGGAGGTTTTTCTGGCATTCTCAGCAGAGGTGGCCGTGCTCCTCGTTGGATCCGTTCGGGATGCCTCCTTGGCCTCCAATTCTTTGTTGGCTTTGCATATCCTAGCCTTGTTGCCAAAGCCGAACATCCTTCCCCGCCGGTCCTCCCCTTCAGCAGCAAGCTCCCACAACGCCTCATTAGACATATCCTCCCCAGCATGCTGTTCCTTTAAAGCTTCGCCTGCATGGGTCATAAAAAACAGGTCAGACAAGGAGAAGGAAAGTTTACTGGTAAACAAACAAGGTTGTCATGTCAAGCAGTTAGTGCAGTTGTAAGGAGACCCCCCACCTTTTCACTTATTTTAAAAATGGAAGGGGCTGGCACTTAGATGATTTCTTACTTTAATTTCTTTGTTTTTCTAGGAATTTATGTTTCAAGTTAGTTTTTCTAGGACCTTTTCGTTTCAGATAGCAGTAGGTACTTTAATTTCCTCTATTTCTTTCAGTATGGTAATGTAATGCTTTCAGACTCTTTAATGTTTTTCTCTCAAAAAAGAATACTACTACTAGTGATTTGTATTCTAACCCATCATCTATCAAGGAAACAAAGAAGTTATCACTACTTCTAGTCAAAGTGAAAGTCTGGGAAGGAAATATGGCATCAGTATGTGGGGCCGCCACATGGTTTTTCTCGGATCCGTATCCTCCCAGGTACTTGACTCAAGCAAATTGAAACGGACGGCCCAGATTAATTTTACCTGGGCCAAACTCAATCCGGTGCCTATGGAGACTGTAGGGGGTCTGTTTTGAGATTTGTGCCATGTTAAAAGAACCGATCATAATTTGCTTGAGTCAGGTAACATGAGGTGATGTGAATTCATTTTTCTCTGGGAATGAATAGAAAGGAGAAGAAGAAAAGAGAGACAAAGGGTAAAAAGGGTAATTTAAATGAGTTCTATTAGAAAAATCAATAAATTGGGTAAATTTGGTCATTTAGTTTATTGGTGATAACCAATCTAAGAAACAGGCAGCAATGCTACTTATTTGGAAAAGAAAAATATAAGAATCAAGTTACATGGTGCAGTGAGACAAAAAAATTAAATCTTGAGCAGAATTACCAGAATACCATTATACTGATGAATCAAATTATATGGACCAGAATACCCTTATACTAATCCTGGGTCGGTGGGTTATATAGCAATACAATGGTTTTAAGTGATTATAAAACTGACTGGGGATATAAATAAATTGATTATGCGTTTCAATGGGGAAATAACTAAATTTGAAGTTTTGGTGGGTAAATATCTAATTGATGAAGTTATGATGGGCATATAACTAAATTTCTCTAAAATATATATGGTACATGTTCAAAGTCAATTTGCTGTGTTCACTGACCAAGTGAAATATATATGGTACTTGACCTAATTTCACTGACCAAGTATAACAAATTCAAAGTAGAAGAAAATTGTCAAAAGTTTCCATATTTTTATTGAAACTGACAACAAATCAGTCCTGATATAAGCCCACAAGCAACAATAACGACATGAAAAAAAATATATTAAATGATTATCTTACCACAACAGTGTTCGCCCTCTCGTTAACATACACCTTGCCATTCTCTGTATCGCGCATGTGAAGTCGATCGAATACTTCCTTCAGTCCAACAGAAGGTCCCCTTTCAGCTACCTGAAATTTAAACATAAAAATAATAAAAAGATGTAAGTAAATATCACTACTTATGAAAACAAACACGCACCAATCTCGGATTATTGTTTATTTAAAAAAATAATATAAGAGGCAGGTGTGGGGAATACCATGGCCTCCCTGTGCTTGTACGCGCTCCTCGAACCACCCACATGGTGGATAACCGCCTCGCCTTTTACTTTTTTGTTTGCCCGATTTGTGCACGACAGTTTGTACCACTTCGGGTTGTTCCAAATATCACATAGCCCCTTCCAGTGACTCCACTCCCTGCACCATGGTGGACAATACTCTTTCCACAACCCCATCACCGGTCCATACTTGTCCTTGCACACTCTCCTTGCCCTGTTAAGTATACGAGTGTATGCCTCTGAAGCAATGTTTTCAAAAACATCAAGACAGCGACCCTCATCTTCCCCAGCCCCCCACGAGTACCTTTGTATGAACCGTCACAGGATTTTTAGCCTTGCCCGCGACGGGAACATGTTGTACGTCCTGTAAGGTCCCGGCATTTCGGCCGTGGTCAGAAGTCTTATGGTACTTACCAGCTTTGTGCACTTGGTAGACGATGTAAACTCACCGTCACCCACGAAAAAGACTTCAGGTCTGTCCTCTGGCCTGGCCGGGGCACGGGGCTTGGCAAGACCCCTTCCACGGGGCTGTTCATCCTTCTTCTTCTTCCCTTGCCGTGTTCCGTCCCTTTTCTTGCCAAATGGCACCTTCGCCTCCCCTGGATCAAGTTCAATCCCAGAAAGCCCAAAAGCTTCGTCATAAAAACACAGGGGCCGACACATGCGGACCCTCCTACCACCGTCATCCTCCACAGTCGGATGCTGTTCTGGCTTTCTCGAACCATCCAGACCCTCTGCCCTCGGCGATATCTCCGGGGCAGCAGATGCTGGCGTCTTCCCCATGTCAGAGGCATCGACTTGTTCCCAATTTGACCACATCTCCTGAGGATTATCACACCGAGTCTGGTGATCACGCTGCTCAGTCTCTGGCCACTCTGTGCAAATCGGACTGCCAATCGGCGTCTCTGGCCAGGTCAGATCAGATGGCGAAGATGCCGCAGCCCCGGCCTCTACATGGTTCTCCCGCTGAGGGGAGAGTTGGGATACCGATCCCTCTGGCCTCGACGGTGATTTTGAGGGGCCTTCAGCTCCGGTTTGGCTAGTCTGGCCTTCCTTACACCTTTTCTTCGGTTTGAACGCTGGATTGGTGGGGTTGGGTCCATAGAATATTTTGACCGACGAGACCGACTCTGCCCTAGTATTGGAGGAGAGGGGAGCAGAGGCTGGAGTTGTAGGAGCTGGCTGAGGATCACGCTCGGTGGTTGGAGCCGATTCTTCGGGTGCAGTTTCTGTCAAGGAAGGGCCCATATTGCCACAAGGATTGATCCTCTTTGATTTTCTTCGCCCCTCCGGGCCACAGTTGCTGGGTTTTCCTCTTTTGCCCTTCCTCGGCTGATCTAGCACTGGATTCAGCGGCTCTATCGCTGCCTGATTCAGCGGCAGCAGCGGCTCTGTCGCTGCCTGAGTAGGTGGCAGCGGCAGCTCTGTCGCTGCCTGAGTAGGCAGCAGCGGGGCATCCTTCAGGACCTGAGTCGGAGATTGCAGAGTAGGCGGCCCTGCCTGAGCAGGCGACAGCGGCAGAACTGTTGCTGCATGAGTAGGCGGCAGCGGGGGTTTCGACCGAACCTTGGGTCGCCACTCAGAAGGGGAAGCAGCGGGATCAGGATGAGGTGGTGGACAAACTCCTTGAGTGAGCCTCGAGGATTTTCGGCGGTCTCCTGTTGGTGGTGGATGTGGGAGGGGACCGTGTGTCTTTCCCGTGTCACTGGGCTCAATATTTGTAGGAGCTGGTTGTGCCATAGTATTGGAGGAGAGGGGAGCAGAGGCTGGAGTTGTAGGAGCTGGCTGAGGATCACGCTCGGTGGTAGGAGCCGACTCTTCGGGTGCAGTTTCTGTCAAGGAAAGGCCCATATTGCCACCAAGATTGAGCCTATTCGATTTTCTTCGCCCCTCCGGGCCACAGTTGCTGGGTTTTCCTCTTTTGCCCTTCCTCGGCTGATCTGGCACCGGATCTGTCACCAGATTCAGCGGCTCTGTCGGCTCTGTCGCTGCCTGAGTAGGCGACAGCAGCGGCTCTGTCGCCACCTGATTCAGCGACAGCAGCGGCTCTGTCGCTGCCCCAGTAGGCGACAGCGGCGGCTCTGTCGCTGCCTGCGTAGGCGGCAGCAGCGGCTCAGTCGCCCCCTGAGTAGGATTGAGCCTAGGGGATTTTCGACGCTGGCCTTTGTCGGTGCCGTCCATGCCAACCTGACAGATAGTCCGGATAAGAAAACAAACACCATAAGATATTAGAAGGGGAACGTCATACCAACAATAATTTAACCAGTATTCTGCTATGCTGAACTGAAAAGTATTTTCAACCCAATAAGCTAGGATTAAGGTATAATTGCAATTTAGCCCAACAATTAAACGGGTTCGGGTTCAAAACACTTTCTAAATTACAAATGACAAATTGGTACATATTCTAAATTACAGATTCTTATTTGTATATATTGTCCAAATGAGGCTATAATGTACTCTATTCTTATTTGTATTTGTTTGATTCTTCTATGTCAGCTAGTTTAACAGTAGAGAGTAGATAGTAACAATTCTAGGAAAAAATAAAACAATTAAAGGAAAAAGTAAAAACAATTCTAAACTAGAAACCAGTATGTGAAATGGTACCAGTAAGTGAACCAGAGAGAAATAACAATTGCAATACTAAAACCATATTGCCACCATCAATAAGTGAAACATTGATTTAAGTTATATTTATGTTGTGTTTAGCATTTTTCTATGTTGAAATATATTAAGACAAAAATATCACTTACATAATCCACTAGTATAATTAAATACAAGCGTCTGAAATATTATACTAATTAATAGATAAGTAATATATAGCATATACATAACAATATAACATTCTAATTTAAAGCAAAACTATAGGGGCATAAAGAAAGAAGAAGAAGTCAGTGCCTCCTTGGACATATGTACGAATCCACTAATTTATATTATGTTTTGCCTAGTGTGTTTTTATGACCACTTATGTGGCAAATCATGAAAACATATGAAATTGACCCGCTACGCTGGGAGCGGCTAGGCACCACAGTTCAGAGAAAGGCATATGTAAAGAATAGGAAAATAGATGTTGGAGGAATAATATGGTGAAACAAGTCTACTCAAAAATCAAATGAATCATACATCCTAGTTCCCCAACAGCACGCGGCCTCCTCCAAAACACTTCGATGTTTCTTCCCATATTGTAAACCTAGACCTTCTAATAAAGTTTCTTATTTAATCGTCCCCACATAATTGACAGAGAGTTGAGTCCCAATTCAGGGTAGGCAAAATCTAAATTAAGGGAGACAAAACTCAAATCTAACCCAATTATATACAAGTATGGTAGTGTTTTCAAAATCCAGGGGTAGTCAACTGCCTACCCCTGCGTGGCTGTAGCTTCGCCTCAGGTTATAGGAACAGGTGCACTATAACATTAATTAGTGAACTGGGAAATTAGTGAACCTGTTCCTATAACATTTTATATTAGATTTTGCTTTATGGACTTAATTTTATAAACTCGCATGTGAAGGCTTCATTTTTGCTTTTCAACATGATATCAAAAAATAAATTAATTAAATGTATGATATAGCGGACGTTATATTTTTAGAGCAAGTATGATATGATATTAATATTGTCAACATTCAGACTTAAATAACAATACTGACAATTAATATCATATTTCAATTTTTAAGCTAATAACATAATGTTGGTATTGAAAGATGGTTATTAAACAAGAAAAACATAAAATGGTTATTGAACAATAAAAATAATCTACTTCCCATTATTTTATTTTACACGATTCAAAGATGGTTATTGAACAAGAAAATTTCAATATATGTACACGAGAACATTACAGTAGTACATGTTTATTGTTTAACTAAATAATCTGGTCATTTAATATATCTGACAATTACCAATAATATAACAAAAAAAAACATACAATTTCTCAAAAAGGGAAAACTATTTGTGGATTCATTCTCATTAAAAAAATGCTATTTCTAAATACAAGATCACTAATTACTCTATTTCTAAATAAAAGATCACTAATTCACAGTTCACTATTAAAAAACTATCATGTTATAGGAACAGGTTCACTAATTTCACATGTTTATATGTCCATCAAACAACACTAATTTCACAGTTCACTGTAACATTTTAAATTTTGTGCAATACCGAATATGTAAAAAGTTTTGTCTTTTTAACTGTGAAATTAGTCCAAAACCCTCTCTTTGTACATCTACACAGCTTTAGGGTTAGGCGAACCCATTGATTATGCGTTTTCGTACTCTCCCTAAACCCTAATTTCACTTTTCAATTAACAGAACAGATAACAAAAGGTAATAAAAATCAAGTAACCCTAGATCGATGGAAACTTACAAGTTTCGCCTTTTGGTGCGATCTCATTCCTCTTGTCAGCACGGTATTTATCCAACTCAAACGATCTCCGATCGGCGGAGCAGCCGCCGTCCTCGGTTGAGGTCTACGCGATCGGAGAAGGCAATGTGGGAGAGAGAACGGCCGGTCTCCTTGGTATTATCTTCGAGAGATCGGAGAAGGCAGGGTGGGAGAGAGAAGGGCTGGCGGACCGTCTTCGATAGTAGAGAGGGAAATGGTGCGAGAGAGGGAAATGGTGGGAGTAGAGAACGGGAGATAGAGAAAGGGAGTGGAGAGGTTTTGAAAAAACGCCTAAGTCCCAGGGTTTTGAAACCTCTCTGACTCGCATTTACTTGGATACACCTACTCGTTCTCGGTGGCGAAATCTGCGGTAACGTAACGTTTGTGTTAGAATCCAAGCCAGCTAATGTTGTTCAGCACGAATCTTGACGCATACAATTTCATCAGGTAACCCCAAAATGAATAGATATGTTATGTTACCGCAGAGAAATTGGCGCTCCACCCCTTTGACTACTAAATGGAGACATCAACTGTGAATCAGGGCTGTTGATTTTCTATCGGACGGCTCACGGTTACAAAAAAATCATATTTTGAGAGTGCATGTAAAGAAACCGATATGAATAATTTGTAAAAAAAACATTTTATATTTTTTGAAATATTCTGTACACAAATAATGCATACAATTGTTATTTTAATTTAATTCCATCATTATTTGCATTTTTAAACTTTTTAATTACATGCGGATCGTTCGTTTTCGCATGGAATCTCAACGGTCGATTTGCGATAAAATCTTTCCTATTTGGTTTTAAAATGATCAAGGTAAGTAATTTAATGTAACGGACAAAAAAAAATCAATTTAGGTTCCGAATAGCCTTTGATCTAACCATAAGTGCTTACAACCCTACGATGTTTCGGTATTCCATCGGTTGGATGGATAGGTAAATTAACATAAAATTTTAATCAACCTTTCCAATAATCAATTAATTTCGATAAACTTGTATTTCAACGGTTGCGATCGATCATCAGAGCATTTATATATACGATCATTCATTAACTCATACAACACTGGTTCATGCTATAGGCACATGTGTACTGGTTGTAAGTGTTTTAGAGAAGTTCATGCATTTCCATATATCAATATTACGTGCCAAAATCATTTACTCGTGCAATATACATACTCCAACATCAACTATTGAATAAAATCCGTTAATATAATTTTCAATTAATCCATGTCCAATATTATGCGAATTATTTGAGATTTAACTGCGATTTATGTAATTGCCAACTAAATTCCTAATTACACATAATCAATACAATTTGTTATTCCAAATTATAACTCGAGAAACTCCCAATGACTCTCCTCGTGAATATTTGCTCATATAAATTACATTTTTTTTTCCGACAACAAAGACATAAATCCAAACATGTCAATGTGTACATGCAATAAATATGCGGATGTACTTTCAAAACCTTAACAAGAAATGCAACATTAATTAGATTGCAAATTACATGTACAAATTAAATTTGTAAAGTATAAATTTGAACCTTATAAATTTGGGTAAATAATTTTTAAATTTTATAAATTAAACTGTGCAATAATAAATTAATTAACACCCTTAATTAATAACAGTTGTGTGTACGTAGTTGCAATGGCTGAGGGTTGTAAAAATACAATAATTTTGTTAACAGAGCACTATTGGCTTTGCTCAATGCACATCATATTGTCTTAGAGCATGCTCCAACACTACACGAAGTAAAGACAGCTTTGTAATTAGCTTCAAAAATTAGAATTCCCCCCCAAACAGCCCCTGTGAAATTTCAGTTCCCCCCGAAACTGAAAAATTCCCCCGAAGGCCCGAACCCTAACCAATTCGAATCCTCTAACTTACCTCATATTTTACGTTACCAACGTGGCGGTGCCTAGTCGGGAGTGGGCACGTGTCCGGATCTTACAATCTTCATGATCGTGCAGAACATATCTTATCGGCTGAGATTTCCCAAATAACGCCCCATCCATGTGAGATATCTCAGAGGATGTGAAGTAGATTGATGAAAACCCCTTTCCGCCGTTTCAATCGCACCCACCCTCATTTCTCCTTTACGCCAAAAAAATCTCTGAGAAAACCTAAGTCCTCGTCGCGCCTATGGATGGGGTTTCAGAGGGTTTCAGTCGCACCCTCATTTCTTTTTTACCCCAAACAAAGCTTCTGTGAGAACCTAAGTCCTCGTCGCGCCTCCATTGCCTAGGGGTTGAGAGGGTTTTAGCTCTTACGACCTTGCCAGACTTTTAGCTCGAATCATATCTAACGAAATTGCTACCATTTCAGCTATAATTGTAAGTAATTTGTTACTTTAACAAATCACTCTTTTAATTTATTCCGGCATTTCCTTAGATACTGTTTTTGAGTTCAGAACAAGATGAATTTGTCTCTATTGTTGACTAATGTAAGGCATTTATGTTACAAACTTCTCCTATTTTCTGTTAGCTTTAAAGTACTAGCTTTGAGTTCAGAACTGGATATTGTGTTAGAAATTGGCCACATAGTCACCTAAAATTTCCCTTTTCTTGTCAATGTTTGCATGTGCTAGAGTTTATTAAAGGTCTCCATAGCTAGGATGTAAGTGTTTTAGAGAAGACCATGCATTTACATATATCAATATGGGAGAATTGCTGGTGTGCCCATGAAATTATCATAAATTGTCAGTTTCCCCATCAAAACATTCAAATTGCTTATATCCCCATTCAAAATTTAGATTCTTTCTTGTTTCCCCAAGTATTGATTAAATCTTAAAATATAATCTGAATTTTATATGGATAAGTTGTAGAATCTCATGGACAACAAGCGTCTAGTCTTAGGGTTCTTCCAATTACCAACAAATTAAATGGACCTTATATTCTTGAATTGTCGACAGATTAGCTCACGCTGCTTTTAGCATGTCTTTTAATTTGTTATTGTTAGGAGATATATTGAGATCAGCCATATGAATTCTATAGGTACTAGCTACTAATTTATAGTAATTTTTCATTATCGTGTGCCTTATGTTTATTTTCATTTGTTTTGTTTGGTTCTCTACTATCAAGTTATGACTGGTGTTGTTTTTATAGTTTATTATGTCAATCCCAAAAATAACATGAATGCATGTCTGTTATTTGGCTAGAGGTAGACAAAGAACGATATGGCTCCCAAAAAATCGGCTCTGAAAAGATCTAGAGCAGCTACCTACAAAAAGAAAAAGCGCACGACAGATGAACGTATTGAATCCGGGGAGAGTTCAAGGGCTCTGACGGAAGGTGATTTACCACCACCAAAGAGAAGGGGAAGAGGCCCTGGAATAGTGCGAGACGCGACAGAAGATGTCGAAAAACGTCCGGAAATATGGGTGGTTGGGAAAAAGGAGTTCTCCTGCGATGATAAACCAAGGGATATCACTGCACTGATCACTAGGCTAGCTCTCAACTACATGCCTGGACCAATAAGAAGTTATCACAGCTGGGACATAACACAAAAGAACATTTTGGAGGAGGCTTTCTTGGTAACCAAACTACTATTTATTACTTTTTTAAAAAAGGTTATATTATTTTGTTGACTATATATGTGCTTTCATCTGTGCCTTTTAGATGATTTTTTAATGGTTTCCTTAATATCATGCTTTCAAGCTTGAAACAGTGCAATTCGTGTGCTCTAATTAAAAGTGTGAACTGTGATGATATTCTTATGGAGCATAATCAGGTCACAGCTCATGTGCTATAATCTGTGCCAGGTCATGGTTTCCTTTTCAAGCATGATCTTAAGGAAACCATAATCAGCACATCAGGTCACAGTTCATGGTTCATCAGAACTAGTCATGAGGTCACACTTTTGAAAGCAGGATATTAAGGAAACCATGAATTCTTCCCTGTTGTGCTGTGCGCTCTAATCAAAATTATACTGCATCCGACTCGATCTGACCATCTCACTAGTATGCATCAATAATTCACATATTCTCGTAATGCATATTTTTCACACAGTTGTGGATTATATATTATAAAATGAAATTGTTAAACAACACAATAAGTTACTATGCTTGAATTGTAAAATTGCCCAATTAAAGTTATTTTGGGTAAACTGTGGTCATCATGAGTTTATTGCTAGTATTATTTTTAATTAAAATCCATGCACAGCACACTCCATGCTTTACTTGCATTAGAAAGAGAGAGAGCTAGATGAGTGTGTATCCCCTAAGAATGGAAATAAATCTGCTGTTATTCCAAAAGAATCACAAGAACCTGTTATTCTGATCCCAACCATGACATGCTGCCTTTGTCTGATTTTTTTTAATTGTAACTTGAAAAAAAATGATGACATCAGAATCTTTGTATCCAGCTGCTCGAATTCATATCACCTAAGGTAGCCCACTGTTTGAGTTTGAATCTGGTCTGTTTGTTATATACTAGCCCGATTGGCATGGCTGGCCCTAAACCCTAATTCTTATGAATTTTTATTCCCCGAAACAATTTAACTTATTGACAAATTATGCATGTTGGATGATGCTCCTTATTTCCCAACTTGGACAGGAAAGATTCAGGTACAAGGAAGGGCAAGATGTCCGCATTTGTCGGCTCGTTATGGATGCCATTGCAGCCAAACGATACACTGAGGAGCTGAACAAAGCTAGAACTAAATGCATAAAGAAATTTGGAGACGATATAGAATCATGGAAGACCATGGTTCCTCACTGGTGTCTTCAACCCTCCAATTGGGCTGGTCTCTGTGACATCTTCAACACGGAGGATTGGAAAGACCTGAGCAAACAAAACAAAGAAAACCGCACAGCGTCTGGCTTTGCGGTTTCCCACTATGGTGGTTGTTCAAGCGCACACCAGCATCTTGAAAAACTGGTAAGCTGAAATGCACTAACAAATTAGAACCCTGAAAAATTTAGTCATTACTGTTGTCGTGAAAACTAATTGTTTACTGTTTTTCCATGTGGAGACAAAACTGAAAAAGGGATCTGCGCCAACTATGAGGGAGCTCTATGTCCATCTTCATAGTAGAAATGCAGACGGGAAATCACCGGTGTTGGCCAAGTACGAGGAATCCGTGGAGGGTGCATCTGAACATAATGAAAATTATGATGGCTCTGTATCGCTCCAACCAGCTTCCCAGGATGCTACCATACAACCTACATCGTTCGACATCAGCGCCTTAAAATTTACCACTGAAAAAGCACACAAATTATTTGTAAGTTATAATTTGTATCACCCCTAAACATAGGTAAATTGCTATGTTAATTTGAAGGAGTTCATAAATTGGGGCATGAAAAAAAAAATTACTTTAGATGTGTCATGCCAGTGGGGCTCAGTTTAGTTTTTGGGGAGTGTTATTTTCAGTCCAAGTATGTCTAAATGGGTTTTGCTGTTTGGGTTGATGGGTCCTTTAAGGATCCGCATGATGGGGTAAATGGTACGTATTGTTAAAGGATGGAATTCTGATACAATATGTTGCTGGTTTAATTATGCTTTTACATGTTTTCAAATGGAAATGTTTTAAGGATCCCCTTAGTTTTGTAGGTGCTAGGTTTGTGCATGGAATTGTTGCAGGTATCCCCATTTCCAACTATACTTCAAATTCTATTTACAATAACGATTAATACCAAAATATGATCAAAATTAGAGAGGAATAATATATGCTTTAACTGAAATTACTTTTCCTTACTATTACAATTACTTTATACATTTGAATCTTGTATTTTGATGAATTTCTCATGATAAATGGACTCTTTTTAACAATTTTTACATGCTGTTACATAAATCTACCTCCCCAAGTACCTTGATATTTTGCATTGCAGACCTTGATATTTACCATAACTCATTCAAAGTAGTATAGAAAGCTGTAAATTAACATAAAATACCCTTACAATAATGCTATGCACTGTTTTCAGCACTAACAAGTGAGTAACACCAAACTGTACATAACCTATTTGGAAAAAAACGCAATATTACAATTTTCAAACCAAAATTTAGCAATAATATATATTTGTCGTCTGTTGCATATGATAGACAGATGTTACAGACAAGACGGCTAACGAGGACAGTGCTGATGTGGATGAGGGCGACCTGTTTATGTCAGCGGTTGGTGGTCGCAACCATGGCCGGATAAGAGGATTTGGATGCGTCCTAGACCTGAAGTTGCCAGTCACAACTGTACGAGGCCGGCCCACCCCTCCACCATCCGACATTTCTGGGGTCACAAATCTTGGGAGCAAAAGGGTCTTCACGGATGATGTCCTGGTCGAAATGTTAAACGAACGTGATATGCGACTGGCCGAGGAAAGGCAAGAGAGGAAAAGGGATGAAGCAAGATACAACATGCTCTTCAACAAATTATTCAGCCTTGTTGGTCACCAAAACCCTACTGGACAGGTTAGTAAGACTAAATAAGAGTCCTCAATTTTATAACTCCACTCACTACCGTTATTACAACTTCTATTTCTTTGGTCTTTTTTCAACGTGTCAGTTTGCCCTTCGGATGTTATAGTTTCATTAATATCCTAAGAATGCAAAAGGAATATCACTTGATAACTTGCTTTTATTTCCTTTTAACTATTTTTCAAACAAATATTTCTCAGCTGAACACTTTAATGTAACGAGCTTAAGAGGGGATTGTGTAAGAATTGATTCGGTTGGCATGCAAAATCATTGTAATCCCTGGTGTATACCATGCTTGTATTGAAAACTTTTCAAGCTTAAGATTTTATAATTTTGGTTACCAGAAAAGACTGAGAGCAGCCCTGATAGAAACTTGGTTTTTTTGCATACCTGACCTTGCATAAAAGGACTATGTAAACTTGGTTTTCTCGTGTTCAACATTAAAAAAAAAATCAAACAAGCATAATTAAAAACTGTGGCACATAACAGCCACTGTGCCTTTGTTGCGATTGGTTTTTTGCCTACTCAGAAGTCCAATGGAAGTATTAAAGGCTTATGGATTGGGATAAACTTATATACCAACTGGTACATGCTGAGATTTCTGTGCTGACTCATTTTGGTAACAGTAAGGAAAAAAGGTTACCTATACCTTGCCCTCTGGCCATTTTGCTTGCTTAGCAATGTATTATTTTGTTTACGATGATAAATTAAAACCTTTCGTTGATCTGGTAATTGATCCACTAAATTTGAATACATCAGATTGGCACAGCCTCTGGCCATTTTGCTTGCTTAGCAATGTATTATTTTTTTCTTTTGGTTTACTTGCAAATGCATGCTTGAAATGCATACTGGTAGGTCAATGAATACTTGCAAATGCATGCTTGAAATGCATACTGGTATTTCAATTAATACTTGATCCAAAATTATGGTTCCTCCCTTTGGTTGGACCACATCTGACAACTAATTAAATGCTGATGCAAAGAGTTAATACTAAGCAACTGATAGGTTTAATTGAAAAGGACCATGCAAACATGAGATCATCTATTAATCCTACTTGATCCAAAATTATGGTTCCTCCCTTTGCTGTGCTTGCTACATTATGTTTTTTTCAGTATAAAACCCTAATACTACATTATTTTGGGCACACATTGCTGTGCTTGCTGTGCTTGGAAATTTACCTCACATTTTTCCCTTATGCTGTGCTGTGTGGAGACTTGATTTAATTGGTAATTTTACTAATGTTCTTGCTACCTGACAAAATCTTCTTTTTTCATTGCTGTTCTTGCTACCTGATTTAATTGGGGCAATTGATGTAACAAGAGCTCCATAAGAGAAAATAGAACAAATGGCAAAATCTTCTTTTTTCTTTGCTATTGGGTATAAAATCTGCATAGCATAACTTGCTATTGCCTTTATTTTCATTGGTATTTGAATGAGTGAGATTCAAATACGAAAGGAACTTGTGGACTGTACACCGCTGTAGTAACAGGTCCAACACGGGTATAGAGCTCATAGGGGTTTCACTCTAACTTTGACCAAAATTGGGGGCAAAGATAATCAACTTGGAAAAAGTTGCTGAAATGGGCTTGCCTTTCATGATAGCAAATTGCAGTTATTTTTTTTCCTAATGGTTGTCTGTCTATTAAAAACCAAATGTGTTATCCACAAGACTTCTAGTCAACCGCCCCAAACATCTCTGACCAATTGACCATATAATGTGCATAAAATGCAAAATGCATATCATAATTTGGTAAAAAGGAAGGGATATTTGTGGATCAGTGTATATAAGAAGTTGATGATTTGGTAAAAAGGAAGGGATAATTGGGGGCAAAATGACCATGATGCTTACTGTTGCACTTTGATAGTTCTCTCTTATTAGATTTGTACGATGTAAATTAAAAATTGTGCAATTTTAACACTGATCTGATACCATTCTACATCCTAGTCCTAACCTATCTTCTTGCACATTTTTAACATAGGCACAAGTTTATAGCTCTCAGGCCCTGTATGAGGGGGTGATGGGGAATATGCAAACTCTGCAGGTGACATATTTCAATTTAAAAACTTAATCATTCTAATGTTACTCTCTGATCAAATGTTGTGCTCTCCAAATGCTAACATTGCGCTTGCATATTTAATGACTAGGGTCAGGATCCCACCTCTCTACCTCAATCTCAGGACGGAGCCCCTCTGATGGAGATGGCCCACTCTCAGGTACTGAGATTATTGTGCAAACTATCTGTTTTGCTGTATTTTTTATTGATTTGGGTGAATACACTAAACATGTGTGCAAAATCAATTTCATGTGAGGTTTGTTTCAATGCTTATAATGTAAGAACACTACTAACTTGGTGCCCTTGGAAATGTGGTATACATAGGGTCTACCATCTTTGCTGCCAACATCAAATCAGGCGGGGGGATTCCAAGCACTACTAAAAGCAAATTCTGGACAAGAGGTGGCCAACCTTTTAGGGGCCGAAGCGTCAATGAGTGAATGGTTCGGGCAAGGCAACTCGAACAACAACCCGCATTAATAGTCTGGGGTATTGCCAACCTTTTACATACAACTATAGATTTTGGATTTCCACAAGAACAGCATAGGGGATGTAGCTATTGCTGTAAATTTTTGTTGATGGGTCTAATATTTTGGGGTATAGGTACATGTTTATATATCTATGGCTGTAATGTTATAATACAGTTGGTCTTTTGGTACAATGCATGCTTGGTACATGCTTGATTTTAATACTGTCATTGTTAATTTGAAGGTGTTATGTTATGTTATGTTAATGTATTATGTTAATGTATTATGTTATGTTATGTTTATTTGAAAGTTCTATTCTATGTTCTGGCTATTTCTTTCAATGGGAAATGTATCAGATTACTGGGATGGTACCAGGTTGGTACCGGGTAGGAAATGGGATAATTTTGGAAAAAGGGCTGCTGATATGTTGGCATTAATTAATTGCATCGGAATATCAAGTGAAATATGATCAAAATAAGCATGCAAATAATCGGGTGGGACCCACAATACCTACCCTTGCAAAAAAACATATGGGGCCCACTATCCCTACCCTTGCAAAATATCAGGTAGGACCCACGCTGGTTTGCCTTGCAATTAGTAAGGTGGGGTCCACTAACGCTAACCTTGCTAATAACACGCTGGGGCCCATGCGGGCTAACCTTGCAAATACTTAGGTGGGGTCCACTAACGCTAGCCTTGCTAATAACCCGATGGGACCCACTTGGGCTAGCCTTGCTAATAACCCGATAGGACCCACGCCAGATAGCTTGCTAATAATCAGTTGGGACATGCTTGCCAATAATAAGTGGGGCCCACAAATGATATCCTTGCTAATACTCAGTGGGGCCTACGCTACATATCCTTGCTAATATTCGGTGGGGCCTACGCTGCATAACCTTGCTAATACTCAGTTTGGGCGCCAAAAACCAAGGTATTTGCAAGCGTGCTATTTGCAACCACTACCCTTGCGGATAGTCGAGGGCAGCGTATTAGCAAGCGTAGCCCTTGCAATAAGTCTGAAACTGAGTATTTGCATTGGGGCTTACTACAACGGTAGTATTTGCAAGCGTAGCCGTTGCTAATGGGGTTTTTCAGGCTTGTAGCAAGCGTAGCGCTTGTTAATGGGGTGTTTCCTGCCGTTGCTATTACCGGAGATTCTAGTAGTGGTTGTACTATGTAATGATTCTCGATCAGCATCAATCAACAGCCTACAAGGCTCCTTTCACACACAAAAAAAAAAAAATTCATATGCTTCTCAATTTAAAAATTCTAATTAATAGGCAACAACATAATCTGTTTTTAAAAAAAAATTCAAAATATCCTAATTGCAAATTTTTCTTATTTCAAACATAAAAAATTATTATGTTTGAAGTTTAGTACTAATTAATATGAAAATTTTCAAAATTACATTTTCCATAGTAACATGGAATTATTAGTTCTATGGTTTAATGTACTTGTATTAATATAAAACTTTTCGAAATTAGAATTTACAATTTTTAAAATTTCAAATTTTGAATTAGAAAAAGTGCTCATGTGCCGGTCTTTTGATCCCCACCAGAAACCACGCCGAGCTGTTTTCATATTTTCAAAATCCAAAATTTTAAATATCAGCATGAAACACTCAGTCTCGAAAATTCAAACAGAATAATATCATGTTTTTCAAAAATTTAAAATACTTTATTGATAAATTAAGTTAACATTTTTCAGATATGTTTAAATTTGAAATTTCTAATTGTATGAAAGGCTAACAATGTTGTCTCGAGTTGCTGAATTTCTCGTATGGCATCCCTATCATTTGGTCCCCTTGATTAAGCGAAAATTAAAGCAAAAGTAAATCATGTCCTAATAACTATTGGGAATAGTAACACATGATAGATCTCATCTCATTGACTAATGAGAACAGAGAACTAGTCCGCGCATGTGGTACCCAGAAACCTGTTCAGATATAAACCTCTAAATCTTAATTTGAAGTATACCTCTGGACTGTTTTTTTATATCTAAATTTTCAAGTAATAAATAAATAGCAAGTGTTTATTCTTGAATTAAAACAATATATGTACGTACAAATGTATAATGCAATAATCAAATGTATATTATATATACAACAGTCAACTGTGAATTTAATTCGTTCATAAACTTAGAATTACTTTTAATTCTGATTAATTAAGAATATATGTGAATGCAAAATTTGAAAGGAATTGTAGGAAACTATATATATATTTTACAAGTTTGACAACTCTATGACTATCCGGTTTCACAATTTATACCGAATTAATGTATTCAAATAACTTAAAACATCAAAAAAATATTCAAATTGTCTAAATGCAGATAGTGAACGTATATACGTGTTCAAGTTGAGGGAGGATTTTATATTAGTGGGTCAAATGCATATATGTTGAAGAATAGAATTAATTAGAGGGGTAATATTGTAAAATAGGGAAAGGGTAAAATTGTAATTTAGGACAAATAAAAATTTACCGTTAGAGCTACTCTAAGTCTCAACGGTAAAATAGAGACTATAAATACTCTCTTGTATAAATTGTAGAAAATATAACAAATCAATATCAATATCCAATATCAGATTCTTATAAATGTTACAATATAATTAGAAAGATATTGAAGAAATTCCATATATAATAATTTTCTGTTGTGATTCTGTAGTTCTTTTTCGCAAGAACTTTTATGTAAAATCTTGTATTTCTCTTTTATTATTATTTTTATGTGTGCTTTATTACTTGTTGTGATTACTTCTGCTTTTTTTATTAATACCCAAAAAAACAAAATATCAAATTTACCCTCAATCTCAATTTTTTATTAAAAATACCTTGACCGCCCCACTGTGGGGCGGTCCACTATCCATACCAGACCACCCCCCAGTGGGGCAGTCCGCTTATTTTTCTTTTTTTTAGAAGGGGACCTGACCCGAGTCTTCTATTAAATAGTAGAATAACAATAATATTATGTATTTATTTGTTTCAATGTTTTATAATATGGTATATATTTATTAGTTTTAATGTTTTATAATGTGGTATATATTTATTTGTTTTAATGTTTTATATGTTATATATTTATTTGTTGACGATTATATTTTTATAATTGCCGATTATATATTTAATGTTTTATAATATGTTATAATTTTGGTTAATGTTATAAATTGGTTTTTTCGACTAAATAAACAGCAAAACTCGGTAATCTAAATGGTAAGTCTACAACATAAAACATAATAGTCAAAACATGAAATATAATAATCCAAACATAAAATACTAGAAATCCATCAAACTAAAAAAATGTAAAAACCCTAACGACGAGGACGAGGGCGATGACCGGAGAGATCCAACCTATGAGGTGGATGGCGGTCCCTATGCGGCAACACACGCCTCAAGTGAACCTCCTCCTCCTCCACGTCATCGTGGACATCCTCCTGCGCCCATGGGTCCTCTCCCGCCCATGGATGCTCATCCTGGATCTCCGGCTGTGTACGCAACTCCCATGGATCGGCCTCCCAAGTAGAAGGATATGTGACCGGAGGCGGTGTGCGCACAGGGACCGCCATATATCCACCTCCTAGGTTGGATCTCTCCGGTCGTCGCCCTCATCCTTGTCGTTAGGGTTTTTATGTTTTTTTACTTTGATGGATTTCTAGTATTTTATTTTTGAATTATTATATTTCATGTTTGGACTATTATGTTTCATGTTGTAGACTTACCATTTAGATTACTGAGTTTTGTTGTTTATCTAGTCGAAAAAACCAATTTATAACATTAACCAAAATTATAACATATTATAAAACATATTATAAAAACATTAAATATATAATCGGCAATTATAAAAATATAATCGTCAACAAATAAATATATAACATATAAAACATTAAAACAAATAAATATATACCACATTATAAAACATTAAAACAAATAAATATATACCATATTATAAAACATTAAAACAAATAAAATATATAATATTATTGTTATTCTACTATTTAATAGCAGACTCGGGTCGGGTTCCCTTTTAAAAAGAAAAAGAAAAATAAGCGGACCGCCCCACTGGGGGCGGTCTGGTATAGATAGTGGACCGCCCCACAGTGGGGCGCAGAGTATTTTTAATAAAAATTTGAGAATGAGGATAGATTTGATATATTTTTTTTTTTTTTGGTATTAATAAAAAAAGCGGTGATTACTTCTTATGTACATTTCATATTTCTTTAGTAAAGTTTGCATTGGTATATATCCACCACGCATTCGACAAATTAAAATTACTCTTTGACTGTTCTGCCTTCCGCGTTTATCCCCTGCAACATATAGCTATAATTATTTTTTTTGCCGGATACTAGCTAATTAATAATTACTATAATACGCGTATTAATGAAATACTAGAAGACCTCTCTATAAATTGATCACCGATATCTCATCTTATGAACCGACTATTAGTGCCACTTACATTTCTCATATAATAATGGAGCTCACTAGTATTCTAAACCAAAGCCTAACTTATATCAGTAGTTTTGTTCTAAGGTGCGCCGTCGACCTAGACATCGCTGGCCGCATACAAGCATATGGCCATCCCATGCCATTAAACGAACTAGCTCGTTCCATTCCGATCTCACCCAAGAAGGACATGATGCTTGGCCGCCTCATGGCACTTCTTGTTCATAAAGAAGTCTTCGCACAAGATGAAGCTGGTTATGTGCTCACGCCCTTCTCCAAGCTCATTCTAACTGAGAACTCCAATATGGGTGCCTTTGTGCGTTTTAGTACAGCGCTAGCAGTCACTAAACATTTGTGTGTTATGAGTGAATGGTTCAAGAACGGTGATGATGGAAGCAGCGTCTACATCATGGATAATGATGGGAAGAAGTTTTTTGACATTGCAAGGGAAAAGCCTGAGATTGGTAACTAAAAATTAGAAAGAACACCCTATCACTCTCCCTCTTTTCTTTTCAAAAAATCATCAAAAGACTTCATAATTTAGTATCGTGTTGTATTTCTCTACTTGTGATTTTTAATTCATCAAGTAATTTTGATAAGATGAAGAATACAATATCGATCATAGTAATTACATGTATTTGTGTACAATTAACAATGATGAAACATCTATATTGAAAACAATGGAGCATAAATTTGTCAATGGATTTAGTGTTTAACATATTTACATCACGATTTTGAATTTTTCAAACCAGGTAACTTGTTCAACGAGGCAATGGCCAGCCACAGTAAGCAGAAGATCGGAGACTTAGTTACAAGCTATCCACATATATTTGATGGCTTAAATAGTCTGGTGGATGTAGGCGGCGGCACTGGAACTGCAGCAAAAATCATAGCAGATGCCTTTCCATCGTTGAGATGCACAGTGCTTGACCTTCCTCATGTCATTGAGAAAGCTTTGGAATCCAACTCGATCAATGTGGTTGCAGGAGATATGTTTGAAAAGATACCTTCAGCCGATGCAATTCTTCTTAATGTAATAACTTCTCTCTCTGAAAACTTCCCTTCGAGTGTTTCTTTTACTGACCTGATATATTTATTTCCTGTAATTACTAATTAGTGTGGAAAGGTTTAATTTGTACAACAACTAAATTCAATTTATTTGCATCATGTATGTCAGAATGTTCTTCACGATTGGCATGGCGAGGATTGTGTTCGAATTCTGAAAAGATGCAAAGACGCAATTGAACCCAGGAAAGATGGTAGCAAGGTTATCGTCGTGGATATTATTCAAGACTTCGAAAATAATAACCCAAAAGCAACTGAGACAGGTTTTTTATTTGATATTCTTATGATGACCAGTCATGGAACGAAGGAACGTACCAAGCAGGAATGGCATGATCTTATTATAGGTGCCGGTTATTCCGGTTACACAATTTATCCTATTCGGTTAGGTATTGACTGTGTTATGGAGCTGTATCCATGAATATTATTCGAAATGTTTGGCTGTTTGGAATTTGGATATCGTACAGGATGCATTTACTTTTTAAATATTGAATAAGTGCAGTTATTGGAAACGTTTGGCTGCATTTACAATCGGTTAGGTGTTGACTGCATTGCTCCATATGCAGTTGGGTGAAAAGAATACTGTTTTTTTTTGTTTTTTTTGTATGCTGGTTTGAAAATAATATTGGACTTGCTCTCCTAGAAGCAACTCAGAGAACGAAATGAGTTTCTAATTTACATAACATTTACTATTACTAACTTTCATATTATTAGTGTCGATTAACTCCAGAACTTTTCATTTTGAAGAATCTGATGTAAGAATTGCACTCACATGCAGAAAAGTTAAGTTTTCAGCATGAAAGAATGAGGACTTCATAGATAAATATTTGTTGCTTTACATTTTACCCCATAATAATTAACAAATAATTCATGGACTTTTCTGGCAATCTAAAATAAAAATTTGTAGAGGATTTTTTGTCAGAATGGTCAGGAGTTAGGACAGGCTATAGGTATAAAAGAAATTTGGTTGAATGAAGCACTGAACATAATAGTACTGCCAGCAGGCATTGCAACACATGAATAAATGAAACCAAACTTGATATCTAAAAGAAATTGAAAGCGTCACGCATTCTGTCAACAAATCTACCCTTTATTTGAATATTAGAACAGATCTACATAGTTATACACTTACACTGCAGATAGGTGTATATATATTTTGCTTATATCTTTGGCAACAATTAAGCCAACAACTTCCATCATTATGCGAGTACCATAAACAGAATCAAATAACATGTACTGGGAATGATTCGGGCACAACAGGTCTTGTGAGTTGGATATAGTAGCCCAGTTCTATCCACTCTGAACCACAATATCCTTTTGTCGATCGTCTCAGTAAATCCTAATCTCCTAGGTGGAACAACTGAGGAGGAAGACATACTGTCATTACTGTCAAGGAAGGGCTCACAGGGATATGTTATTAGAGCTGCTGCTGACCCGGGCAATGGAGATATTGACTCTCAATCCCTTCTTACAGTGTCAGACGGGCAACCACTTACCTGCCCTTGCTGTGTTCCTTTAAATTGATCAAACTGTTAATTGGATGAAATTAATCAAACTAGAGGTTTCTTACTTTCTTTTCAAATGTTAGGGAGAACGGAAGGTACTAATTTGGTACCGTTAAATTGGTTTATAGGGTGTATATATATAAATTGCATGGTCCAGATGGAGAATTTTACGGTTAGATATTTTAACCTTGGTTTCTATTCTTTAATGAAATTATTAGGTGAAATTAATAACTATAACAAAATTAGGTTCGAACTTAAACAAAAACAATATATAACAAATTTAGAAGCCAAAGCAAATTTAGAATACAGAAGAAAGCCAAAGCAAATATAGAACGAACTTATCAAGAATTAATACTATAGTTTTTTTTGCTTAAGATTTAGTTGTGTAAGATCAGAGTAACACATCAAAGCCTAATTCTTTTTTGGGGGAATTTCACGTATACCCCTCAAAAACTTCAAAATTACGTATTTCTCCCTCTAAATTTTAAAATTACGTATTTCCCCCTCTAAACTGCAAAAACTCACATATTTACCCATTTTATTGTCTTTTATATTAAAACACATTCTAAATTTATAAAATACCCATTTTACCCTTTATTAAAAGTATAAAACGCCCCATCGAACTCAAATTTGAATTTGAAGGGTTCCTCTACCGTTCGATCCGCACGCATCGCAATAAAATATGTGCGTTTTCGCTTCAATATTCGTGCTGATCTAGCGATCGTAAAGCAATTTTGATCCGTGTGCATTGCATTAAGATCTGTGCACGTTGCTTTAATATCATTGCGTGTTCGCTTTAAGATTTGTGCTGACCTACCACGCACAGATCGTAAAGCAATTTGGACGATAGAGGAACCTTTCAAATTCAAATTGGAGTCAGATGGACGTTTTATGCTCTTTAATAAAAAAGGGTAAAATGGGTATTTTATGAATTTAGAATGTGTTTGAATGTAAAAAACAATAAAATGGTTAAATATGTGAGTTTTTGAAGTTTGGAAGGGGGAATACGTAATTTCAACATTTAGAGGGAGAAATACGTAATTTTGAAGTTTTTTAGGGGTATACGTGAAATTACCCCCCCCCCTTTTTTTTTATAGACTGGCAGAAGCTGCCAAGGAAAAAGCCTAAATTTTTTAAAAGACATCATATCATGGTATTTCCATAAGATATATACCTATGTTAAGTCGTAAATATATTGGGCTTGGGTTAACTTGGAAGCAGCCCATGAAGGCCCGATCCGAATCATATTTTGCACGTGGAACCTCTATCGATCAAGCAAATCATGTAAATTGAAATCTGTGAAGCCCTTCATCCCCCTTCCCTGCTGCCAGGGTTTAGGTGTAAATCAGTTTTCTGAACTCAGGATGGGACGAAGAAACCCGTCTCTGTTTGAATTTAAGTTGAAGGCCCGTGAAGGCCTGATCAGTTTCATATGTGCACAACGGAACCTCTATCAATCAAGCAGATCATGTAAATTGAAAACCGTAATCCCTTCCCTGCTGCCAGGGTTTAGGTGTGATTCAGCTTTCTGAACTTGGGACCAAGAAACCCACCTCGATCTGAATCCTACGGCCATGAATAATCAAATTAAAATGCCTAAAGCTAGTTCTGATAGAGGTCGTTGTGACGACCCTCAGCTCAATCAAACACAATCAACGCGAATTGAACAAAGAAACTCTCGAATTTTATTAAACCAGTAAATTGGATACAAAAGAACGATGCAAGAAAACTAAGAAATTGAAGTTCTCAGATAGCAATTTTCATAATCCAAATTCCTAGATTAGTTCTCTATATAAAGACGTCACTCCTTGAATTGAAATAAATCAGATCCGTTGTTTAGATCTCTTAGATGGATCTCTGCTGGACACCTAAGCTGTTGCGTGGCTTATGTTTCAAAGAGTTGGTTAGATGCTCGTCCAGTCTCCAGTTGGAACTTCTCCATTTCTGATTGTGTGGGGTCTGTCTCACAGCAACTTAATTGTATAACAGATTCTTCAACAGTCATTTCGCTGCCTTCTTTGACTGAGTCAAAATAATTGAATTGGATTATTCCCAATTCAGCTTCTGATCGTGACATTCCCCTCTCCTTTAAAGTGTTCTCGATCTCGAGGACAAAATTGGGAAATTTGTGTGCAATTGAGTGGTAGCTCTCCCACGTTGCGTCCTCAATTGCTTGATTCGACCAGTGAATCAACACTTGTGACTCCGCCCGATTGCATTTCTTGATCATTCTCCTAGCAAGGATGGCAACTGGGATTGACTGTAGATTACCAGTGGGACCTATGACAGGCAAGGTAGGGGTAATCGCCTGGGTATTTCCGATACATCTCTTTAGTTGGGATACGTGAAAGACTGGGTGGATAGCTGATCCAACTGGTAAGTTAAGGCGGTACGCATTGACGCCTATCTTCTGTATTATCTCATAAGGTCCATAAAATCTTGGACTAAGCTTCTGATTCCGTAGCCTTGCCACAGTAATTTGGCGATAAGGTTGTAATTTCAGATAAACCCAATCACCAGTGTTGAATTGTCGCTCACTTGGGTTTGCATCAGCATGTTGCTTCATTTGGTTTGAGCTATAGCTAAATTCGATTTCAATTGTTGCAAGGTGGCTTGTCTGTCTCGTAATATTACATCTACTGAGTCAACTTGGCTTCTCGGAGTGCTGCCGAGGGACAATTGGGGTGGAGAGTAGCCGAATAACGCCTCAAAAGGAGTCATCTTTATTGCACTATGGTACGATGTGTTATACCACCATTCCGCCAATGTCAGGTACTTTGCCCACTGCTTTTGCTTGTTAAATGTCATACAGCGAAGGTAATTTTCCAAATATTGGTTCACTCGCTTCGTTTGGCCATCAGTTTGCGGATGATACGTTGTGCTGAGGTTAAGCTTCACTCCCATACGCATCATCAGTTCTCTCCAGAATCTGCTTGTGAAGATTGGATCTCTGTCAGAAATGATATACTGGGGCATTCCGTGGTGTTTGTAGACATAATCGAAGTAAGCTTGAGCAACATGTGAGGCCTTGTAAGGATGAGATAAGGCGATGAAGTGGGCATACTTGGTAAGGCGATCCACCACTACCATAATTACGTCTTTACCATCTGATTTCGGTAAGCCCGTTATAAAATCTAAACCGATACTGATCCAGGCATCTTTAGGAATCGGAAGTGGTTGCAAAAGGCCCGGTGATTGGACATGTTCAGGTTTAGCCATTTGGCAAACATCACATCTCTTAATGAATTGATGCACATCCTTCTTCATGTTTGGCCAATAAAATGACTTTTTAACTCTCTGGTATGTGGCTGTAATTCCAGAGTGCCCCCTTAAGTTAGATGCATGAAACTCCCTTAGAATGGTTTGTCTCCAGTCACCCGTGTTACCCACACATATTCTGTTCTTGTATCTGATCAACTGTTGGTACTGACTGTATGGTCGATCTGAGTTGTTTTCTTGCTGTGAGCTCATCTTCTCTTTTATTTCCTCAATCCAAGTGTCCCTTGCATAATTGGCATGGATATCTTCTACCCATTGGGGTCTGATTTCACTCAAAAAATTTATTCCTGCACACACAATACAATACCCAATTTGCCCCTTCTGCCTAGACAGTGCATCAGCCACTATATTCTCATTACCCTTTTTGTATTCAATTGTGTAATCCAAGCCCAATAATTTACTCAACCCTTTATGTTGACTAGCTGTGTTAATCTTTTGTTCCAACATATATTTTAAACTGATGTGGTCAGTCTTTATTACAAATCTACTTCCCATTAAATAATGCCTCCATTTGGTGATGGCTGTTAGTAAAGCTAAGAATTCCATCTCATAAGTAGATAGTAATTGATTCTTGGCTCCTAATTTTTTACTAAGAAAAGCAAGTGGTCTTTATTTTGAATTAATACAGCACCTATTCCATGGTTACTAGCATCAGTTTCAACAATAAATGGTTGGGTAAAGTCTGGTAAAGCAAGAATGGGGCTTGAGTTATTGCAATTTTGAGTGTGTCAAAAGCAGCTTGAGCTTCACTATTCCATGTAAATGCATCTTTTTTTAATAGTTCAGTCAATGGTCTAGAAATCAATCCATATCCTTTGATAAATTTCCTATAATACCCTGTGAGTCCTAAAAACCCTCTTAGTGCCTTTACTGTTTTTGGTGTGGGCCAATCTTTCATGGCTTCTATTTTCTTGGGGTCAGTAGCTACTCCCTCTTTGGATATAATGTGACCTAGATATTCCAATTGTTCTACAGCTATGTCACATTTACTTCTCTTCAAAAACAATTGATTTTGCCTTATCAGTTCAAAAGCTATTCTTACATGCTCAACATGTGTAACCAAATCAGGACTGTAGATCAAGATGTCATCAAAGAAAACCAATATAAATTTCCTTAAGTAGGGTTTAAAAATTGAATTCATTAGAGCTTGGAATGATGCAGGGGCATTAGTAAGGCCAAAGGGCATCATTCTAAACTCATAAAGCCCCTCATGTGTGTGAAATGCTGTCTTATAGATGTCATCTTCATGCATTCTAATTTGATGATAACCTGATCTTATGTCTAGTTTGGTAAATACCTTTGCATGCTTTAGTTCATCAAGCAGGTCATCAATAATTGGTATTGGATATTTATTTTTTATGGTATTCTCATTCAACTTTCCATAGTCCACACACATCCTCCATGTGTTGTCTTTTTTCTTGACTAAAAGAATTGGAGATGAGTAAGGACTGCTGGAAGGTTGTATAAAAGAATTCTTAAGCAACTCATCTATGATCTTGTCAATTTCTAGCTTTTGGTAATGAGAGAACCTGTAAGGTCTCAAGTTGATTGGTTTTGAGTCTGGTTTTAGAGGAATTTTATGGTCTATGTCCCTTTTTGGAGGTAATACAGAGGGCTCAACAAATAAGTCAGAGAATTCATCCAAAATTTGTAAAAAATGGTGATGTACCTATTCCTCTACCTTGTCATCAACTTTGAGACACTGTGCCAATAAGACTTGACCTGCTTCATAGTTTCGTTTCATCATACTTGAAGTCTGTTCAGTAACAGTGAGCAGTTTCAGTTTTGCCTCCACATCTTCATCTTCCAGCTTGATAAATTTGCCATCCCTCTTCAGCTTCATACTTCCTTTGTTCCAGTCAACTAATGTGAGTCCCAATTTGGTTAGCCAGTCCATGCCTAGTAACAAATCATGACCTTGCACGTCCAGAATCCTTAAATCTGCATTAAATTCATTGTCTTGCAAATAGAATTTAAGGTTTTTGCACATCATATCAGTTCTCATCTTACTTCTATTGGCTACACTCACTGTCAACGGCTTTGTCTTATCTACTACCAAACCTAAATTGTGGACGATATCGGGGTGGATAAAAGAATGCGTACTTCCATTATCCATGAAAGCACATACAGGAATTGATCCTATTTTTCCTCTAAATCTCATGGAGGTGTTGTACTGCCCATTACAAATACTAATAAAAGCAATTTCCCCTTCTTCAAATTCAATGTAATCAGCAAAGTCACCTTGATTTGGTTCATTTACTTGTTCTATTTGATCTGGGTTTGGTTCACCTTGATTTGAGCTTAGTACCATATCATTTTCAGCTTCTATGGTGTGAATGGATTTAGAATTACACTTATGCCCTTGGTGCCACTTTTCGTCACACTTAAAACATAAGCCTAATACCCTTTTTTGATCCAAGGTCAGATTACCAGTTGGTTTACCCATGAGCTTAGGGTGCTCAATTCTTGGATTTGGTCTAATTAAAGTTTGCCCTTTGTCCCTCCACCTCGGATCAGCAGTTGTGTGTTGGTATTGGTTCATTTTATGATACTGATTTGGCTTGTCAGCAGCTGAATTTTGGTACTGATTTCTGTTCTGGTACTGGCTTGGCTTAACCATTGCACTAACCTTTCTAATTTTACTGTCAAGTGAATGTTCAATTTGTCTAGCACATCTAATGGTATCATTGAGTGTGCTAGTGTTAAACAGTTCTATGGTGTTCCTTAATTCTTCCTTTAACCCACTAATAAACCCTTCTACATAAAAACCTTCACTAGTTATCCTTCTCTTATGAGTCAGCCTGGCTCTTGCTTGCAGAAATTGAGTTATTTATTCCTCTAGACTTCCCGATTGATGCACCCTTTTAAATTCATCAACAGCATTTCCATCTTTTTGAGAAAAGAAGCTGAGCACTTCTTCTACCAAAATGGCCCATGGTGGAGAATTTGGGTTTGCAATCTTGAAACATCTGTACCAATCTTCAACTAGTCCTGTGAAGTGCATAGTCGCCATTCTCGATTTGTATTCTTCAGGGATTTGGTACATGTTAAAGTAGAAATTGCAACACTCCACCCAAGATGTCGGTTTGACTCCTAAAAAACTAGGAATGTCCATTCGAGGTAGGTTCACTCGTTGCTCATATTGCCTCCCTTCTTGACGCATTTCACTCCTTGGTTGTTCTTGTTCCAAGATTACACCTTGAAGAGGGATTTCAGTTCTTCCCAGATTGCCGATTACGCCTTGTTGAACAACCGTATGAGCTCCTGTGTTACTGCTCTCTGGAGCATCAGGTATTGAATTACTATTCCTTGCTTGAATCGCTGTCATCAACTCTCTAAATTGTAGAGAATTGGCTTGAGTCAACTCATTAAGTTGCCGAGAGGTGGTGTCTAATTTCTTATCCATCACAGCAATGGCTTGAGTGTTGTTACTGGTGGCTTGAGTATTGGCATTGAGTTGTTGCTTGGTTGCCGCTGCTTGATTCTCAAGATGAATTAACCGGTTGCTCATCTCGTGCTGCACTGACTCTGAATGCAATCTTGACTGTTCTGCTTGTAAGAACCTATTTGTCAGTGTCGCCAGATCCATTGTCGCCTCTTCATGCCCCGCACCCCTACGAGTTATCGGCATCATTGGTCATCTCGTCTTTTTGTCCAGGCGCCGCTTGTTCCTCCCAGATGCAATCTTGAGAGCTCTGATACCACTTGTGATGACCCTCAGCTCAATCAAACACAATCAACACGAATTGAACAAAGAAACTCTCGAATTTTATTAAACCAGTAAATTGGATACAAAAGAACGATGCAAGAAAACTAAGAAATTGAAGTTATCATATAGCAATTTTCATAATCCAAATTCCTAGATTAGTTCTCTATATAAAGGCGTCGCTCCTTGAATTGAAATAAATCAGATCCGTTGTTTAGATCTCTTAGATGGATCTCCGCTGGACACCTAAGCTGTTGCGTGGCTTATGTTTCAATGAGTTGGTTAGATGCTCGTCCAGTCTCCAGTTGGAACTTCTCCATTTCTGATTGTGTGGGGTCCGTCTCACAGCAACTTAATTGTTTAACAGATTCTTCAACGGTCATTTCGCTGCCTTCTTTGACTGAGTCAAAATAATTGAATTGGATTATTCCCAATTCAGCTTCTGATCGTGACAGTCGTCTTTGTGCTGAAATCCGCATCTGTACATTTTTCTACAATAACTCAATGTAAGGAGTCCTCAGTTGTTCTCACTTGTTCCACCTAGGCTAGGACTCCTCCATTTTCAAGCCGGTTCTGTTGTTGCATTTGGCACAGAATAATAGTAGAATTTATTGAATGTTGCCAGTCAGATTCAGACCATCCATCTAAGGTCCTGGTCGGATCTGAGAAGAGTTGCTTGTATTCTAACAAGTTTTAATTTCCAAGAATGAGGTAGATCTATAGTTCAGATCATCCAACAAAAATTAACTTTAAAATTCTACGAGAAGCATGCTGTGAATACGTTGAATATAGTAAACTAGGGGTGAGCCTCGCTTTGCTTCGGCTGTGACAATTGAGATTTAATAGATATATTTTATGAAACTATTAGTTTACATATAGAATTAAATAGAACATATTGATGTATAACAAAGCAAAAGCGGTACATAAGCAGATTAATAGTGAGTACGAAAGAAACATAATGATCTTTCTAACTTTGACAAATTAATTGTGATTTAACACAAACTCACAAAGTGATGCCTAGATACGTGAAAAATATTCAAATATAAAACTACCAAAAATATTCAAATATATTAGTTTGATTGGTTTCTATATATTTCAATTCATTAGAGGATCAAATTATTATATTTGCCATATATCGCACAAATCTCTTAATTTCAAGTGTGCTATTACTTCTATCTCACTGCTCAACACTGAATTGTAAGGGGAGGGGTTTGGGTGCTGATCTCAACAACTCAACACGAATCTTGATCAAATATGATACATCCGACTCTAGGCTGCACGTGCAGCGCAACAGAGGATCTGAATTCCTGAGACTTGTTTAATGTTCTGTCCAGCCCTCCATCTCTTCAGATCTGAAATGGAACTGGAACGTTGCAACCATGCAAAATACAGCTAAATGGTATCAAAATTATGAAATTGACTCTAAATAAGACCAGAACTAATTGAATCACAAATATGCTAGAATTGAATCAAGGCCCTAAAATTTACAGAGAAATCTTTATGAAATGTCAGAACTTATTGAGCAGCCCCAATATAAAACTGAGTGTTGTTAGAGTCGAAATAGATATCAAGAAATATAGGTACCAAACTGATGCAACTCAAGTATCATATTTGACTGAATCCCTATTGGAAATCTAAGTTAGTAAAGTAATATTCAATTTCTGTGAAAACTAAAAGAACTCTGACACCAAATTTTAGCATCTAGATATTACTCAATTGAGTTTGTTCATCAGTTGCAAGTGTGTGAACCATTACAATTGATAGTTTTCTCAAATTGGAAAAATAGAAGAACAAATAAGATAATAATGAATTACTAAAGTATTCTACTTGAAATAAGGAATAGTATTCCGATTACCTTTGAAATTTGTCAAAGTGAAACATTTGTATGTGACAGTTGAGTCCAATAAAGGTGCTAGATGAGGGTTGATCAAGCTTTAGTCGAGAAAGTCACTGTAGAAGAGACGACAGTTTTTATTAATTAGGCCTAAAATTTGAAAAGGGTCAAGAGAGTATCATCAATAAAATGATTGGAACATTATACTTTTGAAGAGGGACTACAGTATCAATTTTCATTTATAAGGATAATATCCTGATTAATTGATTTAAGGCAATAAAGGGAAATTTAAAAGAGTACAATATTCATTTTCTGTGTGTAAATTTGGTAAATACACATAGCAGGACTATGCCGTATAAGTGTATGCATCTTGATATGATTATGTGTTTGGGTACAATAGTATTGCACAATGATATAATCTATTAGGTACCAAAACTATATGTATGCAAGCAGTAATTCAAAATACATTACACTGTCATATTGGCAGCTTAATCATTAAGCAAAAAAAAAAACAAATATTGGTATATTGAGGGATTTTAAATTTTTTATCTGCTTAAAACATAAGGGTAAAAATAGCAGATTCAAGGCTAGTTACATATACATAAAATTTAAGATATTTATAACATTATCTGATATACTGGTAAAACGCCCATGTCCAGTATATGTAAACCACCCATACAATCAATATTATATTTTTATGCACCATGACATGTGATTTGCATGAGCAGTGCACTTACGGCTAAACATGGGTGATGCCCGTAACTGGAATCCACTATGGGTTACTATTGCTATCTATTTTTCCTTCCTACTCCATAGCCAACTTGACAAAATTGACATTACTTATATATGAGACTCTGGGTGCACAATTAAGCATACAAGCTTTTAACATTATTTGAAAATTTAAGAGAATTAAAATAAAACGTCAATAAAAGTAAAAATACAATAACCAGATAAAATTCAATGGAAATACGAAAAAGAATAGATGTTAGTTCACTAATGACAAGTTTAAATTAAAAAGAATGAAATGAAATTAGAAAAACAAACCAATACCATTTCAAGAATGTGATTCCTCTAACAGCAACCTGCTCATCTGACTCTCTTGAATCAGATTTTCAGTATACATCTTCATCATTTTCTATCTGTAAAATGAATATCTTCATCATTTTCTATCTGTAAAATGAATAATCGGACATGACAACTTATCAATGATACATATAAATTTCATCCTTACTCGGAAAATGATTGTTTCAAAAATACAATATAAAGAATATCGATATACATCCTGAGAAAAATAAATCCCGGGGAGAAAAGCAGAATACTCGGTTATTATTCTCCTTTTGTCACATGGGTGCATGCCTTGAAAGGAGGAGAAATTTGGATGTAGCTTCCTATTTCTGACAAAAATGAGGCAAACCCTAAATCGGAAGAGGAAATAAATCGGGTGAAGAGTGAAATCGGTTTAGAAAAGAAATTGAAGAAGAAAGTACCTCACCGTAGAACAGGAACAATAGTCGGAAAAGAAGGCACCTCCACAGAAAAATGAAACGCAGTTCGTTGAAGAAGAAACTAAGTGGAGGCAACGGATCAGACAGTCCAGATCCGACTTTTTGAACTCGATCCCCTGATCGCCGCTGAAAGGAATGAGCAGAAGAAAGAAAGAGCAAAGAAGATATTTCTGGAGAAAACAAAGAAACGAAGGTTCAAGAGAGAAGAAAAGAAAGGAAGCAACGGGATTCGTTCTGCTGAAAATGGGGCCCAACTGCCAATCTTACCATTTATATTTGCTATTTGGGACCCGCTTGTCGTAGGCTCTGTAGATATCACTGTTGCAGTACTATACACTACTACAGAAAAAGAGATTGCACACGGACATTAATGGAAGAGCTACACGGATTTGCTGCCGTGTTTAAAGCCAGGGTGTATGAATAGGTCAGAAACTACACACGGATATTAAACCGTGTGTGATTATAATGATTTCTACACGGATTACTTTGTAAACCGCCGTGTACAAAGACCTGCCGGTGTCGCTCTCCAAGTTACCGAGCTACACGGATATTCCCTAATTAACCGTGTATTATTACTCTTTCTACACGGTTTTGTATTAAAAGACCGTGTAGCTCTTTTAGCTATCATACACGGACGTTTGGTAAATATCTGTGTATAAATAGCTAATCTTTTTTGAATTTCGCCTCCAGCATTGCTATCATACACGGACAATTTATAAATAATCCGTGTATGATTACTCTTTGTACACGGATTTGTATTAAATGTCCGTGTAGCTCTCTTAGCTATCATACACGGGCATTTGTTAAATATCCGTGTTAAATAGCTAATTTTTTTTTGGTTTTTTCTATCATACACGGACAATTGTTAAATATCCGTGTATAAATAGCTAATCTCATTTTTTTTTGTATATTTTGTTTTTGGGCTAGCCTCCAGCTTTGCTAGCCAGTTTTTTGTAACAGAATTATACAAAATTCATATAGCAATAAAATGATCCGAAACAGATTAATTAGCAAGAAATTCATATACTAAATTATACAATATTTTATACAACTCTATGCAAATCCATATCGAGGATTACAAAATTCCATGGTAAACCATCTTGCCCACATGCACCGCACATCGTCGATCTGATCCTCGGTGTAATGCGGTTGCTTTGTCACATTCTACAATTATAATTTGATAATAGTTAGTATTTCAGAAAAGGTAGATATCAATTGCTTATTATATAGGAACAATTAATATGAAGTACATACCGCTTTTGGGAATAGGAATTGTATTCTTTCGACAAAGTCAAACATGAATATCATCGTGTAATAAGCGCATTCCCAACTCTCCAACTGTTGCGGGCTCTGAAATTTACATTTAGCGGCCTTTGTTAGAATGACAATAATTTTTTGACAAGATATGAAATTACTAACTCATAAAGTGTGCTCACCAACATCCACTTCCAATTCAACTTAGATTTCTTGCGCATCCCCGTGCTATCTGATCCTCCCTCTTTAATATATTTCGCAAAAGCCCTTACAAAATTGAGTGAATGTAATTAGCAATTTTATAATTTGATATGATTGAAAGAAATTCAAACCTAGTGAATTATTATTGCTTACTTATTCACAAAAGGGAAGATAACTTTGCACTTGTCAAGCGCGATCCTTCCTTTGGGCTTACAAGAATCAACAATTATGCCCACATTTAGGTACGGCACAATGAGAATCGAACACCAATGTTTGCTGTGGGATCGAGGAGAAGAATTATAGTACTTTAACATATAATAGTGACACAAGTGTTTGCTATGGTTGATGGTGTGATTTCATTTTTTTATGTTTAACTTTTATTTCCTTTATACAATTCTTTAATTAAAATATAAACAACAAATAAATTAAGATTAGAACTAACCTCTGGTGGTATGGCATGAGAATGAATTTCTTCTCCTCCGCCTTAGCACGATGCATCGCAGAACACATGTACTCGATAGCCATATCCGAGTAACATGTCACTGCCGTAGAACTCACTTTCTCGGGGTCCAGAAATATGCACAAGTTCTTCTTTTCAACCATCTCATCGCAGTTTCGGACTAGCTTCCTGAAAACTCATCATATTGAAATTAGAATATATATTTAAGTTCTATACAATAATGAAAATAATATTTGATCGCTAACATGAGGAAAATGGTGATGAATGACACATCGAGCCATTTGTCGAATGACGAGTGGTGGAAGAGGTCCTTGAAGTCTTTGAACGACAGCAGGAGATCCCTGCCTTCGTGTAGAAACATCCCAGGTGGGACAGGGATGATGATATCCTGCATGCCTTCGGGCGCCGTCATCAAGTGGTCGTGGAGAACGCGCAAATCACTGGGCCAACGGCTGTATTCTTCTCCGGTGACCATAGGACGGGGCGGTGATTGTGGCGCGTCAGCCCTGACGTCGCAAGCCACCTCCTGACGTACCGGTGACATCATCTCCTCGTGTCTGTATCAAATTATAAATGGATTATTCAAGTATTTCAAAAAGAATGATTTGAATGTAACAAAATAAATGAATTTTTTTATGGATTACCTGATCCAAAATAATCTGACTCTTGGGCCATTGGACAAATGACATCCGTGCCTCATCAAGCACAAGCATGTCGTCGGTAGGGACAGGAAGGGGTACGCGCTGCCATCCATCCACGACTAACTCAATCTGCACGCATGCATGGTCGGGCCTTAGCTTACCAAAGTGTACATTTTTTGCTCCTCGATGTACAACACCCTTAGCAACGGTCAGAGGAACACTATCAGGCCACAGGACGAGGTCGCATGCTCTGGGGTCCTGCAATTATCAGAAAGTTGTTTATTTAGATGGTGCGATATTGTCTAACAAGGTTACAAACAGGTTTTAATTACCTTTATATTATGAACAAGTATTGATTACCTTGAGATTATCCAAATCGTCTAAGGCCCACGTGCCGGATGCTTGACTACTTCGCTGAATTCCCAGCGAAATGGGAGGTGGTGGCTCGGATGGCTGCGTAGTTGCTGATCTAATTTGGCTCAACAACCTTGATTCCATCTCAGCAAACCTTGCGTCGTACTCTTTGCTCACCTCCGCGCGTATCTGCGCAACTATCTCGTCTTTGTTTACCTTGGCACGAGATTTTCTTCGAGGTTTCTGTCCCTCCACTCGGAACACATCCTTCCAGCCCCTATAGGCTCCTACACCCCTTACTCGACCCGGGTGTTCTGGATTCTCGAGCGCTGCGGCCAATGAATCATTTTATCTTTCGACACTCCGGGCACCCGAGCTGACCTCCTCCTCCACCTCCAACTGTTCAAGTAGAAGAATTAGTTATAGCAAAAGATCAAGTGATGTACCTTCGGAGTTATAATTTTGTACATGAGTGTCACAAAGTAATAACAAAGGACTCTTACCATTCTTTGAGCCACGGGTTGCAAATCCTTTGGGAGTACTATCCTCCTGTCAGCGGTTACCTCGGATCTACCCATGAACCAATCTTGGCCCCTAGGATTTTGGATCCTAACCACGGGTGAGTCAGAATCCTTATTTTGGTCCAGTATTTTCCTCCATTCTGCCTTCTTACCCTCGTAACCAGCTGACCCTAGATGGTGTGGATACTTGTTCAAGGCAACGAGCCTCCTGCCTTCATCACTTTTTGCCTTCACAGAAACAATGCAACGATCAGTTAATTTTAGAAAGATAAGTACATATCGAGAAATAATAAGCATAAATTTCGCACAAGTTAGATACCCAGAACTCTTCGGTCGACTTCAAAGCAACAAACGCCTCCCAGTCCTCTTGTTTTAGCCATTTGTAGTGGCTTACCGGATTTCTCCCTTTCTCCATCCACACCGTCTTCAACGTGCTCTTGAATTGCTTCCAGCCCTCATTCATTATCCTCAGAGTCTTAACCTTTGGAACGTCGTTCGGGATGTTCCACTGTGCCTGTTTGACACCAAAATTTAGTGTATTCAAGTATAGATACATCAGTGAAAATAAAGCAACGAGTTGTTAGGCACTTTACCTTCACCATGTTCCACCACTCATCCTTCTCCTCGTCCGTAAAATGATCCCATCTCTCTACAAGGATACTCGCTTTTTGCCTCACCAAACTCGTACACCAATTTGAGTATTTGATCCGTTTTTCACCCTGCGCACGCCCGTCTTCCGTGAACCAGATTTCCAACTGCTTCTGCTCGGACGTGCCCGTGCACATTGTCGGCCCTCTTTTCTTTCTTTCTGATGAGGCAGTAGCTTGCTGCTCCTCTTCTGCCATCATATCTACATACTCATCCTCAACCGACATGGTTCTGCAAGAAATTAAAGATCAAATCACAATTGTGTAAAAAGAGAATGCAAATAGTTGAGTCGAAAAATCTCTAGAATGAGAGCAAATTGACAACCAAAACCCTATATCATAATCCCTAAATCAATCAATATTTTAAAAGAATCATGTCGGTTTACCCTAAACCCTAAACCCTAAATATTAAATATTTTTAGTTAAAATTAAAAGCAACCAAACTTATATCTCTATACTACACCTTACAGAAATGATAAAAAATGATATTAAAACTACACCTTACACCTCTATACTACACCTTACACCATAAAATTATATCTCTATACTACACCTTACACCTTACAACTTATATCTCTATACTACACCTTACACCTTAAAATTAAAAGCAACCAAACAAGCAACCCGAGAGTATAAGGCAACAACAACACATCAGCCCCTCCCCCAGTACTGGTAAAGCACCACAGCAACAGAAACAAGCCCAAAAGACAAAACAAAACCACATAAGGCACGAAGGCCGCAAGTAACCCGCATTTTTCTGAGACAAGACAAAACCACATAAGGCACGAAGGCCGCAAGTCACAGAAAACCCCTATTGCAAAATAACGAGATAGAGAGAGACGCTAACCACAGAGAGAGAGACCCTAATTTTCCGAGGCGGTGAGGCGGGCGAGGTGGTGAAGCGGGGGAGGCAGTGAGGCGGTGAGGCGATGAGGCGGGCGAGGCGGGCGAGGCGGTGAAGTGCTCAGAGGCTTTTGGAGGTTTTTGGAACTCAACCGGTTCTGGGAGGGTTTTCGAACTTATGAAAAATTTGGCAGAGAAGGCTTTTGAAATAATTATGTTTTCCTCATTATACACGGACTTTTAACTGAACGACCGTGTGCAAATGTCTTTCTACACGGACATTTGTTAAAAGTCCGTGTGCAAATCTATTTCTACACGGACTTTTAACTAAATGTCCGTGTAGCTCTCTTCAATTTCTACACGGTTGTACGTAACAATCCGTGTGCAAATATTGTTTAGACACGGTTTATTAGCTAATAGTCCGTGTACGAAAGTTCAAAAAAATTAAATTGGCTTTTTATATTTCTAGAGAGGTAATAAATTAACTAAAATTGTATATTTCTAATATTTAAAAACTTATACTGATATTTTATATATTTCTAGAGAGATAATAAATTAACTAAATTGTATATTTCTAAAATTGTATATTCTAATATTTAAAAATTGTATATTACTAAAATATTAAAATCTAATACTGATATTTTATATTTTATTTTTATTAATAAATGTTTTAACTAATATTTTGATAACTAATACTAATTTTTGGACTAATTTTTGAAAATTTTGAAAACTAATATTGTTACCTCTAAAAAAAATTTGATATCCGTCTTGAACTAGAGGAACCTAATATTTGATATTTTTCTTACAAAAATTTTTTATTTAAATTTTTAATACTTAAATATTTAAATGAAATATTATAAGCTACACGGTTTTAAACAAAATAAATATTATACATAAACCTTTTTTTGGATTTTTCTCTTTTTTTTTCACTCTTTTTTTCCTTTTTTATTTGATATATTATAAGCCAAAGTTGTAATATTAAAAGCTACACGGTTTTAAACAAAATAAAATTTATACATAAACCTTTTTTTTCCTTTTTCTCTTTTTTTCCACTATTTGAACAGTACCCTCGGCCCATAATCCTTCATTGTGGTCGGACCGCATGTAGTCAGCTTCGTCTACCCCTTCAAGTGTTTCTACCTCAGTTTGCACATCGGTACAAAATGGAGGTACTTCGTCAAACTGGTCGTACTCTTCTTCATCGACGACATTTTCTACCCCGACAATCCTTCTTTTTCCGGATAGGACGACGCTCAACCTATCATCACTCGGGTCAGTGGCATAAAAGACTTGAGTGGCTTGCTTGGCGAGTATAAACGGATCATTAACATGCCCAACCCTGTTAAAATCAACGAGTGTGAACCCGTCGTTATCAACTTTAACACCTCGGTCTTCGACCCATTGACACCGAAACACGGGAATGCTCAGGTGAGGACTGTAAATGAGCTCCCAAATTTCTTCAATAACTCCATAATATGACTTTGATGCTATTACAGCCAGGCCATCTCCGGAGCTACTGAATTCTTGAGAGGTCACCACCAACGTCACCCCACTGTTTTGCATCGTGCTCTTGTCACTCTGGGATTTAGTGTAAAATGTATATCCGTTAATCTCGTATCCTTGGAATGTTCTAACAACAATTTGGGGTCCTTCGCCAAGCAGTTTAACAATTTCAGGTACGGGGTGTGACTTCACTCTTTCTTTTAGCCATCCTATAAAAGAACGATTATGCTCGTTAGTAAGCCACTTCTGACTTCTCGTGTAGTTTTGTTGTTGAAGGATTGTCATGTGCTCATCTATATAGGGAGCAACATCTGTCATGTGCTGTAGTACAATAAAATGTGCCTTTTGTAGTTCATTTAGATCAGCAACTACGGCTCTCAACCCAATTGTCCCGACTCCTTGGAGCCTTCCCTCGTATCGAGATTTTGGAACGCCAATAGGATCCACACCGGTCAAGTAGTTGGTGTAAAAATCAATCACCTCCTCCGTGGAATATCCTTCTATAATGCTACCTTCGGGTCGATGTCGGTTCCTTACGTATTTTTTCAAGATGCCCATGTATCTCTCGAATGGATACATATACCGAAGGAACACGGGACCACAAATCTTAATTTCTCTCACAAGATGAACAACAAGGTGAACCATAACATCGAAAAAAGATGGCGGAAAATACATCTCAAGTTGGCAAAGAGTAACGACGACCTCCTTTTGCAAAGAGTCCAATTTTAGAGGGTCTATCACTTTGGAATTTATTGCATTGAAGAAAGAACAAAGCTTCGTAATGGTTTGACGAACGTGCTTTGGTAAAATTCCCCGAATTGCAACGGGAATTATATGTGTCATTAAAACATGACAGTCGTGGGATTTCATACCAAGCAACTTCAGGTCCTTCATCGACACCAGCTTCTTAATATTTGAAGAATACCCTGATGGGACTTTTATACCATTGATGCATTCACAGAAGCTTGTTTTCTCTTTCTTTGACATTGTGCACAGTGCGGGGGGTAGGTATGTGTGCTTCCCTTTCTCCTGCGGTGCGAGCTCGGGTCGTATTCCCATCTCTACCATGTCTTTTCTCACTTTAATCCCATCTTTAGTCTTCCCCGGAATGTTCAATAATAAACCAATTAAACTGTCGCAGACATTTTTTTCAACATGCATGACATCTAGGCAATGCCTCACTTCTAAATGCTTCCAGTACGGTAGCTCCCAAAATATGGACCTCTTTTTCCAAATATTCTTCGGTGGTGCTTTGGCGCATTTTCCAAAAACAACATCAATGTTTTTTACCCGTTTGAAGACACTCTCCCCGTCTAATGGATGACGAGCCACTCCAAGCTCAATTTTCCCGTTGAATGCCATTTTCTTCTTACGATATGGGTGATTAATAGGAAGAAACCTACGATGCCCCGTGAATACATTCTTTTGACAATTTTTCAACCTCAGCACCTGCGTGTCATCTTCACAGATCGGGCACGCTTTTGCTCCTTGATCACTCAAAAGAGAGCAATGTTTCTTTTAATATTTATAAACTCGGAAATGCTATCGGTTCGGACTGCAAGCGCACAATCCTATCCAGTAGTATATACGAGGTCGATCCACAAGGAATATTGGTTCAATGTTTTGAGCGATCGAATCACAACCTTTCGAAAGGTTAGACGAAATCTGAAAGTTTAGAGATGTTGTTTTGATCAATGTAAATTAGGAAGCAATTAAAAGTAATTAAAATAAAGATAGAGATGAGAATTCCTAGGGTTTCGGCACACCATTGCCACTCAATCCGCCTTGACAATATATTCCTGTTGCGTCTGATTTTCTGTTGTTGTTTTATGAAAGATAACTACAAAGGTCACTGCGATTTATGTTACGCTAGGATGACAGATCTTTCATCGAGACTCTACTCAGGACAATGCGATTTACCTTACGCAACTATCGGGTCTCTTATCTCCCAAATTACTACACAGATCACTGCGATTTACCTTACGCAAATGATGGAATTTGGTCATGCGTTTTGTTGTTCTGGTTTATGGTTTCCCCGCGAAGGTTTTCTTCACATAAACCTAATAGATCTCAACGAGGCTAACTCATCCAAATAGTTTCTATTGTCATTAAAGCACTGTCACTACCCTAATGAATTCAAACTAGATCATTGAAATTAGATGAAGAGATAATAAATCACAAAAGCATATTCGATACAACAACAAGAAACCATAATCAACAGAAATAAATATATCAAAACATCAAGAGTAACAAGGTTTACTGCCTAGCCCTAAGAAAAGGAACTTAGCCGCGGAACGGCATGGTTACAATCACTCCTCTCTTCTCTCTTTAATCAAATCTAACCCTAATTACAAAGATGATCTATTCTTCTGCCCAGGGGCCTTATATAGGAGTGTAGGGACGTGTAGATGTTGATTGGAGGCTAAGAAATCAATCTGGAAACAGCTGTCGGCAGTTATTCCCCAAGAGATGCCTTCGGATACGGGCCGTATCAGGTGATACGGTCCGTATTAGGACCTTGGCAGTTAGGGTTTAAATGCTTCCAGCGCTATCTTCTGGTCTGTGCTAGGCCTGGTCCGTATTGGTCAATACTGGCCGTAACAGGGACTTAGTCGATGAGCGTCGCTGATCCGATTGACCCGATTCTAGCTCCATTTGGTGTAAAATAGTCCCAAAACCTGTTTTCTACAATAAAACATAAAGAAGGGTGACAGTAGCCTTTTTCTCTAATAAATTAAACATAAGTGTGAGAAAATATGTAAAACCTAAGCCAAAACCCTACGTAAATCATCATTATTTTGACTCTGATCACTCCTTTACAAGTGTAACCCGACAAATTCCCGTACGCGGGGAAATCATTTACGGTGCAAAACACCATGGCCCGCAATTGAAAGACCTCTTTGCAGTACGCATCCCAGACCGGGACGCCATCACGCCACAATTTTTGGAGGTCCTCGATTAATGGTGCAAGATATACATCTATGTCATTTCCGGGTTGTCTGGGTCCTTGGATTAGTAATGACATCATTATATATTTGCGTTTCATGCACAACTAAGGAGGAAGATTGTAGATGCATAAAAGAGCTGGCCAAGTACTGTGCCGACTGCTCATGCTTCCAAACGGACTCATTCCATCTGAGCTCACCACAATCCTAAGGTTCCTCATTTCAGAACCAAATTCTTTGAAATGTCTGTCAATGTTTCTCCATTGAGGAGAATCAGCCGGGTGCCTTAGTTTACTGTCATTTTTGCGCTCTTCTTCGTGTCAGCGCAATAATTTTGCATCTTTGGGATTCGTAAACAACCGTTTGAATCTCGGTATTATCGGCAAATACCACAACACCTTAGCAGGAGGCCGGCCAGTTGTGTCCTCGTTACAATCATCAGTGTCCTGGTTCTTACGTTTATACCGTGAAACACCGCATTTAGGACATACATGCATGGCCTCGTACTCGTTACGATACAATACACAGTCATTCAGACATGCATGTATTCTTTCGATCTTCAACCCCATTGGACATATCAACTTCTTTGCCTGATATATTGTACCGGGTAACTCGTTGTTATCTGGGAGCATTTCTCGTAAAAGCTGTAATAAGGACGTGAAACTCTTATTGCTCCAACCATTGTCTGCTTTTAAATTTAATAATTTCAACACAGCTGACAGTTTTGTAAATTTAGTACACCCGGGATACAACGGCTTCTTGGATTCATTAGACAAATTTTGAAATTTATCATAATTTTTAACACTAATTTCATCTTCCACATCACGTAACATTTCCTCAAAATTTTCAGTAAACTCGTGTTCTACATTTTCATCAAAATTCATCTCCATCTCACCATCGTCGTTTCCGGGTTCGACATTATCAGAATCTTCGACACTCTCATAATCCTCGTTCCAATCAAGTTCAAAATTATCAGAAATTCCAACATTCTCATCATTCAATTCACGATTACAATCTTTACTGGCACTACTTTCCCCAAATTTCTCACCATGCATGAACCAACATGTATATCTCTTCTTAAATCCCCGACAAATCAAATGAGCTCTAATTTCTTCGATGTCCAAAAATCTTAATAAATTTTTACAATCTTTACAAGGACACAAAATGTCTTCTTCTTTTTTCTTCACTCTATAACTCTCAGCAAATTTTATAAACTCATCAACGCGAACCAAATATTCTTCACTGTCACGTCGCATTTCATACATCCAACTTCGATCCATCTGTAAATTAAATTAAAAAAACAATTTGATCAATTAATCATGCATGGTCAACATTCTCCATTGTAACAAAATTTTGGGCTTACAAAGGACCGGTTTACAATCCTAACCCACTCTTTGAATATTATGTCTCATATGTGAACACATATTAGCGAGATTTAATTAGTAGTTGAGAAAAATTCGGCAGCATTTCTCCTTAACTCCCCAAGTATGCGTACGACCACATACTCGTAGGAGCAATAAGGGAAAATACTGTCGAACTTTCCTCAAATACTAATTAAATTCCGCTAATATGTGTTCACATCCTAAATGAGACATAATATTCAAAGAGCAGTCCCAAAACGGGGACTATCCAAAATTAATCCCTATTGGATTAATTTTGAACGGGCATGGACCTAAAAGCATCTATAGGTCGGTTATTGGACAACAATACACTAATTAATTACATCTAAAATTAAGAAATCAAGCATGCATGAAATGACCTAAATAAGCATAAATAACAGAAAATTAGAGGAAGAAAATGATTTAAATACATATTACTAACCTTAGAAAGATGGAGAGGAGAAAATACAAACTTCAAAGATCTCAGATCTCAGCTGCTGGCCTCAATTCGCAGAAATCTGATAGGAAAAAGCTCAGTTCAGAGAGATGTACAGAGGTGCATATATAAAAGACTTGATCAAAACGGCGCTGGAAGGAGAAGATATTAAAACCCTACACTTTTATACACGGATATTTACTTATTAATCCGTGTAGCTCTCCACTAAACCATACACGGCTATTTAATTATTAATCCGTGTACAAAGCTTCCATTTCTACACGGATATATTATCAAAAATCCGTGTATATATTCCTACACGGATATTTAACAAAAATCCGTGTAGCTCTCTCAATAACTTGCACAAGGACCTCTTTACACACGGATTTGTGGTTTCTAATAAACCGTGTAGCTCTCTGTAATAATTCTACACTGATTATTAACTAATTAGCCGTGTAGAAATCGTTCAGATCTTAAAAAATCATATTTGGTACACGGTTCTTATATAAAATTGCCAAATCCGTGTACAGTGTGCAGTGTACAATGTATATTTTTGTAGTAGTGATAGCTCCGCGACACGGATTATATATATATAATAGATTAGAGAGGAGACGTGCTCTGAAATGTTGCGCCTGAAGAACACAGTAATAGAATTAACGAATTAATATTTATTTTATATATTTATTGCCTACATTATCAAAAATAATATCTTTTGACCAATTTAACGTATTATATAAGGCCAGCTTAATCGGTAGGTGAGATTTAGGTGATGGCAAATTTTGAGCCATGCGAATCTTTTTTCTCCATTCCGAAATAGTTGCTTTCAATACTTCAACCGTTCACCTTGGAAGTCGCTTCCAAGTTTAAAAAAAAAAAATACTTCAACCGCTTCGCCCCGATTTTTTTTTATTATTTTATAAAAAACAGGAATTTCATTCCCGTTTATCAGCTTACAATGGTAGCTGAATATTCACGTCCGGATCCAAAATTAATATCAGGTCGCTACAAATGGTGGACGGAGATGTCTATTATATGTCCACTGGACAGGAACAAAATTTCCGTTATTTATTTAAATCGATATTTTTTTGAAAATATACTTGTTTTAAAAAAGAATCACTTTTTTCTTTTACTAAAAAAGTCGGTTCGCCCTGTGCACTAGAAGAATCAATATCTATTTGATCCACTGATTTTCAACTTCTAGTAAATTAGATGCAAATTTTTTTTGAAAAAAAAATATTCACATAGACTGCAAAGTCGTGAAAGAAACACGAACCTCAACCTTTAAGTAGCTATAATTTTAAAACTTTTTTTCTTAACAAACTGTATTGCCGTCTCATCTTGTCATCTCGTAAATTAGGTACACTCTTTATTAGAAAATGGCAATATCCATTTCTATTCATGTCAACAAGGTGGGAACAAGTATCCTCTCCAATATATGTAAAAGATTTCCTTCACTTTCCGGTTTGAGATTTATTCTTAGCCGCTTTGAGATTCGGACGATTCAGGCTAGCACTGGAGGTAGTATTATTGGGATTTGATATTCGTGCAAAGTTAAAAGAACAATCCGATCCAGTTATTCTAAAAAAATTCTTTTAGAAGAAGGTGGTAGGTGGCTTTCTACTTTTGACTAGAAGATGTGAATGGACTAAATGCAGAAGATAAAATAAATGGGGTGCTTTTCTCAAAAAATAAATAAATGGGGTGCACTGGACTTGGAATTTGTATCCTCTGCATTAACTGAACATACGTTAATAGATCTGGACCGTTCGATTGAGATCCGCACTAATATTAAAAGGCCGAATTGGTTCCCATCCTGATCAGACGTCCGAGATACATTAAACTCAAAAGATCTCTTTTGAGTTAATGCAGAAGATGCGGACTGCTGGACTTGGAAGCAAATTAGGTGGTCTTCGGGAAATTTATTAAATCAATTTGTTCCCCCCCACTTCCATCTAGGACCCACCCAGATGACCACTTTCCACATGGCTTGACCACTTGCACCAGTCAATAATATTTCTCGCTAATGACGCCCAACAAGGTACCAACATGGATGAGGATCCCTCCCTGCCGGTTGGTACAGGGCCGCGGTAGCTTCGCAGAAGTGCGCGTCTATCAAAAAAAGGTCCCACTAAACACTACTCCTTAGGACAGAAAAGAAACCGTACCACGGCCAAGGAGGGAACCTCGGCCAAGATCACCGACCCGTCCAGGCATGCCGAAATCCTTCTGGCATTGAGCGAGGCCTCGTTGGATTGCAACCCGCTGGTGTAAGAAATGGCTGACAAAATTGAGGGGTACTGTGGAATTGTGGGCGGACAGCATGGTCAAAGCTGCGAAGGCACTCGGGCTCTGGACCCGACCCTCACCCAACCAGCCAACATAGAAGCGCCGGTGCACGATGACCCCATGGAAGATGACTATGAAGAGTCGGTCTTAGGAGGCCTAGACTTTGACAGTACCGATGATCTCTCCGATGAGGAGGATTCGGGGGGTGCGGGCAATTAGAAGGGTGTAGGTTAAGGGTGGTCTTACTCCTTGCTTAGGTGTTTGTGGTCCCTTTTTGAGGTTGTAACACTAACCAAGTGATTTTTGTGCACTACCCGTTAATTATGTTTAATGCAATTAAATTGTCGTTGTCAATTCTGAATTGGAATGTCAGAGGTTTGGGCAACATAAACAAATGTGCGGTGATTAAGGATCTCGTTATTGATAACAATCCGGACCTTATATGTTTCCAAGAGACTAAATGGAGCGATTGTTCAATTTTTAATGTGAGGCATGTGTGCCCATCAAAATTTAAACAATTTGCAGCTCTAAATGCGGAAGGAACCAGAGGAGGAATATTACTCGCATGGAGTAGAATATTCACCCTGATTGATTCCTTCGTTTTAATTTATTCTGTCACAGTGGTGATTAAGAGAGGTGATTTAACTTTTATGTGCATGGCAGTGTATGGGCCCCAGGAAGATAACAACAAATGTATCTTTTTGACTGAACTAACCCACATCCGAACAATTAACAATTTGCCATGGATATTACTAGGTGATTTTAACATGTTCCGCTCTGTGGACGAGACAACGGCGGACTTGAGAACATTGGGAACCATGCCGGCTTTCAACTCTTTCATCGATGTGACGGGCCTATCCGAGGTACCGCTCCAGGGCTGAACCTACACCTGGTCAAACGGAAGATCGAATCCGACCTTCAGTAAATTGGATAGGGCTCTTCTGTCCACGCATTGGAACAATTTGGGAGCCTCCTTCAATCTCACGGATCTACCGACAACCGCCTCTGACCATGTACCCCTCAGGCTCTCCATAACTCCACACACGAACCCACCGATAAGAAGGTTCCGCTTTGAAGTATTTTGGCTCAAATATGAGGAGGTCCGGGGGATTGTCGCATGAGCGTGGGACTCGGTCACCGCTACACATCCAACATTCAGGATCCAAAAAAAGATTCGTGCAGTGCAGAATGAGCTAAAGCTATGGGCTCAACAAAAATTTCAGAAAAGGGAAACATACATATCCAAATCCAAATGGGTACTACAGCGACTAGATAGGACAGAGGAAAGGCGACAACTCAGCACGGTCGAGTTTTGACTTCGAGTACGCCTGAAAGAACACATCTTCGCTCTATCCGCAGACAAGGAAACGAAATGGAGGCAGTGTTCCGGCTGCCACTGGTTAAAATTGGGAGACAAAAACACAAAATTCTTTCACGCGGTGGCAAACAGTAGGAAGAATGCAAACTCTATTTTAACACTGTCCAGCGAATCAACCGATGGCCCATCGATAACTGCACTGCAGCTACCGAATTACCTCCGCAGTCATTTCAAACGCACATTGGGCCAGAGAGATCAAATGCAGAGACCTTTCGACCTGCGGGGAAAGGTGGGCCCGGCCCTCTCAGACGAACTCCAAAACCTCGATGATCCTATCACCGAAACTGAAGTTCTCCAGGCAATAAATGATATGCCAAAGGGGTAGGCCAGTGGGCCGGACGGATTCCCGGCAGAATTCTATCAAAGTTTCTGGCCAATAATACGGTCGGATGTAGTCCAATTTGTCCAGGAATTCGTAGAACATGCGGCCTCAATCAAATGCATAAACAAAGCGACCATGACACTCCTACCGAAAATCACCAATTCGGAGCGCATCTCAAACTTCAGGCCGATCAGTGTCATAAACACGATAGCCAAGATTATCCCCAAAGTCATGGATTCCAGATTACAATCACACCTACCACAGCTCATCTTACCAAACCAAACAGCGTTTGTCAAAGGCAGATCACTCATGGAATCCTTTGCGACGGCCCGGGAATTTCTGGCATTTTGCTCAAAACAGAAGCTACCAGCCATTTTGTACAAAGTCGATTTCGGAAAGGCATTTGACACGGTAAATTGGTGCTTCCTGGTTAATCTGCTAATTGAAAGGGGATTCCCACCGAAATGGATCTCGGCGGTGCTAAACATCCTCCGCTCCTCCACGTCCTCAATCGAGGTAAACGGAAACCTAACAAGAACCTTCACACACAAACAGGGTTTGAGATAAGGAGACCCACTTTCCCCGGTGCTATTTATCCTGGTGGCCGACTCTTTGAATAGATTTCTCAGGTATTCCGAGCCACAAATGCACCCCCACGCCTTCATGCCACCGGAAACGATCCAATTTGCGGATGACACTATAATCATTTCCGAAGCGCACCCTACCACCCTCAAGGTCATTTCGCATGTTCTTCAACTTTATTCCAAATTATCTGGCCTCAGGATTAATCCAAACAAAAGCACTTTCGTCCCCATAGCAATCCCGGCTCGCTTAACCCAAAACATTCAGCTAATTCTTTCGGCGCGGCCGTCTCAGCTGCCGCTAACTTACCTGGGCCTACCCCTTACAATCACTAAACCACGTAAGATTCATTACCAACCAATGTTGTTCGCAATTCAGAACAGGCTACAAGGCTGGACCTCTTCCTTCTTATCCTACGGCGGCCAGGTCATCATGGTGAAATCCGTACTCTCAGCCATGCCGTTACATTACATGCAGGCATTAAAAATCCCGGTGGGAGTCGTGCGCCACATTGACAGAATGCGGAGGAACTTTCTATGGAAAGGCAAGGACACGTGTAAGGGCATTAATTGCCTGGTCAATTGGGAAAATGTATGTGCCCTGCTATCCAATGGGGTCTTGGGGGTAATCGATCTCAATTGTCAAAATGATGCGCTCCTGGCAAAGTGGCTATGGAACTTGGAATCCAAACCGAAAGGCTTATAGGCGGTCACGTTAAATAGATTGCATCACATCTCCGCGGTGGAACACCTTCATCGTGCCAGAGAAGCATCCTTCTTCCTCAGGGAGCTGGCAAACCTGGTCCCGTTCTTCAAGGTATCAGTGGACAGGTCGGCAGGCCTGCAATGGCGCTGGTCCCCCTCGGGGTCATTCTCGTGTGGATCGGCATACAAGGTACTACACCAAACGGGTGTGCTGTCCGCATCGCAAGAGCAATTATGGAAAATGAAGGTCCCGCTAAAGGTAAGGATTTTTGTTTGGCTGCTTAGGGCAAACAAAATTCTGACACAACAGGTATTGATCAAACGAGGCTGTGTGGTGCCCCCCGGATGTGTTTTCTGTGACTTCGGGGATATAGAGACAAGGGACCATTTATTCTGGTCATGCAATTTCACCTACAACTTTTGGAGAGGATTGTTCATGCACTACAACATGGCTGTACCAGCGGGCATGTCACTTCTCAGGGTGTGGCAGACACGTAGGCCGGGTAGAGACAATGCGCGAAGGAACCTAATATGGGCAACAGGCGTTTGGACTATTTGGAGAGAGAGGAACAGACGCCTCTTCTCAAATCAGAGGAAGACGGTGCAGATCCTTATTAATGATACTACAATGGATTTTTCTCTCTGGGCACAATGGGTATAGCGCGGGCATAGGCCATGCGGGAGCTTACTGTACTTTACTAGCGGCTATTTTCTCAAGTTAACAATGTAAATATTTGAGGGTTTGGGACTTCTAGCAAAGTCCGTGTAAATAAACACTTTTTGGCATCTTTATCCTAATATATTATCATTGACTAGCTTCGCCGTCAACCATAAAAAAAAAAAAAATTTCTTGCTATAATGGATAGGGGTGTCAATGGGTACGGTACGGGTCGGGGGAGGCATTTTCATACCCATACCCATTAAAATTGACTTTACCCATACCCTACCCATACCCATTAAAAAATGACCTTACCCTACCCTACCCTTACCCGTTAATATTATCGGGTAACGAAACGGTAGCGGATGAATAACGGATATTACTAATATAATAATTAGTTTTATTATATTTTACAAATTAAATATAAAAAACTCATTCATTTCACACATATATAATTACATTAATAATAAAAATACAAATGAATGTGCAATCAATTTCAACTAAATTATTTTTTATAAAGAAAGAAAATTCAAAAATACAAATACATATTTAGGTGGGTTGGAAATTGAATTGAATATATATTTAGATTTTATAATACCCTATAGGGTAACGGGTACGAAATAGTCATTACCCATACCCTTACCCATTTGGTTAACGAAAAAAAATTCTTATTCATACCCATACCCAATAAGCTAACGAAAAAAAAACCTTACCCATACCCGCCTTATCGAATACGATACGGGTCGGGTAAACGACTAAAAAGGTACCATTGGCACCCCTAATAATGGACTCATATAGAAGAAATGAATTGGTCAAAGATGTCATTTTCTTAGACTATATATAGCCACTTGCATTCAGCATAAGCACAAAATAGTTGTCTAACCCGAAAGTCCCTATATATCAAAATCAGAAACCAATGCCAGAGGGTTTTACCCGGTCAACTGTCTAACGTATAGAATGGAGATACTGTAAAGATGATTTATCACCTATTTGGTGGAAAAAAAAAAAAATTTAGCAACCGACCAGCTGATAGTAATCTGCTGTGATTGTCGGGGAATCACAGGACCCTGCGATCCCATGTCAACTGTTGGTCTTTCTCGAGATGCGTGCATGAAAATTATTTTTTCAAGAATGTTTCCGAAATCCGTGCACGGAAAAGTTAGAACCGTTGATCTCGGGATTTTAGGATCCTGCGATCCATCTCGGAATCGCAGCAGATTCGGACTAGATAGTAATAGAAAAATCATAATTCAATTTCCATTCCACCGAAATTTTTTTTACCATCTCTAAAAAAAAATTTAATTCTATTTCTGAAAAAGTTCTATTTTTGTCATGATCACAGTTTGAAACTGCTATTCTATTAGCTGGTATCGTAGTTTAAAACTGCCACTAGGTGCGTCGTTGCGGCTACGCCGCAACCATTTTTGTTGTGTATGTTGGCATACATTACCATATTCAATTACAGTTTAACGATCATTATCGCTCATCCCTTCCATCTGTCCTCCTTGCCGCATATCTACCATATTGAAAAAAATGTAATTATTCAGCCATGGAGGAGCCCCTACTGTCGCTTCTCATGCTAAAGTACCTGTTCGGCACTGCATCCTTAGAGCTCCTTTGGCCTTAATCTTCCTTAAGTCAGCCGAACGGTTGTTCTTTAGACTGGATTAAAACACTTTCTTAACTGAAATGCTTAAGCCAACCCTGACCCTTCCTTAGCCGAGCAGCCTCCTTAGGGACTCCTTAGCTTGTTATTTCGGACAATTATACCCTCCAAAAGGTGAGCTCCTTAGAGCATCCTTTAGCTTTTATTATTTTTTATTTGTTTCTTTTCTTTAGCTGGCACAAGAACCTAGGCACGGGATAGAAAACTGTCTCCTCTTTCCGGCCTTGATTGTCAAATTACATGAATAAAAATATTAAGGGTAATTTGGTCTTTTCATACAACATATATATTTTATTCAATTTAAGCTTTCATTTTTAATCTTTCATCAGCCGAACAGATACTCCTTAATAAAGCTTAAATTCTTAAGTCGCAATGCTTTAATCTTAGTTGTCGAACAGGTACAAAGTGTTGTGGCAGTACCTCATCCCACCTCTACCTCCCCCGGTAGCTACAAAACAGGAATAGTAAGAATGTTTAATCGTTTCCATTTGGTAAATTAACATACTGAAAGTCAGTACAATAGATGGTATCTAGGTTGCTGGCTTTTTTGGTTATTTAATTATATAACAGATGGTAAATCTAGGTTGATTTAGAAGGAATGAATCGATGGGTCTGATTAAGACAGAAATACATCAATATCTTGCCAGGAAGTTCTTCCTTGAACACGTATTGTCATACTCCATTTTGCTTTTGTTTTTTTTATCTAGGACTTTTTTTCCCTTTTGGTGCACGGATGGAGAATGATTATGGCAGAAATATATTGAGCCCAAAACAAATTGCGAAAAGGAAACCAACTGTAATAACTCTATTCAGTGCAAATGGAAGAAAATGATATGCTTCTAAGTAAAAAAGAAGGACAATAAAGAGTCATGGAATTACATATAAGCATATGAATTTAAAAAGTTGATTGAAAAAAACATTTTAACAAAAGTTGCTTCTTGTTTTTTTTTCCTATATTTTTGTTTATTTAAAAGGAAAATTGCATTGGTCCAAATTGCAAGCTGAAATCTTGCCAATTAAACAAATATCATTTTAATTGAGGCTTGAGTGCCAAAGTGATGTCAGGCAATCCATGGAGCTTTTCAACGTAGTTCCAAATAAACAAATAGCTAAGAATGCACAGTTGTACTTTGTTGACAATTGTTACCGGTTCTTTATTATTAATTACGACAGAATCATATACGGCGTTATCTATCTGAGTCCATGCATGTCCATGTATGTAATTCTCTATATTATATACTCATTTCATACCTGGAAAAATTTGTTAAAATATTGTGAAGAAATTCAATGTATACTTCATTTGTAAGGAAGCACAAAAAGAAACAAAATGCTAAATATTGGAAGGAAAAAAATAATAACTATACCATTGTTAATTTTCAAAATACGCAGAAAGGAAGACATTACAAACCAAAATAAATATATATATTCTGTGCCAGGATGTATAGGAAAACTATACTCAGGATGTAGAGGAAAAACATACTTCAATAAAAAAACATAGAGGATATTTCCTCTAGTTAATAATTTTGATATAATGGTTGATGAGGATATATCCTTTTGATGATTTTGTTTCTTTGAAATAAAAATAAATAAACAAAAAAAAGACAATATATATAGATTGCTCGCCAGGATCAATTGGATTTGTATCAATATATTGGGTTGTATCAGTTACGGCCTAAGGGAAAAAAAGGAAGGGTAATTCATTCCTCTCAGGTTCTAAAAGATACTCAATGCTATTATCGCGAATGTAACATCCTGTTCTCCATAATCTTTCACCGTCTTGTTTCCTGTATTAAAAGAAACACCACAACACACACAAAAATAAGATATTAGTGTATGTTGGGTGCCAGACACATTGGTCTTGGTTCGTGGTACAGAGCTTACGTAGGACTTTTGCCCATAGAGCCATCCTACTTTTTTTTTTTTCATTAAGTAGTCGATTTTCTAGTATGCCACACCCTTCCTTCATAGATGTTGACTATTCCATCATGAAAGCGCAACACTAAACAAATAAGATGATAAATGTCACATGAGAAAATGGTTCTGAGGATTTCAATGAAATTATCCCATATACTGAAAATATCACAGATGATGGGGCACACCCTTCAAGTATTTGTTACTTTAAAGGATCTGGGTCCTTTCCATAGAGGATTGATAATGGACATAGCCACTGCTCCTGAATTATTAACGAAATAAGATTACTTTCTAATTTTACGTTCCATTTCTATACATCCCTTGTCCTTCAAAGAATAACAGCACAAACAATCCTAATTTGACCCAATTTAGCAAGACTATAGTTGATTTCAACCCAGATTCTTCAATCAGCCCTCAATGAGGCATACAGAGAAAAAAATTTGCAAACTGCTAGCAGTATGGCATCTGAATGAACTGGCATGCGGTGGAAGCAGATTCCCTCATGAGCCTGATTTCTGATGGGGACTTGATGCACCTTAGATCATGAGAATAACTGGATATGTCATTTACTTTGGTAGTTAGCCGAGGCCTTATGGAATACCTGCAGTAAGGTGAAGTTGCAACTGTCTTTGGATTATGGAAATCCTAGTTGTTTGGTTGAGCATTTCATGCACAACCTAGATGAAAAATTGGCATAAAACATTATCATGTTTTGACAATGGATAACAATCTGATTTCTAGTACCCCTAAGAAGAGCTTCATTATCTGCAAACACCGGTGCTCAAAATACTGAATTGTAGAGATTTATTCATTCTATTCATTTTTTCATCAATTGCATGGAAGAAATTTCTGTTGTACTTGATTTCAACTCAATAAGCTCATATTGTACTATCAACCATTCAGTTTTTCCTAAGCCCAACAAATGGAAAGACAAGAACTTTCATAATCCCAAAATTAACCCTATGCATAAATTATGATATTCCACCTCAATTTACCTTCAAGGCTATGCATTATCTAGAGGGAGGGGGCTCAACTTCTCAATTTGGGGAATACGTAAACTGGTATATGTACCAAACTCCTCTGGATCGGTACCATGCCTCTGGGACAGTGACATGGTGCCACACTTGCCACGCGTTGTCGCCCCATGTTACTTGCTGTTAATTTCGGTGATTTCTCTCTCCCTTGAAACTTGGAATTTCTGATGGTAATCTATGGTTACAATGAGAAGATCACATTATTTATTAATTGATATTTCATGAATTAATAATATATTTTAATTTATTTCAAAGAACTAATAAATTATTGGAAGAAGATGCGCTATTTCATTTGTGTCTGCATTTCATAGTCAACTGATTTTCAATACTTCTATAATTCAGCTGAAAAGATTAAATAGAATAAACAGAAGAAAGTAGAAACAGATAATGGTACTGGTACCTGCTGAAGTCGTGATCCTTATAAATTCAACATACAAAGTTCTCTTGTACTTGTTACGTCATAGAGATTTATTAGACCAACTCAAATCAAACTATTGCCCGATACATTATCAATGGCACCTTCAATGGAATCACAGTCAAAATAACACTCATATTTTCGATCATAGCAATATCGAAACACACATGACAAATTTTTATTCATGTCCATCCTCGCATAACTTCTGGTATCTATAGGAACGATTTTCTTTTTCATGAAATCAACTCTATACACAGATCCAAAGCATGAGGAATTTGGTGTTTATTAGTTTATTCCTACAGTTTTCTTTGGTTATCATTTTTTTTACAATACAAAGTTTAGAAATGTATACTATTCTATTACCATTGTTTTTCTTTTTTCTCATTTTGTTATCAGGTAGAGAATAGTTCAGGAAATTAGCAGAAGGATAAGGTGGGAAAGTAAGGCAGTGCAGGGGAATTTCTCATTTGTTGTTACTGGCATATGAAATCTTCATACTTTTTAAGATTTTTACTTGCATAAATGTGATGTTCTAAAGTTTTGAAGGGTACATCTGGTAGTATCTTTGAAAAATGTTGTGCAGTTAGAGGGAAACCATCTATTGATGTGCTATTTTTCATAGATTCGCTTAACAATAACAATGGCTATCCAATTTGAGACACCACCTCTTCGGTCTGACAATCCTCATCCATATCGTTCCCCCTTCTCTTTGTCTCTGTCAGAATATCACCACTAATGGAGCACCTCCTTGCAGTTCTTCTCTAAGACTTACCAATAACAGATCTTAACTTTGTGTATTAATACTGTTCAATTGGATAAAATCACAGATGATAGAAACGCAAGGTTTGGAATAATATAAGTATCTATATCAGTTGACATTAATGCCACAAATTAATATGTACTGAAACTCTTGAATTAATGAAATCAAACTTTAGAGGGGGAAAAAAATATACCCCATGAATGAGTAGCAATTCCATACTTGAACCAAATGAGTAGTCGTATACAGGGAGTACTAACAATAGACTGATTCAATATGTAAATAAATTAAAAAGGAAACAAAGAGAGGAGTGTGTAAATATCTAAATTATGAGGGGGATTTAGAGATTACTCTTCGTGAAATGAGGGACGTAAGGGAAGCGGCAGTGAAAGGGGGGGCGCCTTTTTCTCTTCTTCTTCTAATCACATGGCGTGGAGAAGAAGTGAAGCCTTCGATTTTGTATTTTCTCCGATAGAGCCTCGTCGTCCTCAAATTGCGGCAGAGGAAAATTGATGAGAAGTGGAACGGAAGAGAACAACGAAGGAAAGCACTGTCCCCAGACCCCAACGAAGTACACCCGCAACATAGAGCAGGTGGGAACTCCGGAGCTCGCGGCAAGCAACACGTTACAGAGGAAGAAAACATGGCGTGCAGAGAAGAGGGGGCGAAGGACAGCTGGCGCTAAAATTCAAAGTGGAGAGGCGAGAAGTGTAAAGTGCAAAGTGACGATAGCCAATGTCATCTCAGAAGAGATAGCACTGTTCATTCTACAGTACTATCCCATCCAAAATTAAGGTATTTATAATACCACCTCTTTTTTTTTTAAGAAAACATTGGGCTGGCATAGCTTTTCTATTTTTACCAAACATGCTTTTAGTGCACCGAATTCGTATTCTTTGCATTAATTCAAAAAAGAATCTTTTAATGAATCTGAACCATTCGATATGCTTTAATCGTATGAACTAAATTTACACTAATATTAAAGAACCCCTGTGTTATAGGTCGGAACCAGATTGACTTCATTTAAAATTAGACGGCCGAGATGCATTAACTGAAAAGATACTTTTCTGAGTAGTAGACGATGCGGACTAGTGCACCAGCTGAGCGGTGCCTGAAATTTTTATTAATACCCTTAATAAAAAAATATAGCAAATCTGCCCCCTAGACTGAAATTTTTTTAAAAACACCCTGACCGCCTTATGATTGGGCGGTCTGCTACCTGTACCAAACCGTCCCATGATAGGGTGGTCTGCTATTGCCTATATATTGGAGGGTACCCCTCCCTTTTTTCACCACATTCATTTCAAGTTTTCACGCTCTCTCTCCTCTCTTTCTCTCTTTCTCCAACATATCGCCTCCCCTTTTGCATGTAAGTCCCTCAACTTTTATTTATTTATTTTTGTAGTCTAAAATTGTTTAGAAATTGTTATGAATTAATTTAAATTGTTAGAAATTATTAGAAAATGTCCAAAAATGGTTACAAATTGTTCAGGATTAATATAAATTGTTTAATCCATCATGGTCTGATGAAATTCTAGATCTTACCATGGCACCCAAAGCCGAACATCGAAAAGAAGGAAGTGAAATCACACCAATGCTCACATATCCCTCGCTAACAATTTTTGGACGGGTGAAGCCCGCTTGAGGAGACATTTATCTCGTTTAGGGTTTCCACCCAACGAGGTTGAAGAATATGCTACCATGGATGATCCGACTATTAGAAGCATTCTTTACGAAAACTTCGGCGATATTGACCCTCCACCTGATTGGGAAGTGTATGTCGTGTCGAGGGAGATATTGCGGAGATGTTATTTTGTTATCTCGGTGGCGTAAGAGTTCACTCCAAATTTATCGACAAGAATGTAGATTTGGTAAATGACTATCGTTTCCAAATGTTGGAGTGTGTTGTGTGTTACTGCAGGCCTTCGGGGAAGAAGGGAGAAAGTTCCACTACTCCTAAGCCATAGTCTAGATTGTATTATTTTATGTTAGACTTGATTGTATTATTTTATGTTGTAAACTGGATTGTATTATTTTATGTTGTAGACTGGATTGTAGTACTAGTATTTTATGTTGTATACTAGATAGTAGTATTTTATTTTTCTTTTGTTGTAGTATTTTTTTTATTTATTTTTTAATTTATTTTTGTAATTCTTTTGTAATTCTTTTTGTAATTCTTTTTTTTAGACGAGAAAGATGGACAATAACAATCGAGGTAGATCTTCTAATCGACAGGTGCTCAGAGGACGGCCAATGAGTGGTCGAGGAAAGAACGAGGAAAAAAAAGAACTGTCAAGTATGCTTCGGGGATAAAAAGAACTATCAAGTATGTGTTATGGAGCAATTTCTTAGGCGACCTATTCATTTTGAAATTTCAGACGATAATTTTGTGGAAAACCCCTATGGTTATGGTTTGAAAAAAAAGGTTGATCCGAAGAAGTTTCTCACTCGCAAGGTACTCGGTACGATACATGTCGGCAACAAAATCATCCTCGCAGAAGTTTTTCATTTGGCACACCGCCATAACATGAGAACAAGGTAGGTGAGCTAATTGGAATATTCCTTGGCATGTACATGTTACAATATTGTCAGCTCCAAAAATAACCACGTACTTGAAATTCCTTTTCACAAACTCCATAGTCTCATCTAGTCCACGGCTGGTTGGAACGTACTCACCTGGACATTGTACTTCGAATTCCATGCGTTGATCACCATACAGGATAACGTTCATAGCTGCACCTTTCTCCCTATGTTTTCTTAGTTTTCCCTCTACCCATGTTGAAAATGTTTGATCTCTTTCTATTAATTCTGCGGCTTTAGCACGCCATTCAACAAACCATGCATTTAACTTGTAGAAGGTGTCCTCTACAATTGCTGCCACGGGCAACATTCGGCTCTGCTTGAAAACATTATTCAACAACTCGGATCCATTTGTGGTCATAATTCCCCATCGGTAACCTCCATCACGGGCTTGAAATATTTTCTCATATGCGGGTGGCTCTTGCAGATCTCTGGAATTAGTTTTGCCCACCTTAAGTAGGCATTTGCCTTTGGACAGTACTACACAAAAATAAAGAGAAGTCTTTCTGTCAAATAAAGAGACAAAAAAATATAAGTAAATATTCAGTAAAATTTCATCCAAAATATGTTAAATTTCAAAAAAAAAATATACATACCTTGGCAAACTTTCTGAGCATCTCTTCTACCCTTTTTGGCTTCTTTCTCCTGCAACTAATTTTGAATGTGTCCATTGTCGTATCTGATATTCTTGTTTAGGTTGTCTGCAACGTGTTGCATACACAGCCTATGCATACACTCGCCGTCAGCTGTCGACCATTCAAAATCGGTACGATAAAAAACATATTTGATTCCTTTGTGCTGGTCTGATATGACACAAAAGAACCTGTTCCCACCACCACCTCTTCCTGAACCCGTAATCCCCAAACATTCTACAACATGTTGTATTTTGGGGTTGCATGTTTGTAAATGAGTATGACACTCCTAGCGACCTCCTTAATGCTCATTGATGGGTCCTCCTTAATGTCTGTCTCAATTACGTCGGCAATAAGTGATGCCGTAAGTTGTGCATGATATGTCCTTGATGATGCAGACTTGCATGTATGAGGTGATTCACACTTCTTAATCATCCATACCTCCCCCTTACCTACAGGGGTTGCAAAAAGACGGAACCTTGTTCGGTCCCTTTTTTGTACTTTGCACTCCCAGTTGTCGTGAACATGAACCTCATGGATTTTCTTCACTAGTTCATCTATGTTGGTATAAACCTGCTGTGGGGCAAGCTCCTGATTGTATACAACACGCCTCCCAAAGAAACCAATGTCTGCTTCTCCAAAAGAACTAATATCGTTGAATGTGCACTAGTACAAAAAACCCCCTTCACTGACTGTTAAAATAACCCTACACCGACTGTTATGGAGGCATCAATAAAGCCAGTGACAGTACAGGTTACCTGCACTGACAGGTAAAAACTAGTCAGTGTTGAACACCAACACTGACGCTTTAAAAATAGTCGGTGTTGGTTATCAACACTGACGCTTTAAAACAGTCAGTGTTGGCGTTAAAAATAGTCAGTGTTGATTTTAAAAAATAGTGCTTCAGTCTCCAAAATGTGATTCAGTTTCCAAATTGGGACAAAATAGGAGAAAATTTAAAAGTATAACGGAAACTTCCCAGCCAAAATTCCATGTCTAAATTTGATTGAAAAAGGGTGTTTGGAATTTGGAAAGAACGTGATTGAAAAAAAAAAAAGGATTGGAATTTGGAATGCATGAAAGGTGAATATTAGGAGGAAAAAAGTCCAAGTCAAAAAAATCTTATGACTAAATTTGATTTTTTAGAAAATCATAGGTCTAAAAAAATATATATTATGTTTTTAGTTTGATTTTGATAGATATGCTTTATTTGTGTTAGTTATCTATTATATGTTTTCCAGTTTTATTAAAATCAATTATGTTTGACTCGTTAGTGAGACCGCCTATGTTATAGACCGGTCAAGACCGCCTATTTTATTAGACCGGACACCAATTATGTTATAGACCGGTCAAGACCGCCTATGTTATTAGACCGGTCAAGACCGGTTTTTTCCGCTACTAAAGAACACGATTTTTAAAAACTTTCTATTTTTTAACTTTTAGCCCTTTTGTTACGGATCGGACTCTGCTAATCTTCCGAGAGAAGAGCAGGGTCCTGCTCTTCCGATCTCAACCATTCAAAATCGTTGAGATCTGTGCATGAAAAAGTTCTTTTATCGAGATACGTGATTGAAAATGTTTGAATGGTTGAGAGCAGAAGAGCAGGACCCTGCTCTTCTCTCGGAAGAGCAGCAGAGTCCGATCCTTTTGTTACTAAGGGTGTAGCAGCTTGTAGACTTTTAGCCTTATAGATAAACCCATTTCCTTCTTCCAACGTTTTTTGTGGTAGTCTAGCATCTATTTTTTTGTGGTAGTCTAGCATCTATTTTTTGGTGGTCTCTCTCCAATTGGCATCTCATAAAAAAAAAAAAAAAAAAAAAAAACTCTTGATTATGTTTGTTTGCTCTTCTCCGGTTTAAAAATTGAGATTAAAAGGAAAATTAAGGAAGCAAGAATGCTAATAAAAGTAGTAGAATAAAAATTATTTAAAATTTGTAAATTTATGGAGGAAATCACGTATATATATAATCTAAATTATTTAATTTTAGAATGTTAAACTATTAAGCTTTATGTATGAGACTACTTGCATTCTTACTCATCGTCACATTTTTTTTTACTTGCTGCTTTTTTATTTAATTGTTGACAACATGTCATGTAACCAAACACATTGTTTTCACTGTATTGATGAGCTTGAGAGTGGTACGGTTATTTTGAGATGTGTGTGTCAAGTATATATATCATAGTAAATAACGTTTTCGGTTTTTGAATTATAAATTAATAAATCATAATTTAAAAAAAATTAGGATTGAACCGGTTGACCCACCAGTCTGACCACTAAACCGTTGACCTGGAGGTTTTCCAGGTTGATGTCCGATCCGGTTATGATAACATTGATATTTTTTTATGAAATCAAATAGTGAAGGATCATATGATCTTGTGTTATATATTTTAATTTTATTTTTTATTTAAATAATTTTAACAATGATGTTTAGCCCCCTATGATCAAATCCTAATTGCATGTTCTTTCACAATACGGTGCAATTATTTAGAGGAGCTTTTTTAGGGCTTTAACTTGTCTTTGAAAATACATTTATTTTTTTATCCTTTTTTTATTTATTTCATCCTTGTAATCCACTGTTTCTAGTTTGCTTAATAAAATTTGGTAAAGGATTCAGCACCGAATGGAAAACTAAAAGAATAAAATATGCAATTTTATATACTTATAACAGATTCACAAAGAAAAAAAGACATTCTCGCACGAGATAAACAATTCGTATTATTATTAAATTATGAGAGCAGAAGTCAGGTAGAGTGAGGCTACGGTACTATGCATAGCACGGTTTGGTCCGTGCTACGGCTCAATATTTGAATTTTCAAAATTCTAAGTCGATCCGAACCGTTCAACATGATTATATAATGAATATGTACTTGCAAATCCAATTTTACATTTTTTTTTGAATCTTTTTACTATTTTTTTAGATAGGTAGAAAATCACTTGATCTGAAAATTCTGGACTATCCAAAAACAGTGATTTTCTACCTATCTAAAAAAATAGTAAAAGAATTCAAAAAAATGTAAAATTTGGTTTGCAAGTACATATCCATTTTATAATCATGTTGAATGGTTCCGATCGACCGTTAGAATTTTGAAAACTCAAATATTGAGCCATAGCATGGCTCAATCCGTGCTGTGCATAGCACCGTAGCCTCACTCAGTCAGGTATATTTTTCAAAGCAGTGAACAGTCCGTAGAATTGGAAAGAAGAGCAGCAGTCAGGTATATTTTTCAAAGCAGTGAACTGTCCGCAGAATTGGAAAGAAGAGCAGAAGTCAGGTATATTTTTCAAAGCAGAGAACAGTCGGTAGAATTGGAAAGAAGAGCTTGAACGTGCCAATTGACTGATCTCTTATTATAATCATATTAGTCAGCAACGTTTGGGCCCCGTGACCTGTAGTCGCCACCATTACAGGATTCTGGCAAATGAGAAGCTGCCACGTGTTCAAAATTATTATTTCAATATCTTCTTCTCATTTTGTCACAGATACATCGTGCATGGTACGGGATTCTTTGAACAATAATTCATGGAAAAAAACAAAATCGTTCAATTAGATATTTAATTTGCATGTCTTTTATCTAGCTATTAGGAAATGAGGAAGGTTCCAATGCCTCATTCCTTTCATACCTCATCATACCTCATATTTTATATCTTCATTTTTAAAGTCTAAATTGTCGATTCGAACCGTTCAACATGATAACCATACTAAAATATGGTTGGAATGAAATTTTATAATTTTTGAAAATTTTTTACTATTTTTTAAAATGAGTAGAAAATTACTGTTTTTTGAACGGTCCAAAAACAGTGATTTTGTACCCATCTTAAAAAATAGTAAAAAAATTTCAAAAATATAAAATTTCATCCCTAGACATATTTTAGTATGGATATCATGTCGAACGGTTCGGATCGACAATTTGGACTTTGAAAACAAAGATATAAAATATGAGGTAGATGAGATATGAAAGACATGAGGCATTGGAACCCTCCTTGTTCGCACAAAAGTGTATCACAAAGTTTCATTACAGCAAGCTGTAGTTTTTAAACCTTGAATTAACTTCCGACTAGACTGCAAGTGCACAATCCTATCGTATAGTTTAGTCAGGTATCGATCCACATGACGGTTCAAAATCAAATCTGGACTCTACTTAAATCAATTAGGTACTAGAAGTTGGAAAATGCTGATTTGGTTTGTTTAATTTCCTAAGTTCAGTAATGACAGAATTAATTAAAATGACAGAAAGTAAAATTTAGTTTTTATCAGATAGAGAAAAACGTTTCTAGGGTTTTCGATTTCATTATCAACCTTGCCTCTCGGTACCATTCACACGACCCACGTACTTTCATACGCGGTCCGCATGGAAGACGCGACCCGCGTACTCTCATACGCGGCCCGCGTGGACCTCGAGTAAATGTAGTAGTTGTCTGTTTTTGCGTTGTTCTTTAGTGTAAGGATTCATTGAACGAACCTAGCTAATGTTCCTAAACCTCAACTCTCGTTTGTTGGCTTAATAAATCTGGTATCAGAAATGCAATTTCACCTTCTTAGGTTTTTAATCTAAGTTAATTGTCCGGTTTACTAAAGGTAACCACTACCTCTCGATAAGTGGAAAAGTTCACCTCTCAGTTACTATTTGGTCTCGCCTCACGGCTCGTAAACCTACCTCAAATACTAAGTTTGGTTGAGAGAAACATCAAGGCCAAAGTACTAGAAAAGATGCTATAGACATCTAACAGTAGACAATCAAGAATCATTCAATCAACTTCAACAAAGCAATTAAAATACTACTCAAACAATTAAACACTAACATTCAACAAAATTCAAACAACATGCATACAAAACAAAGTATCAAACTACATCGTAACCCTAGAAACTAAGTAAACTACTCACACATAGTCAAAAAGCAAATAACACAAATGATAGATGAAATAGTCATGACAAAACCCGAAATACAAAGAAGATCCGTGAGGAACTTTCGTCTTTCGCTTCTCAACTTCGTCTCCAAGCTAGTCGTCAAGTCCAAAACCTTGAATCTGTCTCTTACTCTCTGAAAATGCAGAATAAAGAATAGAATAGATCCCCTGGTAGCAAGGAATCCCCTGATATAGCCCTTCTGGCCGACCTTTCCTTCATTGAGCCTCTGTTTCCTTTTCTGTTTTGTTTCCGGAATAGTCTCACGCGACCCGCGTGTAGTGGACGCGGTCCGCGTGTCTGTGTTCCTCGCGTGTGTAAGTAGAGATCGCGTCTGTGGTCGCGTCAGGGTTTGATGCAGCCCGCTTCGGATGTGGCGCGGCCCGCGTGTATGGTTCCAGAACTTCACAATCTTCCCTAATTTCGCTCGTTTCTGCAAAGTAAGAATGAAAACGCAGCAGTACCACATTATATAGATATTCAATAGATATTCAATGTAAAAGACACGATATGGTGGTTTAAAACACAGATTTTGGTACAGAAATTGGTCGGATTTATAGGTCTAATAATGAGACATCAAATTCCCCCAAGCTTAAATCTTGCTTGTCCTCAAGCAAAGATCCATACTTAGGTACCGGGTTGGACTCTAATCTTACCTAAATGCAGACTAAGTTCCTAAAAGTGAAAATCTACATGAGTTGCTTTAATCAAAAACCTCGAGAATCCTTTTGGTATAATTTGGACTTTTCTTGATCAATTTTGATTCACCACACGAATTGACTAATCAAACTTCAAATTATGAAATGTTTCTAAGACTTGCAAAGTTAATTACCCGAATTGATCAATTTCTCATTCTTTTGCTGAAACTATGCCCTCGTTTGTGGTGATTTTTTTCTTTTTGCCCACCCAAGCTTGGAACAAGCTTAGGTTAGAAAGTCGTGGACTTCGTGTGTTGGTGTATGCAAAACTTCTTTTCTTTTCTAATTTTGGGAGATGAGCTCAAAGGCGCCCAATTGGACTTATTGCCAGTACTCTTATGTTCTCCATCTTTTCATTTATTTCATCACTCATTCATTTTTTTTTAATTTTACGCATACACCATGAATACACACATCCAATGGTATTCATTCATACCAATGGATATCCCAATCTTTCTTTATTTTAAATCCCCATTTCCCTATTTAAATGGCACAGTTCAGTTTCAAAATGGTTTTTCGATGCAATTCAAATTTTCTTCTTCTCAAGTTCTCAAAACATCCCTTCATAATCAGTTCTTTTATCAATTGTGGGGTTAGTTCTAATTTCTCAAGGTCATCTCAATTAAAACCAAATTTTTTCATCAAAGTCCCTAATTCAAGCAATCATGCAAATTTTTCACCTATGAATGCAAGGAAAAGTAAACATGACCTAAATAAAAAGTAAACAAGTCCTAAAAGTCAAAAGTCTCCCCCCCAAGCTCAGTCTGAGCATTGTCCTCAATGCTTCAAGACTGAAAGATAGAAAAGTAAATAAGCTAGGGAAAGAGAAGAACAAACCTGATCAGTCGTCGGTGGGAGGATCAAGCCACCAAGCGCGTAGTTGGTCCTCAACTGCTGTAATCTGGCTCTGGAGATCATAAAGGACAGTACCCTGCTCACGCCGCATGTCATACATGAGGGTGTACACATCCTTGATGGTCGGGTCGGGTATCGGTGGTGGATAGGAGGGAGGCGCGGCAGAAGTGGAGGCATGGAACTGTGGTGGAGAGTGGTGCGCCTCGGCCATATCAACATCAGCAGCATGAGGAGAAGGTGGATGCAGCTGAACAGGAGGTGGTGAAGGTGGTGGTGCCTGAGGTCCTGTGAAAAGCCAAGTGCGCTCATCCGTGAATGAAAGAGGTGCTGGAATGGGCAACTCGTGTAGAGTCCCATTCGGCATGTGCCAGAAGTACCTGTCGCGGTGGTTGGCAGGGCCTCGTTGGATTTTGATGAAAGTTGCCTGGCGGTAGGCCTTCGCATCCATGATGATCGGGCCCATGGAGAGAGTGAAACCAGAGATCGATACTCCAAGCTGAACAGCAATGTGGGTGACGTAGGCACTGATGATATTGATGCCACCTATCCTCTTGGAATTCTGGAGATCGAGCCAATGACGGACCATAATGAGCATCAGATCTGGCCGCTCTAACTCCTCATCTCGACGGAGCATGTGGTCCATCAGTGCGAGGTCCTCGACATTGGCACGGGCAACTGTCTCGCCGCGTGCGAAGATGGTAACATCAAGGGCTCGCTGGATGCAGCGAAGGACTGGGTGAGGAATGGCGAGGCAGCAGAAATCATTGCTTTCGGCCACGTCCATCCCAGAAATTAGACGCCAGAAATGGTCCTTGTCCATGCCAACACTAAAATTAAGAGTGTCAGTCTGAGGGTTTGGCAGGAATCCAAACCACTCACGAAGGTTAGCAACACCAACCCTCCAAGTCCCACTGCGCATTCGGAACTTGATGTAAGGCTGGTTCTCAGGGTCCCACTTGAGCTGTAGAGAAGAGAGGAACTCAAGCGTGAGCTCCTGGTAGCCGTTGTGCGCGATACCCCAGAAGGCGGGAGTGAATCCGATCATTTGTTCTAATGGTAGTGCAACATTCAAGAAAGGTTTGGAGGTGAGCATGTGGATCCCCGTGATCCAACCCATGGAAAGTGTTTTGCTGCACAATGTTAACAACGCCCGGATTGAGGTTCGGTTGTTGTCCTGGAATTTGCGGCAGTCTGATTGCTCCTCTTACGTCTTCAGCCCTTGGTACATTGAATTCTCGCAATGTCCTTGGCACGAAGTCCTCATTGTACTCATCATCAGTCAGATTCTCGTCCCGTTCTTCGTCTCCGTTGTTGCTCATTGCTGCTCTGCTGGAAGGTCCTTGTATGCTCGGATCGGTTTGCACGGACAGCGTGTCTTGTATGCGGGTCACGTGAGGAGTTGTTCCTGCAGGGGCTGAGCGCACAGACCTTGTATCGGTTTCGGGAAGAGCTACGCGGCCCGCGTGCAAATCTATGCGGTCCGCGTCAGGTATCGGTCCTCTGCTCCTAAGATGGTAATCACCCATAGGAGGTGGTATGAAAGCCAGTGTGTTCCTGAAAGAGAGAACAAATAAAAAAAAAGATACAGATTAAAATTTAGATTAACTAAAATAAGCAAAAATCGAGAAAAGATAAATGATGCCGTCCCCGGTAACGGCGCCAAAAACTTGTTCGCACAAAAGTGTATCACAAAGTTTCACTACAGCAAGCTGTAGTTTTTAAACCTTGAATTAACTTCCGACTAGACTGCAAGTGCACAATCCTATCGTATAGTTTAGTCAGGTATCGATCCACAGGACGGTTCAAAATCAAATCTGGACTCTACTTAAATCAATTAGGTACTAGAAGTTGGAAAAGGTTGATTTGGTTTGTTTAATTTCCTAAGTTCAGTAATGACAGAATTAATTAAAATGACAGAAAGTAAAATTTGATTTTTATCAGATAGAGAAAAGCGTTTCCAGGGTTTTTGATTTCATTATCAACCTTGTCTGTCGGTACCATTCACATGACCCGCGTACTTTCATGCGCGGTCCGCATGGAAGACGCGACCCGCGTACTCTCATACGCGGCCCCCGTGGACCTCGAGTAAATGTAGTAGTTGTCTATTTTTGCGTTGTTCTTTAGTGTAAGGATTCATTGACCGAACCTAATGTTCCTAAACCTCAACTCTCGTTTGTTGGCTTAATAAACCTGGCATTGGAAATGCAATTTCACCTTCTTAGGTTTTTAATCTAAGTTAATTGTCCGGTTTACTAAAGGTAACCACTACCTCTCGATAAGTGGAAAAGTTCACCTCTCAGTTACTATTTGGTCTCGCCTCACGACTCGTAAACCTACCTCAAATACTAAGTTTGGTTGAGAGAAACATCAAGGCCAAAGTACAAGAAAAGATGCTATAGACATCTAACAGTAGACAATCAAGAATCATTCAATCAACTTCAACAAAGCAATTAAAATACTACTCAAACAATTAAGCACTAACATTCAACACAAATTCAAATAACATGCATACAAAACAAAGTATCAAACTACATCGTAACCCTAGAAACTAAGTAAACTACTCACACATAGTCAAAAAGCAAATAACACAAATGATAGATGAAATAGTCATGACAAAACCCGAAATACAAAGAAGATCCGTGAAGAACTTTCGTCTTTCGCTTCTCAACTTCGTCTCCAAGCTAGCCGTCAAGTCCAAACCCTAGAATCTGTCTCTTACTCTCTGAAAATGCAGAATTAAGAATAGAATAGATCCCCTGGTAGCAAGGAATCCCCTGATATAGCCTTCTGGCCGACCTTTCCTTCATTGAGCCTCTGTTTCCTTTTCTGTTTTATTTCCGGAATAGTCTCACGCGACCCGCGTGTAGTGGACGCGGTCCACGTGTCTGTGTTCCTCGAGTGTGTAAGTAGAGATCGCGTCTGTGGTCGCGTTAGGGTTTGATGAGGCCCGCTTCAGATGTGGCGCGGCCCGCGTGTATGGTTCAAGAACTTCACAATCTTCCCTGATTTCGCTCGTTTTCTGTAAAGTAAGAATGAAAACGCAGCAGTACCACATTCTATAGATATTCAATAGATATTCAATGTAAAAGACACGATTTGGTGGTTTAAAACACAGATTTTGGTACAGAAATTGGTCGGATTTATAGGTCTAATAATGAGACATACTCCTCATTAGGAAATTTAGTTTCCATAATTCACATTTACGAATTAACATTTATCATATATGAATTAACTAACAATCTCAATTTATAATCAGATACTAGTATCGTCTCCAATAGATCAATGAAAAAAATAATTGTTCAACAATATTTCCATGAATTAATGGTGTTATAAGAGAGCAAATATGTTCAAAATTCAGTGTTTCATAAAAATTAAGTTGGAGAACTTTTAATTTATACGCAGTTTGATTTTATGTGGTATTTTCTATTAATGTGAATGTGTAATTCTTATTGCTATTACATGTAGATATATATCCTTATTGCTATTATGTGTGGATCTGTATCCTTAAATGACATATAACGAAATCAAGAATTGAGTGATTATTGTGGATCTGATTGTATAGAAAGACATACAAAAGATGCATAGAATAAAAAAAAAAAGACAGATTGTTTGATTGAATCTGAAATTTCATCTTTTAATCACAGTTTTTTGCGGATTAGTCATTAATTGTTTGTTTAAGATGTTGAAAAGTATGGGATGGAAAAAAAAGATAGATTGTTTGATATTCAATCTGAAATTTCACCTTTTAATCACAGTTTTTTGCGGATTAGTCATTAATTGTTTGTTTAAGATGTTGAAAAGTATGGGATTTAATTATTTACAATGTTGAAAAATATGGGATTGAAAAAAAAGATAGATTGTTTGATATTCAATCTGAAATTTCATCATTTAATCACAGTCTTTTGCGGATTAGTCATTAATTCTTTGTTTAAGATGTTGAGAAGTATGGGATTTAATTATTTACAATGTTGAAAAGTATGGGATTGAAAAAAAAGATAGGTTGTTTAATTGATATTCAATCTGAAATTTCATTTTTTAATCACAGTTTTTTGCGAATTAGTCATTAAATTGTTTGTTTAAGATGTTGAAAAGTATGGGATTTAATTATTTACCGCAAGTCGCGATCGGAAAAGAAAAAGGCAAAAAAAGAAAACACAACAACATTATATAATAGCACATATATGAGAACTTGAAATTGGATACTGGTAGAAAACCAAACTAACAGAATTGCCCAATATGGCAGTTGTTAGAGTTTGATGTGAAGAGAAGATGAGAGGAGAGAAACAATTTGGATTAAACTGATTTTTTTAATTTTCCAACTAATCACGAGTTTAAATTACATAATATATATAAGCAAGATACATAACTTATTGGGTCCAACTAGCATTTTGGATCATAACATAACATCAGTGTACTATTTATTTCTTTCCTATTTCTGGTAAAGTGAAAAGTACAAATACTTTGATCACTTGATTAAATTATAGCCACTTGATCTATGATGAATACATCTGAGATCAAACCCTTGATGCTTCAATATTTTCAACAGGAGGCCTCGGCAACAGCCAGTTTTGCACTCAATTTTTTCCTAAGAATTTTTCCAGAGGGAGATTTTGGGATTGCATGGATGAAATAAACCTTGTGCAACCTCTTGTAGAAAACCACCTGAAAGAATATATAATTCTAGTTCAATTACATAAATAATAATTAATTAATAACAACACTAGTTCAGCATCTTGTTTAGTTATTCTTCTAGATTCACAAAACAACTCATCAATAGATTTCATTAATCATCAGATAGATTGTAACTGTTTGTTACTAGCTGGTACACTTGAGTGTACTCCAGGGACTAGATATGAACTTATATACCTGCTTAGATATGTACTCTTTTAAAGCCTCTTCAGTGATGTCAGAATCATTGGTTCGGACGACGAATGCAACTGGAACTTCGCCGGCAACTTCATGCATTTGCCTATATATATATATTATATCCACAAAATTAAGAATAAATGTAATCATAGGTTTTTCTGATTAAGAAGGAAAATAATTAATTTAAGAGCTTTTTGCACATACGCGACAACAGCAGCATCAGTGATAGAAGGATGGTTGATAATGAGAGATTCAAGCTCTGCTGGTGGCACCTGAATAAGCACATATTCTATATATTAGCAAATGTAGGAAAACTAAAGATCACTTCAAAATCCTATATAAACCAAAATTATCTTTGAAACATTTTTTTGGGAGAAGAAAGTTTAGGAAGAAGACAGGCACTTGCAATAATTCATTGCGAAAACATTTTTACATGGATCGATATATAGTATATCATAGATTATAACTAAATGAAAATTACTTGGAAGCCCTTGAATTTGATGATCTCCTTGATACGATCAACTATGAAGACTTCATCATCATCGTCTACAAACCCGATATCGCCGGTGTGTAGCCACCCTTGTATGTCTATTGTTGTTGCCGTGGCTACCGGATCATTCAAATATCCTGCATAAATGATCACAGAGAGTTTGATGGAAATGATGATTTAATGGTTTGATATTATCTTATGAATATTGGATCACTAACAATTATAGACATTGAAATTGAAAGAGGAATTAATACCTTTCATGATTTGGGGCCCACGGATGCAGATCTCACCAGGTTGATTGTGACTGAGTGAGAAGCCGGTTTCGGGATCAACAACTTTGAGCTCGGCATTTCTGATAACAGTACCACATGAGCCAGACTTGGTAGGTGTTGGGTTCTTTGCAAAGGCCAGGCACATTGATAGAACTGGTCCTGCCTCTGTCATCCCGTATCCCTGCATAACAAATATTAGATTTAAAAATGTCAAACCAACAAACCCATCATATATGGGTTCTACAAATTTTGCTTATTTCCTATTTGATCAGAGAGAGAAGTATAAAAGACCATTGATCTTACAAATGAATACAAGAGAAGAAAAATACAATCAATTAGATGAGAATAAATCAATATATATAACACAGACCTGTCCGAACACAGCCTGGGGCAACCGGTTTCTCAACGCCTCTTGCAAATCCTTCCCGAGTGGTGCCGCACCAGATAGTATGGTCCGTATCGATCCGAGATCGTACTTGTCTACTGCAGGACTCTTGGCCATGGCCAACACAAGCGGGGGAACAACAACTGCAAAGGTGACACGGTGCTTCTCGATTCCCTCCAACATGGCATTGATGTCGAACTTGGGCATGATGTAAATGGCAGCTCCGGTGCGGAGGCCACACAACAGCACGCTGTTGAGAGAGAAGATGTGGAAGAGAGGCAGCACGCAGAGGATCACATCATCACGCTTGAGGTAGATGTTGGGGTTCTCTCCGTCAACTTGCTGAGCCAAGCAGGAGATCAGGCTCTTGTGTGTCAGCACCACGCCTTTCGGCAAACCTGTTCATACAAAATCATGTTTCATGAGTTTTTTTTTTAAAAGAAAATCTTTTAGTTTATGCCATAATTGGTAAGAATATGATTAACACATCAATATTTTTATTAACACAACAACTTCGAATTTTTTACTTCTATGGACAAATTTATCCTTGCTAAAATTCTCTCTAGATGCTACATCTTTTTTAGGATGCACTTTCTTTATAGTAATGGTCATTGATTATTTATTTCATTTCCATAACTAAAGCTTCTAGTAAAATCTTCAAGAACTTATTGAAAATATTTCATTTTCTCAAAGTTTGTAAAGTATAGCTATAGGAATTTACGAAGCAATCATAATAACTAAAACTTCTAGTCAAATCTTTGAATTTTTCAAAATTTGAAAAGCAGCTATAAAAATTTACTAAGCAGTCATGTCTTGCAGGAAAAAAAAATAGAGAGAAACAGGCTTACTTTTTAGTGACTTTACTCAATTTAGTCGGATTTGTAATATTGAATACATCATATGTCATTTTATTTATTTATTTATTACTTTTACTGACTATGCATTAGGTGGTTTGTACAAATTTTATATTGTAGAATTTCAGGGGAAAAAAATATGAAGTATATTCAAAATATAATATCATAATTCAATAAAAAGACACTAGAAACTCTATTAACTGAAGATAAACTTTGTATAAAATCATAATTCAATAAAAAAACACTAGAAACTCATTTCAAATATATATATATTTATTTATGGCCATAATATGTAAGAAAGAAATTAACAATGGATGTTTTTCGAAATATAACCTCAACAGAAATACTACAATATCATATAAAAAATTAAGTCAAATAACAACTACATGTATGACTTGACTTGACTAACCATTGAATTGTTTCAGTTGAAAATTTTGATAGAGTATTAATTATTATTCATGTAGCGTACTTACAATAAATTTCATATAGTACTACATATGATTCGTGCGCTGTATGAAATAAAAAATGTTCTGTCAAAATCTTTATCTATTGCTTCACCTGTTGTTCCTGACGAGTAAGGCAATGCAACTGGATCCTCTGAATCGATCTCCACCTCCTCCAATTCCCCGTCATTCTCCAAAATATGCGAGAAGCTCACACACCCCTCCAGTGCCTCATCAATGGTGACAATTGCTGATACGCCCTCGAAGTCTCTAATTTTCTCCACACATGTGGCATGAGTGACGATCACTTTGGCTCCAGATGATTTGAACTGCTTTAAAATCTCAGCTGCAGTCATAAGAGGATTGGCAGCGGTTGTGACGGCACCCAACATGGATGCACCCATGAACGAAAACACGTATTCAGCCGAGTTGTGTAACAACACCATTACACGATCTCCTTTTGTAATCCCGAGCTTTGACAACCCGCATGCCGCTTTCCTGCATAGGAGGTGAGTCTCGGCATAAGTGTAGGTCTTGCCGGAGTTAGACATGATGAGGCATGGCGAGTCGTGGCATTCGGGCAAGTGTTCAAAGCAGTAAGTGTGAAGGGAGAGATGATTAGGTAGGGGTATGTCGGGAAGTTTGGACCTGAAAATGGTGGCGGGTTGAGTCGGAGCAGAGATGGGTTGGTGGATTTGTGTGTCGGGTTTAGGTGACTGCATGGTGATCATCATGGCTGCAGTAGGCAGTAAGTTTACGTGTGTTTTCACAGAGGAAGCAGGAGAAAGAGAGGATGAGTTACCAGAAGTAGGGAGTTCACGTGTGTATTTATATATGATTATAGGATGAGATGAGATAAGTTTTGTTTGGATTGGTTTGAGTGTATCTTTTTCTTCCTACCAACCACCTCCGATACCTCCAATACAGTGGCGTAACATAGGGGGTGCTAAGCCTCCTATGTAATATTACAAATTTATAGGGTCTTAAGAATAAATATTGAGGAGCAAATTTGAAACTTTGACCGCTTTTTTATTTCCATTTGGATTCTTCACTCATCGATTTCCGCACCATCAATATTCAAAAAATAGGAAACTTCTTGCTTTGGAATTTGGAAAGTTCAACGTATAAAGAAAAATACAAAAAAAAGGAAATGTCATTTAATGATTGAAAGAAAGAAATCTCACTGAGCATCTGTACTTCACAAAAAACAAAAAAAAAAGCAAATTAATTAAATTTTAGAAGAGTGGCGAAATCCCACATAGTGCATCTACAGAAATTCAGAAAACAAAGCTAAAGAAAAGCTGCGAAATTTAATTTTAATTGAGGTTTGTTAAAGTGAATTCTAACTAAATTGTTATTTTTATCAAAACAAGTAAATTCAAAAAATGAATATCTCTTTTTTAGTTCTTTAACTAAAAAATAAGACATACAAACAAAAGTAACATGTTTAAAATGAATCGGAGAGAAAAAAAATATACGATATCGGAAATTAAAAAGGTAAAACGAATCGAATTTATTATGCTCCGTTGATTGCACGGATATTAAAAACAGTCAGTGTTTGCTTTATAACAGCAATGTTGATTTAAAAATTTGGCATGATTCTATTTGTATTTGGGCTAGCCTCCATATTTTTGCTAGCCATATATTAGTATTCAACATTTATTGACATTAAACATCGTATATTCATTTACCAAAAAACATTTGTATCATACAAATAATTTAGACAACATCGTATATTCATTTACCATATATTCATTCACCAAAAGCACACTATAACAAAATTTACATGGCAAATATGAACAAAATATGCAACTAAAATTATAACAAAGCATTACATTTCTTTCATATCGGCTTAGTAGTTGTCCAAGAAAAATGTACACCATTGTTTTGTTATTGCATGAAGTTGTGTCGATGTATACTTTTTTGTCGGTAAATCACACTGTATGAATACATATTAAGTTAATTTCATCCAAGTTATATGAAAATTGAATCAAGTTCAAATATAAAATACATACATCAGGAAAAACGTCAAATTGCATAGTGATTAGGTCTTGCATGTGTTTCATGACATAAAATCCACACACCTTCTAGCCTTCTTGCCTTCTTGCCTAAGGCTCTGAAATGTTGAATGTAAGTAAAAGCAAGCAATAAACGAGGTTTTTCAATGCAAGTAAAAGCAAGCACCAATGCAGGGGTAAGTTACTGTATTTTTTGGTTCCCTAAAGTATACATAAAGAACAGATATGCATATACATAAAGAACAAATATGCATACACACAACTTCCCATATACATAAAGAACAAAATATGCATCTTACAATAGAGGTAAGTTACTGAAATAGGTCCCTAAAGTATCACCAACATGCCTTTTTGAGTTCCATGATGTATGTAAAGTTTTGACAGAAGGGTATTGTGTAATTTACACAATAAACCCTACTGTTTTTGAAATTCACAGAAATGCAATATCATCTCTATTGTACCAGTCCAAAAATTCCAAAAACCCATGCTTGTAATCAGCAACAACAAAGATATCCGATTTGTTAAAAAAGACTACTATGCCCTCAACAGTTGCTGACACGGTTCAAATTGCTTAAAAAGCAGTAAATAGTCTAAAAAAACATATGCATATATGAATTTTGCCATCAGGTTTGAGCCACAAAAAAACAGATGCATAATTATCCTAATCCATCAATTAGAATATGCATCTTACAATAGAGGTAAATTACTGAAATAGGTCCCTAAAGTATCACCAACATGCCTTTTTGGTTCCTAAAGTTTCAAAGTTCCCATGTTGGTCCCTACCATCATTTTGCTGTCAAGTAGTGTGGAGGAATGAATTTGAAAAAAATCAAGTATCAAATTAAAAAGAGTGTACAAGTCACACCTTAATGAATTTCCACTCACATTCCTTTGATCCCTCCTTGTGCACTCTTCCAGCCTCGACATAAGATTGAAAAATGCTGAAATTATTAAATGTCAATGAATTAATTAGTAATTAACTTTTCTTGACCTGTCAATTGAACTAACAAAAGTTACCTTAGAAATTTGAAAGCAACATAAAAGTTAACTAAAATATATAGTTGAATTTGATAGCATGCATGTTATATTATTATTTGCAGTGAATAGACGGCAGCTGTAAATAAGATGATAAATCGATGTAAATTTCTATTGGTATAGAAATAAAACAAAACATGGTAAATAATCAGATCATCATAAATGGTCCCCATTTACAAAAAACTAATATAATCAGCACCATAGAGATTCAAAATGTAAGGTAATAAGGACTATATATCGGTTTTCAAAAGATAATCACCATAGTGTTTGAGATAAGACCAAATTGCCCTTATAGTTCCAGTCTGATCATGTAGAAGAAACCTTGAATGATAAAATCTATAGAATTTTCTGAAATTGACCTAATTTATCTAATCATCATAATTTGAAAAATAATCAATTAAAATTTCAATCTGGCTAGAATAATTAATATGTAAATCAATGGAATGTTTCTTTTAAATAACCATGAACTTCTAAATTAGAAACCGGTAGAAAGTATATATGTTTCTAAAATCCTACTTAGCTGGCATTGGTGACAGATATTCAAACAAAAAGAACACCAAATTATCAACTAACAATATTATTGTCTCAGATATTAGTATCATACTGTTATGGTTACAATTATATTGCCAAGGGTATATAGAAGAGATAAGCCCAATTATATGCTACAGTTAGCGGGCCATTTAAAACTATATCATATAATTGGGTTTTTATGAAATTTCAGAAAACAATAGCATATTTGAAAAGTATCTCGGGAATTTTGAAAAGTATCTCTGGAATTCAGAAACTACAGTTAGAAGGGATAAACCCAATTGGCCAATTGTATGCTACAGTAAGCGGGCCATTTAAAACTACAGTTAGCGGGCCCATTTAAAAATAACCATTTAAAACCCAATTAAATGCCATATAGAAGGGATAAACCCAAATATTTTATGAAACTACTCAGAGCAGGCCAGCAATACCTCCATTAAATTTGTCTAATAAATTAACTACCAATTGAAAGCATACCTACTCAGTTGCACAAAATCATATGTACATATTTTTAGAGATAGTCATTCATTCTACTCAATGAATTAATTACTAATTACCATTAAATAGTACGATGAATAATTATAAGTAAATGAAATTAGACTCAATGAATTTATTGCACACTCTTTAAAATGCCACATGATGTCGTAATCTAGTTCCTTTGGCTCCTTTGGCGCTAGATAATCAATAACATACACCATACTATCGCGCAACACAAAAACTAGAAGCACCCAGTGCATACTACAATCAGACATGGTAATAATCAATCTACATATGTCGTTAAAAGTATATAAACTACACAAATATAAGTAACAACTTACCCCTGAATGTATGGCGCAAGGATAAATTTCTTGTCCTACATATTTTTCAACATCTCAAGCAAGTAGCTTGAAGCGGCCTCCTTGTCACTATCAAAAAGTAACTTAGACATCATACTTGGGTTCAAAAAACCAACGTCAGCCTCGCGACCTAGATCGGTGGCATGTCTCTTCATAAATCTGAAAATCATTACATAAATGTTGGAAATGAGTAAATTGTAAAATTAATCAGTATCCGTATGAAGTTAAACAAACTTACATAACCCAGATGGATATTATTGAAACATCGAGCATGTCTTGCTTCACTAGATCCTTCAAGTCGTTAAAAGCTAAGTTGATTAACGTTGACTGAGGAAGTAAAACACCCTCCTTAATTTTCAAGAGGAACTCATTCTTATCAGGCGGTTCTCTCATCACCCTCTCATGTATGGCTCTAAACTCAGGTCCCACATTCGCTAACTTTTTCCTTGAAATAAGCGCCTTACGATGGATGGATTCTGCAACTTCATTAGATCTAGACTCGGGCATTGAATCATCTTGGTCTATATACTAGAACAAATGATAACTTGTTAAATAAAAATAATTGTGAAACTAAATTTTTTTGGTTTTGCTGATTAGGGTTTTGTTTCCGATAAAACTGATGAAGGATTAGGAATACCATTAACTGATAAGAACAGATTCCCAATATGGCACAATTAAGAACATATTTGTTTTTGTTGATTCCCAATCTCATAAGACCGATTCTACACAACGATTTTGTTGGACTTACATGTACAGCGGGCTACTAAATATATCAAAAATGAAAAAATTAAATATAAATATTATTTTACCTCGTCCAAAACAATCGAATCTTTCGGCCATTGAATGAAACTTCCCGAGGTGTCTTTGATTTTGACAAAATCCTTATTAATTTTAGTTGGGACAGGAAACTTGAGATAGATTTCGTCAACAGCAGAATCCACCTGCACCTTCATGTGGTCCTCTAACAGAGGCACACAGTGGATAAGTTCGTCCGTCTTCCTCGGCCATACCCTAGCGTTCGCCATCTTGATGTGTTCCTCTCCAACTTTACAAGTAAGATAGCAAGGTGAGATTACCTTGACATTTGACAAAAAAAAAAACCTAAGTTAGACAAAGTAGTACATTTGTTAATTGAAGAAAATGCTATGACTTTCAAGTTTTAGTTGTAAATAAAAGTATAAAAACCTGAATCGAATCCAGAGGGCTTGTTGTAACTGCATTGGAATGTTGACTGCCGCGACGGAATCCCAGACTGTTTTGATCTGGTGCTTGTTGCATTTTGAGCTCAGCAAGTATTTCGGCCCTCATTGCCCTTAATTGATCCTGCATTTGCTCCTTCATCTCCTCCCTCATATTCGCGTAACACTGTCTCTTTATCTCCTCCGCAAAAGCCTTCATATCGGCTTGGTTAAATCCCCTCTTTGTCGGCGCCCTAGAGTATAAGCTCCAAGTCACGTGCGACCCAAGTCCCCTCGTTCGACCTGAATGATCCGAGTTCCCTAGAGAAAACGTGAGAACATCACTCGAGCCACTTACTTCGAGGTCCCCCGATTCGACCCTTTGTTGTGTGTCTTTCTGTTGGAAAAATATAAAAAATGAGAATTAGTTGTCATTAGTAATTTATTATAAAATCATAATTAAGTAAATGAATCACCACTTACAATGGTCTCTATCAACGCTTGGGTCTTTGGAGGGGCCTCAAGAGTCCCATCTGGTGTTGTTACCATTCGTCCCAAGAAGTAAAATTGGCACCTTTGATCATTTATATCTAGGATAGGTGCCAAATCCTCAGAGTTCTCTTTGAATTTTTTCCTCCACACGCGTTTTTTCACATCGTACCCACGGGATCCTAAGCGGTGTGGGTTGTCATTCCTCTTGCACAGTTTGCGATTATTCTCACTTAATTTCTGCAATCAAAGGAAACATGCATGTTAGGTACAAAAAAGAAAAAATAAAAAAGATATGATAATCAATGATTTGATTAAATAGTACCTGAAACTCTGGCGTTGACTTCTGCCTCACAAATTCGTCTCAACACTGTGAGCTTATCCAATTGTATTTGCTAAATGGTTCTTTGTCTGCCCTCATGTAATCATTTACGAGGTCACTCTTAAAATTTGTCCATGCTGCATTCATTTTCTTTTTGGCATGCGTGAAGCATCTTTCTTTCTTTATGCCCCAAAATTGCTGCACTTCAAATAATTACATAATATTTAAATGTACAATTATATTCATAAGAATTTTTTTTTATTTTGAACCTAAGTTGTACCTTTATCTCCTCCCAACATTCTTCCTTCAACTTTTTGTCAACTTTCTTCCAATTCGTAATAGGAAATCTCTCTTTTGACATTGTTGCCACGTAAGTCAAGTATTTACTCAACATTTTACCCTTTGGATGCCCATGCCTGTTGAACCTGATACGTAAATTAGGCTTCTTTCTTAAATTAGCACAAGTGGTCCGACCTCTCCTCTTTTTTTGTGGTGCTTCCTCCTCACTACTTGATTCATCAGAAGATGTTAAAGGATTGTACTCCTCTCTATCCATATCTGCAATTACATAATTTAACATTTCAACTCATAATTTATTTTTGAACCAACATTGACATCAAGAAGTAAGCATACTGTTTGGTTAAAGACGAAATAAATGGGAATTTGTTTATATACCAGGATTTGCTCCACTATGAATTTGATGGCTGCTGCCTTCTCCAACCACACCTTGCTCTTCAACGAGCATTTCACAAAAGCTAAAAGTTTCAAATTTCACAAAAAATGGTAAAAGGGAACTAAGTTGAATAGAATTTAACATTATTCAACAATTTCAACAATTTATTATGATGAAAATATACCTAGAAGGCAAAGTAGGCATTGAATCCATCTTTCTCTTCTTTGTGTGCCTTTTATGTGGTGCTTCCTCCTCACTACTTGATTCATCAGAAGAAGTTAACGGATTGTACTCCTCTCTATCCATATCTGCAATTACATAATGATGAAACCCTAAAATTAGCTCTCTAAATTAATTTCACAAAAAAAAGAAAACACAGTTTGGTACCACTATGATTTCGAGGGCTGCTGCCTTCTCCAACCACACCTTGCTCTTCACTCGACATTTCAACCCTTCTCTTACTCGTTGGATCAATCTTCTTCTTCTTGGATAAACCAATGACATTGCGTGAGATAGTGTGAATGCCAAGTTGTTTCATCCTCTCTCTGTTCGAGTTGAACCTCTCTTCCCTGGCCTTTTCGATGCCCAATGGAGCTTTCCCCATATTGACCTATTAACCTTTTCAATTAAACAGATTTTTCAGAGATTAAAAAACAGCAGCAACACTAATACAAAGATAAAGCGAACACATGAAAATAATTAAATTTAAAAGACAAATAAAAGATACCATGAAGCATGCTGTAGATAACTGAACTTAGAAGTGCATGTTGTATTAGAAGTTAGAAGTCTGTTGTATTAGAAGTGCATGTTGTAGATAACTACACTCAAGTTAAGCAAAAAGAAAAAAGATACAAAAAAAATTAATATCATATCCATATTGGAACAGGTCAGTACTTGTAAGTCATTGTTTTTTTTTTCCTTCAATCAAGTAAAAATGCCACATGGAACTGTTAATCCAAGTTTAAACATGTATTGGCCTTAAAATTCCAAGTTAACTATTAAAAATCTTTTAAGTAAGAATTCAGCATAATTGGAGACAAGAATGAAAAAGAGCCTGACTTGTCAGAGTTGAGATCTTCTTCTTCTTCTAATTCTTTGACTCCCTTTTTTCTATGAAAACCAGAAACAATTTTAGGTTGATTTGCCTTACTATTTCTCTCCTCCTACAATAAACAGAAAAGCAGACAAAATCAAATTCAAGTATCCTCAAGTAAACAGGCAGCAAGGCTCAATACCTATGAGTCTGTCAAATTATCATTTATTTGAACATGCAAAAAGAAAAATCAATGATTATCTATATCATAATAATTAAATTCAGATAACAACTTTTTAAGAAAAACACACAAATAAATAAATGCCACCAAAAAGATGAATTTTTAAGTAACAATTCAGAATAATAAGAGAGGTTCTGATATAATTGCAGTACCAATTACCAACCTAGGTAGAAATAATTTGAAAACGGAAGTACTTTGTTGATCGGGTGCGGGGCGAGGCAGCATGGCGGGGCGAGGCAGCAAGGAGGGTGCGGGGCGAGGCAGCAAGGCGGGTGCTCGGGTGCGGGTGCTCGGGCACTCCAGCGGGTGCTAGAATACTGGTGCGGGTGCTCGGGTGCTCGGCGGAGGTGGAGGCAGCAAGGCGGAAACGAAGAGGGAAACGAAGAGGCAGCAATGAGATTTTGGGGTTTTTGGGAGATCGCGAGGGAAATGAACTTTTGGGAGATCGATTTTGGGTTTTTGGAGATCGCAAGTGTATTTTTGTAAAAAAAAGAGGGAAATGAAAACTTTCGCGGCAGATCGAAAATGGTAAGCCGGGAGCAAAAATTTTGGGAAGGTGTTTCACTGACGGCTCCGAACAAAACAGTCAGTGAAGAATGCAGTACTGACGGCTGAGAAAAAAACAGTTGCTGTATCATTTGAACACTGATGGCTTACAAAAAACAACAAAACAGTCAGTAAAGAAAGTTATACTAATGGCTAAAAAATAAAAGACAGTCGTTGCAACACTAAAAAAGGACCAAAAATTACACATTAAAATTGCCAATAAAAATCAGCATAATTGCTTTTGTTGCCTTCCCTTCGGGGTGTCACTACTAGTGAATCAAATTTCTCCTGCAATAAATATATATACAACATTAGATCAATGCCATAAATAACTTGAATTTAGAATAATGTACCTTAACAAGTTGGAAATTAAATTGAATTAAATAAGTTAGAAATTAAATTGAATTAAATAAGTTGGAAATTAAATTGAATTAACTTGAATTTAGAATAATGTACCTTAATAATGTACCTCAATGCCGTAAATAAGTTGGAAATTAAATTGAATTTAGAATAATGTACCTTAATATATCACATTTACTGATTAATTAATTCACATCTTCTCCATCTTGATGATCATGCTGTAAATAACTTGCATCTTCGATATCATCATTTCTCACTTCGTTAGATGACACGCCAACAGAGAATGGGGGTGTTTCTTCAAAATGATTGAACTCTTCCTCATCAACCACATCTTGAATGCCCACTATGCGTCTTTTACCGTGAAGGACAATACGGCACTTACTATTGAGGGGGTCTTTACACCTTCAACCCGACCCTCATGGCGTGATTTAGGAATACCAATAGGTTGTACATCTGCTATATAACTATTATAAAATTCGATAGCCTCCTCTGCAATATAATCTTCTACAATACTCCCCTCGGGCCGATATCGGTTTCTTACATATCCCTTCAAGAAACCCATGTATCTCTCGAATGGATACATATACCGTAAGAACACAGGATCACAAAGCTTAATTTCATAGACCAGGTGAACAATTAGGTGAACCATGATATCAAAAAAGGTCGGAGGGAAGTATATTTCAAGCTCACACAAAGTGACGACAACATCACGTTGCAATTCATCTAAACTTTCGGGATCGATAACCTTGCTACAAATTGCATTAAAGAAAAAACAAAGCTTTAAAATTGGTAACCGTACTTTTTCCGGAAGTATACCACGGATTGCAATAGGTAGCATTTGTGTCATCAAAACATGACAGTCGTGAGACTTCACCCGATCAATTTTAAATCCTTCATTGACACTAGCTTTATTATGTTAGCAGAATATCCAGAAGGAACTTTAACGCTATGAAGGCATTGACAAAGCCTTCTCTTTTCATCTTTTGACAAATTGTACAAAGCGGGAGGAAGGTAAGTTCGAGTATTTAATCCATCTTTGGTCTTTCTCAGTTCAGGTGCAACCTCTCTCCATTTTATGCCCATCTGGACCATATCTTTGCGAGCATTTAGTTCATCTTTGGTCTTTTTCAGAATGCCCAACAACAAACCAACTAAGCTTTCGCAAACATTTTTTTCAATGTGCATCAAATCAAGCCAATGTCGCACTTGTAAGTCCTCCCAATATGGTAAATCACAGAAAATGAATCTCTTCTTCCAAGTTTCACCAACACTGACTGTTTTTTTATTAATAAATTTTCCGAATTGAACTTTGATATCTTTAACTCGTGAATACACTTTCTTACCGGTCAGTGGAGAACGAGCTCGTCCAGTCTCAATATCACCATTAAAACCTTTCTTCTTCTTACGATATGGGTGATTAGGAGGAAGAAACCTACGGTGACCCAGGTACACTATTTTTTTGCTATTTTGTAACCGAATGTCAACCGTATCATCTTCACAAATAGGGCAAGCTTTCCTCCCTTTGTTACTATAGCCCGACAAATTATCATATGCCGAAAAATCATTTATGGTGCAAAATATCATTGCCCGTAATTTGAAATTTTCCTTACTATATGCATCCCACACTTGCACCCCGTCGCACCATAATTTTTTCAGGTCCTCAATCAACGGTGCTAAATACACATCTATGTTGTTTCCGGGTTGTTTTGGGCCTGAAATTAGTAACGACATCATAATGTACTTGTGTTTCATAGTTAACCAGGGAGGAAGGTTATAGATACACAATAAAACTGGCCATGTGCTATGCTGACTGCTCATGTTGCCATGCGGGTTAACTCCATCTGAACTGAACCCAAGCCTTAGGTTTCTCGGTTCATCACCAAAATGTTTTTTGAACTTTCTGTCAATATTTCTCCATTGCGGTGAGTCAGCAGGGTGTCTGAGTTTTCCATCTATTTTCCGGACATCGGCATGCCAACGCAACAACTGCGCATCTTTAGGATTTTGGAACAAATGCTTGAATCTTGGTATCACGGGGAAATACCATATCACTTTTGCTGGAGGTCCTTTTCTATCTATATCATAATTACCGTCAGTTTGGTTCTTTCTTTTATAACGAGATTCACCACATGTAGGACATACTTCACATTTCTCGTACTCGTTCCGATACAATATGCAATCGTTCGGACATGCATGTATTCTTTCTACGTCTAGACCCATAGGACACAATAATTTTTTGGCTTGATAACATGATCTTGGCAACTCGTTCTCATCTGGGATCATATCTCCTAAGAGTTTTAATAAAGCGGTAAAACTTTTATCACTCCAACCGTTACTTGCTTTTAAATTATACAATTTTAACACAACATGCATTTTTGTAAAATTTTCACAACCAGGAAATAAAGGTTTTTCAGATTCAGCATACAACTCTGGTAAATTGTCATTTTCATCTCACTAAACATTTCTCCTAAATTGTCATTCGGGTTAAAATTATAATTCACATCAATTTCTAGATCACTATCAACACTGACATCCTCAACCTCCTAGACAATCTCAGTACTAGCAGCGGTGCTTGTTTCTCCATAACTCTCTCCATGCCTGGTCCAACGTGTATATCGCTCTTTAAAACCACGACGAATCAAATGGTTTTTCACCGTTTTAGCAGTGCGAAACCTCTTCAAGTTCAAACAGTATTTACAAAGACACGGATTCGTGTCATCACCCTTTCCCTTCATGTCTTGCTCGGCAAATTTTATGAAACTTTTCACACCCTCCAAATACTCAATGGTATTACGACCTCCAAACATCCAATCTCGATCCATCTGTAATTATAAAAATAATTAGGTAAGAGGTCAATGGCTATTAAAATTATATTTTGGGGCTTACATAGGGCCGGTGCACAATCCTAACCCACTCTTTGAATGCTTTGTCTCAGTAGTGAGCACATGTCAAGCGGATTTGGTATTTAAGAAAAATTCGGTAGCATTTCCCCTTTGTTCCCCAAGTACGCGTAAAAATCACATCCGTTTGGAAATGAAATCCAATACGTACTCGTGGGAACAAGGATAAATGCTACTAAATTTTTCTTATATACCAAATCCACTGACATGTGTTCACATCCTAAGTGAGACAAAACATTCAAAGAGCAGTCCCAACAGGGAACTATTCAAAATTAATCTCTATTGGATTAATTTTGAACGGGCATCGACCTAAAAGGCATACTAAATGTTCAAGACAAATTGGATAGATCGCACAATACAATAATACTAAGCTACAAACTATTCCATATATAATTCGGTTGAAATTAGGAATACCATGAAAAAAAAACAATTAATCTAACCCATCAACTAATTTAATTAAATTTACCTTCTCTTCTGAACTTGGATTCAGGATATAAGTCACACAGATCGCTATATGTAAGTCTGTAAAAAACAATCACATAAGATAGTCAAATCACCAAATAAATAGGTTAAAATTGTATTAAAATTGAATGGATAAAATATAGAATAGGTTAAAATTGTATTAGAAAGTATGTAAATAACATAGGACTAACCCTAGGCAGAAAAGTTGGGTTAACAGGTGCAATTGCAGTCTTAGAAGGAAGAATCCGAACCGGGTAGTAACCAAGCACCGTGCCAGATAAATTAAGTGCAGCCCTTGCTCCCTGTATTGATGAAACAAAAACTTTATCAAAAACTCTCCATTGATTTTGATTCTGGTATAAACAAACAGCTCTATTGATTTTATCAAAAACTTTAATCCCTTGATTCTGGTATAAACAACTCTATTGATTCTGGTATAAACAATTCCACTCTACACCTCTTTTCTCTATTGAATGTTCCCACTTTCAACTTTGTAAAATGAAGTCAACTCATTGTGCATCTGTAAACTAGTCAACTCATGAGCATCAAATAATATGATGGTCCCAGGATCACAACAAGACAAACAAAAAAGGAACGATCAGGTATTCCTCCCACTATGAATTAGTGTTTTGACTATTTGGAGTTTGTTTTTCTGTACCATGGGTCCATCAAAATTTTCAACCAAATCATGAACTCGGTGCATAAAAAATCTATCATATGTAAACAACAAGAATTTCAAGAGTTGTGTACTGGTACATAGTCCTTGTTCTCACGAAACTCAATCTTAAATAGTAGCGGCTAATAAACTAAGTGAAACTGGTACTGTGCACCAAGTATCGGATTCTGTGCCAGTTATAACTAAGTTGAAACTGGTACTGAACTGTACCAGTTCTGTGCGCCATCGGCTGAAACCATACTTCAAGGTTAAAAAATGGGCCGGCTGAGCGGGCATCGGCTGCGCAGGGCGCGGCTAAGCGGGACGAGGCAGATCGGAAAAGTGGGCCGAGGCTGAGCAGAGCGGAGGCGGAGAGAGAACGGCGGGGCTCGATACTGATTTGGGAGGGTTCGCTGTCTTCCGTTTATTTTTGTTTCTGTTTTCACTTGGCAGCCATACGCATGAATGGGGAAAAGAAGGTTACATTGTTATTAGAAGGGAAATAAAAAATAGCAGACGGTTCCGAAATTTAATCAAAAATAGTCAGTAAATAATGAAACACTGATGGCTCCAAAAAAAAAAAAATAACAGTCAGTACAGAAAATCAACACTGATGGTTCTGAAATAAAACAGTCAGTATAGGATCTCAACACTGACGGTTACTAATTAAAAACAGTATATCAACACTGACGGTTTCAAAATTTAAAAACAGTCAGTAATAGTATCAACACTGACGGTTTTGGAATAAAAACAGTCAGTGAATCCAAAATTACAAAAAAAATTGACAATAAAATTAACATAAAATGAAGTTTCGACTCGGACCGTTCATTTTCACGCAGGAAATCAACGGTCGATCTGCAGTGAAATCATTCCAAATCTTTTTTAAAATGATCAAGGGAGAACACTAAATGTAACCAACATAAAAGTACGGAATTTTTATTATCTATGAGCTTCGATCCAACACGAAGTGTTTATGGCCATACGATGCTTCAATTTTCGGTTAACTAGATGGATGCACTAGTACAAAAAATCCCTTCACTGACTGTTCAAATACCCCTACACCGACTGTTATAGAGGCGTCAGTGATGGCGCCGTCAGTATAGGTATACCTTTACTGACGGGTAAAAAACAGTCGGTGTAGGTACCCAACACCGACGGTATTGTTAAAAAACAGTCGGTGTAGGTCCCCAACACCGGCTCTTTTTTGTTAAAAACAGTCGGTGTAGCTCCCCAACAGCGACTGTTTTTGTTAAAAAACAGTCAGTGTAGTTTCTAAAAATAGTAAGTGTTGGTATACAAATTTTTGCATAATTCTATTTGTATTGGGGCTAGCCTCCATATTTTAGACAATATAAAGAATAGACAACACAATATAAAACAACATAACATATTTATTCACAAAAGACCACACAATATAACAATATTTACATAACACAACTAAACAAAATATGCAACTGAATTACACAACAACCATTGTATTTCATGTAAATAGTTTAGAAGTCGTCCAAACACCATTCTCGTGTTATTACATGAAGTTGAGTCAGTGCCTAAACCCAACATTTCAATTTCACAATCTAATTAGTGCTGGCTACGTGAAGAGTTGGTGCTGGCTGTGCCTGCGCTATCTGAGTGTCGATGCCTTTTTACTACACATGGAAGGATCTGTTTTACTTCAATTCCTACACCTTCCAACTGTAAAATGCAGCAGGCATGTATGATAGAACCAATGAGATGGGTACAGTAAAGATAAGAAAGAAACATGACAAAATCAAAGCAATGTTTTACTGTAACAGCAAAACGGACCATAACCTAATATTCCTCACATTTGCAGCTAACACCTTGGCTATTTGCACATCCCAGAAGATGTTCAAATAAATAAAAGTCAAGTAAACAAAAAAATGACTAAAGTGCCCTTGATTTATTTTTTCTCAATTTGAATCCACCAAATTGCTCTTGGAAAGGAACAAATAAACTCATAACTCACTGTCCCACCACAATACCATGTGCATTAATTTTACCTAAATTTCTATTTATGGTGAATGTGTTTAGTAGGGCCAAAAATGTTAATCACTAAGTGATATTCTATCATCTGAACTGAAGGATAGATTACATTTGCAAGTAGTTTCAGACAATGAGAAATATTCAGTGTCAGCTGCAGATAGCAAAGGTCAGATGTCCCTTGCAAGACAGCCCAAAAGTAAATCAAGCTTCACTAAAGAAATATGCATGCGGTATACTTACCTCTTGAAGCAGAAGATCAACAAACATGTGGACTTCCCGTGGCTCCTTATGCTATGAGTCAAGAGAATAGTAATATAAAACAAATAATAAGATGACAGAATAATAAGCTCAAGTTAATGTATGAGTTGAAATAAAATGTTCTTTAGATTAGTGCCGAAGTACCTTGATCCAGTTTGGAGTAGTGAACCTTTTCTTCAGTAATACCGAAATCTTCCGAGTCTTCATATTTATATACTGATCCAAAAAATGAAAACAAAAAATAAGAAAACAATTTATCTCAAGTACAGGCATATAAAATGCAGCATGCATCTAACACTCTGTGTAAGAACTATGGAGTAGAAATAGCATACAAGATGTAAGAGTTTCTCGCCAGCAGAGCGGAACAATCGGCATATCTCTCCAGGTATAAATGCTGGCCCATATTCATATGCACGAACACCACCACCAGAAAATGAAGCAGCTATTTCCTGCATTCCAGAACAATTAAATATGATAATCAACTCCGTGGAAAAAACAATGCTTCTTATGATCAGAAATGTAAGATGAACCCACTTACCTCGGTGATTTTAGGAATGACACTTTGTTCTATAAAAACAGCAAGCTGAGACAACACCAGTACAACCAAAGATGAATCTGTTGCAGGTTACAAAGTATTTTCCACTTGCTACTTTGCTAATCACTCTCAGATCCCTTTAATCCAGAGAAGATGTTCATATCTTCTGTGGCTGATAATCGATACTTTCACAATTTGTCTTTGCACAACTTGATGAATAATTACAATCATTACTTTCACAATTCTAGAACTCCGGCCGGGAAAATCAACAACCCGCGGAAGACGTCACAGTACTAAATAAAATCGACAACAAGCAACAATAAAAGTGAGTGCTTTTTAATTACCTGAGAGAGGAGCAAATCGCAAAGAGGGGCGAGGCACTAAAAATCAGCAAGCACCACAAGAAATTAAACCTGAACTGAGAAATCGGCAAGCACTAAAAATCACCACAGAAATCAGCAAGCACCACAAAAATTAGCAAGCACTAAAAATCAGCAAGCACCACACAAATCAGCAAGCAAGCATTAGCAAGCACCACAGAAATCAGCAAGCAACACAGTGTTGGTTTGCGTTGAATTAAACCTGTGGACAAAGGAAATCAGCAAGCACCACAGAAATCAGCTTAACATCTGGCATGTATTCAAACATTAATCAAACCATAGAAGGCAAAATCGGTCGTTCCGGAGTGGAATCGGCCGTTCCGGATCGGGATCGGACGGTACCGATCCGATTTTAGGCCAATTTACGCGGTTATTGAAGATTTCGTCAAATTTCGACCGTTTCGTCATAATTTCGGTCAAATTTCGGCCGTTTCAGTATCATTTCAATGAAATTTCGTCCATTTCGGACCGAAATAGACCCATTCCACCGAAACGGCCGAAACGCTATTTAACCAAACTCAAAAAAAAAAAATTGCGGTCTCTGTGATTCAAACTCGCGCCCTTCAGCATGGCAACCAAACTCAACTCCACCACACCACACAATCTTTCTTGTTTAAAACTACAACTCATTTCTATATATCCATTTCAACTCATTTCTATATATCCATTTAGTTGTAATGCTTGTATTATATTGTATTAGTAGATTATTTGATTGTAATAATTTTTCTAAATTTTTTTATCAATTTTTTTCTATTTTTTTAGTGTAAAACAAGCTTTTGCCAAAAAAATCCGATTTTCCGATCCGATTCAGCCGATCCCGACCAATTTTTCCGATCTGGATCGGGATCGCTCGGTGCCGATCCCGATCCCGATACCGATTTTTCCTTCTATGAATCAAACATTGTCTCAAATTGAATAGCTTAACATTTCTCGATGCATTAATCAAACATTTCTATAAGAAATTGAATAGCTCAGAAGCAATATTAGACACTGTCTCAAATTTTCTCAATTTTCTCAAATGAGCGGGGCAAGGCAGTAACACATAAAATTCAACCAAACTTGGTAAACGAGAAGGAGAGAGAGAGAGAGTACCCTGATTTTGTTGGCTGAGCGGGGTGAGGCAGCAAGGCGGGGTTTTTGCTCGGGTGCTTAGCGGCTCGGGTGCTCGGGGCGAGGCAGCAACCCTGTACCCTGATTTTGTTAGCTGAGCAGGGTGAGGCAGAAAGGCGGGGTTTTTGCTCGGGTGCTCGACGGAGGCGGAGGCAGCAAGGCGGGGCGAGGCAGCAACCCTGTACCCTGAACCCGGCAGAGCGTGGCGAGGCAGTAAGGCGAGGTTTTTGCTCGGGTGTGAGGGTTTTTGCAAGGCGGGGCGAGGGTTGCTCGGGTGCGAGGGTTTTTGCAAGGCGGGGCGAGGGTTGCTAATCAAAAGAGATAAAAGGGAAATGAAATTTTAGAAGAGGGAAATGAATTTTAGAAGGGAAATGAAATTTTACGCGGCTAATTGAAAGAGATAAAGCGGGAACGAACTAAAAATTCAGACTGACGGTTTCGGAAAAAAAAAACAGTTGGTGAACAAACTAAAAAATCAGTTTGGAGCCAAAGAAAATTTCCAGAAGGTGACTGCTCAACACCGACTGTTTTTTTACAAAACCAGTCGGTATAGGGTATCACCAACACCGACTGTTTTTTTTAAAAAACAGTCAGTGTTGGTGACTGCTCAACACCGACTGTTTTTTACAAAAAACAGTCGGTGTAGGGTATGAGCAACCCCGACTATTTTTTAAAAAAACAGTCCGTGTTGGTGACTGCGCAACACCGACTGTTTTTAAAAAAAACAGTCAGTGTTGGTGACTGCGCAACACCGACTATTTTTTTAAAAAGACAGTCGGTGTAGGGTATGAGCAACATCGACTGTTTTTTTTAAAAACAGTCAGTGTTGGTTCACTGACGGTTTTTTGTAATGGAACAGTCAGTGTTGAGGTTCTTTTTATTTACGATTTTACCAGCAGTCTCTACACCGACTGTTACATATTAAAACAGTCGGTGGTTGAGGGTCGGTGAAGGGGTTTTTTGTACTAGTGATGGGTAATTAAAAACAAATTTTGATCAAACTTGGATTGAAGACAATAAATGCAGTGCTCTTTAATTTAAACGGTTCCGATCGACCCACGGACAACATATTCCCGTGCGTCTTCATTAACTCACGAAACAAGAGTTTATTTCATGTTAATGCATGGAACATGTGAGTCATATATGCAACATGCATGTAATGCTATATAATTTAATTTGTCAAAATCATTTAATTATGCAATAAACATGTTATAAATTAATTATTACATAAATATTACTAATATAATTTTCATTACAAAATATTTTCTAAAATTAAAGTCAAAATTTAATGTTAATTGCCTAAATTTCACTAATCACGTGAATTACTAATCATACTTATTAAATATAATATGTTCATGTTTATAAACAAGCATTGCAATTTTATTCTCAAATAGTTATAAATTTTTATTCCCTTGTGTCTTCATTAACTCATGAAACAAGAGTTTATGTTTCAAGTTCATACATAGAAGATATGAGTCATATAAACAACATGCATGTAATGCTATATAATTTAATTTGTTAAAATCATTTAATTAAGCAATAAACATGCTATAAAATTAAATATTGCATAAATATCACTAATAAAATTTTCATTACGATTTGGTTGCTGAAATGCGCAAAACGCAAAAAAAATCATTAGTGAAGAGTACCTCCACTGACGGTTTTAAAAAACAGTCATTGAAGAGAACCTTCACTGCCGGTTTTAAAAAAAAGTCAGTGAAGAGCACCTACACTGACGGTTCCTAAAGCCGTCAGTGTTGGTTACCTGCACTGACTGTTTTCAAAAACAGTCAGTGTAGGTGATCTTCACTGACTGTTTTTTATAGCCGTCAGTGAAGGAACCCAACACTGACGGTTTTAGGAACCGCCAGTGTAGGTACTCTTCACTAACTGTTTTTAGAACCGTCAGTGTAGGTGCTCTTCACTGACTGTTTTTTAAAACAGTCAGTGTTGAGTAACTACACTGACGGTTCAAATAAAACAGTCAGTGCAGGTGCTCTTCACTGACTGTTTTTTAAAATCGTCAGTGTAGTAGCTTTACACTGACTATTATTTAATTGAACCGTCAGTGAAGGATATGAGCAACACTGATGCTTCCGCTAATAAAACATCAGTGTTGGTAAGCTGCTCAACACCGACTGTTTAGATAACAGAACCGTCGGTGATTGAAGGTCAGTGAAGGGCTTTTTTGTACTAGTGGTGGCAACCGGATGCCTATCTGTCCGACCTCTAGTCGAAAATCTATCTTCCATGGGTGCTACATTTGTATCACCATCTGATAAGTGATTAGAATCCCAATTCCCTTCCCAATCATCACTCGTGTCCATTTCCTTTTCTGGTATGGCATTGATCCCTTCACCATCAATATCAGTATCATTCCGGGTAACAACGGGTAACAGTCTAGGTATTGACTCTAGTATAGATGGAAATCTAGCTTGGATTACGGGTTCAGGAAGAGGTAGTAGTGGTGGTAGCCTGGTGGCATAATCATCCATGGAACAATCAGTGGTATAAGCATGTATATAATTGTCATAAACGGGTGGTGGTACGGTTCTTACGGTGGTACATGACCTGAGTTGTCATAACCCGAGTGGAAGTACCCCGAGTTGTCATAACCCGAGCTGTGGTACACCGGGTTGTCATAACCTGTATTTTTCCCTAGAAGGTCCAATCCCGGATTGACGCGAAACTCTCATGGAATATAAGTCCATTACGGGGATATTCCTTGACTCAAATTAATTGTAAACACCCCCTCCATAACCCCTCATCTGTTATTTGATACCTGACAATGTAAGGTGTATTACCCCCTGAATGTGTTAATCTGAGTAACTAAGTCTAAGTCATACTGGTTGGGGTTTAACCAATCTTTTCGTATACAATTTTATTAAGTTCCAGAAATGTGGTATTTTCATTAACCTCGAAGCCATATGCTGCATCTTTCATGTACTGTGCTCCCTTGCACCCCGGATAATCTTCCCGACAATGCAATAAACATTTTTTCTTTTAAAAACTACGTACATTAGCCAATAAACATTTATCAATGATATATAAATTTAAAAAAATTAATTAAAAAATTTACAAATTTATTGAATTAAAAATTAAAAAAATAATAAAAATAATAAAAATAAAATAAATATAACTAAATAACGCCAAAAAAAATCATCTTAAATCATCTTTCTCTTCTTCCTCTTTCTCTTTCAGCTAAATTATAATAAATTGTGAGTTGACAGAAGAGAGAAATTTGACTTTTATAGATATTTTTATAGTAGACTGCCCAATCATGGGGCAGTTTGGTACAGGCAGAAGACCGCCCAATCATGGGGCGATTTGGTACAGGTAGAAGACCGCCAATCATTAAGCGATTTGGTATGGCAGCAGACCGCCTCATCATGGAGCGGTTTGGTACAGGAAGTAGACCGCCCAAATATGGAGCGGTCAGGATATTTTCAAAATATTTCAGTCCAGACATATCTGCTATTTTTTTTTGGGTATTAACAAAAATTTCGGGAGCGGTGCTCCATTTGCAGTGTTTTGCTGTTATGTGGGTCCCATCTTAGTTTGATCTTGGAAATAAACGGTGGTTACTGTGTTTTGGCACATAGTCTCACCTTTATGCACTCACCTTACGTGGGTCCCATCTTGTATTGCGGTTTGTATTCATTATTATTTTAATCAATTTTGTCCCATTACTAAATATATATAATGATTCAAATATCGCTGCTCTGACAGTACTTTCAAGGAAATGAAAAAAAGTTAGTATGATCTTACCTAATAGAACCGCAGTTTTAAACTGCAATTCTGTTAAAAATAAAATTTCTGTAGAAATCGGATTAAATATTTTTATAAGAGATGGTAAAATTTTTTTTTTCAGTCCAGTCCATTCTATTACTTTTCTTTAATGAAGCTCAACATTTACCTCCAATAAGCAAACATGGTGTAGATTGTCCTGGAACCAGTGTTGTAAAAAAAAAGCCATTTTACCTTATTAATCGTCCACGGCCACCAAACTAGTGTTGTATAAAATGGTCGATTAATCTTTGGCAGTGACCAAACCGTCATAAATAGACTTGTCGCAACGTTGTTTGCGGATGAGACTGACTAATTGGCCGATTTACCTGATTAATCATCCGTTTTCTGTTTTTATAGTGAATTAGTCGGTCATTTTTTTTTCTGTATTTATTCGTTATATGCACTATACTTTGTCTTGTTTTATATGGATCTAACTAAATAATAATTTTATGAAACTTAATTAATTGATAAGGAAACTAAGTTAAAATAAGTTATTTATGATAAGTTCAATAAATTAAATTAATTATTTTTAATAAATTATGAGTATATGCATATAACTTTAATGAAAACACAAAATTATCCGCAAAATTCCAATTAATCAGTTGCATAATGATTAATTGATTAGAGTTATCGTCCGTCCAATGAACGTATACCATTATTTACAACACTGCCTAGAACCAAGCACTTGAAAGGATTGTATTCCTTTTCCTGCTCCTTCTCAAGGTTTGTATTTATTTCCTGCATTATATATCCGGATCGACAGTGTGCCCATTGCCTTAATACTCCGATTTAATTATCCTTGATTTTGGTACTAGAAGAGATGATTTCTAAATTATTCAAAATTACTCTCTTTCTCCTTTCTTTCTCACCTTATTGTTAAAAATTGATAACTGGATTGTGGATAGTATAAGAGAGAGGAGTTTATATAATATCTTTTATTACTCAAGAGTACAAAGTTTAGAGTACAAAGCCTTACAAGGCTCTAATATATTTTTCACTTAATCTCACATCCACGCCTCACACCCATGCTACACCTATATATACAAGTATAAAGTAGGTACAACATTTGTCTAGAATGTTTTGATACAAAAGTATAGAACCTTCCAAGTACAATATATTATAGTAGTATTTCTAGTATGCTCCATTACTATAAGTCGGTTATACAATTATCTAGATAATTCATATTTTCTTCTACCAACTTTGACTAGTGTTAATCTAGAAAATTCAAACTATAGAATATTCTAGTTTTTTCTTCATCACCGCCTATTGGTAATTTCTTCAATATTCTAGAATGAATTTGGGCCTTGGGCCTTGGGCCTTCGGTGCTGTGAAATTCAACACTTATACCTTACTGAGTGCTCAAAACCTTACAGATGGAGAGACTCTTGTCTCACCAAAATCCGTATTTGAGCTTGGGTTCTTCAGCCCTGGTTCATCTAGAAATCGTTTCATGGGTGTATGGTTCACCAGACACTGTCGTATGGGTCGCAAACAGAGATTGTCCTTTGAACAACACCTCTGGCACACTAACCTTAAATAAGAGAGGGTCAATAATGCTATATGATTCAACAGGAAGGACAGTATGGTCATCTAGCTCTAACTCCTCAAGTGATGCCAATAAATTAGTCCAATATTGCAGCTGAATGATTCTGGAAATCTTATACTGAAAGATCAAACGAGCAATAGTATCATATGGCAAAGTTTTGATCACCCAACTAATACATCGCTTTCCGGCATGAAAGTTGGCAAAAACTTGAAGACTGGCTTTGAGACATCACTCTCTTCCTGGAAAAGCAGCAATGACACATCAGAAGGTAACTACAGGTTTGAGATGGACACTGTAGGTGCTCCTGAGATTATTACATGGGACCGTTCGCAGATATTTAGTCGTTCTGGTATTTGAATGGAGAATATTTTAGCGGGGGACCCCAGATGTTATCTTATCAAGACATGTTTAATTTTTTATTTGTGTGGGATCAATATGAGGTGTCATAAGGATTTGTAGCCAAGTCAACCTCGACCTTGGCCCGAGTAGTGTTGAACGAAACCGGTATAATTCAACGTTTTGTCTGGGATCAACCTCATCAGACCTGGAACTTGTTCTGGTCGAAAACAAAAGATGAGTGCAGCCAATTCGCAAGGTGTGGGCCTTTCAGTATTTGCCAGCGAGATGATATGCAAGCCTGTAATTGTCTGAGAGGATTTGAGCCAGTGTCACCAATGGAGTGGTACATGAAAAACACTTCAGGTGGGTGCAAACGCATGGTACCTTTAGGTTGTAGTGCTAATAGTGATGGGTTTTATGTAATTGAAGGAGTAGAGGTACCATATTCGCATAATGCAATTGTGGATGCGAGCATCAGTGTTAAGGAGTGCAGGAGCAGATGCTTGATGAATTGCTCGTGTATGGCATATGCCCCCTTGGATATCACGGGACATGGGAGCGGCTGTGTTATGTGGCAAATTGTGCTTACTGATACGAAGTACACTGGTGGCGGACAAGTTCTTTATGTGAAGGTTTCAAAGTCTGAGCTTGGTGAGTTTCCCATTTATTTTCATTTTCCTTATAGATTCATAACTTGTAGGGATTCTTTTAAGCATTTCTTTTTCTTGTGAAGGAATCACAGTTCTGTTTTAGCAATAACAACTATGTTTATAGTAAGTTACAATAAATAAGAGTTTCAGAAGATATGTTTTGATGCATTTTTCTTTAATATCAGAAAAAAAGAAAATCACATTCCAATTTAGAATTTAAGAAAGTACTGTCTTTCAATGTAGGTATAAATCATAGAATACGGAGGGCAGTAACTATTGGAATAATATCAAGTAGCATAATATTAATGCTCCTACTATCTACAATTGTTTGTCTATGGAGGAAAAAGATGAGATATACAAAACAAGGTAACTGTAGTGATTTAAGTCACAGCTGAATAATCCGACTATTCTGACTAACCCAACCAATGACCTGAAAAATTACTATTATAGAACTTGGTTGCTTAGATATGGATTGTATTTTGATAAATGCGGCAAATAAACTTTGGATATATATCTTGTAAAACAGTTGATGAGTAAACCCAACCTGACCACAGTACAATATTTTTCTTAAGAAAACTTTATTATACATAACTAAAATAGTAATATTATTATAGAAATTATGTGGATATTGTTAATTTTAATTTTTCAAAATAAAACTTTCTCTACTATATTGTTAGTTAGAGTATATATATTACATTCTTATTAGTATTTTTTCCAATTATAACTTATTGGTTCTTATAATTTTTAGATGAAACCCACTGAACTCACAAAACCCCAGATTGAATTATTTATATCTAACCTGAAACCCACTGAAAATTGTGTAATCCGACTATAGAAAATTGGACGATTAACAATCTCAATGAAACTTAACCAACCTGACCCGTTTATAACAGAGATTGCAGATCCAAATAAAATGTTCTTCTTTTAGATATCTTTGTGATTCATGCGTCCATATCTTCTATACAGATAAAATCCTGAAGTATTCAGTGCTAAATGAATCGTTCAAAGGAACAGATCTCCCGGTCTTTGACATGGATTTGATTTTACAAGTGATAGATAACTTTTCAAGTACAGAAATATTAGGAGAAGGTGGATTTGGCATCATCTACAAGGTACTCCTTGCTATTTTTATTAGGCTCACATTGTTAAAAATAATAATTTCAAAAAAAATTAAGAAAAAAATAATATAGGAAAACAATAATACTGCAAACAAACTATCTGTTATTCACCTTTTTAAAAAGCATCTTCCAGTCCTTGTATCAAAAGGCACCCACAAAACATGTCAGGGTCAATTGTCTTGTGGCTAAGAAATCGCAGTGAAAAGTCAATCAAGAGAATCCCTGCAAACAACCGTGCCTCAGGTTCAACCGTCTCTCAGGCTCAAATAATTCATTCAAAATGCACACCTCCATCAAAAACCACGTTATGAGAAACCCCACTTTCTGGTAAACATTCTGTTGCAAATCCTTTCCGCAGAATCAAATTTTGTCAGTCTAAGAAAGCCCTCTCCCTCCAGTAACCTTCAAATAATTCATTCAAAATGCACACCTCCATCAGAAACCACGTTATGAGAAACCCCACTTTCTAGTAAACATTCTGTTGCAAATCCTTTCCGCAGAATCAAATTTTGTCAGTCTAAGAAAGCCCTCTCCCTCCAGTAACCTTCTATTTCAAGCAAATCTAGTCCATTTAGCCATCTCCCTCTCTCCAGTGAGCCTCAATTCTCCAGCAAACCCGACACTCATTCTAGGGCGCCCTAACTGGCAAACCGCAAACTGACCATTTCACTGATTTACTCTTAACAAACTCTCAATTTGGCATAAAGGTTATATCATGGCAACTTTCTGGACAAAATTCTAAAAATCTTTTTTATTTCAGGTGCAACATAGAAATTAAAAAAATAATATGTCTTTGTTTTCTTTAAAACAAAATTGCAAAATAAAAAAAAAGGAAGAAGAAGAAAATCCAATGCCAGTGGGATTGACTCTCAATATTGTTCAGCAATTAATGGAGAAAATTATCACTTGGTCATCCTAACAGGTGAGCTACCGAGTGGTGAAGAGATTGCAGTGAAGAGGCTCTCAAAGGGTACATCACAAGGTCTAAATGAATTTATGAATGAGGTCATGCTCATTGCAAAGCTCCAACACCGAAATCTTGTCAGACTGCTGGGTTGTTGCATTCATGGCACTGAGAGAGTGCTTATCTATGAGTTCATGCCCAACAAGAGCTTAAATTTCTTCATTTTTGGTAAGCAATGTCCACAATATTCTCCTCTCCCAGCCCTCGAAATAGACTTAATATCTCATTAAAGAATGTTGGTCCGTAGGCGCAAACTATGCACTTTTAGAATTTAGCTTATTGAAAAATTAATTCATATTCATCACATGCATGGGTGATGGAAGGGTGATTTATGAGCCTTCTCAACTTCAGAAAGAGTCTATCACAAATTTTGGAACAAAAATGAGATTCCAAATGATGATTTCATTCTTAAATTACAATTAGGAGTTGTAATTTGTATAATCATGCGATAAATGCTTAATTAGTTAAACCTGCTTGGAAACAGATAAAGTGAACCGAGAATTGCTAAGTTGGAGAACAAGGATGGAGATAGTCACCGGAATTTCAAGAGGGATTCTTTATCTTCACCAGGACTCCAGATTTAATATAATTCACAGGGATTTAAACATGGTTCTGAAACTCGGAATCGGGTTCTTGACCGTGGAATCAGAATCGGATGAATCGGCCGGAATCGGAAGAATCGGATCGGTAACTCAGGTTTTTTTGGCAGAAAGTTGTTTTGTAGCCAAAAAGTAGGAAAAAAATAGTAAAAATAATTTGTAAAAAAACTATGTTATGACAAAATATTACACTCAAATAATCCACTAATTATATAATATAATACAAGCATTATAAATATAACATATTTTTTGTTGCCGAAAACTATACCGTGCTAGCTGGATCATCTCATCGTCCTCTGTATTAAAATACAAATAGAGATATTGTTGTACAATTTTGTAACAAAATGAAATAAAATATGAGTATAATTTTGTGAATCTAAACCATAATATTCAATATTAATGCAACAACAACTTAAAAATAAAACATAAATAATTTCCTTATTTTCTGATCTAAACATACCAGTAAGGCTAGAACATATCACTAGATTATATAATTTTCTACAACAAATTTCTCCACCTTGTTTCGATTTAGAATGTTATTATTATTTTTTTTTTGACATTAGAATGTTAATTCTCTTATGAATTTATCTGATGAATTTATTGACGAGAATTAGATAATTATCTTCTTTTTTTATGAAAATCTCGCACTTGTATTAATTGAACATAAGATATATGCCTTAGATTACATTTTAATACTAGAATTTAAAGCCGTAAATCCCATCCCTTCATCTACAGCCTAATTAAATGCCTCTTGAGTTCCGCCTCTTTTTTTTGGTAAATACTAAACAGATCAGGGTTCTAAGTGAAACTTTCCTTCTCTTCTCTTGTCTGACAAGTGACAACTCTCCTCCACCTCACCAGTATCCGCAAAAATGGTTAGAAATCACTCGTACGGGGCTGCTCTTCTACACGTCTCCCTTCGCTTCACCTATTGCATTGTTCTTCAATCAGAAATACCTCCTTGCTCAGCCTTTCTTCAAGCCTCCATACGGTCAAGTCACCCTACGACATCAAGGCCAGCTGAGACTCGGTTGAGGTTAGTGGGAATCTGCCATTTTTTCTTTCAATCGGCTCAAATCGGAGTAAAACTCGGTTGACTCGGTGTAACTCGGCTTGACTCGGCCGGAAAATCGGAAAACTCGGCCGATTCTGTCATTGTTCATCCGATTTTTTCTGAGAAAATCGCATAGACCCGAGAATCGGGTAAAACTCGGCCCGGTCCCGTCCGATTCCGAGTTGAATCGGCCGAGTTGACTCGGAATCGGCCGATTTTTTGAACCATGGATTTAAAAGCTGCAAATATTCTTTTGGATGGAGAAATTAATGACCCCTAAAACTTCAGATTTCGGCATTGCACGCTTGTTCAAAGTTCAAACAAGAGCAAAACGAGATGAATACCGAAAGAGTTGTAGGCACGCGGTAGAGATCTTTACTTTTTTTTTTTTTTTTTGTGCTGCATGATGCATATTTCTTCGCTTTCTGATAGGATGGTTAGCTCTTTGCTTTTATTATTTTATATTAATAAATTTTGCTCTGTTTTTTTTCTTTCTCATAGTGGGTACATGTCTCCTGAGTATGCTATGGAAGGAAAAATATCAGTGAAATCAGACGTCTACAGCTTTGGAGTTTTACTGCTTGAGATAATATCTGGAAAAAGGAACCAAGGAAATCACAACCTTCTTGCATATGTGAGTACATTTTATTGATAATGTTACTTAACGCTGGTTACAAAAGAAATTCATCATCATATATAATATAACATTCTATCCCTCTGAAAGAGCTGTGAAGCCATTGAGCTTCGAGGCATGCCAGAAAAATCAGGGTTCTGTTTTAGAAATTGCCGCAATTTGAAAAAATATATAAATAAATATAAATACTTCACCAAAACTCATTTAGTTTTAGTGTGATTAGATTATAAGCATGCATTACTATAGCAAATATGCCATTAATTCTCATATGGAGAAGTAGTAACAAACTTCCCAATCACATGTAAGCATGGCAATTAATCTTCACAGTTACTCTGTTATATAGTGCCACTAGTTTCTCTCATTTATTTTTTTTGCCTTTTTTTTTACCTCTGTTTTCCTTTCTTCTCCTATGTATTTTTTTTCATCATCAGTGCATTGAACAGGAAAGTGATGAATTGTGGGCTTATTGGAAACCATGAAGAGCAGATTTACTATAATGAATAGGAACTTTACTAAATTAACCCTCGAGTTTATGGATAAAAAATCAGCCTTACACCTAACGTAAAACAGAAAAGGTTGGACACCGAAGTCACAGATATATATAAATATATATATAGAGAGAGGAGGGATCCACTTACACCGTTTTTTGTGACATCCGATTACATCTTACATTTTCAAAGTTTTCAAAGTCCAAACATCGATCCAAATCGTTCAACATGATGGATATATTAAAATGTGCTTGCAGATCAAATTTTACATTTTTTTTAAATTTTTTACTATTTATTAAGTATTTTACAAAATTATTATTTTCAGACTATTGAATTTTTGTATCCATCTTAATAAATAGTAAAAAAATTCAAAAAAATGTAAAATTTAATCTGCAAGCACATTTTAATATATCAATCGTGTTGAACGGTTTGGATCGACTGTTTAGACTTTGAAAATGTTGGGTGTAATCCAGTGGCACACAAATATAACAAATGTTTTCCAACAAGAAATAGCAAACTTTAAGTTTAAACGCTAAAAAAATATTAAAATTTGCAAGCCCAACAATTTTTACCAAATTGTCCTGAAAAAGTTATTTAGGCATAAATATATGTAAGTAAATAAAATGAACCTTTTACTCTTCACTATTAACTTTAGTTGAAAACCCACGCCATACTCCACATGAGTAGACCATATGTGAAAAACACATTGCATTAGTACACTTAAGGATTTAATTCTCTTGACAGTTTCCACATTAATTAGTACTACTGTACACTTGAGTGTCATACATTACAATCACCCTTTATTAACTCATCATGTTCATCATGACAAACCGGGCATCAATTTATATATCATCTTACATCTTTCTAGGCATGGCAGCTGTGGCAAGAAGGAAGCATCATAAATTTAGTAGATGAGACAATAGATAGCTCAATATGTGATGCATCTGAGATAGTGAGGTTTAATGAATAATTTCAAAAGGTTCAACAGTTTTGCTAGTTGAAGTACTAAATGGTTTTCTAATTTGTTTAGCATATCGACACGTGTCACAATTATTAGAATTTACATTCAAAGATGGCATAAGTTTCTTTAAAGTTACATCAGAAGGATGACCTAATCTATGATGCCATAATTCATTATTGTTGCTACTAAGAAAAGCATGGTTGGTTGACTCGAAAACATAAAGTCCATTTTCTAATTGTCCTTCAATCTTTTTTCCAGTTAACTAGTCTTGAAATGTCACATTATTTGGTGTAAATGTCACATTGCAATTTAATTCATTAGTTATTTTACTAACAGAAAGTAAATTTGAGGTGAATGTAGGCATGTACAACACATTTGAGATATTTTTTGAAAATAATGTGGTTTCTCCTATACCTTTAATTTGTACCTCATGTCCATTTGCAACACAAACATGTGGTGATATTTCATTTTTAACTAGATTTTTAATATTTCCAATATTTCCAGACATATGATCTGCCGCTCCATAATCTATTAACCATTTATTTTTATTTGTAGCTAAATATGTGCAACAATTTTTCAATTCTGGTTCTGGAACACAATTTTGGACATATCAGGGTTTAAGTTATAAAATTACCTAGAATTTGTCTGACCATCAATATTCTGGATAAATACAGGATTCGGACTCCAAATTTTATTGGGTTTAGGTAGTGCATTGATATTCAATTCATTTTCAGGGTCTGTTTTAGAAACATACTCATTTTGAGTAGCGCTAATTGGCCAAGATATGTTATTTTGTTTATTTCCAAGGTTTGAATGAGAATATTCCCTATCCTATCTTCCCAAATTGAGGTCCGAACAAAAATACTCACCTGCTGAAGGATGCTCACCGCCAGGGCCGGTCCTCAAGATTTTGAGGCCCGGGGCGGAAGAAAAATTTGGATCCTTTATATATGTACAATTTTTTTCAAAAAAAATATGTGGAGAACCCCCTATTATATTTATCTTTAGAAAAATTAATATTAGAATCTCTAATAAAACCATTCTCAACAAGCAAATCTCTCACTTTTGAATCTAAGCCATCCCACACTATAGGATCATATATATTTATAGATAACGAAGAATCTAAGCACTCAGACACATATTTCTTCATTATATTCACTAGTCTCATTTTCAAGCACATTTGTTATTTCTTCATTTATCTCATTTTCATTTTCAGACAAATTTGTTATTTCTTGATTTACCTCATCTTCATTTACCTCATTTTGGTTTTCACATACATTTCTTGTTTCTTCGCACACCTCACTTTCAACTTGATTTTCCAAAAAGTCATTTTGTGGTTTAATTTTTTTTCAAAACTTTTGAATAAAACCTTTTTGAGGTTTTAGGTTTCTTCTCCCTCACTTTTTCTGTTTCTTTTTTCGCTACCTGATGTATGTTTTCTAAGAAACATTGTTTTAAATTAAAAATAAAACAAAGTAATATAAGGATAGAACTTAGGTGATGAGGCAGACCTAGTGCTAAGCCCCCGGCAGTCCAATCCAGAGGCCGCGTCGATGCGTCGATGCATCAGCCTCGCCCTAACCAAATGCCGCTTCCGTCTCCGCCTCGCACTCGCTGTCGCAGAACGAGATCGTGACTCGTGAGAAGAGCTAGGTTTCTTAATTTATTTCTTTCCTCATTTGTTGATTTACAGAGAAGAAACGACGGTCGGTGGAATTAGGTTTATTAATTTTTTTCTTGCTTCGTTTGTCGTTTCACAGAGAAGAAATGGAGTTTTATTTTTGGCCCTATTAAATTGTTGACTTTTGTTTGTTGTTTTTAACGTATACAATTTTTTTTTTGGGGCCCTGTTAGATTTTGGGGCCCGGGACCATCGCCCTGGCTACCCTGGGTCAGGGCCGGGGCTGCTCACCGCTCACCTCCTGTCCCACACTTGAATTCGCACGAAACGCCTGAATCAGCTGTCCGATCTGTTGGAGAAGAAGAGCACTGGATGCCTCTTGTCCCGAGCCGCTCGCTTGCGCAGTCGTTGCGTGCGGAATGCCTCCCATCTTCTCTTTCTTCTCTGGTCGCAGGTGGGGGTACAAGAACCAGCAGGTCTTTTTAGCATGTCCCTTTCAGTGGCAGTGATCGCACCTAACACCAGAATTTGCTCCAACTATTTCTCTCCCCCTGCTGCCAGCACTCGGGCTGCCATTAGAGGTTGCTTGATTGACATTGGGCTTACTGATGAGGTTTCGGACTACTGCCCCTGTGTTGCCAGACATCGCAGATGTCGCCTCGCCAACGATCGTGGTTTCGTTTTCACTCATCGTGACGATTTTGACTTTTCTCCGAGCGAATCCGGTATTGCTAGAATTCTTATTGCTCTGATACCATATTTCAAATAACAGTGAATAAAAGTATGTTTTTTTGTATTGATTGAGTTGTATCATTTACACAAATTACAGGTGCTTATAAAGGCTAACTAGCCGTTACCATTTCCTAATATACAAATAGACGTTAACAATACTAAATATTGCTTAATTACAATTTCCTAATATTTTGGGTCACGTATGTAAGATTGAGAGCTGTCAGGAATCCTAATTGGATTGGGTTTGATCTTGATTGGATTTGATATCTTCAACAGTGACAATAGATGTAGAGAGCCTACTACGTACTAGCTAGGAAATTTAGCTTTGCGACTCTTCAAGCAATGTGCAGTCATTATTTGCTCCTATACTCTCAAGAATTAATTAACAGGCTCACTAGTCACTAGTCACTAGTTAACTAACGTAAGCAGAACACATGGTTGGATTTATACGACCTTTTCCTTTCCTTGTTTTTAATGAGATATAACAATATACGTGCTTAACCCTAAAACCGAAATTCTTACGAGATTGCATTGTTGGACACATAGAAGGAAAAATCGGTATCGGGATCGGGATCGGCACCGAGCGATCCCGATCCGGATCGGAAAAATCGGTCGGGATCGGACAAATTGGATCGGAAAATCAGACTCTTTTGGTAGAAGCTTATTTTACACTAAAAAAATAGAAAAAAATTGAATGATTGAATCCCCCTTTCAATTATTACAGAAGCCACAGTTTAATCTGTGACCTGCCCTTTCAACTTATGGAGGTACAAACTAAAGATATATAAAATTGAGTTAAAGTTTTAAACAATAAAGATGCTGTGGTGTGGTGGAGTTGCGTTCTGTCCCAGTGCTGAAGTGCGCGAGTTCGAATCCCAGCGAGCACCAAAAAAATTTTTTTTAGTTGGGTTAATTCGCGTTTCGGCCGTTTCAGTGGAATCGGTCTATTTCAATCTGAAACGGATGAAATTTGGTTGAAATGAAGCCGGAACGGCCAAAATTGTTCCGGAATGGGGCTGGAACGGCCGAACTTTAACGCAATATCCAATAACCGCGTAAATCGATCTTAAATCGGATCGGTAACGTCCGATCCCGCTCCGGAACGGCCGATTTTGCCTTCTATGGTTGGACAGCTCACCTTCTTAAAATTTGAAGGATTAAAAATTTAATTCTTTTTTAAGAGCATGTGTTCGATATGATACTAAGATTAAGAATAAAGAAATTAATAAGGTATATTAAAGCATACAGTGATTTCTGTATATCGATTCAGATTTGGATCAATTGACAATGTTACATAAATTATAATGTAGTTAGGCTCATCAAATATCGATCGAGTTTACTAATAAAATTTACATTATAATATTTAAATACCAACAAACTACAAATATGCAATGCATTCTACATCAAACGAATCTCTCAGATCAAAACAACGTAAGTAGCTAGATTGACCTGGTTATTGCACACAAACATAACAAATATAAAGTAACCTAACACTTAAACATATTACAACACACAATCCTTACAATAAAGATGAGCAAACAAAAAACGGAATAAACCAACTAAAGGTAGATCGACTTTAAATGCCACATTTTATAAGGTGGAGAGAACATCCATCATGACTTGGCGCGGACGATACATGGCTTCCAGTGGAACAGCCTTTGGAAGAGTCAAACCCGAACCTTCCCCCATGTCTATGAGTTCATCTCCAATCCTTTGCCAATCAAAGCACTGAATGAAGGTCCCTAATATAAGTCCGACTTCGCGTATCGCTAGGCCTTCACCCGAGCACCTCCTCCTCCCCATTCCAAACGGTATCATCTTCTTGGCTTCTGCATTATCGCTTTCAAATCTCTCAGGCATGAACTTGGTCGGCTCGTCCCACAGACTTGGATCTCTGTGAATGTGATAAGCGTTGACCAAAAGCATTGTACCTTGTGGAATTTCGTACCCTCCGATAGAAACATTTTCACGAGATTCATGTGGTACGAGAAGCGGGGCACCAGGATAGAGGCGGAGCACTTCATTGAGGATGCAATGAAGATATGGCAGGTTGGGCATATCAGATTCTTGAACGAGCCGCTTGGTACCGACATGTGCATCAATTTCAGCTGATGCCTTTTTTAGTACGTCAGGATTGTTTAATAGAAGAGTGATTGCCCATTCTACTGTATTGGATGAGGTATCAGTTCCTGCTTGCAATAAGCTCTGTAAAAGAAGTGGTTAAGTCATTTAGCAAACAATAACAAAAAAATCAGAATAAATCATATTTATGTTGCAGGAATTTAACATTTTTAAATTTGAAGTTCTAACTTCTAACACTATATAATAGTGAGAACGACAATCCATTATTACTCACCACTGCAATTATCTGGATAGTTGTATCGTTGTATTTTTCTGGGTTCTCCTTCTGCAGCTCGAGCATATTTGCGATCATGGTCCCTTTCTTATGGGCTCCTGGTTTCCGATGCTCATCGATGAGCTTCTGCGTCATTTCTTTGTTCAACTCAGCCAAATGATTCAGCTTCTTTGCCGCTTTTGCCATGCCAAGAAACTTGAGAATCGGCAGGTAGTCCTCTGTATTCGAAGCGCCAGCCAAGGAAAAGAACTCCACCACTACCTCTCTGAACCTTTTCGTCTCTTCCAAATCCTCAATGTTGTCTCCGTAGAACTTTTTGCCGGCAATCATTGCCATCATCACATTAAGCGACAGCTCAAAGAGCTTCTCCTTGAGGTCAACTTTCTCAAAATAACTCAAACCCTTTGAACCAACAGAAGCATTCCAGGAAAGAAAGAGTCGGCGAGCCATGGCATGAACCTCCCCGACTCTGACATCTGAGGATGCGTGCAGTCTCTGTGCAGAGAGAAGCTCCGTAGATGCAATCTGGCGAACATTGCGCCAATGTGGTCCGTAATTGGCTGTACCGATGTCATTGTAGTCGAAGGTGGCCTGTTTGAGAGATGGCAAATGTACTCGGTTGGCGAATGCCATGTCATTGGTGGTGAAACACTGTTCGGCCAAGGAGAGAGAGGAGATGACAAGGACCTTGCGGGAACCAAATTTGAGAAACATTGCAGGGCCGTATTTTTCAGATATGGAAGCCAGAGTTTGGTGGAGGGGTTTCTTGAAGAGATGGAGGTGGCCGATTAATGGAAGTGCCGGTGGGCTTGGTGGGAGCTTTTTGTTCTTGTTATCTTTAGTACGAGAAAGAAGCAGTTTGATGAAGAGAAGAACAGCAAGGGAGAGGAGAATGCTTTGGTAAACGAAAATGGCCATGGTTTATGCTTTTAGGCTAGCTAGCTTAGTAAGTGGTTTAAGGTATGAGTTTGTGTATATATGTGTGTGTGTGTGTGTGTGTGTGTGTGTGTGTTTGATTATAGATTCGAATCAGGAGGGAGCATTTATAGGAGGGGACAGTAGAATTCACATTATGAACCTACCTTCCTGAAGAGAGTCAACCTAACTTTTTTTATTTAAAATTAAGAAAATACTGTTGTAAGCATTTGGCCATCTGTTATCTAGAATTAATTATGATTACGTAGAACGTGAGCTTCCTTCATGCATCTAGAAGCACACACTGATTTTGGAATCATTTCGTTTATGTTATCACTTATCACTAAGTTGTAAGTTGTAACTCATAATTATATCGAGATGCACTACTACAGAAATGGTAATTCTACACTGTACATTGTACACGGTTTTGCCAATTTTACATGAAAACCGTGTACCATAAAGGTTTTTCTGAAAGCCAGAAAAAACTGCTGGAATCATACACTGATATTTATTAAAGAATCAGTGTAGAATTGTTTGGAAAAAAGGCCGTGTATGATTTATTAGAGAGCGACATGGATATTTAACAAATATCCGTGTAGGAATAGCTACATGAATTTTTGATAATAAATTCGTGTAGAAAGACAAGAACTGTACACGGATTATCTTATAAATAGCCGTGTATGATTTGTTAGAGAGCTACACGGATTGTTAAGTATAAATCCGTGTAGAAAAGTCTAGGGTTTCATTCTAAAATGCTTTCTCCTTCCCGCGCCGTATAAAAGGCCTTCTCCTGACAGTGTCGTTTTGAACAAGTAATTAGTACTCTCTCTCTGTTATATTGAAGGCTGATCTGAGATCTTTGAAGTTTGTATTTTCTCCTCTCTATCTTTCTAAGGTTAGTATATATATTTTCCGTTTCTTCCTCTAATTTTCTGCTACTTTACGTTTTTCTACCCATTTATTCCAAAAATGTTTTTCTGGAAACGTCTCTCTCTCCACTGATTTCGAAGATATTATTATGAAAAAGTATCATCTATTTTGAAGGAGAGAAGTAAAGAAAACGCTTAAGGTCTCCATCATCAGATCTGAGGAAAACCATTGAAGATCAGTACTAATACTTCCGCCTAAAGATGTCTTCAATTCAGAACTATAAAATTTAAATTCCTTTGTAATAATTTTTTTTAAGAAATTGATTTTCAATGGTTCGTATAAAAGATATACATATTCAATTAATTTTATGTATAAATATTTTCTTATAATATTTTTTGACGAAAATTTCAGAACTAAGAATTTTTATTCTCTATTATGCATGTACATATATGTTGATCAATGTATTTTATGGGAGTTGAAATGTTGGAGACCTTTAACCAAGAGGCATCATGTCATGGATCACATGGGCACTCTCTTTTTTATATGTTGGATCTAATACAACTAGTTTGTATGAAATTTTGGTCCAAACTAGATCATAACCAAGAGTTTTGGCAACATGAGCCCAACTTTACAAAAGTTGGGCCAAACCTTGATCACATGGTTATTAATTGGTAAGGACATAACTTTTATACAAACATTGTATTGAATCTTGAGGAGTGTATGTTATATGGAGACAAAAGGCAATATGTATATATGTTGCACTAATTGTTAGTATTCTCTATGGTTTTATATGAATTCATATATAACAATCGGCCCAACGAAAGTTTATTGTATATTTATTTTATATAAATAATTTAAACCATATAACGTTATTTTTTTATATTTGTGAGTGTCTTGCATCTACCTTTTCTTGTTACTAACTAATACCAAATTATAATTGAAGTATGGAACAAAGCAGCAGTGTTACACCAATGAGCATATCGACGATGTTAGATGTATGTGGGCAAGGTGGTTTCAATTAGAAATTTATAATGCTAAATATGGATTTGTATAATGTTGTAATGCTAAATATGGATTTGTATAATTTTGTAATGCTAAATATGGATTTGTATAATTTTGTAATGCTAAATATGAATTTGTACAATTTTGTATAATTTAGTGTACATGAATTTTAAATTGCTATATGAAAAATTTAAATACTGGCTAGCAAAACTGGAAGCTAGCCAAAAAAAAAAAGCAAAAAAATATATATATGCAATCCTACACGGATATTTAGCTAAACTCCGTGTAGGAAGAGTAATCCATAAAATAATCCGTGAAGAATAAATTCCTACACGGATTATTTAATTTGATAAATGTCCGTGTAGGATTGTTTTCTACACGGATATTTATCAAATAATCCGTGTAGGAATATATTCGTACACGATTATTGTATAAATGTCCGTGTAGGATAGTTAAGAGAGCTACACGGATATGAAATTAAAAATCCGTGTAGAAAGAGTAACGTACACAGATATGAAATTAAAAGTCCGTGTAGAAAGAGTAATCGCACACGGATGTTTAGGTAATATCCGTGTAGCTCGGTTAATTGGAGAGCGCCACAGGCAGGTGTTTGTACACGGCTGTTTATATATTAATCCGTGTAGAAAGCGTTATAATGCACACGGGTAAATATCCGTGTAGAAAGAGGGTACCTATTCATACACCCTCAACTCGTACACGGCAGGAAATCCGTGTAGCTCCTCTAGTAATGTCCGTGTGCAATCTCTTTTTCTGTAGTAGTGATGTATTAATTTAACCATGGTATTTGTTGGGGGTTTCCTCTAACTGGACAAAATAATTAAATATTACAATGCATTCTAATTTCAGAATAATAGTTGATTTTTAAATAATAGAAAAATTAATTAATAATATCAAATTAAGTATCTTTTATATAACTTTTTTATCACAATTTCATTAATTATCTAGTAAAAAATGTTATTTAATGCTTACAATTTATTCCGCTTTTTTTATTAATACCCTAAAAAAACAAAATAGCAAATCTGCCCTCCCCTCCAAATTTTTAGTAAAACTACTCGGACCGCCCCATTGTGGGGCGGCCCACTAGTCATACCAGACCGCCCCTTGTGGGGCGGTCCGCTGCCTACACCAAATCGCCCCCTATTGGGGCGGTCCGCTATAAAACCCCTATATAAGGCCATTTTCTCTCTCCTGCCCTGCCCACTCATAAATTCATTCTAACTGAGCTGAAAGAGAAAGAGGAAGAAGAGGAAGAAGAAAGGCAATTTTGTGGCGATTTCAGGCAACAGTAGAGGTAGATCTTCACAATTTTTTTTAATTGATTAGCTTAATTTTTCTTTTTAATTCATTTTTTAAATTTATTTTTTTGGACGAGAAGAATGGACAGTAATAATAGAGGTAGAGAGAAAGAGAGCAACCGAGGTAGGTCGTCCTATTGTGGCGTAGCGAGAGGAGAGTCAATTAGTGATCGAGATAAAATGAGAGAAAAAAGAACAACTGTCAAGTATGCCGTGATCCCCAGAACTGTCATGTTTGTACGATGGAGGAATTTTTTAGATGGCCTATTCGGTATGAAATTTCAGACAATGACTTTGTAGAAAACCCCTACGGCAAATTTTCAAACAAAAGAAAGTTTATTCAGAGCCTCCAGCATCGGAAGATGAGTTTGTTCCGTGTACTTATACTGGTAAGGCTACCACTTCGTCTGCTGTGACTGATCCAGATCCGGCAAAATCCGATGATGACTTTGTTCCACTTCGTCTGCTGGTAAGAAGTAGTACTACTTATTAAGAATTTATGTTGTAGACTTACTAAGAATTTATGTTGTAGACTTTATTTCATCAATTTTGTGTTTGTTTATATTTTATGTTGTCAATTTGTGTATACATAATTAAGTTATGAAAATAACAAAACTCAAGCATATAAAATAATTTCACAAACTCTAAATTAAATAGTTCACAAACTACCAATAAAAATAGTTCACAACATACATCTAAATAAAATAGGTCACAACATGCATCTCAAGTAACTTCGTAATCAGCGACGACATCCGAACAAACTAGGTCGACGAGTCCTGGGTCTGCTTGCAGATGGTTGTGCGACACTACCAGATGTCTCTCCATGGCTACTACCGGTTTCTGGGCTTTCATGAGTGCGCTGGCTACTACCGGTTGCCTCATCAACAACTCTAACATTTTCTCTTTCGTTGGCTTCGTTTATGGCATCTGTATTACATTCCAGTTCAACAAACATGGTATGATATTGAAATCGTAAAATATAAAATGCAATATAAAATCAAATGAACCTGCTCGCTGCCTGTTAGAAGTTGAACGGCGAGCCTGATGTCCCATTCCCCTACCTTGCATCTGGTCCATTGTCATTATAGCACGCTTATGGGGCCTTATCCCTAACCTGATCCACCCCTTTGCGGGCATGATTCTATCCCCAACATAGACCGGTCACGCATGCTGGCTGGGATAAGGATGGAAAGATGCACTCCAAGTACTCGCAAGATAGTCGGTACGGTACATGTCTGCGGCAAAATCATCCTCACTGAAGTTTCTCTCTCGACACACCGCCATAACATGAGAACAAGGTAGGTGAGCTAATTAGATTCCTTGGCAAGTACAAGTTACAGTATTGTTAGGTCCAAAAATAACAACATACTTGAACATTCTTTTCACAAACTACATAGTCTCATCCGGTCTACGGCTGGTTGGAACGTACTCACCTGAACAGTGCACATCAAATTCCAAGGCGCGATCTCCATACATGACAACTTTCATAACTGAACCTTTATCCCTATGTTTCCTTAGTTTCCCCTCCACCCTTGTTGAAAACATTTGATTCCTGGTCAGTAATTCGAGGGCTTTAACACGCCGTTCAACAAACCATGCATTTAACTTGTAGAAGGTGTCCTCTACAATTGCTGCCACGGGATTCGGCTCTGCTTGATAATATTATTCAAGGACTCGGATCCATTTGTGGTCATAATTCCCCATCGGTAACTTCCATTACGAGCTTGAAATATTTTCTCATATGTGGGTGGCTCTTGCAGATCTCTGGGATTATTTTGCCCACCTTGAGTAAGTACGCATTTGCCTTTGGACAGTACTACACAAAAATACAATTTTAGATGAGAAAATATAAGTAAATAATTCAGAAAAATTTCATCTACAATATGTTAAATACCAAAAATAAAAATATACATACCTTGGCAAACTCTCTGAACATCTCTTCCACCCTTCTCGGCTTCTTCCTCCTACAACCAATTTTGAATGTATCAGCAACCCATTTGTCGCATCCAGTATTCTTGTTTAGGTTGTCTGCAACGTGTTGCATACACAGCCTGTGCACACATTCACCGTCCGCTGTCGACCACCCGAAATGTCTGTGATCAATAACATATTTGATTCATTTGTGCTGGTCTAATATGACACAAAAGAACCTGTTGCCAACCACTTCTCTTTGTAAAAAGCTCATGAAATCCCTAATTTTCACCATCCTCCTTCTCAACAATTGCAAAGGCCAAAGGCAACAACTGGTTTTCAGCATCATATGCACATGCTATCAACAATCTCCCCTCGTAACGGCCAGACATGAAACATGCATCTATACAGATGACCAATCTAATGTATGGCACAGCTTGAATACATGGACCAAAAGCCCATGCTATGGCCTTGAATTGCAACGCGCCATCAATATCGGATATGCTCAGATTCCAACATTTATACTTTGTGCTGGGATTTGTACTTGCTACGGTCTGGAGCAATGGTGCAAGCAAGTTGTATGAACCCTGCAACTACTGAACATTTAGCAAATCGCAAGTTCACGCCCTCTCCACAACCTGTTGTATTTTGGGGTGACATGTTGGTAGCGTCTGACTTGTCTAGCGACATCCTTAATGCTCATCAATGGGTCCTCCTTAACGTCTGTCTCAATTACATCGGCAATAAGTGAAGCCGTAAGTTGTGCATGGTCTGTCCTTGACGACGCAGACTTGCATGTTTAAGGTGGTCCACACTTCTTAATAATCCATGCCTCTCCCTTACCACAAGGGTTGCAAAAAGACGAAAGTCGCAACCTGGTGCGTCTTTACAAACAACAACTAACCTTTTTCGGTCACTTTTTTGTACTCTACACACCCAGTTGCTGTGAACATGAACCTCATTGATTTTCTTCACAAGTTCATCTAAGATGGTATAAATCTGTTGCGGAGCAAGCTTCGAATTGTATACGACACGCTTCCCAAACCAACTTATGTTTGTTTCTTCAAAACCAGTGGTATCGTTGAATGTGGGGCACGGATGCCTCACTGTACAAAAAACCCCTACACCGACGGTTATGGAGGCGCCAGTAAAGCCGGCGTAAGTACAGGTTACCTATACTGACGGGTAAAAACCAATCAGTGTAGGTGTTCAACACTGGCGGTTTATAAAAAACTGTCAGTGTTGAACACCAACACTGACGCCTGAAAAACCATCAGTGTTGGTGCTCAACACTGACGGTTTTTTAGGCGTCAGTGTTGGTGCTCAACACTGACGCTTTAAAAACAGTCAGTGTAGGACTTGAAAACAGTCGGTGTTGATATAAAAATTTTGGCATAATTCTGCTTGTATCGGAGCTAGCCTCCATATTTTTACTAGCCATATATTACCATTCAACATTCATTGACATTAAACAAAATATCATGCAAATAATTTAGACAACATAAACAAAATTAACATAACCCATATTCATTCACAAATGCCCTTAGGCTTCCATTTCTCACATATCAAACCAGTACATTGTTTAATTACATCAAGCACTCGTTGAAAATAAAGGTAAAGTAAAACCAACATCATTGAAACCTCCTATTCTACCTAGATTAGCCAGCCAAAGTGTGGGCAATGCCTAGATTAACAGCTAGTAATTCAATTTACAATTTTTGAAGTCTAAAGTAAGAACTGGAGATAAGAAGCATAGACAATTTTCAAGGAGTTAGCATATCATCAAAAACAGGATATGGGTTTTTGTTAAGGTCAATGCTGGCAGTGGCAAGAAGCAGCTCATATACATGGTAACTGGCCGGCAAATACAACAACTCCCCTTTGAAATACCAGAAGGTATATGACAATAATTGGGCTGCCTTTAAACTTCCACCAAAATATGGTCAGCACAGGCAATAAAATAATATAGTGGAAGAAGAATCATAGAGGCGAACATTTCCAATTTTTACAACTCCCTGTAGAGAACTCTAGATCACTTAACCATCAAAAGTAGTGTACTGGACAACATATATTTTGTTAAATGTTGATAATCTATAATGTCCACTAATGAGTATCTTCTCATAGTCCAAAGAAAAGAAAGAACTAACAAAATTGATTTCCATAATTGGATCCAGAGTACTTGCATCTGATCAGACCATGGTGCAAGTTTAATATCCTCTACATTCAGAAAAGGCTTGAGATCCTGTGTTGACACCAGCTTTAGTCGAGGCACAGGTGGAGTCATGGCATAACCTTTTGCCACCACAAAAAATGGCTATCAGATATTAATTATCATTATCATTAAAACAAAATTCGATCTCATTAAATTGCAGCCCTATCATTCACGTTGATTTCAATATATAAAGAGGCTTACATAACCTGTAGATATATTTTCTGTTCCTGCTTCCAAGGGCATGGTGTCACGAGCTTGTTGAACTCTAACTCTGGTATTGGTACAGCAAATTTCACCTCATCCTGGTACAGGGTTGGGACAGAATGAAAGTCCAAACAAAAAGAGAAAGAATAAAAGGATACTGATTCTGAAAGTACTTATAGTAGTACTAACAAAACTTACTCTATCAGGAAAAGAGGCTACGGAAACTTCAGTCCCCTGCTCATATTACAGCATAAATTCAACAAATAAGAGAAGTAAATTGAAAGGAAAATGTTGAACTTTAGTTTGAGGAGTTCCATACTTGCATACATCGCGGTACAGATTATGCAGATTAAAATACAGCTTGATTTAATAACTCAACTCCTTTTCTGTGTACAATTGGCGCTTATTAGAATGCTGAAGTTTGGTTTACTTTGAGGAGCTAGGCTTATATCAGGATTACTGTCCGAAGTATGTCACTGGTTTTATATAGAAGCAAATAACGAATAAAAAATATATTGCAATATTACCTTCCTCGCAAGAACAGTGCTTATCTCAAAACTCCTCCTCTCATCATCCACCTTCTGAGCCCTCTTCTTCTGGTAATTTATATAAGAGTCCATGTAAATTTTAGGTATAGTGATTAACTGATTACCAAAAGAGCCCTCAAGAAAGAGTAAACAAAAGAAATGTATCCCAGAACTTTATCGTTTTCTCCCTAAAAAAATGTAGAGATAATCAAGGATCTATTAGACTGTATTTTTATCATCCACATTTCTTAATTTCAAAATGCTCACACAAATAAAAAAGACTGACACTGATATTTGGGGCGAGGCAGTGGTTATTGACTGATGAGAAGGACAGCAAGGCGGGGCAAGGCAGCAAGGCTCTCCAGCGGGTTATTGACTGACGAGAAGGACAGCAAGTCTGACAATTTCAAAATGCTCCAGCGGGGCGAGGCAGCAAGGCGGGGTTTTTGAGCAGGTGCTCGGGTGCGGGGCGAGGCAGCAAGGCGGGTGCTCGGGTGCGGGTGCTTGCTGGTGCTCGGGCGCTCCAGCGGGTGCTCGTGTGTGGGTGCGGGTGCGGGTGCGGGTGCAGGTGCTCGGGTGCTCGGCGGAGGCGGAGGCAGCAAGGCGGGAACGAAGAGGGAAATGAAATTGGGGCAAGACAGATTATAATATTTATCGTTTGAAATTGAGAAATGAAATTTAGAGTTTGGCGGCTGATCGAGAAACTCGGCAAATGAAAATTTCAGACAAACAAGAACACCGACGGCTCCGAATGCAAAAGTTAAAAACAGTCAGTGAATAAAACTTAGCAGCCTCAGGAAATAAATCACTGACGGCTCCAGCAAAATCCGTTAGTAAATGAGGCAACACTGACGGCTCTGAAAAAACCCGTCAGTGAAGGCATGAACACTGACGGGTCTCCAAACAAAACCGTCAGTGATTCTCAGCTTCACTGACAGTTCTGAAAACAAACCGTCAGTGATTCTTTTTTTTAATGAATAGGCAATTTTGACTAACATTAAAAATGACTTGAAATTTTAAAATCCAACATTGCTGTAAACTTATGTGCACATCATATACCCATAAAAGATTGTGTAAACCTATGTAGTACTATTTTTAATTAAAAAAATTGAATATTACATAATTCACATTTGACAACATTAATTGCATTAATTTTGGTACACAACCAATCAATAGGGTAAACAACATTACTGTAAATTTTAACTTAAATTATTTTTTGACTAAATTTGAGAATATTTGTCATGATTGTCTCAAATACAAATAATCCGAATAAATACCATATTTATAAATCGGATTTGTTAATTTATAATAGTTAATGATATAAATCTGGATAAATTAAAACCTTAAATACACTTACAAGTCAAAATTATTTAAGTATTCGAATAAAAATCATCCGAATTGAAACGACTGTAACTCAGAAGAATCAAAACAAAATAATCGAAACTACATATTTTAATTTATTCTGAACAAAAAGTAATCGAAATCCAATATAAGATATTATATTTTCCTATGAAAAATATTTGATTCAAGAATCGGATTTTTGTAAAAAGTAAAACAAAACAAGCCAAAACGCATTTCAAACAGCTTATTAGCAGCCTCTACCGCAGGGAAAATAAATCACTGACGGCTCCGGAAAAACCCGTTAGTGACGGTATCAACACTGACAGTTCTAAATAAAAACCCGTCAGTGAAGGTATCAACACTGAAGGTTCCGTAGTAAAACAGTCAGTGAATCAAAAATTACAAAAAAAAAATAACAACAAAATCAACATAAAATAAAGTTCGAAATCGGACCATTCATTTTCACGCCGGAAATCAACGGTCAATCTGCTGTGAAATCATTCCAAATCTTTTTTAAAATGATCAAGGGAGAACACCAAGTGTAACCAACATAAAAGTACAAAAGTTTTATTATGTATGAGTTTCTATCCAACACGAAGTGTTATATGGCCATACGATGCTTCAATTTTTAGTTAACTAGATGGATGGGTAAATAAAAACAAATTTTGATCAAACTTGAATGCAAGACAATAGATGCATCTCTTTAATTTAAAAGGTTTCGATCGACCCACGGACGACATATTCCAGTGCGTCTTCATTAACTCACGAAACAAGAGTTTATGTTTCTTGTTCATGCATAGAAGATGTGAGTCATATATGCAACATGCATGTAATGCTATATAATTTAATTTGTCAAAATCACTTAATTATTATAACATTAATTATTACATAAATATTACTAATAAAATTTTCATTACAAAATATTTTCTAAAATTAAAGTCAAAATTTGATGTTAATTGTCTAAATTTCACTAATCACGTAAATTACTAATCATACTTATTAAATATAATATGTTCATTCTAATAAACAAGCATTGCAATTTTATTCTCAAATAGTTATAAATTTGTATTCCCGTGTGTCTTCATTAACTTATGAAACACGAGTTTATGTTTCAAGTTCATACATATATAGAAGATATGAGTCATATAAACAACATGCATGTAATGCTATATAATTTAATGTGTTAAAATCATTTAATTAAGCAATAAACATGCTATAAAATTAAATATTGCATAAATATCACTAATAAAATTTTCATTACAATTTGGTTGCTGAAATGCGAAAAACGCAAAAAAAACAAACAGATTAATAGCTGGAGTTTGGTACCTTCATTGACGGTTCAATTGAAAAACCAATCAGTGTAGAGTACCTACATTGACGGTTTTAAAAAACAGTCAATGAAGAGCACCTACACTGACGGGTTTTTAAAACCGTCAGTGTAGGTACTCTTCACTGACGGTTTTCAAAACCGTCAGTGTAGTTACTCAATACTGACGGTTTTGACAACCATCAGTGTAGGTATGCTACACTGACGGTTTTAAAAAACCGTCAGTGTTGAGTAACTACACTGACGGTTCGAATAAAACCGTCAGTGTAGGTGCTCTTCACTGGCGGTTTTGTAGAACCGTCAGTGTAGTAATTCTACACTGATTGTTATTTAATTGAACCGTCAGTGAAGGATATGAGCAACACTGATGCTTCCGCTAATAAAACATCAGTGTTGGTAAGCTGCTCAACACAGACTGTTTAGATAACAGAACCGTCGGTGATTGAGGGTCAGTGAAGGGCTTTTTCGTACTAGTGCCTATCTATCCGACCTCTAGTCAAAAATCTATCTCCCCTAGATAAATAATCTCCATCACCATCTGATAAGTGATCAGAATTCCAATCCTCGTCCCAATTCACCCGTGTCCATTTCCTTTTCTAGTTTGGCATTGATCCCTTCACCATCAAGGTCAATATCACTCCGGGTAACAACGGTGCCAGTATAGGTATTGATGGTGGTACAGATAAAAATCTGGGTTGGATTGCGATTTCAGGAGGAGGTGGTGGTGGTGGTAGCTTGGTGGTATAATCGTCCATGTTACAATCAGTGGTATAATCAGGTACATAATTGTCATAAACGGGTGGTACATACGGTTCATAACTCGAGTGGCGGGGGTTGTCATAACCCGAGTTGTCATAACTCGAGTGACGCGGGTTGTCATAAACCGAGTTGTCATAACCTATATTTTCCTTAGAAGTTCCAGCCCCGGATTGACGCGGAACTCTCCTGGAATATAGGTCCATTACCGGGGTAACCTGTGACTAAAAAGTATTGTAAATACCCCTCCATAACGTCTCATATGTTATTGAATACCTGGTATAGTAAGGTCTACCCCCTTATTATGTTAATCCGGGTAAGGAAATCTACGTCTTACCGGTTGGAGTTTACACCAGCCTTTTCGTACACCATTCCCTTAAGTTCCACAAATGAGATATTTTCATTCATCTCGAAGCCATATGCTGCCTCTTTAGTGTACTGTGCTCCCTCCACAATCCGGACAAGCTTCCCGCCCACATACCGTGCAACTAACAGTTTTCGGTTTGAGAGCTATTGTTTAAAAATTAATATAAAAAATGATTTAAAAAATTAATTAAAAAATGAAATTAATTAAAAAATTAATTAAATTAATTAAAAATTAATTAAAAAAATTAAATATACCTCTACTGTTACCTGAAATAGCCACAAAATCGTCTATCTATTTCTTCTTCTTCCTCTTTCTCTTTCAGCTAAGTTAGAATAAATTTGTGAGTGGACAGGAGAGAGAAAACTGTCTTATATAGGGGTTTTATAGTGGACCGCCCCACTGAGGGGCAGTTTGGTGCAGACAGCGGACCGCCCCACAGGGGGGCGGTCTGGTATGAATAGTGGACCGCCCCACAATGGAGCTGTCCGGGTAGTTTTAATAAAAATTTGAAGGGGAGGACATAGTTGCTATTTTGTTTTTTTAGTGTATTAATAAAAAAAGCGGCAATTTATTTTCATCCCAAAATATATAGCAAGTTGACAAAAATGCTCGTTTCCAAGAAAAATAATTAAAATTAAATCTTATTTATTAAACGCACGCTAAAGATATTTGTTAAGATTTTGAATGTATGCTAGAAGTATTAACCCAAAACCAAATTATATAATTCATGCGGTTCGGCCTAATGGGCTTCTAACTCAGACAGTTAGACTAGGAAAAAACGTGTCGTTAGTCTCGTACCGTGTTGTGCCGTGATTAAGTTAATTTTTCACGTGCCGTGCTATGACCAAAATGTTAAGGGGTGGTCACGGCACGCGAATGACCACGTTGTGTCCAAACGTGCCGTAATCAAACGTGACTCGCGTGACCATTTGATCATAATTTAGATTAGTTTATTCAAGATTCACCATTTGATCAATATCTAATGGTCCTAATTACACAATACTCGCGTGACTATGTGCCATACCGTGCCGTGACTAGATCTTTCACGTGACATGACGTGTCAAAGTTTAAAAAGATGATCATAGCACGGACACACGAGTACGGCACGTAACTGACACGCATGTCGTGCCATTCCGTGACGAAGAGAGCTCCGCCATGGCATTTTTCCCTAACTATCTCTAACAAAAGGCCCCATCCCAAAAACCTGAATAAAAGAGGACGTCTTTGCATTGGTCACACAAATTTCCGCTTTAAGTCAATGGTGTAGATGAGACAAGGACATAAAAAGTAATCAACTTGATCACGGATAAATGGTTCGCTTTTTCTCTAGCCACCGGTCTAAAAGAAGGGTTTAGTTACAGTAATTCCATTTGTGCTTGAAATTCAATAATTAATATTCTGATTTTTCTTTTGCAAAATATGCATATTGTTGTAAAATCAATAGTTTTGAAAAAAGAGTAATTTTCACGTACATCTAACTCTTACAATACCTATATTTAAAATAATATTATAAAATGATAAGTATTTTCTTAATTATTAGATAAATAGTGTAACAAAATTTGAATCAATGAAATTAATTAGTTATTCAACATAAATTCATTAAAACTCTTATTTGATGGAAGACTAATAATGTCGTTAAATTAATTGATTAAAATTTGATACACGACATATTTAAATAATTACGAATATATCTACAATTTGCTTTTGTAATTTTAAAATTATTTTTAAATAAATGTGCCGTAAGAATTGAATATTGATTGATGATACTGCATGCATTGATTGAACACCTTCAATGTAAAGGTCAAGCTTGACTGAAGCTGAGAGTTCCACTTAATTTAATTTAGCATAGTATTATAGTGTTGTATATTGCTCTTACGTTCATTTTCTTTTGTTATTCCAATTGATTCCATCAAATAATATATTCAGACTACATAACTTTGCGTCACATAATAATCATATGAAAGAAATAAAAATAAAATTAATAAGAAAAATATCTATCAAACTCCAATGAAGAGACGTTCTAGAAGCCCCATTTTATAAATGCATTATGCATATAGTAAGCCATCTTGTTGGACCAGAGAGGCAAGCCATTTTGTTTGACCAGAGAGGCTGAGAGACAACATTCCACATAGAAAATTAGTTGTTGGCAACACATCAACATCTGCATCTTCTGGATGCTCCGAAATCAATTTGAAATGACAATTCTTCGTGTCGATGTTTAAAAAAGCGACTTTCTCATTTTGTTTGACCAGAGAGGCTGAGAGAGAACATTCATTCCATATAGAAAATTAGTTGTTGGCAACACATCAACATCTGCATCTTCTGGATGCTCCGAAATCAAATGGAAATGAAAATTCTTCGTGTCGAATGTTCAAAAAAGAGACTTTCTCATGACGAAAAACCTTCTCATGACGAAAACCACCCCCAACCCTGCTGACTCTTAGGACCCTCTCTCTTCCCCTCCCCTTAATTGGAAGGCTGATATTCAATCCAAAATTTCATCTTTTAATCAAAGCCGTTGGCGAATTATGACATCTACGTGCTTAATATAAGAATGTAATATAAACATTTATATTTTAAACCTTTTTTACTAGAGTGATACTTATAAATGAACATTTTACGAGGAGTACTGAGTTCAAATAGAAAGGACATTATTGTCAATTTCATTTTTAAAATAATTATACAAAAATTTAATAAATAAAAAAAGAGAATAAAAATGTTAATTTTTCATAGAGATATTGAATATCATGGTATTTTTATGAGAAAAATAATTATTTTAAAAGTTTACATGGATATATCGCAAATTTTTCCAAAAAAATATAAAATAAAGGTATTTGGAAATTGGTGTACCCAAAAAAATGAGGGATGAAAAGTTCACTCAATTAGTCCTATATATTTGATATAATCAACACAAGTCTCTTCGAATTCACACATCACAATCACAATTGACGCTTACCATTGCAAGGACACCACCAGTAGAGGAAAAATCCCCTTATATGACCGCATCAATCAATGGACTTTTCCAAATTAGGAGACTCATGCCAATTAACAAGTAATACACAAGGTTCCGGTCTAAAGCAAACACGATCCAAATCTGCTGACAATAGACGCTTACCACTGGAAGGCCACCAACAGTACAGGAAAAATCCCCTTATATGACCGCACCAATCAATGGACTTTTCCAATTTAGGAGACTCATGCCAATTAACAAGTAATACACAAGGTTCCGGTCTAAAGCAAACACGATCCAAATTTGCTGACAATCGACGCTTACCATTGGAAGGTCACCAACAGTAGAGGAAAAATCCACTTATATGACCGCACCAATCAATGGACTTTTCCAATTTAGGAGATTCATGCCAATTAACAAGTAATACAAAAGGTTCCGGTCTAAAGCAAACACGATCCAAATCTGCTGACAACGACGCTTACCATTGGAAGGCCACCAACAGTAGAGGAAAAATGCCCTTGTATGACCGCACCAATCAATGGACTTTTCCAATTTAGGAGACTCATGCCAATTAACAAGTAATACACAAGGTTCCGGTCTAAAGCAAACACGATCCAAATCTGCTGACAACGACGCTTACCATTGGAAGGCCACCAACAGTAGAGGAAAAATCCCCTTGTATGACCGCACCAATCAATGGACTTTTCCAATTTAGGAGACTCATGCCAATTAACAAGTAATACACAAGGTACCGGTCTAAAGCAAACACGATCCAAATCTGCTGACAATCGACGCTTACCATTGGAAGGCCACCAATAGTACAGGAAAAATCCCCTTATATGACCGCACCAATCAATGGACTTTTCCAATTGAGGAGACTCATGCCAATTAACAAGTAATACACAAGGTTCCGGTCTAAAGCAAACACGATCCAAATCTGCTGACAATCGACACTTACCATTGGAAGGTCACCAACAGTAGAGGAAAAATCCCCTTATATGACTGCACCAATCAATGGACTTTTCTAATTTAGGAGACTCATGCCAATTAACAAGTAATACACAAGGTTCTGGTCTAAAGCAAACACGATCCAAATCTGCTGACAACGACGCTTACCATTGGAAGGCCACCAACAGTAGAGGAAAAATCCCCTTGTATGACCACACCAATCAATGGACTTTTCCAATTTAGGAGACTCATGCCAATTAACAAGTAATACACAAGGTTCCGGTCTAAAGCAAACCTGATCCAAATCTGCTGACAATCGACGCTTACCATTGGAAGGTCACAAACAGTAGAGGAAAAATCCCCTTATATGACCGCACCAATCAATGGACTTTTCCAATTTAGGAGACTCATGCCAATTAACAAGTAATACACAAGGTTCCGGTCTAAAGCAAACACGATCCAAATCTGCTGACAACGAAACTTACCATTGGAAGGCCACCAACAGTAGAGGAAAAATCCCCTTGTGTGACCGCACCAATCAATGGGCTTTTCCAATTTAGGAGACTCATGCCAATTAACAAGTAATACACAAGGTTCCGGTCTAAAGCAAACACGATTCAAATCTGCTGACAACGACGCCTACCATTGGAAGGCCACCAACAGTAGAGGAAAAATCCCCTTGTATGACCGCACCAATCAATGGACTTTTCCAATTTAGGAGACTCATGCCAATTAACAAGTAATACACAAGGTTCCGGTCTAAAGCAAACACGATCCAAATCTGCTGACAATCGACACTTACCATTGGAAGGCCACCAATAGTACAGGAAAAATCCCCTTATATGACCGCACCAATCAATGGACTTTTCCAATTTAGGAGACTCATGCCAATTAACAAGTAATACACAAGGTTCCGGTCTAAAGCAAACACGATTCAAATCTGCTGACAACAACGCTTACCATTGGAAGGCCACCAACAGTAGAGGAAAAATCCCCTTGCATGACCGCACCAATCAATGGACTTTTCCAATTTAGGAGACTCATGCCAATTAACAAGTAATACACAAGGTTCCGGTCTAAAGCAAACACGATCCAAATCTGTTGAAATCCGTGATCATCAACTGTAAGTTTGAAATCCCTGAAATCTCAAATCCAGCTATTGAATAGTTTCGAGATGCGTACATAGAAAAATAAGCTGTTTTGAGATGCGTGCATAGAAAAAGTTGGACGGTTGGATCTCAGATTTCAGGAATTTCAGGGTACTGTTCATGAATATCGGATTTTAGCCAAAGTTTTTATAATACTTTTTATTTCCAAGGAGAGCTTTTATTTGTTTTACTTTAAATGTATCAAAACCTCTGTGCGGGCAGCGAAGTTTGAATAGAAAATTTTGTGATTTTGTTGTTTTGATATATTTGTTACTCTTTACTCATCTCTATTACTACTTAACTGGTACGTGAGCTTAACGGGCAAGATCATAACGGGACTGTTTTGCGTCACAGGGCGATAGCCATCGGTTCAGAAAGAGATGGAGATTTTAGATTTGAACAGATGGAGAAGTGTTTTCTTGTATCCGCATTATATTAATCTAATTTCTTCGATCTAAATTCTATATGTTTAGGTCATTGATTGTGATGTTGGATCCAAATTCTATATGTCTAGGTCAATGATTATGTTGTATGAAGAAGGGAGTCCTAACTAATCTCCACTACTACAGAAAAAGAGATTGCACATGGACATTACTGGAGGAGCTACACGGATTTTCTGCCGTGTAGGAGATGAGGGTGTATAAATAGGTAAATAATTACACACGGATATTTACCCGTGTGCATTATAACGCTTTCTACACGGATTACTTTATAAACAGCCGTGTACAAACACCTGCCTATGGCGCTCTCCATTTAACCGAGCTACACGGATATTATGTAAACGTCCGTGTACGACTACTCTTTCTACACGGACATTTAATTTCATATCGTGTACGATTACTCTTTCTACACGGACTTTTAATTTCATATCCGTGTAGCTCTCTTAACTATCCTACACGGACTTTTAATTTCATATCCGTGTAGCTCTCTTAACATCCTACACGGACATTTATACAATAATCCGTGTACGAATATATTCCTACACGGATTATTTGATAAATATCCGTGTAGGAAACAATCCTACACGGACATTTATCAAATAATCCGTGTAGGAATTTATTCTTCACGGATTATTTTATGGATTACTCTTCCTACACGGAGTTTAGTTAAATATCCGTGTAGGATTGCATATATATATTTTTTTGCTTTTTTAATTCTTTGGCTAGCTTCCAGTTTTGCTAGCCAGTATGTAAATTTTTCAGATAGCAAATTAAAATTCATGTACACTAAATTATGCAAAATTATACAAATCCATATTTAGCATTACAAAATTACACAAATTCATATTTAGCATTACAAAATTATACAAATCCATATTTAGCATTACAAAATTCTAATTAAAACCACCTTGCCCACATACATCTAACATCGTCAATCTGCTCCTTAGTGTAACACTGCTGCTTTGTTCCATACTACAATAATAATTTGGTATTAGTTAGTAACAAGAAAAGGTAGATGCAAGACACTCGCAAATATAAAAAAAATAACGTTATATGGTTTAAATTATTTATATAAAAAAAATATACAATAAACTTCCATTGGGCCGATTATTATATATGAATTCATATAAATTATAGGAATACTAACATATTACAATTAGTGCAACATATATACATATTGCCTTTTGTACACATGCAATTCCATGTGATCCATAATAACATATACTCTTCAAGATCCAATACAATATTTGTATAAAAGTTATGTCCTTACCACTTAGTAATCCCATGGGCTCATGTTGCCAAAACTCTTGGTTATGATCTAGTTTGGACCGAAATTTCATACAAACTAAGGCGTATTAGATCCAACATATCAAAAAAAGGTGTTCCATGTGATCCATGACATGATGCCTCTTTGTTAAAGGTCTCCAACATATTGCATCTCCAATAAAATACATTTGATCAACATATATGTGCATACATATTAGAGAATAAGGATTTTCCTTTAAAATTTTGTGAAAAAATTATGAGAAAATATTTATACAAAAAATTAATTGAATTTGTATAATTTTTTTATACGAACCATTGAAAATTGATCAGAGTCAAAATAATGATGATTAACGTAGGGTTTTGGCTTAGGTTTTGCATATTTTCTCACACTTATGTTTAATTAATTAGAGAAAAAGGCTACTGTCGCCCTTCTTTATGTTTTATTGCAGAAAACAGGTTTTGGGACTATTTTACACCAAATGGAGCTAGAATCGGGTCAATCGGATCAGCGACGCCCATCGACTAAGTCTCTGTTACGGTCCGTATTGCCTAATACGGACCAGGCCTAGCACAGACCAGAAGATAGCGCTGGAAGCATTAAACCTTAACCGTCAAGGTCCTAATACGGATCGTATTGTCCAATACGGTCCGTAACCGAAGGCGCCTCTTGGGGAATAACTGCCGACAGCTGTTTTCAGATCAGTTTCTTAGCCCCTACTCAATCTCCAGACGTCCCTCCACTCCTATATAAGGCCCCTGGGCAGAAGAATAACTTATCTTTGTAATTAGGGTTAGAGTTGATTAAAGTGAGAAGAGAGGAGTGCTTGTAACAATGCCGTTCCGTGGCTAAGTTCCTTTTCTTAGGGCTAGGCAGTAAACTTTGTTACTCTTGATGTTTTGATATATATATTTCTGTTGATTATGATTTCTTGTTGTTGAAACAAAATGCTTTTGTGATTTACTATCTCTTCATCTAACTTCAATGATCTAGTTTAAGTCCGTTAGGGTAGTGACAGTACTTTAATGGCAAGAGAAACTATTTGTATGAATTAGCCTCGTTGAGATCTATTAGGTTTATGTGAAGAAAACCTTAGCGGGGAAACCATAAACCAGACCAACAAAACGCGTACCAAATTCCATCACTTGCGTAAAGTAAATCGCAGTGATCTGTGTAGTAATTTGGGGTATTTGAGAGATCAGACATTTGCGTAAGGTAAATCGCAGTGTCCTATATAGAATCTCGGTGAAAGATCTGTCATTCTCGCGTAACATAAATCGCAGTGACCTATGTGGTGTCTTTCAATAAACAACAACAGGAAATCAGACGCAACAAGAATATATTGTCAAGGCGGATTGAGTGGCAATGGTGTGCCGAAACCCTAGGAATCCTCATCTCTATCTTTATTTTAATTACTTTTAATTGCTTCCTAATTTACATTGATCAAAACAACATCTCTCAATTTTCAGATTTCGTCTAGCCTTTCGAAAGATTGTGATTCGATCGTTCAAAGCATTGAACCAATATTCCCTGTGGATCGACTTCGTATATACTACTCGATAGGATTGTGCGCTTGCAGTCCCAACCGATAGCATTTCCGAGTTCATAAATATTAAAAGAAACATTACTCTCTTTTGAGTGATCAAAAATCAATTTCGTAAAAATAATTATTACAAAGGAATTTAAATCTTGCAGTTCTGAATTGAAGACATCTTTAGGCGGAAGCGTTAGTACTGATCTTCAATGGTTTTCCTCATATCTGATGATGGAGACCTTCAGCGTTTTCTTTACTTCTCTCCTTCAAAATAGATGATACTTTTTCAGAATAATATCTTCGAAATCAGTGGAGAGAGAGATGTTTCCAGAAAAACATTTTTGGAATAAATGGGTAGAAAAACGTAAAGTAACAGAAAATTAGAGGAAGAAACGGGAATATATATATAAATATATACTAACCTTAGAAAGATAGAGAGGAGAAAATACAAACTTCAAAGATCTCATATCAGCCTTCAATATAACAGAGAGAGTACTAATTACTTGTTCAAAACGACGCTGGAAGGAGAAGGCCTTTTATATGGCGCGGGAAGGAGAATGCCTTTTAGAATGAAACCCTAGATTTTCCTACACGGATTTATACTTAACAATCCGTGTAGCTCTCTAACAAATCATACACGGCTATTTATAAGATAATCCGTGTACAGTTCTTGTCTTTCTTCACGGATTTATTATAAAAAATCTGTGTAGGTATTCCTACACGGATATTTGTTAAATATCCGTGTAGCTCTTTGATAAATCATACACGGCCTTTTTTTCCAAACAATTCTTCACTGATTCTTTAATAAATATCAGTGTATGATTCCAGCAGTTTTTTCGGGCTTTCAGAAAAACCTTTATGGTACACGGTTTTCATGCAAAATTGGCAAAACCGTGTACAATGTGCAGTGTAGAATTATCATTTCTGTAGTAGTGCTCTTCCGTGTGTTTTTCTACATATCATTTTCTACTTATATCTGTCTCGAAGAATAGTCAAAGCATAAGTTATGATAGATATTTCTACATAATTTGTCTCGAAGAATAGTCAAAAGAAGTAAATATAAGTTATATATGATAGAAACTACTAATCCATACTGGAGACTGCCAATTGGAAAATAAGTCCAACTTGGAAGATCTAATTGAACAATGTTTGGTAAACTGTGCACTTCAATGTTCGATTTATACCGGAACCTTCTATATTACCTGTTATATAGATGTTTCAATGTTTGCTTTAGACCGGAACCTTCTATTACATGTTAACATAGAAGTGCATAGATTGGTGATGTCATATAAGGGGGTATTTTTCTTCTATAGATGGCGGCCTTCCAATTGTAACAGTTGATTGTGGTGTGAATTCAAAACATAATGTATAACTATTTCTAAGTTAAAAAATTCGAATACTATAACTATTTATTAAATGTGTGCGTTTATTAGTTTTTTTATTGAACTCAAAAACTCAGACGGCAAAAGAAATTTAATTAAAAAAAATTAAGCTCATAAACAAGTTGACTGAACGTACGTAGAACTGACGACATGTTCATATTTAAATATGAATGTATGTATTTATATATAGTTAATTATGAACGCATGCATTCTTAATGTTCTAAAATAATATTTTAATTTGATAATTTAATATTCTTAATGTTGTTATATAAATTTGAATTTTGTAATATATGTTAATATAAAAATCCCGGAGAATAGTTGGGTTTTTGCTGAGAATGACAATTCTAATTGGGCCATTTAAACATTTATCTCTACAAAAGGCACGACCATTCTACATACGGCACATGCGAAAATAATATATGCTGCACAGAAACGGATTGTGGAACTGTATATGCGGCATTGTAACATATTTTAACTTAGAATACGAATACATCCTAGGTAAATATTTATTTATTATTTTTTGGAAGCGACTAACAGTCCCCCACAAAAATTCCCTAAACGTCCCCCCCAAGCATTAACTACCTGAGGGATCATCCGTACGTCCCCCACAAAATACGAACTGTATACACGCTGGCCGAATCATCCGTACGAAGATCCGAGAGGATTGCTAGTAGGAGAGGACAATTCGCTTCCACATCACCAATAAGAACCAATCATAGTTCTTCATCAAGTAATTCTGAAAGCGAAGAAGACTCATATTCGATCAACATGAATATCCCACCGAACGAACCGATCAACAATGGAAGACAAAACAATGGTGATAATAAAGTTCACGATGCAGCAAGACCCAAACTTCTACGAGACTATTGCGTACCGCGCGCGAATGATCCTAATTCTAGTATAAACCCGCCAACTGTTACGAACCGTAATTTTGAGATCAAACCTGCTCTCATAAATATGGTTTCGCAACAGCAATTTGGAGGATTTCCCCATGAAGATCCACATCTTCATTTGTCAATTTTCCTAGGGATATGCGAGACGATAAAGATCAACGGAGTTACCGATGAAGCAATCAGGCTAAGGCTATTTCAATTCTCATTAAAAGATAAAGCAAGAGCATGGTTGTTTTTCTTACCGGCCAATTCCATTCAAACTTGGGACCAATTGTTTAATGTGTTTATTGCAAAATATTTTCCACCATCCAAAACCTCGAGGTTTAGAAATGCAATTACTAATTTCGAACAAAGGGACGGTGAAACATTGTGTGAGGCATGGGATAGATATAAGGATATGTTAAGGTGTTGTCCACATCATGGTCTAGAAAGATGGCTGATTGTCCAAACTTTTTATAATGGTCTAAACCCTACCGATAGGTTGTCTATTGATGCTTCCGCAGGAGGAGCAATCATGAACAAGGAACCTGACAAGCCTTACAACCTAATTGAAGAGATTGCAATCAACCAACACTACTGGATCCCTGAGCGAAAGAAGCCAACTCCAACACCTGGCATGCACCGAGTAGATGATATATCCATGCTGAGCGCAAAAATTGATGCTTTGCAAGTGGCACTCAACAAGCAAACCAAGCAGCGAACGGTAGCAGCAGTCAATGCCGCAACAGCATGTGGCTATTGTGGAGGAGCGCATGAGATGACCGAATGTATGAATGTGACAGTAACTAAGGAAGAAATAGAGCAAGCGAACGCAATCGACAACAGCTTTCGACCTCAGCCCGCTTACAATACATACCATCCGAACAACCGAAACCATCCAAATCTCTCATACGCAAACAATCAAAGGCCTGCTGCACCCCAACAGAACTACCAACCACAACCCAATTATCAACCGAGATACAACAATCCTCAACAGAATTATCAACCAAGGCAATACAATCAACCGCAGCAACCTGACATCACATCATTAATGGAGAGATTCCTAGAGAAGCAAGATAAGGCTAACACCGAAATCGCGTAAAAGATCGAATCCTTAACAAACCGCAACAAAGACTTAGAAGACAATGTCTCTAAGATGGCAAAAGAACTCTCGAGTATTACACGCGGAAAAGGCAAATTTCTGGGCCAGCCGAAAGAAAACCCGAGAGAGACTTGCAAGAGCATAACATTAAGGAGCGGTACAGCTTATCAGGGACCTCCCATGCCCGATCAAACTTCCAATGAGATGCATGCAGAGCCATCACATTCCGAAGAATACGAGCCGCAACAACCAGAGCCGCCCGTATTTGAAGCGCAGCAGACCCTATCAAAGAGCAGAATGACACCGTAGGTGGAGACGAGCGACAACCCGAACTTGAATATATTGCACCACCACCCTACAAACCACCTCTGCCATTCCCTCCAAGGCCGGCCAAGCATAAGATGGAGCCGCAATTCGCGAGATTCATGGAGACACTCAAGCAATTACAAGTCACAATCCCCTTCACTGAAGCAATTGCAAGCATACCCTCGTATGCTAAATTTCTGAAGGAGATTCTTTCGAACCGCAGTAGACTCCAAGAACTCTCAACAATTCCACTCAATCTGGAGTGTAGTGCGCTCGTGCAAAGCAAATTACCGACGAAGTTGAAAGATCCGGGAAACTTTTCGATACCATGCACAATTGGCACAACAGATTTTAAGAAAGCTTTATGTGATCTGGGGCAAGTGTTAGTTTGATGCCAAAGGCGGTATTTGATAAATTGAATTGTGGAGATCTATCACCAACTCGAATGGCATTACAACTGGCTGATCGGTCAATTCGGTATCCTGAAGGAGTATTGCTAGATGTACTGATCAAAGTTGGAGATTTTTGGATACCTGGAGATTTTGTTGTGGTTGACATGGAAGAAGATGAACATATTCCAATCATCCTTGGAAGGCCGTTCCTCGCCACCTGTGGAGTAATGATTGATGTCAAGAATGGAAAAATTTCACTGAATGTCGGAAAGGACAAGGTTACTTACGACATAAATAGAGCTCTAAAATACCCTTCTGACATTGATCGTGTCTTCAATTTGGGCATCACTGATGAATTTGAAGAGGAAGAATATCCATTCGACGAATTTGGAGAGTTCATGGGTTTAGAGGATCTGGATAGCCTTCTTGGAAGGGAAGATGACGAAGCGCAACCTGAACAAGATTTCACCACTAAACCTGACGAGGTTTATAATGAAACATGCACGAGTTGCACCACTGTCACAGAAAAAGGAGAAGAAATCCCCGCGTCCAAAATCCTACAACCTGTATTTCCCGATATAGTTAGTAGCGAAGAGAAGAAAAAGAAAAAGGCAACCTCTCCTCCGCAACTCGAATTTAAACCTCTTCCACCCAACCTACAATATGAATTTCTAGGCCCAAACCGAACCTATCCGGTAATTGTCGGCTCTCAGCTTGACAAGACCCAAATCGGTAAACTCGTCAGTACACTCAGGAAACACAAGAAAGCCATTAGCTACACGATTGATGACATCAAGGGCCTCAGTCCTACCATTTGCATGCACCGAATTCTACTAGAGGAAGATCACAAACCTTCACGAGAACCGCAAAGAAGGCTCAATCCGAACTTGAAGGAAGTGGTCAAGAAAGAAGTCCTGAAGTTGCTAGATGCCGGCATCATTTACCCCATCTCTGATAGCAACTGGGTGAGTCCCGTCCAGGTCGTTCCAAAGAAGGGAGGCACCACAGTTGTGAAAGGAGATAACGACGAAATGCTCCAAACAAGAGTCGTTACAGGGTGGCGAATGTGCATTGATTATCGGCGGCTAAATGTGGCGACAAGAAAGGACCACTACCCCCTTCCGTTCATCGATCAACTGTTGGAGCGGCTAGCAAAGCATTCATACTTCTGCTACCTTGATGGATACTCCGGCTTCTTCCAAATTCCAATTCATCCTCAAGATCAAGAAAAGACCACATTCACATGCCCCTACGGAACTTTCGCATACCAACGCATGCCCTTCGGGTTGTGCAACGCCCCAGCGACCTTCCAAAGAGCCATGGTGTCTATCTTTTCAGATTTTGTTGAAGAAATAATGGAAGTATTCATGGATGATTTTTCAGTTTATGGGGATACCCTCGACTCATGTTTGAAGAACTTGTCTAAAGTTCTAAAAAGATGTGAAGAAGTAAACCTCGTATTAAATTGGGAAAAATGTCATTTTATGGTACAGGAGGGAGTTGTGCTTGGTCACACCATTTTCTCTAAGGGATTGGAGGTTGACAAAGCAAAAGTCGAGGTAATTGAAAAGCTAACTCAACCAACATGTGTTCGTGACATTCACAGTTTTCTCGGTCATGCAGGTTTTTATCGAAGATTTATCAAGGACTTCTCAAAAATCGCGAAGCCACTCTCAAACTTGACCATGAAGGATGCCGAGTTCATCTTCGATGGGAAATGTATCGAAGCATTCAACACACTCAGGAATGCTCTGATTTCAGCCCCAATTCTCCAACCACTTGACTGGGACCATCCTTTTGAGATCATGTGCGATGCAAGTGATTACGCGGTAGGAGCAGTCCTGGGACAGCGGAAGGATAAGAAGCCCTATGCAATCTATTACACGAGCAAAGTTCTAAACGAAGCCCAATGCAATTACACAACAACTGAGAAAGAACTACTCGCAGTAATTTTTGCAATTAACAAATTTCGATCTTACCTTGTAGGTTCAAAGGTCATCATCTATACAGATCATGCAGCAATCAAGTACCTCATCAACAAGAAGGACGCAAAACCTAGACTCATCCGATGGGTACTTCTCCTACAAGAGTTCGACATCGAAATTAGGGATAAGAAGGGCACAGAGAATTCGGTAGCCGACCACCTGTCAAGACTGAGACAACCAAGCGAGAATGATCAACTGATCGATGATTCTTTTACTGACAAACACCTCTACTCTGTAGAGATAAGCAAACGGCCATGGTACGCAGATCTGGCCAACTACATTGCATGTGGGGCCATCCCACCCGACATGACATTTCAGCAAAAGAAGAGATTCTTGGCAAATGCTAAACATTTCTACTGGGATGATCCCTACCTCTTCCGCCTCTGTGTAGACGGAATACACAGAAGATGTGTCACACACAAAGAATCAAAAGGCATCATCCATGACTGCCACTCCTCGCCATATGGTGGCCATGCATCATTCCAAAAGACAGCATTGAAAAATCTTCAAGCAGGTTTTTATTTCCCTGACATCTTCAGAGACGTTAAGGATTATGTCTCCCGCTGTGACGCATGTCAACGGACGGGAAACATATCTAAACGTGATGAGATGCCAAAAAATTCGATCCAAGAAGTAGAGATTTTTGATGTTTGGGGAATTTATTTCATGGGACCATTCCTAAGCTCAGGTAACAACAAGTATATCCTCGTAGCAGTCGACTATGTCTCAAAATGGGTGGAAGCAATTCCAGCACCCTCAGCAAATGCAAATGTAGTCAAGCGGCTGTTCCAGAAGATCATATTTCCAAGGTTTGGCATCCCTCGAGTAGTGATAAGTGATGGAGGATCGCATTTCATCAACAATCAATTCAACAATCTTCTGAAGAAATATGGCGTCTCACACAAGGTGGCAACTCCTTACCATCCACAAACCAGTGGGCAAGTAGAAATTTCAAACAGAGAAATCAAGAACATCTTGCAAAAGACGGTGTCCTGGTCCAGGAAAAATTGGGCACTCAAACTAAACGAAGCACTCTAGGCCTATAGAACCTCGTTCAAAACCCCGATCGGAATGACACCCTACAAGCTGATCTACGGAAAAGCTTGTCATCTGCCAGTAGAATTAGAACACAAGGCATATTGGACAATAAAAAGGTTCAATTATGACCTTAGGGATGCGGGCAAAAAGAGGCTACTAGATCTGAATGCACTAGATGAACTGAGACTCCATGCATACGACAATGCAAAGATGTATAAAGAACGGGCGAAATTCTACCATGACAAAAAGATCAGAAAAAGGGAGTTCAAGGAAGGAGACACGGTGCTTCTCTTCAATTCACGGCTCAAACTCTTTCCCGAAAAATTGAGATCCAGATGGACGGGACCATACAAGGTCACTTACGTGTACCCTTATGGAGCAGTCCAAATATGGAGTCAAGAAACCGAGCATTTCAAAGTGAATGGCCAGAGGCTGAAGCATTACATCGCAGGAACAAATGATGAGCATAAAGAGACATATTTCTTCGGAAATCAGCCAAACGATGGATGAAATCGAAAAGTCGAGCTAATGACTTTAAACAAGCGCTTCTTGGGAGGCAACCCAAGGCTACTTTCGCATTCTTTTTCATATAAAAATTCAAAAATCAAAAAATATTTCATTTGATCCTAAACTATTATACAGATCACAGGGTTACTAATCTTACCTACAGGAGGAGATGCTGGAAGAATTTGGTCGAAAATTTCGAAGCCCGTCACGAAGATTTACTCTCTGTTACGGACTGTATCAGTCCAATACGGGGTAGTTCTCCAATACAGACCCATCTCAGACTTGGCGCAGGAAAAGCAGAATTCGACCAAGAACCGCACAATGGTTACGGACCGTATCAGTTGATACGGACCGTATTCAATGTGCAGAAATAACCAACTCTCTAATTCTGGCGCTCCAAGAAAGAAGTTCAAATTTTAACCAAATTTAACTTCCCACTACTATCACCTCCTGCACATTCATCACACCCTTTCACTGCCATATAAACGTTTCATCCACTTTCCTTTTCCCTGCACTATTTCATAGAATTTTCAGAAAAAAATTCGCATCCTGTCCACAGAAATCCTCAAAGTCAGGCCCGTATCAACCCCGTATCAAGTGGATACGGCCCGTAACAGAGACTGAAACCAGAGAAAAATAGCGCACAACAGCTCTCGTTCCTCCGACTCTCAATCCGACGATGAAAACACCTTCGTAACAGCCATGGAGATCAAATTCCGCGACAAACAAGAGTTCGACCGTGCTCAAACAATGCTTGATCGCACCATCGCGAACAACAAAGCGATGTGTATCAATACCATGAAGGTCCTTGGATGCTATGATTATGTGTGAGTATCCCTTAATAATATCAATTTATGGGATTTGGCGGACCGCCTACGAACCACAAGAGTCTATTTGAGACCCTCCATCGAATTTTTATCGACACTACAATGGGATGGCGACATGATCAAATACCGATTATTCAACCGCCCATTTGCCATACCAATGGAGGAATTTTGCAAGGCGCTGTCCATCCCCACAAATGGCGAAACCGAATTAGGCACAAAGGAGAAACGCATGAAGTACTGGGAAATGATCGCAATTGATGAGCGCAAGATATACCGCAAAGACTCACGCCTCATCTCATCGATAGAATTAAGGTATATTCATATTATTTTGACTAATTCTATATTCCCAACAGGAGAGGACTCAACGGAAGTGCGAGAGAGGGACATTTACATCATCCGTTGCATGAAGAGCCACAAGCATCAACCGCACCTTGGATACCACATCTTGCACCACCTCAAATCGGTGGCCGCCGACACTAAGAATAATCACATAGTTTCCGTGGGTTGTTATGCAACCCTCCTTGCGCACCACCACAACATAAAACTCATCGGCGAAACTGAAGTATTCGGCAACAACCGCCTTAACATGAACTACCTAGTGAACAACAATCACGTGCAAGCGGTATTCAATGCACACACAGGTGACATAAAGTACACGTTGAAAATAGGCGAGGGAATGACCCTCCATATCGGAACGGATAAGGGGTCATTCTAGTTTGGATACGAACCTGAATATGGAGATGATGCACGAAGCGACGAGGAAGAACCAATAGAGGAGGAACCAATTGAAGAAGAACCAATCGAGGAGGAACCAACCGAAGAGCTCATGGAGGAAACACATAGCGCATCACACCACTCACCCATCCACCATCATGACATGGCTTTCGTACGCCACCTCATTCCGTCGCGCGATAACACCAACGAAGCAAACTCCATGCCCGCACCTACCGGATGGGATCAAGAGCCACCATATCTCAACCTCGCGAACCCGGTCCAACCGCGCGTTACGCCAGCAACACCCTCGAGAATTTGAAGAAACGCACCCGCTACTTGGAGGAATACTTGGACAAGGTAAACAAAGCCCACGAGAATTTCTATGAATATTGCCTTTCCAAGGGAATACCATTCACACCACCGATTCCATTCACCCCACCACCACCCCTTCGCAACGAGTAATCTGTGAGATCTTTCTTATCCCTCTCTTAATTGTTTATTTTCTTGCATTGAGGACAATACAAAATTTAAGCATGGGGGTATGGGTAAGAAGTTAGTTTAGGAATTGCATTGTATCTAGGATCATGGCATGTAGGACCCTTATTTTTCATTTTTTTCGCTAGCAGTTTTACTCAATCGGGACCACTTCTCAAGGCTTAACCAAGATAAGTTGGGAGGAACAATTGAGGTTTTTATCTAGCGTGCATATAGGCATTTGCATTGATAGGATCATGTAATTTAGGGGTAATTTGCATGTAGGTTAATCAAATAGGAATTGTTTTAAAATTAAATTAGGCTAAGGTTTAGACAATTGGCCATGATACTAAAAATTCAGAATTTTTAAAATAATTAGTGATCTCAAAGTGGACAATTAATTGCTAACCATGAGTGTTGACCAAAATTGCAAACCCTAGAATTTTTATTGTTGAGTAATTTATTTTTGCAAAGTCTTTTAAGCTTGATAGTGTTTTAGAATACCCATTTATTATAGATAGACCCCTAGCGAAACTATGCAATAATTCCTTGTATGAATGAATACTTGGAATTGTGTGTAATCATGGTGCTTGTGACACAAAAATATTTTATTTTTCAGAAAAAAATAAAGAAAAATACAAAAAAAATCAGAAATGAGAAAAATAAAAAATAAAAATAGAAAAAAATCAGAAAAATAAAAAAATAGAATAAAAGATGGAGGATAAAAAGAGTACGGGTGCCTACGCAAGACTGGTTACCAATAGGCTCGAGAAAACCTCCCAAATTTAAATTCTTGTATATATTTAATTTTTCAAAAAAAAAAAATATAGTCACAAGTACCAACACACTTAGTTGACATACTTTGCTCCAATCAATTGGGAAGGAAAATCAAAATTTATATCATTAGAATTCCTATTGATTGGAAGGGATCCATTTATAATCGAAGGGGAAATTAATACTCTCAAATTTAAGGATATTTGTGAAATAATTTGTTCGATGATAATTTTTCTAGGGTAAGCATAATGAGGTCAATCATGGGGTGAATAAATTGTTCAAGGGAGAGGTCATGAATATTTTAAGTTCTAAATTTTTATTGTCATGCCAATTGTACCAAACCTAAGCCCTAATTTGATTTTTAACAAGACCTTGAGATTGTATGGTTTAACCTAGACCGGATCTTTGACCAGCTGGGATGTCGTTGCTTGAGGACAAGCAACAATTCAAGTTGGGAGGCGTGATCAGAGTCAAAATAATGATGATTACGTAGGGTTTTGGCTTAGGTTTTGTATATTTTCTCACACTTATGTTTAATTAATTAGAGAAAAAGGCTACTGTCGCCCTTCTTTATGTTTTATTGAAGAAAACAGGTTTTTGGACTATTTTACACCAAATGGAGCTAGAATCGGGTCAATCGGATCAGCGACGCCCATCGACTAAGTCTCTGTTACGGTCCGTATTGCCTAACACGGACCAGGCCTAGCACAGACCAGAAGATAGCACTGGAAGCATTAAACCTTAACCGTCAAGGTCCTAATACGGACCGTATTGCCCAATACGGTCCGTAACCGAAGGCGCCTCTTAGGGAATAACTGCCGACAGCTGTTTCCAGATCAGTTTCTTAGCCCCTACTCAATCTCCAGACGTCCCTCCACTCCTATATAAGGCCCCTGGGCAGAAGAATAACTTATCTTTGTAATTAGGGTTAGATTTGATTAAAGTGAGAAGAGAGGAGTGCTTGTAACAATGCCGTTCCGTGGCTAAGTTCCTTTTGCTTAGGGCTAGGCAGTAAACCTTGTTACTCTTGATGTTTTGATATATATATTTCTGTTGATTATGATTTCTTGTTGTTGAAACAAAATGCTTTTGTGATTACTATCTCTTCATCTAACTTCAATGATCTAGTTTAAGTCCGTTAGGGTAGTGACAGTACTTTAATGGCAAGAGAAACTATTTGTATGAATTAGCCTCGTTGAGATCTATTAGGTTTATGTGAAGAAAACCTTAGCGGGGAAACCATAAACCAGACCAACAAAACGCGTACCAAATTCCATCACTTGTGTAAAGTAAATTGCAGTGATCTGTGTAGTAATTTGGGGTATTTGAGAGATCAGACATTTGCGTAAGGTAAATCGCAGTGTCCTATGTAGAATCTCGGTGAAAGATCTGTCATTCTCGCGTAACATAAATCGCAGTAACCTATGTGGTGTATTTCATTGAACAACAACAGGAAATCAGACGCAACAAGAATATATTGTCAAGGCGGATTGAGTGGCAATGGTGTGCCGAAACCCTAGGAATCCTCATCTCTATCTTTATTTTAATTACTTTTAATTGCTTCCTAATTTACATTGATCAAAACAACATCTCTCAATTTTCAGATTTCGTCTAGCCTTTCGAAAGATTGTGATTCGATCGTTCAAAGCATTGAACCAATATTCCCTGTGGATCGACCTCGTATATACTACTCGATAGGATTGTGCGCTTGCAGTCCAAACCGATAGCATTTCCGAGTTTATAAATATTAAAAGAAACATTACTCTCTTTTGAGTGATCAAAAATCAATTTCGTAAAAATAATTATTACAAAGGAATTTAAATCTTGCAGTTCTAAATTGAAGACATCTTTAGGCGGAAGCGTTAGTACTGATCTTCAATGGTTTTCCTCATATCTGATGATGGAGACCTTCAGCGTTTTCTTTACTTCTCTCCTTCAAAATAGATGATACTTTTTCAGAATAATATCTTCGAAATCAGTGGAGAGAGAGACGTTTCCAGAAAAACATTTTTGGAATAAATGGGTAGAAAAACGTAAAGTAACAGAAAATTAGAGGAAGAAACGGGAAATATATATATAAATATATACTAACTTTAGAAAGATAGAGAGGAGAAAATACAAACTTCAAAGATCTCATATCAGCCTTCAATATAACAGAGAGAGTACTAATTACTTGTTCAAAACGACGCTGGAAGGAGAAGGCCTTTTATATGGCGCGGGAAGGAGAATGCCTTTTAGAATGAAATCCTAGATTTTTCTACACGCATTTATACTTAACAATCCGTGTAGCTCTCTAACAAATCATACACGGCTATTTATAAGATAATCCGTGTACAGTTCTTGTCTTTCTTCACGGATTTATTATAAAAAATCCGTGTAGCTATTCCTACATGGATATTTGTTAAATATCCGTGTAGCTCTCTGATAAATCATACACGGCCTTTTTTTCCAAACAATTCTTCACTGATTCTTTAATAAATATCAGTGTATGATTCCAGCAGTTTTTTCGGGCTTTCAGAAAAACCTTTATGGTACACGGTTTTCATGTAAAATTGGCAAAACCGTGTACAATGTGCAGTGTAGAATTATCATTTCTGTAGTAGTGCTCTTCCGTGTGTTTTTCTACATATCATTTTCTACTTATATCTGTCTCGAAGAATAGTCAAAGCATAAGTTATGATAGATATTTCTACATAATTTGTCTCGAAGAATAGTCAAAAGAAGTAAATATAAGTTATATATGATAGAAACTACTAATCCATACTGGAGACTGCCAATTTGGAAAATAAGTCCAACTTGGAAGATCTAATTGAACAATGTTTGGTAAACTGTGCACTTCAATGTTCGATTTATACCGGAACCTTCTATATTACCTGTTATATAGATGTTTCAATGTTTGCTTTAGACCGGAACCTTCTATTACATGATAACATAGAAGTGCATAGATTGGTGATGTCATATAAGGGGGTATTTTTCTTCTATAGATGGCGGCCTTCCAATTGTAACAGTTGATTGTGGTGTGAATTCAAAACATAATGTATAACTATTTCTAAGTTAAAAAATTCGAATACTATAACTATTTATTAAATGTGTGCGTTTATTAGTTTTTTTATTGAACTCAAAAACTCAGACGGCAAAAGAAATTTAATTAAAAAAAATTAAGCTCATAAACAAGTTGAATGAACGTAGAACTGACGACATGTTCATATTTAAATATGAATGTATGTATTTATATACTAAAATAATATTTTAATTTGATAATTTAATATTCTTAATGTTGTTATATAAATTTGAATTTTGTAATTTATGTTATTATAAAAATCCCGGAGAATAGTTGGGTTTTTGCTGAGAATGACAATTCTAATTGGGCCATTTAAACATTTATCTCTACAAAAGGCACGACCATTCTACATACGGCACATGCGAAAATAATATATGTTGCACAGAAACGGATTGTGGAACTGTATATGCGGCATTGTAACATATTTTAACTTAGAATACGAATACATCCTAGGTAAATATTTATTTATTATTTTTTGGAAGCGACTAACAGTCCCCCACAAAAATTCCCTAAACGTCCCCCCCAAGCATTAACTACCTGAGGGACCACCAATTATCTGTCGGGACCACTAACTACTTGGAGAATTGCATATATTTCAAAAAATTTAAAATAAGAAGAGGGACCCACTTACAACATTTGTAAGTTGCGACATCTTACAACAACTCGGTTTTGTGATTTTCAAAATCCTAACAGTCGATCAAAACCATTCACCATGATCTATAGTCAAATGTACCTGGAGGTCAAATTTTACTTTTTTTAGAATTTTTTTACCATTTATTAAGTATTTTACAAAACTGCTATTTTTAGACAATTCTGAACAGCTGAAAAACAATACTTTTGTAAAATACTTAATAAATAGTAAAAGAATAAAAAAAATGTAATCAAGGTTATTGGATTTTTAAAATTGAGGTGGTGGTGATAAATGCAATCAAGGTATTATAGCTAGTAAAGTTTAAACAGTTGATAGAGAGCCTCTAGGGTTCAAGTTTCTTGTCCTTCTTAATTATGTAAAATACAAGTTTCAACGTTTCTCTATGTTGCATGTGGCACTATCACTGTCACATGTGGTATAGATTGCGCCATGGCTATCCCGCATGCGGCACTGTCACTACACGCAAGGCGTGCTGGGTGTTTCTTTATACAATTTGAAAGGTTTTCCAATTTTGCTATCGGCTTTTGGGCTACCTAGACTAAAGTCTTTTAGGTACGCAATTATATTATTTCTCTAAACTACCCCGTAGTTAAAATGTCTCAAAGACCCCACTTTTAATGTAAGTGTTTTCTAATATTGTTTAAAGTACGATTTACATTATCCTGCCAAGGGAGCCCACTGCGTTCTAACCTTAGTCTTTGAATAGCTGCCAAGTCTCGTTAGCCGAAGTGTTTATAGTACTTGCATGCAATATCCTTCTCACACAAGGATGCAATGACTAAACACATATTGGCATATGGAGATCATTGGCATATAGTATACATAATTATGTATGCTAGGATATAATAAAAAAGAATTTAAAGTGCAAAAGAAAAGTCATACCTTAACATAAACATATATTAAAATATAATTAAGAATTCAAGTACAAACCCTCACTCTAGAGATGAGAAGTTTAGCTTCTCATGTCTATGGAAAAATAAAAGAAATAAAATAAAAAGAACATAAATTACAACCCAATTGGAGAGGAAATAACTTGTGCCTCCTTAGATTGCGTCTTCTTCTCTTGCTTGGCCTCTAATGGCCACCCTTTTATCTCTAAGTAACAATCTAACCTAACCTAACAATGGGGATTGCTAGTCTACAATTTTGGACTTGACACAATTATACACGCACACTAAATCCTATTACGAAAGGGGTATTTATAGTCTTCCTAAATAAGTAGTGGAGTAGTGAAAGTGGTGGAAGTAGTGGGGGGCGTGGGTCCACCCATAATTAGCAGGATTGTCTAAAAATAGCATAGCACTTCAGAAAAGTGTGTTCTTTGATCACGCAAAATGCATGATATCTCTTTTAAATTTATAAACTCTGTTTGCTATCGGGTCAGATTACAAGTGCATAATCCTATCGAGTAGTATAAACGAGTGTCGATCCACAGGGAATAAGGTCTAAGGTCTTGAGCAATTAAACCAGAATCTTTCAAAAGGCTAGACAAAATCTGAAATCAAAGAGTAGTTGTTGTGATCAATGTATTTGGCGAAAATTAAAAGTAAGTAAAATAAAGATAGAAATGTGAATTCCTAGGGTTTTGGCACACCGTTGTTACTTCAAACCGCTTTGATTCATACCTTATTGGATGTTGGTTTTCAGTTGTTGTATGAGGGTCTATAATCCAATTTAGTGATTACCACTTTCACGTATAACCACCCTACTAATCAAGAAATCTCGTTAAGGCTTGTCTTGACTAGTGCAAGGAGATCTGTGACTAGCCCAAGGTCTCAGCCTTCACTTGCCAAGGTTCCTCATCTGGTCTTTTTGGGTGTCCCCATGGTAAGGCACAGTAATGCGACATTCGTCTACGAATGTTGAGACTCCCATGTATACTCTTTGTTGTTCCAATCAATGGTATCCCCCGTTAAGGTTTTCACTGTCACACCCCGAGACAACCCGCCACGTATTTCTACGTAAGGCGTATTCCCATCACATACATTATCAATAACAATACAATAAATGCCACAGTTATTTCATAAGCAAAAGAGTTCTACAAACGATCATGACAGACACGGCTAGTAAAATGACCACTTCTATGCCTATTCAATGTATCAATTATTTAAAATAGAGACTAAATCAACAAGTGGCATATTATTCCTTTTAGAATCTTCCCGCCTTAGCTCACTCACGACCTTGCTCAGTACCTTCATCTTCATTACCTGGAACCCACATAAAAGTGGAACGGGTGAGAGACTCGAACATTATCTCAGTACGGGATTTAGTTCCAGCCCGGGGATTTGTAAAATCTTTCCTTTTGATCATACTAATTAAACAACTTTATTTATTCAATAACCAAAATGCAATCTATATTATCCTATCATGCAACGACCTATCATTCATGTAAGCACTTGTTACTTTAAAAATCTTATTAATAACTGACCATCACTTTGCTTGTGATGCATTATATCTCAAATCCAACTGCGACTAGCATTCCCCGCATGCCGGTCTTGACCGCGACTAACAGTTCCCGCATATCGGCCTTTCAAACATCAAACCCGAATGCGACTAGCATTCCCCGCATATCGGTCCCGACCACGACTAGCAGTCCCCGTGTATCGGCCTTTCCAGCATCGAACCCGATTGCGACTAGCAATCCCCGCATATCGGTCCCGACCACGACTAGCAGTCCCCGTGTATCGGCCTTTCCAGCATCTAACCCGATTGCGACTAGCAACCTCCGCATATCGGTCCCGACCACGACTAGCAGTCCCCGTGTATCGGCCTTTCCAATATCGAACCCGACTGCGACTAGCAGTCCCCGCATGCCGGTGCCGATCGCGACTAGCAGCCCCCGCGTATCGGCCTTTCCATTCATTCAACTCATGGTGATCGTTCGTTTTCTTATTCTATTATTATACTCAATTGATCAGGTCATATGTTCCAAACGAAATAATCTTATCCTTTATTCTCTAAACAAAGCCAAAGAGATTGTTCGAATCAACATGCACAATTCTATAAGTAAATTAAAATGCACACAAAGGAATAAGTAATTAGTTTTACAAAAAGCGCAGGAAGCCCGTACATGTTGTCGTGGGGCAGTTTACTGCTGTTGTCTCTACTTCTCTCCTTATTTCGCCACTCAGATCTAGACCACGAAATATGATTTCTAAATCAATATCTATACACATTTCTCATTGCACAAATTATATTTATTAAGATTAGAACTAGACTACTTTACAATAAAAATAGATTTGGGATCATCGGTGAATAATTCCTAGGGTCTTCGGTGAAGATTTACCATTTAATGAAAAAAAAAGCATAACATAATTAGAATTACTTGTGATTAACATGATCTGAGACTATAGTGTAAACTAATTTAATTTCAGACGTTTGAAAATATTTTCATACAGAAAAATACATAGTTTTTGTGAATACATATATAATACGATGTATATGATTTCATATACTTGAGACTTATAAACAAAATAATTTAGTTTCAAGTCGGCAAGGTTGTAAGGGAAATTCAAAATGTTAATATTAACTATAATTAAAGTAAGATAGAATATCGAAATATTGATTTAGTGACGAGAACAGACGAACAAGAATTTATATAAAATAAATATGATTAAACTAGTATGATACTTTGATGGGATATATATATACATACATACATACATATATATATATATATATATATATATATAGAGCTGGGCTATGGTGAGTTGTGAAGTAAGAGGTCATTTTTACTTCACGCTCATATTTTCATTTTGAAAATCCAAACAACCGATCCGAACCGTTCAACATGTTCTAAATATTGAAATGTGCTTGGAGACTAAATTTTACATTTTTTGGAATTTTTTTACTATTTATTAAGCCACTTTGAAAATCGCTGATCCGGTGGTCCAGAAAAGTTTACTGTTTTTTTACTGTTCACAGTGGATCAGCGATTTCAAAGTGGCTTAATAAATAGTAAAAAAATTCCAAAAAATGTAAAATTTAGTTTCGAAGCACACTTTAATATTTAGAAAAAGTTGAACGGTTCGGATCGGTTGTTTGGATTTTCAAAATGAAAATATGGCGTGAAGTAAAATGACGTTTTACTTCACAACTCATCATAGCCTATCTCTATATATATATATATATATATATACATACATACATACATACATATATACATATATATATATATATATAGAGAGAGAGAGAGAGAGAGTGGCTAATATCAAAACGTTTGTTCCTAGCCCCCGGTGCAACCAAGTTGTTTTCGGGTTTTCAAAGTCAAAACGGTCGATCCGAACCGTTCAACATGTTCTCTATATTGAAATATGCTTGGAGACTAAATTTTACATTTTTTGGAATTTTTTTACTATTTATTAAGCCTCTTTGAAAATTTCTGATCACATGGTCCAGAATTTAGTTGCACTGTTTTTACTGTTCACCCGGATCAGCAATTTTCAAAGTGGCTTAATAAATAGTAAAAAAATTCCAAAAAATGTAAAATTTAGTCTCCAAGCACATTTCAATATAGAGAACATGTTGAACGGTTCGGATCGACCGTTTGGACTTTGAAAACCCGAAAACAACTTGGTTGCACCGAGGGCTAGGAACAAACGTTTTGATATTAGCCACTCTCTCTATATATATATATATATATATATTAGGAAAGTTAGTAATATTCTAGAAAACATCAATTATATATAGATAGTACGAAATAATATTTAATTATTGTTTAACAAACTGATTTATGCAATTTCATAAATCCTTCTTAAATTCCACCGATCATATGATCTCGAGATTTTATCAAATAATAAATATAATGAACCTTATTAAATAAATAATTTTCAGATATTACATTATTTTCAGAATCTTTATCAAATAAACAAATATAACCTAGAAATTATGGCAAATAATAAGTATAAGAAATCTTATCAAATGGATAACTATAAGAGATTGTTTAATCTATTTAGTAAGCAAATAATTGAATGTAAGATTGAATACCTTATTTTCTTGATTTGGATTTCCAACAGGAGTTACGAAGGAAGAGTAATAATTATGTAGAGGAACCGTTTTCCTTAATTTTCTGAGAAGAAAGCGGAGAGAGAGAGAGAGAGTACTACAGATGAGTTAATTTAATTATAGGAGCAGTTGCTACTTAAGGGGAAAAGACGCTAATTGCAAGGTAGTTATTTTGGGAAGTTCTGGTTCTAATTTGAATAATTAACAATATATATATTGTGGGCTGCCAAAACTAATATTTAAATACTGATATGCATCGAGACATATTGGTTTTTATTACTTCAAAGGATGCGGCTTAGGATCAGTTTTCAAATGAAGCGAGGGGTTACATGAGTTGGTTATTTGAAAACAAAATATGGGCTGCTGGAATTAATATGCAAAATCGGATTTTGTGTTTTGGGTAGCTTATAAATGTATATAACTATTTCAATTACTGATGTAAATCGGGACCACAGTAATTTCTATTCAGGAGGTTATTTTAAGTTACTTGTCTTTATTAAATAAAGCTATTTAAATAAGAAAGGAAGAAAGGTTGCTAAATGAATTTCATTGTACCTTAATTAATATAGTATTTTCAGTACGTGGTATTACATCCTTCCCCTCTTCAAAAAGAATTTTGTCCTCAAAATTCAAATATTAAGTTGTAATTACTTTTAAACAATAAAAACATAAGTAATAGATGAAGCGTTACATTCTCCCCTCCTTTAAAAAGAATTTTGTCCTCGAAATTCAAACGTTAAATTGTATTTAGTTTTATATATTAAATATAACTAACCGATGAAGTGTTACATTCACACACTACTCTAGTATTTTTATTCTCCCTTATAACAATTCGATTAGCCTATTAAACGATGATCTCTCATGTGTGGCCACCACATGACGGTCTAGGCCAATAAACAAAATCAAGTAAGATAGACGATAAAGCGCAAAAGCAATCGAACAACAAAAGACTAAATAATGATCAAACACTAGTGGAAAAACGCACATCAGGATCGGCCTATTAGGAACGGACTTTTCAATAATGCGATACTGATATATATCTGGATCGGGCTTTATGAAGAACCTGTCTTGAAAGGGGCTATCAGGGTCGATTCAATATAACCAACCGATACTAAAAGCGCTGGCCAAATCAGGATCGGTTGTTTGTAAAGAACCGATCCTGATTGTGTTCTTATTAGTATCGGACTTTTAAAACAGGCGATCCTGATGGTTTTTAGGATCGGTTATTTGTAAAGAACCGATACTAAAAGCACTGGCCAAATCAGGATCGGTTGTTTGTAAAGAACCGATCCTGATTGTGTCCCTATTAGCATCGGACTTTTAAAACATGCAATCCTGATTGTTTTTAGGACCGGTGGTTGTATATAACTGATACTAAAAGCGCTGGCCAAAATTTTCGGTGATTTGTAAAAAACTGTACTAACCGATCTTAATAACTCATTTCGCGGTTAACTTGGCAAAAATTTCAAAATTTTCAAAACTCAACTCCGACTCTCTCCCTCTCTCTCGCTCTTTTCTGTTTGCCTCTGTGCTTGCGATTTCACAAACCCTAGGGTGCTTGCGATTTCACAAAACTCTGACTCCGAGTCAGCTGTAAGGTGAGGCTGCCGTGAGGCAACTCCGACTCCAACCACCCTCTCTTCCTGGATGGCCGTGAGGTGAGGCACCTTGGACGGCCGTGAGGCGAGGCACCTTGGACGGCCGTGAGGCGAGGCACCTTGGATGGCCGTGAGGCGACTCCGACTCCAACCACCCTCTTGTCCTGGACGGCCGTGAGGCGACTCCGACTCTCTTCCTAGACGGCCGTAAGGTGAGGCAGCCACCTTGGTAACGGCCGAGCAACACCCTCTTTTTGCGATTTGGTCTTTCTCGGGTAAATATTCAAAGCATCCCAGATTCGGTGCTTTTTGTGTTCTTTCCCAAATGTGCTGACTGTGATTTTTGTGTGCTGTTGTGATTTTTGTGTGTTGTTGTGTTCTTTTTGCGATTCGGTCCTTTCTCTGTTGCTTGTGCTTGTTGTTGCGCTGGTCTGAATAACTTTGTGATTGGTTTTGTTGTACTTTTATTGCGATGCTAGTACACAATTTCAGTATAGACAAACGATACAGAGCCTACATATAAAGTATTATCAAACTCCATTCTTGCAAGAACCATACCCCGATTGTTATCAGATGTGAAAACACGTACATTAGGATGAATTTCTAAGCTAGAGGAAAAAGAGCAGAAAGTCAAGCTTCTGGTACTCCTAGATAAAAATATTTGTCTCATGACAGATTGTTCATGTTTCGTTTTTGTTTCGTTTTTGTTAAGCTGTAGCGCCCGAATGTAAAAATAAAATAGGAAGGAAAGAAAGGATGGAAATAGTTTAATACTGGAACAATGGTACAAAGCAGGGGGTGGTAGCACCTCCAAAGTAGTGAGCATCCGCAGGTACCAGTCCAGTGTTGCTACTGGTATCGATTACAGTGTTGCTACTGGAAGCTGGCCAAATAATTTTTTTTTTAAATAAAATAACAACCATTAGGATCGGTTATTTGTAAAAATCTGATCCAGATAGTTTCTATTAGGATCGGTTATTTGTAAAAATCTGATCCAGATAGTTTCTATTAGGATCAATTATTTGTAAACAGCCGATCCAGATTGTCTCCATTAGGATCGGTTATTAAAGAACCGATCCTGATTTAAACTTTTAGTATCGGCTTTTTAACCGATATAGTTTAGATTGACTACTTGTATCGGCTGGAACAGGATCGGCTGTAGGTCTGATCCTGATGTGCAAATATAACCGATCCTGATTTGTGTTTTTCCACTAGTGAAAGAAAAATATATATCAAAGCACATGAGTAACAAGGTTTACTACCAACCCTAAGAATCTAAATTTAGCCGAGGAACGGTATGTTTACAAAGAGATAACAGAAAGATACAACCATACACGAAGTACCCTCCTACTTAGTCTCTACACACTCCTCTCTTCTTACTTAAAGAAATAAACTACACCAAAGATACAAAGATGTCTTCCTCTTCAGTACAGAGGGCTTATATAGGAGTGGAAAGGGCACCTAGAGATGAGAGGAGTCCAAGTTATCTGATCTGGATACAGCTGGCACAGTTATTCACCAAAGGGCACCTGTGGTACGGTCTGTATTGGCTAATACGGACCGTACTCCCCCTGCGTCACTGAGGGAGTTTATGCATATTCGACCATCTTTGGTCCGTACTGAGGCTCTGATCTATATTGGTGAATACGGCCAGTACTAGAGCCTTAGCTAATAGGCTTGCGCTTTTCCAATTGACCTAATTCTTGCTCCAATTGATGTAAAATAGCACCAAAACATGTTTTCTGCACTAAAACATAAAGTAGAGCAACCATAACCTTTTTTATGGATTAATTTAACATAAGGATGATAAAATAAGGCAAAACTTAAGCCAAAACCGTACATAATTCACTATCAATTTGAGCTTGATCATTCTTCTAGAAGCATCAGAAAAGCCTAATTTTAGGACAGTCCACGGATCGTGCGGCCTTAGGGTATGTCGCATGCGGCATAGAGGAGGTCGCAGGGTCTCCTAACTTAGCAGATTTTCTTATATTTTCACCATTTCGCATGTTGTACACTTCGTGTGAGGTGTTGCATGCTCCATGTAATGTCCCATTTTGACGCCCTATTCGGAAATCACCTAATATGACATTTTTGCTCTGATTTGGCCCTTAAAATGCAACTTTCTCCAAAACCTGCCAAAATGACCTAAAAACACGTTTGCGGTAAATAAATCGAGAAAATGGTTACTTTGCATTCGCTTTTTGCCATTTTTAGAAAAAAAGTAGTAATTTTCGCTATATGTTTTGGCGTTATCACCGGGACCTGATTATGTACAATGAGCTTGACGTCTCCATTATCGATGTCTGGACAATATGAGTCTTTATTATTTTAAGTATATTTATTCTTTTAACAATTAACTTATTTCTTGTATTTTGACACTTATTATTTTCAGGTATTGCATGACAATAATTCCTCCAAGTGAGAAAAACAATGCTGACTTTCTTTTCCTGCACCCAAATATGATAAGTGCCACATCAGTTGAACACTCCATTGAATTTTCCCTGACGTACTTGGCTGATACCTTGTTAAAGTTTTAGGATAAGAGACTTGTATTCGCACCATGTTACCAAGGGTAAGTTGTTAACTCTACTCATGTTTATTGTCTATTTTTAGCAAGTTTGTATCAATTTATTATTTTATTACATAAATAATAGACAGAAATTGGGTGCTTCTCGTTATTCAGCCAAGTTTGAATGCCATCCATGTGCTGGACTAGTTACTATATGAGGACTGGCATTTATTAATTATTCCACACCTTCAGAAGTAAGCAAAATACATATAACTTAAAACACAAAACAGTAATCTGACATATAACCATACTGATCTTTATTAATTCTAGGGATTATCGGTCATACATAGACAAGGGGGAAAGCACAGGAAGGGGAGAAGGAACCTGGAGTTAAAAAACTATACAGTAGGAAAATATTTTAATTGAGTTTTTCATTCTAACTTATTTTTAATTCTATTTGCACTACTAATAATATTTTTTTTAATAATATACATTTCAGTGCCCAACACAAGTCAATGACTGGGATGTGGGTATTTTGTAATGAAGAACATGGAGGTGATCATCAAATGTTTTTCACGTTATTTTCTGAAGGTTTGTCAATCACTTGTTTCCACCATGCATGTTTTCATATTAACTTCTTATAAATGTAATTAATATGTTCGGGGTTCATTCATGCAGTGCCGTATGCCGAAAACCCCATACAAGGAAAGACAACCTCGGATTCCACAGCAACTCAGCCCAAGATGATCCAAACGGGTGACAGAAAGTGGTTTATCATAAGTGGATCCAAACGGGAAGGAAAGTGATTTGTAAAACTAATATAAATAGTGAGTAGCGCCGAAACCCTAAGAGAGAGAGAGAGGCATCATAAAGAGAAGAGGAATCGGCAAACTATAAAGAAGGAGAAAGAGATCGAAAGAGTTATTTGATTAGACATGAGACGGTGAGAGTAGTGGAAATATTAAAGTCAGGAAGAGGCATGAAAAATTAAAAAAACCCTAAGGTTAGAACCTATACGGTTTGTCACAACAGACCGCGTATGATTAATAACATTTTACACAGGTTTAAGAGAAAACCGTGTATAAATTATACATAAATCGAAGAGACATTTCTTGGTTAAGCCAACAACCGTGGTAAACCAAGCATCCTTTTCGAATTATACACGGTTTATTTGTTTTAACCATGTTTGACTTTAGTATTTATATTTTTTATTAAATTTTTATCACATTAAATTTTGTCAAAAGTAGAATTCGAAAGGTCTCCTTAGATATATTTCATGTATTACAACCTTTTTTCAATTTGTCATTTTATATTTCTAATTCTCAGCAAAACAAACAAATCCAGATCAATTCTAATGTCTTCTAATCAGCAGCCTGATCAAACTCAACAACTAAAAGAAGAACCTGTTGAGATAGATTGGATTTGGATGTTGGTCACATTGCCAGATGGGAGAGTGGCGAGATGTCCTAATGCATTCCCTCCAAGATAATAAAATAAATATAGATTGAGGAGGAAAAGAGGCGAAACCTCTTGTGATCAAGCAGTCACACCCGCTCCCACGCCATAGCTCGAGAGGCCATGGCCACCATTACCTCCGCCACGCCGGAGCCCGAGATCACATCCACCAACTAAGCCACGCCGCAGCTAGAGGTTGAAGGGAAAAAAAAAAGATAATTCTATTTAGTACTTAATTATTTAACTGCTTTGTTTAATTTCTAATGTATTTATTTTTTAAGGTCAATTTCTAGTGTTATTTTTTCTTTTTTTTGGACAGATATGCATGTATATGTATGATATTGACTTGTATCTGTGTTATTTAATCTATGTATATATATATTTTTTCATAAGATTTTTATAATTAATGTTATGACAAGCTTCCATGTTAATTTCTAACCATAAATTAATTAATCTGATAACATGCATTTATAAAATTAGAATGCAATTGAACTCAAAACATTGATATATACAAATTCATGAATGCAATTGAACTAGTTCAGTTGATCATGGCGCGAATGAATCTTACATGGATATTGAGAGAAATTCGTGTTCGGATATTTGTACATAACATACACGGCTTCTAAACTATTAACCGTGTATAGAGCCTCAAGTCGTACGCGGTTCAGTATTAACCAACTATGTACAAATATTGGTTTTAGTACACGGTTGGATTTTAAATGACCGTGTGGGTATGTGTGAGCTTTTTTTTTCTCAATTGTCTCCTCCTATTACACACTGTTAATGTGTAATTTTTTCTCATCCATGTATGTTGTGCCATGTGTGGTCGAGTTTTATGTACTAGTGATTGTTGCTTTGCTGGGTTTAAAAAATAACTAACAAATATATGGAGGCTAGCTCCTCATAGAAACATAATTCTAAATATATATATAAATCACAAATAGCTCAAAATTAATAACAGATGACAAAGCTAAAATTACAAACGCCAACGCAAACAAAAACGATGGTGCAAATGCAGCATCGGCAAACAGATCCAAAAGTCGGTGTTAAGAACCTTTGCTATGGCTTAAAAAAACGCAAGAGATGCCATTGAATGCGTTGCGACGTTAATTTCAAACACCGTTCGGTAGAAACATCATCAGTTCGTTACCTCTACCCGATAGCATAGGTGCGCAATGCCATTGGATTCGAGCCGATGGCAGAGGTGAACACTTTTGGTATCAAGGCGATAGCCGTCGGTTCAGAAACATATAGAGATTTTAGATTTGAACAGATGGAGAAGTGTTTTTCTTGTATCTACATTATATTATTCTAATTTATTTCTTCGATCTAAATTCTATATGTTTAGGTCATTGATTGTGATGTTGGATCTAAATTCTATATGTTTAGGTCATTAATACAGAGGATACGAATTCGGTGCACTAAAAGCATGTTTTGTAAGAATAGAAAAGGTATGCCAGCCCAATGGGTTCTTAAAAAAAAAGAGCTGGTATGGCAGTTTTAAACTACGATACCAGCTAATAGAATAGCAGTTTCAAACTGTGATCATGACAAAAATAGAACTTTTTCAGAAATAGAATTAAATCTTTTTTTAGAGATGGTAAAAAAAATTTCGGTGGAATGGAAATTGAATTATGATTTTTCTGTTACTGTCAGCTGGTCGGTTGCTAAATTATTTTTATTTTTTTCTTTTCACCAAATAGGTGATAAATCATCTTTACAGGTTCTCCATTCCATACGTTAGACAGTTGACCGGGTAAAACCTTCTGGCATTGGTTTCTGATTTTGACAGGGACTTTCGGGTTAGACAACTATTTTGTGCTTATGCTGAATGCAAGTGGCTATATATAGTCTAAGAAAATGACATCTTTGACCAATTCATTTCTTCTATATGAGTCCATTATAGCGAGAAAATTTATTGACTGGTGCAAGTGGTCAAGCCATGTGGAAAGTGTTATCTGGGTGGGTCCTAGATGGAAGTGGGCGGAACAAATTGATTTAATAAATTTCCCGAAGACCACCTAATTTACTTCCAAGTCCAGCAGTCCGCATCTTCTGCATTAACTCAAAAGAGATCTTTTGAGTTTAATGTATCTCTAACGTCTGATCAGGATGGGAGCCAATCCGGCCTTTTAATATTAGTGCGGATCTCAATGGGACGGCCAAGATCTATTAACGTATGTTCAGTTAATGCAGAGGATACAAATTCCAAGTCCAGTGCACCCCATTTATTTATTTTTTGAGAAAAGCACCCCATTAATTTTAACTATGTAGATGTGTTCTAATATTCAAATAAAGGGTAGATTTGTTGACATAATGCGTGACGCTTTCCATTTCTTTTAGATATCAAGTTTGGTTACATTTATTCATGTGTTGCAATGCATGCCGGCAGTACTATTATGTTCAGTGCTTCATTCAACCAAATTTCTTTTATACCTATAGCCCGTCCTAACTCCTGACCATTCTGACAAAAAATCCTCTACAAATTTTATAAAAGCTTAGTCACTAGACCGATGACTAATTCTCAATTTTATAAAAGCTTTTAATCAAACTTGAATGTGAAACCTAAAATCTAACCAAAGGAAGAAGCAGTGTGTGTCGATGATGAGTAAAGGTGTCAATATATAGGTGTGGTACGGGTCGAGTAAGCTAATGGTGACCGGTGAGTCTCGTCTTATCAAATACCATACGGGTTAAATAAATAAAAGGATACCATTAACAAACCTAATGAGCCTCTTGCGATATGGTTTGCTTTTGTCATGGATGGTTAGAAAGTTAACTTGAAGCAAAAAAAAAAGAAGCTATTAATGAGTATTAATTCGCATATGAAAAATACCATTGAGAAACCAGCATAAGGTAAGTAGGTTTCTTAAACTTTTTTTTATTTGAAACTATTTGAGAGTGGCTGTCAAATTAACAGGTTTCTAAAACTTGTACAGTTAAATTAATCATTGCTACGGACAACACGTCAGTCATCACGAACCAACCAATTGATTTTTAGAGTGTGTCCGTCCTATAACAAAGTAATCAATGTTGATATAGTAATTATAATGCTGTGAAATGTCATGCTAAAATTATAAATAATCGATAATTGTAGAGATATAGATTTAAAATTATACAATTATTATATACAAATGAAGAATACAATATGAGTTTATCAAAAAATTTCAAAATCCAATGTTGTAAAATTAAAATGAAGTTGCAACAAAAATAAATTAAATGACAAGAGAGATAGAGAGAGCAATAGTAGAATTTTATTCTCTTATAATTGTATGTCCAATCTTGCTTTTACAAACTTCTATTTATAGGCTAGAAACATATGTTACAATAATAAAGAAAAAAATGAATGTCCATAGTAGTGGAGTAGTGGAGTAGTGGAGTAGTGGAGTAGGGGGGCAATGAATTGAACATCCACATAAATCATATTAAATTTGATTTACAACAAGTAGGACATATTTCCAATTCTGGACAATTGTGACTCCACCACCTACTGTGTTCAAAGATTATTTATTTATAAAAAAGAAGAATAATTGTTTAAATTGTAGTGGAGAGATTAGTTCTCCCGCGTTTGGTCAAACAGTTGGCTTTTGGACGCGGCATCTATATAATTATGTTGAATGTTATTCGGAGGAAAGAGGAAATTAACTAAATATGGAGAGAACGAGGAAACTTTTCCAACAAAGAATATAAGTTGGAGGAACTACCAATCCGCAACAAGAGATTGCAAATTTGGAAAATAAAACCACGTTGCAAGATTTGATGGGAAAATGTATGGTTAGCTGTGCATAGTGCACTATTGTTTCAATGTTTGTTTGAATTGAGATCAGCTGAAATCCGATATTCATGAACAGTACCATGAAATTCCTGAAATCCGAGATCCAGCCGTCCAACTATTTCTGTGCACGCATCTCAAAACAGTTTATTTTTCTGTGTACGCATCTCGAAACTATTCAATAGTTGGATTCGAGATTTCAGGGATTTCAAAGTTACTGTTGATGATCTCGAATTTCAACAGATTTGGATTGTGTTGGCTTTAGACCGGAACCTTGTGTATTACTTGTTAATTGGCATGAGTCTCCTAAATTGGAAAAGCCCATTGATTGGTGCGGTCATATAAGGGGATTTTTCCTCTACTGTTGGTGGCCTTCCAATGGTAAGCGTCGTTGTCAGCAGACTTGAATCATGTTTGCTTTAGACCGAAACCTTCTGTATTACTTGTTAATTGGCTTGAGTCTCCTAAATTGAAAAAGCCGATTGATTGGTGCGGTCATATAAGGGGATTTTTCCTCTACGTACTGTTGGTGGCCTTCCAATGGTAAGCGTCGTTGTCAGCAGGTTTGGATCGTGTTTGCTTTAGACCGGAACCTTGTGTATTACTTGTTAATTGGCATGAGTCTCCTAAATTGGAAAAGTCCATTGATTGGTGCGGTCATATAAGGAGATTTTTCCTCTACTGTTGGTGGCCTTCAAACGGTAAGCGTCGATTGTCAGCAGATTTGGATCGTGTTTGCTTTAGACCAGAACCTTGTGTATTACTTGTTAATTGGCATGAGTCTCCTAAATTGGAAAATTCCATTGATTGGTGCAGTCATATAAGGGGATTTTTCCTCTACTGTTGGTGGCCTTCCAATGGTAAGCGTTGTTGTCAGCAGATTTGGATCGTGTTTGCTTTAGACCGGAACCTTGTGTATTACTTGTTAATTGGCATGAGTCTCCTAAATTGGAAAAGTCCATTGATTGGTGCGGTCATATAAGGGGATTTTTCCTGTACTGTTGGTGGCCTTCCAATGGTAAGCGTCGACTGTTAGCAGATTTGGATCGTGTTTGCCTTAGACCGGAACCTTGTGTATTACTTGTTAATTGGCATGAGTCTCCTAAATTAGAAAAGTCCATTGATTGGTGCGGTCATACAAGGGGATTTTTCCTCTACAGTTGGTGGCCTTCCAATGGTAAGCATCGTTGTCAGCAGATTTGGATCGTGTTTGCTTTAGACCAGAACCTTGTGTATTACTTGTTAATTGGCATGAGTCTCCTAAATTGGAAAAGTCCATTGATTGGTGCGGTCATATAAGGGGAATTTTCCTGTACTATTGGTGGCCTTCCAATGGAAAGCGTCGATTGTCAGCAAATTTGGATCATGTTTGCTTTAGACCGGAACCTTGTGTATTACTTGTTAATTGGCATGAGTCTCCTAAATTGGAAAAGTCCATTGATTGGTGTGGTCATATAAGGGGATTTTTCCTCTACTGTTGGTGGCCTTCCAATGGTAAACGTCGATTGTCAGCAGATTTGGATCGTCTTTGCTTTAGACCGAAACCTTGTGTATTACTTGTTAATTGGCATGAGTCTCCTAAATTGGAAAAGTCCATTGATTGGTGCGGTCATATAAGGGAATTTTTCCTCTACTGTTGGTGGCCTTCCAATGGTAAGCATCGATTGTCAGCAGATTTGGATCGTGTTTGGTTTAGACCAGAACGTTGTGTATTACTTGTTAATTGGCATGAGTCTCCTAAATTGGAAAAGTCCATTGATTGGTGCGGTCATATAAGGAGATTTTTCCTCTACTGTTGGTGTCCTTCCAATGATAAGCGTCGATTGTGATTGTGATGTGTGAATTCAAAGAGGCTTGTGTTGATTATATCAAATATATAGGACTAATTGAGTGAACTTTTCATCCCTCATTTTTTTGGGTACACCAATTTCCAAAGACCTTTATTTTATATTTTTTTGGAAAAATTTCTGATATTTCCGTATAAACTTTTAAAATAATTATTTTTCTCATAAAAATACAATAATATTCAATATCTCTATAAAAAATTAACATTTTTTATTTATTAAATTTTTATATAATTATTTTAAAAATCAAATTGATAAAAATGCCCTTTCTATTTGAACTCAGTACTCCTAGTAAACTGTTCATTTATAAGTATCACTCTAGTAAAAAATGTTTAAAACATAAATGTTGATATTCCATTCTTATATTAAGCACGTAGATGTCCTAATCCGCCAATGGCTTTGATTAAAAGATGAAATTTTAGATTGAATATTAGCCTTCCGATTCTGATTCTATGTATGTTTTTTATGTTTTTTTTACGTGTGAAAGTCTAAATTTATTTTGACACGTACTCGCCACACGTCTTACTACATGCAAATTGTATCATCTTTCTGATTGATCCTGATTTATTTCCAAATTTGAAATGTTCTGTAAGATTTTTTTTTTATTTGATTGGTCATGTCTTTATTTCTTTTCATTTTTTATATCATTTACAAAATATTATTTGTCATTTAATATGTTATTTTGTATGAGATTTTTTTATAAAATTATGTTAAAAAGATCAAAAGAACATATATGTCATTTAGACTAATTTTTTCTTATGAAAATATGTCATTTATATGATATTCTTTTTGTTTTCTTATATTATGTCCATGTTGTGACGCACAAATACAATATTAGTAGAATAATACACTACAGCAGCGGGACCCTTCTGCGACCAGCCAAATCGGTCACAGAAGGTTTTTGCGCCGGTCGTAGAAGGGTAGTTTCGGTCGCAGATGGCCTAAATCGGTCGCAGAAGGACCGGTCGCAGTTGCTTCGTCGCAGTTGACCATCCCGCTGACGTCACCGGTCGCCAAAGGGTAAGAGGCCGGTCGCCGATGACCCTATAGTGACCAATGAAATATGTAGCTAATGCTGTATGCTGACGTGGAGGAAGACCATCAGAGACCAATTGGCCGGTCGCTGATGGGCCCAGAATCGGTCGGAGATGGATGATTTTTTTTTATACTTTTTTGTTATTTTTCTTTTCCCCAATTGGTACGAAACGTACCAAACAAATATAAAAACCATTGAACCCATTCAGTTCATTTATTTTTCTCCAGCCCCAATTAGTACGACACGCACCAAACAATTCACAAGCAATTCAAATATACAATATAAAATATTGGTACGAAACGTACCAAGCACCAAGCAATTTAAAAGGAATTCAAAAGCAATTTAATTGGTACATAACAAGCAATTCACAAAGCGACATAAACATGAAATATCTAAAATACTACATAAATATCAAATATCAAGTATCTAAAGTACGACATACACCTGACTTGAAATCGCATTTATGTCTTCTTGCCTGAGAGGAGGCGGTGCCGAAGAATATGATTGCGATTGCGAAGAAGACGTCTGGGACTGGATGATGCCTGGATCTTCAAGAAGACGTCTGGGATAGGACGATTGCGATTGCGATTACGTCTGCGGCTTAATGTATGCATTTCGGCCGCGCGAGGTTGCTTGGATCCACTGGATGATGCCTCCTTCTCCTTACCCTTTCTGCTTGGCATACCTGCAATAAAGTTTGTAAATTTTTTATCTATTTTTGTTATTGCTATGTTAGTTCTTGCAGAAACTTCTTTTTTAAAAATTGGGAAATACTGTATGGTTTAAATTGGGAAATTCTTTTACAAATGGCAACTAATTGGGATAAAGATAGGATAAGACTTGTTTCTAATGTCAAGCATCTTTGATAAACTTAGATAAACTTAGAGATAAGATAGGATAAGACTTGTTTCGAAATAGAAGTTTGTCTCACTACTGGTATAACATCCAAGTTATCTTCAAAAATCTGAGTTGGAACCGTAGATGTGATAAAATAAACATGTCACTTGAAAACACAAAAATAAATATTATATTCAATTCCATTTAATGGCCTTACAATACTCATAAATCAATTTTCTCATTTCACTGTCATAGATTTTAGAAGCATATGCGTTACATACGTTCCATCCATTCCTTTCAATCGTTTTCAGAAGAAAAAAATTAACAGGAAGCTGTTCCAATAGCCCGTTGCCAATTGCCAGAAGCATAAAAAAAAAAGGAATCCGATCCCAGTTCCTGTCACAGGTATACACCACAATTTCAAAGATTCCTTTTATTTCCCGAAGGGCAATCAAGTAATTCCTTTTTTATTCCTAAAGGGCAATCAAGTTTATCCTATGTTATACCAGTAGTGAGATAAACTTAGATAAACTTGTTTCCAAAAGACCAAGAGTTAAAATTGAGAAATTCTTTTACAAATGACAACTAATTAAGCAACAAATTCAGGCTAACAAAGGAAAATTACAACATAAACCCTCTAACATTCAAAAATAAATCAGAAAACAAGAGATAGGAGGGTCATACCAAGATTGGAGAGAAGCGACAGGATATTTGGAGACGCTGGCCGAGGGTCGGCTGGAGGCGCTGGCCGAGGGAGGAGAGCTAAACCGATTCTTAGAGGTCAGTGAAGAGGGTCTTGGAGGCACTGGTCGGGGAGGAGAGGGCAGGGTCGCGGTTTGGGGAGAAATGGGGGGAAGCGGGGAAGAGACAGAGAGAGAGGAGAGGTCGGGGTGGCCGGGAAAGAGACAGAGAGAGAACTTCTGAGGGGAGAGGTCGGGCGGCAGCGGCGCTTCGCATTTTTTTTGTTCATTTTTTTCGCTAACCTAAAAAGAGGGAAGAGAGAGAGAAGAAGGAATTTGGCGGATTTTTTTAGCGATACCCTTCAGTGACCGGGCCAAATCGGTCAAGGCTGTGGGCGCCGGTCGCTGAAGGTTTCGTCACCGAAAGACTTAATTTTCATTTATTTTTTATTTTTTTTGGATCTTCAGCGAACGGCGACCTAACCGGTCGCTGAAGACCCTGTTTTGTTGTAGTGATAGAAAATGTTCTATTTCGTTTATTAGATTGTACACACTACATACATGGCTATATGAGTTTTGAAACTGAATTAATTTACAGATAAAAACGACAGGATTATACTATTCCAACAAAAAAAATACACAGCTTCTTTTTGATAGCTGCTGCTATCCCCAAATGAAGGCTTCCCTTCTCTGATGGAATATATGGTGAAGCTTCCGATCACCATCCTCTGATAGATTGTATAATTGAACACAAGAAATTTGGTTAAAGACGGGATAGCTTAAATGGGAAAGTAACCTATGATCAAATCAAATAGCGGTGTCATTTTCAGGTTTCATTTTCATCTGGAAGCAGCTTTTAAAATCAAAGATATTAGCAGCTAATAAGATGACGATACATTTCCAAATTGGCCAAAATGGAGAGAAGAATTGAATTTGTACATTCTAGTATTATTAGAGTTTCTAATATAAGTTGACAGTTTCTATTTTAATTATTTCAGAAAAGTGGGAGGATTTTTTATTTAGAAACTATGCATAAATTTTTTTTATTAAGAAACTGTTTATAAACTCCACGCTGATCAAATAATTGGTTCAAATCATTCCTTCTTTTTGAATATTATAGTGTTTTTATAAGAAAATTGACTGTTTTAAAGTTTATATGGATACTCTCGTAATTTTCCTTATTTTTTCATCAGCCCCCCTATGTTTATGTTTATTGTGAGATTGTCTTAATCTGTCAAACCACGTTGTCATTATTAGTTTCTCCACAAGGCCATCTTGACGGATTGATTATTTCCATATCATGTGCAACATGGCGTAGAGTTTTCCTTTTCTTTTTTTTAAGGTCAAAAGGGTGTAGAGTTGTATTTTAAATTTTACAATCAGTCCTATATCTCTAGATTGTTTTCCTTCTCGATTTTTCCGATTTTTCGATTCAGTTTTTTCCACTAAACTGAGCTTTTAGACCTGTTATGTGTTATCCACTCTATAGAGTTGAGGCATCTAGCTAAAATAGCAAACAACTTGAGGTCGCTACTATGGTTCGCAAAATCAGAATTTGAAATTGGAATCGGTCATTTGACCTTAAAATCATAATCGGATAAATCGATAAAAATCGACCGAATCAGATCGAAAATTCAGATTTTTTCAGCAAAAGCTTATTTTATACTAAAAGATCGAATAAAGTTATAAAAAAAATATTTATTAAATTATTTCGTGAGTTCAATAATCACACACTCAAATAATTCACTAATATTATATATTACAAATATTTAAAGCTGAACCAATAATCTGATAAATTCTTATACAAAAAAGTTCCTATTCAAATCATGCAATTTATGCAAGAAAATTCATTTGATATATGCATCACAGAAATATAAGGGACTGAGCACATGAGTGGAAAAAATGTGCCGTATTATAACTAACATATCGTGACTTTAGTCTCGTATCGTGCTGTGCCATAACTAAGTTAATTTTTCACGTGCTGTGTCGTGATCAAAATGTCAAGGAGTGGTCACGGCACGCGAATGGTCATGCCACGTGAGTCACGCCGTGACCAAACGTGACTCGCATGACTCGCGTGACCATTTGATCATAAGTTAGTTTATTTAAGATTCACCATTTGATCAAGATCTAACGATCCTAATCACACGGGACTCACATGACTCGCGTGACCATTTGATCATAAGTTAGTATATTTAAGATTCACCATTTGATCAAGATCTAATGATCCTAATCACACGGGACTCGTGTAACCACGTGTCATGCCATAACTAGATCTTTCGCGTGACGTACTGTGCCGTGTCAAATTTTGCAGTCAGTCCTGTATCTCTATATTGTTTTCCTTCTCGATTTTGTTATTCTGGTTTTCCTTAATAAATTGAGATTTTAGACCTGCTATGTGTTATTTATTCTGCAGAACCTTGGTGGATCTATTTCGAGTTGTAAGCTTGGTGCACTATTCAGTATAATATATAATTAATTTTTGCATGTGGACTGTGTTTAATTAGTTTATCACGTACTTATCACCAACTACATACCAGGGTATGATCCATATATTAATAGAATTTATTTTTAACAAATAATATTATTTTCTTCAAGTACCTGTTCAAAATAAGATACAATGGAAAAATAGATACAACAAATATTTTGTACACTCCTAAAAAAATGCAAAATGCATAGTAATATGACAGACATTCAAGAAAATTTTATGGACCTTGAAGTCCAGTAACAGTTAACTCATTTGTGCTGTACAAAACTTCTGGTGTAATTTTAGTGGATGGCACATGTTTCTTCGGCTCAGGTAAGCTACACCCTTCATTTGATAACATTGAAATAACAGTTGACATGGTTGGTCTGTCATCGGCACACTCTTGCACAGGTTTGTTTGGCTCTCTATTGCTCCGTCTAGTAAATTTATGATGCTTCCCTCTTGCCACAGCTTCCATGCCTAGAAAGATGTAGGATGATATATAATCAGTGCATGGTTTGCAATGATGGACATGATAGACTGTTTTATTCTATATTATTTTACAAGAAAAGGAGTTAATATAATAAAGAGTGATCGTAATGTATGACACTCAAGTGTACAGTTAGACTGTATTACCACAGGAAAATTTTAACTTATAATTAGTTGATGTGATTGTTTGTTGAAATTCAACTTATATTATAATGTGGCTGTCAGTATAGTTCATACCAAACAAAAAAAAGGAAAATACATCCATGATACTACCAATCGACAACACAACGAAAATAAGTTAACAATTTTGTATCCATAGTTAGTATTCAAGTCACGTTATTAGACTTGATTCGCTATATTGCATTTTTTTAAACTAATTAAATAAAAATAGACCGACAACAAAACCTGATTCTTCATCAGTACATGCACGCTGAAATCCATTTTAAAGTACAATGGCCAACTTTAGTTTTCTTAACATTGCTCTTCTTATACATCAATTATTAAAAATAAAATTATTGTCACTAACAGAGCAACAATCATACATCAAATTGATCAAATTACGAAAGAAGCTTTCTCCAAAGCGTCAAAGCTCTTTATCCTCTTCAGATCATATCATACATACAACATTTAGTTATAGGCATCAGGGTTGGCAAGGAGAAACGCCTCGCAGCCCTTCATGATACCCTCAAGTGCACCTTTCATCATGTTCTCATACTGCGCACTGTTCGCTCCAGGCATAGGCGTGTATGTCAAAACTATCTTTACCAAGCTTCCTCCTGTACCACTTGGCGAAAACTTGACGTGGTACGAGGCAGACTCGAAAAAGACACCGAGTCCGCCACCTCCAACCACTGATGACTTGATCTCACAATTCTCAACATCGTGAAATTCGAGGCGTTTCTGTTCATAGCTAAAAGGCATCGCTGCATCAAGTAAAATAAGTTAATTAGCACAATTTTTTACATTAATAGCACAATACTCTTTGATAAATCTTGTTTTATAAAGACCAATACAATTACTCCTCTATCAGATAAGGTAAAAGAAAAAATGTTTACCAGGACCGAAGTTGATTTGCCTGACAGTGCCGACCCCACCATCACCCTCTATATTGGCAGCGCTAACGATCTTGTCAGCTGCAATCTTAGGAGCCAAGTTGTGCCAATCCGTGATGGCCGCCTTGAAAAGGCGAGGTGCCGGGATGACGGTAGTAATCTCGCTTGTCATGGTACAACTCATGATCGATGTCTGCTTTTGAATTGAATTAAATTGAATGTAACTAATTAGTGAGATGTGATTACTATTTAGAACTTGTGGTGTTGATATGTAAGTTTGTGAGACTAGAGGGGTATATATAAGGATTAATAGCAGAGTAGGTAGGCGTGGAACAAAGATTGAATTTGATTGCAATTATACATCAACCTGGCTTGATTAGTCTGAATTGGTTAATTTTGTAATCAATGCTTTTGATGAGATTATTGTACTGATATCAATATTTGGTGGGGAATTTAACCACCATTTATGATATTTTTAAAAATATATAAAATTACGTTTTTTGAAGTTTAAAATAAATTTCAAATTATGTTTCACCCTACAAATTAATTACATAAATATCATCTCTCACTTTAAAATTATATTTAAGCTCCGTCATATATATATCGAGTTGCATATTTATTTTGGGCGTATTTTGTTAGTTAAGTTATACATAATTTTGCGGTTCAAATTTCCTCAAGTCATGAGAGATACTCTGGCACTCTGGGTCAAAGTCTGATTTATGGCGTAGTTCAAATTTCCCAAAAATAAACAAGGATAGAGCTTATTCATAGAACCCTGGGTCAAAGTCAGGAGAGATGTCCATTTCATTACGATTTCTCACAAGTTGCTTCCATTTCTCTCAGTAGTTTGAACCTTTGAGATGAATCTCTGAATAATAAATAAAGTAATTAACCAATTCATGATGAATGAAGAATTAATTATGATTTTTTATTGTCAAACACTAATTCTACCATACTAAACTTTATACGACTTATCGGAGCAGGATCCATCTGAAAACTGCTGAGCCTTTTGAAAACAACTTGTGACAATAAAAAAGTTTAAGAAATACTTGTATGTTGGATCCTAAAACAGTCAGATATCCATATTCTAGGAATTTACTAAAAACAGTCAGATCCATATACTGTTTACCAGAAAAATATGATCATCTTCTCATTTTAAAACAGAGATAAATTTCTGTTGGTTTTAATTTAAATCTCTAAATTTTGGCTGCACATATAGCAGATAACAGGGAAGCATTTCCACAAATTTCAACTCAATCCAATAATCCCACTGGGAGGATTTGAATTTGCAATAAGGCATCCTAAACAGACTCTGAAAAACTGAAATTATATTTGTGATTTTTAAACAAACTTGTACTTGGTCAAGAATGTCCCACTCGGTGCTGAATCTGAATACTTCGGAAAGTACATAGTATCCATAAACAGTTAATTTGTACTAATAAAAAAAATGGTAACCTTTTTCAAAAAAAATATAAAATTTATTTTTCAAGCACATTTTAATAAGGAGATCATATTAACTAATATCAGAAGAATTAACATTAAATAATAATATCAGTTAGGATAATAATACAACTATAATAAGTTCAATATATTCTATCAGTACTCTACGAGTAACCGATCGAAGAAATTCATGTCCATCTCCTATCGATTATTGAGGGTCCAACCGATATAATAATTGTTCAAGGCTTCAAGCTATTTACTAACTTGTCACAATTCCTTTAATTTATCGGCTTGAGACCAGGATCGGTCTAAACCATAATAAAATGGGCGATAGAAGATTCTATTTTACTATTAAATTTGACAAAAAGACAGGTATCTAATAATAATTTTTTGTAAAGCTTATGAATTTTTTAATAAGAGACAAAAAATATCAATGAACCCATGTTGTAAAGAATAAATATTTTTTCAATCATATTGTTCTGAACATGGTTCCTTATGTGCCATATTTCTTCTTCAATCATTTCAAAAAGATTATTTACTATGCCGGATTATGGTATAAACTTGTACCTGTTCTATCAAAATAAACAAAAAAAGTAATATTTTTTGCATGCCCTGCAATAAAGTGCTTATAATTTAGGAAAAAATACCTGGCAGAATATTTTTTGTGTGCCTATGAGCATGATCCTTTTCGTTGATTCTTATTCTACTTATAATGAAGAAAATGAAAAAAAAAAAAATTCTTAATCTTCATGCTTTTGTTGATTGTGTATTTCTGGCTCCCAAAGAACTGTCTCCTTCCTTTTTGTTTCCCAAGAGAAGAAAACAGTAAAAAGAAAGAACAATAAATATATTTTATTTTTACAAAAAAAAACATTTTTTTTGTTTTTGTAAAAACTACCAGAAATATGAAACGTCCTAAATTTCGCCTAGAAAATTAATAGATCCGTACAGTTTCAATAGACTAATTAACCAAAGTTTGAATTTTTTTCATGAAATCAAATCCTCAATTATTGTACATCTCTGAAGTTAACATTGCTAATTTTAAGTGTGTTCTTCGAATATCTTATTGTCACAATTTGCTAGAACGATTCCCTCTTGAAAAGATTCTTCGGAAAAGAGTTTGCGATTTCTCATTCCTACTAATTTATTATTTATTATCTTATAGGATTTTATAATTATTTTAATAGAGTCAAACTTATTTCGTTCAAAATCTTAACATATTAAAAATATCAATTTCTTCTCATCATATAACAAATTATTACTTTCCAAAACCTTTATTCATTTTCTTATTTTATCTCGTGGAACAGCGCAAGCCCCAATTCCTGACCATAAGCACACCAAGCAAGCAAAAAAAAAATTATTTCCACCAAAATGAAATTAATTTAGAAAAAAAGTTTCTATACCCAGCCCTTTGTACCCACTTTGTATCCAGACGTTCCAGATAAGCCTTCTAACAGACTCTAACGGTTTCTAACTTTTTTTGTATAACTAAGTTTCCAATTAGCATTGTTTCGTCTCTCTCCTCCGTTCTTTCTAAATTTAGCGATCACTTCTCCAAATTGGCGATCTCTCCTGCGATTTTCATCTACGATCAGCCGGATCGATCCAAAACCAGTAGAAGAGCCTGAACGATCAAGCTAGACTTGCCGAGAGGAACTCAGGCGAGGAGATCGATCAGGCGATGGAGAAGTGCGGAAGAGGTGACAAGAAAACGAAGAGAGGGGAGCGATTCGAGGGATCGTACGGAAACGCCATCCATCTTCTAGCGTAGGAGAAAGAGAGCGAAGAGATCAGAGAAAGGGGAAAGAAATGGCTGAAATAATTTATATGGAGATTACGTTGAACGGTTCGGATCGACTGTTTGGATTATAAAATCGCTAAAATAATTTATAAACATATGGTGTAAAGATGTGTCACCAGAAAATAGTGTAATGGATCCCTCCTTTATCTATATACACACACCCCATAACTAAGGGGTTAATTTTAATAATTAATTTTTAAAATTTTGATTATTAAAATTTTGAAAATAAAAATATAATTAAAACACAAAACGTAAAAGTATTTAAATCATAAATGGTACGTTCTCATACTTTTAGAAAAAAAAAAAATCAATTTATTTTGGAAACGCAGATATATATGGTCTGGTGACAGTAAAGTCTTTCTCATGTGCAATAAAAGTAAACAGTCTCTCACAAGTGAGAGTATAAAATCAATTAGAGATTGACCGAACGATTTAATCGTTAAATTACGGTTACGGTCCGATATAGCTTTCAATCGCACCACTCAATAATTATTGAAAACGGGGAAGTCTAATTTTCCTGCTGACTGAAACATGCATGGTTACCTGCTACCAAGAAATTATACACTACGTTTACATTTGTTTGTACGTACACTTACCACCAGGGTTTTAACGGTCTCTCATATGTGAGATTATAAAATCAAGTACTGATTGACAGAACAGTTTAATCGTTAAATTACTTAAATGACGGTCCGATTCCGCTAATATAGCTTTCAATCGCAGCAGTCATATTGAAAACTGAAAAACAGAGCACACTGCTTCCCAATCCAACTATAAATAGAATCACAATTGTGTCGAATAGTATAGATAATCAAGTATCAAAGCACTTCCTCGGTACTCGCAAATACAACACTTTCTTTCAAGGAAAAACAGAGCAAGCGCAGATGGTCACTTCTAGAGTGAAATTGGGATCCCAGGGATTAGAGGTACTACATTCTACACATAATATCATCAATACTATTTTGACAGTGGCATTACCTTTCATGTAAAGCTTTACAGAAACAATTTTTGTTATTTTTGTAGGTATCAAAGCTTGGTTTTGGATGTATGGGGCTCTCAGGATCTTACAACTCTCCGGTGTCTGATGATGTTGGCATATCGATAATAAAACACGCATTTGACAGTGGCATTACCTTCTTTGACACCTCGGATGCGTATGGACCTTTTGCCAATGAGATTTTGGTTGGCAAGGTTAGTTCTGGACTTCAAATTGTTCGATCAGCCTTATCATATAATCTTATTCTCACAGATTGAGCCTTATCATATATTCTTATTCTCACAGACTGAGAGGTGGTGTATTTGCATAGTTCCAGTTTGCATGCTCATATGCTTTGTATATTCTACTCCCTGCTACATTATCTGCACTTACAAGCTCAGTTAACTCTTTCATGTCTTCATCTGACAGTTTCAGATTCAGCGCACTTATGTTGCTTTCCAAGTTCTTAATTTTGCAGGTTCCTGATATAACCAACAAAATAAAGAAAATTAGTGTTAATTGCCAGTCTTATTATTTTTAGTTATTGTTGTAATTTGTAACCCGCTTTTTTGTATCATTTAATATATCATAACAATTGGGTGCATGGTTATACTGATTAATTCTCCTTCACTAATTTATATAATTATAATATTATATCACTATTTCAAATAATCAAAAAGAAAAAGTTAATTATAACAACTATTTTCTACAACTTGATATGAGAAAGAATTTTTCTTTAAAATAAATTAATTAAACCTGGGAACGGAACCACATCAATCCCTTGGTGAAGAACCCATGCCAGAGCTAGCTGAGCAGTTGTGCATTTGTGCTTCTTCGCTAGACTCTCGAGCTGAGAAAACAAAGATTTGTTCTTCTCCAAATTTTCCCCCATATACCTTGGGTGATTTGCCTACTTAACATGAAAGAGCAATAATAGTTTAGTACCGGCAATAACTACTAGGTTGAATAATAATTAGTTTTACAAGCTACAAATCAATATACACCGTTTTCTGGGACTAATTAAGGATGGTCTCTATAACTTTGTATTATAATTTTGTAGAGCTCTTAATCAGTAACCTCTGATTGTTGTTCATTGGTTGTTAACCATACAAAAAACCAAAACTCCGATGAAAAAATAGAACAAGATGATTGAATTAATAACCGTGCCAATGACTGTTACTGTATGAAACATACCTTTAAATCAAGGATTGAAAATGGAATAATATTGTAATACGTACACTAGTAAATCTCTTTACCAGTAAGGCATTATTGGACCTTCGGAAATAACAACTAGGTTGAATAATAATTAGTTTTATTCATTGTTTGATTTTATATTACTAATTTGAGTCTTGAATTAGTGCTTGTAGCACTGTTCCTACATTTTTTTAAGGTCACTGTTCGTAGATATGTAAAATTGTATGTAAACTCAAGTTGATTTGTTTAGAATGGGCAATCTGGTTTTCAATTTACCAGAATTGAGCCGGCCTTTAATTCTTCAACAATTCCTTTACCACCAAGAATTCCACGCCCAAGTGGGCTATATGCCACTATTCCTATGCCAAGTTCTCTGTGCAACCAAAATGCAACTAATAAGTAACTTTAACAATACTCATATATCATATATGTATGTATCTGTGGGGTTTTTTTTCATCATAAGTTCAAATCTACACTATTTTGTTTTTATTATTTTTTGTGCTTATATGTGTCATGTGTGGATGTGAAACTGCAAATGAAGTACCTTCAATTGGGACCATATAACCTAAGCTTCATCACAGGTAAGTGTCCTATATATTTCCGTATTTTGACACATTTGATATAACAAAAGAGAGAAGAAAAAGGATCACCTGCAAAGCGGCACAATTTCTGACTCGATAACACGAGTCCAGAGGGACCACTCCATCTCCAAAGCAGTGATTGGATGCACTGCATGTGCACGCCTGATTGTATTGGGACTTGCCTCTGACAACCCTATGTACTTCACCTTCCCCTCTTCGACTAGCTTCTTTAGTTCTCCAATCTATATATAGAACAAAAAAGTCAATCTCACAAGGTTTTATTACAACAAGACTCTAGAATTGGCTCTAGCAAATTAACAAAGAAGCGACAAATGAATTTGTAGAATAAAGAACAGTAAGGCAGGAGCTTAATTACAGTTTCCTCGATTGGAATTGTTGTATCGACCCGGTGTTGGTAGTAGAGATCAATATACTCTATTCCAAGTCTTTTCAGGCTAGCTTCACAACACGCACGAACATAATCTGGCTTACCACATATCACTTGTTCAAGACGCACAACGTTTTTCTTGCCACTTATCCCAAATTTGGTAGCCACTTGCACCTTTTCCCTTGGCAAGTGCTTAAGAACCTGATAAATGAAGGCCTCCGTAAGCTTGGAAAATATATAACAAGTTTTTTGTATGCAACTTCAAATGATTATTTTTCTGTAAATTTTAAAAATACTTGACCAAAATCAATTACTGAAGCATCATTATATAGTTTAAGAAATAAAAAATTCTTCTTTTGATCTGAAAGGAGTTGTGCAGACATTAATTTTTCTTTTCAAAACTCTAAAAAAGTTCAAATTCCCTGCAGCCTGCTCAATAATGAAAACAAAATATGATATTTAACAAACAATTTGAAGTCCAGAACTAACCTTGCCAACCAAAATCTCATTGGCAAAAGGTCCATACGCATCCGAGGTGTCAAAGAAGGTAATGCCACTGTCAAATGCGTGTTTTATTATCGATATGCCAACATCATCAGACACCGGAGAGTTGTAAGATCCTGAGAGCCCCATACATCCAAAACCAAGCTTTGATACCTACAAAAATAACAAAAATTGTTTCTGTAAAGCTTTACATGAAAGGTAATGCCACTGTCAAAATAGTATTGATGATATTATGTGTAGAATGTAGTACCTCTAATCCCTGGGATCCCAATTTCACTCTAGAAGTGACCATCTGCGCTTGCTCTGTTTTTCCTTGAAAGAAAGTGTTGTATTTGCGAGTACCGAGGAAGTGCTTTGATACTTGATTATCTATACTATTCGACACAATGGTGATTCTATTTATAGTTGGATTGGGAAGCAGTGTGCTCTGTTTTTCAGTTTTCAATATGACTGCTGCGATTGAAAGCTATATTAGCGGAATCGGACCGTCATTTAAGTAATTTAACGATTAAACTGTTCTGTCAATCAGTACTTGATTTTATAATCTCACATATGAGAGACCGTTAAAACCCTGGTGGTAAGTGTACGTACAAACAAATGTAAACGTAGTGTATAATTTCTTGGTAGCAGGTAACCATGCATGTTTCAGTCAGCAGGAAAATTAGACTTCCCCGTTTTCAATAATTATTGAGTGGTGCGATTGAAAGCTATATCGGACCGTAACCGTAATTTAACGATTAAATCGTTCGGTCAATCTCTAATTGATTTTATACTCTCACTTGTGAGAGACTGTTTACTTTTATTGCACATGAGAAAGACTTTACTGTCACCAGACCATATATATCTGCGTTTCCAAAATAAATTGATTTTTTTTTTTTTTCTAAAAGTATGAGAACGTACCATTTATGATTTAAATACTTTTACGTTTTGTGTTTTAATTATATTTTTATTTTCAAAATTTTAATAATCAAAATTTTAAAAATTAATTATTAAAATTAACCCCTTAGTTATGGGGTGTGTGTATATAGAGAAAGGAGGGATCCATTACACTATTTTCTTGTAACACATCTTTACACCATATGTTTATAAATTATTTTAGCGATTTTATAATCCAAACAGTCGATCCGAACCGTTCAACGTAATCTCCATATAAATTATTTCAGCCATTTCTTTCCCCTTTCTCTGATCTCTTCGCTCTCTTTCTCCTACGCTAGAAGATGGATGGCGTTTCCGTACGATCCCTCGAATCGCTCCCCTCTCTTCGTTTTCTTGTCACCTCTTCCGCACTTCTCCATCGCCTGATCGATCTCCTCGCCTGAGTTCCTCTCGGCAAGTCTAGCTTGATCGTTCAGGCTCTTCTACTGGTTTTGGATCGATCCGGCTGATCGTAGATGAAAATCGCAGGAGAGATCGCCAATTTGGAGAAGTGATCGCTAAATTTAGAAAGAACGGAGGAGAGAGACGAAACAATGCTAATTGGAAACTTAGTTATACAAAAAAAGTTAGAAACCGTTAGAGTATGTTAGAAGGCTTATCTGGAACGTCTGGATACAAAGTGGGTACAAAGGGCTGGGTATAGAAACTTTTTTTCTAAATTAATTTCATTTTGGTGGAAATAATTTTTTTTTTGCTTGCTTGGTGTGCTTATGGTCAGGAATTGGGGCTTGCGCTGTTCCACGAGATAAAATAAGAAAATGAATAAAGGTTTTGGAAAGTAATAATTTGTTATATGATGAGAAGAAATTGATATTTTTAATATGTTAAGATTTTGAACGAAATAAGTTTGACTCTATTAAAATAATATTCGATGCCTTTTAGCTATGAACAGAAACGACTCGAATTTCAAACGCCTCGATCGCAGCCCTTGATGATACCTTGAAGTGCACCTTTTGTCATGTTCTCAAACTGCGCACTGTTCGCTCCAGGCATAGGCGTGTATGTCACAACTATCTTTGCCAAGCTTCCTCCTGTACCACTTGGCGAAAACTTGACGTGGTACGAGGCAGACTCGAAAAAGACACCGAGTCCGCCACCTCCAACCACTGATGACTTGATCTCACACTTCTCAACATCCTGAAATTCGAGGCGTTTCTGTTCATAGCTAAAAGGTTTGTCATTGAAGATATGATTTTGAATTTTGAATTACGTATTATATATGATTTGCCATTGAAGATACAGTATTGAGTATATAATTTTACAATATTCGCGCAAGTCAATGACAGTTGGTTTGGATAAAAACTAGGTACAACTCCTTGGATACAATTAGTCGGATGCATTAATATATGTTAATTGCTAAATAAACAAAGCAAACAAATAATCTAGGCCTCTTTAAGATCATATCACAATAAGAAAAGTGTTAGTGGCTAAGTGATGCTCTTGCACATACGAACTTCTACTTGTAACTTTTGTTAGGAATATATAAATTGTTAAAATAAATAAACAAAAACAAACGAACACTTCCCTTTAAAGAAGGCAATAAATACATCCCGTTTGATGCTGCTGCTTAGTCAAGTCTTTTATTAATTATGTTCACATATATATTTTCTTTTCAATTTCTTTCACTCCACAATCTACATCAGTACTTTGGGATTAAGAATTTAACAGAGCAGGTTTAACTTCATGCATCACACAGACTATAGAATCAAAACAGTGCTACACATGGTTCATAGGCTGCATGAAGCCCAAACAACTCTGTTAAATCTTCCCACTAAGCAATTAAGTAGCAAAAAATTCTTTGTTGCTGATTCAAAGCAATGGCCCGCGATCAGCATCATGGGCCATCTGTTTTGCTACTTGTTCAGCATGAGACAAAAATAACAAAAAGGAAAAGAAAATTATGTGGTCATTAAGATTATGTAGTCATAGCCAGTCAATAAAAAATTCTTTGTTGCTGATTCAAAGCGGATCAGCCTCTGCTGCTCTTCCGAGAGAAGAGCAGGATCCTGCTCTTTCGATCTCAACCATTCAAAATTGTTAAGATCTGTGCATGAAAAAGTTCTTTTATCGAGATGCGTGAATGAAAATTTTTGAATAGTTGATATTGGAAGAGCAGGATCCTGCTCTTCTCTCGGAAGAGCAGCAGAGGCGGATCCATTCAAAGCAATGGCCAGCGATCACATCATGGGCCATCTTTTTTGCTACTTGTTCAAAATGAGGCAAAAATAACAAAAAGGAAAACAAAATTATGTGGTCATTAAGAAGTACTTGATTTGAATATTCCTTTCTAAGTCAATCCAAAAATCACAACCAGTCACCGGTAATTCGAAAGAAAATTATGTGGTCATTAAGAAGTATTTGATTTGAATATTCATTTCTAAGTCAATCCAAAAATCACAGCCAGTCACCGGTAATTCGAAAGAAAATTTTCCCATAGAAGATTATAATTTAGAGAAGTATCTCGACTTGTAGCTGAGGAGGACAACAATTCAAACACGCGCGTGGTTCGAATATCTATTTTTCACAATTTGAAAGAATGTTTACTCTTGAGAAAATTCTTCTAAACAAAATTTAGTTCTCATTCCAAGTTTATTATGGAATATTTTATAGGCATTTCACACTGAGTTCACTGATAATTTTTGTCATTAAATAAGTTGTAAGAAACTAATTTCACTGAAAAATATCAAAAAATATAAAAAAAAAATTAAAAGGTTTTGGAAAGTAATATTTTTTTTTCAGTGAAATTAGTCTCACAACTTATTTAATGACAAAGATTATCAGTGAACTCAGTCTGATGCTGTTGAGAACTAAATTTTGTTTTGAAGAATCTTCTCAAGAGTACTCTTCTTTCAAATTGTCAAAAGTGGAGAACCTTTTAAAATAGAACGTTTTTCACTCCTTGTAGTTTTAAGAAGAAAAAAAGAAATAAACGATTTTTAAGTATGTTGTTTTCTTATGACTAATTGTATTAGCTAGGATTAACAAATGAACTAAATTGACAATCATAATATACTTTCACAAACCAAGCAAAAAAAAAACTTATAAAATATATTTTATTTTCATTTTCATTGGTTATGTTTAAATTTTTTTGCAATGTATTTCATTTCATGTTTCACCAATGCAATTAAATATATGGACCGCCATAAAATAAACAAACAACTTCTTAAAGGAAGCTGATATGAGTACCCGCACTGTACCCGCACCTAAACTGCCATAACTGTTTGTGGAGACCGCAACCGTTCTAAAACTGTAATTTTGTTTTACATGTATTAATAGTAACATTATGAAGTATTTATATCTATATAATACAAATATTTATATCTATACAATGAATACATATATGATATATGAATTTTCCTTAAATAACAGTACCCGCACCTTTTTTTGAAAAATTCTCGCGTCGTACCCGCATTAGGGGACCACACAACTATTCCAAAACTGTAATTTTGTTTTACAAGTATTAATAGTAACATTGTGAAGTATTTATATCTATACAATGAACTACATATATGATATATGAATTTTCCTTAAATAACCATACCCGCACTTTTTTTTGAAAAATTCTCGCGTCGTACCCGCATTAGGGGACCACACAACCATTCCAAAACTGTAATTTTGTTTTACAAGTATTAATAGTAACATTGTGAAGTATTTATATCTATACAAGACAAGTATTTATATCTATACAATGAACTACATATATGATATATAAATTTTCCTTAAATAACCGTACCCGCACCTTTTTTTGAAAAATTCTCGCGTCGTACCTGCATTAGGGGACCACACAACCGTTCCAAAACTGTAATTTTGTTTTACAAGTATTAATAGTAACATTGTGATGTATTTATATCTATACAAGACAAGTATTTATATCTATACAATGAACTACATATATGATATATGAATTTTTCTTAAATAACCATACCCGCACCTTTTTTTTTAAAATTCTCACGTCGTACCCGCATTAGGGGACCACACAACCATTCCAAAACTGTAATTTTGTTTTACAAGTATTAATAGTAACATTGTGAAGTATTTATATCTATACAAGACAAGTATTTATATCTATACAATGAACTACATATATGATATATGAATTTTCCTTAAATAACCGTATCCGCATCTTTTTTTGAAAAATCCCCGCTTTCAGTTTCGAAATCGCCAGACGATCGCCTCCAAATTGCCTCAAAATCGATCTAAAATCACCTCAAAATCGCAGAAGCTTCGATAAAGGAAGAAACGGAGAGAAAGAGAAATTTGAAATTCAAACTGGAAGGTATGGAAATTAGTTAATCGGTAGTTGTGGGGACCGCTTATAGTTATTGCAGTTAATTGGGAAGGGATTAAGTGCGGGTACAATGCGGGTACTCAACTGCGGGTACTAAAATAATTATTCCTTCTTAAAAACAGAAATTTTACAATTGTAGCATGATTGATAATTGATTAGTGATTAACTACACGTGAGTTAGATCGCAACTATCAACTAAGTATAAACTAATAAATCTCGTTTACTAAATTTGAGTACAACAATGTTATACCATGAAAGGAGGTTTAAGTACAACAATTGAAGTACAGGTGAAGTACAGAAAGTACATGTAGTTTGGCAGTTGTGGAAGTTGCAAACAGTTTGCCATTCAAGATATGATTTTGAATTTTGAATTACGTATTATATATGATTTGTCATTGAAGATACAGTATTGAGTATAGAATTTCACAGTATTCGCGCAAGTCAAATGACAGTTGGTTTAGGTAAAAACTGGGTACAACTCGTTGGATACAATTAGTTGGATCCATTAATATATGTTAATTGCTAAATAAACAAAGCAAACAAATAATCTAGGCCTCTTAAGATCATATCACAACAAGAAAAGTGTTAGTGGCTAAGTGATATGCTCTTGCACATACGAACTTCTACTTGTAACTTTTGTTAGGAATATATAAATTGTTAAAATAAATAAACAAAAACAAACAAACACTTCCCTTTAAAGAAGGCAATAAATACATCCCGTTTGATGCTGCTGATTAGTCAAGTCTTTTATTAATTATGTCCACATATATTTTCTTTTCAATTGCTATCACTCTACAATCTACATCAGTACTTTGGGATTAAGACTTTAACAGAGAAGGTTTAGCTTCATGCAGCACACAGACTAGAGAAATAAAACTGCGCTACACATGGTTCATACGCTACGTGAAGCCCAAACAGCTCTGTAAAATATTCCCACTAACCAAGTAGCAAAAATTTCTTTATTGCTGATTCTAAGCAATGGCCAGCGATCACATCATGGGCCCCATCTTTTTTGCTACTTGTTCAGCATGAGACAAAAATAACAAAAAGGAAAAGAAAATTATGTGGTCATTAAGAAGAATTATGTAGTCACAGCCAGTCAATAAAAAATTCTTTGTTGCTGATTCAAAGCAATGTCCAGCCACTACTACAAAAAAAGAGGTTATACACGGACAATAAAGGAAGAGCTACACGGATTTCCTACCGTGTTTAAATCGAGGGTGTACGATTAGTTCAATAACTACACACGGACTTTTGGCCGTGTGCAATTTTAAAGATTCTACACGTATAACTTCACAAACAGCCGTGTACAAAGACCAGAATGTGTCGCGCTCCATTTACCGAGCTACACGGATATTACCTAAAAAACCGTGTACGATTCTTTTTGTACACGGACTTTTAACTAAAAAACCGTGTAGCTTAACTCTTTCTACACGGACATTTAGTTAAATGTCCGTGTAGCTCTCCTCTTTCTACACGGACATTTAACTAAATGACCGTGTAGCTATCTTTTTTCTACACGGACTTTAGTTAAATGTCCGTGTAGAAAGTACATTTTTTTTTTTTTGTATTTTTTGTTTTTCGGCTAGCCTCCAGTTTTGCTAGCCATTTTTGTTACAGAACTATATATTCCAGATTTTCCAGATTTCATATAACAAGAAATCCATATTTTCCAGATTAGCAATAAATCCATATTAGCAAGAAATTCATATTTTTCAGATTAGCCAGAAATCCATATGCAATAAATTATACAATATTCATATACACCAAATTATACAAAATTATGCAAATCCATATCGAGGATTACAAAATTCCATGGCAAACCACCTTGCCCACATGCACCGCACATCGTCGATCTGATCCCAAGAGTAATGATCTTGCTTTGTCACATTCTACAAAATTATAATTTTATAATAGTTAGTATTTCAGAAAAGGTAGATATCAATTGCTTATTATATAGGAAATTCACATGAAGTACATACCGCTTTTGGGAATTCGAATTGTATTCTTTCGACAAAGTCAAACATGAATATCATCGTGTAATAAGCGCATTCCCAACCCTCCTTCTGTTGCGGGCTCTGAAATTTACATTTAGCGGCATTTGTTAGAATGACAATAATTTTTTTAACAAGATATGAAATTTCTAACTCAAGGCCGTGTGCTCACCTTCAAGTACTTCCAATTCAACTTGCTTTTCTTGCCCGGGCCCGTGCTATGTGATCCTCCCTCTTTAATATATTTCACAAAAGCCCTTACAAAAGTGAGTGAATGTAATTAGCAATTTTATAATTTGATATGATTGAAAGAAATGCAAACCTATAGAATTATTATTGCTTACTTATTCACAAAAGGCAAGATAACTTTGCAATTGGCAGCCGCGGTCCTTCCTCCTGGCTTACAAGAATCAATAATTATGCCCGTGCTTAAGTACGGCACAATGAGAATCGTGCACCAATGTTTGCTGTTGGATCGAGGAGAAGAATTATAGTACTTTAGCATATAAAAGTCACACGAGTATTTGCTATGATTGATGGTGTGATTTTATTTTTTTATGTTTAACTTTTAATTCCTTTATACAATTCTTTAATTAAAATATAAACAACACATAAGTTAAGATTAGAACTAACCCCTCGTGGTATGGCATGAGAATGAATTTCTTCTCCTCCGCCTTAGCACGATGCATCGCAGAACACATGTACTCGATAGCCATATCCGGATAATATGTCGCTGCCGTACCACTCACTTTCTCGGGGTCCAGAAACACGCACACGTTCTTCCTTTCAACCATCTCATCACAGTTTCGGATTAGCTTCCTGAAAACTCATCATATTGTAATTAGAATATATATTTGAGTTCTATACAATAATGAAAATGTTTTAATATCACTAACATGAGGAAAATGGTGATGTGTGAAACATCGAGCCATTTGTCGGATGATGAGTGGTGGAAGAGGTCCTTGAAGTCTCTGAACGACAGCAGGAGCTCTCTGCCTTCGTGTAGAAACATCCCAGGTGGGACAGGGATGACGATAGCCTCCATGCTGTCGGGCGCCGTCATCAAGTAGTCGTGGAGAAGGCGCAAATCATTGGGCAAACGGATGTATTCTTCTTCTGTGACCATAGGACGGGGAGGTGATTGTGGCGCGTCAGGCGCGACGTCGCAAGCCACCTCCTGACGTACCGGTGAGGGAGCCGTACCGGTAACATCATCTCCTCGTGTCTGTATCAAGTTATAGATGTATTATTCTAGTATTTCAAAAAGAATGAGTTGAATGTAACAAAATAAATGAGTTATTTTATGGATTACCTGATCCAAAATAATCTGACTCTTGGGCCATTGGACAAATGACATCCGTGCGTCATCAAGCACAACCGCGTCGTCGGTAGGGACAGGAAGGGGTACGCGCTGCCATCCATCCACGACTAACTCAACCTGCACGCATGCATGGTCGGGTCTTAGCTGAGTATTGTGTACACTTTTGGCGAGTGGATGTACAACGCCCTTAGCAACGATAATAGAAACACTGCCATTCCGCAGGACGAGGTCGCATGCTCTGGGGTCCTGCAAATTTATAGGAAAGTTGTTTATTTTAGTGATGCGATATTGTATAACAAGGTTGCAAACATGTTTTAAATACCTTTAGATTATGAAGAAGTATTGATTACCTTGAGATTATCCAAATCGTCGTTCGCGCCCCACGTGCCGGACGCTTGACTACTTCACCGAATTCCCGGCGAAATGGGAGGTGGTTGCTCGGATGGCTACGTAGTTGCTGATCTAATTTGTGTCAACATTGCATGCATCTCAGCAAACCTTGCGTCGTACTCTGCGCTCACCTCCGCGCGTATCTGCGCAACTATCTCGTCTTTGTTTACCTTGGCACGAGATTTTCTTCGAGGTTTTTGTCCCTCCACTCGGAACACCTCCTTCCAGCCCCTGTAGACCCCTACACCTCTTACTCGACCCGGGTGTTCTGGATTCTCGAGCGCTGCGGACAAGTAATCATTTTGTCGTTCGACACTCCGGGCACCCGAGTTGACCTCCTCCTCCACTTCCAACTGTTCAAGTAGAAGAATTAGTTAAAGCAAAAGAACAATTGACGTACTTTCGGAGTTATAAATGACTCTTACCATTCTTTGAGCCACGGTTTGCAACTCCGTTGGGAGTACTATCCTCCCGTCAGCGGTTACCTCGGCTCTACCCATGACCCAATCTTTGCCCCTAGGATTTTGGATCCTAACCACGGGTGAGTCAGAATCCTTGTTCGCATCCAGGACTTTCCTCCATTCTGCCGACTTACCCTCGTAACCACCTGACCCTAGATGGTGTGGATACTTGTTAAAGGCAACGGTCCTCCTGCCTTTATCACTCTTTGCCTTCACAGAAACAAGACAATAACGATCAGTTAGTTTTAGAAAGATAAGTACAAATCGAGAAAGAATAAGCATAAATTTGGCACGAGTTAGATACCTGGAACTCTTCAGTAGACTTCAAAACTTGATACGCATCCCAGTCCTCTTGTTTTAGCCATTTGTAGTAGCCGACCGGATTTTTCCCTTTCTCCATGAACTCCGTCTTCAACGTGCTCTTGTATTGCTTCCATCCATTGTTCATAATCTTTAACGTCTTATCCTTTGGAACATCACTCTGGATGTTCCATTGAGCCTGATTGACACAAAAATTTAGTGTATTTAAATATAGATCATACATAAGTGAAAATTCAAGAGAAGAGTTGTTAGGCACTTTACCTTCACCGTGTTCCACCACTCGTCCTTCACCTTATCCTCGAAATGATCCCATCTCTCAACAAGGATACTCGCATTTTGCCTAACGAAGCTCGTACACCAATTTGAGTATTTCTGCCGTTCTGGTCCCTGCGCACGCCCGTCTTCTGTGAACCAGATTTTGGAATGGGTCTGCTCAGAATGGCTCGTGCACATTGTAGGCCCTCTTCTCCTTCTTTCTGACGAGGCAGTAGCTTGCTGCTCCTCTTCTTCCATCATATCCTCGTACTCATTTTCATTCGACATGGTGCTGCATGAAATTAAAGATCAAATCATTTGACATATAACCTAGATTAATCAACCAACTTTTGACATATAACCTATATTCATCAAGAGATTAATCAATCACTTGTTGACATATATCCTAGATTATTTGAATTAACCTACAATAATTATGGTACAAGCACAATGTATTCAAGCACAAATTAACCTAAAATAACCTAGGTTATATGCTAAAATTATGGTACAAGTACAATGTCAACAAGTACAATGCTAAAATAACCTAGGTTATATTCAAGCACAATGTATTCAAGCACAATGCTGAAATTATGGTACAAGCACAATAATTATGGTACAAGCACAATGTATTCAAGCACAAATTAACCTAAAATAACCTAGGTTATATGCTAACGGGTTCAATACTAATCATGTCTAACGGGTTCAATACTAATCATACACGGTTGAGAGAGAGAGAGCTAACCAATAAGAAAAATAACAAATACCAACCATGTCTAACGGGTTCAAACCCAATAAGAAAAATAACGAGAGAGAGAGAGCTAACCACGGGTGAGAGAGACCACTGGTTAGAGAGAGAGAGACCGAGGTGGAGAGAGACCGAGGTGGTGAGGCGGCGAGGCGGCGAGGCAGGGAGGCGGTGAAGAGCTCGGAGAAGGCTCAGCAAAATCTTCTCTGTGAGGGTTTTTGAAACTGATGTTTATTCTCTTTTCGGACTTGTGAAAATTTTGGAAGAGAAGGATTTCGAATAATAGTGTTTTTCTCATTATACACGGACTTTTAACTTAAAAGACCGTGTACAAAGATCTTTATACACGGACTTTACTCTAAAGGCCGTGTGCAAATACCCTTTCTACACGGACATATAGCTAAAAGGCCGTGTAGCTCTCTACCCTTTCTACACGGACTATTAGCTAAATGTCCGTGTATAAATTGGTCCGACAGGTGGGTCCCAGGTTCAGTAAAGTTCTCTGAATGGTTGCGGGCCGCAATACTTCATAAAGTTGTTTGACAATTTTAACTAATATTTATTTTAACTAATATTAAATGTTTGATAAAGTTGAACATAATATTTTAAACATAATATTTTCATTAAACATAATCCTTCCTTAAATATTTTAACTAATATTAAATATTTTAACTAATATTTAGTGAAAACTAATATTTTAACTAATATTTATTTTATTTTATTATTAAATGTTTTAACTAATATTTTCAAAAACTAATACTAATATTTGATAATATTATAAGCATTAAACATAATCCTTCATTATAAGCATTAAACTAATATTTGATAATATTTGATAATATTTGATAATACTATTACTACATTATGCTTTTTTCTTTTTTTCCCTCTTTTTTTTATTTTTTTATTTGATATATTACAAGCTAAAGTTGCAATATTAAAAGCTACACGGTCTTAAACAAAATAAATATTACACATTATGCTTTTTTTTTCCTTTTTCTCCTTTTTTCCACTATTTGAACGGTACCCTCGGCCCATAATCCTTCATTGTGGTCGGACCGCATGTAGTCAGCTTCGTCTACCCCTTCAAGTGTTGCTACCTCAGTTTGCACATCGGTACAAAATGGAGGTACTTCGTCGAACTGGTCGTACTCTTCTTCATCGACGACATTTTCTACCCCGACAATCCTTCTTTTTCCGGATAGGACGACGCTCAACCTGGCATCACTCGGGTCAGTGGCATAAAAGACTTGGGTGGCTTGCTTGGCGAGTATAAACGGATCATCAACATGCCCAACCCTGTTTAAATCAACGAGTGTGAACCCGTCGTTATCAACTTTAACACCTCGGTCTTCGACCCATTGACACCGAAACACGGGAATGCTCAGGCGAGGACTGTAAATGAGCTCCCAAATTTCTTGAATAACGCCATAATATGACTTTGATGCTATTACAGCCCGGCCATCTCCGGATCTACTGAATTCTTGAGAGGTCGCCACCAACGTCACCCCACTGTTTTGCATCGTGCTCTTATCACTCTGGGATTTAGTATAAAATGTATATCCGTTAATCTCGTATCCTTGGAATGTTCTAACAACAATTTGGGGTCCTGCGCCAAGTAGTTTAACAATTTCAGGTACGGGATGTGACTGCACTCTTTCTTTCAGCCATCCTATAAAAGAACGATTATGCTCGTTAGTAAGCCACTTCTGACTCCTCGTGTAGTTTTGTTGTTGAAGGATTGTCATGTGCTCATCTATATAGGGAGCAACATCTGTCATGTGTTGTAGTACAATAAAATGTGCCTTTTGTAGTTCATTTAGATCAGCAACTACGGCTCTCAACCCAATTGTCTCGACTCCTTGGAGCCTTCCCTCGTATCGAGATTTTGGAACGCCAATAGGATCCACACCGGTCAAGTAGTTGGTGCAAAAATCAATCACCTCCTCCGTAGAATATCCTTCTATAATGCTGCCTTCGGGTCGATGTCGGTTCCTTACGTATTTTTTCAAGATGCCCATGTATCTCTCGAATGGATACATATACCGAAGAAACACGGGACCACAAATCTTAATTTCTCTCACAAGATGAACAACAAGGTGAACCATGACATCGAAAAAAGATGGCGGAAAATACATCTCAAGTTGGCAAAAAGTAACGACGACCTCCTTTTGCAAAGAGTCCAATTTTAGAGGGTCTATCACTTTGGAATTTATTGCATTGAAGAAAGAACAAAGCTTCGTAATGGTTTGACGAACGTGCTTTGGTAAAATTCCCCGAATTGCAACCGGAATTATATGTGTCAGAAAAACATGACAGTCGTGAGATTTCAGACCGACCAGTTTCAAGTCCTTCATCGACACCAACTTCTTAATATTCGAAGAATATCCTGATGGGACTTTTAACCATTGAGGCATTCACAGAAGCTTGTTTTCTCTTTCTTTGACATTGTGCACAGTGCGGGGGGTAGGTATGTGCGCTTCCCTTTCTCCTGCGGTGCGAGCTCGGGTCGTATTCCCATCTCTACCATGTCTTTTCTCACTTTAATACCATCTTTCGTCTTCCCCGGAATGTTCAATAATAAACCAATTAAACTGTCACAGACATTTTTTTCGACATGCATGACATCTAGGCAATGCCTCACTTCTAAATATTTCCAGTACGGTAGCTCCCAAAATATGGACCTCTTTTTCCAAATATTCTTCGGTAGTGCTTTGGCGCATTTTCCAAAAACAACATCAATGTTTTTTACCCGTTCGAAGACACTCTCCCCGTCTAATGGATGACGAGCCACTCCAAGCTCAATTTTCCCGTTGAATGCCATCTTCTTCTTACGATATGGGTGATTAATAGGAAGAAACCTACGATGCCCCATGAATACATTCTTTTGACAATTTTTCAACCTCAGCACCTGCGTGTCATCTTCACAGATCGGGCACGCTTTTGCTCCTTTACAAGTGTAACCCGACAAATTCCCGTACGCGGGGAAATCATTTACGGTGCAAAACACCATGGCCCGCAAGGTAAAGGTCTCTTTCATATACGCATCCCACACCGGGACGCCATCACGCCACAATTTTTGGAGGTCCTCGATTAATGGTGCGAGATATACATCTATGTCATTTCCGGGTTGTCTGGGTCCTTGGATTAGTAATGACATCATTATATATCTGCGTTTCATGCACAACCAAGGAGGAAGATTGTAGATGCATAAAAGAACTGGCCAAGTACTGTGCCGACTGCTCATACTTCCAAACGGACTCATTCCATCTGAGCTCACCACAATCCTAAGGTTCCGCGGTTCAGAACCAAATTCTTTGAAATGTCTGTCAATGTTTCTCCATTGAGGAGAATCAGCCGGGTGCCTTAGTTTACCGTCATTTTTGCGCTCTTCTTCGTGCCAGCGCAATAATTTTGCATCTTTGGGATTCGCAAACAACCGTTTGAATCTCGGTATTATCGGCAAATACCACAACACCTTAGCCGGAGGTCGGCCACTTGTGTCCTCGTTACAATCATCAGTGTCCTGGTCCTTACGACGTTTATATCGTGAAACACCGCATTTAGGACAGACATGCATGGCCTCGTACTCGTTACGATACAATACACAGTCATTCGGACATGCATGTATTCTTTCGATCTTCAACCCCATTGGACATATCAACTTCTTTGCCTGATATGTTGTACCGGGTAACTCGTTGTGATCTGGGAGCATTTCTCCTAAAAGCTGTAATAAGGACGTGAAACTCTTATCGCTCCAACCATTGTCTGCTTTTAAGTTTAATAATTTCAACACAGCTGACAGTTTTGTAAATTTGGTACACCCGGGATACAACGGCTTCTTAGATTCATTAGACAAATTTTGAAATTTATCATAATTTTTATCACTAATTTCATCTTCCACATCACGTAACATATCCTCCAAATTTTCAGTAAACTCGTGTTCTACATTTTCATCAAAATTCCTCTCCATCTCATCATCGTCATTTTCGGGTTCGACGTTAATATCAGAATATTCGGCACTCTCATAATCCTCGTTCCAATCAAGTTCAAAATTATCAGAAATTCCAACATTCTCATCATTCAATTCACGATTACAATCCTTATTGGCACTACTACTTTCCCCAAATTTCTCACCATGCATGAACCAACATGTATATCTCTTCTTAAATCCCCGACAAATCAAATGAGCTCTAATTTCTTCGATGTCCAAAAATCTTAATAAATTTTTACAATCTTTACAAGGACATAAAATGTCTTCTTCTTTTTTATTCACTCTATAACTCTCAGCAAATTTTATAAACTCATCAACGCGAACCAAATATTTTTCACTGTCACGTCGCATTTCATACATCCAGCTTCGATCCATCTGTAAATTAAATTAAAAAAATGATTTGATCAATTAATCATGCATGGTCAACATTCTCCTTCGTGTACAAAATTTTGGGCTTACAAAGGGCCGGTTTACAATCCTAACCCACTCTTTGAATATTATGTCTCATATGTGAACACATATTAGCGAGATTTAATTAGTATTTGAGAAAAATTCGGCAGCATTTCCCCCTAACTCCCCAAGTATGCGTACGAACCACATACTCGTAGGAGCAATAAGGGAAAATACTGTCGAACTTTCCTCAAATACTAATTAAATCCCGCTAATATGTGTTCACATCCTAAATGAGACATAATATTCAAAGAGCAGTCCCAAAACGGGGACTATCCAAAATTAATCCCTATTGGATTAATTTTGAACGGGCATGGACCTAAAAGCATCTAAAGGTCGGTTATTGGACCACAATACACTAATTAATTACATCTAAAATTAAGAATTCAAGAATGCATGAAATGACCTAATTAAATAAGCCTAAATAACAGAAAATTAGAGAAAGAAAATGATTTAAATACATATTACTAACCTTAGAAAGATGGAGAGGAGAAAATACAAACTTAATTCAAAGATCTCAGATCTCAGCTGCTGGCCTCGATCAATTCGCAGAAATAAAAAGCTCAGTTCGAGATGTATGAACTAAAAACTTGATCAAAACGGCGCTCTGGAAGGGAAGATAATAAAACCCTACACTATTATACACGGCTATTTAGTTATATATCCGTGTAGCTCTCCACCTATTTCTACACGGCTTTTTAGTTATAAATCCGTGTACAATTATAAGATTTATACACGGCTATATATCAAAAAACCGTGTGTAATGTTCCTACACGGCTTTGTATTAAAAGTCCGTGTAGCTCTCTCAATTATTTGCACACACACTTATTTACACACGGATTTGTGGTTTCTAATAAACCGTGTAGCTCTCTCTAATAATTCGACACTGATTGTTAACTAATTATCCGTGTAGAAATCGTTCAGATCTTTTGAACTCATATTTGGTACACTGTTTTTAATATAATTGCCAAATCCGTGTACAATGTGCAGTGTACAAAACCAGTTTTTGTAGTAGTGTGAAGTACAGGTAAAGTACAGGAAGTACAGGTAGTTTGGCAGTTGTGGAAGTTGCAAACGGTTTGTCATTCAAGATATCATTTCGAATTTTGAATTACGTATTATATATGATTTGCCAAAATACAGTATTGAGTATAGAATTTCACAGTATTCGCGCAAGTCAAATGACAGTTGGTTTGGGTAAAAACTGGGTACAACTCGTTGGGTACAATTAGATGGATCCATTAATTTATGTTAATTGCTAAATAAACAAAGCAAACAAATAATCTAGACCTCTTAAGATCATATCACAATAAGAAAAGTGTTAGTGGCTAAGTGATGCTCTTGTACATACGAACTTCTACTTGTAACTTTTGTTAGGAATATATAAATTGTTAAAATAAATAAACAAAAACAAACAAACACTTCTCTTTAAAGAAGGCAATAAATACATCCCGTTTGATGCTGCTGATTAGTCAAGTCTTTTATTAATTATGTTCACATATATTTTCTTTTCAATTGCTATCACTCTACAATCTACATCAGTACTTTGGGATTAAGACTTTAACAGAGCATGTTTGGCTTCATGCAGCACACCGACTAGAGAAATAAAACAGCGCTACACATGGTTCATACGCTGCATGAAGCTCAAACAACTCTGTAAAATCTTCCCACTAACCAAGTAGCAAAAATTTCTTTGTTGCTGATTGAAAGCAATGGCCAGCGATCACATCATGGGCCATCTTTTTTGCTACTTGTTCAGCATGAGACAAAAATAACAAAAAGGAAAAGAAAATTATGTGGTCGTTAAGTACTTGATTTGAATATTCCTTTCTAAGTCAATCCAAAAATCACAGCCAGTCACCGGTAATACGAAAGAAAATTATGTGGTCATTAAGAAGTATTTGATTTGTATAGCAGCCCAAGTCAACCTTAAATACTAAATAGCAAAGTTTGGTTGCAGATCGCACACTATAAATTCTAAATAGCAAAGTTAGGTTGTATCCGACGACAGCTTCCACAATAATGACCTTGCCTACTGGTTCTGTCGAACTAATTGCTTCTTTGCATCGCTTCAGTATCTTTATTGAGTCCTCACCACCCCAACAATGAAGGATCCACTGCAATTAAAATTAAGAGTGGTGGTAATATATTCATGGGGATAGAATCTTTAATTGATGTAAGGGGTGGCACAAGCACACTGGCAAAAGCCATTGCTATGAACTGTCCACATGTCAAGTGCACAGTCTTGGATCTACCACATGTGGTACAAGGCTTTGAAAACGATGATATTGTGAAGTTTGATTCAGGAGACATGTTTAACTTTATTCCTCCAGCAGATGCAGTGCTTCTCAAAGTAATTATAAAGTTTTTTTTTTCCACACGCATAGATATATAATATTTTAGTGGATTACAATTAACCTCTTATGTTCTTAATTTAATTGCAGTGGATCTTTCATTGTTGGGGTGATGAGGACTGCAGAAAGATACTAAAGCTATGTAAAGAAGCAATTAGTTCGACAGTAGCAGTAGGCAAGGTCATTATTGTTGAAGGTATCGTCGGATACACCTCTGCCAATGTATCTGAGGAACCACAGTTGTTGTTTGATATGGTGATGCTGACAGGAACCACAGGAGCAGAGCGAGATGAGCAAGAGTGGAAATCGTTATTCAACAGAGTTGGATTTTCTTCTCACAAGATTGTGCATACTGTTGGCTTCCAGTCGATCATGGAAGTCTACCCTTAGATATCTAGTGCTCTATGTCACAATTATTGGATGACCATCTCTCTTTAGAAGAGATGTTTAAGTTAAAACTTTAGTTGACAAAATATGTTAAGAGACTGTTTAGACTTATCATTCACTCAAAAAACATGTATTGCATAATAAATATTGGGTAGCTATGAGAACCTTTTCTACTGCCCAACGTGCAACTGTTTTGAATTAGAACTCATCCTTGTATCTCCTTGCAGCTTTTTTTTTTTTTTGTCTATTTTGTAGTTGTTAAGCTTCTATTGAATTTTGTTACTTATTAAGTTAGCAAATATTATATGATTGTCATATAGTGTGCATTTATCCTTTTAAGACATCAACAACATATATATATATATATAGAGAGAGAGAGAGAGAGTATGGCTAACGCATTTCCTCTAGTATATGGACAATATGCTTCCGGCCTCCAAAATCTATCGAAATGGCTTCAAACGACAAATCCAAACCATTCAAACCAATCTCCATAACGAGAGCTTCGTTGTGTGTGTGTCTGTGTGAGAGATATAAACATATAGGTTTATGGCACAAGCATCCACTTAAACCTGTATATACCATCAAATTATAATAATTCCACAAATTCTCCCAACCAACAGCTTTACTATTCTTGGAGTATTGACTATTGACTAAATATGGTACAATTAAACAAATTCAACACATTGATGCCTTCTTTTTTCTTTTCTTTTCTTTTGAAAATCTTCGCAGAGGATGCAAAGTCGTGAGGGGGGATCGAACTCTCAACCTTTGGGTAACCATCAGTCTTAGGACTTTTTTCCTAACCAACTGTGCTGCCTCTCCTTTCTCCATTGATGCCTTCATTAACAGATAATAATACAAAGAGTTCCTACATAAATTTGTGACCTTTTTGGATATAAAAAAACACATTTCACAGACAAACACACATATTCAAGAAAATCAATAGTGATTCATGCCCATTTATTATTACAAAGATCTTGCATAAATTCATCAGTGAAAATGTCGAATGTAAAACCTATCTATAATGAAATTAAACCTTCTTCTTCCATTCTCCCATGATATCATAGCCCAAATTACAGAGGCAACCCCACGCCTAACCCGACTCCAATAGAAACATAGAGCCCAATTATATCAGTAGAAGATTTTGATGGCAAACCTTTATAAAACCCCTGATTTGAAGGAGTTGCTGAACATTGTGTCGATAAAGGACTACCACACAATCCGGGGTTATCCATGTATGAAGCATTTGAAATGGTTGAAAATTGACCGGCTTGTGGTATTTCCCCATCTAGATTGTTGTAAGAGAGATTTAGTGAAGAAAGAAAAGTGAGAGAGGTGAGCTCCTCGGGAATGTTTTTAGAAAGTTGGTTGAAAGAGAGATCCAATGATTGCAGTTGATCCAAATTAACAAAATCTGATGGAATTGGACCTATCAGGGCATTATGTGATAGATTAAGCACATCAAGTGACTTGAGTTGCCCGATCTCTTTGGGTATTTGACCCGAAAATCCATTTTGTGATAAATCAAGGGAACTGCATATGCTGAGTCACTAGTGGAAAAAGTACAATTAGTGTCGCCCCATCAGTGTCGGATTTATGTCCTAACCGATACGGATATAGATCAGCAACGGGCACAATACGGACCCGACCTTGATTTCACTTATCAGGAACGGTTGTATTTAAAAATGCGTTCTTGATAGTGCTGGCCAAATCAGGAACGGTTCTTTATAAAGAGGCGTTCCTGATTGTGTCTTAATAGGATCGGTTGATAAACAGGCGTTACTGATTAGTAGTATTTGTATCGGTTGTTTTAACAGGCGTTACTAATTAGTAGTATTTGTATCGGTTGTTTAGGTGCGTTCCTGATTAGCAGTATTTGTATCGGTTGTTTTAACAGGCGTTACTAATTAGTAGTATTTGTATCGGTTGTTTAGGTGCGTTCCTGATTAGTAGTATTTGTATCGGTTGTTTGTAACAGGCGTTACTGATTAGTAGTATTTTGTATCGGTTGTTTTAGGTGCGTTCCTGATTAGTAGTATTTTGTATCGGTTGTTTTAGGTGCGTTCCTGATTAGTAGTATTTTGTATCGGTTTTTTTAGGTGCGTTCCTGATTTACTATTTAATTTGACATATCATCACCATAATTTTTGTGTGTTAATTTAAATTTCAAGTTTTTAAAAATGTTCTTGAATCTTTTATCTTCTTCTATATCACATGGAGTATTTGTACGTGAATAATGAAGGGTAAAATATGGAGTTTACTTGATACCGGATCAAAGGGTAAAAATATCAATATACATATTTAACTATGACTAACCTTGGATTTTTTTCTGTTATGTTGATGTTATAATAAACTCTAATTTTTTAACAATATGGAGCGTAAAATAAAACTATGACTAACCTTGTGGTATTGAACAAGATCAGTATTTTCGACTTGTCATTTGGAGCGTAAAATAAAATTATTAATGTAGCATTAGGTGTTGTCATGATGAACGTGGCATCGAAATTCAATTTGTGAAAAAAAAAATAATAACACGAGTAATGAGCTGGAACCTGATCGAATTCAATTCTTCTCTGCTCATTGCGCCACTCTTGGACTTGCCAAATCTGATTTATATATGTCCTAAACTAATTGGGACTTATAAAATAATTTATAAATAATTTATTAGGGTTGAATTTTATTTAAAAATAATAATTTATGTGTATTATGTGAATTTTATTTAACAATTATATTTATTTTTCATATTTTTGTTTGTTTCATTTTTCATTCTATTTTTCATTTTTTCCTTAATTTTTTTTTTCAAATATCATAATTAAAAATATATTATTTTGGTTTGAACATTTCATTGAACACATGTAATACATTAATTTATTTAATAAAATCAAGTTAAAACTTAAAATCTTTCAAATTTTTACAAATACGAATTTAATAATTACAAGATAATGCAAGAAGACGGAGAATCCTAAAGAAAATCAAGTTAATAATTTAATAATTTAGTGTTCTCCCTTGATCATTTTAGAAAAGATTTGGAATGATTTCACTGCATATCGACCGTTGATTTCCCACGTGAAAATGAACGGTCCGATTCGAAACTTCATTTTATGTTAATTTTATTGTCAATTTTTTTTGTAATTTTTTATTCACTGACTGTTTTTATTCTAGAACCGTCAGTGTTGATACTATTACCGACTGTCAAAATGCCCCTGTTCAGCTTGATCTCCTGCCCTGTTCCCCTTGCACGGTATATCCCTGCCTTTACTGTAGGGGGTATTTTGGTCCGTGAAAATTGAGTTCGCTGTACGCACAGAAAATGGCGCTGTAAAAATGGGTTCCCACATTTTCGATCTACCGCGAAAGTTCTCATTTCCCTCTTCTTTTTTACGAAAATACACTTGCGATCTCCCAAAACCCAAAATCGATCTCCCAAATATTCATTTTTATGCGACTACAATTTATTTTTAATTTGAACATGTACTCATTTCATATTTTTAAAATTATATAATTATAAAATCATAATTTAATATTGTTTCTGATAATTGCAACATATTTTTCATGAATAAAGATTCCAAAAAAAAAATTCAATTATTTTAAACTATTTAATAATGTATCAAGAATTTGTAATTTAAACTATTTAAATTTAACTCTCTTGACGTGGTATGGCGAAACATAGTCAAATTCCATTATTTTTTATGGACATAATTTAATTTTAAAGTAATAATAAAGGGTTGGGCTTGGAAATAAAAAAACTTGTGCGCCACCGACTGGAATAATTATGTGGTATCGACGAATTCTTATCACCTGAGGTAAAAGAAAGTTTCTGTTTAGATCTGGACCGCCCAATATGTTTTGGCACGAGTATTAAAGGTGTCTGGTGCATTCCATCCGATCAAGATTCTGATCGGACGGTCTAAATATAAGCTCAAATATTCTGTTACCTCATAGGATACGAACTCTTTCAAGTGGGTATTAGAGTTCCCACTGTATCTATCTCTCTCTCTCTCACTTTGAGTCTCTTCGTCAAGATTCAAATTGAAATGGCGACTGAGACAAAAAAATTTCATTAGGCGCGGAGACAAAAAATTTCCCGCCCCCCCTTTCTAAACCCTTGCTAAACCCTTGCGATTCTCCCCACCCCCTCATTTATTTCACCTAAATCCGCCTCTTCCCCCTCTCTCTATCGCGTAATTTCAACCAGTGAGCGTGAGGGTCGTTTTTTTTGCGTAATCCAACTCGAAATCTGCAAATTGAACCCCAGATTTGTAATTTCCCTAGATTTTGGCACCGTGTTTACATCTCTGGAGAAGCCGCCGTGAAGAAGCCGCTGTGGCCGCCGCACCACCGTCGAGAAGCTGCCGTGGCCGCCGCACCACCGCCGTGGCCGCCGCACCACCGTAAAGGAGCCGCCGCGGAGGCTATATGTTAAGGTAATCGTAAGTTTTCTCTGACAAATTTGACAAATTTCCATTTTGACCCTTCTCTTTGACAAATTTGTTCTGTTCTGTTGGCATCTTTCATGCTTCAGTATTTTTAAGCTTTAATCTTAGTAGAAAAAATGCATAATGATGTTGGGTTCATATAACCTCTTTGCACATGGCAATTTTCATTGATGGCATTCTTAATCTGTAGAAAAAAAATGCAAATGAGAATTAATCCATTGATGGAATCTGGAGCGATGGATCAAGCTCTAGTGGCTTACGAAAAGGCCAGGGAAGAGAGGATCAAGTCCAACAAGGAGAGGATGCAACAACTTGGCATCCTCAATTTGTCACACTATGTCAACGGTGCTTCCGGGAGATCTATTTCGAAAAAGAGGAAAAGGAACAAGAAGAAGAAGGCTGATTTAAACTCCCCTTTGTCTTCTAAGCGCTCATCAAGGTATATTTTACTGAATTAGCACAAATAATTTCTTTTTTTGAATTATAATTTTATTTTCTGAATTAGCACAAATAATTCAGAAATTTTAATCTTTTTGTTGTATGCATATCTTTAGAGATAAGGCGTCAAGTTCGGAGGACATGGATTTTGACCCTGCTAATGAGTCAGAAGATGCCAATAATTCAGAGCACATGGATTTACATCAAGATAATGAGTTAGAGGATGTTCAATTTTATGTTTTCAAATTAAGTATGTTCAATTTTATGTTTTCAAATTAATAAAAACATTTTTTTTTTACATTCAAGATAAATTATGTAATGCTTTCAGGTACCTTGTCCAATATGCTAGGAAAAGCAATATCTCTGTTGGATTCATGGACGCAGGTAGAATCTGTCCAAATCAGTTCCAGAACGATACTGAAGGCGCATGTACTTACATGGCCGAAATAATGTTCAAGCATCAGGATAAGAAATTTATTCTTGCACCGTATTTTCAATCGTAAGTTACTTTTCATGCTACTTCCATTAATACAATTTAACACATTTTAATAAATATATCTATCATTGATTTTTATTAAATAAATGACAGCGAACATTGGATATTGCTTGTAATTGTTTCTCGCAAAGGTATGGTGTATATCCTTGACTCGTCGAATAAAAAGGAAAAGGATATATCGTTCTACTATATCACGAGGCATTTCAAAGCGTAAGCAATAAACATTTTTTTATACCGTATCATCAGGAGTTAGTTCATATATCCTAATTTATTTCAATTTATTTCATTTCATAGAAATTAAAAAATATAACATGTTGTACCTAACATGTAGGGATCATTGGGTATTGGTTGTGCTTATGGCAAGTGATAGCATGTTGTACGTGTTCGAGTCCAATAAGAAACATCAAAAAAAGTTGAAGATCATCGATGCATTTGCGGAGTAAGTTTTTCAAACTTGAATGTTGTAATCATGCTTAAATATCATAATTGTTTTCTGATTGTTCAATGTATTCATATTTTAACAGCCCCTACCGAATGGATAGGTGTATTGGAGGACTAGGAAAAAACGCTAATTTGAAGGTTACATATTGCAAGGTATTCATATTTCCAGAATTACATATCTTTGATTGGTTTTTTTATTGGTATTAATTTAATTTTAAATTTTTATATCTCCCATTTTCCAAATTCCCATGCAATCTCCAGACAGCACAAGCAAGATTTTTTTGTGCTACTATAATAACTTGAATTTCCTATTTTTGGCAGACATGATTTGGATATATGCTATTTGCATCAATATAACTTGCTGTTGACCATTGGTTCATTCTTCTTTTTCTTCAAAATCTTTGTTCTCAAATAAATTAGAATAGATTAGAAATAAAATTTAACCAGAATCAGCAATTTAGAGACTTTTTAGGAAATCACCTGTCATAGTACTACTCCCGTTCAATTCGTGAGAATTGGTTATACCAATTCTATTCTAAATACACAAAAAATATTTTTTTGTGTGCTAATTTTGACTATTTTTTGTATTTTAATGGAAATGTGCTCCTGTTTATATTTTAGAAAATTCCATTAAAAAATGTGCTCCTGTTTATATTTTAATGGAATTTTTTGTGTGCTAATTTTGACTATTTTTTGTTCTAGTTTGCAGTTGTTTGTGTCAAACTTTACAGATAATAATTTTACAGAGAAAATTTCTTAAGTAATGCTCTTTGCTTTTCTGTTATAATTTGAGCTGTCATAATATTGTGACTTCTCTGATCCCAGATGTATTGGGAATAACAAAAGCATTGATGGGTAGGTAATAAATGATGGAATTTGGCAAATCTGTGTACATATTTTATAGGGTTTAGTTTTTCAAAAATATTTTAGAGAGTTTAGAGTACCTTTTGGCGTATTCAGCAGTGGTATTTGGGTTTAGGATTAGTTATCTCATTGCTTGGGCCAGCATTCATGGAAATATAGAGCATTTGAGGCTTCTATGGCATGTTTAAAGTTTTGATGCATTTGTGTGCTAATTAGCACACAGAAAATTCCATTAAAATACACAAAAAATTCCATTAAAAAATGACAACATGAAATTCAGAGTTTTTAAAGTATGCTGTTTTTTAATTTTCTAATTATATATTTGTCTATCCAAATAAACTATATATTTTGTTGTTTAATATAGTGCCCACAACAACGCGATGGTTGGGAATGTGGATATTATGTCATGTTTTTCGTGCATGACATAATAAATCGTTTCCTCGATATTTTTCCAAACTTGAAGGTATATATATATACATATTGTCTTTCCAAAGGTATGCATAGTTGCTTCAAAAATATGCAATTAATCGTGCTCTTATATGCTCTAAAAAATGCAGGATTTCCCCGTTAGTTATAACGCAACAAGCATCGACAACATTCGCACAGTGTGGGGTAAATTTTTCTTGAAGGAAGTATTAGATGAAAAAAGTAAATCAATTTAGTATGTTTTTTTTGTTCAAAATTTAGAGTGTGAACAACATGTTTTAATTTAGGATGTGAAAACTGCAATTTTCTGTCTAATGCTTTCTGGTCTGTTGATTTGTAATAATTTGCACAGTGTGTTGATTTGTAATAATTTTTATGTCTAATGCTTTCTGATTTTAATTTATGTCTGTGAAAATATGGTAGCCGGCCAAAATATAGGCCAGCAATTTTCTGCTTTCTGCTTTCTGGTTGTTATAATTTATGCCTCGCATATAGGCCGGCAAAAATATGGTAGCCGGCCAAAATATAAAAAATATTTTTTTAAAATAAATTCACACAATCAGGAACGGTTATTACAAAATCTGATCTTGATTCACACAATTAGGAACACCTGTCTACTTCAACCGTTACTGATTTAGTACAATTTGTATCGCCTTTCTTCATTAACAGTTCCAGATTTAGTACAATTTGTATCGCCTTTTAATAAGAACCGTTACTGATTTAGTACAATTTGTATCACCTTTTTATAATAACCGTTACTGATTTAGTACAATTTGTATCGCCTTTTTATAATAACCGTTACTGATTTAGTACAATTTGTATCGCCTTTTTATAATAACCGTTACTGATTAGTACAATTTGTATCGCCTATTCATAAAGAACCGTTACTGATTAGTACAATTTGTATCGCCTATTAATAAAGAACCGTTCTTGATTGTCAACAATTAGTAACGGCTAAATATAAAAACCGATCCAGATTGAGGGATTTAGTATCGGCTGACGGTAACCGATCCTGATTGAGGAGTATTAGTATCGGTTATTGAGCCGACACTGATTAGTCCAGCTATCTGTAACTGCTGGGTCAGTGTCCCCTGTAGTCCGTTCCTGATGTGCGTTTTTAACCGACCCTGATGTGCGTTTTTCCACTAGTGAGTGAATTCATGATCTCCATTTCTTGTCCTTTCCATATCACTATAATCGAGTTATGTATTGCTCAAAAGAGTCTGAACCCCCAAACTTAAATGTACTAGAATCTGAATTAGCCACCATAGCCTTCAGGTTTTCAAAAACAATTTTGGGAATAATACCTCCAAAACGATTTGAAAAAGTTCAAAAACCTTAATTGTGGGAAAAGAAAAATTAATAGTTTCTCTTTCCGCTTCCATATTTGAAATTGTGCCATAGAATTGATTTGATCTTAAAACAAGTACTCTTAAGTTTGTGAGATTTCCGAGCCAAAAGGGAAATCTATCCTCTATTTGATTGTTTCCCAGATCTAAGACCTCGAGAGCATTACAGTCCATTTGTGACAAGGGCAAACTTCCATTTATTTTATTTTCACTCAAATATATTGTTGTAAATGTGCATCCTTGACTAATATTTTATGACAATGGCCCACTTAATTTGTTACTTTTCAGGTTAAGCACTTCCAATTCAGCATTTTCTAGAAGACAAGGTGGTATTGTACCAATTAAATTGTTATATGAAAGATCAAGCACTTGTGGCAATGTCGCATTACAAATGGAAAGTGGGATTAGGCTATTGTTAGAGATAGAAAGATAAGAGGGGCTGGAAACGAAATATGCTGGCCACGCAAAGAAGTAGTTGGATAAGAAGTCCACGTATATAATTTCGGGTGGGAGGAGAGGTACAGGTCCTAAAATTATGTTGTATTTGATATCAAGAGATTCCAATAGATTGAGAGAGATAAACTGTGCATCCTCATCTAGTTTAGTAATAACCATTTTGGTATAACACCATCGATTTGATTATTTGAGAGGTCTAGGCCAGCAATATTTGTTTGGTAACTCATAAAAGAAGGGAACTTTGTTAAATTGCAGGATGCTAGCATTATATCCATCATTTGTGGAAATGAAGCATAGAATGACCTGTTGTGGTTTTTGCCTTGTATAATTGACAACTTGTTGTTTGAGAGATCCAAATAAGAAAGGTTTTTGCTGTGCTCAATGACATCTAAGTTCAATGTACCATTGAAGTTATTTGATCCAAGATCCAACCAAGCGAGCTGCGGGAATTTGAATATGGAAATTGGCAACTCTCCTTGAAGATTGTTCGAGTCAAGGAAAATAAATTCCAAAATTGATGATCCATTTGAGAATTCAGGTAGATATCCTGATAATTGGTTTTTTGATAGATCCAAAATTAACAAAAAAGGGTGAGAAAATAAAGACAAGGGTATCATACAAGTTAATCTGTTAGACTCTAAAAGCAAGACTTCGAGTCTTGTAAGGTGTGTTATTGAAGACGGAAGTTCTCCATAGAAGCTACAGTTGTGAAGATCCAAGACCAATAAATATTGGAGATTTCCAATTGATTTAGGCAGTTGACCCGACAACATTAAGTTGGATGATAAATCAAGTCCCGTTAGATTTGTAAGGTGGGATATTTCATCTGGTAAATTTCCTCTTAATCCACAATCTACCATGGATAACTCCTGAAGAATTGAGCCTACTTAAATAACTGCGTTGCCCCACTCAGATCCATTGAGTGAAATGTTAACCCCATCCAAGCGATGAACTTGGAGCTTGGTGAGGTTGCTGAGTAAGGTTTTTAGGTCATTGCTTGATAAGTCAAGTGAGATAAGGTTTGAGAGGGCAAAAATGCATATTGGAACTTGACCGGCAAAGCCAGAATTGGATAAGTCGAGATGGGTTAAATTAGCTAGTTGCTCAAACCCAATTTGTGGAAGGATAAGATTATTGAACTGGTTCCTAGCAAGGCTGAGGTACTGGAGAGAGCTGAGATTGAATAAAGCCGGGTTGAGTTCACCCGAGATGAGCATGGAATCAACGTTTACTGTTACACCATACTAGTTTGCTCATCGCATGTGATGCGATCCCATTTACAACAATCGTTACTTGCATTCCATGAAAGGGGTTCAATCAAGGAATTAGTGTTGTTGAAACCTTGCTTGAGTTGAATGAAGGCATGACGTTGGTTAGGAAGACAGTGGGCTTGTGTTACAGTGGTGGTGTTGATGGAGAAGGAGAAGAGAACAAGTGATATGGAAACAAGAGCAACAAGTGTCATTGCAGAGAGAAAAAGAGTAATTAAGCCAAGCATTCGAGGAGGAGCGGAATTTCTGGACGCTGATCACCAATGACTGCACGAGCGACACCAAATCAGCCAGCCACATTGTCCATCCGGTGCTCAGATACATGCAAGCGGCTCTCAGCAACTCTCTCTTTGCCCGAGGCGAGACTTGCGCAAAGGTTACCTTCCCCGAGCTATACATCCTCAAATGTATGCTCATTACTCCAAAAGAGCCTCTGCACATTGGCCACTTCCTCTGCAATCACATCTATTCAATACCCCAAAACAAGAGGTCTGGGGGAAATGTTTCTATCGGTGCTATAGCAACAATCCTTGCCCGCAACTCAACATCGAGGTAGACTTCTTGAGAGAAGGCTGAGGCCTAAAATACTTGGACATCGAATGCCTCACTGCAATGAGGATGATCAGTGGCAGGCCTCCCGAGCCATTCACTTACAACCTCGAGAGGAGAAAAGTCAGATTGCCTTGCAAACCACTGACCCTCCACAACCTACAAACATGGAAGCAAGCGGTCCCTATTGGTAGAGGGGCCGCTCAGGAAGAAGACAATGAGGTTGACTTCGAGGCCTTAGAGGCTGAGGATGAAGAAGAAGAGAGAGCCCAAGCCGCAGCAGCCGCCGCATACATGCAAGAAATGGAGTCGGACGATGAAAGGGCTCGACAAGAAGCGTCGCAGCACGACAAGAGGCGGGAACATCTGATGCCTCTCAGGGTGGATTCGGTCAATTTTTCAAAGCCATCCAAACAATGAACTAAAACATGGAAAGATTTTCCATTGACTCCAGGTCTTCCTACGACCGGCTAGACCAGCAGTGTGACACGGTGTGCCACTCTGTAGGCGAGATCCGTCGAGGCATGGGCGAGCTACGCGAGCATGCTGACAACAACAGGCGGGAGGCACAGCAGACCTGCTACATGGCACAGCAGTACTACTAGCATGCTCTTACCACCGGCTTACCATACCAACCACCACCCTTTGGACTCTTTGACCCATCATTCTTCGAAGAGATCCATCATCCACCACCACCTCCACCACCTCAGGATTGAGGTGCAGTGAGTTGTATCCTTCTCAGTCTTTTTACTTTATTACTCCCTTTATTTTTATCTCTCGAGCATTGGGGCCAATGCTCAATTTTATTCGGGGGGTAGGAGGTAAATTGACTATGTATCTTTAAATTTTTTGCATTTTTGCATTTTTATTTTCCTTAGATGCTAGTAGTTTTTTTCTCAATTTTTGACGAGGATTGGAGGCTTTACCGAAAATCCTGGAATGATTGATTGAGTTTTTTAGCTAGCTTGCATTTTAATTTCTTAGGAGTAGGATTAATCAAATAAGGAATTGTTTTCGATTAAATTAGGCTAGGGTTTAGACAATTGACCATGATACCACAAATTCAGAATTTTTAAAGTAATTAGTGACTTCAAAGTGAAAAATTAATTTCTAACCATGAATGTTGATAAAAAACTGCGGACTTTAGAATTTTTATTGTTGAGTAATTTATTTTGGCAAAGTCTTTTAAGTTTGAAAGTGTTCTAGAATACCCATTTATTATAGATAGACCCCTAGCGAAACTATGCAATAATTCCTTGTATGAACAAATACTTGGAATTGTGTGTAATCATGGTACTTGTGATACAAAAATATTTAATTTTCAGAAAAATACAAAAATACAAAAAAATCAGAAATGAGAAAAATCCAAAAAAATAGAAAAATTCAGAAAAAGAAAAAAAATAGAATAAAAGATGGAGGATAAAAAAAGAGTACGGGTGCCTACACAAGATTGGTTATTAATAGGCTCGACAAAACTTCCCAAGGTTTAATTTTTGTGCATATTTAATTTTTCAAAAAAGTCACAAGTACCAACACACTTAGTTGTCATACTTTGCTCCAATCAATTGGGAAGGAAAATCAAAATTTATATCATTAGAATTCCTATTGATTGGAAGGGATCCGTTTATAATCGAAGGAGAAATTAATACTCTCAAATTTAAGGATATTTGTGAAGTGAATTGTTCGACAATAATTTTTCTAAGGAATGCACATTGAGGTCAATCATGGGGTGAATAAATTGTTCAAGGGAGAGGTCATAAACATTTTTGAAGTTCTAAATTCTTCAAAGTCATGTCAATTGTACCAAGCCCAAGTTCTAGTTTAATTTAAAACAAGTCCTTGAGATTGTATGGTATAACCTAGACCCGACCTTTGACTAGCTAGCATGTCGTTGCTTGAGGACAAGCAACAATTCAAGTTGGGAGGCGTGATCAGAGTCAAAATGATGATGAATTACGTAGGGTTTTGGCTTAGGTTTTGCATATTATCTCGCACTTATGTTTAATTAATTAGAGAAAAAGGCTACTATCACCCTTTTTTATGTTTTATTGCAGAAAATAGGTTTTGGGGCTATTTTACATCAAATGGAGCAAGAATCAGTCAATCGGATAAGCGACGCTCATCGACCAAGACTCCGTTACGGCCCGTATTGCCTAATACAGACCTAGCCAGATATGGACCAGGAGATAGCACAATACGCATTAAACCCTTCAGCGGCATGGTCTCAACATGGACCGTATCGCTTAATACGGTCCGTAACCAAGGGCCCTTTGGGGAATAACTGCCGACAGCTGTATCCAGATCATGTTACTTGGCCTCCACTCAACTCCAGACGTCCCTCCACTCCTATATAAGCACCCTGGACAGAATAGTTTAGTATCTTTGTAATTTGGGTTAGATTTGATTAAGTGAGAAAGAGAGGAGTGATTGTAACAATGCCGTTCCGCGCCTAAGTTCTTTTCTTAGGGGCTAGGCAGTAAATCTTGTTACTCATGATGCTTTGATATATATATTTTCTATTGATTAAGATTTCTTGTTGTTTAATTGAAATGTTTTTGTGATTTATTATCCCTTCATCTAAATTCGATGATCTAGTTTAATCCGTTAGGGTAGTGACAGTACTTTAATGGTAAGAGAAACTATGTTGCACGAGTTAGCCTCGTTGGGAGATATTAGATTTATGTGAAGAAAACCTTAGCGGAGAAACCATAAATCGGAACAACAAAACGCGAACCAAGTTCTATCATTTGCGTAAGATAATTCACAGTGATCTGTGTAGTAACTTGTGTACTTAGAGATTTGTCACTTGCGTAAGATAACTTGCAGTGTCCTATGTAGAATCTCGATGGAAGATCTGTCATTTGCGTAAGACAATTCGCAGTGTCCTCTGTGGTATCTTTCATAAAACAACAACATGAATTAGACCCGACAGAAGTAGAATATCAAAGTGGATATAGTAGCAATAGTGTGCTGAAACCCTAGAAATTCTCATCTCTATCTTTATTTTAATTACTTTTAATTATTACCAAATTTACATTGATCACAACTTCAACTCTCAAATTTTTCAGATTTTGTCTAGCCTTTCGAAAGATTGTGATTTGATCGCTCAAGACTCTGAACCAATATTCCCTGTGAATCGACCTCGATTATACTACTCGATAGGATTGTGCGCATGCAGTCCGAACCAATAGCATTTCCGAGTTTATAAATTTTAAAAGAAAACATCGCTCTCTTTTGAGTGATCAACTATTGAGAGTATTTATCATCTATATTATGGAGTTTTATAATTTCAAGTCATTAACTCAAAATGATTCATAATCCAATAAATCTCAAAGAACAAAATGATAATTTTATTAATCATTCATTACATAAACAAAATACATATAGAATAAAATTATCCTATGATTGACTTCTAGATTATTACACTAACAATCTCCCACTTAAGCTAGAGCCTAATCATATTAGCCCTGCTATTTATACAAGTCTCTATATTCTTAAAGATCTCGTAGATCCCAAGAAAATCTCACAACCAGTCGCCTATGTGTAAGTGGATTAGCTGTGTTGCTAATTGTGTTAATCTTACAAATCTTTACATCATCTCTATTTACGATCTCACGTATCAGGTGATAACGTCGTAGAACATGCTTGGATCTCGAGTGCGATCTGGGTTCCTTGGCCTGAGCTATAGCTCCATTGTTGTCATAGTAGAGGTCCACAGGCCCTTGGATACTCGGAACCACTCCAAGTTCGCTGAGGAACTTCTTGATCCAGAAACCTTCCTTAGCTGCTTCGGAAGCAGCTATATACTAGGCTTCGGTGGTTGAATCTGCTGTGGTCTCTTGCCTAGAACTCTTCCAGCTCACAGCACCACCATTGAGTATGAATACGTATCCAGATTGAGATCTCGAGTCATCTCAGTCGGTCTGGAAACTTGCATCGGTGTACAACGAGTTCAGAATCACCGCCATAGACGAGGAATTTATCCTTGGTCCTTTTCAAGTACTTTAGGATGTTCTTTGCAGCGTTCCAATGTTCCAAGCCTGGATTAGCCTGATATCTACTCGTCACGCTCAAAGCGTACTAGATATCAGGGCGAGTGCACAACCTGGCGTACATGATAGACCCAATAGCCAAAGCATATAGTACTCTACTCATCATGCTTTGCTCATCAGTTGTCATAGGACACTGAGTCTTGCTAAGCTGAACACCATGCGTCATTGGGAGGAATTCATTCTTGGAATCCTACATGCTGAACCGATTCAGCACTTTGTCAATGTACATGCTTTGACTCAATCCTATGAGTCTCTTTGATCTATTTCTATAGATCTTTATGTCTAGTATATAGACAGCCTCGCCTAAGTCTTTCATTGAGAACACTTTCTTTAATGAAGACTTGGCTAATTTTAGTAAAGGAATATCATTCCCGATTAGGAGCATGTCGTCTACATATAGGACCAGAAAAGCGATGGCACTCCCACTAGTCTTCCTATACACATAAGGTTCTTCTTCACATCTAACGAAATCAAACTTTTTGACTTCTTCATCAAATCAAAGATTCCAAATCCGTGATGCTTGCTTCAATCCATAAATGGATCTAAGAAGCTTGCACACCTTCCTAGTATTCTTTGGATCTTCAAAACCTGATGGCTGTATCATATACACGTCCTCTTCTAAATTTTCGTTTAAGAAAGTGGTTTTGACATCCATTTGCCATATTTCATAATCATGAAACGCGGCAATTGCTAGGAGTATCCGTATTGACTTAAACATAGCCACGGGCGAAAAAGTTTCATCATAGTCAACTCCTTGAATTTGTTTGAAACCTTTCACTACTAGCCGTGCTTTGTAAACAGTCAAATTACCATCCATGTCTGTTTTCCTTTTGGAAACCCACTTGTTTTCTATGGGTTTTACCCAATAAAGTGGTACGACTAGGTTCCAGACCTAATTGTCGTACATGGATTGTATTTTGAATCTCATGGCCTCAAGCTATTTATCGGAGTCGGGCCTATCCATTGCTTCCGCATAAGTCAGAGGATCTTCTGTGTCAAACACTGAGACTTCGTGAAGTCCCATGTACCTTACAGGTGCATGTACTGTCCTTTCTGACCTACGTAGGACTCGTGCTTCCGGCTGTTGAACTTCATCCACAACAATTTGCGGGTTTAGTTCTACTTCAACTTGCGTCGAAGTATCTGAGCTTGGAACTTGAACCTCCCACAACTGTTTGTGGATTTGGTTCTTCCAAATGCTCAGAAGCCGAAGCATCAAGTTGTGGGATTATCTGATCAACTTTTGATATGATATCGTGTGATGTATCTTGAACCTCTTCAAGTATTACATTACTCCCACTACTTTCTCTTGCAAGAAACTCTTTCTCCAAGAACACACCATGACAAGCAACAACTATTTTGTTCTCGGTTGGTGATAAAAGTAATATCCTTTCGTTTCCTTAGGATATCCTACGAAAAAGCATTTATCAGATTTGGGTCCAAGTTTGTCAGACGTCATACCTTTGACAAAGACTTTGCAACCCCAAATTTTAAGAAAAGATACATTTGGAACTGTTCCAAACCATAACTCGTACGGTGCCTTTTCTACTGATTTAGATGGAATCTTATTTATCGTTAGTGCGGCAGTTTCTAGTGTGTGTCCCCAAAACAATTTTGGGTAAACAATTTTGGGAGGGTGGCATTACTCATCATTGAACGAACCATGTCCAACAAAGTTCGATTCCTTCTCTCAGAAACACTGTTCCATTGCGGTGTCCCTGGAGTTGTGAGTTATGAGACTATCCCACATTCTGTCAAGTACGTTTTAAATTCATGACTCAAGTATTCGCCTCCACGATCTGACCGTAAGGCCTTAACTTTTTGTCGAGTTGGTTTTCTACTTCAGTCTTGAATTCCTTGAACTTTTCAAAGAATTCAGACTTATGTCTCATCAGGTAGACATAACCATATCTACTGAAGTCATCAGTAAACGTGATGAAGTAATAATAATTGTTTCTTGCACAACTACTCATCGGTCCACATACATCATTATGTATAAGACTTAATAAGTCACTTGCGCTTTCACCTTTCTTGGTGAAAGGAGCCTTGGTTATTTTTCCACGTAAACAAGATTCGCACGTGTTAATTGATTCAAAATCAAATTTACCAAGAAGTCCAATTTCTTGCAACTTCTTGATGCGTTTCTCGTTTATATGACCTAGGCGACAATGCCACATGTAAGTCGTACTTTCATGAGACGTTTTGAGTCATTTATTATTGATGGTAAACAAGGGTTTATCCATTTCCAGCATATAAAGACCATTTATCATATAAGATGATCCATAATATAACTCATTTTTATAATAGAACAACGCTTATCTTTTATAACAAATGAAAAACCATTCATCTCTAAACATGAGATTGATATGATATTCTAGAAATGCTAGGAACAAAATAAACATTTTCTAGTTCCATTACAAGCCCGCTAGGCAAATACAACTCTATACTACCGACGGTCATGGTTGCAACACTTGCTCCATTTCCAACTAGGAGTTGTACTTCCTTGTTGCGTAGTTTCCTCTTATTTCTTAGTGCCTGCATATTCGAACAAATATGAGCACATGATCCGGTATCTAATACCCAATCATTAAGAGAGGTTGCAACGTTTATTTCAACAATAGATATACCTGAGATTGAAGCTTTTGAGACAATCCCAGACTTCAGATCTGCAAGGTAATTCGGGCAGCTTCACTTCCAGTGACCCTTGCCATTACAATAATAGTATTCGGTGTCAGGAGAAACTTTTATCTTGGGAGTGTTTGTTACCGGAAGAAACTTTCCTTTGCCTTTGTACTTGGGAGCCTTTTTCCCTTCGACCTTCTTGATCTTTCTCCCACCATCTTGGATCATGAGGACATGAGAGTTTTCTTCATGTCGCCCTCAGCGATCGTCAGCATCCATTAGAGCTCTTGCAAGCTCTTATCCATCCCATGCATATGGAAGTTCATGATGAACCCCGAATAGCTATGAGGAAGAGAGTTCAGGATAATGTCCGTTGCCAACTCTTTGCTCAACGGACAGTTAAGCTTGTCCAGTTGCTCCACATCGCTCGTCATACGAAGCATGTGAGTACTGATAGAGCTGCTCTCTGCCATTTTGTGACCCAACAGAGACTTGGTCACTTTATACCTCTCAACACGTGCTTGCTCTTGCAACATTTTCTTGAGCTGATCACATATGTCGTAGGATTTGGTATCCAGGAATTGCCTCTGCAAATCAGGACCCATAATCCCTAGCTTTGCACATCAAGCTCATCTTCTATGTGCTTGATGCGCTTAGTGACGTCATCTGCTGTGGCGCCAGGTTTAGGCACTTCAGGAATTGTTGTATCGAAAACGTATTCTTTCTTTTCACATCTCAAAACGATGGTTAGATTACAGAACCAGTCCGTAAAATTGGATCCGTCTGCATTTAGCTTTTCCTTATCGAGTAAGGAACGTAATGAGAAAGACGTTTCTTTGGCCATGTTCTACAATGTTAAAAGAAAGATTTTAGCTTTTGTTCATATATTTGTTTTATTATTACAATAATAAAACTCCCACTACAAATTTGTTCTATACCAGATTTGTAGTTGGACCAAGATCCCTATTTTTACTAAGACACAAGCCAGTGTTGAGTATTTTAGATATAGGAATTTGGTACTCTTTTGCCTTTAAAATTTATAAACCTTCGTACTCAAAGAATAGGTTAGTTGCAAGCGCACAACCTATCGATTGTAGTATTTAGGTGTCGATCCGCAGGGAGATAGGGAAATACCAATTTTTAATTAAAGAAAACTACTTTTAAAACTAAACAATGAAAGTAAAAAGGGGGGTTTTGTGTAAAATCGTTTTTGAAGGAAAATTAAAGTAATTAAAAGTTCGTAACAAAAAGCAATAAAATCGGGTGAAAATCAAGTTTGAGAAGTCTAGGGGTATTCGGTCCACAATCCCTTGCTAATTCTATCTACTCGGTTTGTTTAAATTCATGTTTGATTATGACGAGGTTTCTAACCTAAGTTAGCCTTTGGAACAAATATTAATACGAATACTTTGGGTGGACGGATTAATGTGCCTCGGATTCTAGGGCTGTCACTAACCTAGAGGGATATTTAATCACGTGCTTCAAAGTATATATCGATATTTGTTCTAAGGTGTCCTAATCAAGTTTTGACTTCACCGCTAAGTCCTTCACCAAATCCTAACCTTAATTTCTGTTTTTCCAGATTCGAATAAAAAAGTACGGTCGCTTATAATTCAAATCCTAAGGTATTTGCAATCACAATTTATACTATCCTATATGATCCTAATCTACTTTTAATCAAGAAGACTTAAGCGGGACGCTACAAGTCAAGCACAACAAGTTGCACTATCCTATATGATCCTAATCTACTTTGGGTCTAAATGATCAAAGCGGGACGCTACAATTCAAGTACAAATCATGGAACATCACAAATGATAAATCACAGAAATTAACATCAAATCAAACAATCATAATAAAAACTAAAATCCGAGTAAAATAGAATTAAACAAGTTCATGCTACATGACCTAAACCCCTAGAGAGAAACTAGCCTCTCATGGAGAAGCAAGTATTCATCATGAATTCAAGTACAAAATAAGTAAAGACAAAGAGAAACTAACTAGAGAAATAGAATACACCCTTCTCTAATCAAAACCTTAGTCTTCCTTGCAATTGCTGTGAGAATTCGCCTTCCTTCCTCTTGATTCGCTCCTGTGATTGATGCTCTATCTCGTGAATTTCTCTCTTAGAATGGTGATGATTATGGAGAAGAAATTCCTTTCCTTTTATAATGGATCTGGAGCATATGGACGTGGGGAATCACTCTAAATCTGTCCCAACGTGTCCCCCACGTTTCCTCCTTCTATTTTCCACCTTTGGGTCGTGGTCTGAAGTGCCGAAAATAGAAAATCCTCCGAAATAGCAGTTTTTAGGCTGAATGCGGCCCAAGTGCGTCCGCACTGCGGCCGCACGCGTTCTGGTTTTAGTTCTGAATTTCACTCAAGTGCTGAGTGCGTCCGCACTGCTTCTCAGTGCGCCTGCATTCCTCTCGGACTTTTCTGTTCTTCTTTGGCTCAGGAGTCGAAATTTCTCTAAGTACAAAATGCGGGTCAAGTGCGTCCGCACTGTGGTCGTACTTTTCTTCTGTTCTGCTGGATTTCTTCTGGAAAATTCGGCTAAGTAAGAAATGCGTCCGCACCAACCTTGAGTGCGTCCGCATTACTCTCGGACATTCCCTCTGGAGCTATCTGGGGCTTGGTTTTTCTTCCAAGTGTTGAGTGCGGCCGCACTCTGATGCTGTGCGTCCGCACTTTGGTCCTTTTTTCTTGTTTTCCTGCGAATTTCACATAGACAAATGCAGTAACTTGATTCTAGGGGTATTTAATCCTAAATTATACTAAAATACATGATATTTGGTGCTATTATGTGATGAAAACCTGACCGAATATATATATAAATTAAACCTATCAGCCAGCGTCGGCATGAAACTTGGCCATTAGCTATTTTAGGTAAGCAACTCTTTGGTAATCATATCTCTATATGACTCTTGGTTTCGTTAAACATCGTATGTTATAACAAAACTCTGTCCCAAGCCCAAAAACTGTTTTGGAAATCATCGGTAAGTAACCTCACTCTACTTGGTTCGATATGTCTGACATATTCTCGACCACCAAAAGGTAAAAGGTGATGCCTACTGAGTAGTGGACCCATCAACCAATGAACAATGGTGTGAGGAGGATAGAGTAGGAAGAGCAGTTTACTTAATTATGGGTCTGAGTTTATGCTTAAACCAGTAAGCTGTCAGTTCTAATGCTGACCATAGCAACTACCTATCATATAGGAAAAGTTATGCGACTATGACAAGGCGGTAAATCTAATTTACGCATTTCATATTAAAGCAGTAAATCTTATTTACTCAAAACTGTAAATCTAATTTACCAGTTCAGATATTCGTGAACAAGTCACGTATATTCCTATCAGTTCCTAATCTTTCTTTTGCAGCATTTGTTTGTGTTCTGTTCTTGTGTTGTAAACCATATAAACAATTTATATGAAAACAAAAAATAGTTAATCAGTTCAGAAAGCGTTAAGCAATTTGGTAACGTGACAAAGTCCCCTTTGGGCCAGTTATCAAATAAGTAAAAGGGGCTCCCAGGAAAGATAGAGAGTCACAAGGACTGCTTAAATACTTTCTTTCCTAGACAGAACCATCTCTTTTACTCTGATGATTAACAGCTCTTACTCAGGTACTTTATTGCTTCATCACATTCTTAGATGAACTTAACGCATCCAAACAAAAGCATAAAGAAAGCGTAAAGAAAGCATAAAATCACATTTTATCATTCTTAGTCGGCAAACCGAACCAAGAAAATTTAAGAAAGCATCAAATCACATTTTACTTATTTTCTTTGTCGGAAACCAAAACAAGAAAATCAACATTTTATATGATTCAGTTATCACATTCTTTAATGTACACAACACACCCGAAAACATAAAGAAAGCATAAAATCACATTTTATCTTTCTTAGTCGGAAAATCGAACCAAGAAAATCATATTTTATTCGGTTCAGGCTTTAAGCTGCAAATCTAAGAATTAAAACTAATAATATATATACACATCTAATGTATATGGTATAAAATTTTAGAAAATCAATCAGTAGGAGAGCCTGCGCTCTGATACCACTGTTGGGTAATCATGGCCGCAAAATTCTAATTTTCAGGAAAGCCGCGAAATTCGGCACAAAAAATTTCACGAGAAATTCTGTCTTAGAATTTATCTTGCCAAAATTACTTTTAAGAAAATTTCCAGATAAATTCTGCTTGGGAATTTACCGCGAAATTCTAACTTGGCTTACGGTGCGGAAAGAACGTAAAATTCAAAATTTTACATTCTACCATAAGCCGAGGATCTACTCCCTGATTGATTTCTAAAATAATATTCATTTAATATTTAAATAAATTTAAATAACATTTATACATTTTTCCAAATTCAAATTGGAATGCTGTATGGCTCAGTTGTTCAACACCGGACGTCTGATGCCTCTATCAGTCGTCCACCAGGAACAACCAGAGGAGTCGGTATTTTTTTTACCAGAAATACTTTACCGACTTTTTACGCTAAAACACTATTCACGAATATCGTAAAAACTGATTCACAACTTTTGCAAAAACAGATTCACGAATATTCGCGGGAACACTATTCACCGTAAATACACTATTCACGGTAAATACACTATTCACAACTCGCAAGATATTACATGGATTACGTATTTCTTTCTTTTCTTTCACAAACACTAATTGGGAGAGAAAATGAGAAAGAGAAAGATAACTGAATCGATTCGAATCGAACTCAGATTTCTATTTTGAACTTATGAATTTCTCTTACCCCTACCCCTCTATTTTATAGCCTTTGAAATGGTTGTAAAATGGCCAAAATAACCTTGGGTAGGTCGGCACATATGGAAAAGACCATTTTGCCCTCGGCCCAAATTCAAAAGAATTGATTTTGGGCTTAATTTGGGCTTTTCAATTTAAATTCTAAATTTAAATTTGTCCCAAAATTCGAATGGGCTCAAAATATTAATTCATAATTAATATTTATAATCCATTTATTATTAATATAATTATTCTGAACAATTCTAAACAATTATATTTTCTTGCGATCTGTTGTTGCGATAAATTTATACAACGCGTCGTACACGCTTATAAATTTAATGTGTTTAAGCTTGTCATCTCTATGACATTTATTTATTAATTATAACATTTATAATTAATCAAATAAATTAATTCTCTGATTACTTTTCTATTGGTGTGACCCAATAGGATCTGTGTTATGTTGGCAATAGAATTAAAACTCTTTTTAATTCAACAAATCATAAGCGACATCTGGCAGAATGCATTATGACTACCCAATTGACACAGATGATTTTGTACAATACAATATCACGATTCAGTAAACAATTTCCTCGTGTTAATTCTTATGTCTCATAGTATCAGATCAGTTTCAAGGTAAGTATGTGTCATCCTTGCAAACTTAATCTTTTCTTGATCTTAAGTTAGATTATCAAATATGATTAACTCTTTAATCATACCGTGCACAGATAATCTTACTTTATCAAGGGGCCCAGTGATACTATTACTCGTATTAAAAACGAAGGACAATAATAGTCTTGGTGAACATCTCTCCTTTGTAAAAGTCATGTTGTCACACCCCGCGGCCCAACGAGGCGCGACAGGTGATTCCTGCCGTAGACATACGGTTGCCCGTATGCCTACAAGGCAATTACGATATAATAGGAAATATAAAACATAAACAAACAACCAAACAAACAAATAACATAAATCCCAGCTGGTCAGGTAATATCATACAAACCCGTATATCGATGGATACGCATCACAAAATGACATAGAGATCATATATGTACACCATCAAAACCTAACTATATACATAATCTCTAACGTCCCCATACCAGACAGTCTAAGCAGGGGAATAACCAGGCCTACCGACCTCGTGCCTCTCTCGGATCTGCTGACCCGGAACCTGAAAAGATAACCCAAAAAGGGGGGGTGAGAAATAAATTCTCAGTGCGATAAATTTGCCACGTTTCGCTCCTAGACTTGCAATCACAGATTATATTCAAAAATAAAGCACAAATAAAGTTCAGATCAGTTTATAATAATATATAAACATGAATGCATAAAACCCGACATCAATCAGCCAAATGAAATCAACTCAGGAGTTGCCAATCCGAAATTCAATCACACAATATTTGGTTTAACTCGAATTCAGAATATCTGGTAGTTATAGGTTTAACCGTTTAAATAAAAGTCTGGTTCCATTTCATATCCGGGAAAATTCCATTTAAAACCAATCGACCATCCAAACGCATTCACCCCCTGGGCAATGCCTCCGATACACAAGTCACCCATAACCAAATTCATAATACAGAGTCACTTACCCCTCGTCCCAACCGGTACTGGGAACTGCTGAGGGCCAGACGATCTAAAGCTTTAGAATACTGGGTCGTCAAAGTCCATGCATAGACTTTGACAAATCCGAACACACCCCCTGGGTGTCGTCGCCACGATGGGGGACGGTAATACCATATCCACCAACCGATGGTGATATAAATCACGGTGACTTTCAATTCCAAATTAGATCATTCAGATCAATACACAAATAACAACCATACCAGCATGCAGATCAATCAGATAAACAATCCGAGTTTCAATTAATTAGGGCAATGCAATGCATATGCAACACAATCCGATAATGCAATTCAACCAATAATCAACATGTCAATAGAAACACAGTTTAATTCTGAATATAAACTATCAAACAAGTCCAGAAACCCCGCACCTGAGTATATAGTGCACTCGTCTAAGGCTCAGACGTCTCGAATGATCCCGAGATCCGATGCCTCGTAGGTTTACCACCTATTTATTCGTTTAAATTCGATTAAAACATTCGATTGGTATCCCGTAGGTTAAATCGAGTTAAATTAGGTTAAACACGGTTTAGTGTTCGTATTCGGGTCCTAATGGTATAGGTTTAGATCATGGTTCAACCAATTAGGTTTAGACAACACAAAATACACATTTTCAGAATTTCTGGGTAGGTATTGCGGCCCGTAATGGCCCTGTTGCGGCCCGCAGACAAGCCTTCCAGAGAGTTGTGTTTTCTGTCAAGTTCATTGCGGCCCGTAATGGTATTATTGCGGCCCGCAACCAAACCTTCCAGAGCAGCCTAGAATTTTGGTTAAGTCCCTGTTCCCTTGCGGCCCGCAATGCCTATGGTTTCGGTCCGCAATAAGTCACACAGAAGCTGGTTTTTCAGGTTTAATTTGACTCGTTTCGATCGGGTTTCGATACGGTTAACTCTTGCTACGTATCATCAGTTCGACATGGTATATTCACATCTAGTTATCGAGAACCAACACAATTAAACCATGAATTCAATTGGTACAAAACCCTAATTCCAAAATCAACTCAAATGGATGATTTAATCAAATAACTCGAATCGAGATATTCAAACGATTATAACTCGATCGATTCAGATCCAAATGGTGCATAACACCTGAAAATTTAGTAATTTCCCCAAATCCCACCATTTTACCAAAACCCTAATTCCATTTCTAATTTCACAAGAAAAACCATTCGATTCAATACAAATCTAACCGGATATCGAGTTATATCGAATCAATCGAACTTTAAATCAGATTCTCAAAGAAATACCACAAATCAAACAAATTAGGGTTTTCCAAAAGATTACAAAGAAGGAAGAATATACCAAATTGAAGCTCTAGAGTTGAGCACGATCGTCTAATTAGCTCGAATCTCCGATTTTCCGACAATTCTGATCAGATTTCACGTTCGATTTCACTCTCTCTCTCTTTCTCTCTTTGGTTCGGCCAAAACCTAGCCCCTCACGAAAATTAGATGTGTAAATGGAATGATTAAGTGAAGAAGAAGGTTGTCATCTTTAATATATGGAATTTTTGCACATAAGCCCTCAAAGTTTTAAATATTGCATAACTTAAAAATCTTCACAACTAGGCCCTTTTTGCATATTTTTATTTATTCAAGGATTAGAATGTAACAATTCTCCCCCCCTTAAAATGAAGTTCAGTCCGCTGAACTTGATTTCGTACCTTAATTGTCGAATAACTCCGGATACTTTTCTCGGATGCTCTCCTCGAGTTCCCACGTCGCTTCCTTATCGGAATGTCGTCCCCATTTTACCAACACGAGCCGGATCACTTTGCTTCGTAGCCGTTGCTCTTTTCGATCCAATATCCGCATCGGTTCCTCTTGATAGGTCAGATCGTCTTGCACGTGTAAATCAGAATGGTCAATACAATGTGACGGATCCCGCACATATCTGCGCAACTGTGATACATGAAACACCGGATGAACCCGGTCCAACGCTGGTGGTAATGCAAGCTCGTATGCTACCGGTCCAACTCGTCGCAAAATCTGAAACGGCCCAATATAACGAGGACTTAGCTTACCCGAAACACCAAATCTGTGTACGCCTCTGACAAGTGAAACTCGAAGCCATACGTGATCACTTTCTTGGAATTCCAACGGTCTTCGATGAATATCCGCGTATTTCCTTTGTCTTTCTTGAGCTGACTTGAGTCGACTCAGAACCATTTTCGTTTTCTCAGCAATTTCTTCTAGCATTTGCGGTCCTGTAGGCGGATACGTACCCGCTGGTCCCCACCACAGCGGAGTACGGCACTGCTGCCCTGTCAGCGCCTCTTGCGGTGACATACCTATGCTCGAGTGATAACTGTTGTTATAGGCGAACTCCACCAGATACAAGTGATCAACCCACGAACCTTGTAAACTTAGCGCGCAGGAGCGTAACATGTCTTCCAATGTTTGGATAGTGCGCTCGGATTGACCGTCCGTCTGAGGATGATGCGCTGTACTGAATCTCAGCTTAGTACCCATTGTCTCTTGAAAGCTCTCCCAGAAATGAGAAGTGAACCGAGGATCTCGGTCCGAAATAATATTGCGTGAGCAACCGTGGTATTTGAATTGATACTTCAAGAATAAGTCTGCTAATTCTTGCCCCGAGGTCTCAATTCGAAGCGGAATGAAATGAGCTATTTTCGTCAACCGGTCCACAATCACCCAAATAATGTTATATCTACTAACGGTTCTCGGAAATCCGGATACAAAATCCATTGTGATCGACTCAAATTTCCTCGTAGGTATTTCCAGCGGTCTTAGTAATCCTGCTTTTCTCCGTCGATCCGCTTTAACTTGCTGACAAATCTGACACTTTTCAACGTACCTTTGCACGTCTCGCTTCATTTTCGGCCACCAGAAATATTTCTTCAAATCTTGGTACATTTTCACTTCCCCCGGATGAATAGCATAACCCGAGTCGTGCGCCTCCGATAAAACCAGATCTTTCAACTCAGATTTATTTGGTACACAAATGCGATCGTGAAACCGCAAAATGTCATCTCCTTGAACTTTAAATGGGGAATCAGCATTTGACTCGTAGTGCAATTTAAATTTCTGACATCTTGGATCATCCTGTTGCGCTGCATGAATCTGTTCGTGTAATCCCGATCGGATCTCAACCGCTGCTAGCACAACCGACGCAATTGCAGTTGCGCTAGTCCCCACCTCACTTCTATTACATTTAGATACAACTTCCAACGCTAATTCGTGTGATGCGCCAACATGAATTTCCAATCTACGCATTTCCTCAAGAAGATGTGCTTCACTTGTAATTACCGACGCCAGGTTTACCTGACTCTTTCTGCTTAACGCGTCTGCTACACTGTTCGCTTTTCCCGCGTGATACTGGATATCCAAATCATAGTCTTTCATTAATTCCAACCACCTCCTTTGCCTCAAATTCAATTCTTTTTGCGTGAAAATATATTTCAAACTTTGATGATCGGTAAATATACGGCATCTCACGCCATACAAATAATGTCGCCAAATCTTTAGCGCAAATATCACCGCCGCTAACTCCAAGTCATGAGTCGGGTAGTTTTGCTCGTGCGGTCGCAATTGCCGAGATGCATAGGCAATTACATGATCATCTTGCATCAATACACAACCCAACCCTGATCGAGATGCATCAGTGTAAACCGTATACTCTTTATCAGCAGTCGGCATAGCAAGAACCGGCGCGGATACCAGCCGACTCTTTAATTCCTCAAAACTTTTATCTTGCGCGGTACCCCAATCAAATTTCACGCCTTTATGCAACAATTTTGTAAGTGGCGCAGCTAACCGCGAAAACCCGAGTACAAATCTCCTGTAGTACCCGGCTAACCCCAGGAAGCTGCGAATTTCAGTAACTGTCTTCGGTCTCTTCCATTCAGTAACAGCCCGAATCTTTTCAGGATCCACCGCTAACCCTTGTCCCGAAACAACATGCCCGAGAAAAGTAACTTCATTCAACCAAAACTCACATTTCGAGAACTTCGCGAATAACTGATGCTCGCGCAATCTTTGTAAAACAATTCTAAGATGTACCTCATGTTCTTCTCGGGAGCGCGAATACACCAATATATCATCAATGAAAACCACAACTGTCGAATCCAATAGATCGTGAAACACACGGTGCATCATATCCATGAACGCTGCCGGTGCGTTCGTCAGCCCAAATGGCATAACAAGGTATTCATAATGCCCGTACCTTGTACGGAATGCTGTTTTGTCCACGTCGCTGGTCGAATCCTCAACTGGTGATACCCTGTTCTCAGATCAATCTTTGAATACACCGAAGATCCCTGCAACTGATCAAACAGATCATCAATCCGAGGTAACGGATACTTATTTTTCACTGTTACCTTATTCAGCTCGCGGTAATCAATGCATAACCGCAATGTTCCATCTCTCTTTTTGACAAACAGTACTGGCGCACCCCACGGCGATGTGCTGGGTCTGATAAATCCACTCTCCAACATGTCCTCCAACTGCGCCTTAAGTTCTTTCAGTTCTGCCGGTGCCATTCGATACGGTGCCTTTGAAATCGGTGTTGTGCCCGGTACCAGTTCGATACCGAACTCCACTTCTCGCTCAGGTGGCAACCCCACAATCTCTTCCGGAAATACATCTACAAATTCTGAAACCACCGGTATAGTGCTGATCTCTGGAACTGCCGCAGCCGCATACACCACGGCCACCAGATAAGCTGTACACCCTGTTTCTAATAAATGTTTCACTTCTACAGCAGAAACACACGGTGTTAGTTTTCCAATTTCTCTACATTTCAAAACACACGACATACCTCTTGAATTCGCAAAATGAATCCGTCGATGCGGACAGTCAATGGTTGCCGCGTGCCTCGTCAACCAATCCATTCCCAACAATACATCATACCCCATAATATCCATAACCAACAAATCAGCTTCGAATTCCCTTCCGTCTACTTTAATACTTCGATTTCGGCATATGGTAATTTCTCGATCAGTTGATCCAAATGGGGTTTGGATGTTTAAAACTTGGTGATTCGTTTCAATTGGCCAACTACACTTTTCCACGAACTCCCTCGACACAACCGAATGACTACACCCCGTATCAATCAAACAATACGCATCATGATCAGATATAGAGAGTAAACCTGTCATGACGTCATTCTGGCCACGTCCTTGCGCAGTTGCAGCGTTGCGCGAGTTTCCCGCGATGTTAAGTGCATGCGCCGCCGCCCTACCTGTGCTGCCGATGCTGCTAGCCCTGCTAGCGTTAGCCCCGCTAGCTTGAAATGCGCCACGTCCGCGCCCAGTCGGCGCGCCACGCCCAACGCTAGCAGACCCTCCTGCGCCACTAGCGCCTTGCATCCTCATAAGCAAATTCGGGCATTCCCTCGCCCAATGTCCCGCGCTACCACACACGAAACAAGCACTAGCCTTACGCCTACACTCAACCTCATCGTGTGCTTGGTTGCATGATCGGCACCATTGCGAAGACATCACCGGTTTAAAACCCGGCATAGAAGTTTGTCTGAATGGGGGTCTCGGTGCCATATTCGACCGAGGGGGCCTAGTATATGATGATCCTCCCCTCGACTTCGACACTTGCCTACTCTGATCTTCCCGCTGTTTCACATTCCTTTCGGTCACTTGCGTCTTTCTCCTCTTACCATGCATTTCAACCTGTTCAGCGTGATCCATCATTGCTTGTAATTCCCTCGCCATCGGAGTATCCACGATCATAGAGATATGTCCATCCAACCCATCCAAGTACTGCCTGTTATACCTTTCCGCATCATTCCTCACATCCGTAGCATAACGCGATAAGGCCAGAAATTCACTGTTGTATTCCACCACCGGACGCCCATCTTGTCTCAACTCCAGAAACTTTCTCCGCAGTGCTTCACGCTGCAAATTGCTCAGAAACCGCCTATTAAACTGCTGTTCGAACCATTCCCAAGGAATCCTCGCTTCCTCCCCTTCAAAATTACGTCGAGCCCCGTCCCACCAGAATCTAGCATCACTCTCCAACTGCTGCTCAACCAACTCCACTTTGTTTTCATCGGGAGCACGACATAAATTCAACTTTGCATTGATCTGAGCTAGCCATTCTTCAGCTGCCGCATACCCGCCGGTTCCATCATAACGCGGCGGATTCAAACGCAGAAATGCATCATATAACCTCCGGAAATCTTCGGGTGCCCCACCGTGAACCACTGGTGCGACATCCCGCATTTGTGCTTGACGACCTCTCTCATAGGCCGCAATCAACCGGTCATCCAAGTCCCGGTCTCTACCAGCTCCTCCAGCTCCATCAGCCCCTCCAGCACCTCCAGCACCAGCTGGACCAGCCCCAGCCTGATCCACAACTGGCTCAATAACTGGTTCCGAATTAGGTTCAGGATTCCAACGAGGTCTGCCTCTACCTCGGCGTGTTTCCATTTTCTGAATAAACAAAGTTAGTTTATAACATTCTATATTCCTTATTTATCATACGAAATTCGTATAGTCGTGCCGGCCCCAATTAATACGCATACCACTCTCGTATCCAAACAAGTCTGGTTCAGGTTCTAAATCATGCTCTGATACCACCAAAGGAGACCTGTCACACCCCGCGGCCCAACGAGGCGCGACAGGTGATTCCTGCCGTAGACATACGGTTGCCCGTATGCCTACAAGGCAATTACGATATAATAGGAAATATAAAACATAAACAAACAACCAAACAAACAAATAACATAAATCCCAGCTGGTCAGGTAATATCATACAAACCCGTATCTCGATGGATACGCATCACAAAATGACATAGAGATCATATATGTACACCATCAAAACCTAACTATATACATAATCTCTAACGTCCCCATACCAGACAGTCTAAGCAGCGGAATAACCAGGCCTACCGACCTCGTGCCTCTCTCGGATCTGCTGACCCGGAACCTGAAAAGATAACCCAAAAAGGGGGGGTGAGAAATAAATTCTCAGTGCGATAAATTTGCCACGTTTCGCTCCTGGACTTGCAATCACAGATTATATTCAAAAATAAAGCACAAATAAAGTTCAGATCAGTTTATAATAATATATAAACATGAATGCATAAAACCCGACATCAATCAGCCAAATGAAATCAACTCAGGAGTTGCCAATCCGAAATTCAATCACACAATATTTGGTTTAACTCGAATTCAGAATATCTGGTAGTTATAGGTTTAACCGTTTAAATAAAAGTCTGGTTCCATTTCATATCCGGGAAAATTCCATTTAAAACCAATTGACCATCCAAACGCATTCACCCCCTGGGCAATGCCTCCGATACACAAGTCACCCATAACCAAATTCATAATACAGAGTCACTTACCCCTCGTCCCAACCGGTACTGGGAACTGCTGAGGGCCAGACGATCTAAAGCTTTAGAATACTGGGTCGTCAAAGTCCATGCATAGACTTTGACAAATCCGAACACACCCCCTGGGTGTCGTCGCCACGATGGGGGACGGTAATACCATATCCACCAACCGATGGTGATATAAATCACGGTGACTTTCAATTCCAAATTAGATCATTCAGATCAATACACAAATAACAACCATACCAGCATGTAGATCAATCAGATAAACAATCCGAGTTTCAATTAATTAGGGCAATGCAATGCATATGCAACACAATCCGATAATGCAATTCAACCAATAATCAACATGTCAATAGAAACACAGTTTAATTCTGAATATAAACTATCAAACAAGTCCAGAAACCCCGCACCTGAGTATATAGTGCACTCGTCTAAGGCTCAGACGTCTCGAATGATCCCGAGATCCGATGCCTCGTAGGTTTACCACCTATTTATTCGTTTAAATTCGATTAAAACATTCGATTGGTATCCCGTAGGTTAAATCGAGTTAAATTAGGTTAAACACGGTTTAGTGTTCGTATTCGGGTCCTAATGGTATAGGTTTAGATCATGGTTCAACCAATTAGGTTTAGACAACACAAAATACACATTTTCAGAATTTCTGGGTAGGTATTGCGGCCCGTAATGGCCCTGTTGCGGCCCGCAGACAAGCCTTCCAGAGAGTTGTGTTTTCTGTCAAGTTCATTGCGGCCCGTAATGGTATTATTGCGGCCCGCAACCAAACCTTCCAGAGCAGCCCAGAATTTTGGTTAAGTCCCTGTTCCCTTGCGGCCCGCAATGCCTATGGTTTCGGTCCGCAATAAGTCACACAGAAGCTGGTTTTTCAGGTTTAATTTGACTCGTTTCGATCGGGTTTTGATACGGTTAACTCTTGCTACGTATCATCAGTTCGACATGGTATATTCACATCTAGTTATCAAGAACCAACACAATTAAACCATGAATTCAATTGGTACAAAACCCTAATTCCAAAATCAACTCAAATGGATGATTTAATCAAATAACTCGAATTGAGATATTCAAACGATTATAACTCGATCGATTCAGATCCAAATGGTGCATAACACCTGAAAATTTAGTAATTTCCCCAAATCCCACCATTTTACCAAAACCCTAATTCCATTTCTAATTTCACAAGAAAAACCATTCGATTCAATACAAATCAAACCGGATATCGAGTTATATCGAATCAATCGAACTTTAAATCAGATTCTCAAAGAAATACCACAAATCAAACAAATTAGGGTTTTCCAAAAGATTACAAAGAAGGAAGAATATACCAAATTGAAGCTCTAGAGTTGAGCACGATCGTCTAATTAGCTCGAATCTCCGATTTTCCGACAATTCTGATCAGATTTCACGTTCGATTTCACTCTCTCTCTCTCTTTCTCTCTTTGGTTCGGCCAAAACCTAGCCCCTCACGAAAATTAGATGTGTAAATGGAATGATTAAGTGAAGAAGAAGGTTGTCATCTTTAATATATGGAATTTTTGCACATAAGCCCTCAAAGTTTTAAATATTGCATAACTTAAAAATCTTCACAACTAGGCCCTTTTTGCATATTTTTATTTATTCAAGGATTAGAATGTAACACATGTATACTGAAATGTCATCGTTATAGCTACTTTTTACGGATAGCGTTAAACAACACTCACGAATATACACTTCTTATGTAGGAAACGACAAACCACCTCATACTTTAGAACTTAACACTAAATGAAAACATTAATGACACGAAGACAATTCCGTATAATGTTTCATTGAGGGTCTGTCAAATACTATGTTCTCTAACATGTATCTATGTGATTAAAATGACAACCCCTTGTCTATGGTCTGTAAAACTTAACCATCATTTAATCCATATACTAACCTTTAATTGGTCAATTAGTGTTCTTTACTAATTACCTCGGTCAGTGACTATTGAGAGTATTTATCATCTATATTATGGAGTTTTACAATTTTAAGTCATTAACTCGAAATGATTCATAATCCGATAAATCTCAAAGAACAAAATGATAATTTTATTAATCATTCATTACATAAACAAAATACATATAGAATAAAATTATCCTATGATTGACTTCTAGATTATTACACTAACACTGTTTTGGCGATCCGGTCCACGGGTTGACATGGGCACAGGCCTGTCCGGTATAGACCACGGGTGAGCCGGTCCGGTCCTGAACCGTCCGGTTTTTTTCAAAAGCCTACTTCCTATGCAATTCGAATAAATATGGAAAAGTACCTTTTGACCAATTTGACAAGCATATCATATCTAGCAAAATGGTTAATTGCAAGAATTAAATCGTTATTGGAGCAGTTAATGTCGTACTCTGTTGCTATTGCTTTGGAGAAAAAGTTAAAAACCAGAAAATTTGGAGAAGAAGTTAAAATCTTACTTTATTAGTCTTTTTTGGATTTTATTTGATCAATTATTGAGACAACATTTGCAATTTGAAATGCACAATTTGATTAAATGTGGAAAAAGTACATTTTGACCAATTTGATAAGCATATCATATCATTATCATACTGTGGTTGAATGAACCGTGAATTAAAAAGAGATGAGCGTAGGGCGTTAGCGAAATATCTTTCATATATAACTTATATTTACTTCTTTTGACTATTCTTCGAGACGTATTTGCTTATTTTGACTATTCTTCGAGACAAATTTTGTAGAAATTGTTGGGGATCTTAAAGGTCAAACACTTACGCTTTATCTAGAGACCAAACAATTACATCTCATCTAGGGGTCAAACACTTATACCCCGGGGAAGAAGAAACAAAAATCCTAGATTAATTAAAACCTAGATTAATCAAAATAAACAAAAATCCAGAAAAGATAAATAATGCCGTCCCCGGCAACGGCGCCAAAAACTTGTTCGCACAAAAGTGTATCACAAAGTTTCACTACAGCAAGCTGTAGCTTTTAACCTTATTCAACTTTCGACTAAGATTGCAAGTGCACAATCCCGTCGTATAGTCTAGTCAGGTATCGATCCACAGGACGGTTCAGAATCAAGTCTGGAATTCTATTTAAATTGCTTAGGTACTAGAAGTTGGAAAAAGGTTGGTTTGGTTGTTTAAATCCTAAATTCAATCAATAACAGAAGTAATTAAATTGACAGAAAGTAAATTTTGGTTTTATCAAATGGAGGAAAGCGTTTCCAGGGTTTTCGATTCATTATCAACCTTGTCTCTTGGTACCCATGCGACCCGCGTGCTTTCACACGCGACCCGCATGGAACACGTGACCCGCGTACTCTCATACGCGGCCCGCGTGGACCTCGAGCAAATGCAGCAGTTGTCTGTTTTTGCGTTGTTCTTCAGTGTAAGGATTCATTGACCGAACCTAATGTTCCTAAACCTCAACCCTCGTTTGTTGGCTTAATAAACTTGGTATCGGAAATGCAATTTCACCTTCTTGGGGTTTTAAATCTAAGTTAATTGTCTGGTTTACTAAAGGTAACCAATATCTCTCGATAATTGGTAAAGTTCACCTCTCAGTTACTTTTTGGTCTAGCCTTGCGGCTCGTAAACCTACCTCAGATACTAAGTTTGGTTGAAAGAAACATCAAGGCCAAAGTACAAGAAAGATGTTATAGGCATCTAACAGTAAACAAACATGAATCATTCAATCAACTTCAACAAAGCAATTAAGATAATACTCAAACAATTAAACACTATTGTTCAACACAAATCCAAACAACATGCATACAAAACAAAGTATCAAACTACATCGTAACCCTAGAAACAAAGAAAACTACTCACTCATGATCAAAGAACAAAGAAAACAAATAAAGATAAAAGAGTTCATAGAAAAACTGGAAGAACGATGAAGATTCGTCGCAAAACTCTCGTCTTGCTCCTCTCAACTTCGCCTCCAAGGTAGCCGTCGAACTCCAACCCTAGAACCTGCCTCTTGCTCTCTGGAATGCACAATAATGAATGAGATACCCTTCTGTGGCAAGGGATCCCGTAATATAGCCCATTTGGCCGACCTTCCATCCTTGAGCCTCTGTTTCCTTTTCTATTTTCTTTCCGAAATAGATTCATGCGACCCGCGTGTAAGTGACACGGTCCGCGTGCTTGTGCTCCTCGTGTGTAGAATAGAGGTCGCGTCTTGTGGTCGCGTCAGGGGTTTGTGCGACCCGCGTCAGAAGTGGCGCGGCCCGCGTGTAAGGCGTCAGAACTTCATAATTTCCCTGATTTCGCTTGTTATCTGCAAAGTAAGAATGAAAACATAGCAGTACCACATTCTATAGATATTCAATGTGTTTTCAATGTAAAAGACACGATTCGGTGGTTTGGAACACAGATTTTGGTACAGAAATAGGTCGGATTTATAGGTCTAATAATGAGACATCATAGGTGGAGACAAGCGACAAACCGAACCTGAATACATTTCACCACCACCCTACAAGCCACCTCTGCCATTCCCTCCAAGGCGCAGCAAGCATAAGATGGAGCAGCAACTTGCAAGATTCATGGAGACACTCAAGCAACTACAAGTCACAATCCCCTTCACTGAAGCAATTGCAAGCATACCCTCGTATGCTAAATGTCTGAAGGAGATTCTTTCAAACCGAAGTAGACTCCAAGAATTCTTGATAGTTCCACTCAATCTGGAATATAGTGCACTCGTGCAAAGCAAATTACCGACAAAGTTAAAAGATCTAAGAAGCTTCTCGATACCATGCACCATTGGCACAACAGATTTTAAGAGAGCTTTATGTGATCTGGGAGCAAGTGTGAGTTTAATGCCTAAGGCAGTATTTGACAAATTGGAATGTGGAGACCTATCACCAACGCGGATCTCATTGCAACTAGCTGACCGATCAACTCGATATCCTGAAGGAATGTTGCTTGACATCCCAATCAAAGTTGGTAAATTCTGGATACCAGTAGATTTTGTGGTAGTTGATATGCAAGAAGATGAGCATATTCCAATCATCCTTGGAAGACCATTCCTCGCCACGTGTGGGGCATGATTGATGTTAGGAATGGGAAGATCTCACTTAATGTTGGCGAAAACAAGATGATCTTCAACATAAATGAGACCATCAAAGTCCCCCCCTGACATAAATCTTGTCTACAATTTGGAAACAGCGGATGAATATGGCAATGATGAATTGCGACTGGATGAATTAGAAGACATCGGAGAAATGATGTGCGTAGCAGGAATGGAGAGATTGTTCATCATGCAAGATGACGGTCAGACCCATCCACGTGGAAGACCATTCCTCGCCACGTGTGGGGCAATGATTGATGTTAGGAATGGGAAGATCTCACTTAATGTTGGCGAAAACAAGATGATCTTCAACATAAATGAGACCATCAAAGTCCCCCTGACATAAATCTTGTCTACAATTTGGAAATAGCGGATGAATATGGCAAAGATGAATTGCGACTGGATGAATTAGAAGACATCGAGAAATGATGTGCGTAGCAGAAATTGTGAGATTGTTCATCATGCAAGATGACGGTCAGACCCATCCAACCTCCGTGACGACACAAACCGATGATCTGAACAAGAGTCCTAATATCAAAAACAATAGGAATTATTCTCTCTTAGCCCTGGCATTAACAAAAACCTCCGCGAAGAACTCGATGCAATTTCTCAAAGACTGGATGAGGTCGAATCAGTACTCGGTTTGAGTCTGGCATTCGACCCCGGACCTCAAACACCAACCGACTTCTTCGAGAAGGGCAGTGATAACAATGAGACCACAAAAGACACTGAAGACGAACCACCCGACAAGCAACCCGCTTGCATTGTCGGGAGGACATCTGGAAGAAACTAACAAGATGCAAAGTCAAGCTAACGACTTTAAACAAGCGCTTCTTGGGAGGCAACCCAAGGCCACTTTTTATATTTTCTTATAATTATTTATTTTTAGTTTGTTTTAGGACTTGAACAAAGAAACAACTCATACCCACCTTTTTCCTATGATCAGGTAAGCATATCGGAGGAAGTGCTTGATTAAAGACATCTCGGAAGATAGGAAAATACTCTCTGGTACAGCCTGTATTGGCTGATACGGATCATACCAGTGGATACGAGGACAACAGAGTAAGAAGACAGGAGACAAGTGGTGAATATGGCCCGTATTGGCTGATACGGCCTATATTCAAAGGGAGTTAAAACAAACGGTTATTGGGTCTGAGCATAACGAATTGGATACGGACCGTATTGGCTGATACGATCCGTAATGAAGGCCAATTCGGGAGATGCGAACCCGTTAAGAATAGACGTTTGAAATCCCGTGCGAATCACGTCTCATAACCGTTAACCCTTTTCGTTTTAGTCCCTAAAACCCTTCCTCTTTCTTTCTCTCTACTCTCTTTCCCTCTATCTCTTCTCCCTCTCCCTCTTCCATTTTTACCCGAAATCAAGCACACCCTCTTCGCCGCTAATCTCCATCACCGAACTCATCTCAACCCTCTATTGGAGCCGCCACCGCAGCCCTTTCTCCATGCCTCTGCCCCAATACAGACCGTATCGGGTCCGTATCCGATGACCCCTCGAGTCTCCTTCTTCGATTTCGGTTCTTCTAAACCCCTTTTTCCATATCAAAGTTTAATTTCGTTTTTGCATTTATTTTAATTTAATCTCTGTTACATTAGTTTAGATAATCAAGTTTTATTTTTGCAAAATCACAAAATCACAAAAAATTAGCTTGTGACAAATTTTACTAGTTTTTACCAGTCCAATACGGTCCGTAATCGTTTACCAGAAACCTGTCAGTACTCAAGCAGTCTTTCAACCCCTGTAATACGGTCCGTAATCAGTCCGGTACTTGGTCAAATTTACCAACTAACCAGTCCGTAATTAGACCATATTGACCAATACGGTCCGTAACAGAGACCTAAATTTCAAACAAATGGCCCCAAAAATGAAAAATATTTTAGGGGCAGTTACAAGAAGGGCAAAGAAAGTTGTGGGATGTGCCGGCCCGATTAATTCACCACAGAGCTCATCTAGCCGATCCTCTCGGTCCTCTGGTTCGCAACCACAATCCTCCAACCAATATCCTCTCAATCCGACACCCAGCGCTCAAACAGAAACACACCAGTCTCAGATGCATATTATGTCCCAAAGGAATTCAACCCTCGGGATTTTGGACTCGAGGAAGAAGACTTCGATGAGTCAATGGAGGATGCAATCGAGTACCAACCCATCTTCCAACATCCAAAATACAGAAACAATTATGAGAAGATGAAGACAAAGGAGGTCATTTACCACAAGTCAATCGACACAGATACACTCAGGCAACTGGGCCTCCTTGTACAAACCTAGTAGCTCGCCAACCGCATTAATATCTGGCGATTCCTCAACCTGATCAAAGGAGCTAAGGTTTACAAGGTACTCATGAGGGAGTTCCTTGCAACCTTCGAATACAACGGAGACTCCATCGCCTTTCAGATGCTCGGTGATTCTTACACGGTCACAATAGATGATTTCTGCGCCATCTTCGACCTCACCAACGATGGCCCCTCTGATTCTCCCAATTGCTGAGAGTTCTGGTACAGCATCACGGAAGATAATCAAAACACAACTCGACCGGCAAGCAGAATCATCCATCCTCAAATCCGCCTCTTGCAAGTAGCCCTCGCCAATTCCATTTTCGCAAGAGGCGAGAGTTCATCCAAAGTGACACTACCCGAGCTCTATCTTCTTAAATGCATGATCGAACCCACACCGATGCGACCTCACCTCGGTCATCTCCTTTGCAAGCAAATCCGTGAAGTCGCCCGTGCCAAGAAAATTAGTGGCAAGATCTCCATTGGATTCGTGGCTACAATCTTGGCAAACCGTCTTGCTTTGGAGATTGACCATCTCCAAGAGGCGAGCGGACTCACACATATCGACATCCCATGCCTCCAAGCCATGAAGTTTGTCACCGGCCACTATCCAGGTCCCTACTTCTACAATTCACCGAAGGGAATCCTCCAAGCACATTTTTAAAAAAAATTTAAAAATGTAAAATTTGATCTGCAAGCACATTTTATTTAGATAATCATGTTGAACGGTTTGGATCGACGATTTGGACTTTGAAAATGAAAAAAATGGTTATTGTAACTTTGTTGTAACTCAAATTTGTTGTAACTTGATCCCTCCTCTATTTGTTGTAACTTGATCCCTCCTCCACTTACAACATTAGTAAGTTACAACATCTTACAACAATTTAATTTTGTGATTTTCAAAGTCCAAACAGTCAATCCAAACTGTTCAAGATGATCTCTATATTGTTTCTTAGTTGTTCAGTCCCCAGTATGGATTAATAGTTTCTATCATATATAACTTATATTCACTTCTTTTCAAGGAGAAGAGGATAGCAGTAAGACAAACTATACTGCTAGAAAAACTAGATGTCGTTTGTCTGCAGGAAACAAAGCTGTGTGATATAAATAGGACACTGGTACTTCAACCATGTGGAAGAAAGATGACACATTTTCAGTATTTAGAGGCAGAGGGGACAAGGGGCGGTATTCTGATTGCTTGGCATGGGAAAAGATTTAAGATGCTCAGCAGTACAAAAGGCTCCTTCTCAGTATCGGTAAATTTGGATCATGCAGGGACCCTTATTTTTTAATTCCTGAAAGAACTGTCTAATTCAAGAGCAATGGCCAAGTTAGACAGATTCCTGATTTCAGCAGCATGGAGTAATTCTTTCCCTAATTCAAGACAAGAAGCCTTAGCCAATACATCTTCAGATCATAACCCCATTCTATACCCAACAGAAACTGGTTTAAAAAAAACAGCCTTCTTTCGATTTGAAAATAAATGGTTGCAATCCACCTCTTTTAAGAATTTTGTAAGAACATCCTGGGCAGAGATTCCATTGGCTTGTACAGCCAAGGACTTGCATGAGAAGTTCAAACAGATGCAATCGGCAATAAGGTACTGGACAAAGGATCAAATTGGCAATGTCAAAATTCAATTAGTAGTTTGTAGAGACTATTTGGATTGGGTAGGGAAAGTTGAAGAACATAGAGAGCCCTCTAACTTAGAGAAATGGGTCAAAGCTACAATCAAACAAAGATTTACTGCATTAAGTGTCTTTGAAGAGGAGAGATGGAGGCAAAGGGCCAAGATCAGATGGGAGTTGAAGGGTGATAGAAACACAAGATATTTCCATTCTTTAGCAACATCGGCAAAAAGAGCAAATACAATTGGGGTGATTGAGCATGAGGGACAGGAAATAAGAAATGAATCCAGGAAAGCTGAAATTTTCTGGAATTTCTATGTGAACTTGATGGGAAGGGAATCAGAGAGCATTCCAACCATTCACTGGCGCAATCTATATGAGACACAACATGCTCTGCAGGCAATAGCAAGCCCAATAACATTGGAGGAAATAAAAGAGGTGCTGACAGACTTGCCACTCAATAAGAGTCCAGGACATGATGGATTCACTGGAGAATTCTACAAAGAATTCAAAGACATCATAGTTCCAGATCTACTCAGGGTTCTCAACAACACATTGGATAGAAGATTACCATTGGAAAATCTTAACACATCTTACATTGTACTGATACCAAAGAAGGAAGGAGCCAAGAGTCCAAAGGACTTTAGTACAATTAGTCTAGTTCACAGTGTACAAAAGATACTCTCTAAAGTCCTGGCAAAGAGGTTGCAACCTCATATACAGCACTTGGTTAAGGACAATCAAATGGGGTTTCTTAAGGGAAGGCAGATAAGAGAAGGTTTCTTATATGCCCAACATATCATTCAAACAGCCAAGAGTAAAAACATCCCATTAGCAATGTTTAAAGCTTGACATTCACAAGGCTTTTGACACTATTAACTGGGATTTTCTGCTCAAAGTGATGCAAGGATTAGGATTTCCTGACAAATGGATTAGCTGGATATCAGAATGTGTACTTAAGGGCAGTTCTCAAATTATTGTTAATGGACGATTGAGCAAGAAGATTACATTAAGAAGAGGAGTTAGGCAGGGAGATCCTTTATCTCCTTTGTTGTTTATACTGGCAATGGACTTTCTCTCTAGGTGGTTGGATAAATTGGTTCAAAATGGCACTTGGCAACTTCCATTTATTGGAATGAAACCTTGTTTACTGGATGCTGATGACTCATTGTTCTTCCTGAAGCCAGAAGTCAGACAAGTGCAAGCTTTGAAAATAATCTTCACAACATTTCAGCAAGTATCAGGTTTAGCCATCAATATGGACAAATCTGAAATCATAATTCTGGGAGGGAATCAAAGTCTTTCTCAGCAATTGGTGGACATACTGAGATGCACAGAGGCTTCCTTTCCATTCACATACCTTGGTCTGCCTCTATCAGATAAACAACTGCCTAAAGCATCATATTTTCCCCTAATCCAAAAAATCAACAACAGACTTCAGGGTTGGGCAGCTTCTCAGTTGTCAATTGCTGGTAGGCTCGTACTCATCAATGCAGTTCTATCTTCAATACCAACTTATTTTATGTCTGTGTTCAAAATCCCCCAATGGGTAATTTTGGAAATAGATAAAACAAGAAGAGGATTTTTATGGAAAAAAGGAGCCATACAAGAAAAAGGATTTTCTTTAGCAAATTGGGAATCAGTTTGCAAACCAAAGAAGATAGGGGGACTTGGTATTATTGATTTGAAGGTCTTCAATGATGCTCTATTAGCAAAATGGTATTGGTATTGGGTCAAACCTGAGTTGAGGCTATGGAAATCTTTGATAATGACAGTATATGATTTAGACAGACCAAGTGCATTACCAGATTGTAAATTTTTCAAACAAACTCTGAGAAATGCGCAAGCCTTCTGTGATTGTTTCATGACAAGAATCATAGGAGATGGCTCAACTATACAATTCTGGAAACATAATTGGGGGCAAGGTTTGCTTTATTCGAGTATTCCAGAACTGTTCAAGGAGGCTACAGATCAAGACATCTCATTTCAGGAATTCATGCAGGTGCAAAACATTTTAGATATGTTTCATAGTGCACTGTCAGAGGATGCTGAGAAAGAGTTACCTTTGTTTCAAAGGTTACTAAAGCAACAAGATGATGTTCATGCAGGCCAAGATAATGTCAGGTGGAACTTAAACAATTCTGGGATTTTCTCAGTCCAATCTACTTACTTAGGCCTTAAGAAGGAACCTATGGTTGCTTCATAGGTTCATAGAATTTGGAAGTTGAAGGTTCCTCCAAGGATACAGATATTTGGATGGCTTGTACATTTCCGAAAAATCTTAACAGCTGAGAATTTGCAGAAAAGAGGATGGAATTTGCCTAGTATATGCGTCATGTGTAGATCCAATTGTGAATCGGTGATACATTTATTTACTGAGTGTATCTTTACACAGAATTTGTATAATGCGGTATGATCACTCAAAAGAGAGCGATGTTTCTTTTAATATTTATAAACTCGGAAATGCTATCGGTTCGAATTGCAAGCGCACAATCCTATCGAGTAGTATATTCGAGGTCGATCCACAGGGAATATTGGTTCAGTGCTTTGAGCGATCGAATCACAATCTTTCGAAAGGCTAGACGGAATCTGAAAATTGAGAGATGTCGTTGTGATAAATGTAAATTAGGAAGCAATTAAAAGTAATTAAAATAAACATAGAGATGAGAATCATAGGGTTTCGGCACACCATTGCTACTCAATCCGTCTTGACAATATATTCTTGTTGCGTCTGATTTCCTGTTGTTGTTTTATGAAAGACACCACATAGGTCACTGCGATTTATGTTACGCAAGAATGACAGATCTTTCATCGAGATTCTACATAGGACACTGCGAGTTTTCTTACGCAAATGACTGATCTCTTAAAACCCCAAATTACTACACAGATCACTGCGATTTTCCTTACGCAAGTGATGAAATTTGGTATGCATTTTGTTGGTCTGGTTTATGGTTTCCCCGCTAAGGTTTTCTTCACATAAACCTAATAGATCTCAATGAGGCTAATTTATGCAAATAGTTTCTCTTACCATTAAAGTACTGTCACTACCCTAACGGACTCAAACTAGATCATTGAAGTTAGATGAAGAGATAGTAAATCACAAAAGCATTTAGATTCAACAACAAGAAACCATAATCAACAGAAATATATATATCAAAACATCAAGAGTAACAAGGTTTACTGCCTAGCCCTAAGAAAAGGAACTTAGCCGCGGAACGGCATTGTTACAAGCACTCCTCTCTTCTCTCTTTAATCAAATCTAACCCTAATTACAAAGATAACTTCTTCTTCTGCCCAGGGGCCTTATATAGGAGTGGAGGGACGTCTGGAGATTGAGTAGGGGCTAAGAAACTGATCTGGATACAGCTGTCGGCAGTTATTCCCCAAGAGGCGCCTTCGGTTACGGACCGTATCAGGTGATACGTTTTGTATTAGGACCTTGATGGTTAGGGTTTAATGCTTCCAGCGCTATCTTCTGGTCTGTGCTAGGCCTGGTCCGTATTAGGCAAGACGGACCGTAACAGAGACTTCGTCGATAAGCGTCGCTGATCCGATTGACCCGATTCTAGCTCTATTTGGTGTAAAATAGTCCCAAAACCTGTTTTCTGCAATAAAACATAAAAAAGGGTGACAGTAGCCTTTTTCTCTAATTAATTAAACATAAGTGTGAGAAAATATGCAAAACCTAAGCCAAAACCCTACGTAAATCATCATTATTTTGACTCTGATCACGCCTCCCAACTTGAATTGTTGCTTGTCCTCAAGCAATGACATCCCAGCTGGTCAAAGGTCCGGTCTAGGTTAAACCATACAATCTCAAGGACTTGTTCAAAATTAAATTAGAACTTGGGTTTGGTACAATTGTCATGGCAATAAAAATTTAGAACTCTAAAATATTCATGACCTCTCCCTTGAACAATTTATTCACCCCATGATTTACCTCATTATGCATACCCTAGAAAAATTATTACCGAACAATCTACTTCACAAATATCCTTAAAATTGAGAGTATTAATTTCCCCTTTGATTATAAATGGATCCCTTCCAATCAATAGGAATTCTAATGATATAAGTTTTGATTTTCCTTCCCAATCGATTGGAGCAAAGTATGACAACTAAGTGTGTTGGTATTTGTGACTATTTTTTGAAAAATTGAATATGTACAAAAATTAAAATTTGGGAGGTTTTATCGAGCCTATTGGTAACCAGTCTTGCGTAGGCACCCGTACTCTTTTTATCCTCCATCTTTTATTCTATTTTTTTCTTTTTCTATATTTTTGGAATTTTCTCATTTCTGATTTTTTTTGTATTTTTTTGTTTTTCTGAAAAATAAAATATTTTTGTGTCACAAGCACCATGATTACACACAATTCCAAGTATTCATTCATACAAGAAATTATTGCATATTTTCGCTAGGGGTCTATCTATAATAAATGGGTATTTTAAAATACTATCAAACTTAAAAGACTTTGCAAAAGTACATTACTCAATAAATAAAATTCTAGGGTTTGCGATTTTTGGTCAACACTCATGGTTAGCAATTAATTGTTCACTTTGAGATCACTATTTTAAATATTCTGAATTTTTGTATCATAGCCAATTGTCTAAACCTTAGCCTAATTCAATTTAAAACAATTCCTATTTGATTAACCTACATGCAAATTACCCCTAAATTATATGCTCCTATCAATGCAAATGCCTATATGCACGCTAGATAAAAACCTTAATCGTTCCTCCCAACTTCTCTTGGTTAAGCCTTGAGAAGTGGTCCCGATTAAGTAAAACTGCTAGCGAAAAAATAAAAAATAAGGGTCCTACATGCCATGATCCTAGATACAATGCAATTCCTAAACTAATTTCTTACCCCTACCCCCATGCTTAAATTTTGTATTGTCCTCAATGTAAGAAAATAAACAATTAAGAGAGGGATAAGAAAGATCTCACAGATTACTCGTGGTGAAGGGGTGGTGGTGGGGTGAATGGAATCAGTGGTGTGAATGGTATCCCTTGGAAAGGCAATATTCATAGAAATTCTCGTGGGCTTTGTTTACCTTGTCCAAATATTCCTCCATGTAGCAGGTGCGTTTCTTCAAATTTTCAAGGGTATTGTTGGCGTAACGTACGGTTGGACCGGGCTCACGAGCTTGAGATATGGTTGTCTCTTGATCCCATCCGGTTGGTGCGGGCATGGAGTTTGCTTCGTTGGTGTTATCGTGCGGCGGAATGAGGTGGCGTACGAAAGCCATGTCACGATGGTGGATGGATGAGTGGTGTGATGCGCTTTGTGTTTCCTCCATGGGCTCTTCAGTTGGTTCCTCCTCGATTGGTTCTTCCTCGATTGGTTCCTCCTCTATTGGTTCCTCGTCGCTTCGTGCATCATCTCCATGTTCAGATTCGTATCCAAACTGGAATGACCCCTTATCCATTCCGATATGGAGGGTCATTCCCTCGCCTATTTTCAACGTGTACTTGATGTCTCCTGTGTGTGCATTGAATACTGCTTGCACGTGATCGTTATTTACTAGGTAGTTCATGTTGAGGCGGTTGGTTCCGAATACCTCATTTTCACCGATGAGTTTTATGTTGTGGTGGTGCGCAAGGAGGGTTGCATAACAACCAACGGAAACCACGTGATTATTCTTTTTGTCGGCGGCCACCGATTTGAGGTGGTGCAAGATGTGGTATCCAAGGTGCGGTTGATGCTTGTGACTCTTCAATGCACCGCATGATGTAAATGTCCCTCTCTCTAACTTCCGTTGTCCTCTCCTGTTGGGAAAATAGAATTAGTCAAAATAATATGAATATACCTTAATTCTATCGATGAGATGAGGCGTGAGTCTTTGCGGTATATTTTGCGCTCATCAATTGCGATCGTTTTCCAGTACTTCATGCGTTTCTCCCTTGTGCCTAATTCGGTTTCACCGTTAGTGGGAATGGACAACGCCTTGCAAAATTCCTCCATTGTTACGGTAAAGGGGCGGTTGAATAATCGGTATTTGATCATGTCGCCATCCCATTGTAGTGTTGATAGAAATTCGATGGAGGGCCTCAAATAGACTCTTGTGGCTCGTAGGCGGTCCGCCAAATCCCATAAATTGATATTATTAAGAGACACGCGTACATAATCGTAGCAGCCAAGGACTTTCATTGTGTTAATATACATTGCCTTATTGTTCGTGATGGTGCGATCAAGCATGATTTGAGCACGGTCGAATTCTTGTTTGTCGCGGAATTTGATTTCCATGGCTGTCACGAAGGTGTTTTCATCGTCGGATTGTGAGTTGGAGGGTTGAGGGCTATTGTGCGCCATTTTTTCTCGGGTTTTCGGTCTCTATTACGGGCCGTATCAACTTGATACGGGGCTGAAACGGGCCTGACTTGGAGGATTTCTGTGAACAGGATGCGAATTTTTATCTGAAAATTTATGAAATGGTGCAGGAAAAAGGAAAGTGGATGAAAGGTTTATATGGCAGTGAAAGGATGTGATGAAGGTGCAGGAAGTGGTGATAATGGGAGGTTAAATTTGGTTATAATTCGAATTTCTTTCTTGAAGCGCCAGAAAATAGAAAGTCGGTTATTTCTGCTCAGTGAATACGGTCCGTATCAGCTGATACGGTCCGTAACCACTGTGCGGTTTTGAGTTGAACTTTGTGTTTTCTGCGTCAAGTCCGAGATAGGTCCGTATTGGAGTGTTACCCCGTATTGGACTGATACAGGCCGTAACAGAGAGTAAAACTTTATGACGGGCTTCGAATTTTTCGACCAAATTCTTCCAGCATCTCCTCCTGTAGGTAAGATTAGTAACCCTGTGATCAGTATAATAGTTTAGGATCGAATGAAATATTTTTTTGATTTTTGAATTTTTTATATGAAAAAGAAAGTAAAAGTGGTCTTGGGTTGCCTCCCAAGAAGTGCTTGTTTAAAGTCATTAGCTTGACTTTTTGTTCTCATCCATCGTTTGGCTGATTCCCGAAGGAATATGTCTCTTTATGCTCATCATTTGTTCCTGCGATGTAGTGCTTCAACCTTTGGCCGTTCACCTTGAAATACCCAGTTTCTTGACTCCAGATTTGGACTGCCCCATAAGGGTACACATAAGTGACCTTGTATGGTCCCGTCCATCTGGATCTCAATTTTCTGAGGAAGAGTTTGAGTCGTGAATTGAAGAGAAGCACCATGTCGCCTTCCTTGAACTCCCTTTTTCTTATCTTTTTGTCATGGTAGAATTTTGCCCGTTCTTTATACATCTTTGCATTGTCGTATGCATGGAGTCTCAGTTCGTCTAGTGCATTCAGATCTAGTAGCCTCTTTTTGCTTGCGTCCCGAAGATCATAATTAACGTTTTGATTGCCCAATATGCCTTGTGTTCTAATTCCACCGGCAAATGACAAGCCTTTCCGTAGATCAGCTTGTAGGGTGTCATTTCGATCGGAGTTTTGAACGAGGTTCTATAGGCCCAAAGTGCTTCGTCTAGTTTGAGTGCCCAATTTTTCCTGGACCAAGACACCGTCTTTTGCAAGATGTTCTTGATTTCTCTGTTTGAAATTTCTACTTGCCCACTGGTTTGTGGATGGTAAAGAGTTGCCACCTTGTGTGTGACGACATATTTCTTCAGAAGATTGTTGAATTGATTGTTGATGAAATGCGATCCTCCATCACTTATCACTACTCGAGGGATGCCAAACCTTGGAAATATGATCTTCTGGAACAGCCGCTTGACTACATTTGCATCTGCTGAGGGCGCTGGAATTGCTTCCACCCATTTTGAGACATAGTCGACTGCTACGAGGATATACTTGTTGTTACCTGAGCTTTGGAATGGCCCCATGAAATCGATTCCCCAAACATCAAAAATCTCTACTTCTAGGATTGAATTTTGCGGCATCTCATCGCGTTTAGATATATTTCCCGTCCATTGACATACGTCACAGCGGGAGACATAATCCTTAACGTCTTTGAAGATGTCAGGCCAATAAAAACCTGCTTGAAGGATTTTCAGTGCTGTCTTTTGGAATGATGCATGGCCACCGTATGGCGAGGAGTGGCAGTCATGGATGATGCCTTTCGATTCTTCGTGTGTGACGCATCTTCTGTGTATTCCGTCTACACAAAGGCGGAAGAGGTAGGGATCATCCCAGTAGAAATGTTTAGCATTTTCCAAGAATCTCTTCTTTTGTTGAAATGTCATGTCGGATGGGATGGCCCCGCATGCAATGTAGTTGGCCAGATCTACGTACCATGACCGTTTGCTTATTTCTACAGAGTAGAGGTGTTCGTCAGCAAAGGAATCATCGATCGGCTAGTCATTCTCGCTAGGTTGTCTCAGTCTTGACAGGTGGTCGGCAACCGAATTCTCTGTGCCCTTTTTATCCCTAATTTTGATGTCGAACTCTTGTAGGAGAAGTACCCATCGGATGAGTCTAGGTTTTGCGTCCTTCTTGTTGATAAGGTACTTGATTTCTGCACGATCTGTATAGATGATGGCTTTTGAACCTACAAGGTAAGATCAAAATTAGGACTCTCATAATAGATTGCATAGGGCTTCTTATCCTTCCGCTGTCCCAGGACTGCTCCTACTGCGTAATCACTTGCATCGCACATGATCTCAAAAGGATGGTCCCAGTCAGGTCGTTGGAGAATTGGGGCTGAAATCAAAGTATTCCTGAGTGTGTTGAATGCTTCGATACATTTCCCATCGAAGATGAACTCGGCATCCTTCATGGTCAAGTTTGAGAGTGGCTTCGCGATTTTTGAGAAGTCCTTCATAAATCTTCGATAAAAACCTGCATGTCCAAGAAAACTGCGAATGTCACGAACGCATGTTGGTTGAGTTAGTTTTTCAATTACCTCGACTTTTGCTTTGTCAACCTCCAATCCCTTAGAGAAAATGGTGTGACCAAGCACAACTCCCTCTTGTACCATAAAATGACATTTTTCCCAATTTAATACGAGGTTTACTTCTTCACATCTTTTTAGAACTTTAGACAAGTTCTTCAAACATGAGTCGAAGGTATCCCCATAAACTGAAAAATCGTCCATGAATACTTCCATTATTTCTTTAACAAAATCTGAAAAGATAGACACCATGGCTCTTTGGAAAGTCGCTGGGGTGTTGCATAATCCGAAGGGCATGCGTCGGTATGTGAAAGTTCCGTAGGGGCATGTGAATGTGGTCTTTTCTTGATCTTGAGGATGAATTGGAATTTGGAAGAAGCCAGAGTATCCATCAAGGTAGCAGAAGTATGAATGCTTTGCTAGTCGCTCCAACAGTTGATCGATGAATGGAAGGGGGTAGTGGTCCTTTCTTGTCGCCACATTTAGCCGCCGATAATCAATGCACATTCGCCACCCTGTAACGACTCTTGTTTGGAGCATTTCGTTGTTATCTCCTTTTACAACTGTGGTGCCTCCCTTCTTTGGAACAACCTGGACGGGACTCACCCAGTTGCTATCAGAGATGGGGTAAATGATGCCTGCATCAAGCAGCTTTAGGACTTCTTTCTTGACCACCTCCTTCAAATTCGGATTAAGTCTTCTTTGCGGCTCTCGTGAAGGTTTGTGATCTTCCTCTAGTAGAATTCGGTGCATGCAAATGGTAGGACTGAGGCATTTGATGTCATCGATCGTGTAGCCAATGGCTTTCTTGTGTTTCCTGAGTGTATTGACGAGTTTGCTGATTTGGGTCTTGTCAAGCTGAGAGCCGACAATTACCGAATAGGTTCGGTTTGGGCCCAGAAATTCATATTGTAGGTTAGGTGGAAGAGGTTTAAGTTCGAGTTGTGGAGGAGATGTTGCCTTTTCCTTTTTCTTCTCTTCGCTACTAACTGTATTGGGAAATACGGGTTGTAGGACTTTGGACGCGGGAATTTCTTCTCCTTTTTTTGTGACAGTAGTGCAACTTGCGCATGTTTCATTATAAACCTCGTCAGGTTTAGTGGTGATATCTTGTTCATGTTGCACTTCGTCATCTTCCCTCCCAAGAAGGCTATCCAGATCCTCTATACCCATGAATTCTCCCAATTCATCAAATGGATATTCTTCCTCTTCAAATTCGTCAGTAATGCCCAGATTGAAGACACGATCAATGTCAGAAGGGTATTTTAAAGCTCTGTTTATGTCGTAAGTAACCTTGTCCTTTCTGACATTCAGTGAAATTTTTTCATTCTTGACATCAATCATTGCTCCACATGTGGCGAAAAATGGCCTTCCAAGGATGATTGGAATGTGTTCATCTTCTTCCATGTCAACTACAACAAAATCTCCAGGTATCCAAAAGTCTCCAACTTTGATCGGTACATCTAGCAATACTCCTTCAGGATATCGAATTGACCGATCAGCTAGTTGTAATGCCATTCGGGTTGGTGATAGGTCTCCACAATTCAATTTATCAAATACCGTCTTTGGCATCAAACTTACACTTGCCCCCAGATCACATAAAGCTTTCTTAAAATCTGTTGTGCCAATTGTGCATGGTATCGAAAAGCTTCCCGGATCTTTCAACTTTGTCAGTAATTTGCTTTGCACGAGCGCACTACATTCCAGATTGAGCAGAATTGTTGAGAGTTCTTGGAGTCTACTGCGATTTGAAAGAATCTCCTTCAGAAATTTGGCATACGAGGGTATGCTTGCGATTGCCTCAGTGAAGGGGATTGTGACTTGTAGTTGCTTGAGTGTCTCCATGAATCTCGCGAATTGCGGCTCCATCTTATGCTTGGCCGGCCTTGGAGGGAATGACAGAGGTGGCTTGTAGGGTGGTGGTGCAATATATTCAGGTTCAGTTTGTCGTTCGTCTCCACCTACGGTGTCATTCTGCTCCTCGATAGGGTCTGCCTGCGGTTCGAATACGGGCGGCTCCGGTTGTTGCGGCTCGTATTCTTCGGAATGCGATGGCTCTGCATGCATCTCATCGGAAGTTTGATCGGGCATGGGAGGTCCCTTATAAGATGTACCGCTCCTTAATGTTATGCATTTGCAATTCTCTCTCTGGTTTTCTTCCGGTTGGCCTGGAAATTTGCCTTTTCCACGTGTAATACTCGAGAGTTCTTTTGCCATCTTAGAGACATTGTCTTCTAAGTTTTTGTTGCGGTTTGTTAATGATTCGATCTTTTGTGCGATTTCAGCGTTAGCCTTGTCTTGCTTCTCTAGGAATCTCTCCATTAAAGATGTGATGTCAGGTTGCTGTGGTTGATTGTATTGCCTCGGTTGGTAGTTCGGTTGAGGATTGTTGTATCTCGGTTGATAATTGGGCTGTGGTTGATAGTTCTGTTGGGGTACAGCAGGCCTTTGGTTATTTGAGTATGAGAGATTTGGATGGTTTCGGTTGTTCGGATGGTATGTATTGTAGGCGGGCTGAGGTCGAAAGCTGTTATCGATTGCGTTTGCTTGCTCTATTTCTTTCTCAGTTTCCGTCACATTCATACATTCGGTCATCTCATGCGCTCCTCTACAATAGCCACATGCTGTTGCGGCATTGACTGCTGCTACCGTTCGCTGCTTGGTTTGCTTGTTGAGTGTCATTTGCAAAGCATCAATCTTTGCGCTCAGCATGGATTATCATCTACTTGGTGCATGCCAGGTGTTGGAGTTGGCTTCTTTCGCTCAGGGATCCAGTAGTGTTGGTTGATTGCAATCTCTTCAATTAGGTTGTAATCCTCGTCAGTTTCCTTGTTCATGATTGCTCCTCCTTCGGAAGCATCAATAGACAACCTATCGGTAGGGTTTAGACCATTATAAAAAGTTTGGGCAATCAGCCATCTTTCTAGACCATGGTGTGGACAACACCTTAACATATCCTTATATCTATCCCATGCCTCACACAATGTTTCACCATCCCTTTGTTCAAAATTAGTAATTGCATTTCTAAACCTCGAAGTTTTGGATGGTGGAAAATATTTTGCAATAAACACATTAAACAATTGGTCCCAAGTTTGAATGGAATTGGCCGGTAAGGAAAACAACCATGCTCTTGCTTTATCTTTTAATGAGAATTGAAATAGTCTTAGCCTGATTGCTTCATTGGTAACTCCGTTGATCTTTATCGTCTTGCATATCCCAAGGAAAATTGACAAGTGAAGATGTGGATCTTCATTTGGAAATCCTCCAAATTGCTGTTGCGAAACCATATTTATGAGAGCAGGTTTGATCTCAAAATTACGGTTCGTAACAGTTGGCGGGTTTATGCTAGAATTAGGATCATTCGTGCGCGGTACGCAATAGTCTCGTAGAAGTTTGGGTCTTGCTGCATCGTGAACTTCATTATCACCATTGTTTTGTCTTCTTCGCTTTCATAATTACTCGATGAAGAACTATGATTGGTTCTTATTGGTGATGTGGAAGCGAATTGTCCTCTTCTACTAGCAATCCTCTCGGATCTTCGTACGGATGATTCGGTCAGCGTGCAGTGTCCTAAAAAGAAAAGAAAATATGAAAATTAAACTAAAAACCTAAAAATAAAAATAAAATAAAAATAAAAACGAAATTGAAAAATAAAAATGCAGAAAATAAAAAGAAATCTAGGTGTTTCTAATTAATTGGATTCAATGGTCAAAGCAAGGGTGTCTCGCGAGGCCTTGCACAATGAACCCTTATTCCCCGGCAACGGCGCCAAAAAGCTTGATCACCCAAAAGAGAGCGATGTTTCTTTTAATATTTATAAACTCAGAAATGCTATCGGTTCGGACTGCAAGCGCACAATCCTATCGAGTAGTATATTCGAGGTCGATCCACAGGGAATATTGGTTCAGTGCTTTGAGCGATCGAATCACAATCTTTCGAAAGGCTAGACGGAATATGAAAATTGAGAGATGTTGTTGTGATCAATGTAAATTAGGAAGCAATTAAAAGTAATTAAAATAAAGATAGAGATGAGAATTCCTAGGGTTTCGGCACACCATTGTTACTTAATCCGCCTTGAAATATATTCCTGTTGCGTCTGATTTTCTGTTGTTGTTTTATGAAAGACACCACATATGTCACTGCAATTTATGTTACGCAAGAATGACAGATCTTTCATTGAGATTCTACATAGGACACTGCGAGTTTCCTTACACAAATGACTGATCTCTTAAAACCCCAAATTACTACACAGATCACTGCGATTTTCCTTACGCAAGTGATGAAATTTGGTACGCGTTTTGTTGGTCTGGTTTATGGTTTCCCCGCTAAGGTTTGCTTCACATAAACCTAATAGATCTCAACGAGGCTAATTCATGCAAATAGTTTCTCTTACCATTAAAGTACTGTCACTACCCTAACGGACTCAAACTAGATAATTGAAGTTAGATGAAGAGATAGTAAATCACAAAAGCATTTAGATTCAACAACAAGAAACCATAATCAACAGAAATATATATATCAAAACATCAAGAGTAACAAGATTTACTGTCTAGCCCTAAGAAAAGGAACTTAGCCGCGGAACGGCATTGTTACAAGCACTCCTCTCTTCTCTTTTTAATCAAATCTAACCCTAATTACAAAGATAACTTCTTCTTCTGTCCAGGGGCTTATATAGGAGTGGAGGGACGTCTGGAGATTGAGTAGGGGCTAAGAAACTGATCTGGATACAGCTGTCGGCAGTTATTCCCCAAGAGGCGCCTTCGATTATGGACCTTATCCGGTGATACGGTCGGTATTAATTAGGACCTTGACGGTTAGGGTTTAATGCTTCCAGCGCTATCTTCTGGTCTGTGCTAGGCCTGGTCCGTATTAGGCAATATGGACCATAACAGAGACTTCGTCGATAAGCGTCGCTGATCCGATTGACCCGATTCTAGCTCCATTTGGTGTAAAATAGTCCCAAAACCTGTTTTCTGCAATAAAATATAAAGAAGGGTGACAATAGCCTTTTTCTCTAATTAATTAAACATAAGTGTGAGAAAATATGCAAAACCTAAGCCAAAACCCTACGTAAATCATCATTATTTTGACTCTGATCACGGTAATAAGCAAAATTTGGTCTGCAATCGAGGGATTGGAAAATGATTTTAAGAATTGAAGAAGCGCATAAATGGATTGTCAAAAAAGGGGAGGATAAGAGGATTAGAGAAATTATACTATTATCAATGTTCATCTGTTGGAGAGAGAGATGCTCGCAATGGCACTATCTTCAATGACAAGAAGAGTTTTATTATTTTCTTTTTTTCTTTTACAATTAGCCTTTGTTTTACTTCTTTTTATGAAGAAATTCAACAATGTTGAATAACTTTCAAAATGTAACCTGGTTTCACTTTGAAACCGTTATCAAGAAAACAAATGGAGACTAGATCTCTATTTTTCATAAGAAAAACTTATATTCACTTCTTTTGACTATTCTTCGAGACAAATTTTGTAGAAATATCTTTCACAACTTATGCTTTGACTATTCTTCGAGACAGATATAAGTAGAAAATGATATGTAGAAAAACACACGGAAGAGATTAGGTTAGGACTCCCTTCTTTATAAGACACAATCATTGACCTAAACATGTAGAATTGAGATCCAACATCACAATCAATGTCCTAAACATATAGAATTTAGATCGAAAAAATTAGATTAATATAATGTGGATACAAGAAAAACACTTCTCCATCTGTTCAAATCTAAAATCTCCATCTGTTTCTGAACCAATGGCTATCACCCTGTGATGCAAAATCTCCATCGAAGAAATTAGATTAGGTTAGGACTCCCTTATCCATTTTTAAAGTCTAAACAGTCGATCTGAACTTCTTAACATGATCTTCATATTGAAATGTGCTTGGAGACCAAATTTTACATTTTTTGGAAATTTTTTACTATTTTTTTAGAATTTTTAAAAATGAGTGTTTTTCTGAATATTTATGTGTGTGTATATATATATAGGAGGAGGGTTCAAATGCACCATAATTTTTGTGCTCCAATATGCTCCACATTCTTTATCTCTATTTTCATAGTCTGAACAATCGATCAGAACCGTTCAACATGATCTTCATAATAAAATATGTTTGGAGACCAAATTTTATATTTTTTAGAATTTTTTTACTATTTTTTTAGATAGGTACAATATCACTTTATCGGATGGTCTAGAATCTCCTTAAAAAGTGATTTTGTACCTATCTAAAAAAATAACAAAAAAATTATAAAAAATATAAAATTTGATATCCAAGCATATTTTATTATGAAGATCATGTTAAGCTGTTCAGATCGACTGTTCGGACTTTGAAAATGGAGATAAAGGACGTGGAGCATATTGGAGCACAAAAATAATGGTGCATTTGAACCCTCCTCATATATATATATATATATATATATATATATAGGGATGAGCTATGGTGAGACGTGGAGTAAAACCATTTTGTACTCCATAGCACTATATTTCCATTTTGAAAATCCAAACAACCGATCCGAACCGTTCAACATGATCACAGTGGATCAGCGATTTCAAAGTGGCTTAATAAATAGTAAAAAAATTCCAAAAAATGTAAAATTTAGTCTCCAAGCACATTTCAATATTTAGAAAAAGTTGAACGGTTCGGATCGGTTGTTTGGATTTTCAAAATGAAAATATGGCGTGAGGTAAAATGACGTTTTACTTCACAACTCACCATAGCCTATATATATATATATATATATATATATATATTTATATATAAAGGACAGTGCTACGGTGCTACGTGTAGCATAGAGCCCTCCGTGCTACGGCTCACTTTTTGAGTTTTTAAAATCCTAACGGTCGATCCTTACCGTTCAACATGATCTCCATATGAATATGTACTTGCAAACCAAATTTTACATTTTTTAGAATTTTTTTACTATTTATTAAGCCACTTTGACAAAACACTAATTTGTACACAACAATAAAATCTGCTAGACCATTGGATCAGCGATTTTCAAAGTGGCTTAATAAATAGTAAAAAAAATCTAAAAAATGTAAAATCTGATTTACAAGTACATATTCATATGGAGATCATGTTGAACGGTTCGGATCGACCGTTAGGATTTTGAAAACTCAAAAAGTGAGCCGTAGCACGGAGAGGCCCTTATATACGCATAGCATATTAGCCAGATCCTATATATAAATATATATATGGGATCCACTTACAACATTTGTAAGTTACAACATCTTACAACAATTTAATTTTGTGATTTTCAAAGTCCAAACAGTCGATCCAAACCGTTCAAGATGATCTCTATATTGTTTTTTAGTTGTTCAGAATTGTCTATTGTAAAATACTTTATAAATGGTAAAAAAATTCAAAGAAATGTAAAATTTAATCTCCAGGTACATTTTAATATAGAGATCATGATGAATGGTTTGGATCGACTAGCTGTTTTGATTTTGAAAATCACAAAACCGAGTTGTTGTAAGATGTTGCAACTTACAAATGTTGTAAGTGCTCTTCATATTTTAAATTTTCTCAAATATATGCGATTATCCAAGTAGTTAGTGGTCCCGACAGATAATTAGTGGTCCCTCAGGTAGTTAATGCATGGTGGGACATTTTAGGAATTTTTGTGAGGGACTGTTAGTCGCTCCCAAAAAATAACAAATAAATATTTACCTAGGATGTATTCGTATTCTAAGTTAAAATATGTTACAATGCCGCATATATAGTGCCACTATCCGTTTCTGTGCAGCATATATTAGTTTCGCATGTGCCGTACGTAGAATGGTCGCACCTTTTGTAGAGATCTTTCCCCAAAATTTTTTTAGTAAATTGGGAAATAAATGTTTAAAGGGTACAATTAGAATTGCCATTCTCAGCAAAAACCCAACCATTCTCCGGGATTTTTATATTAACATAAATTACAAAATCAAATTTATATAAGAACATTAAGAATATTAAATGATCAAATTGAAATATTATTTTAGAACATTAAGAATGCATGCGTTCATAATGAACTATATATAAATACATACATTCATATTTACATATGAACATGTGTTCAGTTCTACGTTCATTCAACTTGTTTATGAGCTTAATTTTTTTTTAATTAAATTTTCCTTTGCCGTCTGAGTTTTAGAGTTCAATAAAAAAACTACAAACGCACACGTTTAATAAATAGTTATAGTATTCGAACTTTTTAACTTAGAAATAGTTATACATTATATTTTGAATTCACACCACAATCAAAAGTTACAATTGGAAGGCCGCCATCTATAGAACAACAATACCCCCTTATATGACATCACCAATCTATGCACTTCTATGTTAACATGTAATAGAATGTTAATTCTGGTCTAAAGCAAACATTGAAACATCTATATAACAGGTAATATAGAAGGTTCCGGTATAAATCGAACATTGAAGTGCACAGTTTACCATACATTGTTCAATTAGATCTTCCAAGTTGGACTTATTTTTCAAATTTGCAGTCTCCAGTATGGATTAATAGTTTATATCATATATAACTTATATTCACTTCTTTTGACTATTCTTCTTGACAAATTATGTAGAAATATCTATCATAACTTATGCTTTGACTAATCTTCGAGACACATATATGTGGAAAAAGAGACGCAGAAAAAGATATGTAGAAAGATATGTAGAAATATCTATCATAACTTATGCTTTGACTTTTCTTCGAACATTGAAGTTCACAGTTTTCCATACATTGTTCCACCAGATCTTCCAAGTTGGTCTTATTTTCCAAATTTGCAGTCTCCAGTATGGATTTGTAGATTCTATCATATATAACTTATATTTACTTCTTTTGACTATTCTTCGAGACAAATTATGTAGAAATATCTATCATAACTTATGCTTTAACTATTCTTCGAGTCACATATAAGTAGAAAAAGATGTAGAAAAACACACGGAAGAGATTAGGTTAGGACTCCCTTCTTCATACAACACAATCATTGACCTAAACATGTAGAATTTAGATCCAACATCACAATCAATGACCTAAACATATAGAATTTAGATCGAAGATATTAGATTAATAAAATGCGGATACAAGAAAAACACTTCTCCATCTGTTCAAATCTAAAATCTCCATCTGTTTCTGAACCAACGGCTATCGCCCTGTGAAGCAAAACGGTCCCGTCATAATGTTGCCCGTTAAGCTCACATATCGGTTAAGTAGTAATAGAGATGAGTAAAAACTACAAATACAACAAAACAACAAAATAACAAATTTTTCTAATCAAACTTCGCTCCCCCACAGAGGTTTTGATACATGTTTAAATTAAGAAAAATAAAAGCCCTCCTTGGAAATAAAAAGTATTATAAACACTTCGGCTAACGAGGCTTGGCAGCAGTTCAAAGACAAGGGTTAGAACCCAGTGAGCTCCCTTGGCAGGATAACGTAAATCATACTTTAAACAACATTAGAAAGCGCTTACATTAAGTAGGGTCTTTGGGATATTTCAACTACGGGGTTGTATAGGAAAATAATATAATTGCGTACATAAAATACTTTAGTCTTGGTTCAAAAGCCTATAGCAAGATCGAAAAACCTTTCAAATCGCATAAACAAACAACCAGCACGCCCTGCGATAGTGCCGCATGCGGGGTAGCTGTGGGGCAATTTATGCCGCATGCTACAGTGACAGTGCAACGTAGAGAAACGTCGAAACTTGTATTTTGCATAATTAAGAAGGATAGGAAATCTGAACCCTAGAGGCTCTCTATCTACTGTTGTTTACTTGCTATAATACCTTGATTACATTTATCACCACCACCTCAATTTTAAAAATCCAATAACCTAGACAAGTAAAAATTATTTAAAATCTAAAACACTATCCCTGTGGATCGACACTCCAATCATACTACACGGTAGGATCATACGCTTGTGATCTGAACTTAAGTGAAAATTAGAGTTTATAAATATTAAAAAGTGCTAGAACCATTTTGGTTCATCACCCAGATATCTGTGAAACCCACTGACATGTGAAAGCCATCATTCCAAAACACTCCAGGTATGACATGGCAGGTGAAGCCTCCTCCTTCAGATATTGGCACCGTAAGATATTTCATGGGCACTCCTGCCCGAAAAATAGTTGCTGACCTGGTATTACCATCTCCTCGACCACTTCATTAGCACCTCATTCACCAAGTCGAGAGCCCCCATTGGTACATCGATCATGTTCATCATTCTGCACAATTTATATAATACCACAGTACTGTTATGTATTGATGTTTTGAAATATATATATATATATATATATATGGACTATCATGGTTTGGGAAGTAAAGAGGGTGTTTTACTTCCCGCTCATATCTCCATTTTCAAAGTCCAAACAGTTGATCTGAACTTCTTAACATGATCTTCATATTGAAATGTGCTTGGAGACCAAATTTACATTTTTTGGAAATTTTTTACTATTTTTTTAGAATTTTTGAAAATTAGTTCTTTTCTGAATATATATATGTGTATATATATATATATATATATATATGGGATTCACTTACAACATTTGTTAGTTACAACATCTTACAACAATTTAATTTTGTGATTTCCAATGTCCAAACAGTCAATGCAAACCGTTCAACATGATCTCTATATTGTTTTTTAGTTGTTCAGAATTGTCTAAAAATAATAGTTTTGTAAAATACTTAATAAATGGTAAAAAAAATTCAAAGAAATGTAAAATTTAATCTCCAAGTACATTTTAATATAGAAATCATGATGAACTGTTTGGATTCTGAAAATCACAAAACTGAGTTGTTGTAAGATGTTGCAACTTACAAATGTTGTAGGTGGATCCCTCTTCATATTTTAAATTTTCTCAAATATATGCGATTCCCCAAGTAGATAGTGGTCCAGACAGATAATTAGTGGTCTCTCGGGTAGTTAATGCCCGGTGGGACATTTAGGGAATTTTTGTGGGGGACCGTTAGTTGCTCCCAAAAAATAACAAATAAATATTGACCTAGGATGTATCTGTATTCTAAGTTGAAATATATTACAATGCCACATATATAGTGCCACTATCCGTTTCTGTGCAGCATATATTAGTTTCGCATGTGCCGTACGTAGAATGGTCGCGCCTTTTGTAGAGATCTTTCCCCAAAATTTTATTAGTAAATTGGGAAATAAATGTTTAATGGGTAAGAATTGCCATTCTCAGCAAAAACCCAACCATTCTCCGGGATTTTTATATTAACATAAATTACAAAATCAAATTTATATAAGAACATTAAGAATATTAAATTATCAAATTAAAATATTATTTTAGAACATTAAGAATGCATGCGTTCATAATGAACTATATATAAATACATACATTCATATTTACATATGAACATGTGTTCAGTTCTACGGTCATTCAACTTGTTTATGAGCTTAATTTTTTTTAATTAAATTTTCCTTTGCCGTCTGAGTTTTAGAGTTCAATAAAAAAACTAATAAACGCACACGTTTAATAAATAGTTATAGTATTCGAACTTTTTAACTTAGAAATAGTTATACATTATATTTTGAATTCACACCACAATCAAAAGTTACAATTGGAAGGCCGGCATCTATAGAACAAAAATACCCCCTTATATGACATCACCAATCTATGCACTTCTATGTTAACATGTAATAGAATGTTAATTCTGGTCTAAAGCAAACATCGAAACATCACTACTACAGAAATGGTAATTCTAGACTGCACTTTGTACACGGTTTTGCCAATTTTATATGAAAACCGTGTAGCTTGAAGGTTTTTCTGAAAGCCCGAAAAGACCGCTGGAATCATACACTGATATTTATTAAAGAATCAGTGTCGAATTGTTTGGAAAAAGGCCGTGTATAATTTATTAGAGAGCTACACGGATATTTAACAAATATACGTGTAGGAATAGATACACGGATTTTTGATAATAAATCCGTGTAGAAAGATTACCATTGTACACGGTTCTTAAGCATAAATATTCGTGTTTGATTTGTTAGAGAGCTACACGGATTGTTAAGTATAAATCCGTGTAGAAAAGTGTAGGGTTTTGGTATAAAAGGACTTCTTCCCGCGCCGTATAAAAGCCCTTCTCCTTCCAGCGCCGTTTTGATCAAGTAATTCAACAAACGGAAAGGTTAGTGAAATTTGCAATTCATAGGTAAATCAAGGTTCTCCTGTATTACCTTAGGAAGTGAGAAAGACCGGTTTCTTTACTAATCAACTTTGACAATCATTTTCACGGTTAATAATTGGAATTTTGATTTAGGTTTATCAATTATGTCAGATCGCTTATCTATCAAGATAAGTCGCTATCTTTGGAGCTCATCTATCAAGATGAGCGATGTGATATAATTGATAACCTACATCTCGACTTCACTTCTGGCATGTATATCTCCTTCATCTCTGGTATGTATTTTCCGTTTCTTCCTCTAATTTTCTGTTACTTATTATTGCTTACTTACTCATCATTTTTTTTATTTATAGATTGTGATGAACTTTCCGACGGACAGCATGTGATGAATTTCATATTTTTTTATTTTCACTATATTTTATTTGACACTTGACAAGAACATGTTTTTTCTTGGTTAGGTTCCAAAGAAATGGGTAAAACTAACTTTCAATAACAAAACATGTTCTTTTAAATTAAATCATGTTTTTATCACTTGTTTTTGGCGGTGTCGAAATGGCATGTCACAGTGCATTGTTGTTTAAGTTCTTACACAAACCCCCTTTGAATAAGATGTGGTTTGCGAAAGAATTTAAACAACAACGTAAGAACACTGCGACATGTCTATTTCGACATCGCCAAAAACAAGGGACTAAAACATAATTTAATTTTCAGAAAATGTTTTATTAGTTGAAAGTTAGTCTGACCCATTTCTTTGGAACCTAACCAAGATAAAGCATGCTCTTGTAAGGTGTTAAAGAAAATATGAATTTATGCATATTAGTAATGTTTTATTAGTGAATTTAGTAATGTTCTTGTAATGTTTTATTAGTGAATTTAGTAATTTTTGTGAATTTTAGTAATGTTCTTGTAAGCATTTTGTTGTAATGTTTTATTAGTGAATTTAGTAATTTTTGTGCTGTAATAGTAAATAAGGAGTTGAATTTATGAATTTTATAATGCTAAATATGAATTAATGAATTTTGTAATGCTAAGTATAATTTTTGTGCTGTAATTGGAAAACTGGATGTCAAAATTATCTGAAAAACTGGGGGGTAATCTCAATACTGAATTTTGTAGCAAAACTGGAGGCTAGCCCAGAAAAAAAATCTAAAAAAATATATAGGACAATCATACACGGATATTTAACTAAAAACCGTGTACAAACAGTAATTGTACACGGATATTTGTTGAATATCCGTGTTGGAATAGCTACAAGGATTTTTTTTTTTTGTAAACCATGTAGAAAGACTAGCATTGTACACGGTTCTTAAGTTTAAACATCCGTTTATGATTTGTTAGAGAGCTACACGGATTCTTAACTAAAATCCGTGTAGAAAAATCTTTCTAGGGTTCTTAATAGGCATTCTCCTTTCCAGCGCCGTATAAAAGACCTTCTCCTTCCAGCGCCGTTTTGATCAAGTAATTAGTACTCGATCTCTATGTTATATTGAAGGTTGATCTGAGATCTTTGAAGTTTGTATTTTCTCCTCTCTATCTTTCTAATTAAGGTTAGTATATATATATAGAGTAAAACTAGGGTGCTCTCGAGTTCACCAAGCCCTTGGTGAACTCAAGTCCAAAACTCATCGGATCGGCTTCAAACGACGAATCCGACCGTTGAAACCCGTCTACCTTACGAGTGATGCGTCTACATGCAAAAATTTTAAATTTTGAAATTAATTTTGCATAGAGTCAAGTGGTCAAAAAACGTCAAAAAATGAATGCATTAAAATTAATTTATTAACCTTCTAATTTTGACCACTTGACTCTATGCAAAATTAATTTCAAAATTTAAATTTTTTGCATGTAGACGCATCACTCGTAAGGTAGACGGGTTTCAACGGTCGGATTCGTCGTTTGAAGCCGATCCGATGAGTTTTGGACTTGAGTTCACCAAGGACTTGGTGAACTCGAGAGCACGCTAGTTCTACTCTATATATATATATATATTTTTGTTTCTTCCTCTAATTTTCTGTTACTTATTGTTGCTTAGTTACTCATCATTTTTTTTTATTTACAGATTGTGATGAACTTTCCGATGGACAGCATGTGATGAATTTCATTTTCTTTTTATTTTCACTATATTTTATTTGACACTTTAGAAGAACAAGTTTTTTCTTGGTTAGGTTCTAAAGAAATTGGTAAAATTAATTTTCAATAATAAAACATGTTCTTGAAATTAAATCATGTTTTGATCCCAAGTTTTTGGCGGTGTAGAAATGGCATGTTGCAGTGCATTGTTGTTTAATTTCTTACACAAACCCCCTTTGAATAAGATGTGGTTTGCGAAAGAATTTAAACAAAAACGTAAGAACATTGCAACGTGTCCATTTCTACATCGCCAAAAACTTGGGACTAAAACATAATTTAATTTTCAGAAAATGTTTTATTAGTTGAAAGTTAGTCTGACTAATTTCTTTGGAATCTAACCAAGATAAAGCATGTTCTTGTAATTAAATAAAATATAGTGAATTTAGTAATTTTTGTGCTGTAATTGTAAATAAGGAGATGAATTTATGAATTTTGTAACGCTAAATATGGATTTGTAATGCTAAATATGAATTTTGTAATGCTAAGTATAATTTTTGTGCTGTAATTGGAAAACTGAATGTCAAATTATCTGAAAAACTGGGGGTACACTAAATATTGAATTTTGTAGCAAAACTAGAGGCTAGCCCAGAAAAAAAAAATCTAAAAAAATATATAGGACAATCATACACGGATATTTAACTAAAAACCGTGTACAAATAGTAATTGTACACGGATATTGGTTGAATATCCGTGTAAGAATAGCTACACGGATTTTTTTTAAAATCCGTGTGGAAAAGACTAGCATTGTACACGGTTCTTAAGTACAAATAGCCGTGTATGATTTGTTAGAGAGCTACACGGATTTCTTAACGAAAATCCGTGTAGAAAAGTCTTTGTAGGGTTTTGGTATAAAAGGCCTTCTCCTTCCAGCGCCTTTTTTTTTATCAAGTAATTAATACTATCTCTCTCTCTGTATTGAATGCTGATCCGATTTCTGCAAAGGCTAGCACCTGGGATTATCTGAGATCTTGGAAGTTTGTATTTTCTCCTCTCTATCTTTCTAATTAAGGTTAGTATATATATATATATATATATATATTTTCCATTTCTTCCTCTAATTTTATGTTACTTATTATTACTTATTTAGGTCATGTGTAATTAGTGTATTGTTGTCCAATAACCGACCTAGATGCTTTTAGATCCTTGCCCGTTCAAAATTAATCCAATAGGGATTAATTTTGGATAGTCCCTGTTTTGGGACTGCTCTTTGAATATTGTGTCTCATTTAGGATGTGAACACAAATTAGCGGGATTTAATTAGTAATTGGGGAAAGTTCGACAGTATTTTCCCTTATTGCTCCTACGAGTATGTGGTTTGTACGCATACTTGGGGAGTTAAGGAGAAATGCTGCCGAATTTTTCTCAAATACTAATCTCACTAATATGTGTTCACATATGGGACATAATATTCAAAGAGTGGGTTAGGATTGTAAACCGGCCCTTTGTAAGCCTAGAATTTGGTACAATTTACATGTTGACCATGATTAATTGAAATCATTTTTTAAATTTAATTTACAGATGGATCGAAGTTGGATGTATGAATTGCGACCTGATAGTGAAGAATATTTGGGTCGCGTTGATGAGTTCATAAAATTCGCTGAGAGTTATAGAGTGAAGATGAAGGAAGCCGACATTTTGTGTCCTTGTAGAGGTTGTAAATTTTTTTTAAGATTTGGGGACTCCGAAGAAATTAGAGCTCATTTGATTTGTCGTGGATTTAAGAAAAGATATACATGTTGGTTCATGCATGGTGAGAAATTTGGGGAAAGTAGTTGTACCGATAAGAATTCTAACCGTTGTGAAGAGAGCGATGAGAATGTAGAAATTTTTGATAATTTTGAACTTGATTTCAGCAATGATGATGAGAATGTCGAAAATTTTGATAATGTTGAACTTGGTTGCAACCACGATGATGAGCTGGAGATGAATAATGAAAATGTAGTACACGAGTATATTGAGAATCTGGAGGACATGTTACATGATGTGGAAGATGAAATTAGTGATAAAAATTATGATAAATTTAAGTATTTGTCTAATGAATCCAAAAAGCCGCTGTATCCCGGGTGTACCAAATTTACGAAACTGTCAGCTGTGTTGAAATTATTTAACTTGAAAGTAGACAATGGTTGGACTGATAAGAGTTTCACGTCCTTATTAAAGCTTTTAGGAGAAATGCTCCCAGATAACAACGAGTTACCCTGCACAATATATCAGGCGAAGAAGTTGATATGTCCAGTGGGTTTGAAGATCGAAAGAATACATGCATGTTCGAATGACTGTTTATTGTATCGTAATGAGTACGAGGCCATGCATGTTTGTCCTAAGTGCGGTGTTTCCCGGTATAAACGTAAGGACCAGGACACTACTGATTGTGACGACGACAAAAAGGGCCGGCCTCCAGCTAAGGTGTTGTGTTATTTGCCGATAATACCGATATTCAAACGGTTATTTGCAAATCCTAAAGATGCAAAATTATTGCGTTGGCATAAAGAAGGGCGCAAAAAGGACGGTAAACTAAGACACCCGGCTGATTCTCCTCAGTGGAGAAATTTTGATAGACATTTCAAAGATTTTGGTTCCGAGATGAGAAACCTCAAGATTGTGGTGAGCACAGATGGAATGAGTCCGTTTAGAAGCATGAGCAGTCGGCACAGTACTTGGCCAGTTCTTTAGCCATCTACAATCTTCCTCCTTGGTTGTGCATGAAACGCAGTACACGGACTTTTAGTTAATAATACGTGTAAAGGGTCTTTCTACACGGACTTTTAGTTAAAAGTCCGTGTAGCTCTCTTTCATTCGACACGGTTTTTACGTTAATAACCGCATAGAAAGAGGGTTACAACATAATAAATGACTTGGCTCGCGCCGCTTCGAGTCCTTCTTTGCCCTATTTCACCTATCTATTTCTCGATATTTAAAAAAAAAGATAATCCAGGACTGAGAAGGCCGAGTACCCTCGTTGCGATTTCTCCAAATGCTCAACCTTCCTCTCCACTCAGATTTTTTCTTCTCCCAGGATGCTGCATGTGCCTGTTCTGTCTTTAGAGGAGGGAGAAATCTGAGTTGGGAGAGGAAGCTCGAGCATTTGGAGAAATCGCTTGCTGTGGAGTTGTATTTCTAAAAAGAAAATGAACGCTATGAAGGTTTGGTACAGGAACTCAATGCTCAATTGCAGGTTTTCAAATCTCGGATGCAAGTTGCAAAGGCAGAGAGGGAACAAAGTTGAAGGGGAAATGGTTGAGGCAAAGCTGAAGGGGAAAAGGTACAAGGTAATCACACACGGATATTAAACTAAAAGACCGTGTACAAAGGGTTTAGGGTTTAGAACTCTAGAGGGTGCTACACGGTCTTTTAGCTAAATGTCCGTGTAGAAAGGGTAATCACACACGGATGTTAATAAAAGTCCTCTCTCGAAAAGGGTCTTTCTACACGGACATTTAACTAAAAGTCCGTGTAGCTCTCCTTCCGTTCTACACGGATTTTAAATTAAACGTCCGTGAAGAAAGACCTTTCCACACGTATGTTAAGTGAATATCCGTGTAGAAAGAGGGTTACAATACATATTACGCGCCTGCTCTTCCAAATTTTTCATAACTTAGCTCGCACCTTCTTTTCCAAATTTTTCGTAATTTAGCTCGCGCCGCTTCGAGTCCTTCTTCCCCACCTCACCTTGATTTCATCGCCTCTCTGGTCTAACCACCTCTCCGGTCCGACCACCTACATCTTCTTTCTCGGGTAAACACTCAACACCTCCATTGCGAAGAAATCTTGGTATAAAATTTTTGGTATTTACTGTATTTACTGTATTTACTTTGGTATTTACTGAAAAAGTTCTATTTAATTTTTATAGAACCATGTCGATTGAGGGTGAGCACGTAGATATGATGGAAGAAGGCGAGCACCAAGCTGCTGCCCAATCAGGTTCGGCGAAAAGGAAAAGAGGTCCGACAATGTGCACGTCTACGTCCGAGGCAAAGCAACTGGACATCGAGTTCAGTAAAAACGGGTGTGCAAAGGGTAAAAGACGGTGTGCGTACTCAAATTGGGTGAGCAATTTGGCGAAGCAAAAGGCAGACATCTTGGTAGAGAGATGGGATCAGTTTTCGAAAGACCAAAAGAACGACTGGTGGAACATTGTGAAGGTGAAGTACCTAACTAATTAATTGGTTTTTTTTTTAATTGTACATGAACTTAAATGCGGTAATTTGGGTGTCTATCAGGCTCAGTGGAACATCCCGGATGACATCCCGAAGGCGGTAAAGAATAAGACTTTGAATATAATGAATGAAGGCTGGAAGCAATTCAAAAGCACGTTGAATAAAGATTACATGGATAAAGGTAATAGCCCGGTAGGATACCATCCTTGGGTGACTCAAGAGAAGTGGGAGAAGTATATGGAGATGAAGAGCACGGATGAGTTCAAGGTATGCAAATATCCAGCAAAATTACTTTTTTTCCTTTCTCGATTTGAATTATGTTCCTAAAGCTAATTTTTTTTACTTTAATGTGTGAAGAAAAAAAGGGAGGAGGGCAGGAGGATCATTGCCATGAACAAGTATCCGCCCAACTTTCGGGTGGTTACCAGGGCAAGTCGGAAGAATGGGCAAAAATACTGGAGTTGAACAAAGACTCTGACTCACCCGTGGTTAGGATCAGAAATCCTAGGGCCCAAGATTGGACGTTGGCAAGGTCCGAGTTAACCACTGACGGGAGGATAGTACTACATCACAAAGCCCGCCCCGTGGCTCAGAGAATGGTAAGAGTCTTTTGTTAAAACTATGTGTAATTCAAGCGTGTTAAAACTTTGTGTACATAACTAATTCTTTTGCTATAACTAATTTTTCCATTCACAGTTGGAGGTGGAGGAGGAGGTCAATTCCGGTGCCCGGACGGTCGAAAGGCAAGATGACTCCTTGTCCATAGCGCTCAGGAATCCAGAACACCCTGGTCGAGTAAGGGGTGTAGGTGCCTACAAGGGTTGGAAGCACGTATTTAATGGACCAAAACCTCGAAGGAAATCTCGTACGAAAATGAACAAAGACGAGATAATTGCGCAATTGCGCAAGGAGGTGAGCGTCGAGTACGACGCAAAGCTGGAGGAGTTGGAATCAAGATTGCGTGCCCAAATTACATCTCTGGCGCAATTCGAGCAAGCACCTCCCACCCCGACGGGAGTTCGGCTAAGTAGTCAAGCATCCGGGACGTTCGGAGACGATTTGGATAATCTAAAGGTAATCACTACTTGTTCGTAATCTAAAGGCAATTACTACTTGTTCATAACCTTGTTGGACAACATTTCATTTTAAAAATAACTACTTGCATGAAATTGCAGGACGCCACAACATGCGAACTCGTCCTGTGGCTCGGGAATAAGCCTTTGATTGTTGCTAAGGGCATGGTACATCCAGCAGCCGACAATGTGCACAATGAGCAGCTAAGGCCCAGCCATGCCGCCGTACAGGTTGACAAAGTCTTGAAGGGATGGGAGCGCATACCTCTTCGTGTCCCAATTGAGGGGACCATGCTCTTGCTCGATGATGCCCGCCTGTCATTTGTTCAATGGCCCAAGAGTCAGATTATTTTGGATCAGGTAATCTCTAAATAATCAAGTTCTTTTGTTACATTCAAAGCATCCTTTTCAAATACTTGAAAAAGGTAAAAACTTTGATACAGACACGAGGAGATGATGGTAGTCACACGGAGGGCATGTCACCGGTACGGAGGGACGAAGCAGAAGGACCTGAACCTCCTGCCCAAATAGCAGGACCTGACCCTGATGCCCAACCAGCAGGACCTGACCCTCCTGCCCAAAAAGGACCTGACCCTTCACATTGTCTGCTCACCGAGGAAGAATACAACCTCCTTTCCAAAAAGGACTTGAAGGATCTCCACGACCGCTTGATGGCGGCACCCGAGGACATGATGGATATCCTCATACATGTCCCTCCGGGGATGTTTCTACACGATGGCTCGACTGTCGCACTGTCGTTCGACGACTTCAAGGACTTTCTACATGCCTCGGGGTCTGATAAATGGCTCGATGTGGGGCACGTCACCATTTTCCTCATGTTAGTGTCCAAAAATTCTTTATATCATGTGTATAGCACTGAAGTATATATTCCTATTTAATATGATAATTTTTCAGGAAGCTACTCCAAAACTGTGAGAAGATGGGCAAAAAGAACTTGTGTGCTTTTGTGGACCCCGGCAGACTTAATGCGACGTACTTGAAAGGTGCTCAAAATGAGTCTATCCAGTACCTGTGTGGCGCGATGCTCCGTGCTCATAAGGAGAAGAAGCCTTTTATTCTCTTGCCATACCACCAGAGGTTACTTCTAACCTTAAGTGAAATATAAATAATTGAAATCACACCATCAAGTCAAGCAAACAACGGTGTCACTATTATATATGCCAAAATATTTGGGTATTGTAAGCTAAGATCCTATATTCTTCTCCTCCCATAGGGCACACTGGTGTTTGCTCATCATTGTCCCTTACATGAATGAGGTTTACGTCGTGGATTCTTCAAAGCCCAAAGAAAAGGTCGCATTTGACAAGTGCAAAAGTATCGTCCCTTATGTAAAAAGGTAAGCAATAATAATTCACTTAATCTGATTTTTTTCCCAATTATAACTAATTGTGGAATTGCTAATTAGAGTCACTCCATTTTGTATGGGCTTTTGTGCAATACATCAAAGAGGGAGGATTGCAAAGCACATACAAGAAAAAAAAAAAGAAAAGCTGACTTGGAAGTGGTGGCTGGTGAGCACAACACAATTCTATAATTTCATATTTTGTTCAAAAAATTATTGTCATTCTAACATAGGCCGCTAAATGTAAATTGTAGTGCCCGCAACAAGAGGGGGGTTGGGAATGCGGATATTACATGATGATTTTCATGTTTGACTTTGTCGAAAGAATGCAATTCACATTTCCAGATGTGGTATGTAATTCATATTAATTGTGCCTATATAATAGCAATTGATATTTCATATTATGCTTACTTATAATTCTCATTTCATTAATGGCAATTGATATTTGCGACTGTCTTGCATCTACCTTTTCTTGTTACTAACTAATACCAAATTATAATTGTAACAAGCATCAAAGCAAGATCATTACACCAAGGAGCAGATCGACGATCTAAGATGTATTTGGGCAAGGTGGTTTCTATCAGAATTTTGTAATGATGAACATGGATTTGTATAATTTTGTACAATTTAGTGTATATATGAATTTAGCAAGCATAATTTAATGTCAAATTATCTGGAAAACTGGCTAGCAAAACAGAATGGTGTATATGAATTTTGTAGAAAAACTGGCTAGCAAATTAAACTGGAGGCTAGCCCAGAAACGAAAAAAACAAAAAAAAAAGGACAATTCTACACGGATATTTAACAAAATCCTGTGTAGATCGAGTTCAGAGAGCTACAGAGATTATTTTATATTTGTCCGTGTATGATAGTTACGAGAGCTACACGGATATGAAATTAGAAGTCCGTGTCAAAAACAAAAATTCTACACAGATGTTAAACCAAAGTCCGTGTATAATAGTTAAGAGAGCTACACGGATTATTTTATATAGTCCGTGTATAACAGTTAAGAGAGCTACACGGATATGAAATTAAAAGTCCGTGTAGAAAAGAGTAAATCGACACGGATGTTTAACCAAAGCCCGTGTAGAACGTGTTCAGAGAGTACACGGATTATCTATTTTTTGTCCGTGTATGATAGTTAAGAGACCTACACGGATATGAAATTAAACATCCGTGTAGAAAGAATAATTCGACACGGTTGTTTAACCAAAGTCCGTGTAGAACGAGTTCAGAAAACTAACGGATTATTTTATTTTTGTCCGTGTATGATAGTTAAGAGATCTACACAGATATGAAATTAAAAGTCCGTGTAGAAAGAGTAATTCGACACGACATTAATTTTAGTATCCGTGTAGAAAGAGTATTTGTACACGGTCATTTACGGAATATCCGTGTAGCTTGGTTAAATGGAGAGCGCCACAGGCAGGTTTATGGACACGGCTATTTATATGGTAATCCGTGTAGAAAACGTTATAATGCACACGGGGAAATATCCGTGTAGACAGAGGCTAGGGTACCTATTCATACACCCTCAACTCGTACACGGCAGGAAATCCGTGTAGCTCCTCCAGTAATGTCCGTGTGCAATATCTTTTTCTGTAGTAGTGCATCTACATAACAGGTAATGTAGAAGGTTCCGGTATAAATCGAACATTGAAGTGCACAGTTTACCATACATTGTTCAATTAGATCTTCCAAGTTGGACTTATTTTCCAAATTTGCAGTCTCCAGTATGGATTAATAGTTTCTATCATATATAACTTATATTCACTTCTTTTGACTATTCTTCGAGACAAATTATGTAGAAATATCTATCATAATATACTTATGCTTTGACTATTCTTCGAGACACATATATGTGGAAAAAGACACACAGAGAAAGATATGTAAAAATATCTATCATAACTTATGCTTTGACTATGCTTTCACTTTTCTTCGAACATTGAAGTTCACAGTTTTCCATACATTGTTCCATCAGATCTTCCAAGTTGGTCTTATTTTCCAAATTTGCAGTCTCCAGTATGGATTTGTAGTTTCTATCATATATAACTTATATTTACTTCTTTTGACTATTCTTCGAGACAAATTATGTAGAAATATCTATCATAACTTATGCTTTGACTATTCTTTGAGTCACATATAAGTAGAAAAAGATGTAGAAAAACACACGGAAGAGATTAGGTTAGGACTCCCTTCTTCATACGACACAATCATTGACCTAAACATGTAGAATTTAGACCCAATATCACAATCAATGACCTAAACATATATAATTTAGATCGAAGAAATTAGATTAATAAAATGCGGATACAAGAAAAACACTTCTCCGCTGTTCAAATCTAAAATCTCCATCTGTTTCTGAACCAACGGCTATCGCCCTGTGAAGCAAAACGGTCCCGTCATAATCTTGCCCGTTAAGCTCACGTATCGGTTAAGTAGTAATAGAGATGAGTAAAAACTCACAAATACAACAAAACAACAAAATAACAATTTTTTCTATTCAAACTTCGCTGCCTCCACAGAGGTTTTGATACATATTTAAATTAAGAAAAATAAAAGCCCTCCTTGGAAATAAAAAGTATTATAAACACTTCGGCTAACGAGGCTTGGCAGCAGTTCAAAGACAAGGGTTAGAACCCAGTGGGCTCCCTTGGCAGGATAGCGTAAATCATACTTTAAACAACATTAGAAAGCGCTTACATTAAGTAGGGTCTTTGGGATATTTCAACTACGGGGTTGTATAGGAAAATAATATAATTGCGTACATAAAATACTTTAGTCTTGGTTCAAAAGCCTATAGCAAGATCGAAAAACCTTTCAAATCGCATAAACAAACAACCAGCACGCCCTGCGACAGTGCCGCATGCGGGGTAGCTGTGGGGCAATTTATGCCGCATGCCACAGTGACAGTGCAACGTAGAGAAACGTCGAAACTTGTATTTTGCATAATTAAGAATGATAGGAAATCTGAACCCTAGAGGCTCTCTATCTACTGTTGTTTACTTGCTATAATACCTTGATTGCATTTATCACCACCACCTCAATTTTAAAAATCCAATAACCTAGACAAGTAAAAATTATTTGAAATCTAAAACACTATCCCTGTGGATAGACACTCCAATCATACTACACGGTAGGATCATACGCTTGTGATATGAACTTAAGTGAAAATTAGGGTTTATAAATATTAAAAAGTGCTAGAACCATTTTGGTTCATCACCCAGATATCTGTGAAACCCACTGACATGTGAAAGCCCTCATTCCAAAACACTCCAGGTATGACATGGCAGGTGAAGCCTCCTCCTTCAGATATTGGCGCCGTAAGATATTTCATGGGCACTCTTGCCCGAAAAACAGTTGCTGACCTGGTATTACTATCACCTCAACCACTTGATTAGCCTCCTCATTCGCCAACTCAAGAGCCCTCATTGGTACATCATGTTCATCATTTTACACAATTTATATAATACCACAGTGCTGTTATGGGTTGATGTTTTGAAATATATATATATATATATATATATATAGAGATGGGCTATTGTGCTTTGCAAAGTAAACGCCCCGTTTACTTCGGCGCCATATTTTGCATTTTGAAAATTCAAACAACTCATCCGAACCGTTCAACATGTTCTAAATATTGAAATGTGCTTGGACACTAAATTTTACATTTTTTGGAATTTTTTTACTATTTATTAAGCCACATTGAAAGTTTCTGATCTGGTGGTCCAGAAAATTTTACTGTTTTTTACTGTTCACCGTTGGATCAGAAACTTTCAAAGTGGCTTAATAAATAGTAAAAAAATTCCAAAAAATGTAAAATTTAGTGTCCAAGCACATTTCAATATTTAGAACATGTTGAACGGTTCGGATGGGTTGTTTGAATTTTCAAAATGCAAAATATGGCGCCGAAGTAAATGGGGGTTTTACTTTGCAAAGCACAATAGCCCATCTCTCTCTCTATATATATATATATATATATGGGCTATTATGCTTTGGGAAGTAAAGATGGTGTTTTACTTCCCGCTCATATCTCCATTTTCAAAGTCCAAACAGTCGATCCAAATTTCTTTACATGATCTTCATATTGAATTTTGCTTGGAGACCAAATTTTACATTTTTTGGAAAATTTTTACTATTTTTTTAGAATTTTTGAAAATTAGTGTTTTTCTGAATAAATATATGTATGTGTGTATATATATATATGGGAACCACTTACAACATTTGTAAGTTACAATATCTTACAACAATTTAATTTTGTGATTTTCAAAGTCCAAACAGTCGATCCAAACCGTTCAACATGATCTCTATATTGTTTTTTAGTTTTTCGGAAATGTCTAAAAATAACAGTTTTGTAAAATACTTAATAAATGGTAAAAAATTTTCAAGAAATGTAAAATTTAATCTCCAGGTTCATTTTAATATAGAGATCATGATGAATGGTTTGTATCGACTATTTGGATTTTGAAAATCACAAAATTGAGTTTTGGTAAGATGTTGTAACTTACAAATATTGTAAGTGGATCCCTCTTCATATTTTAAATTTTCTAAAATATATTGTATTCCCCAAATAGTTTGTGGTCCCGACAGATAATTAGTGGTTCCTCAGGTAGTTAATGCCTGGTGGGACATTTAGGGAATTTTTGTGGGAACTGTTAGTTGCTCCCAAAACATAACAAATAAATATTTACCTAGGATGTATCCGTATTCTAAGTTAAAATATGTTACAATGCCGCATATACAGTGCCACTATCCGTTTCTGTGTAGCATATATTAGTTTCGCATGTGTCGTACGTAAAATGGTCGCGCCTTTTGTAGAGATCTTTCCCCAAACTTTTATTAGTAAATTGGGAAATAAATGTTTAAATGGTACAATTAGAATTGTCATTCTCAGCAAAAACCCAACCATTCTCCGGGATTTTTATATTAACATAAATTACAAAATTCAAATTTATATAAGAACATTAAGAATATTAAATTATCAAATTAAAATATTATTTTAGAACATTAAGAATGCATGCGTTCATAATGAACTATATAAATACATACATTCATATTTAAATATGAACATGTGTTCAGTTCTACGTTCATTCAACTTGTTTATGGGCTTAATTTTTTTTTAATTAAATTTTCTTTTGCCGTCTGAGTTTTTGAGTTCAATAAAAAAACTAATAAAATGCACACGTTAATTAATAGTTATAGTATTCGAACTTTTTAACTTAGAAATAGTTATACATTATATTTTGAATTCACACCACAATCAACGGTCACAATTGGAAGGCCGCCATCTATAGAAGAAAAATACCCCCTTACACTACAACAAAACAGGGGCTTTAGCGATCGGCATCAGCGACCGGTTAGGTCGCCGGTCGCTGAAGACCCAAAAAAATAAAAAAAAATAAAAATTAAGTCTTTCGGCGACGAAACTTTCAGCGACAGGTGCCCACAGCCTTTTGCGACCGATTTGGTCCGGTCGCTAAAGGGTATCGCTAAAAAAATCCGCCAAATTCCTTCTTCTCTCTGTCTCTTCCCTCTTTTTAGGTTAGCGAAAAAAAAAAAGCGAAGCGCCGCTGCCGCCCGACCTCTCCCCTCATAAGCTCTCTCTCTGTCTCTTTCCCGGCCACCCCGACCTCTCCTCTCTCTCTAGACTTCCCCGCTTCCCCCCATTTCTCCTCAAACCGCGACCCTGCCTTCTCCTCCCTGACCAGCGCCTCCACAACCCTCTTCACTGACCTCTAAGGGTTGGTTTAGCTCTCTCCCTCGGCCAGCGCCTCCAGCCGACCCTTGGCCAGCGTCTCCAAATATCCTGTCGCTTCTCTCCAATCTTGGTATGACCCTCCTATCTCTTGTTTTCTGATTTATTTTTGAATGTTAGAGGGTTTATGTTGTAATTTTCCTTTGTTAGCCTGAATTTGTTGCTTAATTAGTTGCCATTTGTAAAAGAATTTCTCAATTTTAACACTTGGTCTTTTGGAAACAAGTTTATCTAAGTTTATCTCACTACTGGTATAACATAGGATAAACTTGATTGCCCTTTGGGAATAAAAAAGGAATCACTTGATTGCCCTTCGGGAAATAAACGGAATATTTGAAATTGTGGTGTATACCTGTGATAGGAACTGGGATCGGATTCCTTTTTTTTTTTTTATGCTTCTGGCAATTGGCAACGGGCTATTGGAACAGCTTCCTGTTGATTTTTTTCTTCTGAAAACGATTGAAAGGAATGGATGGAACGTATGTAACGCATATGCTTCTAAAATCTATGACAGTGAAATGAGAAAATTGATTTATGAGTATTGTAAGGCCACTAAATGAAACCTCTTGTGATCAAACAGTCACACCCCCTCCCATGCCGTAGCTCGAGAGGCCATGGCCACCATTACCTCAACCACGCCGGATCTCGGGATACCATCCACCACCTACGCCATGCCGCAGCCAGAGGTTGAAGAGAAAAAAGGATAGTTCTATTTATTACTTAATTATTTAACTGCTTTGTTAAATTTCTAGTGTATTTATTTTTGAAGGTCAATTTCTAGTGTTATTTTTCTTGTTTTTGGACAGGTACTCATGCATGTATATGTATGATATTGACTTGTATCTGTGTTATTTAATCTATGTATATATATTTTTTTTCATAAGATTTCTATAATTAATGTTATGACAAGCTTCCATATTAATTTCTAGCCATAAATTAATTAATCTGATAACATGGGTTTATAAAATAAGAATGCAATTGGACTCAAAACATAAATATATACAAATTCATGAATGCAATTGAACTAGTTCAGTTGATCATGGCGCGAATGAATCTTACATGGATATTGAGAGAAATCTGTGTTTGGATATTTGTACAAAACATACACGGTTTCTAAACTATTAACCGTGTATAGAGCCCTCAAGTCGTACGCGGTTCGGTATTAACCAACTGTGTACAAATATTGGTTTTTGTACACGGTTGGAATTTAAATGACCGTGTGGGTATGTGTGAGCTTTTTTTTGCTCAAATGCCTCCTCCTATTAGACACTATTAATGTGTAATTTTTCCTCATCCGTGTATGTTATGCCATGTATGGTCGCGTTTTATGTACTAGTGATTGTTGCTTTGCTGGGTTTAAAAATAGCTAACAAATATATGGAGGCTAGCTCCTCATAGAAACATAATTATAAATATAATATATATATATATATAAATCACAAACGTCTCAAAATTAATAACAGATGACAAAGCTAAAATTACAAATGCCAACGCAAACAAAAACGATGGTGCATGTGCAGCATTGGCAAACAGATCCAAAAGTCGGTGTTAAGGACCTTTGCTATGGCTTAAAAAAAACGCAAGAGATGCCATTGAATGCACTGCGATGTTAATTTGAAACACCGTTTGGTACATCATCGGTTCGTTACCTCTATCCGATAGCATAGGTGCGTAACACCATCGGATTCGAGCTGATGGCAGAGGTGAACACTTTTGGTATCAGGGCGATAGCCGTCGGTTCAGAAGTAGATTGAGATTTTAGATTTGAACAGATGGAGAAGTGTTTTTCTTGTATGTACATTATATTATTCTAATTTCTTCGATCGAAATTCTATATGTTTAGGTCATTGCTTGTGATGTTGGATCTAAATTCTATATGTTTAGGTCAATGATTGTGTCGTAGGAAGAAGGGAGTCCTAACCTAATATCTTCCGTGTGTTTTTCTACATATCTTTTTCTACTTATATTTGTCTCGAAGAATAGTCAATACATAAGTTATGATAGATATTTCTACATAATTTGTCTCGAAGAATAGTCAAAGCATAAGTTATGATAGATATTTCAACATAATTTGTCTTGAAGAATAGTCAAAGCATAAGTTATGATAGATATTTCTACATAATTTGTCTCGAAGAATAGTCAAAATAAGTAAATATAAGTTATATATGAAAGATATTTCGCTAACGCTCTACGCTCATCTCTTTTTAATTCACGGTTCATTCAACAACAGTATTACCATTAAGCATCCAAAGTCGGACCCCAAAAAGAGAGCAGCCAGTGAAATTAGTTTCGAAGTTTTTTCATTTTGCACAAGGTATACTTTTCCTTGAAATACATATGCAACCTACATTAGTTGTGAAATCTGACAATTTTTCTTGTGGGCGTTGACTATCAAACTGTAAAAGAATTCAATAATAAAGTTTATTTAATTGTTATGTTTGATAGAGACATAGAGTTGAAAGACAAAGGATAATTCTTATTACTAAAGTCACGTAAGATAAGAGTGATCCATTATTATTATTATTATTATTATTATTTTTAAAACCTTGACTGTGGATCATGATAATTCTTATTGCTAATGTCACATAAGATAAGAGTACTCCTTTGTTAATTCTTTTTCTTGAAAAACTTAACTGTGGCCATTAAAATGATCCATTATTTTACTTTTTGGACCACAAGGGTGGTGTGCGTAAGTTAAAAAAAAAAATAAAAATAGCCTTAACATGCAATTAATAATTCCGTTCGACTCTTTTTTAATAATTATGTTAGCCTTTTTGTTAAATTATTTTCATTATGGATTAAATATAAACAAATAAAAGTCTTATTTTTTATTTTTGAACGATTGATTAAGTCACTCAATGTAGTGTCGATTTTAAATCAAACTAAGTTTCATATTTAAAAAATATCTATTTTTGAAGTTTTTCAAAAATGACTTTATTTCATGGACAACAATTTGATTTCTAACTGCGCCGGTCGCTGATGGGTATCAGCGACCAAATTTGGTCGCAGATGGCCGGTCACAGAAAGCATCGTCACTGATACTCGCGTGATGATGTCACCGGTCGCTGATTGACATCATCTCGGTCGCTGATACCTTTTCAGCGACCAATTTTTTTGGTCGCTGATAGTGTTTGCTGACATCATCTTAGAGGCTTTCAGCTTCCGATTTTTGGTCGCTGATGTTTAAAATTCGGTCGCTGATACCTTTTTTCTGCGACCAACTTTCTATCTCTGATGTTTAAAATCCAGTTGCTGATATCTTTTTTCAGCGACCAACTATTTAGTCACTAATGTTTAAAATACGGCCGTTGATACTTGTTTTCAGCGACTTACTATTAAACGTTGCTGATGGTCAAAAACCGATCACGTAATGCTCCTGTAAGCATTATTTTTTTGTTTGTCATTTATTTTTCTAATAATTCCATCCAATATCTAATATCGTGTGCTTCGTAACCTTTTAATATCAACATATAACAAGATATCAAATAACATCAAACATCTTTTAAACATAAAACATCAAACATCGCACAAAATAACATCTAAGCATCAAACAAGTGAACAACGTACCAAGTAACGTCAAACATCTAAGCATCAAACATCGTACCAAATAATATCAAACATAACATCTAAGCATCAAACATCGTACCAAATAACATATAATACAAAACAACTAAGCATCACACATCGTACCAAATAACATCAAACATCGTCATCCGAGTCGTCACTATCGTCATCCTCTCCCTCATCCTCGACGTCATCCTCGATATTGGGCATCGATGTATGGTGCGAGCTCAAACTTCCCTGTCAATTATAGAAAAATCTAATCAATTATGTACATTTTTTTGAAGGAATTAAGTCAAAATTTAGACTTAATTAGTCAAAAATAAGAAGCCAAAATTCAGACTTAAGCAGCAATTTATTTCCTCATTTTAAAACCGGATTTCCTGATAAATATATATAGAAACAAGTATAAGGTCATTCATGCAAACACTATCAATTTCTAACTCGATACGGTTTTATTCAAACCTTGGTTCTTCATTATACTGATGCAAATACCATTTCCAAAAAACAGTCCCAATAAAACTAAAATGTTAAACCGGGCTACACCCCATGTAGTGACCTCAAATTGCATACATAGTTATGATATGAACTGATAAGTACCCCAGTACCAAACTTCCCATTTATTGGAACTTTTTAGGATTTTTAAGTAATTACTGAAATCTCAGGCAGCAAAGAAGCAACTTCACAAAAAACAGTGAGCTGGCACATATCTGACCTTCACAAAACAGTGGATTCCACTGAGTTCTGGACCTTTATAATTTTTGATAATTTGTTAGCATACAATTCATGACCAGACAATCATTTTCATATAAAGAACCAAAATTTCTATGTAGCCAATTAACCACAATCATTTTTCAAAGATGGGCTGTCAGAAAAGGGTAAAATTGTCAGTCAAATTAGAATCTTGTGTAGAAACTGATGAGTTAAGTATATAAGATTGTGAGAAACTCATAGATGCATGTGTAAACCTCCATGAACATATATTCAAACTCTAAATATCATGTCATGTGTAAAATATTGATAATTAAATTCAAAACGTGGTGATCAAAGCTGGGGCATCATATTATACCATACCATACACTAGGCTTGAGCAACAACAAGAATTATCTATAAGGTACCTGATTAGTCAAAGCATGTGAAACCATAAGTTTTAACTTCTTATTCACCCTCTTGAAAAATTGGTCGAGTTTTGTTTCAACCGAGGCAAGAACCTGACTGGATATCACATTTATTTGGTCTTGTGTGTTAAACTTTGAGGCACCGGTGCTGAAGAAATCGTCTGCTGGCTACTGCTCGACCCACTCGTACGAATCATGGATCTTGTCTTCGCTGGAATATAAAAAAATTAAGATAATTATTACTACTTACAAATTCAAAAATAAATTTATAGTTTTTAGGAAAGTGTATTTTACCTAGAGCACCGAGGCCATAGTAATCACCGTGAGCATTCAAACCCGACACTGTGTGCCAGATGCTCTCGTCAATCCAAGGCCAATTGACTTCATCCCCATGCTTCTCCCTCATTTTAGTCTCATATTGTTTCTGCATATTTTATAACATATAAACCCATGTTTTGTACAATAAGTAATGAATATTAGTAAATGGTTGCTATGTTCTATTACCTGTGTCCCTGCTGCCTTCGTGGAACAAAATGCACCCGTCTTCTTATTGGTATGGGTCAGCTTGAACAGCTCATCGTGCCATCTGGGTTCGTGATTGATTTTTTAGCTTATCTGTCCCAAGGTTCACATCTCGAACATTAAATAAATATCTCCTCTTTTCCAGTTGCCCGATCAACTTACCAGAAAGCATCTTTTTCAAAATAAAATGAACCCAGAAGTTTGTTCAGATCTTATAATTTCTAAGAACTTAGAAGGTTGTAGCGAGACAATAAGTTGGGCCTGCGTGAGTTGGACTTAAACAAAACTAAGGAAATCCGTTGCTCTTCTGGCTACTAAATGGTTCAGCATACCTCCTTACTTGCGTGGAAAGGCTAAGATCAGCACCAAATCTATACACTGCTCAATTTCGATATCCTTTGTACCTCCTCCAAATCTTTAAAAACCTACCATATTATCACAAATAAACATGTCAAATTTATCTTTGATGAATTTAAGCATTTGCAGCATATGACCAATTGTATTAAAATAGATAATCTTTGGGCATAAAAAATGTGCAATTAAGACAAATTGCAACTTAATTCTGCATCATTAATTTATCTGACATCAGAAAAATTAATTATGACCAATCTGCATCATTAATTATTACCAATCTGCTACTATCAGAAAAGAGAACCACTGGCACAAAGTCACCACCTTTATCAGACAATACATCTAGTAATTTATTGATTCTCAACCACAATAAAATTAACTCCCATGAACTCTATGAGTAAATGAGCCGACTGATACACTAAATTCAACAGTTGCTTTAAGAAACGATCACAAGAACTAACTTTGATCAAGAAACAAGGAGAAAACAAGAGAGAGAGAGAGAGAGAGAGCTTGCATCAGTTAACAAAACTTTTATGTATAATTTCTTTCCAGTAACCAATTGCCAATTTTGACAAAAATTAACCAACTCAAAATTAAAAGGGGAAAGACATGATATCTAAGGTCAGTCGGTCATATCTAAGAAAAGTGATTGATTGAAGTTAGCAACGTGGATTGATTGAAGTTAAAGAAATTTCTAAGAAAAGTGAAAGCGACTAAGCGAGAGAACTGAGGTGAGACCTGAGACCGACTGGGCTGAAGAGGTGGCGAGGGATTTCTCAAGGAGCTGACGAGGAGACAAGGAGGCAAGGGATTTCTCAGGCGGCTCGGCTCAGATCTGGCGAGGAGAGGAGAGGGGTGGCGCGGAGCGGCGGAGCTCCTCGAGTTGGTTGAGCTGCGAGGCGAGGAGCTAGTGGCGGATCGGCGGAGCTCCTCGTGTTGGGTTGGGTCTAGGTCTGGGGCGCGCGAGGTGGAGAGCGACGGAGGTGGATCGGTGGATCGGTGGAGCTTTTTGCACGGAGGAGAGAAAAGGAGTGGCGTGGAGGAATCGCCAAAACCTCGGGTTTTTGGATATGGCGGAATCGCGTGGAGAGAAAGGGGGTGGCGCGCGATTTCAGTACTGGCGCGCGAAATAGGGTATTTTTTTTTTACCCAACACTTTCAGCGACCGGGAGAAAAGGGGTCGCTGAAAATATTGGACGCCAAAACTATTTATTTTTATTTGTTTTTTTTGGAGAGAAAAACTTTCAGCGACCGGCGACTGCACTAGTCGCTAATGCCGGTCGCTGATAACATATTTTGCTGTAGTGAGGGTTCATTTCTCTATACTACGTTTTAAAAAGAAAAATTATATTTTGAGAAACAGTTAAAAATTTGAAATAAGTAACTTATATACAAAAAAAATTGCATTGACAAATATCAAGCATTTAAAATAACGGACTACTTCTAGATACTAATAATAGTTTTACAGTTTGTAATGACATATACATAATGTAATAAGTTGCACGATAATTCATGTAAAAAATAAATAAAGAGTCATTCTACGCTTCAGACACATTAAACAAATCTATTAAATAAGAAGAGCATATGAGAACCTATGAATCGTCTGACCAATATAGATAAATAAAATAAATTTATACATACATAAAAAATATAAATGATATGACATGATTAATATATATTTTAAAAATAAAATTTATATATTTATAATTAAATTGAGTCTAAATAATGAATGTCCAAATTAATTTTGTGTTTTGAGCCAGACAACAGACATTTCATTTTGGCAAGCAATTTAAGGTAAAATTGGGCATGCAACACATCCCCATCTAACTTATTATTCACGTCATAACACCGGGCTCTCTCATGCGCTCTGTGCGTCTCCCTCAGACTACAATTCGTTTCCTTCTAGTAGGGGTGTAAATGAATTGGATACAAACATATAATGATCAAACCGTATTCTTTTCTGTTATAATCACTTGGATTCGGTTACGAATTCAGATAGTCTTGGATACAAATTAATATGTACAGATCAAATGTTAAATGGATACGAATACGGATCCGATATAAGACACATATTACGGATATGAATATAATTTAGATAATTAAAAAAAAATTGTTGATGTACATTATGAAAAAGAAATGGCATCTCAATAAATTATATTCATTTATTAATTAGACCTAATATTTTTCTATAAGTTTGTTGGTTACAAAAAATATATCATGACAAAAAAATACAAGTAATACATCATTGGTATGTATATCTAGTTTAATAAATCAATTTAAAAACAAAGAATAGCTTTGTTGTGGCTCAAGGGTGTAAGCGGATCGGATACGGATAGTTAGTGATCGAACCGTATCGTTATCCATTTTAATTTTTTGGATAAGGATATGAATATGAATTGGATAGCTCAAGTAATTTTCCAAATTCGTATCCAGATAAAATCAGATAATATCCGATCCATTTACACCCCTAGAAGCTGCTTCAAAGCCTCTCCAATTGGCAACACAAAGAGAAGGGACCAATGGTATAAATACAGGATCGGACTCTGCTGCTCTTCCGAGAGAAGAGCAAGGTCCTGCTCTTCCGATCTCAACCATTCAAAATCGTTGAGATCTGTACATGAAAAAGTTCTTTTATCGAGATACGTGAATGAAAAATTTTGAATGGTTGAGATCGGAAGAGCCGGACCCTGCTCTTCTCTCGGAAGAGCAGCAGAGTTCGTTCCATAAATACAGGGAGTAATGTATTATTCAAATGGTTTTCTCCATTATTGTAATGAACGGAGAGAAAACAACTTGATTTGCTTTTAAACCAATTTAATAGTTTAAAAAGTGGATTGCTTTGACCATAGAAGGCAAAATCGGCCGTTCCGGAGCGGAATCGGACGTTCCAGATCGGGATCGGACGGTACTGATCTGATTTCAGACCGAGTTACGCGGTTAGTGTGGATTTCGTCAAATTTCGGCCGTTCCGGCCTCATTCCGGTCAAATTTCGGCCGTTCGGTCTGAAATAAACCAATTCTACTGAAACAGCCGAAACGCGAATTAAACAAACTCCAAAAAAAATTTTGAGCTCTCTATGATTCGAACTCATGCCCTCTTGCATGGCAACCAAACTCAACTACCACCACACCATACAATCTTTGTTGTTAAAAAACACAACTCATTTCTATATATGAATTTCAATTTGTCCCTCCATTCAATCACGGATTAACTCATTTCTATATATGAATTTCAATTTGTACCTCCATTCTAAATTTTTTTATCAATTTTTTTTTATTTTTTTAGTGTAAAATAAGCTTCCGACAAAAAAAATCCGATTTCCGATCCGATTCGGTCGATCCCGACCGATTTTTCCGATCCGGATCGGGATTGGTCGGTGCCGATCCCGATCCCGATACTGATTTTTCCTTCTATGGCTTTGACCACACAGTCGCTGAATGTTAGCTAGGTAGCGCTATATATATTTAAAGGGAAAGACCAAGCGTTATAGTGAGCTAGGCTTGAAAGAAAGACACAGCGAGATAAACGAAAAAAGGAAAAAGAAAAGAGATATAAAGGAAATGAATGGTATGAAGGGGCCAGTGGTTGTTACTGGAGCGTCTGGTTTCATCGGTTCATGGCTTGTGATGAAACTTCTCAAGGCTGGATACACCGTTAGAGCTACTGTTAGAGATCCATGTAAGAATTTAAACCCTAGTTTTTGTTATACTAGCTACTAATGATATACAAAATTAATTACTAGGTACTAATGATTTATTATTAATATTATTATTATTATTATTATTATTATGAGGAGGGCTCAAATGTCCTAAAAATTCATGCTCCAATCATAACCCAAAATCTGATACACATATCTAATTTTGGACCAGCGGTCTAGATCGAGACGTTTCAATTCCAAAAACATGCACGCCTAATTGAAATATTTCTCTCCAGTTCTCATCTTTTCTTACGCTGTCCAATTCTCACCTTTCGCTTCCAATCGTTTCCCACAATGGCTGATTGCGACGCTCCATCTCCTCCGCGCAATACAATCATGGTCTCTCTCTCCTCCATGTGATACAGTCCTGTGCACTCTCTCTCCTCCTACTGCACAACCGGTCGTGGTTCCAAGTACTGTCAAGCCTTCACCGTCAGTTTCTCCATTTACTGAGGTGCCTCCAGATAGAGAAACCTTTTCTCGTTAAAATTCATAAAGAGAAACCTTTTCTATTCAGAAAATTCGAAAAGAAAACAGCAATTGTATGAATTATCAAGCGATTACCAATTAAAAATAAGAGAAAGTAAAAAAAAAAAAGAACAATTATCGGAAAATAACAGTTTACAATTGAATTTTAATGATTTACTTCTAATTGAACTAGTATATCTAGTCGGTGAAGAAATTGGCGGCAGCAACCACAGAGGCGGTTCTTTGTTCTTGCGACAAAATTCTAGCTTGCGAGTGAGGAGATCTGGACAGAGAAATTGAGGATTCAGGAGAGATGAGAGGGGAATATCGTCGGGGTTGAGGAAGGCTGCGTCGGGGTTGGGATTGGAGCGTAAGGGGTGGGAGAAAGTGTAATAATAATATTAATAATAGTAATAGTAATAATTATAATAGTAATAGTAGTAATAGTAATAGTAATAATAATAGTAATAATAGTAGTAGTAATAGTAGTAATAGTAATTGTAATAGTAGTAATAATAATAGAAATAGTAATAATACTATTACTAGTATTACTATTATTATTACTATTATTACTATTACTATTATTGTTACTACTATTATTACTATTACTATTATTATTACTATTATCATTATCATTATTACTATTATCATTATTACTATTACTATTATTACTGCTGTTACTATTACTACTGCTATTACTATTACTGCTATTACTATTACTATTATTACTACTATTATTACTAGTATTGTTATAATCCGTAAAACTAATTTAGTTAATTAGTCTAATAATTAAGATTTGCGACTAATTAAAACCTAAATTAATTCGTTAGGTTAAATAATTAATCAATTGTTTAGATAAATTTATTTATGAACTGTCATATAGATATAAATGATTAGTCAAACAAATTAGTGTCTTGAGAAATTACTAATTTAACGAACCGAATTGCGGAGATATCGATGACATCGGAGAATTTCGTATTATATTTCAAACGCGAAGTTAGTTCATCAATTTCGAATCATTAAATTAATTGATCACGGGAGATTTCAGGTTAACCATATTGATTGTCTGAATTATCTCAACCCTCTGATTTTGATTTATGCACGGATCTTAAAGCCATCCCCTCTATATTTCTTTCTTTGACAACTGGCCCCATTCCCTTTTTCCCTCTGTTGTTTCCTCTTCTCCCTTCGCGCAAGTCAGAGAGGGGTGCCCTTTTCCCTCTTGGTTCGCTGAAACCCTAGGCCCACCCGACCTTCCTTCCACTGAAATGCGGGCTCCCCTCCGTTGCTCTCGCTCTCTCCATTTCTTCCTCCTGGAGAAGAGAGGAACCCCGAGCTTTTCCCTCTCTTTTTACTTCGGTGAGAAGCCATGCCCGCTCTCTCTCCTCTTTGAATGCCGCTGTCCCTTCGTTGCCAGTACTTCGGTACTTTGGGCGACTTTGTCGACCCTTGTCAGACACCTACTCTGAGACCCGTTGCTGTCCCGTCGGACCCGTCTGATTCGCCTATTAGAAGGCTATACTCTCCATTGAACGGGTTTTGCTCTCTCCCTCTCTCTCTATTTCCTCATAAGCTGAGATTTTTGCCTCTCTCTCTATTTTCGCCTTTCCCTCTGTTGCATGCAAAATCTCGAACCCTAGTTGTGACTGTGCTGATTTTGGGATTTCGGTTCCTTGGTGCTTTTCTCTTGTTGCTGGCTGAACCTTGAGGCGTTTCTATCTTGTGACGTTTATCGATTTCGTGACGGTCGTGAGGCGAGCGAAAGTTGGTACCGGCCAAGTTGCCTTCTGTTGTGGTTTGCTTCCTTTACGGGTAAATATTCAAGCACTTCTTTTATTTTGTGGAATGTGTGCTTGGTGAGGCATTGTCGTATATTTTGACTAATCGATCGGCTCGCACGAGTTGTTGATTTTCTCGGCGTGTCGATGAATTTTTGTGATGGATTTAGGGGTTGATCGATTGAGGGTGAGATTGTTGATTTTTCTCGACTCGATCGACTTGGGAGTTGGGTGCTTGGCGGTTCTTTTGGTTCTGTGTTATACCAGCTTGGTGCTGTCTTTCTTTTCTTGCGGCTGGGCTAATTTTTTTTCTGGCACCAACCCCTTTTTCCTTTCGGTGCTGGGTTGCTGTTTTGCTGTTTTGCTGCTATGCCTTTTTCTTTCTTCTGGTATACAGCACTTGTGTGCTGCCCCTTTTGCCTTCCTTGTTCTATCTGGTATGTGTGATGTTTTATTGCTTGAATTTTGGGGCTGTGATCTGATCTGTGAGTATGACTGATTTGCCTTGCCTTGTGACCAGTTTTGCTGTGACTTTTGCGGTTCTGTTCTGTACTGGTTCTGTGCTGTTTTTGTGATGTTGTGCCTTGCTGTACCAGTTGGTACAGCCCAGTGTGACCACTGGTATCGGATGTTTACTCTGTGGCCTGATTGTTGCGATTTTTTTTTGTTGATTACTAGACTTGAACTGACAGGGGCCTCTTGGTAAATAAATTGGATCTGAGGTGAATTGTGTATATTTTAAGCCCTTGAGTGAAATTATAAAAGTCAGGGACTATGTTGTAATTGTGGTTGAGAAATGGGCTTGGCCCCTTTCCTTGTTGGGTTTCGGCTGAAAAATTAGATGGGCTTAGGCCCTTTTGAGAATAATAAATGGAAAATGGACTTGGGCCTTTAAAATTCTGTTGAGCCTTAATATGAATTTATTAATAAATTCAAAGAGGCTTGGGCCTTTATCTATTGGGCTTGGCCGATTTTAAAATAGAAAGGAATAAATGTTGCCTCGGATTGACGGATTAAAATGACGGCTTTTAAAATTTAGGTTTTAATAATGTAACCGAATAAAACCGGATGCTTATGTAAACTTGAATTCAATTCGGGAAATGATTATACCGTCCGGGTCTTGATGCCTCAGTGAGAGTTCATAACATAATTTGAACAGATACTATAAACCCAAATGGACACCTGTATGATCCCGAAATACACCCAATTAAAATAGTTTAACACATTTAAATTAATTAGGATTTGAAAATAAATTAAGTAGTTAGCATTTTAAATTTAGAAGTTAGATTTTTAAAATAATTAGTTAAGTAATTAGATGTTTCAAATTTAATAATTAGAAGTTGATAAGTTAAGTTTAAATTTTAATTAAAGAAAATAACTTTCAAATAAAATATGATGTTAACTAATAAAGGACAATTAATTAACAACATATTAATATTTTTGAATCATTACGATTACAAAAGTTTAGTTATTAGGATAATTAGATAATCGCGTAATATTTTGTGATTATAAATTAATCAACTTGTACAAATTATTAAAATAAGTTCGTACTACTTTAGAAATATTATAATTAAATGGTAGCAATTGAAATTACGTAGATTTTACCTCAAGTAATTTAGCGTAAAAACATGTAAATAACATTACTTAAGTATTCGACTAATTAGATAAGCAGTTTATCTTCAAATTAAAATATAACAAATGATTTAAATACGTTAGATTAATTTAATTAGAGTTGGACCAATTTTACGCTCGATCGGAATCGAGTCAAACCGACCGAACCGATTCAGCAGATTCGAATCCTAGTTAATTAACTAATTAAGTACGAACACTTAGTGAAAATAATCAAACGGGGTAATAAGGGTTACGAGTACTTAGTTTAGACTCTAATTAAGTTACGTCTAAATTACAGGTCAGCCGACCTACGTAGATTCCGACCCGTGGATCGATCCCGCTGACGCTTGTACAGGAGCAGGTGAGGATTACGTGGATCCCGGAGGCTATTAGCGCGTTCTACCCCTACAGCCATCAGGTGTGGGATATCTGAATTATCTTTTCGTGGCGTACTCTTACCAGTCGACCACTTGACCTGACATCCGCACTTTTATTTATGTAGTTGCATTAGAGCATGTTTAATCCTATTTTGAACTGTAATTTAGGATCTGCATAAACCTTTTAAATGAAAATTTACTGCCTTTTTTTTAGGAGTAGCGTAAATTAATTTAATAATATATTAGGATATTAGTTGTCCTCTTCTCGTAGAGGACAACATAGTATTTTAGCTACGCATGAGCATTGGTGAGCGTGAGAAGAAGACCGAGTGACTGCGTTCCGGCTGGTTGGTATGGAACCGGTCGGCCCGTTAGCCATTGAGCCGAGAGACCACTTGGTTTCTCGGGAGGTCTTATTAGGAATATTATATTATTATATGCATTGAGTTGTAGTATATGCTTTTTGATCATTTTACATTTTGTGCGGACCGATCTCGAGTCCGGAGACGATTCGGGAGCTATTCCCCCCTACATTAGGAGCTACTTGCCTAGTACGGCTGCCGAGGTTGCGGTGGCAGATTTTATTTTTATTGTTGTTATGGGCCGCTCACGAGCCCTTATCCCATTGATCCGGCCGGATGGTGGAGTTCCGTCGTCTGCTCATGAGGAGACGGATTAACTCATTCTTACGACTTGCTTGTAGTTTTCTCCTATTGGATATGTTTGGATGAAGAATCGTCTAGAGTGAGGAAATACACGAATTTTTGGATATAACCATCGGCTAGCGTGCACCAGCCTACGGGTTGAAGTCTTTGGGGCAAAGCTCGATGCTGTTAGGCATCGGGTATCTTTGCTCCCCTGATCGCAGTCCTTGCGTTATGTCACCTTTGAGATATAAATTCAATTTGATTGAATTTGGCACGGCACGGGGTGACAAAAATTATCCGTATTATTACTATATCAATTTGTACACACGGTACCTATTGTACTGGACTCCGGTTGAGTATAATATTCATCCTCATATTTTGTTTTGGGAAATTTCATCATTTTGGCATAATAGGATAATCACATCATGTCATCTATTATATGTATATTTTCTTTTGTAGTTATTATAATAGGTTTTAAATTCCGCAGCATGTGCATTAAAAGTGAATCATTACCGACTTTACGTAGATTTCAAATTAAAATGTGCTTTGACTTGAGAGGATCCCTGAAGGGATAATACTGGGTCACATACTGGGCGATCATTCGCTCATCCCCTCCTTTTTATGGATGTGGGCAGGTACAGAGTCTGATGGTCCGCAGCAGGAGGTGTCAGGAACTGTCCCCGATGGCCATATCGTCTGATATAGATTAGGGACCTTTGTTTAGGGTTTTGCGAGTCCGATATTTTTGTTATACATATTGGACTCGATAGATTATGTATCCCTTTGACTAGATTGTGTTTATTCTATTCCGAGGTGGATTGTATGAATATTATGTATGTATGTATGTTTATTTGATATTTATGACTTTGCTTGATCATTTTATTATTGCTTCCGCTGTGTGATTATTATTATTGTTTAGCCTTGCGTGTCATTTCGATTAATTGACACGAGGCGGGGACTGATCATACCCTAATCCGGAAATACTGGTTTGGGGTGTGACATCCTTTGGGTGGTATCAGAGCCAGGTTTGTCGTAATCCTTCGTACGATAAACCGAATACCATTCAATAAACAAATTAGAAGCAAAGTCATAAATTAATAAACACTAATATATATATGAGTCAAAGCACTAGATTCAATACCTTAAACCGTATTTCACGTAGACGTCGACAAGCGATCTCTTATCTTTATCCTACGACTCATTTTCATTCCCTGATTGTATATCCCTATCTCTTTTGCAGTTTCACGATGGATGATCTTCACCGTCCGAGACGACGTAGGGCTGTATCTAAGCCGCCCGAGGCTCATTCTAGGCTCTCGGCTGGTAGCGTATCCCCACGACCTATTGAGGTCCGTCCCCCGTCTGTACATTCTCAGCCTTCTGTGGCACGCGATCATGGCGCAGCGACCCCACCCCATGGAGGGGCGGGTTCTAGTAGAGCTGGTTCGTCTCGAGCGGGCTCGTCTCGTAGCGCTGCAGGTAGGCAGCCTCCACCGCCGCCCCCGGATGCGGCACAGCTCATGCAGCAGTTCTTTGACGGTTTGGCCCAGGTTACGGGTCAGGGAGCAGGTGTGGGTCGCACTGTAGGCGATCCCTTTACTACCGCCCACCGTGAGTTTACACGTCTCCATACGCCCCGATTTAACGGGCGTGGTACTTATACTGTAGCCGATGAGTGGCTTACCTCTGTTGAGAGGACACTTCGTCTCGCTCGGTCCCCTGCGGAGTTCCATACCGAGCTGGCTGCGACGCTTTTTGACGAGGATGCCCATCATTGGTGGACTACACAGCAGCCCCAGTACGGGGACGGTCCTCCTATACCGTGGCAGTGGTTTACCGAGGTCTTCCGCCGTCGTTTCATGGGTAGGGCACAGCTTCGTGCCCTGAGACAGCAGTTCGAGTCACTTACCCAGGGTAGCCGTACCGTACGGCAGTACGGCACCACGTTCATCAGCTTATCGCGATACGCCCCTGATTTGGTGGCGGATCCACAGGACCGGCGTCTCCGCTTCATTGAGGGATTACAGCCCGCACTGGCCTGTCACGTGGTCTCGCACGCCGGTACGTCCATTGAGTCCTTGATGGACAGTGCAGAGCTAGTGGAGAGACTCCAGCACAGGAGTGTCCGACCCCGGATCGACTTCACCGCGTCTACGAGTCGGGGTAGAGACACATCCTCCCAGCCTATCGTGAGGCAGCCCCAGCCTCAGCAGTTTCGCGGTCAGCCGAGACCGACCATTCCTCGCTCCGGTGCTTGTTTCATTTGCCAGGCCACTGATCATTGGGCGAACGCCTGTCCGCAGCGGATAGGCGGTAGCCAGTACTCCGATCGAGTCTTCTCAGGAGGTCGGGGACAGACTGATTTCGGCCGCGGACGTGGGCCGGCACCACCCCGCAGCGGCAGTGCCAGTTACACGCAGCGAGGTGGTAGATCTGGATCCGGGTCAGGACGTGGACCTGGAGGTGCCACTCAGACTGGTCGCGACTCCGCGCGTATTCATGCCACCATTGGGGAGGAGATTCCCGCTGACGAGACCCTCGAGGGAGAGCCATTACCGGGACCTCCCCCTACGGGCGCCACGACGCACGACGATGTAGATCTCATCACAGGTACAGTACTTATATCCGGATGCCCAGCCTACGTACTTATCGATACGGGAGCGAGTCACTCGTTCGTAGCCCTAGCTTTCGTGAGTACCCACGAGTGGCCCACCGAGACTAGGACTCGGGCCATGGAGGTACAGACGCCCCTCGGGAGGCAGGTTCTGGTTGACAGGGTCTGTAAGGACCGAAAGGTTCGTATTGCCGATAGGGACTTGGCAGTAGACCTTACGGTTCTTGACATGCGAGATTTTGACGTCCTGCTAGGTCTGGATTGGTTGGCCGCGCACCACGCCATTGTCGACTGCGAGAGACATATCGTACGGTTCGGTCATCCGAACGAGGTGTCCTTTACCTTCAGAGGAAGGAAACCTGGGACCGGGTTTCCTATTATATCGGCACTTCGGGCGACTCACCTGATCACCGCAGGGTGTAGCGCATATCTCGCAGCAGTAGTATTGACGGAGAGCGAGGAGGTAGACATACGCAGCGTACCCATCGTGAGCGAGTACACCGACGTATTTCCGGAGGAGTTACCCGGGATGCCTCCAGATTGCGAGGTTGAGTTCTGTATAGAGCTTCAGCCAGGTACGACACCCATTGCCCGAGCACCTTACCGCATGGCGCCTGCTGAGCTTAGAGAGCTCAAGACGCAGCTCGAGGACCTTCTCGAGAAGGGCTTCATCCGACCGAGCACCTCTCCTTGGGGAGCCCCCGTCCTCTTCGTGAGGAAGAAGGACGGATCCCTTCGCCTATGCATCGACTACCGAGAGTTGAACAAGTGCACGGTGCCGAACCGGTATCCTTTACCACGCATCGATGACTTGTTCGACCAGCTGCAGGGTTCAGAGGTGTATTCGAAGATCGATCTACGATCCGGATATCACCAGATGAGGATTCGGGCGAGCGACGTCCCGAGGACTGCATTCCGGACCCGATACGGGCATTATGAGTTTTGCGTCATGTCCTTTGGACTGACGAACGCACCGGCGTATTTCATGAGCCTCATGCACACGGTGTTTACGGACTTCCTGGACTCATTCGTTGTAGTCTTTGTTGACGATATATTGATCTACTCACGGAGTCGGGAGGAGCACGCCACACACTTGCGATTGGTACTAGAGCGACTTAGAGAGCATCGGCTATACGCCAAGTTCTCGAAGTGCGACTTCTGGATTGAGAGAGTTGCGTTCCTCGGACACGTGATATCTAGAGACGGGTTAGCGGTGGACCCGCAGAAGATATCCGCCATTACAGATTGGAGGCGACCTGAGAGCGTCACGGAGGTTCGTAGCTTTCTAGGATTGGCCGGCTACTATAGACGATTTGTAAAGGGATTCTCATGACTGTCCCTACCGTTGACGCAGCTACTGCAGAAAGGAGTCAAGTACGAGTGGACTCCTGAGCGCGAGAGTAGCTTCGAGGAGCTCAAGCGCCATCTTGTCTCCGCGCCGGTTCTATCGATGCCTATCTCCGGCGTGGAGTACGCCGTTTATGCTGACGCATCCCGATACGGGTTAGGTTGCGTATTGATGCAGCAGGGTCACGTCATCGCATACGCTTCGAGGCAGCTCCGCACGCACGAGCGGAACTACCCCACCCACGACTTAGAGTTGGCGGCCGTGGTCTTCGCATTGAAGATCTGGCGTCATTACCTCTACGGAGACAGGTGTAAGATCTATACTGATCACAAGAGCCTAAAGTACGTCTTCACGCAGAAAGAGCTCAACCTGAGGCAGCGGAGATGGCTCGAACTGATGAAGGACTACGACCTGGAGATATTGTATCATCCGGGAAAGGCCAATGTGGTGGCCGACGCCTTGAGTCGCAAGAGTCAGGTTAACCTCGCTACGATGATTACGCGACAGCACCATCTACTTGAGGATATGAGGCGACTCGACTTGTGGGTTGCTCCGTCCGAGGAGCTGATAGGCGAGACTAGCGATAGTCGCGAGGTAGTAGTAGCTTCCTTAGTAGTACAGCCGACCTTGACGGACGAGATACGACTAGCTCAGAGTAGCGACTTTCGACTTGAGAGGATTCGTGCCACGGTCACATCTGGTCAGCGTACCCCGTTTAGAGTAGACTACGAGGGTGCTTTGAGATTCGGTGACCGATTATGCGTACCAGATACGACATCCCTAAAGGACAGGATCCTTAGGGAGGCACACGACTCGGTCTACGCGATTCATCCTGGCGAGACGAAGATGTACCAAGACCTCAAGGGCTACTACTGGTGGAGGAACATGCGACGAGAGATCGCGAAGTTCGTTGGCAAGTGCCTGACCTGCCAAAAGGTGAAAGCCGATCGACAGCGACCACCAGGACTTCTACAGCCACTTAAGAAATCGGAGCACAAATTCGATATTATCACGATGGACTTCGTGACAGGACTACCTAGGACTAGTTCGAGAGACGACGCGATCTGGGTCATAGTCGACACTTTGACCAAAGTGGCACATTTTATCGCCTTTCGACATGGATTGACGGGAGAGGAGATGGCCCTACTCTATATGAGACATCAGCATAAGTTTCATGGAGTCCCGACTACGATCATATCCGATCGTGATCCTCGTTTCACGTCGCGTTTTTGGAGGAGTTTCCACGAGTCTCTCGGGACCGAGGTAGTATTTAGCACCGCCCATCACCCGCAGACGGATGGCCAGTCAGAGCGTACGATACAGACGTTAGAGGACATGTTACGATCATGCGCGCTTACGATGCAGGGCGACTGGACGGATCATCTGCACATGGCAGAGTTTTCGTACAATAGTAGCTACCACGCGAGTATCGGCATGTCACCATTCGAGGCATTATACGGGCACCGAGTCCGTACTCCCGTATGTTGGGGACCTACCAGTTCCTTCCGCCCTACCGTACCCCAGATGATCGAGGAGTGTACGGATAAGATGCGGATTATCCAAGACCGGCTTAAGACGGCACAAGATCGCCAGCGAAAGTACGCGGACCCAAAGCGCCGAGACTTCAGCATGGAGGTTGGCGAGCACGCACTTTTACGAGTTTCGCCCCGCAAGGGAGTTATGAGGTTCGGAGTCAAGGGCAAATTAGCACCTAGGTACATCGGCCCGTTTATGATTCTCGAGCGAGTCGGTCGCACCGCATACCGACTTGCATTACCTCCATCCCTCGCAGGTGTACACGATGTCTTTCACGTATCCCAGCTTCGACGCTACGTACGGAGTGAGTCACACGTGCTAGATTATGAGCCATTACAGGTCGAGCAGGATTTGACGTACGAGGCACGTCCGATTCGCATCTTAGACGTGCAGGAGATAGAGTTGCGGCGACGCACGATTCGTCGAGTGCTAGTACAGTGGGAGTATCATACTCCGCGTGAGGCGACATGGGAGCTCGAGGACGAGGTGCGAGAGCGCTATCCAGAGCTGTTCGCACCGACCGAGTAGTTTTCGATCGTTCGGGACGAACTTTTTATTAGGGGGGGAGAATGTTATAATCCGTAAAACTAATTTAGTTAATTAGTCTAATAATTAAGATTTGCGACTAATTAAAACCTAAATTAATTCGTTAGGTTAAATAATTAATCAATTGTTTAGATAAATTTATTTATGAACTGTCATATAGATATAAATGATTAGTCAAACAAATTAGTGTCTTGAGAAATTACTAATTTAACGAACCGAATTGCGGAGATATCGATGACATCGGAGAATTTCGTATTATATTTCAAACGCGAAGTTAGTTCATCAATTTCGAATCATTAAATTAATTGATCACGGGAGATTTCAGGTTAACCATATTGATTGTCTGAATTATCTCAACCCTCTGATTTTGATTTATGCACGGATCTTAAAGCCATCCCCTCTATATTTCTTTCTTTGACAACTGGCCCCATTCCCTTTTTCCCTCTGTTGTTTCCTCTTCTCCCTTCGCGCAAGTCAGAGAGGGGTGCCCTTTTCCCTCTTGGTTCGCTGAAACCCTAGGCCCACCCGACCTTCCTTCCACTGAAATGCGGGCTCCCCTCCGTTGCTCTCGCTCTCTCCATTTCTTCCTCCTGGAGAAGAGAGGAACCCCGAGCTTTTCCCTCTCTTTTTACTTCGGTGAGAAGCCATGCCCGCTCTCTCTCCTCTTTGAATGCCGCTGTCCCTTCGTTGCCAGTACTTCGGTACTTTGGGCGACTTTGTCGACCCTTGTCAGACACCTACTCTGAGACCCGTTGCTGTCCCGTCGGACCCGTCTGATTCGCCTATTAGAAGGCTATACTCTCCATTGAACGGGTTTTGCTCTCTCCCTCTCTCTCTATTTCCTCATAAGCTGAGATTTTTGCCTCTCTCTCTATTTTCGCCTTTCCCTCTGTTGCATGCAAAATCTCGAACCCTAGTTGTGACTGTGCTGATTTTGGGATTTCGGTTCCTTGGTGCTTTTCTCTTGTTGCTGGCTGAACCTTGAGGCGTTTCTATCTTGTGACGTTTATCGATTTCGTGACGGTCGTGAGGCGAGCGAAAGTTGGTACCGGCCAAGTTGCCTTCTGTTGTGGTTTGCTTCCTTTACGGGTAAATATTCAAGCACTTCTTTTATTTTGTGGAATGTGTGCTTGGTGAGGCATTGTCGTATATTTTGACTAATCGATCGGCTCGCACGAGTTGTTGATTTTCTCGGCGTGTCGATGAATTTTTGTGATGGATTTAGGGGTTGATCGATTGAGGGTGAGATTGTTGATTTTTCTCGACTCGATCGACTTGGGAGTTGGGTGCTTGGCGGTTCTTTTGGTTCTGTGTTATACCAGCTTGGTGCTGTCTTTCTTTTCTTGCGGCTGGGCTAATTTTTTTTCTGGCACCAACCCCTTTTTCCTTTCGGTGCTGGGTTGCTGTTTTGCTGTTTTGCTGCTATGCCTTTTTCTTTCTTCTGGTATACAGCACTTGTGTGCTGCCCCTTTTGCCTTCCTTGTTCTATCTGGTATGTGTGATGTTTTATTGCTTGAATTTTGGGGCTGTGATCTGATCTGTGAGTATGACTGATTTGCCTTGCCTTGTGACCAGTTTTGCTGTGACTTTTGCGGTTCTGTTCTGTACTGGTTCTGTGCTGTTTTTGTGATGTTGTGCCTTGCTGTACCAGTTGGTACAGCCCAGTGTGACCACTGGTATCGGATGTTTACTCTGTGGCCTGATTGTTGCGATTTTTTTTTGTTGATTACTAGACTTGAACTGACAGGGGCCTCTTGGTAAATAAATTGGATCTGAGGTGAATTGTGTATATTTTAAGCCCTTGAGTGAAATTATAAAAGTCAGGGACTATGTTGTAATTGTGGTTGAGAAATGGGCTTGGCCCCTTTCCTTGTTGGGTTTCGGCTGAAAAATTAGATGGGCTTAGGCCCTTTTGAGAATAATAAATGGAAAATGGACTTGGGCCTTTAAAATTCTGTTGAGCCTTAATATGAATTTATTAATAAATTCAAAGAGGCTTGGGCCTTTATCTATTGGGCTTGGCCGATTTTAAAATAGAAAGGAATAAATGTTGCCTCGGATTGACGGATTAAAATGACGGCTTTTAAAATTTAGGTTTTAATAATGTAACCGAATAAAACCGGATGCTTATGTAAACTTGAATTCAATTCGGGAAATGATTATACCGTCCGGGTCTTGATGCCTCAGTGAGAGTTCATAACATAATTTGAACAGATACTATAAACCCAAATGGACACCTGTATGATCCCGAAATACACCCAATTAAAATAGTTTAACACATTTAAATTAATTAGGATTTGAAAATAAATTAAGTAGTTAGCATTTTAAATTTAGAAGTTAGATTTTTAAAATAATTAGTTAAGTAATTAGATGTTTCAAATTTAATAATTAGAAGTTGATAAGTTAAGTTTAAATTTTAATTAAAGAAAATAACTTTCAAATAAAATATGATGTTAACTAATAAAGGACAATTAATTAACAACATATTAATATTTTTGAATCATTACGATTACAAAAGTTTAGTTATTAGGATAATTAGATAATCGCGTAATATTTTGTGATTATAAATTAATCAACTTGTACAAATTATTAAAATAAGTTCGTACTACTTTAGAAATATTATAATTAAATGGTAGCAATTGAAATTACGTAGATTTTACCTCAAGTAATTTAGCGTAAAAACATGTAAATAACATTACTTAAGTATTCGACTAATTAGATAAGCAGTTTATCTTCAAATTAAAATATAACAAATGATTTAAATACGTTAGATTAATTTAATTAGAGTTGGACCAATTTTACGCTCGATCGGAATCGAGTCAAACCGACCGAACCGATTCAGCAGATTCGAATCCTAGTTAATTAACTAATTAAGTACGAACACTTAGTGAAAATAATCAAACGGGGTAATAAGGGTTACGAGTACTTAGTTTAGACTCTAATTAAGTTACGTCTAAATTACAGGTCAGCCGACCTACGTAGATTCCGACCCGTGGATCGATCCCGCTGACGCTTGTACAGGAGCAGGTGAGGATTACGTGGATCCCGGAGGCTATTAGCGCGTTCTACCCCTACAGCCATCAGGTGTGGGATATCTGAATTATCTTTTCGTGGCGTACTCTTACCAGTCGACCACTTGACCTGACATCCGCACTTTTATTTATGTAGTTGCATTAGAGCATGTTTAATCCTATTTTGAACTGTAATTTAGGATCTGCATAAACCTTTTAAATGAAAATTTACTGCCTTTTTTTTAGGAGTAGCGTAAATTAATTTAATAATATATTAGGATATTAGTTGTCCTCTTCTCGTAGAGGACAACATAGTATTTTAGCTACGCATGAGCATTGGTGAGCGTGAGAAGAAGACCGAGTGACTGCGTTCCGGCTGGTTGGTATGGAACCGGTCGGCCCGTTAGCCATTGAGCCGAGAGACCACTTGGTTTCTCGGGAGGTCTTATTAGGAATATTATATTATTATATGCATTGAGTTGTAGTATATGCTTTTTGATCATTTTACATTTTGTGCGGACCGATCTCGAGTCCGGAGACGATTCGGGAGCTATTCCCCCCTACATTAGGAGCTACTTGCCTAGTACGGCTGCCGAGGTTGCGGTGGCAGATTTTATTTTTATTGTTGTTATGGGCCGCTCACGAGCCCTTATCCCATTGATCCGGCCGGATGGTGGAGTTCCGTCGTCTGCTCATGAGGAGACGGATTAACTCATTCTTACGACTTGCTTGTAGTTTTCTCCTATTGGATATGTTTGGATGAAGAATCGTCTAGAGTGAGGAAATACACGAATTTTTGGATATAACCATCGGCTAGCGTGCACCAGCCTACGGGTTGAAGTCTTTGGGGCAAAGCTCGATGCTGTTAGGTATCGGGTATCTTTGCTCCCCTGATCGCAGTCCTTGCGTTATGTCACCTTTGAGATATAAATTCAATTTGATTGAATTTGGCACGGCACGGGGTGACAAAAATTATCCGTATTATTACTATATCAATTTGTACACACGGTACCTATTGTACTGGACTCCGGTTGAGTATAATATTCATCCTCATATTTTGTTTTGGGAAATTTCATCATTTTGGCATAATAGGATAATCACATCATGTCATCTATTATATGTATATTTTCTTTTGTAGTTATTATAATAGGTTTTAAATTCCGCAGCATGTGCATTAAAAGTGAATCATTACCGACTTTACGTAGATTTCAAATTAAAATGTGCTTTGACTTGAGAGGATCTCTGAAGGGATAATACTGGGTCACATACTGGGCGATCATTCGCTCATCCCCTCCTTTTTATGGATGTGGGCAGGTACAGAGTCTGATGGTCCGCAGCAGGAGGTGTCAGGAACTGTCCCCGATGGCCATATCGTCTGATATAGATTAGGGACCTTTGTTTAGGGTTTTGCGAGTCCGATATTTTTGTTATACATATTGGACTCGATAGATTATGTATCCCTTTGACTAGATTGTGTTTATTCTATTCTGAGGTGGATTGTATGAATATTATGTATGTATGTATGTTTATTTGATATTTATGACTTTGCTTGATCATTTTATTATTGCTTCCGCTGTGTGATTATTATTATTGTTTAGCCTTGCGTGTCATTTCGATTAATTGACACGAGGCGGGGACTGATCATACCCTAATCCGGAAATACTGGTTTGGGGTGTGACAAGTATTATTATTACTATTACTATTATTATTTTTATTATTACAATTATTATTATTCACTTCTTGTTTCTTTTGTTTATTCATTAAGATATATATAATATCAGACATGTTGGTATTTAATTACCATGTTTATTTAAGAAGGAAAAATATTTACATTGAAATATCACTGAGATAATTTCTTTTAATTTGTTATCTCCTAACTTTCATTGAACCTGTTTCTCAAAAAAAGAAAAAACTTTCATTGAACCATGCAACATCTAAATTCCTCTATTATTTCCAACTTTAAGAGTTGTGCCGACTTTTATTATTGTGAAAATTCTCCTACACCTTTTCCTCCAAATGAGTTGCATGTAGTTAATTATTCGAATACATATGTTTTCATGTTCCAAGTTTGGAGGTGTGTATTGGTGGTATGAGTCGGGGTGGAGACATTTCATACCCATATATGTATAAAATTAACTTCACTCATTTCGGGTGGATCCAGGATTTATATCAGGGTAGGACACTAATCTAATTCAAATAGCTAATCGGGTTTAAACCCATGAACTTATCAGGTACACAATTGCAACTCAGTCCATATTACACAACATTGAAACATTTTTTCTAAGCTAATTAAAAATTCGTTTGGCACAGTTCAAAGTGGGATTGTTCTTAGACAATTAGCAAATTGAAGTCAACACTTAGATAAAAATTTATACAAAATATATGTATTGAATAATAAAAGGCCCAAAAAGTTCGGTTGGCCCCTTTATTTAAAATTGTAATGATAGATCCCACCGCCAAACCTTTCTTGTTCTCTTCCTGTCCTTCATTCTATTTACAAAATAGAGGATCGCAGATCTGAAAAAAAATGAAATATGAAGATGGACCAATGCTCGGAAGGAATCATTTCAAGAATCAGACTAACTCGGGCTAGGGGTAGGCACTATATCGGACCAGGGGTAGGCACATTGAACAATTAGTATTGGATCGGTAAAAAAGATTCAAATCCAGGGGTAGGCACTTATCTACCCCAACGCCTTCATTGATTCGCCAGTGCTCATACCCTACTTTTATCCGTTAAAAATATTGTGTAAATCAATCTAACCATAATAATAAAAATTATATAATTATACTTACAAATAAAAAAATTGTCAAATATAATTTAATATTTATTAATTATTTTATAGGGTAATGGATACGAAATAGCTCTTATTCGTATTACTATCCGATAAGCTAATGAAAATTTTGTCTTACCATATTCATATTTGTTAAAAATTGAAAAGTTTCAACCATACTCACATTATCGAATAGATACGAATCAGATAAACATATAAAGGATTTGGTTGACACTATAGTTTCAAGTCTTGGTCCTTTTGATGATTTTCTACCATGAAGTAATTCCTCTTTAGGCAAGTTATATCCTAGAACTTATGGAAATATTGTACAATGTGATAATAACTTGACAACTCCTTTTGGCAGCAAATCAGAAGAGAACGAAGCCGTTGCTTGATCTGCCAGAGTCTAGTGAGCAACTGTCGCTATGGAAAGCTGATCTCAGTGAGCCTGGGAGTTTTGATGAGGTCATAAAGGGATGCACCGGTGTTTTTCATGTTGCCACTCCTACGGATTTTGAATCCAAAGACCCCGAGGTATTATTATTGCCTTAAAATTAACAGTAACATAAATGAATTAAGAAGACAGAACCATAGTAATTAAAAAGAGTTGCTAGTTCCTGATAAACTAATGATGATATACGCTCACATAAATATTTCAGTTAAGTGAACACCATTGTGTGGTCTAAATAAGATACTCAATGTGTATCCATACCAATTCATCAAATATCTAAGTTGTTATTACTTGTACATAGCATTGCAATATATAGCTTTCATTTGATGAGTTCTGCATTTTCAGTTACATATTATGAAATCCACTTTTTTCTTAAAAAAACTTTATGTTGTCTGTATGCAGAATGAAGTGATAAAACCAACAGTAGAAGGAATAGTGGGAATTATGAAGTCATGTAAGGAAGCTGGTACGGTCAAGCGTGTGGTGTTCACATCCTCTGCTGGTACCGTATGCATGGAAGAGCATATGAAGCCGGTGTATGACGAGACATGTTGGACTGACATTGACTTCTGCCGAAAGGTCAAAATGACTGGCTGGGTATGGCATTTAACACTTTATATTTTTCGTTTGAGCATGTGGAATTCATTTTATGCATGCATCGGGACTTAATCATCAAACAATCATTTCAACAAAGTCAATATCTCATATTGGACAAGTAAATTAAGACTATTAATTTACATACTTATATATAGCAGGTTGCATTAATTTCATTAAACACTAGACTTCCAGAAACATAACTGGAGGTAAAGCAAAAACACTATATCAAATACATAATGTAATGAATTGTTGTACAGATGTACTTTGTATCGAAAACTCTGGCCGAACAGGCAGCATGGAAGTATGCAGAGGAGAATGGAATAGATCTAATTACTATAATCCCGCCACATGTTTTGGGCCCGTTTTTGTCGACAGGCATGCCTCCTAGCTTTATAACTGCACTGGCTCTCATCACAGGTACTCACTGCACTTGAAAATACTGCCTCATTATAATTTTTTATGTGTTAACAAAAGTGTTTTTATGTTAGGAACTGAATCGCACTACATGATCCTAAAGAATAGTCAATTTGTTCACTTGGATGATCTATGTGAATCCCACATTTTCCTATTTGAGAACCCGGAGGCTAAGGGACGGTACATTTGTTCTTCTCATGATTCCACCATTTATGACCTCGCAAGAATGCTCCAGAATTGCTACCCTGAATACAACATACCGCAAGAGTTAGTGCACTTTTCCCTTACATGGTTTCAATTGTTCGATTGATTTTTCAATTACGAATTGAAGATCATAATCACCATATCATTTTTCGTGCACCATCAATTGCTGTTGGATTTAACAGTCCGATGCTGATTTTTATATATTTTGCCTCAAATTTTCAAAGGTAAAACTTCTAACAAAAGAAAATTTAGTTCCACTAACCACGTAAAGTTGTAAACTATATATTTAGGTTCAAGTGGAAAGAAGAGGATCTACCGGTCGTCCATTTTTCTTCGAAAAAGCTTCTAGACATGGGATTCAAGTTCAACTACACCATGGAGGAGATGTTTGATCAAGCTATCCAGACATGCCGTGAGATGAAACTGATACCTCTAAGTACCAATGAGGAATCAAAGGAGAAAAACTGTAATGGGTCTATCGGAACAACATCCGTTTCAGTCTGAAACATTATTGCATTCAACAAATTGTTACTATATATATAGCAATAATTGAATTCTGGTGCATTATCTGAGATGTTTTGGTTTTAGTATTTTAGGTAGATTTGTGGTGCTGTACTGTTGGTTGCTTGCCAGTGTATTTAGGAGTAGTTTTCGGACCAATTAATAAGCCATCAGCGGCATGCAAGTGGGCGTAAATGTCGAGGGTGTAACATCCTAGTTTTCAAACACTTGGAGAATTATCTAACTTGAAGTGAAGTGTGATTTAAATAGCAATGAACTTCCAAGTATATCTATAAGACTCTGTAGTCTAAAAATTTGAAAATAGTATTGTAAAATTCTTAACAAATATAGATTTATAAATTATTAAGTGGTTATGATAGAAATTCTCAAAATGTCGTGACTTATTCAAATATTCATTAACTTAAGGTAAATTGATATGAATTATTTGAAATTCATTTGTTTGTAACATTATGTTAATTCTTGTATTCTAAAAGTCAAATTCATTTATAAAAATTCCAGGGGCTAAGTGCAAAATCACTATTCATTTAATAAAAAAAACTTAATAGATAATAGAATTTCTTTTAAGTTATAAAAATAAATAAGGGACACTTGGCAGCCATGCATCTCATTCCTATTATCAAATTCTAAAAAGTTTAAAACTCACCTATTTAACTTCTAAGTTTCTCAACACGTGTCACTGTGCCTCCAAATTTTATTCTTTTTCTTTTCTTTCTCTCTCCCGCTAAGTTTAGACCACCGTTCAAACTATTAGAGATATAAGGGAGAAACCAAGAAAGGAAAATAATAGAGAAAATGGCGGAGAGAAGAGAATTGATGGTGCCGGTAAGTTCACAACTAAGAACAAAGGAAAAGAAAGGATGGCGACAGTTTCTCTGGTGACCAAGCAACAACGAGAGGCATGGAGGTAGCGACACTCGAAGTTCTTGTCACTCTTTTCAGAGCCGACTGATTTCATTGCATCGTACATTTAAGAAATAATCGGTACTTACTTTCTTTTGATTTGTAACACATGAGGGTTGCATGGAAGGAAACCTAATTCTTATTTAGTTCCTGGTTGATTTGTCATTGAACCTTGGTTAATTTTAATAGAAATTGTTGTACTTTGATTACCCGTTGAATTGATTGATTTCGAGCCTTAGCGTGTTATTAACCTACAATTTGGGAGGTTTGCGAGTAAATTGTTGCTTCCATCTCCTTGAAATTTAGTTGGTTATGATTCCCTTTTTCAGAAACTGATTTGTTGACTGAATTGAATTCCAGCAAGGCCTGCTGCCATAATATTTTCCGGTCCAGAAACTTTGTTTTACAGTTATTCTTCCATTTGATGAAACAATGCTGAATTGTAGCAATTTGTAAGTGACCCGTAGACCCAAATTGTGAGTCATGCTTGAGTTTTACTATTTTGAGTAATTTGAAGCTGATGGTGGAAGAAGGAAGAAGAAGAAATGGTGAAGGAAAGAATGGAGAAAAGAGAAAAGAAATCAGGGGTGTAGACAGCCCTATGCGGTGGTAACTAGGGCTGCTAATAAACAAAAGTCCTGTTCATGATCGGCCCAGATCGAAATTGAAAAAAACAGGCCCTGTTCATGATCGGCCCGAAACGAAGTTCTTCATGCCCATGTTCAGCCCGTTCATTGTTGTTCAAAACTGAGCCCTGTTCAGACTTGAGCCCTGCGGAACAGGCCCGGCTCAATGAACATGGCTGAACTGTGAACAACCAATTGGGCTCTGTTTTGGACAACCCAATTGGGCTCTGTTTTAAATTAGAAAATGTATACAGTATGAAAGGCACTATATTGCCGAACTCCAATTCTGTGAACCTTTTTAATATATAATAAAAATGACATAACAAATACATGCCTTAACTATATCAAAATGCTTAAATCAAGCGACAAAAATCATGTTATCTAAGTTCACCTAACATATCATATAACAGAAATATTAAAAATACAAAATTATCAGATCCAGCTGAAGCACCTCTCTAAAATTGAAAACCTGCTTTTGTACTGCTTTTTTAAAGAAATCCCACAACACTAAAAGAACAACAATAAAAACAGAAATCAGCAATAAAAACAACAATTAAATGGTATTTCTGAACTCAATTTATCAGTCTTGTTGCATAGTATCAGCAGAGGTATCTTCTTTTTCACCACAATTGCCTTTGTCAATATATCATCCAGGTACCTTCGAAAAATAAAGAGAACAGGGACAAAAGGTAAGTTCTATAGTAAAACAAAAGAAAGGACTAAAAAAGGCTTAACCACAATTTGGAACTTTAGGGGCCAAATTATGCTGCTTAACCAACGTCTAAACTTAATTGAAGTGAAAACCTTAAACCCTTCCTACCACCAAAGAAAGGACTAAAAAAGGTCCAGCAAAAGACACAGTTGATTTACTGTTTAGTTGATATTTTTGGCTAAGGCTTCTGGAGGAAACATGTAACATCAAAATCAACAGCAAGAACAACATAAAGAAATTGCCTCTGTTGAATTGTAAACACTTTTGCGAATCTGGTACAACAGTTTGGTGCTATTTTGAAAACTGGTACCAGTCGGTACCAGTATAAAATAAATGGTATAAATCAGGGTAAAATCTTTCCATAAAGCTTGATCATGTGCAAAATCTTAGATACCTGCAATTATTAAGCAAAATCTTAATAATATCAGTATGTACTAGTTTTACTGGTAAAAACCAAGAAATATTCAGTATAGACAGTTGGCACATAGTGGTAGAGAATTGGATGTAAATGCACTAAATATATACAAAAAAATCCAAAAATTCAACTCCTGGACTCATTCATGGTGGTAGTTAATTATATACTGGCATGCATTTGCTGTAAATTTGTAGGCCCCATGAGGTTGATACAAGCTGTTGTGCCCCACATGATACAGGCTTAGTAAAGAATAAATTTAGAAACAAGAAAAAAATTATTTCTAATATTATCACCTCCACATGTAAATTTAACCTAAACAAATATATCTCCAGATATACATCTAATTACATAATAGGCAAAAATTAAAAGTTTGTATTATCTTTTCCATGAACTGTAGTTTTAGATTTAATTTTATAAAAAAATTTGGACTGGTTGTGAAAAGATAAAATGAAAATCTACTTGCTGGCAATCAGTTATGCCATCAAAGAAGCTCTGAAACTTACTTGGAAAATTCATTTATTCTTTTGAGATGTTAAAACTCTTGATTACCAATATACCCTTATAAGAAGAAAGATAAGAAAATAAAGATTCGTTGCTTACCAACAGACCGCATGAATGGACGAATTTTGTCCAAATCGAAACCTTCAATGGAGCCAAACCAGTCTTTTGTGCAGACGAGAGCCTCAATGGTTTCAGCGTTCATCGAGTTGCGCAAGTGATCTGTTAGTCGACCCGCTGCACTAAATGCCGACTCTGACGCAACGGTCGAGACCGGAACAGCCAAAAAATCCCTTGCCATTTTTGCTAAAGTCGGAAACAAATCCGAGTTTCTTCTCCACCACCCCAAAACATCGAATTCGTCATCCTCGGACACCACCAAGGGTTCTTCAAGATAACTATCCAACTCACATTTCTTTTGTTGCGGATTACGGTTCTCAACTTGAAATTCAGAGAATCTCATCTCAAACTTCTTTTGGATGAGTATTCTACTCTCCACTTGTGGGGACTGGCTACTTGTCGCCCGGTCCTCAGATTTCACATCTCTTACCTTTTCATTGTACAAAACGGTCCCTTTTCCATATGCATCTTCGAAAAAAAATTCTACACAAACCATTTTTCTCCGAGGATCAAAAACACATGCCAATGTGAGGATCAAATTCGGGCTTTTCCAATATTTGTCAAACTTTTTTTGCATCTCCTTCGATAATTTTCGCATAATTGTATTAGAACTCATATCTTCCTCCAACAATGCACTCCGAACGAACCACACCTCCTTCATATAACAATTTGAAGATGGTCGCCTCACGGTTGAGAAAGTCTTCGTAGCATCTAGGAATACTTCCAAGAACATCGCCATCTCTTCCGCCTCCTGCCACTTCTCCGAACTAGGAACTTCCATTGAAACGCTATCACCATACCTTAACAAAGCCTCTTTGTATTTCAGAGCTTCAGTAACCATCTCGAAAGTGGAATTCCACCTAGTTGGGCAATCTAGAATCATACCCCTCTTAGATGGCAAGTTAAGATCTTTTAGGATGTCATTAAACAATTGAAGTTTGGCGCCACTCGATGATATATTCAGTATTAAATCTCTAATCGTAAGCAAACACGGCTGAATAGTCTTCATACCATTTTGTACCATTATATTTAAGATGTGTGCCGCACATCTCATATACATGTATTTCCCTTCAAAAATGGACTTGTCCCAAAATTGCTTCTCTAAAATCCCAACTGCCAAATCATTCACCGCACAGTTGTCTAAAGTAACCGTGAAGATCTTACCCTCCAATTTCCACTCCAATAAAATATTTCTCCTTAAACCCGCAACATTTAAATCCGTATGTGGATACGGAATTTGCTTGAAGGAGATGATCTTCTTTTGAAAATTGAAGTCCTTATCTATGAAATGTGCCATTAGGCACAAATAACCTAAACTCACGCTCGATGTCCATATGTCACTTGTGAAAGAGACACGTGAATCCAATCCTTCAAACTCCTTCATTGTTACCCCCATTCCAGTCCTAAATACTTCCACGCAATCATTTCTAAGCGTTTGCCGCCCAACGGCTCTATATTCAGGTCTCAAAGATCTCATTGCCGGTTCCCAAAACCGACTTTCAATCACATTAAATGGTATTTCAGCATCAACAAAAAGCAAAGTCATCAAACTACAGGTCAATACGGGATCAAACTTGTAATTGGGCGCACCAAATAAATCAGAGTCTTTGCCGGTTACAAACCTCTCTCTTTCTACTTCACCAATATTTGGGCAAATAGGGACATGCCGAAGCAAGTGTGTTGTTCCAGCATTAGAACCGGGCAGTTGATGGATTGTGGTTATTCAATTGTGTTTGAAGGGAAAACTTGTGTAATAAAATCCAAAAACCAAGTATTGGTAGAAGTGAACATGGCAACCAATAAATTGTTTCCCTTGGAGGTTTCAAATGTAAAGGAAAAGGCAATGGTTGCAAAAGATTTGAACCAATCTGAGTTATGGCATCTTAGATATGGTCATTTGAATATCAATGGTCTGAAATTGTTGAACCAAAAGCAAATGGTTTATGGCCTACCCGAAATCAACCAAATAGGTGTTTGTGAAGGGTGTATATTTGGTAAACAAGCCAAGTTTCCATTTCCAAAAGGCCAAGCCAAGAGAGCAACTCAAGTGCTTGAGTTGGTTCATGCGGATTTGTGTGGTCCAATGCAAACCGAATCTCTTGGTGGCAGCAAATATTTCCTCCTTTTCACAGATGATTATAGTAGGATGAGTTGGGTGTATTTCCTACAAAGCAAAGGAGAGGCATTCAGATGTTTCAAGGTGTTTAAAGCTTTTGTAGAGAAGCAATATGAAAAGAAGTTGAAGGTGTTAAGAACGGACCGAGGTGGTGAGTTCCTCTCAAAAGAATTCATTAATTTCTGTGAAAATGAAGGGATACACCATGAGCTAACCACTCCCTATACACCTGAGCAAAATGGGGTGGCAGAGAGAAAAAATAGAACAGTTGTTGAGATGGGTAGAAGCATGCTCAAATGCAAGAACCTACCAAACAAATTCTGGGCTGAGGCAGTTGCAACTGCGGTGTATGTGTTGAACATTTCACCAACAAAAGCTGTGATGAATAAAACTCCATTTGAGGCATGGTTTGAGTGGAAACCAGGGGTAAGTCATCTAAGAGTATTTGGATGTATAGCCTATGCATTTGTCAATCCAGAAAAGAGAACCAAACTTGATGAAAAATCTGAAAAATGTATATTCATCGGGTATTGTACACAATCCAAAGGGTATAGGTTGTATAATCTAGAAAGTGGAAAAATCATGGTAAGCAGAAATGTTTTGTTTGATGAAAAGGCAAATTGGAAATGGAATGAAGAAAAACAAGGAGTAGAAATTGTTGAATGTGCAGAATTTTATGATGTGGAAGATGAAGTACATCAACAACCTAATCCAAACGCTAGTGAACAACCCTCAAACAGCAGCACAAGCCAATCCTTTTTGAGTGGTGAAGAGAGCTCGAATGAAACTTCAAGTACTGATCCATCTATAAGAGTTTATAGGAGGCGTGATCGAAGTCCAGAAATAACAAGCAAAAAAACCAAGACCTTGCAAGAACTGTATGACACTACACAAGTTCTCTTTGTTGCAGATCCCACAACATATGAAGAAGCTTGGAGTAACCAATTTTGAATCAAGGGGGAGTGTTCAAAGTTGATCCAAAATTAGCTCTCTCTATTTAGAATTCTGTTGTAGTTGTTTTTAGAAGCATGAATGTGTGTTAGTGGATTAGTGGGTCTCTAAATATAGGTGTGTCTGTAGTAGGATTAGTGGGTTCTATAATTAGTCATGTAGTAGCAGGATAGGTGCAGGTGTTAGTTCTATTTTGGGGACTGTTTGTAATAGCAGAACAAGGTAGTGGGGTACTAAATTTAGATGATCCAAATTTAGTTGTTGTAGGGCTATAAATTCAGCATGTTGTAATCGAATTAATTAAGAAGTGAAGTAAAATTATTTGTGTCAAACCTTCTTCCTCTGTTTACTCTTCCAACAAAATGAAAATGAATGCTGGTAATTCAGATTAATCAGTGGATACAATAACTACATGCATTTAGATACAAACGGGAAGAAATTATTCTGATTGCTTATCAAAGGAAATGATATACCATGAACTAGCTTTGGTTTAATAACTCGATATATATTTAAATGTTGAGCAACAATTATTGTTATATTTAGTTTTCACTAAGTGTGATGGATTTTTTAGGACACATTATTTGGTTAAAGAGATAACCCAAGATTAAAAATAGATACATGTTCTTTTCTCAAAAAAATTAAAAGACCATTAATACAGAACTCTAAAATTCAATTTCTCCTTGCTTGGATAATAAAAAAAGTACATATTATCTTTTAAAAAAAAATTAACAAATAGTGGGGTACCCACCGATTTCATAAAAAATGAAACCACTTAACAGAGAACTGCACAGCCTCTGGCAAATGTACTTACATCAACAGACTTACAAATGGTTCTTACAACACCATATCACAACAAAATATAAACATACACCTAGCACAAGTTCAAAACCTCACAGAAAGATAATGAAACATTCTAAACTAAACTTGTAAAATCCAAAATACGCATGGAGCAAAGTACCAGATCATCACAACTTTTTGGCAAAACAGACCCTGAAATTGAAAAAAATCACAGACGTAGATCATCATTTCTTCTTCCACCCAAGGGTTAGGCTTGTCATCAGCCTCTGTCCCTGGGGGCTCTCAATTGCCAGCTGCCTTGTAAACATCCGATTGGACTATTCAGTTATTTTTTTGAAGGTTAGCGGCAAAGGTTGCCACTAACAATATTGATAAGAAAATTATAAGGTTATATTTACACAAAGTTTGGAAGAAAATAAGAGATAGGCCCTCTAATAATCCTATACAATTGTGCACTTCCTCAAGTGCCCTAACTGATCTAACTTGCCCCAATGGCTGCGAGCATGCACTACAGCAGATCAGGCTTTCTGCGACCGGAAAACCGGTCGCAGAAAGTCACGGTGCTGGTCGCAGATAGTTATCCCAGTCGCAGAATAATGATTCCGGTCGCTGAAACCCCGGTCGCTGTAAGTATTGTCGCAGATACTCTTCTGATGACGTCACCGGTCGCTAAATGACGTCATCCGGTCGCTGATACCTTTTTTGCAACCACTTTTTTTTTGTCGCTGTTATTTTTTTGTGACATCAGAAAAATGTATCTGCAACCAAAAAAACCGGTCGCTGATAGTCACACCCGGTCTCAGATACCCAAATTATCAGAGACCAATATCAACGGTGTCTGAAACCCCAAAACGGTCGCTGATAGTTTTTTTTTCGAGACCAAAAAACGATCGCTGATACTTAAAACCGGTCGCAAAAAGTCTTCTGTCGGGTTTTTGGAATTTTTTATTATTATTTAAATTTGCACCATTTAATAATTGATACGACACGTACCAACATACAAACAAATTTATACATAAACATCGATATATACAATGAATAAATACAAAACATCGATACATACACATAATACAAGACATCGATACATAAATATCGGAAAACTGTATACCATATCATCAAATATAAACATCGAAATGTCAAGTAATATAAACATAAATGTCGAATAACATAAACAGATAATCTAAATGTCAAGTACCATCTAAAACAGGAATGTCAACACAAACATCTTAACAAGATATAAATACCTAAACTAAGCAGTACCATCACCGCCAACATCCGACCCCTGCCCCTCGTCATCATCGCCATCATCATCCTCGTCATCCTGAGGAGCGGGGATTGAGGCCTGCTGCGAGCCCCAACCTCCCTATGAGATTGTAAGAAAGTAGTTTAGATAATTAGAATTTAGGGTTTAGGGTTCACAATTAAAACATACTGAAATTGAGATAAATCTCCCTATCGGATTAATTTTGAACGGGTATAAACCTAAAAGGCATACTAAATGTTCCGGTTTAATAATGTAATTAGCCAACATAGCATTAACTTCTAACAATAGTGTAGTACACAATTAATATATAATTAACCACCATAGAATTAAGAAAGAGAAAAAACTTGCCTGATTACAAGCAATTACTCCCTTGGAGATCGAGTTTTCTCCTCTCCTTCTTTCTTCCCAAGATTAAATTAACTTCTACAACTCCTAAAACCAATTAACCAATCAAATAATCAAACCAATTAACCAATCAATTAATTAAACCAATCAAGTTATCAAGGTTAAAAGAAAAATTAAAGGATACACTACAATCAAGTGGTTTTAAGTCCTACCAAGCAAATCCAAATTAGAAGATGCAACAGTAACATGTAATTGGCTCTTGTATATAACATATACAATCAAATCAACAGCAACAGCAACAGCAATTCTTTTTTACATATACATATACAATCATTCATAGTTTACATAGTTTACATATACATATACAATCAAATCATCCATAGTTTACATATACATATACAATCATTCATAGTTTATATAGTCCAAACTAATTTGTGAAACACAATTTCTAGCAATCAAATCAACAGCAGCAATTCTTTTTTTTTTAATTTGAAATTCCGTTACAGAAATTGTCAGGAATTTTTGAATATTAGCAAGTGCAACACATTATATAAATTCATAGTTTACATATACATCATATATATGGTCAAACAACACCCTATTCAAGCCACGCTAGAGACGATCGATTTAAAAAATGAAGAAAGGTAATATTCCCCAACGCTTCGTCCCTAGCTTATCCCCGAACTACTTTCTAACATGTTTTAACTGTCGAACTCCAACAACTTCTAACGACCTTCCTTTTTAATGAAATTTCCCGATCTGATCTTCTCTCCGTTTTGTTCAAAATAAATTCCTCATCTTCTCTCTCTGCAAAAACGAAAATTCTGATCTCTCCTCCCGATCTCTCTGCTCCCTCCGCTTTGCTCTCTCCCTCTCCTCTCCTCTCAACTTCGCTCTCTTCAACAGCTTCGATCTCGCCTGGGTCTGCTCCGCCCCTCCCAATCAGCACCACTGCTTGTGACGGTGACACGCGACGGCAGCGACGGTGACGCGCGACGGCAGCGACGGTGACGCTCGACGGCAGCGACGGTGACGCTCGACGGCAGCGACGGTGACGCTCGACGGCAGCGACGGTGACGCTCGACGGCAGCGACGGTGACGCTCAACGGCAGCGACGATGACGTGCGACGGCAATGACGGATTTCTTGGCTGCATCTGAGCATCTCTTGTCAGATCTGTAAATTACAGTTAGATCAGATCAATTCCGTCTTAAAAGTACCATGATAACTTCTTTATTTCTGAATTTGATCCGATCTCTTGTTTTACTGCTATACTTTTCTGGACTAGCCTAAATCTTTAGGTGTAGTTGGGCAATTATTATATGTTGTCATTGGCAGTTGTAAATCATTTAGTCGTTCAAATCTTATAACTATCCACAATGCTCAACAACAGTTTTGTCAATTCAGAAGTCATAAAGGTCTACTCATATCATCAGAAAACACCTTATATTCATGCTGGTATGATTTGATGAAAAGATCCAGCGAGCTGAGATAAGTCAACAGAATGTTTCTAAGAGTAGAAGCTCCAGTAAGCATGTTTATCCCAACAATTTGCAATTGAATAGCCTGAGTTGTGATGCGCCATCCATAATAAGGTCGGTCATGTGTTGTCTTTTACTGTCTTGTTATCTTGTATGCCGCACCAAGAACTAGTACTGTTTTGATCTGGTTAATAGTAGAATTAAGAAAATTAGTAACTGGTTTTCAATTACAAGGAATCAGTTGCTATTGGTGGGGATTGGCAGATACAAAGTGTGTAAGGTAGGCAGTTGTGCTGCGATTTTACCCAGTTAAGCCCTTTCTGCTCAATTTTGTGTTAATGTGACCCGATTTGGCTTCAGTTGTTCCTCAATTTACTCAAAATAAACTCCAATCCACCCTTGTCGTGCACTTGTAATTTATCCTAATTTTACCTAAATGAACCGTTTGATAGTGCAACTATCCCTCATCAAAACGGCAAGTACCAGTATATCAGAAAAGGACAACCATAATTGGTAAAACCAGCCAAGACATCTCTATTGGTACTTACAGAATCTCATCATAGAAACGCCGAGGCATGATAATCAAATTATTCTAGTTACAATCGTGCATTTCTGACCATAATTTCGACAACAGGGATAATGTATCTAACACACTTAGGCAAATGCTGAAAGTTTGAACAAGGGAAAGGTGAAAAGGTGATATCAGCCTCAGATCTGATTAAAAAAGCACTTGCCGAGATTAGTGGATCGAAAGATATCACTGATGATACAAAGAAAATAATGGATGCAATGTTTGTGGCAGCAGTCCAGCAGATTGATGTGAGCACGGTTAGATTGACTAATTCGCCGATGCAATGTTTGTAGTAGTGCTATATCGCTGCCGATCCGCTGCTTCTGGTGGATCCTGATCCGATCTGGTAATATTTAGAGTCTGATCTGATCTGATCTAACAGATCAGCTGTCGATCTGGTCTGGTTTTGTAAATTTTTTATTTTTCTGATTTAAATTTTTAGGATTTATTTAATAGGTTTACATGATCTATACAGTATTTTATATGATCTATCAATTAGGTTTAAAAGTTCTGTAGAGTATTTTACAGGATCTATTTAACATTTTTACGGGATATATTCAATAGTTTATATGATATATGCATTGTTTTTTTATTTTTATTTTACAGTATCTGTTTAACAGTTTTACAGGATATATGCAATTGTTTTCACATATCTCGTATTATCTGAATGTCTGTTTTATTTACATTATTCGACATGTAAATTTTACTGATTTAAAGTCTTCTATTCATTGTTTTACAGAATTTTGCCAATGATTTACAGGATTCGGATTTGAAATGCATTAAACTATTACATGATCTACTTAACAGTTTTATAGGATTGTCAGTTATTTTACAGGTTTTATGCAATAGTTTTATAGGATGTATCAGTTATTTTACAGGTTTTATTTAATAATTTTTCAGGTTTCATGCAATAGTTTTATAGGATATATCAGTTATTTTACAGGTTTCATGCAATAATTGTATATGATGTATCAGTTATTTTACATGTTTTATGCAAAAGTTTTATATGATGTATCAGTTATTTTACATGTTTCATTCAATAATTTTTCAGGTTTCATGCAATAGTTTTATAGGATATATCAGTTATTTTACAGGTTTCATGCAATAGTTGTTCAACTATTTTTTCAGGATTCTGCTAATGATTTACAGAATTAGGATTTGAAGTTTTTATTAATTTGTTGATATTATTTTTTTCTTTCAGCTAAACATGCTTGGAAAGATGTTGGTATTATTAAATAGGTGTGTCCAAAGCAGTAAGAAGGATCAATGGACTGTGCAATTTCTATTTTGTGCTTTGTCTACAATCTGATCACCGAGATGCCTCTAACTTCCACACATGTAATTTTTATAGTTTGCTTATGTTAGTTTTATAGTTTACATCTGCGAATTTTACAGTATTGAAGTTTTATAGTTTGTACATGTTAGTTTTATTTAAAAAGTTTCAGTTAATTTACAGGTTTTATGCAATAGTTTTATATGATGTATCAGTTAATTTACAAGATTATGACTTGAAGTTTGTGTGAAATTTGTTGATATATTATTTTCTTTCAGCTAAACCAGCTTAAAAAGATATTGGTATTATTCATGAGAGGTGCCCAATGCAGGGAGAAAAATCAATGGTTGTGCAATTTTTGTGTTGCACTTTGTCTACAATTTGATCACTGAGATCCCTATAAATTTCACACAGGTAATTTTAGTAACTTTTAAGTTTATGATGTAATTCCAATTTGTAATTTTATTCTCTCAAAAATATAACTCCAATTTATAGTTTGTATATGTTATTTTGATAGTTTCAGGTGTCCATTTTACAGTATTGAAGTTTTGCAGTTCACATCTGTTAGTTTTATATGTTACATCTGCTAATTTTACAGTATTGAAGTCTTGTAGTTCACATATGTTGCTTTTATAGTTTGCATTTGCTAATGGTTCATAACTCCAATTTATAACCTTGTTTATTTTTTTTTGTAGGATGATATTTTGAAAGAACGTGTGGTTCTAGCAATGAAGCTTCTCACTCATTCAAATAACGTGCACCAGAGGGTTATGAAGTGACAAACGTCATTATTGTATTGATGGTTGTGAACAATTAACCTTGTTTATTGAAGTCTTGTTTGTGGTTGTGAATAGTTATGGTTGTGAACAATTATTATTTGTGGTTGTGAACAGTTGTTGGTTGTTACTGTTTGTTTATAGTTGTGAACAGTTAATTTTGTAATTAGTGAAATTTTATAGTTTGTATATTTTATTTTGATAGTTTCAGGTGTCCATTTTACAGTATTGAAGTTTTGCAGTTCACATCTGTTAGTTTTATAAGTTGTATCTGCTAATTTTACAGTATTGAAGTTTTGCTGTTCACATCTGTTAGTTTTATAAGTTGCATCTGCTAATTTTACAGTATTGAAGTCTTTGTAATTCACATATGTTAGTTTTATAGTTTGCATAAGCTAATTTTACAGTATTTAAGTCTTATTTTACATGATATAGATCGATAAACAAATATTAATAATTGAAGAAAAAATATTACGTAAAAAAAAAATACAAAAAAAAAAAAAAAAAATTTTGATGCAGAAAAATTAATTTTGCACAATTTTAGGTGTTATTTGATGCAGAAGCCGTCAGTTTTTCAAGTACAGCCGGAAGCACAGTGTTTTTGCAAGTTGCTAACTGTTTGCAACTAACTTGGAGACCACTTCCAACTAACTTGGATTGTTAGATTTTTAAACTACTTATTATACATGATTTGTTATTGAAGTTACAGTATTGGTTATAGAGTTTTACAGTATTCGCGCAAGTCAAATTACAGTTTTTTTGGAAAAAAACTGGGGAAAGAAGTTTGAGGACAATTAGTCGATTCCTTAAAAAATAAATGTATGAGAAATAAATGTATGGTCAAACAAGCTAAATTAGTAACAACGGTTTCAGATTTTGGTTTACACCAAAACTTAGATAATTCCTAATAGAAGTGGGGGTTTGATTAAAGCATAAAACATTTCTTTTAAGCCAAACAGTCCCAAGGACTGCACCTCTTATAAGCTCAATAAATAGCATGTCTTTTAAATGAATGTTAGCATCAATTATCCACAGATCATCTAAAGAATTGCAATCATAAACAAAGATATCGAAATTGGTTAGCCAAGACCATATACTTGATACAAAGGGACAAGTAACAAAGACGTGTTTTATTTTGACAAATTAACCTTAATATGAATTTATTTTGTTTAACTAGCCAAAGAAAATAAATTATCTTAATTGGGATCTTTGAACACTAAAATGGTGTCAAATGTACTGTTAGGTATACCAACATAATCCAACCATTCATATAATGGATGTACAGTAAACCTTTTATGTGAGGTCCATCTCCACATTAACTTAATTACCCTTCTTTTTTTTAAGGTAGTAACATACCCTTCTTAGTACAATCTAATTGCACTAAAGAAATTTGTTGAAGCAATTCAATCCATTCAGACTTATAAATCCCAGTTAATTGTCTACAAAAAGATAGATTTTTTGGGAAATTTTGTAAAGCAAGTTTAACACTGATATGTGGATCATTAGTTATAGAAAAGAGACAAGGAGAAAAACTACACAAGGCACATTCACATATCCATCTATCTTTCCAAAACCGAGTATGTTGTCTATCTTCAACAGTTTTTGTATAGCCTACTCAACTAATTTTGTGACGCAGTGCGTACCGAGGGTAGTATTCGATTCAGATTCGGATACGAACGATGGCCACACCAAATCCAAGCCGATCAAGAATTTATATGTGCAACTTGAAATTTGATCCAACCCTTTGACTGCATGGCCGAAATATCAAGGAGTTTTCAATTAATTGGAGACTTGACTGCACGGAAAAATTAATGCTCTTTAAACCATAGTCAAACTTTTGTTGATTTGCTAAATTAGTATTTAATTGTTTACTTTTCCTAAGTTAGCATTAAATTTCAAATTTCCTTTAAATATGTATGACGTTCCGGGAGAAGGCAGCGTTGTTTTGGAATATAAAAGTTGTTAGTTTGATTGTTTGTGTTATTTGTGATCAATACTCTTGTCTTTTATCATAAAACCGAATACTTGAGCTTATCAGGCAAGACAATATCGGGACCGTTTTGCGTCAATTGGTATCAGAGCGAGGTCGACAACCACCTTCGCGCTTGCGGGATGTTGTATCTTCGATAACCGCCAAATTCGACAACCACCTCCATCAACAAACTCATCATCCACACCCCTATTAAACAAACCTCACGCTATTTCCACCTATTACAAGCATCACCACCCTCATGGCTGATCCTAACCTTCTCGTTGTTCTTGATTGAATGCAACAAAACCATATCGAAACCATGCAACGTACTCCTCACTAATCTTGTGGAACGCCTTGCTTCCATCAACAATCAAAACATCTACAAAATCCACAAAATCCACATAATAACAATGATGGAACTCCACCTTACTATGAACGCCCACAAACTGAGAACCAAAGTGGGATGTAGGCCTACGAGTCAAAATTCCAGATTATTTGGGAAGTTTAAATCCCGAAGGGTATCTTGACCGGACGAACAAAGGTTGAAGAAGTTTTCGAGCTCAAGGAAATCCCTCCGGACAAACAAGTGTCGTTGGTGACAATACGTTTCTGAGATAGGGCAGCAGCATGGTGGAATCATTCAAGTATCGCTGCTATCTCGACAGGCTTCCCCCTCTCAACGATTGGCTCGACTTGAAGCGTGAAATGAACCGTGAGTTTCTCCCTCTTAACTACCGACAAATACTTTTCCAACAATTTCAATCTCTCTCTCAAGGTGCGAAAAGTGTGGAGGAATACACTATTGAGTTTTATAAACTTGAGGCACGAAATCAAAGCAACGAGACAGAAGATTTGAGGGTCGCGCGATATTTGCACGGCCTTCGAATGAATATTCAGGATATGCTTGTGGTTCACACTATTATCAATGTGGGCGAAGATCAATCCAAAGCAAAAGCCGTCGAAAAACAGCTTGCAAGAAGCCGCAACCTCAACCGTGGTAATTCTTCTTCTATCAACTCTAACTCTTATCATTTTCGCTCTACTCCAAATAACTCTACAAATTCCAGCCGACCCCAACTACTGCCACCTCCACCTAAACCAAACCAAAATGTCCCATAAAGCTCCAAGGCTATCATTCGCTGTCACAATTGCCGTGAAATGGGCCATTATGCAAGAGAATGCCCAAAGGCTCGACCTCATTTATATGCCAATGATGGTTTTGAGAAAGAGGAAGGGTGGAATGATAATGGGGATGAAGAGGAAGAAATCCATGAGGTGAATCTCGAAGATCTCGAGGCAGAAAGCTTAGTTATAAGAAAGCTTTGCTTGGGGCCGAAATCAACATAAAATTGGAAGCGGCATGCCATTTTTAAAACTACGTGCATTATTGAGAACAAGAAGTGTGTCGTGATAATCAATTCGGGAAGTTGGGAAAATGTGATCTCAGAGAAGGCAGTTAAAAAACTTCATCTTAGCACCAGCACCCATACAAACCCATACAAACTCGGGTGGATCAACAAAGGAGCCGAAATCCAAGCCAACAAAAGGTGCCACTTTCAACTCACACTCGGGCCACTTTACACCATTAGTATTTATGCCGATGTGGTTCCAATGGATGCCTCGCATCTGATTCTCGGTTGTCCTTGGCAATATGACATCAAGTTGTCTATGATGGAAGGAAGCACACGGATAGCATTCAAGTTGGTCCGAAAAAGGTACGCATAAATCCAGTTCAAGAAGAGGTAAAAGAATCAAATACAGTGTTATGTGTGCCACGGGAAGAATTGAGAAAGAACAACAAGATGCTAAAATTTGTTTCGCACTTACCTCATGTGACTTCACCAACACCGAGACTGAGAAAAATTTCCCCGAGATAGTGCAACCCCTGTTGGCCGAATTCATGCATGTACTACCTGATGAACTTCCCAATGGACAGCCCCCACTTCGCAACATTCAACACCAAATCGACTTGGTGCCCGGGGCTAGTCTTCCCAACAAGGCTCACTACCGCATGACCCCACAACAGCACCAAGAGTTGAAGCGTTAAGTGCAAGAGCTACTAGACAAAGGCTTTGTGTGGGAAAGCATAAGTCCGTGTGTTGTGCCAGTTATGTTGGTTCCAAAGAAAGACAAAAGTTTTCGCATGTGTGTGGATAGTTGTGCAATAAATCGGATCACAATACGGTACCAATTTCCGATTCCACGACTGGAGGATATGCTCGATCAACTTAGTGGAGCCGAGGTATTTTCTAAAATTGATCTAAAAAGTGGATATCACCAAACTCGTATCAAACTGGTAGATGAATGGAAAATGGCTTTTTAAACTAAAGAAGGCCTTTTTGAGTGGGTTGTCATGCCCTTTGGCCTTTCCAATGCTCCTAGTACTTTCATGCGTGTGATGAACCAGGTTTTGCGGCCTTTCCTTAACAAGTTTGTCGTTGTCTATTTTGACGACATTCTTATATATAGCCGAAGCCGAGATGAGCATCTTCAACTCTTATGAGAAACTCCTGAAGTGCTACACAACAATAATCTTTTTGCGAACTCGAAAAAGTGCGTTTGGATGACTCCAACGTTAATATTCTTAGGATTTAAGATCTCTGCCCGCGAGTGGTATCTTACACGAAGAAGACAAAATTCTAGTAATAATAGACTGGTCGAAACCATCCTCATTTACCGAGATATGATCATTTCTCGGGTTAGTGGGGTTCTACCGGCGTTTCATCAAAGGCCTTAGCAGTATTGTAACACCATGTATTTTGAGTAGAAGTAAATACAATATAATGTTTAAATTTTGAGGACAAAATTCTTTTTGAAGGGAGGAAGAATGTAATGCCATGTATTTTGAGGTACGGTCTAATTGTTAAATTTCATTTTAAGAACAATATAACCGATTATATAACATCATGTATTTGAAATACTAAATTAAATTATTGTACGATATATATATATATATATATACATATATATATATATTTCTTCTTCTTTCATTAAATATATTACTTTAATAAGTAACTCAAAATAACTATCTTGAATAGAAATTACTGTGGTCCGATTTACATCAGTAATTGAAATAGTTTATACATTTATAAGTTACCCAAAACACAAAATCCGGTTTTGCATATTATTTCCAACAGCCCACAATCCATAATATTTTAATTACTCAAATTAGAAACATAACTTTCCAAAAATAACTACCCTGCCAATAGCGCCTCTTCCCTTAGTTAATATTATTTATATCAAACCCCTCTGCCGACTCTCTCTATCAATTCGTTGTCTTCACAGAAATTAGAAAGGAGCCCATATTTAATTCATCTTTCCTTCGTAGCACCCATACGAGACCCAAGCCACATCCCTTGCAAAATCACATTCTGAGATTAAGGTATTCCAATTTTACATTTAATTTGTGGTTGGTAAGTAAATAAATAATTTATTGTATTGAATTATTTGATCAGTTTTCTCAAAATTACTTATTGTTTATATTGACTTATGATCGGATTCTTAAAATTTATATGCTTGTTCAATTAGTTAAACTATTTCTTGAATAAAAAAATTAATTGATTATCAAATAGTTCTATATAATCTGAATTTACGTTTGTAAAAACCCTCGGATATTTCAAGAAACTTGATTTATTTCATGAAATTTTTCTAATTTTATTGTAAAAGATTATGTTTATTCATTATCGAATTTCTGCATTATGTTGGTATTATATTTATAATTATTTTTATTAACATCTCTTACATGTATTTGTTATATATTTTTAGCACCTTGTTCTAAAGAAAATTATGAATTAAACAAATTATTCCCAAATAATTTATCTAGTGTCGTAATACGTTGATTATACAATTTTATGAACACTATGAGGATGAAGTTTATACATGTATCATTTGCAAAATTCATGGAACTTTATATGTTCGGTGAGAATAATTATTTCAATTGTCAAATTCTCTGAATAGTATACATTAGTTTATTAAATGGTAATTTTTCACCGAAGACCTTGAAATTTTATTCACCGATAACCCTAAAATTATTTTTATTACAAATAAGTCTATTCTAAAAACCTTAGTAACAACTATATTTATTTTTAGATCTTATAAATGACATTCGGATTATGTACTGAACAAAAATTAGTTAGTAACAGACTTATCTAAATAGAAATATGTATAAATATTAATTTAGAACTCATGTTTCGTGGTCTAGATCCGAGTGACGAAATAAGGAGAGAAGTAGAGACAACAGTAAACTGCCCCACGACAACAGGTACGGGTTTCCTGGACATTGTCAAATTGTTACTTACCATTTTGTGTGCATGTTATTTATTTATTTTTGGAATTGTGCATGTTGAATCGAACGATTCCTTTGGCTTGTTTAGAAATACAATAGGATTATTCATATCGATCATGAGACTTGTAAGTAGGATGTGTTGAGCATGACTTTGTGTAGTGTTAAACGAAATGAACGTGGAAGGTAACGGATAAGTTAAAGGAAAGGGGCCAACGTGTGTTGAACATACGTTGGAATGTATATATTGGGTCTGGGTTCGACTAGACCCCTCGTTAACGTGGCGTTGGTTGGATTTCCCGTCACGGGTCAAGATCTAGCGTAGGGTGGATTCCCCGTCTAGTGCGACAGCCAATATCTAGCATAGGGTGGATTCCCCGTCTAGTGAGAAAGTCTCTCGTTGTTGGTTGGATTTCCCAGTGAGTTGGCGGTCTTCCAATGTTGGTTGGATTTCCCATTGGATTGGCAAGTAAATGATTTAACGGAAAACTTGAAAGATAACTACAGAAGTGTGTGTGCGTGTGTGATTTAAATATGCATTAGTTAGATTTCATGTGAGTATATATTATCATGTTTGTGTTAATAAGTCAATTTGACAAACTCCGGGACTGGAACTAAATCCCGTACTGAGAGACTGCTCGATCTCTCAACCGTTCCACTTTTATGTGGGTTCCAGAAAATGATGAAGCCGACGAGGAGCACGAATAGGAGGGATGCGGATCAGGAAGTCAACGAGCAGACGGCTCAAGTATCTTTTTATTTATTTTTAGTTAAGCTTTAATTCTCTCTTTGAAAGTGGATACATTGACTAACATGGCAATTATTGGTTTGTTTGCCATGTTTGTCTTGATCTCATGTTGAATGTATGTTATGTACTTGAACTATTTGTGGTTTCAAAAGACTTTGTTTGACTTTAAAATGTTGCATGAGTATTTATTATTGATAATGTATGTGATGTGTACACGCCTTACGTGTAAATACGTGGCGGGTTGTCTCGGGGTGTGACAAGTATCTCGGCATCTATCACCGAGTTACTAAAGCAAAAGAATTTTGAATGGAGTGATAATGCACAACAAGCTTTCGAGACACTCAAGCATTGCTTAACTCACGCACCCGTGCTAGCCATGCCGAACTTCGATAAAGCTTTCAAGGTAGAATGTGATGCTTCAAAGGTTTGTATTGGTGTCGTACTTTCGCAAGAGAAGAAACCTGTGGCATTTATAGCAAGAAATTGGGCGGGGCTAAAACCAATTACCCGCTGTATGACCTCGAGTTGTACGCCATAGTAAGAGCTTTACAACATTGGCGTCATTACTTATTGTCCCGCGAATTTATACTCTATACCGACCACCAAGTGCTGAAATTTGTGCAATTAGGTGGAGCTAAAATCAATTACCCGGTGTATGACCTCGAGTTGTACGCCATAGTAAAAGCTTGGCAACATTGGCGGCATTACCTTTTATCTCGCAAATTTGTGTTGTACACAGACCATCAAGCGTTGAAATTTGTGCAAGAACATAATAAGTTGAGCACTCGGCATGCCAAGTAGGTTACTTCTCTCAAAGAGTACACTTTCTCCATTGTGCACAAGGCGAGATTGTCACCATTTTGATAATAGACAACTTGCCATAACACTCATGTCAAGCGGCTAACAACAGAACACTCGACTAAATGTTACAAGGCGCAATAATACTTTAGGTTATGGCAATACCAATGCTCAACGCTGCCAAGATACAATGTAGTCATTCAACATAGACATCATACACACATGTTGAAAACTACACACCTATATAAGTTTTACAGTCTCTTGAACATTTACAAAAGAAACTTCTCGTGCAAATATGAGCAAAAAAGGCAAACTAAGCGAGAAGTGTCCAAGGATAAAGAGTTGTGACAAAATGACTGTTCAACTAAAATATACATATATGTAGAGACTATACCAAAATCTGTACAATATGGAAGCCAACGCTCCTGTCGTCTAGTCCTGATGCTGCTCCACGTCGCTCCTAAATCCTGGAACCCACAAAATGGAGTAATGAGAGAAAATAAAAATCTCCCAGTGCGGTTTTAAGTTCCAGCCAGAATTTCTCGAATCAAAACAATAGAACTAAACTCTCACTGAGTAGTATCAAGCAATTACCCATTTGCTAGCACAAAAGTTCAATAATCTGTTGGGCAATATTATGAGGTAAAACGAAATTTTAGATGAAATGCTCATGTGAAGTAATGAATGAACAATTATTAAAATATAGAAATTCTCAAATATGCACAATTGTTCAAGTATAGAAATTCTGCAATATTTTCCTTCGTATATCATGAGTTACAAGTTCTTGCACCAAGCACAAATCCGGTCATGCGCTACCCGAATATGGCGCCTACACAGCTCTCGCTATGCGCTACCCGAATATGGCGCCTACACAGCTCTCGCTATGCGCTACCTGAATATGGCGCCTACACAGCTGACGCTATGCGCTACCCGAATATGGCGCCTACACAGCTGACGCTATGCGCTACCCGAATATGGCGCCTACATGACCCTTGGATTTCATTCTTCAATTCCCATCAAAGTACATACAAGACATTTCATTCTTCAATTCCCATCAAAGTACATACAAGACATTTCATATACAAGCAATTCAATGTGTTCTATGAATGCAAGGCATGCTCACATTTCTATCCAAGGTTCATTTAATGCAAAGCTAACAAATTTTCTTAATTTCATGCTTCAGTTCTAACCAAAGTACATAACAGGCATTATATATATACAAGCAAATCAAAATGTTCTATTAGTACAAGCACTACGAAATAATAGAGTTCATCTATAGATATATCATGGTTCAGATCATGCAACATACATGCAAGCCGTGTCGTGCATAAGTTGAGGTTCAGCTTTAGTGAAAATATTCGTGCATGTCCTGCAATTTCAATATTATGGTATATCCCAAATCCTACATGCATGTTCCATAACTCAAGTTTTGTTCAAAGTCCAGACCATATATGTTGTCTATATTATGCAGCCATGACTTGGCGACTCACACATAAGTTAAATTCATCATTATACTATCATACAAGTAATGCCACTCAAATATCAGATTTCAGTTTCTCTTTTTTTAATTCTTTCTGGTCAATCATGGGTGCCATACGAACCAATTATAATTAGGGTTCAATTCATGTATTCTATTAAGAAATTCAGAATTTAGTACTTCTAATAAGGAATTCAATTTAGCCATAAAAGAAAAGAATCTCAAGAACAAATAGCAATTGGACATAATTAAATTATGTAAATAAAATAAAACACACAATCGAGTAATTAAAAGGAAGACTAAATAAATTGGACAACCGCACCTGACCCGTGATCAATTTACCGTGACGGTTTTGAACTCTATCCTTTATTGTGAGTTTCCATCATCCTCTTTCTTCTTCTCCTCTTCTCTTACTCTTTTCGCTTCAATTTTCCCTTCTTCCCCTCTTTTCGTTACTTTCAAGGAATATACTGGTTCTAAGAGAGAGAGTACTCGCACCCATCAAAGAAAAACAATTTTATATCTTCCATCTCTTTTTAAAGAGAGAAAAAGTGGTTTTACCCCCGAATAAAGAAACAATTTCTACCAAAATTTTCTAAAGGAAATGTTTGACCTTATTATTTTAATGTCTTAGTTGAGTCCAGCTAAGGCCCTTCCACTAATGTACGATCCAACAAAATTTTTAGTGCTTTAAAGATAAATCATCTTTTATGATTTTGTACTTAGCTTATTGTAAAATTTATAATTTATACTTGAGCCCTTTATAATTTTATGCTTTAATTTTAAGGATGTTACAGAGATTGAGCAACAACGTCGCTGACGCTCTAAGCAGCTGACATGGACTGCTCTCAGTAATGTCAACCTACACTCTAGGGTTTGAACACGTGCCGGAGATCCTTAAGGAGGATCCCGACTTCGGACAAATCCTGGAAGACGTGAAGAAAATGTTACGAGTACTTGTTTCAGGGTCTCGCTCTTTGTATCCCGGTAACTTCTCTACGTTATCTCATCATCCCGACAACTTCTTTTGGCCTAGTATATGCCGGGATGTTAAGCACTTTGTTCGAGCCTGCCAAGTGTGTCAAACTTCCAAAGGCACCAACACAAATCAGGGACTCTACAATCTGTTGCCTCTTCCATTTGAAATTTGGCGTGACATTTCAATGGATTTCGTGACCGGATTACCAATGACAAGAAGAAAGAACGATAGCATAATGGTGGTTGTTGATCGCTTTAGCAAAATGGCAATCTTCATTGCGTGCAAAACCATTGTGGATGCTCCTAAGGTTGCCAAACTTTATTTTCATGAAGTTGTCCGTCATCATGGTTTGTCGAGTACCATCGTTTCTGACTGAGATACGAAATTTTTGAGCAAATTCTGGACAGAATTTTGGAAGAAGTTAAAGACCAAACTGAAGTTTAGTTCTACTTTCCACCCTCAAATTTCGGTCAAACCGAAGCCATAAACAGAAGTCTTGGAAACATGCCACGTGCACAAGTTACAACTTTCGGCATGTGGGATACTTTGCTACCGAAAATTTAATTCGAGTACAATTGTTCAGTAAACCGTTCCACGGGATTCACACCCTTCAAAATTGTGTACGGATATATTCCCCAAGGTCCTCTTGATACTCTTTCTATTGAAGGACCAAAGTCTAAAGTTAAAAAGGTGGACGAAAGGCTTGAAGATTTGAAGGAACTGCATTAAAACTATCCATGAAAATTTAGAACAATCTTACTCCAAATACAAGACTAAAGCAGACGAAAAGTGCCGAGATATACAATTCAAAGTAGAAGAATTGGTTTGGGTCTATTTGCCAAAGGAACGGTTTCCACGTGGTGAACATCACAAGCTTAAAAAAAAGAAAGGTGGGACCGTGTGAGATTTTGGAGAAGTTTGGAGCAAATGCCTACCGTGTGAAGTTACCTGATGATTGCATATCTCCAACACGTTCAACATAAGTCATCTCCACAAGTACTATGAAGAAGACGCAAGCTTGAGGTCAAGCTTCAACCAACCCGGGGAGCCCGAAGCAGTGCGTACCGGGGTAGTATCCGATTCAGATTCGGTTATGAATGATGGCCACACCAAATCCAAGCCGATCAAGAATTTATATGTGCAACTTGAAATTTTATCCAACCCTTTGACTGTATGGCCGAAATATCGAGGAGTTTTCAATTAATTGGAGACTTCACTGCACGGAAAAATTCATGCTCTTCAAACCATAGTCAAACTTTTGTTGATTTGCTAAATTAGTACTTAATTGTTTACTTTTCTTAAGTTAGCATTAAATTTCAAATTTCCTTTAAATATGTATGACGTTCCTGGAGAAGGCAGCGTTATTTTGGAATAGAAAAGTTGTTAGTTTGATTGTTTGTGTTATTTGTGATCAATACTCTTGTCTTTTACCATAAAACCGAATACTTGAGCTTATCGGGCAAGACAGTATTGTTGGGATAAACTCAGCAATACTACACTGCTTTGTGCCAGTATGCAAAAGATTGAAGAGAGAATAATTTTTTTCTGAACAGAAACTACGTTTCATTTCCTTTCTCTCTTACTCAATTACATAAAGTTCTGCAGTATTTATAACAATACAATGTTCCTAAAATAGACATCCACAACTTGCCTAAATTAAGCACCCACTACACAACATGTTAAAAATAGCTAACCACTACGCTAACTAGTCCTGAAATAACTATGCTTAAAATAACCAATGCCTAACATAACCTATGCAGTTTTTATGCTGGTAAAAACTGATTCGTACATTCTCTAATCAATTTGAATTAATTTTCAACACTCCCCCATAATTCAAAATTGATTATACCAGGTTTGATTCTGAATTCCTCGAACTTTTCTCTTGCCAATGCCTTCAGCAGAATGTTAGCCTTCTGTTCTTCAGAACTTGCACGCTTGATTTCCATTGTTCATGCTGCTACCAATTCTTCTTGCAATTCTTGATGCCATGTTTCATTTCCCGCTGCTTCTTCAAAGGTTGTGGATCTTTGCCTTCCACCTTCTGTATATGCCATGAAAAGCATGGGCTGCTCTTTCTTTTCTTCTTCACAGCATGCTTGCTGTTCTTCTCTTTGTTTTCTGACATAATTTGCTTGCACATGCCAGTATCTTTTGCTGTGGAAGCACTGGACATCTTTTATGTTGTGCTGAGAACTCGGCAAATCTACAATGGCCGCGTCCACCTCTGCCTGGAGAGGACTCCCCCTTTCTGTAGAATGCCCTTTTATCGCCTTTCTCCTCTGATATGGACTTCGCTATATGGGTCTGCAGTGAACCCATTAGTTCATCAAAGGAATAAGTTGAAAGATCCTTTGATTCTTCAATTGTTGCCACCACGTGATCAAACTTTAGTCGCTTCTCAGCACCTTTGCCACCATGGTTTGCTCTGACATGTTGTCTCCATATGCTTGAATTTTGTTGACAACGAATGTGACTCTTGAAAGAAAAATATGCATTGATTCTTCTATTTTCATATGCAACGTCTCAAGATCTCCACATAGCTTTACCGTTTGATGGCCACAACTCGCGAACTTCACTGAAATGCCGTCTTCAAGGTTGTCAATGCTTCTTTAGCGGTTGTTGCTGCTGCAATTCTTCCAAGTTGCACCAATCGACTCTACCATCAATTGCGAATCGACTCTACCATCAATTGCTTGTCGCACCAAACCATCGGCTCTGATACCATTTTGTTGGGATAAACTCAGCAATACTGCACTGCTTTGTGCCAGTATGCAAAAGATTGAAGAGAGAATAATATTTTTCTGAACAGAAACTACGCTTCATTTCCTTTCTCTCTTACTCAATTACATAGAGTTCTGCAGTATTTATAACAATACAATGTTCCTAAAATAAACATACACAACTTGCCTAAATTAAGCACCCACTACACACATGCTAAAAATAGCTAACCACTCTAACTAGTCCTAAAATAACTATGCTTAAAATAACCAATGCCTAACATAACCTATGCAGTTTTTATGCTGGTAAAAAAGCTGATTCGTACATGCTCTAATCAATTTGAATTAATTTTCAACAAGTATCGGGACTGTTTTGCGTCATTTTGAACCTTTACTAATCCTTTCCAAAAAAAAACCTACAAGAGCGACAACCTGTTTTATATTTGATTTAGAGAATATTCTTCCAATTCCCCTGAATTGAGGGTCAGTAAAGAAGTATTCATTAAATTTAAATTAAGAACTCCTAATCCTCTTGTTCTTTCCCTTTACATACTATTTTCCAAGCAACAGGGATAAGTTTTTTTCCTAACACTATTCTCTCCAAACCAGGGAAATCTAGATATATATTGGATTAGCTTCCAAATTTACTAGCCATAAATTAGATATATATTAACATGCACAAAATATAAATGGAGATTTCATAAATTTGAAAACAAATTCACATAAATTGAAAGTGTCAACTAACTAATTAATTGAATATTTACAGCACACAACGAAAGTTTGATAAATATCAATTGTCAATTACATACATTCTTCCATGAAATAAAAGTAGCAAGCTTCCTCTCAGAACAGCCACCACACATGACATTGTGGGCCTCTTAGTAGGGTCTTATACAGTGCAATTATACTTGGCCAATTCCAACACTTTTCACACTGAGTTGTCATCATATTCTCCTTCCAACCGTCTATCAATCATGCTCGTGATGTCTTCTTCCTGAAGCTTTACGTGCCGCTGTACATGACATTGTTCTGGAATGATAGGAAGTAAGCTTGTGATTTACACAAGAAGAAGAATTCCAAAGATGTATCCATCACACTTAACAATGACCATATTTGACCTCATGGACCCATATTTGGGCAGAAAGTACTATATATGTTTGATTATATTAAGGATGCTTCAATTTTTAATTAAATTATGAATATAAAATCAGAATATGTATTCTGGGTCGATGTAACCATACATACCACAAGGAGCTCCGCAATCAGATTCCGCACCGATAGCTATTGCGCCGGTAGGAAAGGTATACACATATGCCATCGGCTAGAACCGATGGCGTTCAGCTCCAACGCCATCGGTTGGAACTAAGGGACAGATGGGAATAATAGCTTTTCGGTCATTAATTAAATTAGTCTTTTAATATAGAAACGCTATCGTCTGTTGGGTGTTATTAGCCGATTGCAAAAGTGTCTTACACCATATGTTGTGTTTGAGTTGGCATTGGCAGGTCCTAGTTTGCCATCTGTTATTATATTTGAGCGTTGGCAATTTATTTATATTTTTTTTAATTATATATGCCTATATTAGGGGCTAGCCTCCATATATAGCAAGATAAACAACATAATCTCTCTCTCTCTCTCTCTCTCTCTATATATATATATATATATATAAAATCATGTATAGCAAGATAAACAGTGATTGTATGCTGATGCAGTCCTATCGTGGACGTGATTGTAGGCGAAAGCGGTCCTTTCACAGACGTGATTGTAGGTAGAAGAGGTCCTGTCACAAGCATTTATCGTATTCTAACCATGTATGTCGTGACCACTATTAGACTACTTTTGTTATTATTGTAAGACTCGATTTGTGAAATTAAATGTGGCATTTATGGATGTTATGGATAATGTATGTGATGTGTGTACGTCTTACATAACAATACGTGGCAGGTTGTCTCGGGGTGTGACATAATCTCTCTCTCTCTATATATATATAGCACCAAATTGAATGCAAATAACATGCAACAAATTAACCAAGATAATATAGAAGACCAACAAACATATAAAACAATGCAGCACTAAATTAACCAACATAATTAATCCGTAGCACTAAATTAACCCAAGTACCATCATTAATTAACATATATGTTCTGTTGCAACAAAGACAACCCCCAAGACATACCAGAATTACACCCAGGCTCCCTCCACCCATATGACTAAACTAAAACCAGCAATGGAGCTTTCAAAACTCACACCCCCCACTGGTTGTATATATGAGACAAAAAAACCAGTTATACGTATGTCAAGTGAACACACAAAACACAACCATTAATTGTTCTGGTACCCACAAAAATGTACATCATATGTACCAAAAGTATTTAATTTTCCTGTTCATGCTATGGAGGAGGTAATACCCTTCCAAGAAGAACCTGCAACATCGATGACGAACCTCATTCAGAGCATCCAAATTATATGGATTGGTCGGTTGGGAAGCCTGCATGAATAAATGAAAATATATTAATAGCATGTATAATCAATTAAGAACTTAAAATCAGTGCATCATAGAAACAAATTGACATATATCTGGAAAACTTCGTGAGAGCTGCCGGATGATGAAATCCATATTCTTCATCACGAATTATTCGCACTCCAAGTCTGATATTTGTTGTGGGCCCTGAAAATAGACTTTGAAAACAAAATAAAATTATTAGTACTATTATGTTGGAACTTGAAATAAGTTAAAATAAAATACTCCATTAAATTTTTTAAAACCTGAAACATTGACCAATCACAAGTTTGTTTCCCCTTCGTGCGTCCACTCCGCTTTTGATATTGCCCATAAGCCCTTCAATTAATAAATGTCAGTATGGTACTTAGCCTTAGATATTATCACGTAGATCAGATTATTACTTTGTGTTTTACACTATATGAATTTTTCTTTCTTGAACAAGATTCGATTCTAAAAACCCTGTCCTCTGATAGGTGTAAATTATATACACCGTCGATCTAGTTTTTATCATAAAATAACACCAAATATCTTGTATTTTGAATATAAAGTGAATAGAATACACCAAGAATCAAGTTACTGTGTTCGCTCGGTCTTACAATGCAGGAAACGATGCAAAATGAAGAAAAAGTCTCCCAGTGCGGACGCACTCAGTACTTAGTCAAATTTTCAGGATCGCAGAACTTCACAGACAAAAGTCCGAGCGCAATGCGTCCGTAGTCACCTCCAGTACGAGTGGGGTCACTCGCACTCACTACTTAGCCGATTTTTGCAACTTTCAGATTCTTCAGGAAAACAGAAAATTCAAAGGCCAGTGCGGACGCACTCAGAGAAAAACACAGAAAATCCAGAAAAGGAAACTTGGAACTAAAGGAAAGTTGGAGCCAATGCGACTCAGACCACCCGCACTCACCACCAGTGCGCGTCCGCACTGGACCCGCAGACAGCCAGAAATTTGCATTTTCAGGAAGTTTTCTATTTTTGGCACATGAGAGACACGTTTTAGAAGGCCAAAAATAGGCAATGTAGTCTGAGGAGTGCACCCACTAACTCCACTTCTAGCCTCTAAATTGGGCAAGATCTTTGGCTATAAAAGAGGAAGAATTTCATCTCTCTCATCATCCACTATTACATATCCATTTTCCACAAATTGAGAGAGAGAGATCTGCAGAAATTCTCGAAGTTTCGAAGGCTTTTCAAGGAAGGAGAAGAAGAAGATTCAATCAAGGAGTCGGCAAGATCGAGGTTTTGGATCTAAGAAAGGGTGTAATCATTTCTTTATTTCATTTCTTATTGTTTTTGCCAAACTTTGTTATGGATCTCTCCAAGAGAGAGTAGTTCTCTTTCTAGGGGTTTAGGTCAATGCATGAACTTGTTTAATTCTAGCTTATTCGGATATTTGTTTTTATTATGATTGTTTTATCGGATTTGATTGTTAATTTCTGTGATTTATCATTTGTGCTAATTACATAGTTTAGTACTTGAATTGGACAAGTCCCGCTTTGGATTCAAAAGAACCAAAGTAGTTAGGATGGAATAGGAGAGTACCAAATTATGAGCATAAATATCTTAGGTTTTGGATTAGAAGTGACCGTACTTTGATATCCAAACTGGAACTATAGGAATTAAGATTAGGGTTTGGTGAAGGACTTAATCGTGAAGGCAAATCCCTAATTAGGACCCCTTGAATTGAATTGCATTTTGGTATGAAGGACTTAATCGTGAAGTACCAATATTTGAGGATAGGATAGGCTAACATCAAGCTTCATGGTCTAGGTGATCTAGGCACGTTATTTAATCACGGATGTGACCCTGGATAACATTTTAGGTTAGAAACCTCATCAAATCAAACATGAATTTACACTACTAGAATTTCCGCATTTTCCATGGGGAGAAAAATGGCTTTTTCCATGGGCTTCCGCATGGAAAAAGCCCAAAAATGGCTTTTTCCATGCGATGCCCATGGAAAAACTCCCGTCGCAAATACCCTCGTTGGAAATAGTCAGTATTTCCAACGGGGCCATTGGAAATACCTGATTCTGGCTTTTTCCATGAGCCTGCTCATGGAAAAAGGGCGCATGGAAAAACTTTCGAACTTGGCCACCGTCTGGATTATTTCCAAGGGGAGCATCCGTGGGGCCCACCTTAGTTTTTCCAAGGGGATCAAACGAGGGACCCACTGAGTATTTCCAAAGGGAGGGAGCGTGGGTCCCACCTGTCTATTTCCAAGGAAGACGCCCAAGTATTTCCATGGCAATCTACGTGGGACCCACTTGAGTATTTCCAAAGGCAGTTTACGTGGGACCCACTCCAGCATTTCCATGGCCAGTGAAAGTGGGCCCACCTGGTCAGATCTGGGCGCTATTATTTCCTTGGATATACCCACGGAAATACTGACCTCCTTTTTTTGGTACCAGAATGCCCACATATGAACAATCCTCCCTGTGCTGACCCGGTACCGACCCATTTACATTCCCCAATTCCTATTCAGCCAAATTAACAAACACATTGAAATATAGAGAAAAAAACATATAATTAACATTAATCGACATAGTATAATCATCATACGTTGTACCAAAATGCCAAAAAGCATTACAAAAATCAGTACTAAATTGCAAGAACTTGTACAACACATTGTCCCAAAATATACCCACCACCCATTAACACAAATTTACAGAAAAAAAAGTTACCCCAAGGATGTTCATATGTTAGAACTTCTAGATCCTCTATGCCTAAAATGAAGATTTTGTCCAGACTAGAAGAGCGGGTTGATGTTAAGTAAATATGTTGTGCTCTATCGAGCAATTGTCCAGTAAACATTCATGTGAAATTATCGAGTCTGTCACCTACAATATTAAGAAAATAAATCATGAGAATTATATTATTATTATTAGCTTGGATATGCATTTTGCAAAAATGTGAAAAGTTACTAAAAATTGTACTCTACCTTGCTGCTGTTTATCATGGACGATGATAAGTTTTGCCTGGACATATACTTTGACTTATCCTCACTGTAGAAGTTAAATCTCAGTTGATAAAATTTGAATAATTGAAATTAAATAATAATAAATAAAATCTTGGATGTAAAGTACATGTTGGTACCCAGGACTGACATGGCCCTAATTAAAGAAAATAATTAACATAACCGACTCCCTTATAAAATAAAAGGAAGACCTAATTAACATAATTCGGAAAAAAACATGTACAGTATTTGTTGATACTACAAAATTAAAACAAATTTGATTTATATTTCTAAAATTGCATCACATATAAGCAGTACCAGAGAAAAAAAATAGGACAAAAAAAATTTACCATTCAAGTATCCTGCAGCTGCAGGTGCAAAATGCATTACGATCGATGAATACCTTCCGCACTACCAAATAAATCTAGTGCAGCTTTCATGCAGCTTTCAAAGATCAATGACACCATTCATGCACTACCAAATAAAGCTTGGTTATGAAGGGGAACTACACATACTCTGAGGATACAAAAAGGTGCAGAAGTAACATACAGGTAACGTCAGACCATGTGATTACCACTGTTTCAATGACTACCTAAACTATTTCTCCAGCAAATACTATCTAATAAATCTACTGATAAAGTGTTTCTATCAATTCTGTCTTCACTGCATGGTATCCTACACTCCCACTAATCCTTGTTCTTCTCCTCAATTGCTGTTTTTTTTTCTTCTTTTGGTTTATCATTCCGTAATATGTGAACTTCCCTGCTAAGACTATCTACACATATTTTTGTTTGTTAGATTAAATGATAAGACACTTTAATAACCCCTATCACTTTCTCCTTTGCCTTGTACGGAGGGTGAATAATATGCCCTAACTGCTAAGACTATCTACAAATTATTCACTATATTCATTACAGACTGTCATTCTTGACATATCTTTTTTTTACAGAACAAAGAATTCAAGGGAAAACTCAAAAGTCGAAAGAATTCGAACCTTGATGCTCAAAAGGAAGCACAACATTTGCTTATCCATACACTCTTTGTCTGAGAGCTGGAGATTAAATTGTACCTGTGAAACAAAGGGGTAAATAAGTCAATATCAATAATGACTTGAATAATATACTACTATTATTACCTTTAGTTAATCACTAGTCCTTCAAATGTAGGATTCTAACCTTGGATAATAGATTTTGAGTAACCACACTGCTTATAGAAGGAACTGAAGAGAACTTCCTTGAATCTTGCTCGATTAGTAACTCTTCACACTGATTAAAGAGCAATTACATCAACAAGCGAATAAAAAGACATTAAGAAAATAAATAGTTGAACAAATAAAGATAGAATGATACGTACAAAGAGTTTGACCTTTCCATTTCGTCTCTTAAGCCGCACATTGAATTTTGCTTTTGAATAATTTTCTTCCAGAGAAGTAATATTTCCTGAATTTTCATTTGCATAATCTGGAAGTTGTACAATGGGTTCTAAAGAAGCAACCATGGTAGAAATGTATTCAAATGAACCAACGACCTTGGGTTCACGTAGGTCTGTATGTATTAACCAAAATAAAGATGATATTTTCTCTGCAAAATAAAATATAAACAACTGTACTTAGTATATGTTGGTGCAATTGTTAATAAATAAAGAATACAGGAAAACAAGAAGGTAATTTAGTAAATTACCATGGTAACGAAGGTTACTGAGTAGGCGTAAAACAGAAGAGAGAGGAGCATGCCTCAACATATGGCTAACCTAAAAGTCAATCAAATGTGTAATCTTTATTTAAGCACTATATTTTTTTAAACAATTCTCTAATTAAATAAATAGAAGCAAACATCAAATTTATGTAATAAAAAATCTAGAACATTTCTCTAATACCTCAACTACTTCTGTTCCCCCATTCTGTATGCAGTCCGTTAAATAAGCAACTTCTTCAGGTGTGAAGCTTGAAGGAGGTTTTACCTGTGAAAATTAATTAGTTGTGACTGACAGAGAGAGAAAGAGAGAGATGTGGCAGCCTCTGCCAAGGATTAAAAAAAAAACAGAGAGAGATGTGGCCATACGGCTCATACCTGGGAAAGGAGGGGTAGAATTGTCACACCAGCATGGCCACCAACTACTAGAACATTGACATCTCTTGGGTCAATTTTCAGCACCTCTGCCTGTTTTAAACAAAACACAGCACAAATGATGAAGAAAGGCCAAAAAGGGTACAAATAGAATATATCCTTTAATAATTGCTGTATTGACTAAAAGTTCGACTGTAAATATACATCGTTATTCTAGATTAGCTACATAGGCTCCAATTCATTTGTGCAAATATACTCCAACCAAGCCTAGAAAAACAGAGAAAAAAACAGCATCCAAATTTAGATTGCCATGCCCAATTTATATAGTGACATCAGATCCAAACTATATAGTGACATCAGTACTGTTGATCGAATACTAATTTTGAACTATATAGTGACATCAGATCCAAACTTACCGGGGTTACTAAATTTTGAGAACAACCATGGAGCCGACAATCAAAGATCTGAACACAATCATTGACAACTCCACTACCCTCATCTAAAATCTAATTTTGGTTTGAGCATTTCATCAAACACCTTTAATGCATTAATGTATTCAATAGAATCATCTAAAAAAATTCAAGCTTTTGAAGTGCATGGACTACAAATCCGAATTAAATGATGAAATGGATTACTTACGGTATTTGATAAAAAATTCAAGCTTTTTAAGTGCATCGAACACCTTTTGACTTCTCAACGTCGCCAATTTGGGGATTCACGACATCTAATGGATTGGGCAACTAGCTATGCTCAACTAGCTTCTTTTTCGCTGGAGGTTGAGAGTTTGAGGCATCCACAGCTAGGGTTTAGGGTGTGACGAGGTAGTGGCTAGGGTTACTTTAGGGTGCGGTGCGACGGAGGAGGTAGCAGAGTAGGGGCGAAGGAGGCCTAGTGAGGGAGACAGGCGATCTGTGAGGAAGAGGGAGAGTGGCGATGGTGATGGCTAGCAAGGCTAGGGTTTAGTGAAGAAGAGAGAGAGCGGCGAAGGAAAGCCGGAGATGAAAAGAATTTTGGGAGAGCGTGAAATTTCGGAGGGAACTAAAGGAGGGAAAGCAAAAATTTTGGGGTTTTGGTACAAGCTTGGTTTATTTAGAAAGTACACAGAGGAGAGGAGAAGGGGCTTTGTATTGTGCTGGGAGACCTACCCACCAATTCATATACTCTGAGGTAATATAATATTTGTGTTTAGATCGGACCCGTTTGATCATAATTACGCACGAATATTAAAGGATCCTGTGTATCGCCTAGGTTCGGATCTAAACAAAAATATTATGCTACCTCAGAGAATAGAGACTCCCTACCCACAAACTCTTAAATGAAGACATCAGGACAACACATTTTCAATCGAACGGTTCAGATTTATATATTTACAAATTAGTTAATGCATTTACTGAAAATAATATGAAAAAATTTCAAAAAATATATTTTTAAATTTGTTACAGTTTTTATGACCAAAGTATACTTATAATTGCAAATTTTATAGATTTTCATGATTATTTGTCCCTTCAAATTTAGTAACTATTTGCGAACCGTTCATTTTCACGTGACCGATCGACGGTCGATCTGCAATGAAATGATTCCAAATTTGTTTTGAAATGATCAAGGGACAACATTGAACGTAATCAAACTAAAAATTATGAAGTTTTATTATGTCCAAGCTTCGATCCAACATGAATTATTTATAGCCCTTCGATGTTTCGATATTCCGTCGACTCGATGGATAGGTAAATAAAAATAAAATTTCATCAAAATTTGCTGCAGGAATATATATGCAGTGCTCTTTTATTTCAACGGTTCGGATCGCCCGACGGACGACGTGTTTACGTGCGCCTTCATTAACTCACAAAGCAAGAGTTCATGTCTTATGAAACATAAACTCTTGCTTTGTGAGTTAATGAAGGCGCACGTAAACACGTCGTCCGTCGGGCGATCAGAACCGTTGAAATGAAAGAGCACTGCATATATATTCCTGCAGCAAATTTTGATGAAATTTTATTTTTATTTACCTATCCATCGAGATGACGGAATACCGAAACATCAAAGGGCTATAAATAATTCATGTTGGATCGAAGCTTGGACATAATAAAACTTCAAAAAAATTATGTTGGTTACGTTCAATGTTTCCCTTGATCATTTCAAAACAAATTTAGAATCATTTCATTTCAGATCGATCGTCGATCGCTCACGTGAAAATGAACGGTTTGCGAATATTGACTAAATTTGAAGAGAAATAATCATGAAATTATTTAAAATTGACAATTATTAGTATGATTTGGCCATAAAAGATGTAAAAAAAAAATTAATTTAAAATTTAATTATTTTCATATTATTTATTGTACATGCATCATCTAATTAGTAAATATCAAGCTCTGAGCTGTCTGATAATCAAGCTCTGAGCCGTCTGATAAACAATGAATGGTCCTGATGTTATCACTTGAGCGATTTTATTAGCAGAGCAGTTTTGATTTTATGCAGCACACGACCTATATAAATTAAAGAACGTCCAATATATTTAATAAACTTCTTGAAGCTAAAACTGCTCTGTTAAAATCTAAATCTGTACTGACCAATTTTTTTTGTTCCCCTATCGCATCCAGAGATGATTCCTCTTTGAAATGTTCATCTGTTCTCCTTAGCTAGATTTTTCTCTTCTCACAGTCTTCCCCACTTTTCGTTTCCCTCTTTCCCTCTAAAACCAATTCATTTCCCTCTAAAACCTCCAAACAGAACCATCCAGTGCCACAGTTTTTTTATTCACTATCTCTCTCACTGTCTCTCTCTCCTCGACTCCTCCTTTCCCTTCACCACTTCAGATTCTGATCGGCCGCCGCGATTGAAGAAACCACCGCTCCCAAGGTTGAAACCCAAGGGGGATTTTCTCCTTCCCTTTCTCTGGTGTGCTTGAGGCGGTCACTGTCACGAGTCATGACTCCGACTGATGTGCTCGCATGCTCGGCGAGTTACCGTCTCTTTTTCTCTTGCTCGCGCCTTACAGGTGTTTGTAGAAATGCCCATTAATTTTTTTTTTTTCCATTTACAGTTGAAGTGATTTGTTTTTTGTCTTGTCTGAGAATCCTTTGAATATCGAAAGAGCTTAGTCCTGTAGTCCCAAAGTATGATCCACCAACCACCCCCCTTGCGTCGTGTGCTTGGTTTTTGTGGTTGAACAGGTTATTACTTGTAAGAATTAACTACATTTATGTTCATTTTGGCATCTAGTAGTCCCTAATAGAAAGACTAAAATAAATTTGTCCTAATCAGTGGGAGTTTGAGCAAATATTATTTTGTGGTCTGCTACACAAACTGCCAAGTTTTTTCAACAACCGGCCTTCTGAATGTAAAAATTGAGATTCTTGAGGTTGCTATTGGGTTGTGAAAGTGCGTACAGTGCACTTCTAGAAACACTGTTTAGCAAATAGTGGAGTAATAGAGCCTTGTAAATATGTAACCACGTAAATAACTTTTTTTTAATCAATATACCCGTTAGCGGAAATTGCTGCCAAACCTTAAAAAAAAATTGAGATTCTTGAGGACTGATTCAGTGTCTCTTAACATTCAATATAAGTACTTAGACCTCTATTAAGACATAATACATCGATCATTGCCGGCTGCCGGTTGCAGTCCTCCCTTGGTCCTCTCAAGGTCTGCCCCTGGTCCTAGTGTATCGAATCATTCTCCTTCAATACCAGGTTTTTTACCCCTCTGAAATTTACAGCTAGATGAGACGTGAAAATTCCGCCATGGAACTTTTTTATGTCAACCTATATGCAAACATCATACCAGATTTTTTTTTTCTTAATAAGAACATATTTTGATAAGCTAAATCAATAGGGAAGATCCTTTGTTGTCCTCTGCTTAATTGTGCGATCCAGGATCAATCTGAATCTTTAGATTCCTAATCCATTAAGGCATTAGACCGAATCTGTAAGGTACCTAGACTAATAAGAAAAATGGCATCTAATGCTTTGTTTGTTCTTTGCTATAAGTCTTGAACCAACACTGTATGCTCTAACTTAGACAGGATCTTAGAGATGGAAAGAAGAAATTTACCTATACTATGTATTCCTTCTTAAATATATTTTTTGATTGGAAGGAAAAGTTGCTCTGATAACAGGGGGTGCTTCAGGCATTGGGGAAGCCACTGTCAAACTCTTCATAAAGCATGGTGCTAAGGTTTGCATTGCTGACATACACGATGACCGTGGAGAGCAACTATGTGAGTCATTTGGTAGCGGGAAACATGCCCTCTTCTTCCATTGCGATGTATCTAAGGAGGATGATGTAAGTAAAGCGTTAGATTTCACGGTTGAGACTTTTGGCACGCTTGATATACTGGTAAATAATGCTGGGATCACTGGACATAAGGTGCTTGACATAAGGGAAGTGGATTTCCGGGATTTAAGAAGGTGTTTGAGATGTGGATGGTGTTTTTCTAGGTATTATTAAGTGCCTTATCGATGTGTGCTATTCTTTTTCATTTGCAAATCTCAACATTATTTGTATAAAGATTCAAATAACACCCAATGTAAAACATATCTGATGGAATTAAAAGTACTTTTCAGGGAGGTATACACCAACAAAGTTGTTCTTCTTTTTTCTTTTTTGATATTATGTACCGGAAGTTGGGGTGAACAAATGATGGGGCAGTTTTCCTCAATGAGGGCAATTAGGTCAATTTGTTTAAAAGTATGATTATTGATTGGGTGTTATTTGAAATATACTGTGATATATTTGTATTTTCTTTGTTGGTTTTTTACTAACAAGGGTACAGAAGTACAGCCTTTTTTTATTATTGGAAGAAACACCATTGTTTACCAATGTTGACCTAACCAGCACGAAGATCTTATGTTCCGATTTATAAATCAACCATAGATAGGCATCTTTGATTAGAATGATTATGTATGCCCCTTGTTTGCTTATAACCTAACTAGTTAAAAACTTTATTTTAGGCAATTAATAATGTGGTACACTAGAAATCGTGGTATGTTCCAATAGATGTGCATGAATGTGATTACTTGTTATTTGACTTGAAATGGAGCTTCAAAATCTCTTCTTTCATAAATTTCTCTCTATTGCCAAAATCAAAAGTAATTTATAGAATATTATTACGTTGGGGAACTAGAAGATACTTTTGATGGTATTTTGGCCTATATAATTAAAATGCTGGACACTGACATTCTTCTTTACATTTTCAAATAATTTAGTGAAGTTCTTTAAATTTGAATTATATGATCTTTAGTTAATGCTTGGTGCTTAGTCAATGCTTGGGGAAGGTTACTGTACCAGACAAGTGCAGGGAAGGTGCGAGCAACACTACAATGAGTGGTGGTCGCATGATTAATGAGAATAAGCTACTCTCTAAGAAGAAAAGACTTGCCCTTTCTCGAAAATCTAATTAATTTTTTAATTTCTTGTTGAATTTGATCTTATGCTCAGATGATAAATCAGCTTTAATTAGAGAAATGGGAAATATGCACAAATTAGGACAATTGGTTGTGGTTGAATTTAGGTGTTCTATTGATGCTGGAATCAAATGGACTGTCATCTTCTATACAGGAAATTCATTAATTTCATGTTTGTCCTTGTTGTTTATTTATTTAAACTGGAACAATGAATTTTCTGTTAGTTATCATATGCATTGGGACTTAATCAAATTATTGTAGAGCCTAGCTGCACATTTGAGATAAAATAAGTAAATATTGGTTTTTCAGAGATTTGATTGTGGGCTCACATATGGATAGTTTATGCCATTGATATAAATTTGTTTGTTTCGATATAAATTTGTACTATCATTTTGCTTCTCTAAAAAAATCATTAAACTTGTTGTTGTTGTTGTTGTTGTTGTGAGTTATAATAAAATTCATCATTCAAAATGAGCCTATGATGATTCTAATCAAGAGTTTTAATTGGTGAATTAATAGTGTATGTGTGTTGTGTCACAATGTTTGTACAATTATTTTTTGGGTGAATCAATTATTTGTATGTTTCATTTGTATACTTCATTTTAAATATCACAATTGAATATTTGTATGCTGCTGTGATTTAATTTTGTTGAACATTCAAAGGGACATGTCAAATAAATAGAAATGTTGCTGTCTCCAGGAACTTAACTTTTCCAACGGTAGGCTCATGGAAATAAAAAGTCCAACTATAAAATAATATAAACTGAATCCATAAAACATTTCCAAGAGCATAGTGCTCCACTATTTCCATGAACCTCCACTATAATATAATATAAACAAACTAACCACAACATTTCCAAGGGCCGCTCATGGAAATAATAGGTCTCACAACTTCTATTTTATTTCCAAGGGTAGCTCATGAGGTATTTCCATGGGCTATTAATAAAATATAGTATTCGGTCTGTTTGGCGGGTCATGGGTCATGCAAAAGTATTTCCAACGGCGGATATGTAACATTTCCAAAGGCAGACATCAGGAATTTCCATGCGCTACTATTTCCATGGGACCCCCGTTGGAAATGGTTGAGTGTGTCAGAAAACTCGATTTCTTTTCCAAGGGCCCTTCCTCCCTATGGAAATAACATTGCTATGCATGGAAAAAGCGGAAATTCTAGTAGTGTTAAACAAACCGAATAAATAGAATTAGCAAGGAATTGTAGACCGAAGGCCCCTAGATCTCCTCAAACTTGAAAACAAACCAATCTTTCTTTCCTTTATTTTTATTTACGTTTATTGTTTGAAACTCCTCCTTTCCGGGTATTGAACCCAAATTTAGGACTTTAGACCGAAACCCCCCCCCCACTTTACTTTTATTGTTTAGTTTTAAAAGTAGTTTTCTTTATTAAAAATTGGTATTTCCCTATCTCCCTGCGGATCGACACCTAAATACTACAATCGATAGGTTGTGCGCTTGCAACTAACCTATTCATTGAGTACGAAGGTTTATAAATATTAAAGGCAAAAGAGTACAAAAATCCTATCTCTAAAATACTCAACAAGCTTTTTGGCGCCGTTGCCGGGGAGAATAGGATAGATACTAGTTTTTATTTTAGAAAAGTACTTTTAATTCTTAGTTTCCTTATTTACTTTTCAGAAAAAATTAAAAATCCAAAAATAGTTTATTTCCCTTTTTTTACAATTTCTGAAATTTACCTTCTTTATTTAGAAAAATCCAAAAATATTTACTTTCCTTATTTAATTTTCTGCACTTTACTATTCTCTATTTCTATTCCCTCTCTTTCACATCTCATCTCTTTTCTTCTCTCATAGATTTGAGCACTGGCACCAGTCACAAGGAGTCAAACCGCGAAGATCAAAGCCGGCGAATCCTCTCTTTCTCAACCAATGGCAGGTCTAGATCCCCGATTAGGCATGCCTCGCAGCTTTGAGGTAGAAGTGGAAGACTATCCGGAAGGCCTTCTCAATCAAGTCCTTCATGATAACAATCCACCTCCTCCTCCTCCAAACAACAACCCACCGCCGCCACATCCGCACAACAACGATAATGATCCACCTATTCTCAATAACAATCCTCTGTTTGGTGTCAATCCAAACAACAACGGAAATGGCCGTAATCACCAACAAGGCCACTGCTTCGGTTTCATTCCTCAAGGCACTACTACAAAAATAGTCATTGTACACTGCACATTGTACACGGATTTGACAATTTTATTAAAAACAGTGTTTTCGAAATTAAGCCCTCTCTCATCCACTTGCTTGGCCAAAGTCAGTTCGAGGGAGCCCTAAACGAAGATCCACACGCCCACTTGGCTGTTTTCGAAGAATCCTGCGGCACATTCGCTCGAGAAGGGGAAGAGCTAGACAACCTCAAGCTCAAATGCTTCCACTTATCCCTCCGAGACAATGCAAGAACATGGCTCAGGACCGTGAATCGTGACCACATAAGGACATTGGACGACATGAAGAAGTTATTCTTAGGAACATACTTTCCTCCATCCAAAACCCAGCACTTCCGAACGAAGATCACGACATTCAAGCAAGCTGAGGGGGAGTCTTTGACCGAGGCATGGGATAGATGGGCAGAGCTGCAACGCTTGTGCCCTAACCATGGCCTTGACATGTGGTTGCTTTTTCAATTCTTCTTTGCAGGTTGCACAATAACCACCAAGACTCACTTGAATTCAGCCGCAGGAGGAAACATGTCAAAGATGGATCCCGAACAAGCCATGCTAATGATTGAAGATATGGCGATCAACCAAAGGGAGTGGACGGCCGAAAGAGGTGGCCGAGCCCAAACCACACCGGGGGTCTTGAAAATCGACGAAGCTACCGCTTTGTGTGCCCAAATGGAAGCCTTGCAACATCAAATAGCACAAATGCAAAACGCCAAATCCGTGACGAAAAAGGCTTCATGCGGCATTTGTGGAGAGGCGACTCATATCACCACCGATTGCCAAGTTCTCTTGGAAGAAGAGGACGTCGAGCAAATCAACGCAATGTTTTACAATCAAGGTGATAAGAGAAATGACCCGATCTACAATAAGGTTAGGCCAAATGATAACTCAAATACATATAACCCTAACACAAGGTGGAATCATCCTAATTTCAAATGGAGGACCGACAATGACAACTCAAACCAATACCAAGGTAATTCCAATCAATTCCAAAATCGGTCAAACCAAAACTCGTATCAAGGACCTTCTCAAAACAACAAACTAGAAAAATTGATAGAAGGCCTTGTAATCTCTCAAAACGAGTTCATAAACCAACAAAGGAACACCAATACCGATATTTCGGATTCCTTGAGGAACCTCAACAATAGATTTGAGTTCTTAGAAACTAAGACAAAGATGCTAGAGACCTAAATAGCACAATAAGCATCTTCGTCCTCTCGTCAACAAGGCACACTTCCCGGAAAACCCGATATCAATCCAAGGGAGCAAGCAAAAGCCATAACCTTGAGGAGCGGCACGGAATACGAAGGACCAAAGATGCCCAGCGGAGATGAGTTCCTACAACCACCAAATGAGACACAACCACCTAAAACTCCTCTCAGCACGGACGCACCCATTCCTAATGCGGACGTACCGGCATCAGAAAAACCACAAGAACCGGGTAAGCCTAACCCGGCCAAGGTAAAACCTACTGAAACTCCTAAGTATATCCCACCACATAGGTTTATGCCATTCCCTTAAAGGTTAGTAAAAAGCAAACTTGACCAACAATATGCCAAATTCGTAGAACACCTCAAGAAATTGAATATCACCATCCCTTTTATCGAAGCAATTACTCATATGCCCACTTATGCGAAATTTTTGAAAGAAATTTTATCCAATAAAAGAACAATTGAGGAAGTGGGCATGGTATCCCTTAATGAGGAGTGTAGCGTTCTCTTCTTAAACAAGCTACCTCCAAAACTAAAGGATTCCGGAAGCTTTGTGATTCCATGTGTAATTGGTGATACCGAATTCAAGAGGTGCTTATGTGATTTAGGCGCAAGTGTGAGCCTCATGCCAAAAACCATTTACCAAAGGCTAAATCTTGTTGACTTGAAAGCCACAAGAATGTCATTACAACTGGCCGATAAAACGGTAAGGTATCCCAAAGGAATTGCGGAAGACGTGATTGTCATGATTGGTAAGTACTTTGTCCCGGTGGATTTTGTAGTTGTTGAGATGGAAGAGGATACTCATACCCCTCTCCTATTGGGGCGTGACTTCCTTACCACAGCAGGTGCAAACATTGATGTCAAAGAAGGAAATATATCCTTTGACATCGGGGGCGAAAAGGTAAATTTTCACATGTTTAATGTCATCAAATTTCCTTCAAATGATAATGATTCTATATGTAGAGTGGATGTTTTAGATTCCATTATAGCTGCCCATATGGAGGAGGAGATGGTAAACGAGCAACTGAACCAAATCCTGGAAGAAACCGGCTCCTAAAACGACCGAATGGATGCATTACCCTCAGTGCGTCCGCACTGACCACCAGTGCGTCCGCACTCAGCATGATGAACTGCAAATTCAGACATCCGAGCCCAGTGCGTCCGCACCAAATTTCTAGTGCGGATGCACCACTCGCACTCACCAGTTCCGCCATATGATGGAGCCAAGGAGACAAATGTCCGAGCCCAGTGCGTCCGCACTGACTGCTCAGTGGGGTGCACCACCCGCACTCCGACCAGGATGAGTCCCAGATTCCAGCAAACCGAGCACAGTGCGTCCGCACTCAGGCAGAAATAGCTCAAATCGAGGGAATTTCGACAAATCCCGCACCACCAAAGATTGACCTCAAGCCTCTGCCACCCAACCTTCGCTATGAATATCTGGGGGAGGACGAGACATATCCGGTGATTGTGAATTCCGAGCTCAACAAAGACCAAACTGAGAAACTTTTACACGAGCTAAGGCTTCATCAGAAAGCAATCGGCTACACGATCGATGATCTAACCGGAATCAGCCCATCCCTTTGCATGCACAGAATTCTAATGGAGGATGACCACAAACCCACTATTGAAGCCCAATGAAGACTCAATCCGAATCTAAAAGAAGTGATGAAGAAAGAAATCCTCAAACTACTTGATACCGGCATCATCTACCCAATCTCCGATTCCAAATGGGTAAGCCCTGTCCATGTAGTACCAAAGAAGGGAGGCACAACGGTGGTGAAGGGCGAAGGTGACAAAATGATATCCACAAGGGTGATCACCGGATGGAGGATGTGCATCGATTACCGAAAGCTTAACAATGCAACAAGGAAGGATCACTTCCCTCTACCATTTGTGGATCAAATGCTCGAAAGGCTAGCTAATCACTCACATTTTTGCTACTTAGATGGGTATAGTGGATTCTTTCAAATCCCTATTCACCCGGATGACCAAGAAAAAATGACGTTTACTTGCCCTTATGGTACGTTCGCATACCGTAGGATGCCGTTTGGTCTATGCAATGCCCCAGCTACATTCCAAAGAGCCATGATGGCTATTTTTTCCGAATTATTAGAGAATTCCGTGGAAGTTTTCATGGATGACTTTTCAGTTTTTGGTACTTCTTTTGATAATTGCTTATCTAATTTAATCAAAGTTTTAGAACGTTGTGAGCAGGTCAATTTAGTGCTAAACTGGGAGAAATGCCATTTCATGGTGCAAACAGGGGTGGTTCTAGGCCACGTGGTGTCCTCCAAAGGCTTAGAAGTCAACAAAGAAAAAGTGGAGGTGATCGAGAAGTTGCCATATCCAACTTGTGTGAAGGACGTGAGGAGTTTCTTAGGCCATGCAGGCTTCTATCGGCGTTTCATCAAGGATTTTTCAAAAATTTGCAAACCACTTACTAATCTAACAATGAAAGATGCAGAATTTATATTTGATGAACCTTGTATTGTTGCTTTTGACAGGATTAAGAAGGCGCTAACCTCAGCCCCAATTCTCCGACCTCCTAATTGGGATGTGCCCTTTGAGATCATGTGTGATGCAAGCGACTTCACCGTCGGAGCCGTTCTAGGACAAAGGATCGACAACAAGCCACATGTGATCTATTACGCAAGCAAAGTCCTAGATGAGGCGCAAATGAACTACACAACCACGGAAAAGGAGTTCTTAGCCGTCATATTCGCTATCAACAAGTTCCGACCCTACTTGGTTGGATCTAAGGTGATTGTATACACCGATCATGCGGCAATCCGATACCTCCTCAACAAGAAAGATGTCAAACCACGCCTAATCCGGTGGATCCTCCTACTCCAAGAGTTCGACCTAGAAATCAAGGACAAGAAAGGTACCGAAAATTCAGTGGCGGACCACCTATCACGCATTAACCACGAACCAAAAGAAGATGACATGCCCATAGACGATTCATTCATAGACGAACAACTCTACGCAATCAACCACCAGGAGATACCATGGTATGCGGATTTTGTCAACTACCATGCATGCGGTTTCATACGCCCAGATCTAACCTCTCAACAACGGAAGAAATTCCTTTCGGATGTAAAACAATATTTTTGGGATGAGCCATTGCTGTTCAAATTGGGGGTAGATGGGATCCATAGAAGATGCGTGCCTCAAGAAGAGGTCAACCAAATTCTCCAATGCTACCATTCGTCCGCCTATTGAGGACACACCTCTACTAACAAAACTGCGGCAAAAGTTCTCCAAGCCGGATTCTATTAGCCCGCGCTGTTCAAAGATGCAAGGGAGTATGTGCTAAGGTGTGAGAAGTGTCAACGAACCGGTAACATATCCCGAAGACATGAGATGCCTCTCAACGGGATCCTAGAAGTTGAACTCTTCGATGTATGGGGAATTGACTTCATGGGTCCCTTCCCGAGTTCATGCAACAACAAGTACATTCTTGTAGCAGTGGACTATGTCTCAAAATGGGTAGAAGCCGTGGCAAGCCCCACCGCCGACTCCGCTGTGGTAAGAAAGCTTTTTCAGAAAATTATTTTTCCTAGGTCTGGAGTACCTCGAGTGGTGATTAGCGATGGTGGCTCTCATTTTATCAACTGCCAATTCGACAAACTCCTATTCAAATATGGAGTCAAGCACAAAGTGGCCACACCATACCACCCTCAAACAAGTGGACAAGTGGAGGTATCCAATCGCGAAATAAAGAGCATCCTACAAAAAGTGGTGAACACATCAAGAAAAGATTGGTCACTAAAACTCGATGAAGTGCTTTGGGCATACCGCACCGCTTACAAGACACCAATAGGTATGACTCCCTTTAAACTTGTGTATGGAAAACCATGTCATTTACCGGTCGAACTTGAGCACAAGGCATATTGGGCGATAAGAGCACTAAATTTCGACTTGAAAACCGTTGGTGCAAAAAGAATTCTCGACTTACATGAATTGGATGAACTGCGCCTCAATGCATACGAAAATGCCAAACTATACAAAGAGAAGACAAAGAAGTGGCATGACAAACACATAATAAGGCGAGAATTTCACAAAGGAGATGTGGTCTTGCTATACAACTCACGACTCTGCCTCTTTCCCGGTAAGTTGAAGTCAAGATGGAATGGCCCATACCAAATCCGGAAGGTGTTTAGTCATGGAGCAATTGAGATTTGGAGCGAACGAACGAGCCCCTTTAAAGTGAATGGACAACGCCTTAAACATTACAACCATGATGATTCGGTAGGCGAGACAGAAGACGCTTACCTATCCGACCCACACACTCAATAGTGAGCCCAAATCATGTCGAGCTCACGAAGTAAAATTGAGCGCTTCTTGGGAGGCAACCCAAGCTTTTTATTGTTTTTCTTTATTTTTCTGCACTTAGTTTAATTTTAAATTTTCAAAATTTTAGATTCCCTAACTTTGCTAGACTTCCAGGATGAAAAAAACATATAAAATGACCCGAGTGCGTCCGCACTACCAACCAGTGCGTCCGCACTGACACAGACTGAAGGTCGACGCAGTCTGGAAATTCTACCCGAGACCAGTGCGTCCGCACTCACTACCAGTGCGTCCGCACCCAAGGTACGTGTTTTAATTTTTCAGAAAATTTGGAAAATTTGAAATTTTGGTGCCGAGTGCGGATGACCCACCCGCACTGCCCACCAGTGCGTCCGCACTCGGGTTTTCCTCTTCTTCTTAACCAACCGGACCCCTTGATTTTCCTTCGCGCCTTTTTGATTTCAAAACCCCAAAACTCGGTTTTTCTCTCCCAAAACCCGAAAACCCCATTTTTTTTCTCAAAATCTCCCTCTCCTCTCTCTTCTCTACCACTTTTCTCTTCTTCTCTCTCTCTTTTCCTCTCCAAAACCGAAAATCCAACTTCTCTCAAGCCGTTCAAGCGCCGCTTCTCTAAAAACTCAGATTTCTTCATGTTTTCTCGAAATTTTTGCGATCTACAATGAGGTTTGATCTCTCCTTACTCTTAATTTCATTATTTACTACTTAGATCTGTGAAATGGTACCAAAAATCAAAGAAATCAACCAAATGGGTGAAAATGGTTCAAATTCGTAACCCCCGTGCGAGTGCACCACCCGCACTGCCATCCAGTGCGTCCGCACTAAGCTTGGGGGAAAACCTAACCGGACCTAACTTTTCATTTTTTGGCTAAGTACCCAGTGCTAGTGCACCACCCGCATTGAGAGCCAGTGCGTCCGCACTAGGCTCGGGAAAAATAAAAAATGACCCTGAATTGAACCAGAATTGAACTGTTTGTCCATAGTGCGTCCGCACTGACCACCAGTGCGTCCGCACTGACCACCAGTGCGTCCGCACTGACCACCAGTGCGTCCGCACTCAGCCCAAATTTAATCAAAAATTTCAAAATTTTAATTCTTTCCATCTTTTAATTTCAGTAAGAATGCCGAGGAAAAACTGCGCCAAGAAGCAGAGGTTTGAGAAAGGCCAAGGCAGTCGCCAATCACCTCCTTACCCACCCGCCATGCCGCTTAATGAGGATCAAGAAATACGGCGTAACATTCTGGAGTACAACCGAACCTAGAGCCATCTCGGTGGATATGCCGGGACACTCTTCAAAAGCTCGGCCTCCTCGAATCGGTGCAAATGCTCACCGAGCGACTTGGGCTATGGGAGTTTCTTTGTGACGAGGTCCCAACCTACAAAGCCATCACCATCGAATTCCTCTCCTCATATGAATTCGACTGGGCTTCACGAGTAATGAGCTTCAACCTTGGCGGCTATTCTCATCAGATGCACACCACCGAGCTCATGGAAGCATTCGACCTACCCATCATGAATATCGAGCAAATGCGCACCATTCTGGACCTCTTTCACGACATGAGTGAGGCCCAGTTCCGCATCTACACGTGCCAAGACGGGATCCTCGGCCAGCAAAGGGTCAAGAATGTCATCAATCCGGCAATCCGATATCTCCAGCGGGTACTTTCTCACACTCTCTTTGCCCAAGGGGAGACCGCATCGGTCTTCAACCTCGGAGATATGATGTATGTGTGCAGCATGCTTCGACGGAACAATGGCGAGATGGAATACATGCCGCATATCAGGTACCACTTGGCCAAACACATGCAAACTGTGTTGCACAACAAACAATCGGGCGGAAAAGTTCGAATTGGAGGGATAATTACAAAGCTTGCCCGCCACTTGCAAATACCAACCGGAAACGATGTGGTGCTCGGCTACACTGTAGTTGACCTCGATGGCTTGTTTAGGGCGAGGATCATACGGTGGGATGATATTGAAGATGCTTGGATCAATTTGGGGTCAAAGGATAATATCCGACACAGGTTGCCTCTTCAAACTCAAATTGACCCATTGAACACCGACACTTGGAAAATTGTAGATGAGCCAATCGATCCGCCGCAACCAGCACCACAGCAACCATCTGAGCTTCCACCACATCCCATAGCACCCGATGCCGCACAACCACAAGGAGGCCCGACAAACCAGCAAATTTGGGATTTCCTGCAAACCATGAATACATCCATCAATGACTTACGCATCGACGTTGGTGGCCGCATGGATCACATGGACCGCCGCATGGATACCTTTGACCGCCATTTTGATGAGGTCGAGGCTGAGGCTGCCAGGTCGACTTACTACTCCCGCAAGGCAGCCATGCACTCAAACCCACATTTTGAAGATGATCCACCGACACCACCATATCAAAGACGGGTCGCTCATAGGAGAGAGCAAGAGATGGCATTGGAGCGTGAGGCGGCAAGGCTTGCACAAGAAGCCGCAGCAGCAGCTCGAGGCAGAGAGGATGGAGACGAGGACGCCGAAGACATGGATCGCAACGAGGATTGATCCCGTGCAGCACCACCATATTACGCCAGTACAGTAGCTCCTGTTTCTTCTTTCTTTTTAAGTTTATTTTTAGCACTGAGGACACTGCTTTATTTAAGCTTGGGGGATGGGAAGAAATTGTATCTGCATGCATGTTTATTTTCAGTTTTTCAAAAACTTTTTAGGATTTATAACCTTGCTTTTTACTTGACCATGAATAGGATTTGTGATTTTGAACTTAATTGCTTGAGATTACGAATTTGTCAAGACGTTTTACGAGATTATGAAAAATAGAGTCTTGCATAATTGGACTTAATTGTCTAAAAATGCATAATGTTTAAATTTTTGTGTTAAAAGTTGGCAAAAATAAAATTTTTGATAAACTTGAGTGATTGACAAAAATTAAAAGTATTCTTGCACGATTTTTGCGAATTTTTGGTAAAACCCTTAAATAATTTGAAATGACGACATAATTTGGTGAAAAACTTTGTGGAAATAAAGGTGTTTGAAATTGAGACATTAGGAATTTAAATTTATTAGAGAAGCCATTTAAATTTGAAAATTTTAAATTGGGAAAAATTGAGATATCCATAAGTATGAAAGAATATTTAGGGATGTGTGTATTCATGATATGTGGATAAATGTTGAGAAATTAGGAAAAAGAAAAAAAAATATGGAAAAATAAAAATGTGACTCCAATGACCTATGTTACGGTTTCATGACGTACTTATGGTTATGAGTCCTTAGCACTCCTGCTCCACTAGTCTCCCGATAAAATTAACATTTATGTTGGTGGAAGGGTAGATTATGAGCATGCAAAGCACCCTTGAATTAGAACGGTTAGGTACAGTTCACTACTTGTAACTAACCGGTTCTTAAATGAGGATGGGGAAAATAGTGCTAAAATCATGAAATAGAGCTCAAAAATGAGAAAATCAAAAGCAACAAAACAATAGGAATATGCATGTATCAACACACGAAGTCCGTGATTTTCTAACCCAAGTTTGATTCAAGCTTGGGGGTATTTTGAAAATTCTACATTTAAAATGGCATGTCTTTCAATAAATTTGGATAAACGAAGTTCACAAATTCAAAGCCTTTAAGGAAATAAAAGTTAGAGTAATCGAATTATGGGTTGATTCATAATTATTCGAGGGTTGAACTTGGAATTTGAGAAATATGCATGGAGATTTTTAAATTTTGGCGAGATCATACAAGTTTTTTCATTTGAAGAATATGTACTTGATATAGGGTTGAATTATAGATCGAATTTTAGTTCAAGTTTAGATGTTGCTTGGGGACAAGCAAAGTTCAAGCTTGGGGGTATTTGATAGGTGTAAATTATATACACCGTCGATCTAGTTTTTATCATAAAATAACACCAAATATCTTGTATTTTGAATATAAAGTGAATAGAATACACCAAGAATCAAGTTACTGCGTTCGCTCGGTTTTACAATGCAGGAAACGATGCAAAATGAAGAAAAAGTCTCCCAGTGCGGATGCACTCACAGCCAGTGCGGACGCACTCCGTACTTAGTCAAATTTCCAGGATCGCAGAACTTCACAGACAAAAGTCCGAGCGCAATGCGTCCGCAGTCACCTCCAGTGCGAGTGGGGTCACTCGCACTCACTACTTAGCTGATTTTTGCAACTTTCAGATTCTTCAGGAAAACAGAAAATTCAAAGGCCAGTGCGGACGCACTAAGATCCAGTGCGGACGCACTTAGAGAAAAACGCAGAAAATCCAGAAAAGGAAACTTGGAACTAAAGGTAAGTTGGAGCCAATGCGACTCAGACCACACGCACTCACCACCAGTGCGGACGCACTGGACCCGCAGACAGCAAGAAATTCGCATTTTCAGGAGGTTTTCTATTTTTGGCACATGAGAGACACGTTTTAGAAGGCCAAAAATAGGCAATGTAGTCTGAGGAGTGCACCCACTAACTCCACTTCTAGCCTCTAAATTGGGCAAGATCTTTGGCTATAAAAGAGGAAGAATTTCATCTCTCTCATCATCCACTATTACATATCCATTTTCCACAAATTGAGAGAGAGAGATCTGCAGAAATTCTCGAAGTTCCGAAGGCTTTTCAAGGAAGGAGAAGAAGAAGATTCAAGCAAGGAGTCGGCAAGATCGAGGTTTTGGATCTAAGAAAGGGTGTAATCATTTCTTTATTTCATTTCTTATTGTTTTTGCCAAACTTTGTTATGGATCTCTCCAAGAGAGAGTAGTTCTCTTTCTAGGGGTTTAGGTCAATGCATGAACTTGTTTAATTCTAGCTTATTCGGATATTTGTTTTTATTATGATTGTTTTATTGGATTTGATTGTTAATTTCTGTGATTTATCATTTGTGCTAATTACATAGTTTAGTACTTGAATTGGACAAGTCCCGCTTTGGATTCGAAAGAACCAAAGTAGTTAGGATGGAATAGGAGAGTACCAAATTATGAGCATAAATATCTTAGGTTTTGGATTAGAAGCGACCGTACTTTGATATCCAAACTGGAACTATAGGAATTAAGATTAGGGTTTGGTGAAGGACTTAATCGTGAAGGCAAATCCCTAATTAGGACCCCTTGAATTGAATTGCATTTTGGTATGAAGGACTTAATCGTGAAGTACCAATATTTGAGGATAGGATAGGTTAACATCAAGCTTCATGGTCTAGGTGATCTAGGCACGTTATTTAATCACGGATGTGACCCTGGATAACATTTTAGGTTAGAAACCTCATCAAATCAAACATGAATTTAAACAAACCGAATAAATAGAATTAGCAAGGAATTGTAGACCGAAGGCCCCTAGATCTCCTCAAACTTGAAAACAAACCAATCTTTCTTTCCTTTATTTTTATTTACGTTTATTGTTTGAAACTCCTCCTTTCCGGGTATTGAACCCAAATTTAGGACTTTAGAACAAACCCCCCCCACTTTACTTTTATTGTTTAGTTTTAAAAGTAGTTTTCTTTATTAAAAATTGGTATTTCCCTATCTCCCTGCAGATCGACACCTAAATACTACAATCGATAGGTTGTGCGCTTGCAACTAACCTATTCATTGAGTACAAAGGTTTATAAATATTAAAGGCAAAAAGAGTACAAAAATCCTATCTCTAAAATACTCAACATCCTCCACCACTTTGGAGTCGATGCAGAGGACCAGATCCTTGCTTCGAATTATGACAAGAAGAACCCAATGATCCCTACAATTTAAGTAATAGTAATACATCAATATGAATTTGTGATTTAAGAAAAAAAAACATGACTGAACTCTATGAAATTACTTCTCGTGGTATGGTGCAAAGATGATTTTTTTGTCCTGCAACCTAAGCAAGGTTTCGATGCAGAATGATCACCTAAAAGTGAGCGATGTTATCTTTTAAAATTTATAAACTCGGAATTGCTATCGGTTCGGATCGCAAGCGCACAATCCTATCGAGTAGTATAATCGAGGTCGATCCACAGGGAATATTGGTTTAGAGTCTTGAGCGATCAAATCACAATCCTTCGAAAGGCTAGACAAAATCTGAAAATTTGAGAGTTTGAAGTTGTAATCAATTAAATTTGACAATAATTAAAAGTAATTCAAATAAAGATAGAGATGAGAATTCCTAGGGTTTCGGCACACTATTGCTACTCAATCCTCTTTGATATTCTACTTCTGTCGAGTCTGATTTCCTGTTGTTGTATATGGAAGACACTACATAGGACACTGCGAGTTACTTATGTACATGACGGATCTCTAAAATACACAAGTTACTACATAAGACACTGTGAGTTACTTACGTAAATGACAGAACTTGGTTCACATATTGTTGTTCCGATTTATTGTTTTTCCGCTAAGGTTTTCTTCACATAAATCTAATGGCTCTCAACGAGGCTGACTCGTCCATCATAGTTTCTCTTACCATTAAAGCACTGTCACTACCCTAACGGATTAAACTAGATCATCGAAATCAGGCGAAGGGAGAGTAAATCACAAAAGCATTTCAAACAACAACAAGAAATCATAATCAACAAAAAATATATATATCAAAGCATCATGAGTAACAAGGTTTACTGCCTAGCCCCTAAGAAAAGAACTTAGTCGCGGAATGGCATGGTTACAACCCTCCTCTCTTTCTCACTTAATCAAATTTAACCAACATTACAAAGATGTCTTCTTCTTATGTCCAGAGTGCTTATATAGGAGTGAGGGGATGTCTGGAGATGAGTGGAGGCTAAGAAATCTGATCTAGATACAAGGCATCTTGGTTACGGACAGTACTGGCTGGTACGGTCCGTATCCAGACCATGTCGCTGAGGGGTTTAATGCGTATCGTGCTATCTCCTGGTCCGTATCCGTCTAGGTCCATATCAGTTAGTGCGTGCCGTAATAGAGACTTAGTCGATGAGTGTCGCTTATCCGATTAACCTGATTCTTGCTCCATTTGATGTGAAATAGTCCCAAAACATGTTTCCTGCGATAAAACATAAAGAAGGGTGACAGTAGCCTTTTTCTCTAATTAATTAAACATAAGTGTGAGATAATATGCTAAACCTAAGCCAAAACCCCACGTAATTCATCATCATTTTGACTCTGATCAAGTATTCCAGCGATGCTGCGTTGTTGTATCTAATCGATGTTGCGCTGATCATATTTGCATCCATATGTTCAATGTGCAAATTGTTTTTCACACCGCCCGGAATAATGGTCGTGCAATACCTGAAAGTAAGGATTGTCAGACTGGAGGAATAAGGAGTTAATTGCGAAGAGAATAAATTTGTTAAAAAAAATAAAGACTCACAGCGAATGGAGATGGATGATATAGACATCCAAACACTGCCAAGTCATTAAATCCCTCAGATCCGTAAACCCCACTGCGATTTTCAAGGCCTCATTCCTAATTAGCCCCGGCAAGACAGGGCATACAAAGCTACCTCCGGCAGATAGGTGGGTCTGAAGATATCAGTCGTGGACCTTTTTAAAATCTTTCCCAAGCTGTTCCAACTCTTCCTCACTTACCAGCGGTTCTTGTACCTCCACCTCACCCATCTCTTCATGCTGAACTTCCTACAACAATCAATTACATTTTTAAACAAATGAAAAGTGTGATAATGTTAATGAGAATATTTAGTAAATAGTTCATTAATTTGACCTCTTAATTCCCAACTTTGGCCATTGGATTACACCATGTATGGCATCCTAGGGGTAGTGCATTGATTCATCCCGTACAGGAAGAGGTATCATCCTATACCGGTCAATAAAGCTATCAACATGCACCCGCATACAACCTGGTTGGATCTGAGTATTAGAACTTGGTTGATTGGCATCTACCGAAAAAACATGCCCGGTCGCAACAACGCAAGCTCCCACACTGAAGTTTATGCTTACATTGCATTTCCTCTCCTCCTGCAGATGTAATTAAGCATAAAATATTTAATTAAATCAGAAGTCCATTGAATCAAATAAAAATTAGTTGAATTGAAGTCGAAGGGATGTGGACTTACCTGAATCAAGTCCAAGGGTTGTGGACTTACCTGAATCAAGTCCAAGGGATGTGGACTTGCTGCTTTTGGCTTAGCTACTGAATTATCTCTTGAATTGATTGAAATCTTGATACAATGAACTATATGTTATTTTCCAGTAAGGCAAAGTATTGCTTCCATATTTCATGTTATAGAATAATTAAACCTAAAAATGTTTCTTGCCTATAAAGGTTTCTGCCAAGTCCTATTCTTAATTTTAGGTAGGATTGGTGAATAAGGGCCTGTTGTGTTTGGAGGCTACAATACATATTTCTGTTTCCAAAAACATACGGGTAACTTTCCTATTCTATGACAGATCAAAGCTGAAAAAAGAATTCATTCGGAGCTCCATTTTATTTCTCAAATACTTAGCTCAACTAATTAAAAAACATAATTTAAACAATTTGTCACACTCTAAAATAACATTTCAACATTAGAATAATAATCAAAGAAAACATAATTTAAACAAAACTAAAATAATTAAACAAAACATAATTTAAAAGTACAAAAAAAATTAATTGAACAAAATACAAGACTAATTTTTGCAGTGTATGGTCAGTTCACTACGATATCACTTTACAGTAGTTCTCAATTTTACCTTCACATAGTTCTCAATTGAACAAACAGTTCTCAATTTTACCTTCACTATGATATCACTTTACAGTAGTTCTCAATTGAACAAACATAGTTCTCAATTTTACCTTCACATCGAGCTTGCAAGCCTTGTCGTAGGTAATCAAGAATTTTCGCCAACCCCTTTTCAGACGGTGTTGCACTTTCCCTTTTCATCTCATCCTCCTCTGTGGTGTTGGTTCATGCTCTGGAGAGTGAGGTTGTTGTTGTTCTTTGTCTACGGTGGGTGGTGACGACATGGCTGCCGGCCAATAAAAAATTTATCAAAATAAGTTCTTGTTAGTCTGAAAAAACACTACAAAAGTAAGAACCTCAGTGAGAGGGAGAAGCCTCACATCAAAAATCTAGAAAACAGTAAATGAGATAATAAATCCCTAAAAATCTCACATTAAAAACCTAACAAAAAACCAACAGAATACTACAAAGATAGAAACAGAGAGTGAGAGGGAGCAAACTTAACTTCGGTGATAGAGTTAGGAAGGGTGGCCGCCCAGTATAAGTGAGGGAAAGAGAAAACCTAGATTTGGAGACTCTTGGAGTACTCGCTGCGGAGAAAGAGAGACCTTTGGAGTGATCGATCAATATTGGGAAGTTCAATCAACACCTACGGTACTGATCAAATGCATGAAATAAATTTTGAAAATACATGTGCCATCGGTTCAGTATGTGGACCGATAGCGTATACACATAACGCCATTGGCTCCGTATGTGGACTGATAGCGTATATACTTAATAACATTGGTGCATTACGATGTTGATTTTCAAATCTTAGGAGGCGCGAATTTTTATGTGACAACACTAAACTGCGGGTTGGGGCTAAAGTGTGGCGAACTTTGAGTTTAGGGTTGGACCGTTCGATTTGCAATCGTGTATGTCACTATTTGTGCTACTTCAAATTTGGTGGTCGGATTTAATCCTATAATTTGCGTTACTTTAGGAAAATGATGATGTTCGAAAACCAAAAGTTTTGCACTAGAGGGAAATTTGGGCTCTGTTAATAACCAAATTAAATACAATTCTCCCCTGCTTATTTGTCCCTGGCGTATTGAATAAATTTAATTTTGTTTCCGACTGTTTCGTCTTCCACTCTCTCTACTATTGGGGTTTCTCTCATCTCTCACCTCTGTTGTCCCTTCCACTTACGGAACAATGAGTGAATACATTAGTAATTTGCCCGACCCAATAATTCAAATAATCTTAGGGCTACTGGAGACCCAACAGGCAGTGCGAACATGCGTGTTGTCTAAGAGGTGGAACAACCTGTGGATCTATTTAGCCATCCTCAACATCAATGCCAAGGATTCCATGGAGGGGATCAATGCTTTACTCAAGAATATTACAATTGTTTATCTACTGGAGTTACATCTCAGGTGCGCTCTGCACCGGTACAATATCTCTAATTGACGTCTTTAATTAAGTGTTCACAATAAAATGTTGGGTACTATAATTAAATAAATTGATCCCCAATCACATTATCAGTTTCAAGTTTATATGATTGACCCACATTTGTAGTTTTCAGGTCATGAATTGCAAATATGGTGCGCTCATTGCATGAATATTGGTGTGCTAATTTTGAAGATTTTTCAAATGAAGAATGAATTATGTTTATTTGTTCTGATTCTTACAATTATCTGTTACATGGATATTTTGTAAAACCTTTATCTCAATTAGCCATTGGCTCATTTCCTAATATGTTCAATTGTTGCCTGATTATTATAATTAAACTAGGTACCAATTGCATGCATGAATCTTCTGAGGATAGTGTTTTATTTCTCAACAAATTTGCATGCATGGGGTGATAATTTTACAAGATCGGCCCACATTGCTAGTTTGAAGGTCCTGAATTAATTGCATGCATACTGGTGGGCTAATTACATGCATGCATGCATGGTGTCCTGAATTGAATTTATAGTATAATTAATTATTCTGACTCGTGTTTATATATAGGAACTGCCAACAATAGTTTTTCCGCCATGACTCCCAAAATTTGATAACCTGAAGGTTGTCACTGTTTCCATTTGTACGTATTTTTTTTACAAATGGAAACTTGGATCATAAAGAGTTGTTCAAACTTGACAAAACTCACAATAGTACAACATGAGAATTGTGTAAGTATATATTTTTCCAACTTTATATATAGCTTCCATCATTTAATTAATTGCTACAAGTTAAAGTAAAAATATATATAGTTATCAATTGATTAATTGTTAATTTGTTGCCGTACTGTTATGCTCTGCCAGTTGAGGATACAGTTGTACATCCAACAATCCCGGGGCTGGTTCCAGCATCTCCAAGAAGAAACCTCGAGATGGTGGAGGTCAAGTACTGAAGGTTTGATACCATGGTGTGGCAAGTGATGAAATATCTGATGGTTGGTACAGGAGAATTACAAAATTATAGGAAATATCGTATAATGAATGGTTATTGTGATCATAGATATAGAATATATAACGGATGAACTAATAGTTATAGTGGGTGCGATTTAGGAGTTGTAGAATTAGAAGCTGCAGGACTCAACACTTTACATGTCGATAAGAGTTTTTTGTTATACAAGATATGTTCAAGAATATATTTTGTATGGATACATATTGTATATTTTGTGTATGGATGTTGTGGGTGGTATTTTGTGTATGCATTAATGTTGTATGTATATTAAATATGAGGAGGGTTCAAATGCCTCCATTTTTCATGCCTCCACCATGCCTCCATTTTTAAAAACTTTAATAACTCAAAATTTAAAACTTAAAAGTCAAAATAAAACCGTTGGATATGATCTACATCATTTTATCTATGCATGTGTAAAAAATTATGACATTTCAATTTGAGTGAGGCTATGGTGCTATGCATAGCACGGATGGGGTCCGTGCTACGGCCAAAAATTTGACTTTTTAAAATCCTAATGGTCGATCCAACCGTTCAATGTGATAACCATATGAATATGTACTTGCAAACTAAATTTTATATTTTTTCGAATTTTTTTACTATTTTTTTAGATAGGTAGAATTTTGATGGTCCAGAATTTTCAGAAAACACTGATTTTTCTACCTATCTAAAAAAATAGTAAAAAAATTCGAAAAAATATAAAATTTAGTTTGCAAGTACATATTCATATGGTTATCACATTGAACGGTTGGATCGACTATTAGGATTTTAAAAAGTCAAATTTTTGGCCGTAGCACGGACCCCATCCGTGCTATGCATAGCACCATAGGCTCACTCTTTCAATTTTGTTTTAGTTGTCATCAAGAGCTTGTAAAAAACGTACTAATGTGGATAATTTCTAGCCGTTGATTTTTCAACTTATTGATTCACATAAAAACAAAATCGAAATGTGATAATTTTTTATGAGTACATAGATAAAATGATGTAGATCATATCCAACGTTTTATTTTGACTTTTAAGTTTTAAATTTTGAGTTATTAAAGTTTTAAAAAATGGAGGCATTTGAACCCTCCTCATTAAATATTTCCAGTAGATATGTACATGAATGCTATGTACAATTAATATTTATTGAATTTTGGATGGGTACATGTAAATATATGTTCCATTATTTTTGGACTAAGACAATTAATGTTGAATGATGAATCTTAATTAATTACAATGTGTGTTATTGTTCTGTTAATGATTACAACACAAAAATATTAGGAGTCAGTTAATCTTTAGTTAATTTTCTTTTGAGTTGGTATCATGTATGTATGTTATTAATTAATTATCTCATTAATTATGATTGCACCATATATCTCTAAACTTAATTAATAATCCCTTTAGAACATCCCCATCGATTCAAAAAAAGACCAGAGTTGGTATTGATCAAACTAATACTGACGGATCAGCTACATCACGGATGGTAAATATCACCACATCTACACCATCGGTACAATAACCCAACCAATATCGCAGAGACACTCACAACCAATGGTAGGATATAAAAAAGGGATGGCAAAGGTGGGGTCCATCAACGCCATCGGTTGGTTCAACACCACCCAATGGTAAAAAGTTTGAATTAATTACAGCGCTGCCCCTGGTTACATACACCGTCCGTGCGGAAGGACATCCGATGATAAAGGGGCGATAGTAAATGTGTTTTTTTGTTGTAGTGATAGTTGCTACAGAAAGCTCTAGCTATGCCCAAATCAGACACCTTAGCCTCCCAGTTTTCTCCTAAGAAAATGTTGCTGCTCTTTATATCCCTATGAACTATATAGGCTTCACACAACCTATGTGCATATATTCAAGCCCTATAACATTTTTTAAAAACCAAGAAATGAAGATTCAATTTGACTTGATTACTTAAACTGAAAATTTGATTGCCTGCAAACCATAAGCATTAATTAGTGCTTTAGTATAACCTTGTACTGCTTCAATGGCAATGCATTACCGCTCTCTCCAGCTAAATTTTTTTTGGTTACCTGCAAACGATAAGCATTTAATTACTTGTTTCTTTCGAAAAGGAAAAAAAGAACTGATATCCCTTTAATGAATTGATATTTTTGGGGTGCTTAGTAATCATTTTTGTTGTATTTTACCACAGGAACTGCATTATTGACATGAAAGCTCGGGTTGGCAGGGATGTCATTATTAGCAACAAAGAGGTAGTGAAACTGATTTACAGTTAAATTGAAAATTCCCAGCTTCATTTTTTTTTTGGAAAATTTTCTCTGCATTACTAAAATTTTTACTTAAAATTTTCTACATCCGGTCGGGTATCACTGTGGTAGCGAAGAATGCTATCAGAAAGAATGGAACGGCCGGTGATATAAAGTTAGTGACACATGTTGTTAATTAGTTTTTTTTTAAGTTTAGTGGTTTTAATGCCTACTAACAATTCGGTTGATGAAATACGCACTTACAACGACTCAAGTGACTCTAATTTCTAAATCTACTTCTTTATTCTCACGAAATTATCTAAATTACTCAAAATTATTCTAATCACTCTTAATCACTCTCTAAATTCTTAGATCTACTTTTTAACTATATCTACTCTTCTAATCATACTTATATACACTCATAATCACTCTAATACCTAAATCCTCACCTCATTCCACAACCGGATCTGCTCTTCCGACCATCGTTGCACTCCAACGATCGGATCTATTCACCGTTGTGCTTTGATCAAGATGGGGACTCCACTCTTCGAGCTCGGACGATACCGTGCTCTCGACTCCGGTCGGCACCGCTCGGCTCGGTTTCCTCCCCTCTCTCTCATTCTCCTCTCCGCTCGAAGAGTTAGAGCCGAGCGAGAGAGAGGGGAGAGTGATCTATCAGAGATGAGACCTAGAAGTAGTGTGGTGTTAATTAGTTATAATTTTGTGTTGTGATAATACTAATCCGATAGCTGTAAATTTGGTGCGGTTGCGCGAACTGTAGAATGTTTTTCTCTTTTTTTTGTTTGGATATATATGACCTGTAGGATGTTAATATAATATATGTTATAAACCATGCTGTAAAACGACTTGATAGCTGAGGTTGCTAATTAAATAGATTTATCCTTGGGCGTATTAGCATATTGTTTGTATTATGAACTATATAGTTACAAGTCGGAGGTTCTGGGTTTTGTTGCTTTTGAGTTGTATGGGCCACTAAACAGTTGTGGTAACAGGCCATGCTTCTTATGTGCCAGTGCCAAGTCGTTGGGGCTAATTTGCTACTATCACTAATATTTGGGGTAAAGATTTTAACAGACCAGTTTTTGCTTTATGCAGTGGACAGACTATAGAATGAAAACAACACTACATATAGCTCATGCAGCGTACAGACTATAGAATGAAAACAGCGCTACATGAAACCAAAACTGCTCTGTTAAAATCTTGACCCAATATTTGGAATTGTGCATTCCATTCTTCAACCGGTAAAATCAAGTCTAGATTTTGAGCGGAAATGTCATCTATTTGACCACATTGATCGTGGTTGCAGATTCTTAAATCAGCATATAGCAAGATGCATTTTCTCTCTTAATGTGAAATATATTTTACAATTCATAACTCCATGTTATCTCTGTTATCTGTTAACGTACATCTAATTTATAGTACTCTATTATACGTGTTGGAAAATATTGTTCAAACTACAAAATTATGACCACATATATAGTCTTCGTTGTTCAGATAGGACCGATTCTAATTATAAATCATATAGATATTCATTGGTCATCTATAGAATAATTGTAAAAATTTAATTGTTTAAAATTGCAAATTATGAGATAGGAGATTAAATATTTTTAAGTTGACCAATTTTTATTTTATTTATTAAGTAGTGGGGTCTAACGCACCGATTTCATTGATCACCAAACCATAAAAAATAGGAAACTGTACCAAACATAGAGTCCTGTCAATATGTTCAGCACTACTAGAATTTGGACTTCTTGCAAGGGCAAAATTTCGGTTGTTGCAAGAGCTCACTCTTGCAACAAGCCTGAAAAAGACTTTTTGCAAGGGCCACCCTTGCAAAAACCACCGTTGGAACAAGCCTCCATGTAAATACTCGAATTTTGACTTGTTACAAGGGCTACCCTTGCAATAACTTTTTCCAATCTTTGTTGCAAGAGACTACTCTTGAAATAACTACGCTTGCAAAAAGTTTGAGATTTGGCACCTGCAGGGAGTATTTGCAAGGATAAAGAACGTGGGCCCCATCTTAGTATTTGCAAGGTTGAAGAACGTGGGTCCCACACGGTTTATTGCAAGGCAAATGAACTAAACAATTACATGGTTAGAGAAGGTGGGGCCCCCTGTTTATTTGCAAGGATAAAGCACTGAACAATTGCATGGGTAGAGAAGGTGGGGCCCCCTGTTTATTTGCATGGTTAACGAAAGTGGGCCCCACCAGGTTATTTGCATTGATTACCCATGAAAATAATAATCTTGTATGGCATCATTTTCAACATGGCCCTATTCTACAGTCATCCCTGTACCAACCCGGTACCAACCCGATACTCTTTTACATCTCTAATTCCCATTGAACCATTTTAACATAAACACATTGAAATATAGATCGAAAGCATGTAATAAGCATTAATCAACATATTATAATTATCATGCATTGTACCAAAATAATGAAAAACATTATATCAACAATATATAACACAAAAGTTTGCTTAACTGCTAATAACAGCAATCCATTTATACAATTATCCAAGTACATTGTTAACAAGAAAATAAATCTGCTAAGGTTTCCCTACATAACCATATGTGAAAATAACAATGTCACATCAAATACATAACCTCACATGACCCACCAAAAGAGTATAAAGGGCACACTCCTGAGCTGGTGAATCTGAAAATAAAACAAAAGACACCATAAAATAGAAAATATATAGTTTGAAAATGTAATAGTTTTTTTACCTCTAGAAAACGTAACAATTCTAAAGCATAACCTCTAGAAAACAGTTTTAATACAACAATTATTACCTAATAGAAGAGAGACAAAAAGGACCACTATTGTTTTCTTACACCACATACACCCAAGGCCATGACTGGAAAAAAAAAACTCACTAGTGATTGGCACATTGCACTTCTCTTCATAAAAAATGAGCAAGGGAAGGATACATGTGCAATGTATCTCACCTTGTAGAAGATACTTCACTTTTTTGTAGGACAGTAATTTTTAGACATGTAGGTGTACAAAAGAAAAGGAGTTATAGCATAGTTATACTTCACCTTTTCACCAAGCTTGAAGGCTGGAAGGCCTCTATAGGGACATCCACTGCACCTGAAAATAGTGAATAAAAAAAAAAGATACCACCAGATTAAAAGTTGCGGTAATTCGCACCTCAACCCAATCTTTTAATAACCCAAATAAGCGAGCAAGTTAGACAGATTTCACAACACAACTCATAGTACCACTAGATTAAAAGCCACTGATTTGAAGCAACACAATGCACAAATATAGTGAAATTTTATTTCCTGTAAACTTCATTTGTGCTATCAAATATTATACACAGTACTTACAATACTTGTTTTTGCAGAAAAATAATACTGATACTTGTTAAATTTAACAGAAAAAGATATTTGAACAACTTGTACCCAAACCTTTAATATTCTCTCACCAGTGAAATAAGAAACCAGTAACAAACCTTCCAAGACAACAATTAATCACACCCGAAATTCAGAACGTATCAAGATCTTAAATATCAAGCTTTCAATTTTGAAACCGCACTGCTCAATTAGTGAATTACCAAACTAATTCCTATACATTGCTGGTTATCGGCAATCATTGGCAACCATTTACAACCGCACTGCTCTCACCTAAAATTCTAGTTTTATTTGGGCAAATCATCAAACACTTAAAATACATGCATCAATGCAATAAAATTTACTCAAAAATTCAATCCTTTCACATATTTGGCAACTAGCTCCGAACAAAAAGAGATGTAAACCTCACACAGTAAATCAATTAACTTAGTAAGATAGGGTTATAACATATGTACATGTTGAATTTTAGGAAGAACATTGGTTGTCTTTTTAAGAGGAAAGGATGTACCAGCTTTTCCAAGACGCCTTTTTTCCCTTAACCTGCATCATATGAAATTTATATTAGTCTGGATTTTAACATCAGAGAATAGAAAGAAAAAGAAAATTAAAATATATGAATTTAATAATTTACTAATCAGAACTGACTGGGCACTGTCGATAGATTGAACATCAACAAATCCTGATGCACATATATTAAATGGGAAAAATCTACAAGGCCATGGTCTCTCGTGGAAAAATTAAATGGGGATACACATATATTTGGAAAGCATATGCACCGGCCAACGTACAAAATTCATAGCTAAAAGTTTACATGACAGCTGATGGTAGTAAATTGAGGCTTTATTTTGATTAAACAAAGACAATGCAACTAACTTGACTTAATTCAGCCTAATAACAAGATTGCCTGAGACTCTGGATTTCCAATTAGTTGTAGTGATGGGTTAAAATCAATTCAATTCACACTAAAAGTAATAAAAGTAATAACTTAATTCAGCCTAATAACTTATTGACTTGAACTAGAGAAATTCGATTCACACTAAAAGTAATAAAAATGGACAAATCCAGAGGGTTGTAGTTGCACAAAACCACAAACCTGAGTTGTACGACTAAAAGAAAGCGACTAAGTGTGAGAAGCAAATCTCGAGCACAAAATTTATCACCAGCCGAGATCACCAAGAGAGAAACAACGCACCACCACGAGAGAAGGTTCCTGGCCGGAGAACCTCGCTTTTCTTCTGAAAAGGCCTCTCGCCTGAATCTCACCGATCGCCTTTCCTCTTCCTGCCATTTTAGATCTAGAGTTTTTTTCTAAGAGAGGCACTGAAGAGAGCGCGAGAAATGAAAACAAATAGGAGGGAATCCAATTAAGCGGACAAAATAAGGTGAAAAATAGGAGGGAAGTTGAAAAAATTGGGGGAAGGTGAAACTCTCTTGGGAGGGAAAATGAAAAACCTAAGTTAGGTGGCTGCGTACAGAGAGATGAGAGAAATGAAAAGTTAGAGGTAAATAAAAAATTCATATACTTAGAGGTAACATAATATTTGTGTTTAGATCGGACCATGTGATCATCTTTACGCACCAATATCAAAGGATCTTGTGCATTATCTACCGCCGGATCTAAACAGAAATATTATGTTACCTCAGAGTATTGAGACTCTTTACTCACAGCTATTCAAAATGAATAAATCAAGACCATTCTTCACTTATCGGACGGATAGAAGTTTGATATATACTAATCACCTAATGTATGTACAGCAGTACATATAAAAAAAATTCAAAATTTTTTTTTTATTTTTTTTACATCTTATATGTTCAAATAATTCTTATACATGACACTTTTTTATAGACTTTCATCATTATATGGTCCTTCAAATTTAGAAAATATTTTCGGACCGTTCATTTTCATGCGGAAAATCAACGGTTGATCTACAATGAAATCATTCCAAATCTATTTTAAAATGATCAAGAGAGAACATTGAACATAACCAACATAAAAGTTTGAAAATTTTATTATGTATGAGCTTCGATCCAACACGAAGTTTTTATTGCCATACGATGCTTCAATTTTTTATCAACTAGATGGATGGATAAATAAAAACAAAATTTCATCAAACTTGGGCGCAGGACAATAAATGCAGTGCTCCTTAATTTGAACGGCTCCGATCGACCAACGGATGACATATACCCGTGCATCTTCATTAACTCACAAAACAAGAGTTTATGTTTCATGTTCATGCATGGAAGATGTGAGTCATATGTGCAACATGCATGTAATGCTATATAATTTAAACATGTCAAAATAATTTAAGTAAGCAATAAACATGTTATTACATTAATCGTTGCATAAATTTCATTAATATAATTTCCATAGCAAAATATTTTATAAAATTAAAGTAGAATTTTGATTTTAATTGACTAAATTTAACTAAATATTTTCACTTCTATTGACACATGTTGAAGGGGTAAATAATGATGAAATTCTATAAAATTGATAATTGTAAGTATGATTTGGTCATATAAACCGTTAAAAATTTGAAATTTTTTTAATTGTTTTTATATTATTTGTTTTATATGTTTTATCGAATCTGTGCATACGTAAATCACAAAATTTATTTGTTAACTTTTAATTTTATTGTGACTTTAACAATTTGTTGTATATGTTTTATCGAATTTGACCTTACTAAATTAATGACGAATATGTTCATTATGCGTAAAATTTATGAATCAAGTAAATTATTAATCATATAAATTTTGGAAATGTCTACTTGTACTACAAATTTTATTTGAGAAAAAAAATGTACTAGAAATTTTATTTGAGAAAAAAAATTGTACTACAAAATTTATTTGAGAAAATTAATTGTACTACAAATTTTAGGAAGATAAGACTTTGTATTACAAATTAAGTTTATAACTTGCTTCATATATGATGAATCAAGTTAAATCGGTCACTTTAGACCTCTTCTAATTTTTTCTATGTATTTGTGCAGTTAATGCATCAAAATCAACAAATTTTACAATTTCGCTCAAGTACCATATTTTTCATTTCCCTCTAAAATTTTATAATTTTTTGACAACTTCCCTCCACATTTTTTGACGTCCCTCTAAAATTCATTTTCACGTCCCTCCAATTTTTTCGTGTGTTCCCTCCAATTTTTTCAGCAAATCCACTTCTCCCTCTGATTTTTCCCAAGTCCCCGCCTTCCTCTCTATCAATTTACCAAGTCCTGCCTTCCTCTCAGCCAGTCAGCCGCACCCCACTTCCACAATCAATCTCACCCTCCCCTCTCTACCTCTCAAATTACATCTTCGCCTCAATTCTTCTCCAGGACCTCCCCTCTCCATCTCTCAAATTGTGAATCTGACCCCAGCCCCCAAACCCTCCCCCCACCGCTCTCTCTCTCTCTCTCTCTAAGACCGAGCACCCAATATGCACAGAAGGTATTTGTGGAAATGCCTAAATGGGAAGAACAATTAACACGACCAACACTTACCATATTTAATAGGTGATTTTTTTCGCATATTTTTGTTAATGTCTGTTTCATTTGGTCAGTTGCTGTCAGATGATAAATTCAAAGTCAATCCTTAGGTAACGGTTGATAGTTTTATCTTGTGGTGCATGTAAGGTGTTTGTTGAAATGCCCCGCACAATTAGGCTAAAGTATTATGCTAAAGTGACCACTAGGACTAATTCAATGCTTAGTGTTTTGTTTGAATATGTGTTATTTAAGGCAAACATTGATTGGTTACAATAGATATCTTGAGGTTCTTGATATTGACTAGTAAAAGAATATTGGGGCCTATTCTTGATAAGCATATATAGGTAGCACTATTTCCACTTTAGGTGATTTTTTTCCCAAATTTTTGTTAATTGTCTGTTTCATTTGGTTAGTTGCTGCTAGATGATAAATTCAAAGTCAATCCTTAGGTAGTTGATAGTTTCATAACGGTTGATAGTTTTATCATGTGTGCATGTAAGGTGCTTGTTGAAATACCCCGCACAATTAGGCTAAAGTATTATGCTAATAATGTTCACTACAGCTATTATTTAATTATTGATTTGCTTGTATCGGATGTAAATTATTGATTTGCTTGTATCGGATGTAAACTTTTAAATTTTGATCCATGCAGACACCCATACTGTGGCTACATGGTACAGATGACTAGATTGTATTGTTCGAACTGGTGCAAACCTAAGGAAAATTGGTGCAAATGGTGACCAGATTGTATTGTTCGAATAGAACAAGTTAAAATCATTTTTAGACTAATTAACTTAGTTCACACTTACTTCCTCTTCAGAAATTTATTTCTTAATTTTTCTCATTCCAGAGGATTAATTTGACAGGGGGTTTCCCACTTTGTGACGGAAAACTGAAATGATTCAGAGATTTTGCCAGAGACAATGGCTTGAGAAAAGGCGATAGATTGGTAGTAGAGTTAGCTTAGTGTTTTGTTTGAATATGTGTTATTTAAGGCAAACATTGATTGGTTACAGTATATATCTTGAGGTTCTTGATATTGACGAGTAAAAGAATTGTGAAATTGTAACAAAAGAAACCCTGAACAAAATCATGATCAAACATTGCTATGTATATGTTACAGGGTGAGATGGGAGAAGAGGATGCGGATATGGAGGTGATGAAATGCCAGCAATGCAATACCCCGACTAGTCAATATCAAGAGAGAAGCCGAACCAAATAGGCCTAGAAGTTCTTCCAGTGCCTCCTCTTCTTCTAGTGGTAAGTAAATTATGATAGTTTAAGGGGATAATCGTCAAATTGGACCAAATTGGAGTATTATGGTATATCTTGTTTGTTTATTGTGCAAAATGAAATGAGACCAAATTAAATCTTGCTTCTGGAATGAAATTATAAAATGAAACGAGGAGACCAAAAACATTATTGTATTAGTCTACCTATTACTTACTGCTTTGTAAAAAAAAATGTTACCTTGGTGTTTAGAGCAAGCTAGCAATGTATTCTCAAAAACCTTAATTCTAGTAGAAACATGTGTAATTCATTCGTAGATACTTCGCATGAAAACAATTTGAGACTGTTTTAAGTTGAAATTTCGATTGAAGTTAGGGGCGATTGTAATAAGGCAGCAATGGACCTCTCCATTCATGCCTAGAATTGAGACATCTTCACTACAGATAACAGCAGGATTTGTTTAGATATCAGCAGGATTTATTTCTATAGAATAGTTTTCCATTTCTGTTTTTCACAGCTCACCTTCTGTCTTTGAGCTCATGTACGTTGGCCTATATTAAGGCATGTAATAATCTTCTTTAATATAATGAAAAATAGCATCTGATTTCAGATTGCTCGATGGAAGGCAGGTGGTGGTGAAGAAGCTTGGGCCGCATCGAGGCTATTTTAGATTGATCAATTACTAAATCACACTGAGCATAGTTATAACTTTTTCGCAATTACTCAACATCTTTTGGTTTATTTGCAAGTAATCCGAAAATTATTGGCTCTTAGCAAGGATAGTTAAGTGTTACATGATTTAGGTGCAATTTTTGTAGGATGGAAACACTGAATTGAAAGGCATCCATACAGCTAGAACATGATTTATTTATGAAGACCTTGCTCTGCAGTACTCCATTTATGTGTCTAAAGGGAACATTTAGTGAATATTCTGACTCAACGGAAGATGCTGACAATGAGACAGTTGATGTATGGCAATTTGGAGAATTATTTTGTATCTCATTTACTTTGTAAGATTTTACTATTTAAGACAAATATTCCAATTTAAGTTTCCGAATTATTTGTGTATCTTAAATATTGTACTCTTTTCAAACTACTGCTGTAATTCTTGTTGTTGTGGTTTACATAATAAATTCAATTTGAAGGGAGACATTAAAAATATACAGAAAAGGCTCTGCACTGTAGTACGAAACAAGTTACAAGGGTAAGCCCTTGCAATTAGTAGTTGTCAGAATAACCAGACTTCTTGCAAGGGTAGTGTAGGACTTCTTACAAGGGCCTTCAGAATAAAATAATAAAAACGGAATCTTCAAAACTTGTTGCAAGGGTCAGCCCTTGCAACTGTTTTGTCTCAAATCTTTAGACTTATTACAAGGACATGGAATGAGGTTTTTGCAAGGACATTCATTAAAATATAATATCTGGCTCTGCTAGCGGGTCACGGGTCTTCAATTATTATTTGCAAGAGTAGATAAGAGACAATTTCAAGGGTAAACATCAAATCTTTTGCATGCGTTACTTTTTCCAAGGGACACCCTTGCAACAGGTTTTCTTGTGTCAGAAATGCCATTTCTTTTGCAAGGGTCGTTCACACTCTTGCAACAAGTAAGTGCTACTCTTGCAAAAAGTCCAAATTCTAGTAGTGCAGGGTACATATACCAATCCATCCAATACAGTTTTCAAAAGAGAAAGTTATAATAAAATTAGAAATGTTCAATTAATATGGTTCATATCTTATTCTTCGCTCAAGACCTCCCGGTAACTATATTTTTGGTATACACTTCTTGGGCGTCAATTTCATATTTCCGTTTTAGCATGATTTTCGTTGTACGTTGTGACGTACCTCTTGACAATGCAACATATAATTGGCTGTGCGAAAAAAATGCTTCAGTAAATACTAAATAGATGCCGTGACATACCTTTTTATGGAATTACAAAGGTAGTAAATAAAGGAAAGAAAAAAAGGAAGATGAAATAAAATTGAAAAGAAAAGTAAAAAATTGAAATTGAAAAGTCCGACCAAGCTGCATTTTGTGACACGTTAAGACATTATATATATATATATATATATCATGTTCAAGGATAGAGCTCATAGCTCATAGATTGAGTAATTCCCCACTGTGTGTACTTTGTAATTAACAAAACCTGCTGCTTGGAAAACATTGTGCCACTCCTGCCTGCTGCGTTTCTTTGATCCAAACACTATCAGCATGTTTATATATATCAAAACAGAGGGTTGTCTCGATCACCATCCGGTCATGTGTCTCCAAGTCTATAGTGAGTTCGACTATGATAACCTTACCACCAACTTCTACTGGTGAAATCGCCTATCGGCATCTCTCAAGAATTTTAATGCAATCATCATCAGGCCCGGCCAATCATGGAGAATATGTTGTTTAAATAAGATATTGAAAATATTAAAAAAAAAACCATACAGTATTTGTTTAACATGCACATTATTTAGTATGTTCAGGGATGCGTTTGGATGAAACACAGAGTTAGTCAGAATTGCCACTAGCCCGAGCTAACTTCTCAATCGCTAACCCAACATTTTGTGGGTTAGTGGAATAGCCACCAACTCAAGAGAAGGAGCACTTCGTGTGGCGTGCTCAAACATGAAATAGCACTCTGGGTTAGTATTCTTGGGTTAGCGCTAACCCAAGCCCATCCAAACATACCCGGGCTCACAACATCAGCTGTAACAAGTATATATAATATTATGATCAGATATAACCTTGAGCATTATTGCATCAGCTGCTGGTATTTTCTCGAACATGTTGCCCCCCACGGCATCGAATAAGTCGCTTTCAACGCATTGGATATGACGTGCGGGAGATCAAACACCGTGCACCTCAATTCAGGAAATGTTTCGGCAATAACTTTTACAGTAGTTCCGGTGCTGCCTCCTACATCCACAGGACTCTTCAGCCCATCGAATAGTTGAGGACATGAGGCGACCACATCTTTCATTAACTTTCTACTATGGCTTGCCATTGCCTCATTGAATAAGTTACCTAGTTGAGCATGGGCAATCAAATTAGTGAAGTCAACACCGAAGAGGGGCGGGCCCAGAAATTGGCCTCAATAGAAAATGAGTTGTGAAGAAAATGAATTTGGCCTAGTGGTAGATAACTAATTCATGGGTAAATAAACTTTATCATCAGAGGTAGAGAATAACCTAAAAATATATAGGTTAATTTCTTTTTTCAAAATCTCTTGGGCCTGAGTGGGTCCGCCCATGACACCGAAACAAAAAATTCCATCCATCAAAATTTAAAAAAAAAGTAACATACATTTTATGAGATCAAACATGTTGGCCAGCTTAAAGAGGCATAGGGTGACATCCTGACTTAGCGGATTTTAATGTGATTTTGTCATTTCGCATGTTGTACACTTCGTGTGAGGTGTTACATGCTCCAGGCAGTACCCTGATTTGGTGCTAACTCTAGAAATCGCCTAAATTAGACATTTTTGCTCCGTTTTTGGCCTAAATACACAACTTTCTCCAAAACCTGCCAAAATAGCCTAAAAACACGTTTGCGGTAAATAAATTAGAAAAATAGCTACTTTGCATTCGCTTTTGGCCCGATCACACCCCAAGTTTAAACTTTTATTCATCCTCGAACAAAACAAAGAAAAAGCTGTGGATAGGTTGGCTAAAAATGTCTCTTGCACAAGATTGACGGAAATATTAAAATTTTTCTAAGTACTAACTTAATACAAAAATGTTCAATCAATTCCTAAATATTTGTACTCGGTGAAATCTCTAGAAAATGGAAACCTTTGCGTTCACAACACTTCAATTTTACTAGGAAATATTTCGAATATAATCCGTCTTAAATTTTTGTATCCCTTCTTTTAAACTAAAATTTCAAAGACTAAGTGTGTTAGTAGAATGCAACTTTATAAAAAGTAAATTGCAAAAAATAAATACACCTTACTCAATTTGACTTTACCCTTCTAGCGCATAGATACAAACGAGTTATGCGTTCGAATGTACCCAAGGATTTCATTGGGTGATTATTTTATCACATAGATACAAACGAGAGGTTATGCATTCCGAATGCACCTTAGGATTTCATCGAATCCCAGATTGAAACACAGTGGTGGGACCTATTTTGCGTCCTCTTCTAATAATTATTGTTTTTGCATTTTTGGTGGGGCTCATTTTATGCCCTCTTTTGATACTAGTTGCATCTACTATGAATACACACAATTCCTAGATTTATTTGCATCTAAAAATTATCTTTTTATTATTTTTTCCAAAATATAGGGGGTCTCAATTTAAAAAGGATATAGCTTAGAAAATATTCTCAACTTTAAGAAATTTTTGTTTACATAATGCATGAGGAAAATCATCTCAAAAATATTTATTTTTAAATTGCTATGTTATTAGCCTTAGTCTTTCCATGTTTAAAATTTTAATCAAGTGTCTTGGAGACTATGCTACTTTTTCATTTAGGAACTGGTTTAAACAAAATTGCATAAGTAAAATACCTTTGAAAAAATTTTAAAAATTTCGTGTGTTTTTCATGTGTTGGACTCTACCTAACCTAATCCTATACTTTATGCAGTTCAACCGAGTTTTGCTGAAAAACTCGCACGGGTGCGAGACTCGGGTGAAACTCGGATCAGACACGACCGAGTCCGAGTTGACTCGGAATCGGCTGTTTCCAAACCATGATCTTGAGCCAGTGAAGAGCATGTCAATAAATTAACATTTAATACACTTTCTCAGTCATAATATATTTTAGTTTACAACCTCTTTTTCTTTTCTGTATATTGAATTGAGAGCCAACTGATGCAAAGTTACTATAGATTGAGGTTTCATTGAAGATAATTTCAAAATGGTGACCGAGCATTTTGTGCTTAATTGATGCTGTATAAATTGGGATACATGGAAGTAAATTTAAATTTATTTGTACAACAGCATGCAATAAAACATTATGTTATTCTCCCCTGCCCCTCACCTGTCATTTTTATTTATCACAGAAATTCATGGATAGAGTTCAATAACAGCTTGAACACCCAACCTAGCAGGACATATCTTGTAATCAGAATAGCCTGCTCCCAGTATGATATCATGCCATTCCTGCCTTTTACGTTCCCTTGACCCAAAGCAACACATCATGCAAATGTCCAAAAGAAGGCTTGTCTCAACTACTTTTGGGTCATCAGTCACTAAATCTAAGACTATGTCGACAACAATGACCTTGCTACCATTACTTTTGCTGGATTCAATTGATTCTTTGCATTGCTTGAGTATCCGAACACAATCCTCGTCGCTCCAGTTGTGAAGAATATTCTGAGAAACATGCATGTTGGAAAAAACAGTGAGTGAACTAATGAATTTTTTTTTATTTTTACCAAATTAAATTAACCAGTGGATATATCTCAGAGTGTCTTCGGAATAAAAAAAAGTTGAAAAGTTTCAAGGTTTATCTATGAAAATTAAACAATTATTGTAACAAATAAATAATAATGTTGAGTTCAGCTGGAGCACTAGGATGAAGACAGAGAAACCTTGAGAAATATTGCATCAGCCGGAGGAATCTTTTCGAACATATCTCCCCCTACCACATCAAAGGACTCATTTTTGGAAGCCTCTGCAACAACATGTGGAAGGTCAAACACTGTGCATCTCAATCCGGGAAAGGTTTCGGCAATAATTTTGACTGCAATTCCACTGCCCCCGCCAACATCCACCAAACTACGTAAGCCATCAAATATGTGTGGATAGGTAGCAACTAAGTCTTTCATTATGGGCTTAGTCTGGCTTGCCATTGCCTCGTTGAATAAAGTACCTAGTTTGGATGGTTCAAATTTCTAATGTAAATATTAATTAATTGTGTATAAATTTATAACTTATGCATTAGTGTCTTTTTTATATATAACATTTATAATTACTATTATGTGTGTCTGTTGAAATATAAATTAGAAAAATAACAAATATATGTACAGCTAATTTAGTGTGTAGTATTTAGTTTTACCAATGTCTGGTCTTTCCTTGAAAACTTCCCAAAACTGTTTCCCATCAAATGCTTTCTGACACAGGGTGCTTGTACCAGAATCTGTGAATACTTCGCTGAGACAACGCAAACTTTGAAAGAACTCTACTAGTGGTGTAGTGCTGCGCACCAAGCTGCCCATGTTGGAGCCCTTGATCAGAATGAGCTCCGAGACGGGTGTGAGGAGGTAACCTGCTTCGGATTGTACGAAGACTCCTTGGTGAACAAGAAGTGCCATGAGGCGACCAAGCATTGAGTCCTTCTCGGGTGGGACCGGTATGGAACGAGCGAGCTCGTTCAAAGGCATGGCCCGGCCGTATGCTTGTATGTGCCCTGAGATGTCTAGATCCACAGCACACTTGAGAGCGAAACTACTGTAGTAGGCTAAGCTTAGGTTTTGTATTGTGGTGATCTCCATTTGTATATGTGTTAAATAATGTACGTACGTATATATGTGCTTGCCATATATTGATTATACGGAAAAGCCAGGGTGCCGGTTATCTGTTTATATAATGGTATTTGTAGCTAGCTGATGATGTTGTAGTTTGATCGCTATCTTTGAATAAATTGATCAGTCTTTATTTAGTCAATTATATTTAATGTGATTTTTTAATATATATATTTGTTACTGTACATACGTAATCGCTCTATATATAGTCTTTATCCGTGTCCAAACAAAAAAAATCTAGGTGCAGATTTTGAATAAACGCAACCTTACCATATAAGTTGGTAGGTGCCAAAAACATGCATGGAAGTCATTGGCAGTAACGGGTCCAAGGCCGGATGCAAGATTTTTGCCGGGGGTAGGAATAGGGTTGAAATAGCTTATCAGATTCAAATTCATTAATTAATCGGGTACTAGATAAAAAACAATAAACGTAATAAAAAATAATAAAAATAGTATACTCTTACATAATAAAAAACAACAAAGTAATATTATTTTACATATTAAAAATAAATAAGTTGGTCCGGACCCGTAAATTTTTTATAAATTTTAAATAAAAATAACCATGGAAACTACAAATCCATACTGGAGACTGCAAATTTGGAAAATAAGTCCAACTTGGAAGATCTGATGGAACAATGTATGGAAAACTGTGCACTTCAATGTTTGAAGAATAGTCAAAGCATAAGTTATGACAGATATTTCTGCATACTTTCTACATATCTTTTTCCGTGTGTTTTTCTACATATCTTTTTCTACTTATATGTGTCTCGAAGAATAGTCAAAGCATAAGTTATGATAGATATTTCTACATAATTTGTCTCGAAGAATAGTCAAAAGAAGTAAATCTAAGTTATATATGATAGAAACTACTAATCCAAACTGGAGAGCAAATTTGAAAAATAAGTCCAACTTGGAAGATCTAATTGAACAATGTATGGTAAACTGTGCACTTCAATGTTCGATTTATACCGGAACCTTCAATATTACCTGTTATATAGATGTTTCAATGTTTGCTTTAGACCGGAATTAACCTTCTATTACATGTTAACATAGAAGTGCATTGATTGTGATGTCATATAAGGGGGTATTTTCTTCTGTAGATGGCGGCCTTCCAATTGTGACCGTTAATTGTGGTGTGAATTCAAAATATAATGTATAACTAGTTCTAAGTTAAAAAGTTCGAATACTATAACTATTTATTAAACGTGTGGGTTTATTAGTTTTTTATTGAACTCTAAAACTCAGACGGCAAAAGAAAATTTAATTAAAAAAAAATTAAGCTCATAAACAAGTTGAATGAACGTAGAACTGAACACATGTTCATATGTAAATGTGAATGTATGTATTTATATATAGTTCATTATGAACGCATGTGTTCTTAATGTTCTAAAATAATATTTTAATTTGATAATTTAATATTCTTAATGTTCTTATATAAATTTGAATTTTGTAATTTATGTTAATATAAAAATCCCGGAGAATGGTTGGGTTTTTGCTGAGAATGACAATTCTAATTGTACCCTTTAAACATTTATTTTCCAATTTACTAATAAAATTTTGGGGAAAGATCTCTACAAAAGGCGCGACCATTCTACATACGACACATGCGAAACTAATATATGCTGCACAGAAACGGATAGTGGCACTGTATATGCGGCATTGTAACATATTTTAACTTAGAATACAGATACATCCTAGGTAAATATTTATTTGTTATTTTTTGGGAGCAACTAACAGTTCCCCACAAAAATTCCCTAAATGTCCCACCAGGCATTAACTATCTGAGGAACCACTAATTATCTGTCGGGACCACTAACTATTTGGGGAATCGCTATATTTGAGAAAATTTAAAATATGAAGAGGGATCCACTTACAATATTTGTAAGTTACAACATCTTACAAAAACTAAATTTTGTGATTTTCAAAATCCAAATAGTCGATCCAAACCATTCATCATGATCTCTATATTAAAATGAACCTGGAGATTAAATTTTACATTTCTTGAAATTTTTTTACCATTTATTAAGTATTTTACAAAACTGTTATTTTTAGACATTTTCGAACAACTAAAAAACAATATAGAGATCATGTTGAACGGTTTGGATCGACTGTTTGGACTTTGAAAATCACAAAATGAAATTGTTGTAAGATATTGTAACTTACAAATGTTGCAAGTGGATCCCATATATATATGAGGAGGGATCAAGTTACAACAAATTTGAGTTACAACAAAGGTACAACAACCATTTTTTTTTATTTTCAAAGTCCAAATCATCGATCCAAACCGTTCAACATGATCTCCACAATAAATGTGCTTGCAGATCAAATTTTACATTTTTTTGAATTTTTTAACTATTTATTAAGTATTTTACAAAAAATAGTCATATTCAGACCATTGAATTTCGTACCCATCTTAATAAATAGTAAAAAAATTCAAAAAAAAATGTAAAATTTGATCTACAAGCACATTTTATTTAGATAATCATGTTGAACTGTATAGATCGACGATTTGGACTTTGAAAATGAAAAAAATGGTTGTTGTGACTTTGTTGTAACTCAAATTTGTTGTAACTTGATCCCTCCTCTATATATATATATATATATATACACATACATATATTTATTCAGAAAAACACTAATTTTCAAAAAATTTAAAAAAATAGTAAAATTTTTCCAAAAAAATGTAAAATTTGGTCTCCAAGCACAATTCAATATGAAAATCATGTTAAGAAATTCGGATCGACTGTTTGGATTTCAAAATGGAGATATGAGCGGGAAGTAAAACACCCTCTTTACTTCCCAAAGCATGATAGCCCACATATATATATATTTCAAAACATCAATATATATATATATATATAAATTGTGCAGAATGATGAACATGATGTACCAATGAGGGCTCTTGAGTTGGCGAATGAGGAGGCTAATCAAGTGGTTGAAGTGATGGTAATACCAAGTCAGCAACTGTTATTCGGGCAGGAGCGCCCATGAAATATCTTACGGAGCCAATATCTGAAGGAGGAGGCTTCAGCTGCCTTCTCATACCTGGTGTGTTTCATAATGAGGGCTTTCACATGTCAGTGGGTTTCACAGATATCTGGGTGATGGACCAAAATGGTTCTAGCGCTTTCAAATATTTAAAAACCCTAATTTCCACTTACGATCAGATCACAAGCGTATGATCCTACCATGTAGTATCATTGGGGTGTCGATCCACAGGAATAGTGTATTAGATTTTAAACAATTTTTACTAGTCTAGGTTATTGCATTTTTAAAATTGAGGTGGTGGTGACAAATGCAATCAAGGTATTATAGCTAGTAAAGGTTAAACAGTAGATAAAGAGCCTCTAGGGTTCAGGTTTCCTATCCTTCTTAATTATGCAAAATACAAGTGTCGACGTTTCTCTACGTTGCACTGTCACTGTGGCATGCGGCATAGATTGCCCCACAGCTACCCCGCATGCGGCACTGTCGCAGGGCGTGCTGGGTGTTTGTTTATGCGATTTGAAAGGTTTTTCGATCTTGCTATAGGCTTTTGAACCAAGACTAAAGTATTTTAGCTACGCAATTATATTATTTTCCTATACAACCCTGTAGTTGAAATATCCCAAAGACCCTACTTAATATAAGCGCTTTCTAATGTTGTTTAAAGTATGATTTACGTGATCCTGCCAAGGGAGCCCACTGGGTTCTAACCCTTGTCTTTGAACTGCTGCCAAGCCTCGTTAGCCGAAGTGTTTATAATACTTTTTATTTCCAAGGAGAGCTATTATTTTTTTTAATTTAAATATGTATCAAAACCTCTGTGGAGGCAACGAAATTTGAATAGAAAGTTTGTTATTTTGTTGTTTTCTTGTATTTGTGACTTTTACTCATCTTTATTACTACTTAACCGATACATGAGCTTAACGGGCAAGATTGTAACGGGACCGTTTTGCTTCACAGGGTGATAGCCGTTGGTTCAGAAACAGATGGAGATTTTAGATTTGAACAGATGGAGAAGTGTTTTTCTTGTATCCGCATTATATTAATCTAATTTCTTCGATCTAAATTCTATATGTTTAGTTCATTGATTGTGATGTTGGATCTAAATTCTACATGTTTAGGTCAATGATTGTGTCGTATGAAGAAGGGAGTCCTAACCTAATCTCTTCCGTGTGTTTTTCTACATCTTTTTCTACTTATATGTGACTCGAATAATAGTCAAAGCATAAGTTATGATAGATATTTCTACATAATTTGTCTCGAAGAATAGTCAAAAGAAGTAAATATAAGTTATATATGATAGAAACTACTAATCCATACTGGAGACTGCAAATTTGGAAAATAATACCAACTTGGAAGATCTGATGGAACAATGTATGGAAAACTGTGCACTTCAATGTTCGAAGAAAAGACAAAGCATAGTCAAAGCATAAGTTATGATAGATATTTCTACATATCTTTCTACATATCTTTTTCCATGTGTTTTTCTACATATCTTTTTCCACATATTTGCGTCTCGAAGAATAGTCAAAGCATAAGTTATGATAGATATTTCTACATAATTTGTCTCGAAGAATAGTCAAAAGAAGTGAATATAAGTTATATATGATGGAAACTATTAATCCATACTGGAGACTGCAAATTTGGAAAATAAGTCCAACTTGGAAGATCTAATTGAACAATGTATGGTAAACTGTGCACTTCAATGTTCGAATACGATAACTATTTATTAAACGTGTGCGTTTATTAGTTTGTTTATTGAACTCTAAAACTCAGACGGCAAAAGAAAATTTAATTAAAAAAAATTAAGCTCAAAAACAAGTTGAATGAACGTAGAACTGAACACTTGTTCATATGTAAATATGAATGTATGTATTTATATATAGTTCATTATGAAAGCATGCATTCTTAATGTTCTAAAATAATTTTTAATTTGATAAGTTAATATTCTTAATGTTCTTATATAAATTTGATTTTGTAATTTATGTTAATATAAAAATCCCGGAGAATGGTTGGGTTTTTGCTGAGAATGGCAATTCTAATTGTACCCTTTAAACATTTATTTCCCAATTTACTAATAAAATTTTGGGGAAAGATCTCTACAAAAGGCACGACCATTCTACGTATGGCACATGGGAAACTAATATATGCTGCACAGAAACGGATAGTGGCACTGTATATGCGGCATTGTAACATATTTTAACTTAGAATACAAATACATCCTAGGTAAATATTTATTTATTATTTTTTGGGAGCAACTAACAGTCCCCCACAAAAATTCCCAAAATGTCGCACCAGGCATTAACTACATGAGAGACCACTAATTATCTGTCGGGACCACTAACTACTTGGGTAATCGCATATATTTGAGAAAATTTAAAATATGAAGAGGGATCCACTTACAACATTTGTAAGTTGCAACATCTTACAACAACTCGGTTTTGTGATTTTCAAAATTCAAACAGTCGATCCAAACCATTTATCATGATCTCTATATTAAATTGTACCTGGAGATTAAATTTTACATTTCTTTGAATTTTTTTACCATTTATTAAGTATTTTACAAAACTGCTATTTTTAGACAATTCTGAACAACTAAAAAACAATATAGAGATCATCTTGAACGGTTTGGATCGACTTTTTGGACTTTGAAAATCACAAAATTAAATTGTTGTAGATGTTGTAACTTACAAATGTTGTAAGTGGATCCCATATATATATTCATATATATATATATATATATATATGTATACATAAAATATTCAGAAAAACACTCATTTTTAAAAATTCTAAAAAAATAGTAAAAAATTTCCAAAAAATGTAGAATTTGGTCTCCAAGCACATTTCAATATGAACATGTTAAGAAGTTTAGATCGACTGTTTGGACTTTGAAAATGGAGATATGAGCAGGAAGTAAAACACTCTCTTTACTTCCCAAAGCATGATAGCCCATATATAAATATATATATATATGTATATATATATATATATATATGTACATATATATATGTACATATATATATATTTCGAAACATCAATACATAACTGTACTGTGGTATTATCTAAATTGTGCAGAATGATGAACATGATGTACCAATAGGGGCTCTTGTGTTGGCGAATGAGGTGGCTAATCTAGTGGTCGAGGAGATGGTAATACTAGGTCAGCAATTGTTTTTCGGGCAGGAGTGCCCATGAAATATCTTACGGTGCCAATATATGAAGGAGGAGGCTTCACCGCCATGTCATACCTGGAGTGTTTCAGAATGAGGGCTTGCACCTGTCATTGGGTTTCACAAATATCTGGGTGATGGACCAAAATGGTTCTAGCACTTCTAAATATTTGTAAATCCTAATTTCCACTTAAGTTCAGATCACAAGTGTATGATCCTACCATGTACTATGATTGGGGTGACGATCCACAGGGATAGTGTTTTAGATTTTAAACAATTTTTACTCGTCTAGGTTATTGGATATTTAAAATTGAGGTGGTGGTAACAAATGCAATCAAGGTATTATAGCTAGTAAAGGTTAAACAGTAGATAGAGAGCCTCTATGGTTCAGGTTTCCTATCCTTCTTAATTACGCAAATACAAGTTTTGACATTTCTCTATGTTGTTGTGGCATTGTCACTGTGGCATGCGGGATAGAATGCCCCACAGCTACCCCGCATGCGGCACTGTCGCTGGGCTGCTGGGTGTTTGTTTATGCGATTTGAAAGGTTTTTCAATCTTGCTATAGGCTTTTGGGCTACCAAGACTAAAGTATTTTAGGTACGTAATTATATTATTTCCATATACGACTCCATAGTTGAAATATCCCAAAAACTCTACTTAATGTAAGTGCTTTCTAATGTTATTTAAAGTATGATTTACGCTATCCTGCCAAGGGAGCCCACTGGGTTCTAATTCTAGTTTTTGAACAGCTGCCAAGCCTCATTAGCCGAAGTTTTTATAATACTTTTTATTTCCAAGGAGAGCTTTTATTTGTTTTACTTTAAATATGTATGAAAACTTAATTTTGTGCAGGCAGCGAAGTTTGAATAGAAAAGTTTGTTATTTTTTTGTTTTGATCTATTTGTGACTCTTTACTCATCTCTATTATTACTTAACCAGTACGTGAGCTTAACTGGCAAGATCGTAACGGGACCGTTTTGCATCACAGGGCGATAGCCGTCGGTTCAGAAAGAGATGGAGATTTTAGATTTGAACAGATGGAGAAGTGTTTTTCTTGTATCCGCATTATATTAATCTAATTTCATCGATCGAAATTCTATATGTTTCGGTCATTGATGGTGATGTTGGATCCAAATTTGATATGTCTAGGTCAATGATTATGTCGTATGAAGAAGGGAGTCCTAACCAATCTCTTCCGTGTGTTTTTCTACATATCATTTTCTAGTTATATCTGTCTCGAAGAATAGTCAAAGCATAAGTTATGATAGATATTTCTACATAATTTGTCTCGAAGAATAGTCAAAAGAAGTAAATATAAGTTATATATGATAGAAACTACTAATCCATACTGGAGACTGCCAATTTGGAAAATAAGTCCAACTTGGAAGATCTAATTGAACAATGTATGGTAAACTGTGCACTTCAATGTTCGATTTATACCGGAACCTTCTATATTACCTGTTATGTAGATGTTTCAATATTTGCTTTAGACCGGAACCTTCTATTACATGTTAACATAGAAGTGCATAGATTGGTGATGTCATAAAAGGGGGTATTTTTCTTCTATAGATGGCGGCCTTCCAATTGTAACCGTTGATTGTGGTGTGAATTCAAAATATAATATATAACTATTTCTAAGTTAAAAAATTGGAATACTATAACTATTTATTAAACGTGTGCGTTTATTAGTTTTTTATTGAACTCAAACACTCAGACGGAAAAAGAAAATTTAATTAAAAAAAAATTAAGCTCATAAACCAGTTGAATGAACGTAGAACTGACGACATGTTCATATTTAAATATGAATGTATGTATTTATATATAGTTCATTATGAACGCATGCATTCTTAATGTTCTAAAATAATATTTTAATTTGATAATTTAATATTCTTAATGTTGTTATATAAATTTGAATTTTGTAATTTATGTTAATATAAAAATCCCGGAGAATTGTTGGGTTTTTGCTGAGAATGACAATTCTAATTGGGCCATTTAAACATTTATCTCTACAAAAGGCGCGAGCACATGCGAAAATAATATATGCTGCACAGAAATGGATTGTGGCACTGTATATGCGGCATTGTAACACATTTTAACTTAGAATACGAATACATCCTAGGTAAAATATTAATTTATTATTTTTTGGGAGCAACTAACAGTCCCCCACAAAAATTCCCTAAACGTCCCCCCAAGTATTAACTACCCGAGGGACCACCAATTATCTGTCGGGACCACTGACTACTTGGAGAATTGCATATATTTCAGTAAATTTAAAATAAGAAGAGGGACCCACTTACAACATTTGTAAGTTGCGATATCTTACAACAACTTAGTTTTGTGATTTTCAAAATCCAAACAGTCGATCAAAACCATTCAACATGATCTATATTAAAATGTACCTGGAGATCAAATTTTGCTTTTTTTAGAATTTTTTTACCATTTATTAAGTATTTTACAAAACTGCTATTTTTAGACAATTCTGAACAGCTGAGAAACAATACTTTTGTAAAATACTTAATAAATAGTAAAAGAATAAAAAAATGTAAAATTTGGTCGAGGAGGGATCGGATGACACCCTTTTTTGGTGACATCGGATGACATCGGGCATTTTCAAAGTTGTCAAAGTCTAAATAGTCGATCCAAACCGTTCAATATGATGGATATATTAAAATGTGCTTGGAGATATCTGGGTGATGGACCAAAATGGTACTACTACTTTTAAATATTTGTAAACCCTAATTTCCACTTATGTTCAGATCACAAGCGTATGATCCTACCATGTAGTATGATTGGAGTGTCGATCCAAAGGGATAGTGTATTAGATTTTAATCAATTTTTACTAGTCTAGGTTATTGGATTTTTAAAATTGAGGTGGTGGTGATAAATGCAATCAAGGTATTATAGCAAGTAAAGGTTAAACAGTTGATAGAGAGCCTCTAGAATTTAGGTTTCTTGTCCTTCTTAATTATGTAAAATACAAGTTTCGACGTTTCTCTATGTTGCATGTGGCACTGTCACTGTCACATGTGGCATAGATTGCCCCACGGCTACCCCGCATGCGGCACTGTCACCACACGCAGGGCGTGCTGGGTGTTTCTTTATGCAATTTGAAAGGTTTTCCAATTTTGCGATCGACTTTTGGGCTACCTAGACTAAAGTATTTTAGGTACACAATTATATTATTTCTCTAAACTACCCCATAGTGAAAATGTCTCAAAGACCCTACTTAATGCAAGTGTTTTCTAATATTGTTTAAAGTACGATTTACATTATCCTGCCAAGGGAGCCCACTGGGTTCTAACCTTAGTCTTTGTATCGCTATCAAGTCTCGTTAGCCGAAGTGTTTATAATACTTGCATGCATTATCCTTCTCACACAAGGATGCAATGACTGAAACACCTATTGGCATATGGAGATCATTGGCATATAGTAGACAGAATTATGTATGCTAAGATATAATGAAAAGGAATTTAAATTGCAAAAGAAAAGTCATACCTTAACATAAACCAAATAAACATATATTAAAATATAATTAAGAATTCAAGTACAACCCTCACTCTAGAGATGAGAAGTTTAGCTTCTCATGTCTATGGCAAAATAAAAAGAATATAAATTACAACCCAATTGGAGAGGAAATAACATGTGCCTCCTTAGATTGCGTCTTCTTCTCTTGCTTGGCTTCTAATGGCTACCCTTTTCTCTCTAAGTAACAATCTAACCTAACCTAACAATGAGAATTGCTAGTCTACAATTCTGGACTTGACACAATTATTGTTCGCACAAAAGTGTATCACAAAGTTTCACTACAGCAAGCTGTAGCTTTTAACCTTGATTTAACTTCCGACTAAGATTGCAAGTGCACAATCCTGTCGTATAGTCTAGTCAGGTATCGATCCACAGGACGGTTCAAAATCAAATCTGGAATTCTACTTAAATCAATTAGGTACTAAAAGTTGGAAAAGGTTGATTTGGTTTGTTTAATTTCCTAAATTCAATCAATGACAGAAATAATTAAATTGACAGAAAGTAAAATTTGGTTTTTATCAAATAGAGAAAAGCGTTTCCAGGGTTTTTGATTTCATTATCAACTCTGCCTCTCGGTACCCATACGACCCGCGTACTTTCATACGCGACCCGCGTACTCTCATACGCGGCCCGCGTGGACCTCGAGTAAATGTAGCAGTTGTCTGTTTTTGTGTTGTTCTTTAGTGTAAGGATTCATTGACCGAACCTAATGTTCCTAAACCTCAACTCTCGTTTGTTGGCTTAATAAACTTGGTATCAGAAATGCAATTTCACCTTCTTAGGTTTTCAATCTAAGTTAATTGTTCGGTTTACTAAAGGTAACCACTACCTCTCGATAAGTGGAAAAGTTCACCTCTCAGTTACTTTTTGGTCTCGCCTCACGGCTCGTAAACCTACCTCAAATACTAAGTTTGGTTGAGAGAAACATCAGGGCCAAATTACAAGAAAGATGCTATAGACATCTAACAGTAGACAATCAAGAATTATTCAATCAACTTCAACAAAGCAATTAAAATACTACTCAAACAATTAAACACTAACATTCAACACAGATTCAAACAACATGCATACAAAACAAAGTATCAAACTACATCGTAACCCTAGAAACAAAGAAAACTACTCACACATAGTCAAAGAACAAATAACACAAATGATAGATGAAATAGTCATGACAAAACCCGAAATACAAAGAAGATCCGTGAAGAACTTTCGTCTTTCGCTTCTCAACTTCGTCTCCAAGCTAGCCGTCAAGCCCAAATCCTAGAATCTGTCTCTATCTCTCTGGAATTGAGAATAATCAATAGCCTCCCCTTCTGTGGCAAGGGATCCCGTAATATAGCCAATATGGCCGACCTTTCCTTCATTGAGCCTCTGTTTCCTTTTCTGTTTTGTTTCCGGAATAGACCCACGCGACCCGCGTGTAGTGGACGCGGTCCGCGTTTCTGTGTTCCTCCCGTGTAAGAATGGAGATCACGTCTGTGGTCGCGTTAGGGTTTGATGCGGCCCGCTTCGGATGTGACGCAGCCCGCGTGAATGGTTCCAGAACTTCACAATCTTCCCTGATTTCGCCTGTTTTCTGCAAAGTAAGAACGAAAACGCAGCAGTACCACATTCTATAGATATTCAATGTATTTTCAATATAAAAGACACGATCTGGTGGTTTGAAACACAGATTTTGGTACAGAAATTGGTCGGATTTATAGGTCTAATATTGAGACATCAAATTCCCCCAAGCTTAAATCTTGCTTGTCCTCAAGCAAAGATCTTACTTAGGTACCGGGTTGGACTCTACTCTTACCTAAATGCAGACTAAGTTCCTAAAAGTGAAAATCTACATGAATTGCTTTAATCAAAAACTTCGAGAATTCTTTTGGTATAATTTAGACTTTCCTTGATCAATTTTGATTCACCACACAAATTGACTAGTCAAACTTCAAATTCTGAAATGTTTCTAAGACTTGCAAAGTTAATTACCCGAATTGATCAATTTCTCATTCTTTTGCTGAAACTATGCCCTCGTTTGTGGTGATTTTTTTCTTTTCTTTTTGCCCCCCCCCCAAGCTTGGAACAAGCTTAGGTTAGAAAGTCGAGGACTTCGTGTGTTGGTGTATGCAAAGCTTCTTTTCTTTCCTAAATTTGGGAGACTAGCTCAAAGGCGCCCAATTGGACTTATTGCCAGTACTCTTATGTTCTCCATCTTTTCATTTATTTCAACATTTTTTTATTTTACGCCTACACCATGAATACACACATCCAATGGTATTCATTCATACCAATGGATATCCCAATCTTTCTTTATTTTAAATCCCCATTTTCCTATTTAAAAGGCACAGTTCAGTTTCAAAATGGTTTTTCGATGCAATTCAAGTTTTTCTTCTCAAGTTCTCAAAACATCCTTTCCTAATCAGTTCTTTTATCAATTGTGGGGTTAGATCTAATTTCTCAAGGTCATCGCAATTAAATCTAAAAATTTTCATCAAAGTCCCTAATTCAAGCAATCATGCAAACTTTTTTACCTATGAATGCAAGGAAAAATAAACATGACCTAAAAAAGTAGACAAGTCCTAAAAGTCAAAAGTCTCCTCCCCAAGCTTAGTCCGAGCATTGTCCTCAATGCTTCAAGACTGAAAGATAGAAAAAGTAAATAAGCTAGGGAAAGAGAAGAACAAACCTGATCAATCGTCGGTGGGAGGATCGAGCCACCAAGCGCGGAGCTGCTCCTCAACGGCCGTCTTCCGGCTCTGTAGATCATAGAGGGCAGTACCCTGCTCACGGCGTATGTCATACACGAGAGTGTACACATCCTGGATGGTCGGGTCGTGTATCGGTGGCAGATAGGAGGGAGGCGCGGCAGAAGTGGAGGCATGGAACTGTGGTGGAGAGTGGTGTGCGTCGGCCATATGAACATCATCGGCACGAGGAGAAGGTGGATGCAGCTGAACAGGAGGTGGTGAAGGTGGTGGTGCCTGAGGTCCCGTGAAAAGCCAAGTGCGGTCATCCGCGAGTGAAAGAGGTGCTGGAATGGGCAACTCGTGGAGAGTCCCATTCGGCATACGCCAGAAATACCTGTCGCGGTGGTTGGCTGGGCCTCGTTGGATTTTGATGAAAGTCGCCTGACGGTAGGCCTTCGCATCCATGATGATCGGGCCTGTGGAGAGAGAGAGGCCGGCGACCGACACGCCTAGCTGAACAGCAATGTGGGTGACATAGGCACCGATGGTATTGACGCCACCTATCTTCCTTGCATTCTGGAGATCGAGCCAATGACGGACCATAATGAGCATCAGATCTGGCCGCTCTAACTCCTCATCGCGACGGAGCATGTGGTCCATCAGAGCGAGGACCTCGACGTTTGCACGGGCAACTGTCTCGCTGCGTGCGAAGATGGTAACTGCAAGGGCTCGCTGGATGCAGCGAAGAACTGGGTGAGGAATGGCGAGGCTGCGGAAATCGTTACTCTCGGCTACGTCCATTCCAGAAATTAAGCGCCAGAAGTGGTCCTTGTCCATGCCCACACAAAAATCAAGAGTGGCAGTCTGAGGGTCTGGCAGGAATCTAAACCACTCACGAAGCTGAGCAACACCAACCCTCCAAGTCCCGCTGCGCATCCGGAACTTGATGTAAGGCTGGCCCTCAGGGTCCCACTTGAGCTGTAGTGAGGAGAGAAACTCAAGCGTAAGCTCCTGGTAGCAGTCCTGCGCGATACCCCAGAAGGCGGGAGTGAATCCGATCCGCCCTGTGAGATAGAGGAACTGCTCGGCGACCCCAAACGAGTGGAGGGTGTCGAAGTCGAGACGGCGCGTGTTGTCGAAGCTTCTTCGCCGCAAGATCTCAAAGCGGTAGAACATGCGACGGGAGTCGATGGAGAAGTGTGGAGGTGGATAATCATCTGCTCTAGCTGTGTACTCGCTAGATGAGTGATGAGAGGCCTCAGTGTCGTAGTACTCGACGAGGGGTGATTCGGCTGCAGAATGAGAGTGAGAGGAATTGTGAGAAGAAGAGTGAGATGGAGTACCATTGTGTGGTGAGGCAGACGCAGGTTGTGATCCAGAAGGAGAGGGTGTGCACGCAGGTGGTTGTTGCTGGGCACGGAGAGCATCCTGCCTTCGTTCTTGCGCGTGCTTGGATCGGTGTTCGCGGTTCATGGTGCTCTGGAAGGGAGTTGACGCGGGCTGCGTAGGCTCTGGAGCGTGTCGCGTGACTCGGATGCGGGGCGCGTGGAGTTAGAATGCGGGCCACGTCAGTAGAGCTCGAGCACGGAAGAGAAGGTGAAGAGGGTGTAATGCTGCGGCTCAGTAAGGTGGATTTTCGCCTTCCCTTTCTCTGGTGTGCTTGAGGCGGTCACTGTCACGAGTCATGACTCCGACTGATGTGCTCGCATGCTCGGCGAGTTACCGTCTCTTTTTCTCTTGCTCGCGCCTTACAGGTGTTTGTAGAAATGCCCATTAATTTTTTTTTTTTTCCATTTACAGTTGAAGTGATTTGTTTTTTGTCTTGTCTGAGAATCCTTTGAATATCGAAAGAGCTTAGTCCTGTAGTCCCAAAGTATGATCCACCAACCACCCCCCTTGCGTCGTGTGCTTGGTTTTTGTGGTTGAACAGGTTATTACTTGTAAGAATTAACTACATTTATGTTCATTTTGGCATCTAGTAGTCCCTAATAGAAAGACTAAAATAAATTTGTCCTAATCAGTGGGAGTTTGAGCAAATATTATTTTGTGGTCTGCTACACAAACTGCCAAGTTTTTTCAACAACCGGCCTTCTGAATGTAAAAATTGAGATTCTTGAGGTTGCTATTGGGTTGTGAAAGTGCGTACAGTGCACTTCTAGAAACACTGTTTAGCAAATAGTGGAGTAATAGAGCCTTGTAATTATGTAACCACGTAAATAACTTTTTTTTAATCAATATACCCGTTAGCGGAAATTGCTGCCAAACCTTAAAAAAAAATTGAGATTCTTGAGGACTGATTCAGTGTCTCTTAACATTCAATATAAGTACTTAGACCTCTATTAAGACATAATACATCGATCATTGCCGGCTGCCGGTTGCAGTCCTCCCTTGGTCCTCTCAAGGTCTGCCCCTGGTCCTAGTGTATCGAATCATTCTCCTTCAATACCAGGTTTTTTACCCCTCTGAAATTTACAGCTAGATGAGATGTGAAAATTCCGCCATGGAACTTTTTTATGTCAACCTATATGCAAACATCATACCAGATTTTTTTTTTCTTAATAAGAACATATTTTGATAAGCTAAATCAATAGGGAAGATCCTTTGTTGTCCTCTGCTTAATTGTGCGATCCAGGATCAATCTGAATCTTTAGATTCCTAATCCATTAAGGCATTAGACCGAATCTGTAAGGTACCTAGACTAATAAGAAAAATGGCATCTAATGCTTTGTTTGTTCTTTGCTATAAGTCTTGAACCAACACTGTATGCTCTAACTTAGACAGGATCTTAGAGATGGAAAGAAGAAATTTAGCTATACTATGTATTCCTTCTTAAATATATTTTTTGATTGGAAGGAAAAGTTGCTCTGATAACAGGGGGTGCTTCAGGCATTGGGGAAGCCACTGTCAAACTCTTCATAAAGCATGGTGCTAAGGTTTGCATTGCTGACATACACGATGACCGTGGAGAGCAACTATGTGAGTCATTTGGTGGCGGGAAACATGCCCTCTTCTTCCATTGCGATGTATCTAAGGAGGATGATGTAAGTAAAGCGTTAGATTTCACGGTTGAGACTTTTGGCACGCTTGATATACTGGTAAATAATGCTGGGATCACTGGACATAAGGTGCTTGACATAAGGGAAGTGGATTTCCGGGATTTAAGAAGGTGTTTGAGATGTGGATGGTGTTTTTCTAGGTATTATTAAGTGCCTTATCGATGTGTGCTATTCTTTTTCATTTGCAAATCTCAACATTATTTGTATAAAGATTCAAATAACACCCAATGTAAAACATATCTGATGGAATTAAAAGTACTTTTCAGGGAGGTATACACCAACAAAGTTGTTCTTCTTTTTCTTTTTTGATATTATGTACCGGAAGTTGGGGTGAACAAATGATGGGGCAGTTTTCCTCAATGAGGGCAATTAGGTCAATTTGTTTAAAAGTATGATTATTGATTGGGTGTTATTTGAAATATACTGTGATATATTTGTATTTTCTTTGTTGGTTTTTTACTAACAAGGGTACAGAAGTACAGCCTTTTTTTATTATTGGAAGAAACACCATTGTTTACCAATGTTGACCTAACCAGCACGAAGATCTTATGTTCCGATTTATAAATCAACCATAGATAGGCATCTTTGATTAGAATGATTATGTATGCCCCTTGTTTGCTTATAACCTAACTAGTTAAAAACTTTATTTTAGGCAATTAATAATGTGGTACACTAGAAATCGTGGTATGTTCCAATAGATGTGCATGAATGTGATTACTTGTTATTTGACTTGAAATGGAGCTTCAAAATCTCTTCTTTCATAAATTTCTCTCTATTGCCAAAATCAAAAGTAATTTATAGAATATTATTACGTTGGGGAACTAGAAGATACTTTTGATGGTATTTTGGCCTATATAATTAAAATGCTGGACACTGACATTCTTCTTTACATTTTCAAATAATTTAGTGAAGTTCTTTAAATTTGAATTATATGATCTTTAGTTAATGCTTGGTGCTTAGTCAATGCTTGGGGAAGGTTACTGTACCAGACAAGTGCAGGGAAGGTGCGAGCAACACTACAATGAGTGGTGGTCGCATGATTAATGAGAATAAGCTACTCTCTAAGAAGAAAAGACTTGCCCTTTCTCGAAAATCTAATTAATTTTTTAATTTCTTGTTGAATTTGATCTTATGCTCAGATGATAAATCAGCTTTAATTAGAGAAATGGGAAATATGCACAAATTAGGACAATTGGTTGTGGTTGAATTTAGGTGTTCTATTGATGCTGGAATCAAATGGACTGTCATCTTCTATACAGGAAATTCATTAATTTCATGTTTGTCCTTGTTGTTTATTTATTTAAACTGGAACAATGAATTTTCTGTTAGTTATCATATGCATTGGGACTTAATCAAATTATTGTAGAGCCTAGCTGCACATTTGAGATAAAATAAGTAAATATTGGTTTTTCAGAGATTTGATTGTGGGCTCACATATGGATAGTTTATGCCATTGATATAAATTTGTTTGTTTCGATATAAATTTGTACTATCATTTTGCTTCTCTAAAAAAATCATTAAACTTGTTGTTGTTGTTGTTGTTGTTGTGAGTTATAATAAAATTCATCATTCAAAATGAGCCTATGATGATTCTAATCAAGAGTTTTAATTGGTGAATTAATAGTGTATGTGTGTTGTGTCACAATGTTTGTACAATTATTTTTTGGGTGAATCAATTATTTGTATGTTTCATTTGTATACTTCATTTTAAATATCACAATTGAATATTTGTATGCTGCTGTGATTTAATTTTGTTGAACATTCAAATGGACATGTCAAATAAATAGAAATGTTGCTGTCTCCAGGAACTTAACTTTTCCAACGGTAGGCTCATGGAAATAAAACGTCCAACTATAAAATAATATAAACTGAATCCATAAAACATTTCCAAGAGCATAGTGCTCCACTATTTCCATGAACCTCCACTATAATATAATATAAACAAACTAACCACAACATTTCCAAGGGCCGCTCATGGAAATAATAGGTCTCACAACTTCTATTTTATTTCCAAGGGTAGCTCATGAGGTATTTCCATGGGCTATTAATAAAATATAGTATTCGGTCTGTTTGGCGGGTCATGGATCATGCAAAAGTATTTCCAACGGCGGATATGTAACATTTCCAAAGGCAGACATCAGGAATTTCCATGCGCTACTATTTCCATGGGACCCCCGTTGGAAATGGTTGAGTGTGTCAGAAAACTCGATTTCTTTTCCAAGGGCCCTTCCTCCCTATGGAAATAACATTGCTACGCATGGAAAAAGCGGAAATTCTAGTAGTGTTAAACAAACCGAATAAATAGAATTAGTAAGGAATTGTAGACCGAAGGCCCCTAGATCTCCTCAAACTTGAAAACAAACCAATCTTTCTTTCCTTTATTTTTATTTACGTTTATTGTTTGAAACTCCTCCTTTCCGGGTATTGAACCCAAATTTAGGACTTTAGACCGAAACCCCCCCCCCCCCACTTTACTTTTATTGTTTAGTTTTAAAAGTAGTTTTCTTTATTAAAAATTGGTATTTTCCTATCTCCCTGCGGATCGACACCTAAATACTACAATCGATAGGTTGTGCGCTTGCAACTAACCTATTCATTGAGTACGAAGGTTTATAAATATTAAAGGCAAAAGAGTACAAAAATCCTATCTCTAAAATACTCAACAAGCTTTTTGGCGCCGTTGCCGGGGAGAATAGGATAGATACTAGTTTTTATTTTAGAAAAGTACTTTTAATTCTTAGTTTCCTTGTTTACTTTTCAGAAAAAATTAAAAATCCAAAAATAGTTTATTTCCCTTTTTTTACAATTTCTGAAATTTACCTTCTTTATTTAGAAAAATCCAAAAATATTTACTTTCCTTATTTAATTTTCTGCACTTTACTATTCTCTATTTCTATTCCCTCTCTTTCACATCTCATCTCTTTTCTTCTCTCATAGATTTGAGCACTGGCACCAGTCACAAGGAGTCAAACCGCGAAGATCAAAGCCGGCGAATCCTCTCTTTCTCAACCAATGGCAGGTCTAGATCCCCGATTAGGCATGCCTCGCAGCTTTGAGGTAGAAGTGGAAGACTATCCGGAAGGCCTTCTCAATCAAGTCCTTCATGATAACAATCCACCTCCTCCTCCTCCAAACAACAACCCACCGCCGCCACATCCGCACAACAACGATAATGATCCACCTATTCTCAATAACAATCCTCTGTTTGGTGTCAATCCAAACAACAACGGAAATGGCCGTAATCACCAACAAGGCCACTGCTTCGGTTTCATTCCTCAAGGCACTACTACAAAAATAGTCATTGTACACTGCACATTGTACACGGATTTGACAATTTTATTAAAAACAGTGTTTTCGAAATTAAGCCCTCTCTCATCCACTTGCTTGGCCAAAGTCAGTTCGAGGGAGCCCTAAACGAAGATCCACACGCCCACTTGGCTGTTTTCGAAGAATCCTGCGGCACATTCGCTCGAGAAGGGGAAGAGCTAGACAACCTCAAGCTCAAATGCTTCCACTTATCCCTCCGAGACAATGCAAGAACATGGCTCAGGACCGTGAATCGTGACCACATAAGGACATTGGACGACATGAAGAAGTTATTCTTAGGAAAATACTTTCCTCCATCCAAAACCCAGCACTTCCGAACGAAGATCACGACATTCAAGCAAGCTGAGGGGGAGTCTTTGACCGAGGCATGGGATAGATGGGCAGAGCTGCAACGCTTGTGCCCTAACCATGGCCTTGACATGTGGTTGCTTTTTCAATTCTTCTTTGCAGGTTGCACAATAACCACCAAGACTCACTTGAATTCAGCCGCAGGAGGAAACATGTCAAAGATGGATCCCGAACAAGCCATGCTAATGATTGAAGATATGGCGATCAACCAAAGGGAGTGGACGGCCGAAAGAGGTGGCCGAGCCCAAACCACACCGGGGGTCTTGAAAATCGACGAAGCTACCGCTTTGTGTGCCCAAATGGAAGCCTTGCAACATCAAATAGCACAAATGCAAAACGCCAAATCCGTGACGAAAAAGGCTTCATGCGGCATTTGTGGAGAGGCGACTCATATCACCACCGATTGCCAAGTTCTCTTGGAAGAAGAGGACGTCGAGCAAGTCAACGCAATGTTTTACAATCAAGGTGATAAGAGAAATGACCCGATCTACAATAAGGTTAGGCCAAATGATAACTCAAATACATATAACCCTAACACAAGGTGGAATCATCCTAATTTCAAATGGAGGACCGACAATGACAACTCAAACCAATACCAAGGTAATTCCAATCAATTCCAAAATCGGTCAAACCAAAAATCGTATCAAGGACCTTCTCAAAACAACAAACTAGAAAAATTGATAGAAGGCCTTGTAATCTCTCAAAACGAGTTCATAAACCAACAAAGGAACACCAATACCGATATTTCGGATTCCTTGAGGAACCTCAACAATAGATTTGAGTTCTTAGAAACTAAGACAAAGATGCTAGAGACCTAAATAGCACAATAAGCATCTTCGTCCTCTCGTCAACAAGGCACACTTCCCGGAAAACCCGATATCAATCCAAGGGAGCAAGCAAAAGCCATAACCTTGAGGAGCGGCACGGAATACGAAGGACCAAAGATGCCCAGCGGAGATGAGTTCCTACAACCACCAAATGAGACACAACCACCTAAAACTCCTCTCAGCACGGACGCACCCATTCCTAATGCGGACGTACCGGCATCAGAAAAACCACAAGAACCGGGTAAGCCTAACCCGGCCAAGGTAAAACCTACTGAAACTCCTAAGTATATCCCACCACATAGGTTTATGCCATTCCCTCAAAGGTTAGTAAAAAGCAAACTTGACCAACAATATGCCAAATTCGTAGAACACCTCAAGAAATTGAATATCACCATCCCTTTTATCGAAGCAATTACTCATATGCCCACTTATGCGAAATTTTTGAAAGAAATTTTATCCAATAAAAGAACAATTGAGGAAGTGGGCATGGTATCCCTTAATGAGGAGTGTAGCGTTCTCTTCTTAAACAAGCTACCTCCAAAACTAAAGGATTCCGGAAGCTTTGTGATTCCATGTGTAATTGGTGATACCGAATTCAAGAGGTGCTTATGTGATTTAGGCGCAAGTGTGAGCCTCATGCCAAAAACCATTTACCAAAGGCTAAATCTTGTTGACTTGAAAGCCACAAGAATGTCATTACAACTGGCCGATAAAACGGTAAGGTATCCCAAAGGAATTGCGGAAGACGTGATTGTCATGATTGGTAAGTACTTTGTCCCGGTGGATTTTGTAGTTGTTGAGATGGAAGAGGATACTCATACCCCTCTCCTATTGGGGCGTGACTTCCTTACCACAGCAGGTGCAAACATTGATGTCAAAGAAGGAAATATATCCTTTGACATCGGGGGCGAAAAGGTAAATTTTCACATGTTTAATGTCATCAAATTTCCTTCAAATGATAATGATTCTATATGTAGAGTGGATGTTTTAGATTCCATTATAGCTGCCCATATGGAGGAGGAGATGGTAAACGAGCAGCTGAACCAAATCCTGGAAGAAACCGGCTCCTAAAACGACCGAATGGATGCATTACCCTCAGTGCGTCCGCACTGACCACCAGTGCGTCCGCACTGACCACCAGTGCGTCCGCACTCAGCATGATGAACTGCAAATTCAGACATCCGAGCCCAGTGCGTCCGCACCGAATTTCTAGTGCGGATGCACCACTCGCACTCACCAGTTCCGCCATATGATGGAGCCAAGGAGACAAATGTCCGAGCCCAGTGCGTCCGCACTGACTGCTCAGTGGGGTGCACCACCCGCACTCCGACCAGGATGAGTCCCAGATTCTAGCAAACCGAGCACAGTGCGTCCGCACTCAGGCAGAAATAGCTCAAATCGAGGGAATTTCGACAAATCCCGCACCACCAAAGATTGACCTCAAGCCTCTGCCACCCAACCTTCGCTATGAATATCTGGGGGAGGACGAGACATATCCGGTGATTGTGAATTCCGAGCTCAACAAAGACCAAACTGAGAAGCTTTTACACGAGCTAAGGCTTCATCAGAAAGCAATCGGCTACACGATCGATGATCTAACCGGAATCAGCCCATCCCTTTGCATGCACAGAATTCTAATGGAGGATGACCACAAACCCACTATTGAAGCCCAATGAAGACTCAATCCGAATCTAAAAGAAGTGATGAAGAAAGAAATCCTCAAACTACTTGATACCGGCATCATCTACCCAATCTCCGATTCCAAATGGGTAAGCCCTGTCCATGTAGTACCAAAGAAGGGAGGCACAACGGTGGTGAAGGGCGAAGGTGACAAAATGATATCCACAAGGGTGATCACCGGATGGAGGATGTGCATCGATTACCGAAAGCTTAACAATGCAACAAGGAAGGATCACTTCCCTCTACCATTTGTGGATCAAATGCTCGAAAGGCTAGCTAATCATTCACATTTTTGCTACTTAGATGGGTATAGTGGATTCTTTCAAATCCCTATTCACCCGGATGACCAAGAAAAAATGACGTTTACTTGCCCTTATGGTACGTTTCGCATACCGTAGGATGCCGTTTGGTCTATGCAATGCCCCAGCTACATTCCAAAGAGCCATGATGGCTATTTTTTCCGAATTATTAGAGAATTCCGTGGAAGTTTTCATGGATGACTTTTCAGTTTTTGGTACTTCTTTTGATAATTGCTTATCTAATTTAATCAAAGTTTTAAAACGTTGTGAGCAGGTCAATTTAGTGCTAAACTGGGAGAAATGCCATTTCATGGTGCAAACAGGAGTGGTTCTAGGCCACGTGGTGTCCTCCAAAGGCTTAGAAGTCAACAAAGCAAAAGTGGAGGTGATCGAGAAGTTGCCATATCCAACTTGTGTGAAGGACGTGAGGAGTTTCTTAGGCCATGCAGGCTTCTATCGGCGTTTCATCAAGGATTTTTCAAAAATTTGCAAACCACTTACTAATCTAACAATGAAAGATGCAGAATTTATATTTGATGAACCTTGTATTGTTGCTTTTGACAGGATTAAGAAGGCGCTAACCTCAGCCCCAATTCTCCGACCTCCTAATTGGGATGTGCCCTTTGAGATCATGTGTGATGCAAGCGACTTCACCGTCGGAGCCGTTCTAGGACAAAGGATCGACAACAAGCCACATGTGATCTATTACGCAAGCAAAGTCCTAGATGAGGCGCAAATGAACTACACAACCACGGAAAAGGAGTTCTTAGCCGTCATATTCGCTATCAACAAGTTCCGACCCTACTTGGTTGGATCTAAGGTGATTGTATACATCGATCATGCGGCAATCCGATACCTCCTCAACAAGAAAGATGTCAAACCACGCCTAATCCGGTGGATCCTCCTACTCCAAGAGTTCGACCTAGAAATCAAGGACAAGAAAGGTACCGAAAATTCAGTGACGGACCACCTATCACGCATTAACCACGAACCAAAAGAAGATGACATGCCCATAGACGATTCATTCATAGACGAACAACTCTACGCAATCAACCACCAGGAGATACCATGGTATGCGGATTTCGTCAACTACCATGCATGCGGTTTCATACGCCCAGATCTAACCTCTCAACAACGGAAGAAATTCCTTTCGGATGTAAAACAATATTTTTGGGATGAGCCATTGCTGTTCAAATTGGGGGTAGATGGGATCCATAGAAGATGCGTGCCTCAAGAAGAGGTCAACCAAATTCTCCAATGCTACCATTCGTCCGCCTATGGAGGACACACCTCTACTAACAAAACTGCGGCAAAAGTTCTCCAAGCCGGATTCTATTAGCCCACGCTGTTCAAAGATGCAAGGGAGTATGTGCTAAGGTGTGAGAAGTGTCAACGAACCGGTAACATATCCCGAAGACATGAGATGCCTCTCAACGGGATCCTAGAAGTTGAACTCTTCGATGTATGGGGAATTGACTTCATGGGTCCCTTCCCGAGTTCATGCAACAACAAGTACATTCTTGTAGCAGTGGACTATGTCTCAAAATGGGTAGAAGCCGTGGCAAGCCCGACCGCCGACTCCGCTGTGGTAAGAAAACTTTTTCAGAAAATTATTTTTCCTAGGTCTGGAGTACCTCGAGTGGTGATTAGCGATGGTGGCTCTCATTTTATCAACTGCCAATTCGACAAACTCCTATTCAAATATGGAGTCAAGCACAAAGTGGCCACACCATACCACCCTCAAACAAGTGGACAAGTGGAGGTATCCAATCGCGAAATAAAGAGCATCCTACAAAAAGTGGTGAACACATCAAGAAAAGATTGGTCACTAAAACTCGATGAAGTGCTTTGGGCATACCGCACCGCTTACAAGACACCAATAGGTATGACTCCCTTTAAACTTGTGTATGGAAAACCATGTCATTTACTGGTCGAACTTGAGCACAAGGCATATTGGGCGATAAGAGCACTAAATTTCGACTTGAAAACCGTTGGTGCAAAAAGAATTCTCGACTTACATGAATTGGATGAACTGCGCCTCAATGCATACGAAAATGCCAAACTATACAAAGAGAAGACAAAGAAGTGGCATGACAAACACATAATAAGGCGAGAATTTCACAAAGGAGATGTGGTCTTGCTATACAACTCACGACTCTGCCTCTTTCCCGGTAAGTTGAAGTCAAGATGGAATGGCCCATACCAAATCCGGAAGGTGTTTAGTCATGGAGCAATTGAGATTTGGAGCGAACGAACGAGCCCCTTTAAAGTGAATGGACAACGCCTTAAATATTACAACCATGATGATTCGGTAGGCGAGACAGAAGACGCTTACCTATCCGACCCACACACTCAATAGTGAGCCCAAATCATGTCGAGCTCACGACGTAAAATTGAGCGCTTCTTGGGAGGCAACCCAAGCTTTTTATTGTTTTTCTTTATTTTTCTGCACTTAGTTTAATTTTAAATTTTCAAAATTTTAGATTCCCTAACTTTGCTAGACTTTCAGGATGAAAAAAACATATAAAATGACCCGAGTGCGTCCGCACTACCAACCAGTGCGTCTGCACTGACACAGACTGAAGGTCGACGCAGTCTGGAAATTCTACCCGAGACCAGTGCGTCCGCACTCACTACCAGTGCGTCCGCACCCAAGGTATGTGTTTTAATTTTTCAGAAAATTTGGAAAATTCGAAATTTTGGTGCCGAGTGCGGATGACCCACCCGCACTGCCCACCAGTGCGTCCGCACTCGGGTTTTCCTCTTCTTCTTAACCAACCGGACCCCTTGATTTTCCTTCGCGCCTTTTTGATTTCAAAACCCCAAAACTCGGTTTTTCTCTCCCAAAACCCGAAAACCCCATTTTTTTTCTCAAAATCTCCCTCTCCTCTCTCTTCTCTACCACTTTTCTCTTCTTCTCTCTCTCTTTTCCTCTCCAAAACCGAAAATCCAACTTCTCTCAAGCCGTTCAAGCGCCGCTTCTCTAAAAACTCAGATTTCTTCGTGTTTTCTCGAAATTTTTGCGATCTACAATGAGGTTTGATCTCTCCTTACTCTTAATTTCATTATTTACTACTTAGATCTGTGAAATGGTACCAAAAATCAAAGAAATCGACCAAATGGGTGAAAATGGTTCAAATTCGTAACCCCCGTGCGAGTGCACCACCCGCACTGCCATCCAGTGCGTCCGCACTAAGCTTGGGGGAAAACCTAACCGGACCTAACTTTTCATTTTTTGGCTAAGTACCCAGTGCTAGTGCACCACCCGCATTGAGAGCCAGTGCGTCCGCACTAGGCTCGGGAAAAATAAAAAATGACCCTGAATTGAACCAGAATTGAACTGTTTGTCCACAGTGCGTCCGCACTGACCACCAGTGCGTCCGCACTCAGCCCAAATTTAATCAAAAATTTCAAAATTTTAATTCTTTCCATCTTTTAATTTCAGTAAGAATGCCGAGGAAAAACTGCGCCAAGAAGCAGAGGTTTGAGAAAGGCCAAGGCAGTCGCCAATCACCTCCTTACCCACCCGCCATGCCGCTTAATGAGGATCAAGAAATACGGCGTAACATTCTGGAGTACAACCGAACCTAGAGCCATCTCGGTGGATATGCCGGGACACTCTTCAAAAGCTCGGCCTCCTCGAATCGGTGCAAATGCTCACCGAGCGACTTGGGCTATGGGAGTTTCTTTGTGACGAGGACCCAACCTACAAAGCCATCACCATCGAATTCCTCTCCTCATATGAATTCGACTGGGCTTCACGAGTAATGAGCTTCAACCTTGGCGGCTATTCTCATCAGATGCACACCACCGAGCTCATGGAAGCATTCGACCTACCCATCACGAATATCGAGCAAATGCGCACCATTCTGGACTTCTTTCACGACATGAGTGAGGCCCAGTTCCGCATCTACACGTGCCAAGACGGGATCCTCGGCCAGCAAAGGGTCAAGAATGTCATCAATCCGGCAATCCGATATCTCCAGCGGGTACTTTCTCACACTCTCTTTGCCCAAGGGGAGACCGCATCGGTCTTCAACCTCGGAGATATGATGTATGTGTGCAGCATGCTTCGACGGAACAATGGCGAGATGGAATACATGCCGCATATCAGGTACCACTTGGCCAAACACATGCAAACTGTGTCGCACAACAGACAATCGGGCGGAAAAGTTCGAATTGGAGGGATAATTACAAAGCTTGCCCGCCACTTGCAAATACCAACCGGAAACGATGTGGTGCTCGGCTACACTGTAGTTGACCTCGATGGCTTGTTTAGGGCGAGGATCATACGGTGGGATGATATTGAAGATGCTTGGATCAATTTGGGGTCAAAGGATAATATCCGACACAGGTTGCCTCTTCAAACTCAAATTGACCCATTGAACACCGACACTTGGAAAATTGTAGATGAGCCAATCGATCCGCCGCAACCAGCACCACAGCAACCATCTGAGCTTCCACCACATCCCGTAGCACCCGATGCCGCACAACCACAAGGAGGCCCGACAAACCAGCAAATTTGGGATTTCCTGCAAACCATGAATACATCCATCAATGACTTACGCATCGACGTTGGTGGCCGCATGGATCACATGGACCGCCGCATGGATACCTTTGACCGCCATTTTGATGAGGTCGAGGCTGAGGCTGCCAGGTCGACTTACTACTCCCGCAAGGCAGCCATGCACTCAAACCCACATTTTGAAGATGATCCACCGACACCACCATATCAAAGACGGGTCGCTCATAGGAGAGAGCAAGAGATGGCATTGGAGCGTGAGGCGGCAAGGCTTGCACAAGAAGCCGCAGCAGCAGCTTGAGGCAGAGAGGATGGAGACGAGGACGCCGAAGACATGGATCGCAACGAGGATTGATCCCGTGCAGCACCACCATATTACGCCAGTACAGTAGCTCCTGTTTCTTCTTTCTTTTTAAGTTTATTTTTAGCACTGAGGACACTGCTTTATTTAAGCTTGGGGGATGGGAAGAAATTGTATCTGCATGCATGTTTATTTTTAGTTTTTCAAAAACTTTTTAGGATTTATAACCTTGCTTTTTACTTGACCATGAATAGGATTTGTGATTTTGAACTTAATTGCTTGAGATTACGAATTTGTCAAGACGTTTTACGAGGTTATGAAAAATAGAGTCTTGCATAATTGGACTTAATTGTCTAAAAATGCATAATGTTTAAATTTTTGTGTTAAAAGTTGGCAAAAATAAAATTTTTGATAAACTTGAGTGATTGACAAAAATTAAAAGTATTCTTGCACGATTTTTGCGAATTTTTGGTAAAACCCTTAAATAATTTGAAATGACGACATAATTTGGCGAAAAACTTTGTGGAAATAAAGGTGTTTGAAATTGAGACATTAGGAATTTAAATTTATTAGAGAAGCCATTTAAATTTGAAAATTTTAAATTGGGAAAAATTGGGATATCCATAAGTATGAAAGAATATTTAGGGATGTGTGTATTCATGATATGTGCATAAATGTTGAGAAATTAGGAAAAAGAAAAAAAAAATATGGAAAAATAAAAATGTGACTCCAATGACCTATGTTACGGTTTCATGACGTACTTATGGTTATGAGTCCTTAGCACTCCTGCTCCACTAGTCTCCCGATAAAATTAACATTTATGTTGGTGGAAGGGTAGATTATGAGCATGCAAAGCACCCTTGAATTAGAACGGTTAGGTACAGTTCACTACTTGTAACTAACCGGTGCTTAAATGAGGATGGGGAAAATAGTGCTAAAATCATGAAATAGAGCTCAAAAATGAGAAAATCAAAAGCAACAAAACAATAGGAATATGCATGTATCAACACACGAAGTCCGTGATTTTCTAACCCAAGTTTGATTCAAGCTTGGGGGTATTTTGAAAATTCTACATTTAAAATGGCATGTCTTTCAATAAATTTGGATAAACGAAGTTCACAAATTCAAAGCCTTTAAGGAAATAAAAGTTAGAGTAATCGAATTATGGGTTGATTCATAATTATTCGAGGGTTGAACTTGGAATTTGGGAAATATGCATGGAGATTTTTAAATTTTGGCGAGATCATACAAGTTTTTTCATTTGAAGAATATGTACTTGATATAGGGTTGAATTATAGATCGAATTTTAGTTCAAGTTTAGATGTTGCTTGGGGACAAGCAAAGTTCAAGCTTGGGGGTATTTGATAGGTGTAAATTATATACACCGTCGATCTAGTTTTTATCATAAAATAACACCAAATATCTTGTATTTTGAATATAAAGTGAATAGAATACACCAAGAATCAAGTTACTGCGTTCGCTCGGTTTTACAATGCAAGAAACGATGCAAAATGAAGAAAAAGTCTCCCAGTGCGGATGCACTCACAGCCAGTGCGGACGCACTCCGTACTTAGTCAAATTTCCAGGATCGCAGAACTTCACAGACAAAAGTCCAAGCGCAATGCGTCCGCAGTCACCTCCAGTGCGAGTGGGGTCACTCGCACTCACTACTTAGCTAATTTTTGCAACTTTCAGATTCTTCAGGAAAACAGAAAATTCAAAGGCCAGTGCGGACGCACTAAGATCCAGTGCGGACGCACTTAGAGAAAAACGCAGAAAATCCAGAAAAGGAAACTTGGAACTAAAGGTAAGTTGGAGCCAATGCGACTCAGACCACACGCACTCACCACCAGTGCGGACGCACTGGACCCGCAGACAGCAAGAAATTCGCATTTTCAGGAGGTTTTCTATTTTTGGCACATGAGAGACACGTTTTAGAAGGCCAAAAATAGGCAATGTAGTCTGAGGAGTGCACCCACTAACTCCACTTCTAGCCTCTAAATTGGGCAAGATCTTTGGCTATAAAAGAGGAAGAATTTCATCTCTCTCATCATCCACTATTACATATCCATTTTCCACAAATTGAGAGAGAGAGATCTGCAGAAATTCTCGAAGTTCCGAAGGCTTTTCAAGGAAGGAGAAGAAGAAGATTCAAGCAAGGAGTCGGCAAGATCGAGGTTTTGGATCTAAGAAAGGGTGTAATCATTTCTTTATTTCATTTCTTATTGTTTTTGCCAAACTTTGTTATGGATCTCTCCAAGAGAGAGTAGTTCTCTTTCTAGGGGTTTAGGTCAATGCATGAACTTGTTTAATTCTAGCTTATTCGGATATTTGTTTTTATTATGATTGTTTTATTGGATTTGATTGTTAATTTCTGTGATTTATCATTTGTGCTAATTACATAGTTTAGTACTTGAATTGGACAAGTCCCGCTTTGGATTCGAAAGAACCAAAGTAGTTAGGATGGAATAGGAGAGTACCAAATTATGAGCATAAATATCTTAGGTTTTGGATTAGAAGCGACCGTACTTTGATATCCAAACTGGAACTATAGGAATTAAGATTAGGGTTTGGTGAAGGACTTAATCGTGAAGGCAAATCCCTAATTAGGACCCCTTGAATTGAATTGCATTTTGGTATGAAGGACTTAATCGTGAAGTACCAATATTTGAGGATAGGATAGGTTAACATCAAGCTTCATGGTCTAGGTGATCTAGGCACGTTATTTAATCACGGATGTGACCCTGGATAACATTTTAGGTTAGAAACCTCATCAAATCAAACATGAATTTAAACAAACCGAATAAATAGAATTAGCAAGGAATTGTAGACCGAAGGCCCCTAGATCTCCTCAAACTTGAAAACAAACCAATCTTTCTTTCCTTTATTTTTATTTACGTTTATTGTTTGAAACTCCTCCTTTCCGGGTATTGAACCCAAATTTAGGACTTTAGAACAAACCCCCCCCACTTTACTTTTATTGTTTAGTTTTAAAAGTAGTTTTCTTTATTAAAAATTGGTATTTCCCTATCTCCCTGCAGATCGACACCTAAATACTACAATCGATAGGTTGTGCGCTTGCAACTAACCTATTCATTGAGTACAAAGGTTTATAAATATTAAAGGCAAAAAGAGTACAAAAATCCTATCTCTAAAATACTCAACATCCTCCACCACTTTGGAGTCGATGCAGAGGACCATATCCTTGCTTCAAATTATGACAAGAAGAACCCAATGATCCCTACAATTTAAGTAATAGTAATAAATCAATATGAATTTGTGATTTAAGAAAAAAAAACATAACTGAACTCTATGAAATTACTTCTCGTGGTATGGTGCAAAGATGATTTTTTTGTCCTGCAACCTAAGCAAGGTTTCGATGCAGAATGATCACCTAAAAGTGAGCGATGTTATCTTTTAAAATTTATAAACTCGGAATTGCTATCGGTTCGGATCGCAAGTGCACAATCCTATCGAGTAGTATAATCGAGGTCGATCCACAGGGAATATTGGTTTAGAGTCTTGAGCGATCAAATCACAATCCTTCGAAAGGCTAGACAAAATCTGAAAATTTGAGAGTTTGAAGTTGTAATCAATTAAATTTGACAATAATTAAAAGTAATTCAAATAAAGATAGAGATGAGAATTCCTAGGGTTTCGGCACACTATTGCTACTCAATCCTCTTTGATATTCTACTTCTGTCGAGTCTGATTTCCTGTTGTTGTATATGGAAGACACTACATAGGACACTGCGAGTTACTTACGTACATGACGGATCTCTAAAATACACAAGTTACTACATAAGACACTGTGAGTTACTTACGTAAATGACAGAACTTGGTTCACATTTTGTTGTTCCGATTTATTGTTTTTCCGCTAAGGTTTTCTTCACATAAATCTAATGGCTCTCAACGAGGCTGACTCGTCCATCATAGTTTCTCTTACCATTAAAGCACTGTCACTACCCTAACGGATTAAACTAGATCATCGAAATCAGGCGAAGGGAGAGTAAATCACAAAAGCATTTCAAACAACAACAAGAAATCATAATCAACAAAAAATATATATATCAAAGCATCATGAGTAACAAGGTTTACTGCCTAGCCCCTAAGAAAAGAACTTAGTCGCGGAATGGCATGGTTACAACCCTCCTCTCTTTCTCACTTAATCAAATTTAACCAACATTACAAAGATGTCTTCTTCTTATGTCCAGAGTGCTTATATAGGAGTGAGGGGATGTCTGGAGATGAGTGGAGGCTAAGAAATCTGATCTAGATACAAGGCATCTTGGTTACGGACAGTACTGGCTGGTACGGTCCGTATCCAGACCATGTCGCTGAGGGGTTTAATGCGTATCGTGCTATCTCCTGGTCCGTATCCGTCTAGGTCCATATCAGTTAGTGCGTGCCGTAATAGAGACTTAGTCGATGAGTGTCGCTTATCCGATTAACCTGATTCTTGCTCCATTTGATGTGAAATAGTCCCAAAACATGTTTCCTGCGATAAAACATAAAGAAGGGTGACAGTAGCCTTTTTCTCTAATTAATTAAACATAAGTGTGAGATAATATGCTAAACCTAAGCCAAAACCCCACGTAATTCATCATCATTTTGACTCTGATCAAGTATTCCAGCGATGCTGCGTTGTTGTATCTAATCGATGTTGCGCTGATCATATTTGCATCCATATGTTCAATGTGCAAATTGTTTTTCACACCGCCCGGAATAATGGTCGTGCAATACCTGAAAGTAAGGATTGTCAGACTGGAGGAATAAGGAGTTAATTGCGAAGAGAATAAATTTGTTAAAAAAAATAAAGACTCACAGCGAATGGAGATGGATGATATAGACATCCAAACACTGCCAAGTCATTAAATCCCTCAGATCCGTAAACCCCACTGCGATTTTCAAGGCCTCATTCCTAATTAGCCCCGGCAAGACAGGGCATACAAAGCTACCTCCGGCAGATAGGTGGGTCTGAAGATATCAGTCGTGGACCTTTTTAAAATCTTTCCCAAGCTGTTCCAACTCTTCCTCACTTACCAGCGGTTCTTGTACCTCCACCTCACCCATCTCTTCATGCTGAACTTCCTACAACAATCAATTACATTTTTAAACAAATGAAAAGTGTGATAATGTTAATGAGAATATTTAGTAAATAGTTCATTAATTTGACCTCTTAATTCCCAACTTTGGCCATTGGATTACACCATGTATGGCATCCTAGGGGTAGTGCATTGATTCATCCCGTACAGGAAGAGGTATCATCCTATACCGGTCAATAAAGCTATCAACATGCACCCGCATACAACCTGGTTGGATCTGAGTATTAGAACTTGGTTGATTGGCATCTACCGAAAAAACATGCCCGGTCGCAACAACGCAAGCTCCCACACTGAAGTTTATGCTTACATTGCATTTCCTCTCCTCCTGCAGATGTAATTAAGCATAAAATATTTAATTAAATCAGAAGTCCATTGAATCAAATAAAAATTAGTTGAATTGAAGTCGAAGGGATGTGGACTTACCTGAATCAAGTCCAAGGGTTGTGGACTTACCTGAATCAAGTCCAAGGGATGTGGACTTGCTGCTTTTGGCTTAGCTACTGAATTATCTCTTGAATTGATTGAAATCTTGATACAATGAACTATATGTTATTTTCCAGTAAGGCAAAGTATTGCTTCCATATTTCATGTTATAGAATAATTAAACCTAAAAATGTTTCTTGCCTATAAAGGTTTCTGCCAAGTCCTATTCTTAATTTTAGGTAGGATTGGTGAATAAGGGCCTGTTGTGTTTGGAGGCTACAATACATATTTCTGTTTCCAAAAACATACGGGTAACTTTCCTATTCTATGACAGATCAAAGCTGAAAAAAGAATTCATTCGGAGCTCCATTTTATTTCTCAAATACTTAGCTCAACTAATTAAAAAACATAATTTAAACAATTTGTCACACTCTAAAATAACATTTCAACATTAGAATAATAATCAAAGAAAACATAATTTAAACAAAACTAAAATAATTAAACAAAACATAATTTAAAAGTACAAAAAAAATTAATTGAACAAAATACAAGACTAATTTTTGCAGTGTATGGTCAGTTCACTACGATATCACTTTACAGTAGTTCTCAATTTTACCTTCACATAGTTCTCAATTGAACAAACAGTTCTCAATTTTACCTTCACTATGATATCACTTTACAGTAGTTCTCAATTGAACAAACATAGTTCTCAATTTTACCTTCACATCGAGCTTGCAAGCCTTGTCGTAGGTAATCAAGAATTTTCGCCAACCCCTTTTCAGACGGTGTTGCACTTTCCCTTTTCATCTCATCCTCCTCTGTGGTGTTGGTTCATGCTCTGGAGAGTGAGGTTGTTGTTGTTCTTTGTCTACGGTGGGTGGTGACGACATGGCTGCCGGCCAATAAAAAATTTATCAAAATAAGTTCTTGTTAGTCTGAAAAAACACTACAAAAGTAAGAACCTCAGTGAGAGGGAGAAGCCTCACATCAAAAATCTAGAAAACAGTAAATGAGATAATAAATCCCTAAAAATCTCACATTAAAAACCTAACAAAAAACCAACAGAATACTACAAAGATAGAAACAGAGAGTGAGAGGGAGCAAACTTAACTTCGGTGATAGAGTTAGGAAGGGTGGCCGCCCAGTATAAGTGAGGGAAAGAGAAAACCTAGATTTGGAGACTCTTGGAGTACTCGCTGCGGAGAAAGAGAGACCTTTGGAGTGATCGATCAATATTGGGAAGTTCAATCAACACCTACGGTACTGATCAAATGCATGAAATAAATTTTGAAAATACATGTGCCATCGGTTCAGTATGTGGACCGATAGCGTATACACATAACGCCATTGGCTCCGTATGTGGACTGATAGCGTATATACTTAATAACATTGGTGCATTACGATGTTGATTTTCAAATCTTAGGAGGCGCGAATTTTTATGTGACAACACTAAACTGCGGGTTGGGGCTAAAGTGTGGCGAACTTTGAGTTTAGGGTTGGACCGTTCGATTTGCAATCGTGTATGTCACTATTTGTGCTACTTCAAATTTGGTGGTCGGATTTAATCCTATAATTTGCGTTACTTTAGGAAAATGATGATGTTCGAAAACCAAAAGTTTTGCGCTAGAGGGAAATTTGGGCTCTGTTAATAACCAAATTAAATACAATTCTCCCCTGCTTATTTGTCCCTGGCGTATTGAATAAATTTAATTTTGTTTCCGACTGTTTCGTCTTCCACTCTCTCTACTATTGGGGTTTCTCTCATCTCTCACCTCTGTTGTCCCTTCCACTTACGGAACAATGAGTGAATACATTAGTAATTTGCCCGACCCAATAATTCTAATAATCTTAGGGCTACTGGAGACCCAACAGGCAGTGCGAACATGCGTGTTGTCTAAGAGGTGGAACAACCTGTGGATCTATTTAGCCATCCTCAACATCAATGCCAAGGATTCCATGGAGGGGATCAATGCTTTACTCAAGAATATTACAATTGTTTATCTACTGGAGTTACATCTCAAGTGCGCTCTGCACCGGTACAATATCTCTAATTGACGTCTTTAATTAAGTGTTCACAATAAAATGTTGGGTACTATAATTAAATAAATTGATCCCCAATCACATTATCAGTTTCAAGTTTATATGATTGACCCACATTTGTAGTTTTCAGGTCATGAATTGCAAATATGGTGCGCTCATTGCATGAATATTGGTGTGCTAATTTTGAAGATTTTTCAAATGAAGAATGAATTATGTTTATTTGTTCTGATTCTTACAATTATCTGTTACATGGATATTTTGTAAAACCTTTATCTCAATTAGCCATTGGCTCATTTCCTAATATGTTCAATTGTTGCCTGATTATTATAATTAAACTAGGTACCAATTGCATGCATGAATCTTCTGAGGATAGTGTTTTATTTCTCAACAAATTTGCATGCATGGGGTGATAATTTTACAAGATCGGCCCACATTGCTAGTTTGAAGGTCCTGAATTAATTGCATGCATACTGGTGGGCTAATTGCATGCATGCATGCATGGTGTCCTGAATTGAATTTATAGTATAATTAATTATTCTGACTCGTGTTTATATATAGGAACTGCCAACAATAGTTTTTCCGCCATGACTCCCAAAATTTGATAACCTGAAGGTTGTCACTGTTTCCATTTGTACGTATTTTTTTTACAAATGGAAACTTGGATCATAAAGAGTTGTTCAAACTTGACAAAACTCACAATAGTACAACATGAGAATTGTGTAAGTATATATTTTTCCAACTTTATATATAGCTTCCATCATTTAATTAATTGCTACAAGTTAAAGTAAAAATATATATAGTTATCAATTGATTAATTGTTAATTTGTTGCCGTACTGTTATGCTCTGCCAGTTGAGGATACAGTTGTACATCCAACAATCCCGGGGCTGGTTCTAGCATCTCCAAGAAGAAACCTCGAGATGGTGGAGGTCAAGTACTGAAGGTTTGATACCATGGTGTGGCAAGTGATGAAATATCTGATGGTTGGTACAGGAGAATTACAAAATTATAGGAAATATCGTATAATGAATGGTTATTGTGATCATAGATATAGAATATATAACGGATGAACTAATAGTTATAGTGGGTGCGATTTAGGAGTTGTAGAATTAGAAGCTGCAGGACTCAACACTTTACATGTCGATAAGAGTTTTTTGTTATACAAGATATGTTCAAGAATATATTTTGTATGGATACATGTTGTATATTTTGTGTATGGATGTTGTGGGTGGTATTTTGTGTATGCATTAATGTTGTATGTATATTAAATATGAGGAGGGTTCAAATGCCTCCATTTTTCATGCCTCCACCATGCCTCCATTTTTAAAAACTTTAATAACTCAAAATTTAAAACTTAAAAGTCAAAATAAAACCGTTGGATATGATCTACATCATTTTATCTATGCATGTGTAAAAAATTATGACATTTCAATTTGAGTGAGGCTATGGTGCTATGCATAGCACGGATGGGGTCCGTGCTACGGCCAAAAATTTGACTTTTTAAAATCCTAATGGTCGATCCAACCGTTCAATGTGATAACCATATGAATATGTACTTGCAAACTAAATTTTATATTTTTTCGAATTTTTTTACTATTTTTTTAGATAGGTAGAATTTTGATGGTCCAGAATTTTCAGAAAACACTGATTTTTCTACCTATCTAAAAAAATAGTAAAAAAATTCGAAAAAATATAAAATTTAGTTTGCAAGTACATATTCATATGGTTATCACATTGAACGGTTGGATCGACTATTAGGATTTTAAAAAGTCAAATTTTTGGCCGTAGCACGGACCCCATCCGTGCTATGCATAGCACCATAGGCTCACTCTTTCAATTTTGTTTTAGTTGTCATCAAGAGCTTGTAAAAAAACGTACTAATGTGGATAATTTCTAGCCGTTGATTTTTCAACTTATTGATTCACATAAAAACAAAATCGAAATGTGATAATTTTTTATGAGTACATAGATAAAATGATGTAGATCATATCCAACGTTTTATTTTGACTTTTAAGTTTTAAATTTTGAGTTATTAAAGTTTTAAAAAATAGAGGCATTTGAACCCTCCTCATTAAATATTTCCAGTAGATATGTTCATGAATGCTATGTACAATTAATATTTATTGAATTTTGGATGGGTACATGTAAATATATGTTCCATTATTTTTGGACTAAGACAATTAATGTTGAATGATGAATCTTAATTAATTACAATGTGTGTTATTGTTCTGTTAATGATTACAACACAAAAATATTAGGAGTCAGTTAATCTTTAGTTAATTTTCTTTTGAGTTGGTATCATGTATGTATGTTATTAATTAATTATCTCATTAATTATGATTGCACCATATATCTCTAAACTTAATTAATAATCCCTTTAGAACATCCCCATCGATTCAAAAAAAGACCAGAGTTGGTATTGATCAAACTAATACTGACGGATCAGCTACATCACGGATGGTAAATATCACCACATCTACACCATCGGTACAATAACCCAACCAATATCGCAGAGACACTCACAACCAATGGTAGGATATAAAAAAGGGATGGCAAAGGTGGGGTCCATCAACGCCATCGGTTGGTTCAACACCACCCAATGGTAAAAAGTTTGAATTAATTACAGCGCTGCCCCTGGTTACATACACCGTCCGTGCGGAAGGACACCCGATGATAAAGGGGCGATAGTAAATGTGTTTTTTTGTTGTAGTGATAGTTGCTACAGAAAGCTCTAGCTATGCCCAAATCAGACACCTTAGCCTCCAAGTTTTCTCCTAAGAAAATGTTGCTGCTCTTTATATCCCTATGAACTATATAGGCTTCACACAACCTATGTGCATATATTCAAGCCCTATAACATTTTTTAAAAACCAAGAAATGAAGATTCAATTTGACTTGATTACTTAAACTGAAAATTTGATTGCCTGCAAACCATAAGCATTAATTAGTGCTTTAGTATAACCTTGTACTGCTTCAATGGCAATGCATTACAGCTCTCTCCAGCTAAATTTTTTTTGGTTACCTGCAAACGATAAGCATTTAATTACTTGTTTCTTTCGAAAAGGAAAAAAAGAACTGATATCCCTTTAATGAATTGATATTTTTGGGGTGCTTAGTAATCATTTTTGTTGTATTTTACCACAGGAACTGCATTATTGACATGAAAGCTCGGGTTGGCAGGGATGTCATTATTAGCAACAAAGAGGTAGTGAAACTGATTTACAGTTAAATTGAAAATTCCCAGCTTCATTTTTTTTTTGGAAAATTTTCTCTGCATTACTAAAATTTTTACTTAAAATTTTCTACATCCGGTCGGGTATCACTGTGGTAGCGAAGAATGCTATCAGAAAGAATGGAACGGCCGGTGATATAAAGTTAGTGACACATGTTGTTAATTAGTTTTTTTTTAAGTTTAGTGGTTTTAATGCCTACTAACAATTCGGTTGATGAAATACGCACTTACAACGACTCAAGTGACTCTAATTTCTAAATCTACTTCTTTATTCTCACGAAATTATCTAAATTACTCAAAATTATTCTAATCACTCTTAATCACTCTCTAAATTCTTAGATCTACTTTTTAACTATATCTACTCTTCTAATCATACTTATATACACTCATAATCACTCTAATACCTAAATACTCACCTCATTCCACAACCGGATCTGCTCTTCCGACCATCGTTGCGCTCCAACGATCGGATCTATTCACCGTTGTGCTTTGATCAAGATGGGGACTCCACTCTTCGAGCTCGGACGATACCGTGCTCTCGACTCCGGTCGGCACCGCTCGGCTCGGTTTCCTCCCCTCTCTCTCATTCTCCTCTCCGCTCGAAGAGTTAGAGCCGAGCGAGAGAGAGGGGAGAGTGATGTATCAGAGATGAGACCTAGAAGTAGTGTGGTGTTAATTAGTTATAATTTTGTGTTGTGATAATACTAATCCGATAGCTGTAAATTTGGTGCGGTTGCGCGAACTGTAGAATGTTTTTCTCTTTTTTTTGTTTGGATATATATGACCTGTAGGATGTTAATATAATATATGTTATAAACCATGCTGTAAAACGACTTGATAGCTGAGGTTGCTAATTAAATAGATTTATCCTTGGGCGTATTAGCATATTGTTTGTATTATGAACTATATAGTTACAAGTCGGAGGTTCTGGGTTTTGTTGCTTTTGAGTTGTATGGGCCACTAAACAGTTGTGGTAACAGGCCATGCTTCTTATGTGCCAGTGCCAAGTCGTTGGGGCTAATTTGCTACTATCACTAATATTTGGGGTAAAGATTTTAACAGACCAGTTTTTGCTTTATGCAGTGGACAGACTATAGAATGAAAACAACACTACATATAGCTCATGCAGCGTACAGACTATAGAATGAAAACAGCGCTACATGAAACCAAAACTGCTCTGTTAAAATCTTGACCCAATATTTGGAATTGTGCATTCCATTCTTCAACCGGTAAAATCAAGTCTAGATTTTGAGCGGAAATGTCATCTATTTGACCACATTGATCGTGGTTGCAGATTCTTAAATCAGCATATAGCAAGATGCATTTTCTCTCTTAATGTGAAATATATTTTACAATTCATAACTCCATGTTATCTCTGTTATCTGTTAACGTACATCTAATTTATAGTACTCTATTATACGTGTTGGAAAATATTGTTCAAACTACAAAATTATGACCACATATATAGTCTTCGTTGTTCAGATAGGACCGATTCTAATTATAAATCATATAGATATTCATTGGTCATCTATAGAATAATTGTAAAAATTTAATTGTTTAAAATTGCAAATTATGAGATAGGAGATTAAATATTTTTAAGTTGACCAATTTTTATTTTATTTATTAAGTAGTGGGGTCTAACGCACCGATTTCATTGATCACCAAACCATAAAAAATAGGAAACTGTACCAAACATAGAGTCCTGTCAATATGTTCAGGGTACATATACCAATCCATCCAATACAGTTTTCAAAAGAGAAAGTTATAATAAAATTAGAAATGTTCAATTAATATGGTTCATATCTTATTCTTCGCTCAAGACCTCCCGGTAACTATATTTTTGGTATACACTTCTTGGGCGTCAATTTCATATTTCCGTTTTAGCATGATTTTCGTTGTACGTTGTGACGTACCTCTTGACAATGCAACATATAATTGGCTGTGCGAAAAAAATGCTTCAGTAAATACTAAATAGATGCCGTGACATACCTTTTTATGGAATTACAAAGGTAGTAAATAAAGGAAAGAAAAAAAGGAAGATGAAATAAAATTGAAAAGAAAAGTAAAAAATTGAAATTGAAAAGTCCGACCAAGCTGCATTTTGTGACACGTTAAGACATTATATATATATATATATATCATGTTCAAGGATAGAGCTCATAGCTCATAGATTGAGTAATTCCCCACTGTGTACTTTGTAATTAACAAAACCTGCTGCTTGGAAAACATTGTGCCACTCCTGCCTGCTGCGTTTCTTTGATCCAAACACTATCAGCATGTTTATATATATCAAAACAGAGGGTTGTCTCGATCACCATCCGGTCATGTGTCTCCAAGTCTATAGTGAGTTCGACTATGATAACCTTACCACCAACTTCTACTGGTGAAATCGCCTATCGGCATCTCTCAAGAATTTTAATGCAGTCATCATCAGGCCCGGCCAATCATGGAGAATATGTTGTTTAAATAAGATATTGAAAATATTAAAAAAAAAACCATACAGTATTTGTTTAACATGCACATTATTTAGTATGTTCAGGGATGCGTTTGGATGAAACACAGAGTTAGTCAGAATTGCCACTAGCCCGAGCTAACTTCTCAATCGCTAACCCAACATTTTGTGGGTTAGTGGAATAGCCACCAACTCAAGAGAAGGAGCACTTCGTGTGGCGTGCTCAAACATGAAATAGCACTCTGGGTTAGTATTCTTGGGTTAGCGCTAACCCAAGCCCATCCAAACATACCCGGGCTCACAACATCAGCTGTAACAAGTATATATAATATTATGATCAGATATAACCTTGAGCATTATTGCATCAGCTGCTGGTATTTTCTCGAACATGTTGCCCCCCACGGCATCGAATAAGTCGCTTTCAACGCATTGGATATGACGTGCGGGAGATCAAACACCGTGCACCTCAATTCAGGAAATGTTTCGGCAATAACTTTTACAGTAGTTCCGGTGCTGCCTCCTACATCCACAGGACTCTTCAGCCCATCGAATAGTTGAGGACATGAGGCGACCACATCTTTCATTAACTTTCTACTATGGCTTGCCATTGCCTCATTGAATAAGTTACCTAGTTGAGCATGGGCAATCAAATTAGTGAAGTCAACACCGAAGAGGGGCGGGCCCAGAAATTGGCCTCAATAGAAAATGAGTTGTGAAGAAAATGAATTTGGCCTAGTGATAGATAACTAATTCATGGGTAAATAAACTTGTTCATCAGAGGTAGAGAATAACCTAAAAATATATAGGTTAATTTCTTTTTTCAAAATCTCTTGGGCCTGAGTGGGTCCGCCCATGACACCGAAACAAAAAATTCCATCCATCAAAATTTAAAAAAAAAGTAACATACATTTTATGAGATCAAACATGTTGGCCAGCTTAAAGAGGCATAGGGTGACATCCTGACTTAGCGGATTTTAATGTGATTTTGTCATTTCGCATGTTGTACACTTCGTGTGAGGTGTTACATGCTCCAGGCAGTACCCTGATTTGGTGCTAACTCTAGAAATCGCCTAAATTAGACATTTTTGCTCCGTTTTTGGCCTAAATACACAACTTTCTCCAAAACCTGCCAAAATAGCCTAAAAACACGTTTGCGGTAAATAAATTAGAAAAATAGCTACTTTGCATTCGCTTTTGGCCCGATCACACCCCAAGTTTAAACTTTTATTCATCCTCGAACAAAACAAAGAAAAAGCTGTGGATAGGTTGGCTAAAAATGTCTCTTGCACAAGATTGACGGAAATATTAAAATTTTTCTAAGTACTAACTTAATACAAAAATGTTCAATCAATTCCTAAATATTTGTACTCGGTGAAATCTCTAGAAAATGGAAACCTTTGCGTTCACAACACTTCAATTTTACTAGGAAATATTTCGAATATAATCCGTCTTAAATTTTTGTATCCCTTCTTTTAAACTAAAATTTCAAAGACTAAGTGTGTTAGTAGAATGCAACTTTATAAAAAGTAAATTGCAAAAAATAAATACACCTTACTCAATTTGACTTTACCCTTCTAGCGCATAGATACAAACGAGTTATGCGTTCGAATGTACCCAAGGATTTCATTGGGTGATTATTTTATCACATAGATACAAACGAGAGGTTATGCATTCCGAATGCACCTTAGGATTTCATCGAATCCCAGATTGAAACACAGTGGTGGGACCTATTTTGCGTCCTCTTCTAATAATTATTGTTTTTGCATTTTTGGTGGGGCTCATTTTATGCCCTCTTTTGATACTAGTTGCATCTACTATGAATACACACAATTCCTAGATTTATTTGCATCTAAAAATTATCTTTTTATTATTTTTTCCAAAATATAGGGGGTCTCAATTTAAAAAGGATATAGCTTAGAAAATATTCTCAACTTTAAGAAATTTTTGTTTACATAATGCATGAGGAAAATCATCTCAAAAATATTTATTTTTAAATTGCTATGTTATTAGCCTTAGTCTTTCCATGTTTAAAATTTTAATCAAGTGTCTTGGAGACTATGCTACTTTTTCATTTAGGAACTGGTTTAAACAAAATTGCATAAGTAAAATACCTTTGAAAAAATTTTAAAAATTTCGTGTGTTTTTCATGTGTTGGACTCTACCTAACCTAATCCTATACTTTATGCAGTTCAACCGAGTTTTGCTGAAAAACTCGCACGGGTGCGAGACTCGGGTGAAACTCGGATCAGACACGACCGAGTCCGAGTTGACTCGGAATCGGCTGTTTCCAAACCATGATCTTGAGCCAGTGAAGAGCATGTCAATAAATTAACATTTAATACACTTTCTCAGTCATAATATATTTTAGTTTACAACCTCTTTTTCTTTTCTGTATATTGAATTGAGAGCCAACTGATGCAAAGTTACTATAGATTGAGGTTTCATTGAAGATAATTTCAAAATGGTGACCGAGCATTTTGTGCTTAATTGATGCTGTATAAATTGGGATACATGGAAGTAAATTTAAATTTATTTGTACAACAGCATGCAATAAAACATTATGTTATTCTCCCCTGCCCCTCACCTGTCATTTTTATTTATCACAGAAATTCATGGATAGAGTTCAATAACAGCTTGAACACCCAACCTAGCAGGACATATCTTGTAATCAGAATAGCCTGCTCCCAGTATGATATCATGCCATTCCTGCCTTTTACGTTCCCTTGACCCAAAGCAACACATCATGCAAATGTCCAAAAGAAGGCTTGTCTCAACTACTTTTGGGTCATCAGTCACTAAATCTAAGACTATGTCGACAACAATGACCTTGCTACCATTACTTTTGCTGGATTCAATTGATTCTTTGCATTGCTTGAGTATCCGAACACAATCCTCGTCGCTCCAGTTGTGAAGAATATTCTGAGAAACATGCATGTTGGAAAAAACAGTGAGTGAACTAATGAATTTTTTTTTATTTTTACCAAATTAAATTAACCAGTGGATATATCTCAGAGTGTCTTCGGAATAAAAAAAAGTTGAAAAGTTTCAAGGTTTATCTATGAAAATTAAACAATTATTGTAACAAATAAATAATAATGTTGAGTTCAGCTGGAGCACTAGGATGAAGACAGAGAAACCTTGAGAAATATTGCATCAGCCGGAGGAATCTTTTCGAACATATCTCCCCCTACCACATCAAAGGACTCATTTTTGGAAGCCTCTGCAACAACATGTGGAAGGTCAAACACTGTGCATCTCAATCCGGGAAAGGTTTCGGCAATAATTTTGACTGCAATTCCACTGCCCCCGCCAACATCCACCAAACTACGTAAGCCATCAAATATGTGTGGATAGGTAGCAACTAAGTCTTTCATTATGGGCTTAGTCTGGCTTGCCATTGCCTCGTTGAATAAAGTACCTAGTTTGGATGGTTCAAATTTCTAATGTAAATATTAATTAATTGTGTATAAATTTATAACTTATGCATTAGTGTCTTTTTTATATATAACATTTATAATTACTATTATGTGTGTCTGTTGAAATATAAATTAGAAAAATAACAAATATATGTACAGCTAATTTAGTGTGTAGTATTTAGTTTTACCAATGTCTGGTCTTTCCTTGAAAACTTCCCAAAACTGTTTCCCATCAAATGCTTTCTGACACAGGGTGCTTGTACCAGAATCTGTGAATACTTCGCTGAGACAACGCAAACTTTGAAAGAACTCTACTAGTGGTGTAGTGCTGCGCACCAAGCTGCCCATGTTGGAGCCCTTGATCAGAATGAGCTCCGAGACGGGTGTGAGGAGGTAACCTGCTTCGGATTGTACGAAGACTCCTTGGTGAACAAGAAGTGCCATGAGGCGACCAAGCATTGAGTCCTTCTCGGGTGGGACCGGTATGGAACGAGCGAGCTCGTTCAAAGGCATGGCCCGGCCGTATGCTTGTATGTGCCCTGAGATGTCTAGATCCACAGCACACTTGAGAGCGAAACTACTGTAGTAGGCTAAGCTTAGGTTTTGTATTGTGGTGATCTCCATTTGTATATGTGTTAAATAATGTACGTACGTATATATGTGCTTGCCATATATTGATTATACGGAAAAGCCAGGGTGCCGGTTATCTGTTTATATAATGGCATTTGTAGCTAGCTGATGATGTTGTAGTTTGATCGCTATCTTTGAATAAATTGATCAGTCTTTATTTAGTCAATTATATTTAATGTGATTTTTTAATATATATATTTGTTACTGTACATACGTAATCGCTCTATATATAGTCTTTATCCGTGTCCAAACAAAAAAAATCTAGGTGCAGATTTTGAATAAACGCAACCTTACCATATAAGTTGGTAGGTGCCAAAAACATGCATGGAAGTCATTGGCAGTAACGGGTCCAAGGCCGGATGCAAGATTTTTGCCGGGGGTAGGAATAGGGTTGAAATAGCTTATCAGATTCAAATTCATTAATTAATCGGGTACTAGATAAAAAACAATAAACGTAATAAAAAATAATAAAAATAGTATACTCTTACATAATAAAAAACAACAAAGTAATATTATTTTACATATTAAAAATAAATAAGTTGGTCCGGACCCGTAAATTTTTTATAAATTTTAAATAAAAATAACCATGGAAACTACAAATCCATACTGGAGACTGCAAATTTGGAAAATAAGTCCAACTTGGAAGATCTGATGGAACAATGTATGGAAAACTGTGCACTTCAATGTTTGAAGAATAGTCAAAGCATAAGTTATGACAGATATTTCTGCATACTTTCTACATATCTTTTTCCGTGTGTTTTTCTACATATCTTTTTCTACTTATATGTGTCTCGAAGAATAGTCAAAGCATAAGTTATGATAGATATTTCTACATAATTTGTCTCGAAGAATAGTCAAAAGAAGTAAATCTAAGTTATATATGATAGAAACTACTAATCCAAACTGGAGAGCAAATTTGAAAAATAAGTCCAACTTGGAAGATCTAATTGAACAATGTATGGTAAACTGTGCACTTCAATGTTCGATTTATACCGGAACCTTCAATATTACCTGTTATATAGATGTTTCAATGTTTGCTTTAGACCGGAATTAACCTTCTATTACATGTTAACATAGAAGTGCATTGATTGTGATGTCATATAAGGGGGTATTTTCTTCTGTAGATGGCGGCCTTCCAATTGTGACCGTTAATTGTGGTGTGAATTCAAAATATAATGTATAACTAGTTCTAAGTTAAAAAGTTCGAATACTATAACTATTTATTAAACGTGTGGGTTTATTAGTTTTTTATTGAACTCTAAAACTCAGACGGCAAAAGAAAATTTAATTAAAAAAAAATTAAGCTCATAAACAAGTTGAATGAACGTAGAACTGAACACATGTTCATATGTAAATGTGAATGTATGTATTTATATATAGTTCATTATGAACGCATGTGTTCTTAATGTTCTAAAATAATATTTTAATTTGATAATTTAATATTCTTAATGTTCTTATATAAATTTGAATTTTGTAATTTATGTTAATATAAAAATCCCGGAGAATGGTTGGGTTTTTGCTGAGAATGACAATTCTAATTGTACCCTTTAAACATTTATTTCCCAATTTACTAATAAAATTTTGGGGAAAGATCTCTACAAAAGGCGCGACCATTCTACATACGACACATGCGAAACTAATATATGCTGCACAGAAACGGATAGTGGCACTGTATATGCGGCATTGTAACATATTTTAACTTAGAATACAGATACATCCTAGGTAAATATTTATTTGTTATTTTTTGGGAGCAACTAACAGTTCCCCACAAAAATTCCCTAAATGTCCCACCAGGCATTAACTATCTGAGGAACCACTAATTATCTGTCGGGACCACTAACTATTTGGGGAATCGCTATATTTGAGAAAATTTAAAATATGAAGAGGGATCCACTTACAATATTTGTAAGTTACAACATCTTACAAAAACTAAATTTTGTGATTTTCAAAATCCAAATAGTCGATCCAAACCATTCATCATGATCTCTATATTAAAATGAACCTGGAGATTAAATTTTACATTTCTTGAAATTTTTTTACCATTTATTAAGTATTTTACAAAACTGTTATTTTTAGACATTTTCGAACAACTAAAAAACAATATAGAGATCATGTTGAACGGTTTGGATCGACTGTTTGGACTTTGAAAATCACAAAATGAAATTGTTGTAAGATATTGTAACTTACAAATGTTGCAAGTGGATCCCATATATATATGAGGAGGGATCAAGTTACAACAAATTTGAGTTACAACAAAGGTACAACAACCATTTTTTTTTATTTTCAAAGTCCAAATCATCGATCCAAACCGTTCAACATGATCTCCACAATAAATGTGCTTGCAGATCAAATTTTACATTTTTTTGAATTTTTTTACTATTTATTAAGTATTTTACAAAAAATAGTCATATTCAGACCATTGAATTTCGTACCCATCTTAATAAATAGTAAAAAAATTCAAAAAAAAATGTAAAATTTGATCTACAAGCACATTTTATTTAGATAATCATGTTGAACTGTATAGATCGACGATTTGGACTTTGAAAATGAAAAAAATGGTTGTTGTGACTTTGTTGTAACTCAAATTTGTTGTAACTTGATCCCTCCTCTATATATATATATATATATATATATATATATATATATATATATATATATATATATATATATATATATATATACACATACATATATTTATTCAGAAAAACACTAATTTTCAAAAAATTTAAAAAAATAGTAAAATTTTTCCAAAAAAATGTAAAATTTGGTCTCCAAGCACAATTCAATATGAAAATCATGTTAAGAAATTCGGATCGACTGTTTGGATTTCAAAATGGAGATATGAGCGGGAAGTAAAACACCCTCTTTACTTCCCAAAGCATGATAGCCCACATATATATATATTTCAAAACATCAATATATATATATATATAAATTGTGCAGAATGATGAACATGATGTACCAATGAGGGCTCTTGAGTTGGCGAATGAGGAGGCTAATCAAGTGGTTGAAGTGATGGTAATACCAAGTCAGCAACTGTTATTCGGGCAGGAGCGCCCATGAAATATCTTACGGAGCCAATATCTGAAGGAGGAGGCTTCAGCTGCCTTCTCATACCTGGTGTGTTTCATAATGAGGGCTTTCACATGTCAGTGGGTTTCACAGATATCTGGGTGATGGACCAAAATGGTTCTAGCGCTTTCAAATATTTAAAAACCCTAATTTCCACTTACGATCAGATCACAAGCGTATGATCCTACCATGTAGTATCATTGGGGTGTCGATCCACAGGAATAGTGTATTAGATTTTAAACAATTTTTACTAGTCTAGGTTATTGCATTTTTAAAATTGAGGTGGTGGTGACAAATGCAATCAAGGTATTATAGCTAGTAAAGGTTAAACAGTAGATAAAGAGCCTCTAGGGTTCAGGTTTCCTATCCTTCTTAATTATGCAAAATACAAGTGTCGACGTTTCTCTACGTTGCACTGTCACTGTGGCATGCGGCATAGATTGCCCCACAGCTACCCCGCATGCGGCACTGTCGCAGGGTGTCACACCCCCGGACAACCCGCCGCGCATTTAAACGCAAGGCGTTAAGCACATCACATACATTATCAATAATACAACCAACAAGCCACTATATTAAACATAAAAGGAGTTCACAAACAAATAGAAAGGGAAAATATGTCAGACATGGCTAGTCAAACCGTTACCGCCATGTCTACACAATATATAGTTCATACAAATGTAAATTTAAAGCAAATAGTGGCTACTTTAAGAACTTCCACTAATTCCTCACTCGCGGCCTTCCTCCATGTCTTCTTCTCCATTTCCTGGAACTCACATAAAAGGTGGTACGGTGAGAGATCGAACTATCTCTCAGTGCGGGATTTAGTTCCAGCCCGGTGTTTTTACAAATCAATGCATTTGATATCCCAAATAACAATAAAGTAAAGATTTCAAAATTTCCCCCAAATTTCCTATCAATTCAGATATGCAATCATTTCAAAACCATTTCATCCCCGCCTCTTTTAAATTCACGTTTAAGGTTTTTAAATTCCACACTCTGGAAATCCATGCCCGTACATAGAAATCCGGCGAATCGCCACACAAGGACGACCCGTTCAATCACACTCTAGATGGGCCATTGCGGGGACCCATCCGGCGAACCGCCACACAAGGACGACCCGTTCTGTTCACATTTCACACTCTGGGGGTCTGCCACACATGGACAGCCTGATTTTCAAAACACATGCTGAGCCGCCTCACACGGACGGCCCTAATTTAAAGAAAAACAAATCATTTACTTTCCCCATTTCCCAATTCACATTCACAAATCCTGTCAATTCAATTCCATGCATCAAGAACTCCTATCATGCAATTCTAAAATAAAATCAAACGAATGTTCGACATCCACAACATGCAGTTTATCTACCAGATTTGAAAAAGGATTTCTTACCTCAATCCATGCATTTGTATATTATTTGTAAAACAAGACCAGGAACCCGCACCTGATATCTGAATGAATCCTTGATTGTCGCTTACGTCGTTTAAATCTTTAAACGTCGAATCTAAAGCATAAGCATACATTTAATTAATAATGTTTAAATTCAATTCTCATTTCCTAAAACCCTTAATACTATATGTCATTAATCCTAGTTTACTATTAATGTGAATTATCAAGAATGTTAATTTGACTGTTTTGATTAGCTCTCATATTAGATATTATATTTTTTTGTATTAAAAATTCTGACATACTTTAATTCGGCTTAAAATACTTTGATATCTGATCTTTGTAATACTTGAATGAAAGAATTTAAAAATACAATAAATGATTTGCTTCTGGTACCTTAATCCTTAACATAACCGAAGGTTTGATTAGATATAAAAAAAAAAAAGAAGAATATCCAATAAAAAGAACAAATTTCAGATTTATAATAAAAATAATACTTATTAATAAAGAAATTTCCAGATTTTTAATAACTTAAAGAAATTAATATCTATCAAATTATATGATCTCGAATAATATAACTACTAAACTCAATACATTAACAATAAAGTTTTCAGATTTTAAATATAGTTTCAGAAATTCTTAAAAATAAATAAAATTTCATATTATAATTAAATGTACTTATTCATGAATTCTAATAATCTAAGAATAAAATTTTATTCAAATTAACGTATCCTAATCAATTAATTTATGAAATAAAATAATGAAAATTTCTAGTACCTTTAGTGCAGAGACTTCCAAACACAAGGGAGAAATTCAATTCGTTTTGACAAAATAAATGGGTGCAATTTGGGTTTCTTTTGATGTTTGTGAAGGAGATAAGAGAGAGGTTGCGGCAGGGTATTGGAAAAGGGTGGTTATAATTAATTAGAACAAGGCCGCAGGGGTTTAAGATAAACAAATGAGGAGAGATGATTTATGGTATGAAATAAAAATGGGTTGGTTGGTTATAATTAACAGAGGAAGCACGGATTGACAGGGAGGGAACGGTTGGCAAAAATGTGGGCTGCATAATTTCGAATGGGCTGAAATTTAATTTAGATTTGTTGTGGACTAATAATCTTCTTAATAAAATTCAAATATTAAATTGTTATTACTTTTACTAATTGTGACAAAGTATTACATTCTTTCCCCCTACAAAAAGAATTTTGTCCTCAAAATTCAAAACATAAAATGATAAATGCTTCCACTGCGCTACTCTGATAAATACTCAATTTATTTTCACAAGTAAATTAAATGAAATCTTGACAACAAATTTAATGAGACTAATAATAACTGATGATTTAATGAAAGTCGTATGAGATCAGATTTGATGAAGTTAATCGTCTAATCATTCAAAATCTGTAGTCGTAGTGGTTTTAATACCAACAATTGATATTGCATTTTTTTTTTTTTTTTTTTTTTTTTTTTTTTTTTAATAACATTGAGGAAATATTCAAAGTGTGTACTCATGTATTAAAAGTGATTATTTTAAGAAACTTTGAACTTTCGAGTGTGAAATTATAATTAATCGGTATTGGGCCTCATGAAGATAGAACAATCAGAAAAATATCATTGCTGACTAATAGCTATGTTGGGAATTTTTATTTTCCTTATTATATTTGGTGCTCTAGGAGGAAAGTATCTTTGCCAAGATTAATAAAATAAAATATATTCCTTACATGATTGATAGATTAACTTCTAATTATTTGTATACCTTAATTATAAAATTCTTCATTTAATAACAAAAAACATTTAATCTGGAAAAGAAAAGAGAAAAAAAAAAGAAAGAAAAAAAAAAAATAGTCAAGTTCCTTTGCTTTAATATTAGAAAATTAATGAAAACATTAAGCCGAAATTTAGTGGAATACTATATCTAGATATATCAATTTCGGAATTTCCAAACTTCAATAACTATTCAAATCCGAAATTATGATTGTTGGATATTAAATGAAAACAAAAGTTAAATTTCGGATAGAAATTGTTATGCTTGAAATTCTAAAGATAAGACCTTAACACTTATTTCTACGTAAACTGCATTATTTGGAGTCTCAATGAAATTATGTATTTAAATTGCATTATCTGAATTCTAAAGATAAGACCTTAACACGCCCTCACTTAGCGGGGAATTATTGATATTGTATGTGCTGGCTCTGATACCAACTAAGTTGTCACACCCCCGGACAACCCGCCGCGCATTTAAACGCAAGGCGTTAAGCACATCACATACATTATCAATAATACAACCAACAAGCCACTATATTAAACATAAAAGGAGTTCACAAACAAATAGAAAGGGAAAATATGTCAGACATGGCTAGTCAAACCGTTACCGCCATGTCTACACAATATATAGTTCATACAAATGTAAATTTAAAGCAAATAGTGGCTACTTTAAGAACTTCCACTAATTCCTCACTCGCGGCCTTCCTCCATGTCTTCTTCTCCATTTCCTGGAACTCACATAAAAGGTGGTACGGTGAGAGATCGAACTATCTCTCAGTGCGGGATTTAGTTCCAGCCCGGTGTTTTTACAAATCAATGCATTTGATATCCCAAATAACAATAAAGTAAAGATTTCAAAATTTCCCCCAAATTTCCTATCAATTCAGATATGCAATCATTTCAAAACCATTTCATCCCCGCCTCTTTTAAATTCACGTTTAAGGTTTTTAAATTCCACACTCTGGAAATCCATGCCCGTACATAGAAATCCGGCGAATCGCCACACAAGGACGACCCGTTCAATCACACTCTAGATGGGCCATTGCGGGGACCCATCCGGCGAACCGCCACACAAGGACGACCCGTTCTGTTCACATTTCACACTCTGGGGGTCTGCCACACATGGACAGCCTGATTTTCAAAACACATGCTGAGCCGCCTCACACGGACGGCCCTAATTTAAAGAAAAACAAATCATTTACTTTCCCCATTTCCCAATTCACATTCACAAATCCTGTCAATTCAATTCCATGCATCAAGAACTCCTATCATGCAATTCTAAAATAAAATCAAACGAATGTTCGACATCCACAACATGCAGTTTATCTACCAGATTTGAAAAAGGATTTCTTACCTCAATCCATGCATTTGTATATTATTTGTAAAACAAGACCAGGAACCCGCACCTGATATCTGAATGAATCCTTGATTGTCGCTTACGTCGTTTAAATCTTTAAACGTCGAATCTAAAGCATAAGCATACATTTAATTAATAATGTTTAAATTCAATTCTCATTTCCTAAAACCCTTAATACTATATGTCATTAATCCTAGTTTACTATTAATGTGAATTATCAAGAATGTTAATTTGACTGTTTTGATTAGCTCTCATATTAGATATTATATTTTTTTGTATTAAAAATTCTGACATACTTTAATTCGGCTTAAAATACTTTGATATCTGATCTTTGTAATACTTGAATGAAAGAATTTAAAAATACAATAAATGATTTGCTTCTGGTACCTTAATCCTTAACATAACCGAAGGTTTGATTAGATATAAAAAAAAAAAAGAAGAATATCCAATAAAAAGAACAAATTTCAGATTTATAATAAAAATAATACTTATTAATAAAGAAATTTCCAGATTTTTAATAACTTAAAGAAATTAATATCTATCAAATTATATGATCTCGAATAATATAACTACTAAACTCAATACATTAACAATAAAGTTTTCAGATTTTAAATATAGTTTCAGAAATTCTTAAAAATAAATAAAATTTCATATTATAATTAAATGTACTTATTCATGAATTCTAATAATCTAAGAATAAAATTTTATTCAAATTAACGTATCCTAATCAATTAATTTATGAAATAAAATAATGAAAATTTCTAGTACCTTTAGTGCAGAGACTTCCAAACACAAGGGAGAAATTCAATTCGTTTTGACAAAATAAATGGGTGCAATTTGGGTTTCTTTTGATGTTTGTGAAGGAGATAAGAGAGAGGTTGCGGCAGGGTATTGGAAAAGGGTGGTTATAATTAATTAGAACAAGGCCGCAGGGGTTTAAGATAAACAAATGAGGAGAGATGATTTATGGTATGAAATAAAAATGGGTTGGTTGGTTATAATTAACAGAGGAAGCACGGATTGACAGGGAGGGAACGGTTGGCAAAAATGTGGGCTGCATAATTTCGAATGGGCTGAAATTTAATTTAGATTTGTTGTGGACTAATAATCTTCTTAATAAAATTCAAATATTAAATTGTTATTACTTTTACTAATTGTGACAAAGTATTACACAGGGCGTGCTGGGTGTTTGTTTATGCGATTTGAAAGGTTTTTCGATCTTGCTATAGGCTTTTGAACCAAGACTAAAGTATTTTAGCTACGCAATTATATTATTTTCCTATACAACCCTGTAGTTGAAATATCCCAAAGACCCTACTTAATATAAGCGCTTTCTAATGTTGTTTAAAGTATGATTTACGTGATCCTGCCAAGGGAGCCCACTGGGTTCTAACCCTTGTCTTTGAACTGCTGCCAAGCCTCGTTAGCCGAAGTGTTTATAATACTTTTTATTTCCAAGGAGAGCTATTATTTTTTTTAATTTAAATATGTATCAAAACCTCTGTGGAGGCAACGAAATTTGAATAGAAAGTTTGTTATTTTGTTGTTTTCTTGTATTTGTGACTTTTACTCATCTTTATTACTACTTAACCGATACATGAGCTTAACGGGCAAGATTGTAACGGGACCGTTTTGCTTCACAGGGTGATAGCCGTTGGTTCAGAAACAGATGGAGATTTTAGATTTGAACAGATGGAGAAGTGTTTTTCTTGTATCCGCATTATATTAATCTAATTTCTTCGATCTAAATTCTATATGTTTAGTTCATTGATTGTGATGTTGGATCTAAATTCTACATGTTTAGGTCAATGATTGTGTCGTATGAAGAAGGGAGTCCTAACCTAATCTCTTCCGTGTGTTTTTCTACATCTTTTTCTACTTATATGTGACTCGAATAATAGTCAAAGCATAAGTTATGATAGATATTTCTACATAATTTGTCTCGAAGAATAGTCAAAAGAAGTAAATATAAGTTATATATGATAGAAACTACTAATCCATACTGGAGACTGCAAATTTGGAAAATAATACCAACTTGGAAGATCTGATGGAACAATGTATGGAAAACTGTGCACTTCAATGTTCGAAGAAAAGACAAAGCATAGTCAAAGCATAAGTTATGATAGATATTTCTACATATCTTTCTACATATCTTTTTCCATGTGTTTTTCTACATATCTTTTTCCACATATTTGCGTCTCGAAGAATAGTCAAAGCATAAGTTATGATAGATATTTCTACATAATTTGTCTCGAAGAATAGTCAAAAGAAGTGAATATAAGTTATATATGATGGAAACTATTAATCCATACTGGAGACTGCAAATTTGGAAAATAAGTCCAACTTGGAAGATCTAATTGAACAATGTATGGTAAACTGTGCACTTCAATGTTCGAATACGATAACTATTTATTAAACGTGTGCGTTTATTAGTTTGTTTATTGAACTCTAAAACTCAGACGGCAAAAGAAAATTTAATTAAAAAAAATTAAGCTCAAAAACAAGTTGAATGAACGTAGAACTGAACACTTGTTCATATGTAAATATGAATGTATGTATTTATATATAGTTCATTATGAAAGCATGCATTCTTAATGTTCTAAAATAATTTTTAATTTGATAAGTTAATATTCTTAATGTTCTTATATAAATTTGATTTTGTAATTTATGTTAATATAAAAATCCCGGAGAATGGTTGGGTTTTTGCTGAGAATGGCAATTCTAATTGTACCCTTTAAACATTTATTTCCCAATTTACTAATAAAATTTTGGGGAAAGATCTCTACAAAAGGCACGACCATTCTACGTATGGCACATGGGAAACTAATATATGCTGCACAGAAACGGATAGTGGCACTGTATATGCGGCATTGTAACATATTTTAACTTAGAATACAAATACATCCTAGGTAAATATTTATTTATTATTTTTTGGGAGCAACTAACAGTCCCCCACAAAAATTCCCAAAATGTCGCACCAGGCATTAACTACATGAGAGACCACTAATTATCTGTCGGGACCACTAACTACTTGGGTAATCGCATATATTTGAGAAAATTTAAAATATGAAGAGGGATCCACTTACAACATTTGTAAGTTGCAACATCTTACAACAACTCGGTTTTGTGATTTTCAAAATTCAAACAGTCGATCCAAACCATTTATCATGATCTCTATATTAAATTGTACCTGGAGATTAAATTTTACATTTCTTTGAATTTTTTTACCATTTATTAAGTATTTTACAAAACTGCTATTTTTAGACAATTCTGAACAACTAAAAAACAATATAGAGATCATCTTGAACGGTTTGGATCGACTTTTTGGACTTTGAAAATCACAAAATTAAATTGTTGTAGATGTTGTAACTTACAAATGTTGTAAGTGGATCCCATATATATATTCATATATATATATATATATATATATGTATACATAAAATATTCAGAAAAACACTCATTTTTAAAAATTCTAAAAAAATAGTAAAAAATTTCCAAAAAATGTAGAATTTGGTCTCCAAGCACATTTCAATATGAACATGTTAAGAAGTTTAGATCGACTGTTTGGACTTTGAAAATGGAGATATGAGCAGGAAGTAAAACACTCTCTTTACTTCCCAAAGCATGATAGCCCATATATAAATATATATATATATGTATATATATATATATATATATATGTACATATATATATATTTCGAAACATCAATACATAACTGTACTGTGGTATTATCTAAATTGTGCAGAATGATGAACATGATGTACCAATAGGGGCTCTTGTGTTGGCGAATGAGGTGGCTAATCTAGTGGTCGAGGAGATGGTAATACTAGGTCAGCAATTGTTTTTCGGGCAGGAGTGCCCATGAAATATCTTACGGTGCCAATATATGAAGGAGGAGGCTTCACCGCCATGTCATACCTGGAGTGTTTCAGAATGAGGGCTTGCACCTGTCATTGGGTTTCACAAATATCTGGGTGATGGACCAAAATGGTTCTAGCACTTCTAAATATTTGTAAATCCTAATTTCCACTTAAGTTCAGATCACAAGTGTATGATCCTACCATGTACTATGATTGGGGTGACGATCCACAGGGATAGTGTTTTAGATTTTAAACAATTTTTACTCGTCTAGGTTATTGGATATTTAAAATTGAGGTGGTGGTAACAAATGCAATCAAGGTATTATAGCTAGTAAAGGTTAAACAGTAGATAGAGAGCCTCTATGGTTCAGGTTTCCTATCCTTCTTAATTACGCAAATACAAGTTTTGACATTTCTCTATGTTGTTGTGGCATTGTCACTGTGGCATGCGGGATAGAATGCCCCACAGCTACCCCGCATGCGGCACTGTCGCTGGGCTGCTGGGTGTTTGTTTATGCGATTTGAAAGGTTTTTCAATCTTGCTATAGGCTTTTGGGCTACCAAGACTAAAGTATTTTAGGTACGTAATTATATTATTTCCATATACGACTCCATAGTTGAAATATCCCAAAAACCCTACTTAATGTAAGTGCTTTCTAATGTTATTTAAAGTATGATTTACGCTATCCTGCCAAGGGAGCCCACTGGGTTCTAATTCTAGTTTTTGAACAGCTGCCAAGCCTCATTAGCCGAAGTTTTTATAATACTTTTTATTTCCAAGGAGAGCTTTTATTTGTTTTACTTTAAATATGTATGAAAACTTAATTCTGTGCAGGCAGCGAAGTTTGAATAGAAAAGTTTGTTATTTTTTTGTTTTGATCTATTTGTGACTCTTTACTCATCTCTATTACTACTTAACCAGTACGTGAGCTTAACTGGCAAGATCGTAACGGGACCGTTTTGCATCACAGGGCGATAGCCGTCGGTTCAGAAAGAGATGGAGATTTTAGATTTGAACAGATGGAGAAGTGTTTTTCTTGTATCCGCATTATATTAATCTAATTTCATCGATCGAAATTCTATATGTTTCGGTCATTGATGGTGATGTTGGATCCAAATTTGATATGTCTAGGTCAATGATTATGTCGTATGAAGAAGGGAGTCCTAACCAATCTCTTCCGTGTGTTTTTCTACATATCATTTTCTAGTTATATCTGTCTCGAAGAATAGTCAAAGCATAAGTTATGATAGATATTTCTACATAATTTGTCTCGAAGAATAGTCAAAAGAAGTAAATATAAGTTATATATGATAGAAACTACTAATCCATACTGGAGACTGCCAATTTGGAAAATAAGTCCAACTTGGAAGATCTAATTGAACAATGTATGGTAAACTGTGCACTTCAATGTTCGATTTATACCGGAACCTTCTATATTACCTGTTATGTAGATGTTTCAATATTTGCTTTAGACCGGAACCTTCTATTACATGTTAACATAGAAGTGCATAGATTGGTGATGTCATAAAAGGGGGTATTTTTCTTCTATAGATGGCGGCCTTCCAATTTTAACCGTTGATTGTGGTGTGAATTCAAAATATAATATATAACTATTTCTAAGTTAAAAAATTGGAATACTATAACTATTTATTAAACGTGTGCGTTTATTAGTTTTTTATTGAACTCAAAAACTCAGACGGAAAAAGAAAATTTAATTAAAAAAAAATTAAGCTCATAAACCAGTTGAATGAACGTAGAACTGACGACATGTTCATATTTAAATATGAATGTATGTATTTATATATAGTTCATTATGAACGCATGCATTCTTAATGTTCTAAAATAATATTTTAATTTGATAATTTAATATTCTTAATGTTGTTATATAAATTTGAATTTTGTAATTTATGTTAATATAAAAATCCCGGAGAATTGTTGGGTTTTTGCTGAGAATGACAATTCTAATTGGGCCATTTAAACATTTATCTCTACAAAAGGCGCGAGCACATGCGAAAATAATATATGCTGCACAGAAATGGATTGTGGCACTGTATATGCGGCATTGTAACACATTTTAACTTAGAATACGAATACATCCTAGGTAAAATATTAATTTATTATTTTTTGGGAGCGACTAACAGTCCCCCACAAAAATTCCCTAAACGTCCCCCCAAGTATTAACTACCCGAGGGACCACCAATTATCTGTCGGGACCACTGACTACTTGGAGAATTGCATATATTTCAGTAAATTTAAAATAAGAAGAGGGACCCACTTACAACATTTGTAAGTTGCGATATCTTACAACAACTTAGTTTTGTGATTTTCAAAATCCAAACAGTCGATCAAAACCATTCAACATGATCTATATTAAAATGTACCTGGAGATCAAATTTTGCTTTTTTTAGAATTTTTTTACCATTTATTAAGTATTTTACAAAACTGCTATTTTTAGACAATTCTGAACAGCTGAGAAACAATACTTTTGTAAAATACTTAATAAATAGTAAAAGAATAAAAAAATGTAAAATTTGGTCGAGGAGGGATCGGATGACACCCTTTTTTGGTGACATCGGATGACATCGTGCATTTTCAAAGTTGTCAAAGTCTAAACAGTCGATCCAAACCGTTCAATATGATGGATATATTAAAATGTGCTTGGAGATATCTGGGTGATGGACCAAAATGGTACTACTACTTTTAAATATTTGTAAACCCTAATTTCCACTTATGTTCAGATCACAAGCGTATGATCCTACCATGTAGTATGATTGGAGTGTCGATCCAAAGGGATAGTGTATTAGATTTTAATCAATTTTTACTAGTCTAGGTTATTGGATTTTTAAAATTGAGGTGGTGGTGATAAATGCAATCAAGGTATTATAGCAAGTAAAGGTTAAACAGTTGATAGAGAGCCTCTAGAATTTAGGTTTCTTGTCCTTCTTAATTATGTAAAATACAAGTTTCGACGTTTCTCTATGTTGCATGTGGCACTGTCACTGTCACATGTGGCATAGATTGCCCCACGGCTACCCCGCATGCGGCACTGTCACCACACGCAGGGCGTGCTGGGTGTTTCTTTATGCAATTTGAAAGGTTTTCCAATTTTGCGATCGACTTTTGGGCTACCTAGACTAAAGTATTTTAGGTACACAATTATATTATTTCTCTAAACTACCCCATAGTGAAAATGTCTCAAAGACCCTACTTAATGCAAGTGTTTTCTAATATTGTTTAAAGTACGATTTACATTATCCTGCCAAGGGAGCCCACTGGGTTCTAACCTTAGTCTTTGTATCGCTATCAAGTCTCGTTAGCCGAAGTGTTTATAATACTTGCATGCATTATCCTTCTCACACAAGGATGCAATGACTGAAACACCTATTGGCATATGGAGATCATTGGCATATAGTAGACAGAATTATGTATGCTAAGATATAATGAAAAGGAATTTAAATTGCAAAAGAAAAGTCATACCTTAACATAAACCAAATAAACATATATTAAAATATAATTAAGAATTCAAGTACAACCCTCACTCTAGAGATGAGAAGTTTAGCTTCTCATGTCTATGGCAAAATAAAAAGAATATAAATTACAACCCAATTGGAGAGGAAATAACATGTGCCTCCTTAGATTGCGTCTTCTTCTCTTGCTTGGCTTCTAATGGCTACCCTTTTCTCTCTAAGTAACAATCTAACCTAACCTAACAATGAGAATTGCTAGTCTACAATTCTGGACTTGACACAATTATTGTTCGCACAAAAGTGTATCACAAAGTTTCACTACAGCAAGCTGTAGCTTTTAACCTTGATTTAACTTCCGACTAAGATTGCAAGTGCACAATCCTGTCGTATAGTCTAGTCAGGTATCGATCCACAGGACGGTTCAAAATCAAATCTGGAATTCTACTTAAATCAATTAGGTACTAAAAGTTGGAAAAGGTTGATTTGGTTTGTTTAATTTCCTAAATTCAATCAATGACAGAAATAATTAAATTGACAGAAAGTAAAATTTGGTTTTTATCAAATAGAGAAAAGCGTTTCCAGGGTTTTTGATTTCATTATCAACTCTGCCTCTCGGTACCCATACGACCCGCGTACTTTCATACGCGACCCGCGTACTCTCATACGCGGCCTACGTGGACCTCGAGTAAATGCAGCAGTTGTCTGTTTTTGTGTTGTTCTTTAGTGTAAGGATTCATTGACCGAACCTAATGTTCCTAAACCTCAACTCTCGTTTGTTGGCTTAATAAACTTGGTATCAGAAATGCAATTTCACCTTCTTAGGTTTTCAATCTAAGTTAATTGTTCGGTTTACTAAAGGTAACCACTACCTCTCGATAAGTGGAAAAGTTCACCTCTCAGTTACTTTTTGGTCTCGCCTCACGGCTCGTAAACCTACCTCAAATACTAAGTTTGGTTGAGAGAAACATCAGGGCCAAATTACAAGAAAGATGCTATAGACATCTAACAGTAGACAATCAAGAATTATTCAATCAACTTCAACAAAGCAATTAAAATACTACTCAAACAATTAAACACTAACATTCAACACAGATTCAAACAACATGCATACAAAACAAAGTATCAAACTACATCGTAACCCTAGAAACAAAGAAAACTACTCACACATAGTCAAAGAACAAATAACACAAATGATAGATGAAATAGTCATGACAAAACCCGAAATACAAAGAAGATCCGTGAAGAACTTTCGTCTTTCGCTTCTCAACTTCGTCTCCAAGCTAGCCGTCAAGCCCAAATCCTAGAATCTGTCTCTAGCTCTCTGGAATTGAGAATAATCAATAGCCTCCCCTTCTGTGGCAAGGGATCCCGTAATATAGCCAATATGGCCGACCTTTCCTTCATTGAGCCTCTGTTTCCTTTTCTGTTTTGTTTCCGGAATAGACCCACGCGACCCGCGTGTAGTGGACGCGGTCTGCGTTTCTGTGTTCCTCCCGTGTAAGAATGGAGATCACGTCTGTGGTCGCGTTAGGGTTTGATGCGGCCCGCTTCGGATGTGACGTAGCCCGCGTGAATGGTTCCAGAACTTCACAATCTTCCCTGATTTCGCCTGTTTTCTGCAAAGTAAGAACGAAAACGCAGTAGTACCACATTCTATAGATATTCAATGTATTTTCAATATAAAAGACACGATCTGGTGGTTTGAAACACAGATTTTGGTACAGAAATTGGTCGGATTTATAGGTCTAATATTGAGACATCAAATTCCCCCAAGCTTAAATCTTGCTTGTCCTCAAGCAAAGATCTTACTTAGGTACCGGGTTGGACTCTACTCTTACCTAAATGCAGACTAAGTTCCTAAAAGTGAAAATCTACATGAATTGCTTTAATCAAAAACTTCGAGAATTCTTTTGGTATAATTTAGACTTTCCTTGATCAATTTTGATTCACCACACAAATTGACTAGTCAAACTTCAAATTCTGAAATGTTTCTAAGACTTGCAAAGTTAATTACCCGAATTGATCAATTTCTCATTCTTTTGCTGAAACTATGCCCTCGTTTGTGGTGATTTTTTTCTTTTCTTTTTGCCCCCCCCCAAGCTTGGAACAAGCTTAGGTTAGAAAGTCGAGGACTTCGTGTGTTGGTGTATGCAAAGCTTCTTTTCTTTCCTAAATTTGGGAGACGAGCTCAAAGGCGCCCAATTGGACTTATTGCCAGTACTCTTATGTTCTCCATCTTTTCATTTATTTCAACATTTTTTTATTTTACGCCTACACCATGAATACACACATCCAATGGTATTCATTCATACCAATGGATATCCCAATCTTTCTTTATTTTAAATCCCCATTTCCCTATTTAAAAGGCACAGTTCAGTTTCAAAATGGTTTTTCGATGCAATTCAAGTTTTTCTTCTCAAGTTCTCAAAACATCCTTTCCTAATCAGTTCTTTTATCAATTGTGGGGTTAGATCTAATTTCTCAAGGTCATCGCAATTAAATCTAAAAATTTTCATCAAAGTCCCTAATTCAAGCAATCATGCAAATTTTTTACCTATGAATGCAAGGAAAAATAAACATGACCTAAAAAAGTAGACAAGTCCTAAAAGTCAAAAGTCTCCTCCCCAAGCTTAGTCCGAGCATTGTCCTCAATGCTTCAAGACTGAAAGATAGAAAAAGTAAATAAGCTAGGGAAAGAGAAGAACAAACCTGATCAATCGTCGGTGGGAGGATCGAGCCACCAAGCGCGGAGCTGCTCCTCAACGGCCGTCTTCCGGCTCTGTAGATCATAGAGGGCAGTACCCTGCTCACGGCGTATGTCATACACGAGAGTGTACACATCCTGGATGGTCGGGTCGTGTATCGGTGGCGGATAGGAGGGAGGCGCGGCAGAAGTGGAGGCATGGAACTGTGGTGGAGAGTGGTGTGCGTCGGCCATATGAACATCATCGGCACGAGGAGAAGGTGGATGCAGCTGAACAGGAGGTGGTGAAGGTGGTGGTGCCTGAGGTCCCGTGAAAAGCCAAGTGCGGTCATCCGCGAGTGAAAGAGGTGCTGGAATGGGCAACTCGTGGAGAGTCCCATTCGGCATACGCCAGAAATACCTGTCGCGGTGGATGGCTGGGCCTCGTTGGATTTTGATGAAAGTCGCCTGACGGTAGGCCTTCGCATCCATGATGATCGGGCCTGTGGAGAGAGAGAGGCCGGCGACCGACACGCCTAGCTGAACAGCAATGTGGGTGACATAGGCACCGATGGTATTGACGCCACCTATCTTCCTTGCATTCTGGAGATCGAGCCAATGACGGACCATAATGAGCATCAGATCTGGCCGCTCTAACTCCTCATCGCGACGGAGCATGTGGTCCATCAGAGCGAGGACCTCGACGTTTGCACGGGCAACTGTCTCGCCGCGTGCGAAGATGGTAACTGCAAGGGCTCGCTGGATGCAGCGAAGAACTGGGTGAGGAATGGCGAGGCTGCGGAAATCGTTACTCTCGGCTACGTCCATTCCAGAAATTAAGCGCCAGAAGTGGTCCTTGTCCATGCCCACACGAAAATCAAGAGTGGCAGTCTGAGGGTCTGGCAGGAATCCAAACCACTCACGAAGCTGAGCAACACCAACCCTCCAAGTCCCGCTGCGCATCCGGAACTTGATGTAAGGCTGGCCCTCAGGGTCCCACTTGAGCTATAGTGAGGAGAGAAACTCAAGCGTAAGCTCCTGGTAGCAGTCCTGCGCGATACCCCAGAAGGCGGGAGTGAATCCGATCCGCCCTGTGAGATAGAGGAACTGCTCGGCGACCCCAAACGAGTGGAGGGTGTCGAAGTCGAGACGGCGCGTGTTGTCGAAGCTTCTTCGCCGCAAGATCTCAAAGCGGTAGAACATGCGACGGGAGTCGATGGAGAAGTGTGGAGGTGGATAATCATCTGCTCTAGCTGTGTACTCGCTAGATGAGTGATGAGAGGCCTCAGTGTCGTAGTACTCGACGAGGGGTGATTCGGCTGCAGAATGAGAGTGAGAGGAATTGTGAGAAGAAGAGTGAGATGGAGTACCATTGTGTGGTGAGGCAGACGCAGGTTGTGATCCAGAAGGAGAGGGTGTGCACGCAGGTGGTTGTTGCTGGGCACGGAGAGCATCCTGCCTTCGTTCTTGCGCGTGCTTGGATCGGTGTTCGCGGTTCATGGTGCTCTGGAAGGGAGTTGACGCGGGCTGCGTAGGCTCTGGAGCGTGTCGCGTGACTCCGATGCGGGGCGCGTGGAGTTAGAATGCGGGCCACGTCAGTAGAGCTCGAGGCGCAGTAATGGTAGGGGCCACGGAAGAGAAGGTGAAGAGGGTGTAATGCTGCGGCTCAGTAAGGTGGAAGGGTTGGAGAAGGAGAATATGGTGCTCGGTGGAGAGGTCTCGGCGGTTAGGAAGAGACGGCGGAGGGTGGAAAGAGGTCAGCGGCGAGAGTGGCTGCGGCTAGGGTTTCGGCGATGCGGGGTCCCTACTCGGGTAGCGCCTGAGAGGAAGGAGGGATCGAGTGGTCTATTAGAAGGAGAAGGGTGAAGCGGGGCGGAGTTAAGTAGAGGGGGGTCGAGCCGTTTCAGCTCGTAATGGACGCACCTCTTTAATGCTGTGACGGTTGGCGATGACGCGGGTCGCGTCGTTTTCCGTGCAGGTCGCCTTGGGCAAGCAGATCACGTTGGTCTTCAAACAGGTCGCGTCGCTCAAGCGGATCGCGTCGATTACTCACGCGGGTCGCGTGGTGTACTGAATCTGCAGTTCTCTCTTTTGACTTTCCTAAATGCAAAATAACTAAAAACAAATATGCATGCAAACAACAGAAACGAAAATTATGCAGAAAGATTATATGAAATTACTCTAAGTGCAATAAATTTAAAAAGGACTTGGGTTGCCTCCCAAGAAGCGCTTGTTTTAGGTCTCAAGCTCGACCACCTTTCGCTAAGTTTCTGCTGCGGCAGGATCGGAGAGATTTTGAACAAACCGTGGTGGGTACGGATGATCAGCAACATAGTGCTTGAGACGCTGACCATTTACCTTGAATGTTCCACATGCCTCATTGTCAATGTCAATTGCACCAAAATGGTACACCTTCTTTACCACAAATGGACCAGACCATCTAGACTTGAGTTTACCTGGAAAGAGTCTTAATCTAGAATTAAACAAAAGTACAAGATCACCTTCCTTAAACTCGCGAGGCATGATACGCTTGTCATGGATCTGCTTGGTCTTTTCTTTGTAGATCCTCGCATTCTCATAGGAGTGTAAACGCATCTCCTCCAATTCGTGCAAGTCGAGGATACGCTTCTCTCCAGCTGCAAGCATGTCCATGTTGATGGCTCGCGTGGCCCAGAATGCTTTGTGCTCTATCTCCACAGGTAGGTGACACGGCTTCCCATACACCAGCTTGAAAGGACTCATCCCAATCTGTGTCTTGAATGCGGTTCGGTACGCCCAAAGTACATCATTCAACTTTAGCGACCAATCCTTCCTTGTCCTTGCCACAGTCTTTTCCAAAATGGACTTGATTTCCCTATTAGAGATTTTAGCTTGACCATTAGATTGAGGATGATAAGAAGTGGTTACCTTGTGAGTTACCCCATGACGGCTCAAGAGATTGTCAAATTGGCGGTTGATGAAGTGCTTGCCTCCATCACTGATCACAGCTCGCGTCACTCCAAAGCGCGGAAAAATGATGTCATTGAACAGTCGCTTTACTGCATTCGAGTCTGCTTTTCGACATGCCACTGCTTCGACCCATTTGGACACGTAATCAACGGCAACCAAGATGTACTCATTCCCACATGATGATGGAAACGGTCCCATGAAATCAATACCCCACACATCGAAGACCTCTACCTCAAGAATGGAGTTGAGAGGCATCTCATTGCGCTTGGTGATGTTCCCGGTCCGTTGACACTTGTCACAAGCCATGACTAAGGTTCTTGCATCCCTGAAAAGAGAAGGCCAAAAGAAACCAGATTGCAATACCTTGGTGGCTGTTTTGGAGAACGAAGCGTGTCCCCCATAAACGGATGAATGGCAATGCTCAAGAATGGAGCGCGTCTCCTCGTATGGCACACAGCATCGAAAAATGCCATCAACACCTATTTTGAAAAGAAAAGGTTCATCCCAAAAATAATACCTGGCATCTGATCTGATCTTCTTCCTTTGCTGGTAAGACATGGTATCAGGGAACACCCCAGAAGCTAGGTAGTTCGCGATGTCAGCATACCAAGGGGTCGGCTGGAAGGCCACGCGGCCCGCGTGCATATTCATGCGACCCGCGTCAGAGGCGTCCAGAGCTGAGACTGAGAAGAGATGTTCATCAGGGAATAAATCATCGATCGGCAATTTGACTGAGTCCTCCTCTTCCCAACGAAGGCGGGATAGATGGTCAGCCACGGTGTTTTCGACTCCCTTTTTGTCCCTAATTTCAATGTCAAATTCCTGCAAAAGAAGAATCCATCTAATTAAACGAGGTTTAGCATCCTTTTTATTCAACAAATACCTGAGTGCGGCGTGATCGGTGTAAACAATTATTTTCGAGCCAACTAGATACGATCTGAACTTGTCAAGAGCGAACACAATTGCAAGAAGCTCCTTCTCGGTGGTTGTGTAGTTCATCTGGGCTGGATCTAGCACCTTGCTAGCATAGTAAATGGCGGACGGCTTCTTGTCATTCCTTTGCCCAAGAACTGCTCCTACAGCATAGTCGCTCGCGTCGCACATGATCTCGAACGGAAGAGACCAATCAGGTGGTTGCAAAATGGGTGCTGAGATGAGGGCTTCCTTCAAATTACAAAAAGACTTGACACAATCATCAGTGAAAACAAAATCAGAATCTTTAATGAGTAGATTGGTCAATGGTTTCGCAATTTTAGAAAAGTCCTTGATAAAGCAGCGATAGAATCCCGCATGACCTAAAAAACTGCGAACCGCTTTAACACAAGTCGGGATTGCAAGTTTCTCAATAACTTCAATCTTTGCCTTATCAACCTCGATGCCTTTGGAGGTCACAACATGTCCGAGGACAACACCTTCCTGAACCATGAAGTGACACTTCTCCCAATTCAGAATCAGATTAACATCTTCACACTTCTGCAAAATCTTACAGAGGTTAGTCAAACAAGAATCAAAACAAACACCATACACAGAAAAATCATCCATAAAGACCTCAACCTCATTCTCAATGAAATCAGAAAAGATAGCCATCATGGCTCTCTGAAAGGTTGCTGGTGCATTACAAAGACCAAAGGGCATCCTACGATATGCAAATGTACCATATGGACAAGTAAAAGTGGTCTTTTCCTGGTCTTGTGGGTGAATGGGTATTTGAAAGAAACCAGAATAACCATCAAGATAACAAAAATAAGAGTGATTAGCAAGCCTTTCAAGGAGTTGATCGACGAACGGCAACGGAAAGTGATCCTTGCGTGTGGCAGCATTGAGCTTCCTGTAGTCGATACACATCCTGTATCCATTAACTACACGTGTTTGGATGAGCTCATTCTTCTCATTCTTCACCACAGTCGCTCCTCCTTTCTTTGGCACCACATGGACCGGGCTCACCCATTTGCTGTCAGAAATCGGGTAGATAATACCTGCATCAAGAAGTTTAAGTATTTCTTTTTTCACTACCTCTTTCAGATTTGGGTTGAGCCATCGCTGGTGTTCAACAGATGGCTTGTGATCATCCTCAAGTAAGATTCTGTGTGAACAGATGGATGGGTCGATTCCTTTAAGATCCTTGATCGAGTACCCAATCGCGCCTTTGTGAATCTTCAGCTTCTCCAAAAGTTTGGCGGTTTGATCGGGGTTTAAACCTACATTGACAATCACAGGAAAAGAGTTATCTGGACCGAGGAATTCATACCTGAGGTTGGCTGGAAGAGGCTTGAGTTCAGGAGTTGGGTTCTCAGTTTGGGTCTTGACGCGGTCCGCGTCTGGTGCACTCGGCTCGCGTGCGGACCTCGCGTCGGTCTCATCCGACCCGCTTCCTTCAGTTTCTAGGTCCTCTGGCTGTGGCACGCGGCCCGTGTGTGTTTCATCCGGCCCGCGTCCAAATTCCTCATCTTCATCTGACTTCAAGTCTGCTGCAAAAACTGATTCTGTCTCGCTAATTTCAACCTGCAACTCAGACAAATAATCAGTGTGTTCATTCATGCCCTCATTGATCTGTTCAAGAAAGTAATCCTCTGCCAAATCTGTTAAGCATTCTTCGATCACATCTACTCGAAAACAAGATTCGGTTGAAGGATACTTCATAGCACGATCAATCTGAAATCGCACTTTTTCATCTCCAATGTTCAAGGTTAGTGTTCCATGAGACACATCAATTATTGCACCTGCAGTTCTGAGAAAAGGTCGTCCCAGAATAATGGGGACTTCCTTGTCCTCTTCCATTTCTATAACAACAAAATCAGCAGGTACATAGAACTTACCAACCTGAACCGGTACATCTTCCACTATGCCAAGCGGAAGTCTTACCGAGGAGTCTGCTAGCTGTAAGGTCATTCGCGTAGGTTTGAGCTCACCTACTCCCATTCGATCATAGATAGTGCGCGGCATAAGACTCACGCTAGCTCCCAAGTCGCATAGAGCCTTCTTGATCGTGGCTTTCCCTATAGTGTAAGGAATAGAAAACTTACCAGGGTCTTCCAATTTGGGTGGTAGCTCGTTGCTCAGAATGGCACTGCACTGCTCCGTCAGTTTCACCATCTCGTGCCCCCCCAAGCTTCGCTTGTTAGATAGGATGTCTTTCAAGAACTTGGCATAGGTGGGCATTTTAGTCAAGGCTTCGGTGAATGGAATGGTGATGTGCAGTTGTTTGAGAACATCGATGAATTTTGCAAATTGTGCATTCAGTCTGGTCTCAGCTAGTCTTTGGGGGAAGGGTACAGGTGGCCGGTATGGTGGAGGTTTCTCGGCCACTGACTTCTTCTGATTCTCGGGTTCTTTGGATGCGGCCCGCGTGTCAGTGACGCGGGTCACGTTCACAGGTTCTCCAGGTGTGACTGCCAGTCGAGTCGATTCGACGCGGCTTGGGTTCTCTTCTTCAGGTGGTGACGCGGGTCGCGTGTCATTGGTGCGGCCCGCGTGCTGTGCGGTCTGGTCTGTTAGCTTGGCTGGTCCTTCGTATTGGGTTCCACTTCGTAGTGTGACCACCTTAGCTTCTCCTCTGGGGTTGATCTCTGGCTGGCTGGGTAGCTTACCAGGTTGTGGTTGGCTTGGACCGGCTTTGTACCCCAACTGCTCCATCATCTGGTTTTGAGCAGTCAGTTGAGCATTCATTGTTTGCATTTGCTCGAACAACATCTGGTTCATCTTTCCTTGCTCATGCATGAAATCACTCACAGCGGGAGCGATGTATGGCTTGGAAGATCCGGATTGAGCTGCTCGGTTGTTCTGGTTGTTGAAGAATGCATTGTGGTAAAAGTTTCGGTTGTTGTTGTTGCCAGAAGGATTGTTGAAAGAGTTGTTGTAAGAGGGGTTTGAGCCATTGTTGAAAGATGCTGGGTTGTTCTGCTTCCACCTCCAGTTTTGTTGCTCAACTGGATCCTTGGAGTAGGTTCGGTTGAATGGAGGTTTTGGGAAGTACGATGGCTCACTGTTGAGAGAATTCACGTGTTCGAGCTCGTCATCATCCCTTTGCGCCAATGGACAGTGTTCATAAGAATGTCCCTCCCCACACATGGCACATGACTCCGGCTGTGATGGATGGCTACCAACAGATTTCACACTTAATTTGTCGAAAGCCTTCTGCATGGCTTCCATCTTGGCGGTTAGAGCTGTGATCTGATCGACTTCAAATCGGCCGCCTCCTCCAGGTCTGGAATTGTCACGGCCGGACCACTGTTGGTTTTGAGCCATGTTGTCGATCAAGTTCATTGCCTCAAGAGGTTCTCTTGACATCAAAGCTCCACCTGCAACAGCATTAACAGAAGTACGAGTGCTCTCTGTTAATCCATCATAAAAAGTCTGAATCAATAACCAGTCAGGTATACCATGGTGTGGACAAGAATACTGCAACTCCCTAAACCTTTCTCATGCTTCGTTTAGGGGTTCATCAGACCTTTGCCTAAAACTGGTCAGTTGGGTCCTTACCTTGGCAGTTCTCTTATGTGGGAAAAACCTAGTCAGAAATGAGTTGGACAATTCCCTCAAGTTGGTAATCGAATCCCTTGGTAGTGACCCTAACCATTTTTTGGCCTTATCCCTAAGAGTGAAAGGAAATAAAGCAAGTCTGATATAATCATTAGTTGCGCCATTTGTTCGAATGGTAGTGCAACATTCAAGAAAAGTTTGGAGGTGAGAGTGTGGATCCTCATGATCCAACCCATGGAAAGTGTTTTGCTACACAATGTTAACAACGCCCGGATTGAAGTTCGGTTGTTTTCCTCGAATTTACGGCAGTCTGATTGATCCTCTCACGTCTCCAGCCCTAGGCACATTGAACTCTCGCAATGTCCTTGGCACGATGTCCTCCTGGTACTCATCATCAGTCAGATTCTCAGCCCGTTTCTCGTCTCCGTTGTTGCTCATTGCTGCTCTGCTGGAATGTCCCTGTCTGTCTGGGTCAGTTTGCACGGACCGCGTGTCTTGTATGCGGGTCGCGTAAGGAGGTGTTCCAGCTGGGGCTGAGCGCACAGATCTAGTATCAGTTTCGAGAAGAGGTACGCGGTCTGCGTGCAAATCTATGCGGGTCGCGTCGGGTATCGGTCCTCCGCTCCTGAGATGGTAATCGCCCGTAGGAGGTGGTATGAAAGCCAGTGCGTTCCTGAAAGAGAGAAAAATAAAAGAAAAGATACAGATTAAAATCTAGATTAATTAAAATAAGCAAAAATCCAGAAAAGATAAATGATGCCGTCCCCAGCAACGGCGCCAAAAACTTGTTCGCACAAAAGTGTATCACAAAGTTTCACTACAGCAAGCTGTAGCTTTTAACCTTGATTTAACTTCCGACTAAGATTGCAAGTGCACAATCCTGTCGTATAGTCTAGTCAGGTATCGATCCACAGGACGGTTCAAAATCAAATATGGAATTCTACTTAAATCAATTAGGTACTAGAAGTTGGAAAAGGTTGATTTGGTTTGTTTAATTTCCTAAATTCAATCAATGACAGAAATAATTAAATTGACAGAAAGTAAAATTTGGTTTTTATCAAATAGAGAAAAGCGTTTCCAGGGTTTTTGATTTCATTATCAACTCTGCCTCTCGGTACCCATACGACCCGCGTACTTTCATACGCGACCCGCATAGAACACCCGACCCGCGTACTCTCATACGCGGCCCGCGTGGACCTCGAGTAAATGTAGCAGTTGTCTGTTTTTGCGTTGTTCTTTAGTGTAAGGATTCATTGACTGAACCTAATGTTCCTAAACCTCAACTCTCGTTTGTTGGCTAAACTTGGTATCGGAAATGCAATTTCACCTTCTTAGGTTTTTAATCTAAGTTAATTGTTCGGTTTACTAAAGGTAACCACTACCTCTCGATAAGTGGAAAAGTTCACCTCTCAGTTACTTTTTGGTCTCGCCTCACGGCTCGTAAACCTACCTCAAATACTAAGTTTGGTTGAGAGAAACATCAGGGCCAAATTACAAGAAAGATGCTATAGACATCTAACAGTAGACAATCAAGAATTATTCAATCAACTTCAACAAAGCAATTAAAATACTACTCAAACAATTAAACACTAACATTCAACACAGATTCAAACAACATGCATACAAAACAAAGTATCAAACTACATCGTAACCCTAGAAACAAAGAAAACTACTCACACATAGTCAAAGAACAAATAACACAAATGATAGATGAAATAGTCATGACAAAACCCGAAATACAAAGAAGATTCGTGAAGAACTTTCGTCTTTCGCTTCTCAACTTCGTCTCCAAGCTAGCCGTCAAGCCCAAACCCTAGAATCTGTCTCTAGCTCTCTGGAATTGCGAATAATCAATAGCCTCCCCTTCTGTGGCAAGGGATCCCGTAATATAGCCAATATGGCCGACCTTTCCTTCATTGAGCCTCTGTTTCCTTTTCTGTTTTGTTTCCGAAATAGACCCACGCGACCCGCGTGTAGTGGACGCGGTCCGCGTGTCTGTGTTCCTCACGTGTAAGAATGGAGATCGCGTCTGTGGTCGCGTCAGGGTTTGATGCGGCCCGCTTCGGATGTGACGCAGCCCGCGTGAATGGTTCCAGAACTTCACAATCTTCCCTGATTTAGCCCGTTTTCTGCAAAGTAAGAACGAAAACGCAGCAGTACCACATTCTATAGATATTCAATGTATTTTCAATGTAAAAGACACGATCTGGTGGTTTGAAACACATATTTTGGTACAAAAATTGGTCGGATTTATAGGTCTAATATTGAGACATCAATTATACACGCACACTAAATCCTATTACGAAAGGAATATTTATAGTCTTCCTAAATAAGTAGTGGAGTAGTGAAAGTGGTGGAAGTAGTGGGGGACGTGGGATTCACCCATAATTAGCAGGATTGTCTAAAAATAGCGTAGCACTTCAGAAAAGTGTGTTCTTTGATCACGCAACACGCGTGATGTCTCTTTTAAATTTATAAAATTAGTTTGCTATCGAGTCAGATTACAAGTGCATAATCCTATCGAGTAGTATAAACGAGTGTCGATCCACATGGAATAAGGTCTAAGGTCTTGAGCAATTAAACCAGAATCTTTCAAAAGGCTAGACAAAATCTGAAATCAAAGAGTAGTTGTTGTGATCAATGTATTTGGCGAAAATTAAAAGTAAGTAAAATAAAGATAGAAATGTGAATTCCTAGGGTTTTGGCACAACGTTGTTACTTCAAACTGCTTTGATTCATACCTTATTTGATGTTGGTTTTCAGTTGTTATATGAGAGTTTATAATCCAATTTAGTGATTACCACTTTCGCGTATAACCACCCTACTAATCAAGAAATCTCGTTAAGGCTTGTCTTGACTAGTGCAAGGAGATCTGTGACTAGCCCAAAGGTCTCAGCCTTCACTTGCCAAGGTTCCTCATCTGGTCTTTTTAGGTGTCCTTATGGTAAGGCACGATAATGCGACATTCGTCTACGAATGTCGAGACTCCCATGTATACTCTTTGTAGTTCCAACCAATGGTATCCCCCGTTAAGGTTTTCACACACTAGTCTAGTATTTTTATTCTCCCTTATCCTAATTCGATTGGCCTATTAAATAATGATCTCTCATGCGTGGCCACCACATGACGGTCTAGGCCAATAAACAAAATCAAGTAAGATAGACGATAAAGTGCAAAAGCAATCGAACAACAAAAGACTAAACAATGATCAAATAAAAATATATATTAAAGCACATGCGTAACAAGGTTTACTGCCAACCTAAGAATCTAAATTTAACCGAGGAACGGCATGTTTACAAAGAGATAACAGAAAGATACAACCCTACACGAAGTACCATCCTACTTAGTCTCTACACACTCCTCTCTTCTTACTTAAAGAAATAAACTACACCAAAGATACAAAGTTGTCTTCCCCTTCAGTCCAGAGGGCTTATATAGGAGTGGAAAGGGCACCTAGAGATGAGTGGAGTCCAAGTTATCTGATCTGAATACAGCTGACACAGTTATTCACCAAAGGGCGCATGTGGTACGGTTTGTATTGGCTAATATGGACCGTACTCCCCCTGTGTCGCTGAGGGAGTTTATGCATATTCGACTATCTTTGGTCCGTACTGAGGCTCTGGTCTATATTAGTGAATACGGCTAGTACCAGAGCCTTAGCCAATAGGCTGTGCTTTTCCAATTGACCTAATTCTTGCTCCAATTGATGTAAAATAGCACCAAAACATGTTTCCTGCACTAAAACATCAAGTAGAGCAATCGTAACCTTTTTCATGGATTAATTTAACAGAAGGATGAGAAAATAAGGCAAAACTTAAGCCAAAATCGTACATAATTCACTATCAATTTGAGCTTGATCATTCTTCTAGAAGCATCAGAAAAGCCTAATTTTAGGATAGTCCACCGATCGTGCGGCCTTAGGGTATGTCGCATGCGGCATAGAGGAGGTCGCATGGTCTTAGCATATTTTCTTCTATTTTCACCATTTCGCATGTTGTGCACTTCGTGTGAGGTGTTGCATGCTCCATGTAATGTCCCATTTTGATGCCCTATTCGGAAATCGCCTAAATATGACATTTTTGCTCTGATTTTGCCCTTAAAATGCAACTTTCTCCAAAACCTGCCAAAATGACCTAAAAACACGTTTGCGGTAAATAAATCGAGAAAATGGCTACTTTGCATTCGCTTTTCGCTATTTTTTAGAAAAAAAGATAGTGATTTTCGCTATATGTTTTGGCGTTATCACTGGGACCTGATGACGTACAATGAGCTTGACGTCTCCATTATCGATGTCTGGACAATATGAGTCTTTATTATTTTAAGTATATTTATTCTTTTAACAATTAACTTATTTCTTGTATTTTGACACTTATTAGTTTCAGGTATTGCATGACAATAATTCCTCCAAGTGAGAAAAACAATGCTGACTTTCTTTTCCTGCACCCAAATATGATAAGTGCCACATCAGTTGAACACTCCATTGAATTTTCCCTGACGTACTTGGCTGATACCTTGTTAAAGTTTTAGGATAAGAGACTTGTATTCGCACCATATTACCAAGGGTAAGTTGTTAACTCTACTCATGTTTATTGTCTATTTTTAGCAAGTTTGTATCGATTTATTATTTTATTACATAAATTATAGACAGCATTGGGTGCTTCTCGTTATTCAGCCAAGTTTGAATGCCATCCATGTGCTGGACTAGTTACTACATGACAACTGGCATTTATTAATTATTCCACACCTTCATATGTAAGAAAAATACATATAACTTAAAACACAAAACAGTAATCTGACATACTTCTGGGTACCATATTGATCTTTATTAATTCTAGGGATTATCGGTCATACATAGACAAGGGGGAAAGCACAAGAAGGGGAGAAGGAACCTGGAGTTAAAAAACTATACAGTAGGAAAATATTTTAATTGAGTTTTTCATTCTAACTTATTTTAAATTCTATTTGCACTACTAATAATATTTTTTTTAATAATATACATTTCAGTGCCCAACACAAGTCAATGACTGGGATGTGGGTATTTTGTAATGAAGAACATGGAGGTGATCATCAAATGTTTTTCACGTTATTTTCTAAAGGTTTGTCAATCCCTTGTTTCCACCATGCATGTTTTCATATTAACTTCTTATAAATGTAATTAATATGTTCGGGGTTCATTCATGCAGTGTCGTATGCTGAAAACCCCCATACAAGGAAAGACAACCTCGGATTCCACAACAACTCAGCCCAAGCTGATCCAAACAGGTGACAGAAAGTGGTTTATCATAAGTGGATCCAAATGGGAAGGAAAGTGATTTGTAAAACTAATATAAATAGTGAGCAGCGCCGAAACCCTAAGAGAGAGAGAGGCATCATGAAGAGAAGAGGAATCGGCAAACTATAAAGAAGGAGAAAGAGATCGAAAGAGTTATTTGATTAGACGTGAGACAATGAGAGTAGTCGAAATATTAAAGTCAGGAAGAGGCACGAAAAATAAAAAAAAACCCTAAGGTTAGAACCTACACAGTTTGTCACAACAGACCGCATATGATTAAGAACATTTTACACGGGTTTAAGAGAAAACCGTGTATAAATTATACATAAGTCGAAGAGACATTTCTTGGTTAAGCCAACAACCGTGGTAAACCAAGCATCTTTTTCGAATTATACACGGTTTATTTGTTTTAACCGTGTTTGACTTTAGTATTTATATTTTTTATTAAATTTTTATTCACATTAAATTTTGTCAAAAGTAGAATTCGAAAGGTCTCCTTAGATATATTTCATGTATTACAACCTTTTTTCAATTTGTCATTTTATATTTCTAATTCTTAGCAAAACAAACAAATCAAGATCAATTCTAATGTCTTCTAATCAGCAGCCTGATCAAACTCAACAACCAAAAGAAGAACCTGATGAGATAGATTGGATTTGGATGTTGGTCACATTGCCAGATGGGAGAGTGGCGAGATGTCCTAATGCATTCCCTCCAAGATAATAAAATAAATATAGATTGAGGAAAAGAGGCGAAACCTCTTGTGATCAAGCAGTCACACCCGCTCCCACGCCACAGCTCCAGAGGCCACTACTACAGAAAAAGAGATTGCACACAGACATTACTGGAGGAGCTACACGGATTTCCTCCCGTGTAGGAGTTGAGGGTGTATGAATAGGTAAAAAATTACACACAGATATTTACCTGTGTGCATTATAACGCTTTCTACACGGATTACTTTATAAACAGCCGTGTACAAACACCTGCCTGTGGCGCTCTCCATTTAACCGAGCTACACGGATATTACATAAACGTCCGTGTACAACTATTCTTTCTACACGGACATTCAATTTAATATCCGTGTAGCTTACTCTTTCTACACGGACGTTTAATTTCATATCCGTGTAGCTCTCTTAACTATCATACACGGACAAAAATAAAATAATCAGTGTAGCTCTCTGAACTCGTTCTACACGGACTTTGGTTAAACATTCGTGTCGAATTACTCTTTCTACATGGACTTTTAATTTCATACCCGTGTAGCTCTCTTAACTATCATACACGGACAAAAATAAAATAATCCGTGTAGCTGTCTGAACTCGTTCCACACGGACTTTGGTTAAACATTCGTGTCGAATTACTCTTTCTACACAGACGTTTAATTTCATATCCGTGTAGCTCTCTTAACTATCATACACGGACTATATAGAATAATCCGTGTAGCTCTCTGAACTCGTTCTACACGGAATTTGGTTAAACATCCGTGTATAATTTTTCTTTCTACACGGACTTCTAATTTCATATCCGTGTAGCTCTCGTAACTATCATACACGGACAAATATAAAATAATCTGTGTAGCTCTCTGAACTCGTTCTACACGGGCTTTTGTTAAATATCCGTGTAGAATTGTCCTTTTTTTTTGTTTTTTTCATTTCTGCGCTAGCCTCCAGTTTAATTTGCTAGCCAGTTTTCCAACAAAATTCATATACCAGATTCTGTTTTGCTAGCCAGTTTTCCAGATAATTTGACATTAAATTATGCTTGCTAAATTCATATACACTAAATTGTACAAAATTATACAAATCCATGTTCAGCATTTCAAAATTCAGATAGAAACCACCGTGCCCACATACATCTTAGATCATCGATCTGCTCCCACACCTCTTGGGTCATGTTCGCACAAAAGTGTATCACAAAGTTTCACTACAGCAAGCTGTAGCTTTTAAACCTTGATTTAACTTTCGACTAAGATTGCAAGTGCACAATCCTGTCGTATAGTCTAGTCAGGTATTGATCCACAGGACGGTTCAAAATCTAATCTGGAACTCTACTTAAATTAATTTGGTACTAGAAGTTGGAAAATGTTGATTTTGGTTTGTTTAATTTCCTAAATTCAATAACAGAAGTAATTAAAATAACAGAAGTAATTAAAATAACAGAAGGTAAAGTTTGGTTTTTATCAGATAGAGAAAAGCGTTTCCAGGGTTTTCGATTTCATTATCAACCTTGCCTCTCGGTCCCATTCACACGACCCACGTACTTTCATACGCGACCCGCATGGAACATGCGACCCGCGTACTCTCATACGCGGTATGCGTGGACCTCAAGTGAATGCAGCTGTTGTCTGTTTCTGCGTTGTTCTTTGGTGTAAAGATTCATTGACCGAACCTAATGTTCCTAAACCTCAACTCTCGTTTGTTGGCTTAATAAACTTGGTATCGGAAATGCAATTTCACCTTCTTAGGTTTTTAATCAAAGTTAATTGTCCGGTTTACTAAAGGTAACCACTACCTCTCGATAAGTGGAAAAGTTCACATCTCAGTTACTTTTTGGTCTCGCCTCACGGCTCGTAATCCTACCTCAAATACTAAGTTTGGTTGAGAGAAACATCAAGGCCAAAGTACTAGAAAGATGCTATAGACATCTAACAGTAGACAATCAAGAATCATTCAATCAACTTCAACAAAGAAATTAAAATACTACTCAAACAATTAAACACTAACATTCAACACAGATTCAAACGACATGCATACAAAACAAAGTATCAAACTACATCGTAACCCTAGAAACTAAGTAAACTACTCAAGCATAGTCAAAGAACAAACAAAACAAATAAAAATAAAGAAGTTCATAGAAAACTAGAAGAACGATGAAGATTCGTCGCAAAACTCTCGTTCAGCTCCTCTCTTCTTCGTCTCCCAGCCAGCCGTCTCTCCTAATCCTAGGAATTGTCCCTCAGATACAGCATGCCCTCTCAGGTGCAAGAAATCCCCTCTTATAGCTTTTCTGGCCGACCTTTCTTCAATTAGCCTCTGTTTCCAATTCTGCTTCTGTTTCCGAAAAAGTCTGACGCGGCCCGCATGCCTTTGGTTCAGATTGTAGATCTTCTCGCAAGCTTTCCGAAAAGTGGTCATACGCTCAAAACGGAGTTACGAGTCAAAAGTTATGACTGTTTTAAGTTCGGGTGCTGAAATTTCAGGGTCTGACGCGACCCACGTGGGATCTGACGCCGCCCGCGTGTAGGGTTCCAGAACTCACAATTTTTCCTGATTTCGCTCATTTTCTGCAAAGTAAGAATGAAAACACAGCAGTACCACATTCTATAGATATTCAATGTAAAAGACACGATTTGGTGGTTTAAAACACAGATTTTGGTACAGAAATTGGTCGGATTTATAGGTCAAATAATAAGACATCAGGTCAGCCAAGGATAGTATCCTACCGGGCTTTTCCCTTTATCCATGTAATCCGTATTCAATGTGCTTTTGAATTGCTTCCAACCTTCATTCATTATCCTCAAAGTCTTATTCTTTGGGATGTCATCCGGGATGTTCCACTGAGCCTAATAGACACCCAAATTACCGCATTTAAGTTCACGTACAATTAAAAAAACCAATTAGTTAGGTACTTCACCTTCACAATGTTCCACCAGTCGTCCTTATCGTCTTTCAAAAACTGATCCCATCTCTCAACTAAGATGTCTGCCTTTTGCTTCGCCAAATTGCTCACCCAATTTGAGTACGACATCCGTCTTTTACCCTTCGCACACCCATTTTTAGTGAACTCGATTTCCAGTTGCTGCTTCTCGGACGTGGACGTGCACATTGTCGGACCTCTTTTCCTTCTTGCCAAACCTGATTGGGCAGCAGCTTGGTGCTCGTCTTCTTCCATCATATCTACGTGCTCACCCTCAATCGACATGGTTCTATAAAAATTAAATAGAACTTTTTCAGTAAATACCAAAGTAAATACAGTAAATACAATAAATACCAAAACAGAAACAGTAAATACAGTAAATACCAAACCAAAGCTTGGTGCTCGTTTTCTGATGCTGAGTTTTTCTCCCTATTTTTTTAATTGTGTTGTTATTTTCAACCCAGTTGACCGAATAACAATATATTATTATCAACTGAATAAAGTACGATTCAATTATTTTCGTATCTACGTCCTTACAGAAATAGTAAATACCAAAGTATGGACCAAAGTAAATACCAAAACATTAAATACAGTAAATACCAAAGTAAATTCCAAAATTTCTTTGCAAATGGAGGTGTTGAGTGTTTACCCGAGAAAGAAGAGGTAGGTTGTCGGACCGGAGTGGTGGTTAGACAGGAGACGCGACAAAATACCAAGCTTGAAAGACACAAACAATGCAACCCCAGAGATGTGATCGAGGTGAGGTGGGGAAAACCCTTTAAAACCCTTCAAAATCGAGGTGAGGCGGGGAAGAAGGACTCGAAGCGGTGCGAACTAAGTTATGAAAAATTTGGAAAAGAAGAAGCGAGCTAAGTTATGAAAAATTTGGAAGAGAAGGCGCGTAATATGTATTGTAACCCTCTTTCTACACGGATATTCAATTAACATTCGTGTGGAAAGCCCTTTATACACGGACTTTTAATTTAAAATCCGTGTAGAAAGAAAGGAGAGTTACACGGACTTTTAGTTAAATATCCGTGTAGAAAGACACTTTATACACGGACTTTTACTTTAAATGTCTGTGTGTGATTACCCTTTCTCAACGGACTTTTAGTTAAAAGACCGTGTAGCTCACCCTCCAAAGTTCTAAACCCTAAACCCTTTATACATGGACTTTTAGTTTAATATCCGTGTGTGATTGTCACACCCCCGATCCGGAGGTGCGACAGTTCCTACCACGTATCTTTTACCATTCAATACACATAACATAAGACATGGATCTTTTTATGCATTGCCAATAGCATCCATTATTTTTCCCACATCCCAATTTATTTACAATAATTATCTGACATTTTACAGTGGGTGATGCTAGAGAAATACTCTTTGCACCATATCAGATAAGATAAATCCCAATTGCAAATCCCATACCTTTAGGTGGCCCTGCTGTCAATTATAACCCCAAAAGCGTTTCTCTGTCTTCGTCTTATAAACCTGTGAATTCCACAAGGGGAAACGCGTGAGAAATAATAAATTATTTCTCAGTGCTAATTGCCACTGAGATTATTTGATTTGAAGGAAATCCATATTCAGAATGAAATCTCCGCACGAGAAATTAACAGTTCATTTCATAATAACGAATGCAAATGCTCAATAATAGTATCCAATTGAACAACAACAATTGCATAAATAAATCAGAACTCTAAGAATCTTATCAGAATAAATGGTTTGGATCAAAATCTTTTAAACCATCAAGTCTAGTAACGTTTGGTTTCTTAACTTTACAATTCTAGTCTGGTAACACTGACAGATACAATAACATGTATGTGTCGTGTTATGGCTTATACTGTTCTAACTATCCTGATAATTTATTAACAGAAACAATACATAATCAATATCTCAATACTGTCTTTATCGAAAAGAAAATCAATGATAAGACAGTTCTAATTATCCTGACAATTAGTTAATAGAAACAATACGAAATCAATATCACAATACTGTCATTATCAGAAAGAAAATCATTGATAAGACAGTTACCACAGTTCATTAGTCTTACAGTCACAATTCATATTTATTCAGTATCCCCTACCAACCGGTACTGGGTTCAGTTGGGGCCATTCACCATATGCGCATAAGGGTCCTGGAGTAAAGTCTAGTAGCTAGCTAGACTTTACAATATATTAATCATTTTTCTCCACTATATGGAGGTTCAAGGATTACAGTATTCAATGTTCAATCAATTCAATCACTGTGGTTTCAATCAATCAGATTTCAATAAAAATCAATCAATCGATAAACAATATCAACATGACAGTCAATAGACTTACCTGTAATTCAGTTTCAATTGTATTGGGCTATGCATATGAATGCAACAGTTCAATCAATGCAGTCAATCAAATATTCAAAATGCACAGCGAGTTACGATTTAATTCCTAGTCATGAATCTCAAACTAATCCAATAACCGCGCACCTGATATCGTAGGGCAACAGGTGAGGTCGCTAATAGTTTGTTCTTCCTGATCATTTTGCTCGTCAGTATTTCTTATAATTATGCCTATATCAGAATAATTATATATATCTTTTGATCAATACTTACAATAATTAAGCATAACTATACAATTTAATTGCCTCGATATTTAATTGTCCAATGTGTGTTTATTTAATCATTTAATTTTCATATGTCTAACTAGTTAAATCTAAGTCCAATAATAAGTCCAATCAATTATTAGAGATCAATTTATTTTCCTTATTTATTTTAGAGTAGAGTCCAAATCACCGGTCCAATTTATGCTTCTTTTATTTCCTAGTTTCTGAACCAAGCCCGAAGACACATAACCAAATTAATTCTCTTCTTCAAATTTATCCAACTAGCTTTTATATATGTAACTTTGCACCGAGGCCCCTCTGACAAGTTGGTTTTACCAATTCGTTGGTATTTTACAAACTTTACCTACATTGTCTAACTTTATTTACAATCAAGCCCCCAAAAGTTTATATAGGTGTACCAGTAAACCATTTAAACTGGTACGGATAGGTACCTATTTTCATATGACATCAATACCCCGCAAACTACATAGCAACACATTAGAAAATAACTAAAATAACCCTAACAAGAAAAGTGGACCTCAGTACCGAAAGGTACTGTTCGGATTGAGCTATAAACCAATAATCCAATAATTAAATTACTATAACAATCATTAGATTCAGATCTGATTGAACTCATATAGGTAGAAAAGGGACCTCTGGCAACTCAATTAAAAGACACCCTTAAACATGTTTTCAACTAAATTCCCACAAAAGTTTAGCTTGCATCTTCAATTTGTTAAATCAATATTCCTTAAAATATATATAGTAACCCAATGACCCTTTTAATTTCTTTAGCAAGCTTACTTGTTGATTTTCAGGTTTTACTAAAATCCTAAATCGGATTAAAGAAGAACAATATATATAGAGGATGAGAAGGAATACCTAGTGCCAACGTTTAACTTCCAAGAAGAAACAAAGATTGAAACACCAATTCAATTATAAAGTTTTGGAAGATAGATTCCTCTATGTTGCCTCACGGAAAGAGCAAAGAAAAATATAGATGAAAATGAATAGTTTAAAAGAGAAAGATCAATTAATTAAGGGCTATTAAGGTGAGGTGTCAACCAGCGTGGGCCGCGTGGCCTTCATGCCACGTTGGTCATTTTTCTTTTTCTTTTTTGTTTCTTTTTTGTTTCTTTTCTTAATTTTACATTTTCGTATGTAACCTTCAAATTTTCAAACCTTGTAAATCAGTCCAAATACTAATAAGAAAGTTATAATATTACTAGTTGTTTAATTCTCTATTGTATCTATTAATTTGTCTGACTTTCGAATATTCGAACATTTAGAATTTCAAATTAACAACATATATTTCGACAAAGTAACTTAATCATCATATTCTACTTAATGAAAATGATATTTCACACTAAAATGCAATTTACTTTACTAAAAACATATCTAGGCATTTCGTATATTATTTTCAATTATTAATTCCATATATGTATTTTGCATAGTGTTACATTCTTTCCCCCTTAAAATATTTCGTCCACGAAATACAAATTAATATGCCCACTTTAGACAATACAATCATTAGTTATAATCACTACGCTTCCGCTGCGCACTCTAATATCCTTACTTGATTTATAATATTTCATTCAGTATTTTCCAATTATACCTCATTGTAGTCGAACAAAAATATAGTTCTGTAGAAAATTTTCTTTATTCCAATCATACAGCTAGTATCATAATTATCAAGGTTATTCCTTTCTTCTTTGGTGATCAGTCAAAGAAGAAAGGATATGCATTTCCTTCTATAAAATCAGTAAACAAAACTGATGGCCAGTCAGTTTTGTTAAAATCTCTGTACTTCAATAAAAATAAGCAATTTACTTATAACAATTTATCACAATAGAAAAGCTCAATATATTTCATTATATCATATTATCTGTACAGTTGAAAAATGTCGATCCACAGTAAATAATATAATCATAATTAACTATTGTCACTTAATATCAGTTATTGTAAAAATAATAACAGTCTAATGCATATTATATGTAAAGTTCTATATCAGTTAACAATACTTAATCATTATCAGTAATTGTAAACATAACAGTGTAGTTACCATATAACGTAATACATTAGTACATTTTTACTATTATCCAATGTATCAAATATTATATATTTTACTATATTACTTTATTAACAATTTTCTTTGGTTCATGTCAAAAGACAGGAATGCATCAGTATTAACTGATACCAGTATCAAGATATCAATAATTAGTACAAGAAGAGACACTTGGAAAAGAAGATCACCATAGAACTGAATCATTCAGAAAACTACTATTCTCACATTTACAAAGAGATGTTGCAATCTCACATAGATTAGTTAAAAATATGTCTTATCAGGACAATTATAATCATCAATTTCAAATTTCTAAGAACAATTATTCTTAACCTTTTTAAATTTGTTTTCAGTATTCTCGTAGTTCATACTCAATATCAGAATGCATATTTTGACACTCGTTCAAGCTTATTTGCTACTATAATAAATATTATAGTACTTGTCACAATTACTCCCCACAAATCTTAACCCATTATGCTTCTTTGAAACATTTATCAAAAATCTTTCTAGAATTTTAATAATATATCCAAATTTTCAATAAGCAATCCATGTAAATATTTGGGTTTTGATTAAAACCCTAGCATTACAAATCCATTAACCGAACCAAAAATGTCATAGTAAAATTCAATGATAAGAAATATTATTGGCTTAAACAATAATGCAACTAAATTCAGTGATCCTTTAGCTCTAATTATTCAAAGATCCTTCAATTTTAATTACATTTTCATATGAATATCAATCCAGTAAGAATGGAAAAGAAATAACCAAATCTAAGCTCAATATATTGATTCGGATTCCATATTATCAATATTACTCAATCAGATTAGAAAAAGAAAAAGATCATTTGCTCAGTTCAGATATTCATGGTTAAACCAGTATAAAGTTCTAAATCCATCCTTTCTCTTTTATTTAAACAATCAAGAATCTATATATATGTACCAAGTGTTGACATCCACCGGTACAAGTTTCTGATAATTTAAGTACAAACTAGCAGCTCGTTATGCCTCTTTAAAATACTCACAAAATTTCTAGCAGCTTTCAATCATTATTAGTATATTTTATCCTGTATAAAGGTACACTGAAAACGCTACAGTTTGGTTAAAAAATTACCCAAAAATCATTTGTCAATCAAAAGTTATGAGCAGTTTAAAATCGTGACAGATTTCGAAAATACGGCAACAAAATGCTGCTGATCTGAAAAAAATTTCAGATCAGTCCCTGATCTATACCAGATATATATACTAGCAACGAAAATTTGTTTTACAACTTTCTAATCCATACTTAACTAGATTACACTTGACCAAGCTTTAATAATTTCTTTCAATCACTATTGCTAGTAAGAACTGATACCAATTTCAGTTCAAGTTCGAGTATGAGACCTTATGCTTTGTCAAATCCAGTAATTTTCATAGTAGTTCGCAAACATAATAATTGAAGTATTAGAAACTCATATATATATACACACCAAAATCCATGCTCCTTTTCCAAACATAAATATTTCTTTGAATCATGCTCAATTATAGATTTAAAGCAAAACTCCACGTCTGACCTACACATGCCTTTGACTTTAGTCCATTTAGAAATCAAAATTTAAGAAAAAATTTTATACATGTCCATTCTTCCACAGTACTGACCACAAGAGAAGTGCTTAAAATTTTATTAACAAATTTCAATAAAATTCAGTTGTCCTGATAAAATTCAGTTGTATTGAACACTCATTTTCTTGAAACACGCCGAGTTCACTTAACTGTGATTAACTTTCTCTATCTCGATTTAATTTTAATTAAAATTTTCAGTTCAGTTGTCCTGACAAGATCTAATTAGAGAACTCTATATAAAGTACCTCACTAGACTTTAATTTTTACAATTTAATCCTAAACATAGTACAATTCATATCAGAAAAATGAGAACAATATCAATACTGACTGATCTCAGTGTCAAGAAAGAATACCACAATCAGGAACAATATATACAATCTCAGGAGGAATCAGAAAAGAAACCTGAGATAGAGTCCAGGAATCAGAAGTCAGTGTCACAGTGATTACTGTGAGATTTCAATTTAACCCTTGAAACATCATTCACAATATATACAATATTCAGTTTAACAATTCTAGTGTACTTGTATATTCAATATACCTTGACATCAATTATTTCATATATATAGACTAATCTATTGATTCCTTACAAGTTACAATTTATAAGATGAACCATTATGATACGATCTAGTCTATAATATATTGTTATATAAACGTACCTATATCATTGATTCTTATAATCAATCGTCAGTATTACACTTTCACATTCATTCACTAAGTCATTAACGATAGTATCATATTTGTAACAGTTTACGTTTATCGTATATAACTATTATTTACTCTCAGTAAATCCTTACAGTCTACAATTCACTTTATGTATCAGTTCACTTTCTATATCAGTTCACTTTCTATATCAGTTTATTTTCATATCAGAGATAACGTTAATAGACCAGAAAGAGAGTTCGTTAATCATTATATTCTACTTAATGAAAATGATATTTCACACTAAAATGCAATTTACTTTACTAAAAACATATCTAGGCATTTCGTATATTATTTTCAATTATTAATTCCATATATGTATTTTGCATAGTGTTACAGTGATTACCTTGTACCTTTTCCCCTTCAACTTTGTTCCCTCTCTGTCTTTGCAACTTGCATCTGAGGTTTGAAAATCTGCAATTGAGCATTGAGTTCCTATACCAAACCTTCATAGCGTTCATTTTCTACTCAGATTTCTCCCTCCTCTGAAGGCATAACAGGCACATGCAGCATCCTGGGAGAAGGAAAAATCTGAGTTGGAGAGGAAGGTCGAGCATTTGGAGGGAAATCGCAACGATTGTACTCGGCCTTCTCAGTCCTGCATTGTCTTTTTTTCAAATAGAGAGAAAAATAGAGAGGTGAAATAGGGCAAAGAAGGACTCGAAGCGGCGCGAGCTAAGTCATGAGGGTCTTTCTACCGTGTAGCTCTCCTTCCCTCAAACCCAAAACCCTAAACCCTTTATACACGGCCTTTTACTTTAATATCCGTGTGTGATTACCCTTTCTACACGTATTATTAACTAAAAGGCCGTGTAGAAAGTAATTAAAAATATTAATTGATTTTACTTGTTATTTTTTGTATTATTTGAAGTGATAATGAATTATTATATGTATTATTTGAACTAATATTTGAGATATGACCTAGAAATGTTTGAAATAGAAATATTTTTTATTAATATTTAATATTTGAACTAATATTTAAAACCAACTACTAATACTTGTCTGTCCTCAATTGATTTCCAAGTTTGATAAATTTTTAAGACCTATCTTTGTCTCACTTATTTACATGTTCTTCATCATAAAATCAAATTTGGAAAGTGTAATGTTCAAAAAAGTGAATAGTACAAAAGAAATTAAATAAAATAGAGTTCAAGAGAATAAAAAATAAAAATACTTCATATATTAATAACATAGGGATAGTTACTGGATACATCACTTAATATAGTAACAAAAACATAAAATAGATAACAAACATAAGTCTCTATCCCTAATTAAAAAACTATTCTTTCTCACTAATTGCCTCGCCATTTTCTCTTTTGAGGGAAGTATCTTGCCCGCTTGCCTCCATTCTTGTTTACATTTTCCCATACTCTCTTGCTTCTTCTCAACCTTAGCCAAACTTTCGGATCATCAATAAGATCGTGTGGACCGTAAGGGTCATCAGAACCAGAATCCGAATCAGATTCATCAGAATCAGAATCCAAATTAGAAGAGACTTCAATCACAGGTGGCGGGAGTACATGTCGCCACTCAATTATGAGAGTCCTAAGACAATTCTTCCCGCAGTTAGGACATGTATCACTTCGTCCACATGATCCCCCGGGATTAGGATTTTTTGGAGGATTAGGATTTTCCGCAGGATTAGGATTTTCCATATCTGAATAGCACTAAATTATTTTCCTTTTCTATTCTTTCTTTTGATCAGAATTACTTGATCAAAACGGCACCGGAAGGATAATGCCTTTTATACCAAAACCCTACACTTTTCTACATGGATTTTTACTTAACAATCCGTGTAGCTCTCCTTCCCCCCTAAACCAAACCCTTTATACACAGACTTTTACTTTAACATCCGTGTGTGATTACCCTTTCTACATGAACTTTTAGTTAAAAGGCCGTGTAGCTCGCCTCACTTTCTACATGGATTTTAGTTAATAATCCGTGTACGATACTATTCCAACACGTATTATTAACTAAAAGGCCATGTGTGAAATAATTAAAAATATTAAGTGGTTTAACTTGTTATTTTTTATATTATTTAAACTGATAATAAATTACTATATGTAACCCTTAAACTGATAATAAATAAGTATACGTATTATTTGAACTAATATTTGATATTTGAACTCGAAATGTTTTAAATAGAAATATTTTTTTACTGAAATTTAATATTTGAACTAATATTTAAATCCTAATAGAAATATTTTAACAAGAAATATTATATTACTAATATTTAATATTTGAACTAATATGTAAAAACTAATATGATGTTTTGTAATAGAAATATTTTAACTAGAAATATTATTTAAAAGTTGTTTCTAAACAAGATAATTAATAAGTTATTTCTAAACAAAATAAATATTATACATTGACTTTTTTTTCCTTTTTCTCTTTTTTTTCACTAATTTCACATTACATTCGGCCCATATTCCTTCATTGTTTCGGATCGCATGTAGTTTGCTTCGTCTTGTTCTTCAATTGAGGCTACCTCAGTTTGCACGTCGGTACAAAATGGAGGTATTTCGTCGAACTGGTCATACTCTTCTTCATCAATGACGTTTTCTACCCCAACAATCCTTCTTTTCCCAGATAGCACGACGCTCCACCTATCATCACTCGAGTCAGTGGCATAAAAGACTTGGGTTGCTTGCTTGGCGAGTATAAACGGATCATCAACATACCCAACTTTCTTAAAATCAACGAGTGTGAACCCGTCGTTATCAACTTTAACACCCCGGTCTTCGACCCATTGACACCGAAATAAGGGAATGCTAAGGTGAGGACTGTAAACGAGCTCCCAAATTTCTTCAATAACGCCATAATACGACTTTGATGCTATTATGGGCCGGGAATCTCTGGATCTACTGAATTCTTGAGACGTCGCCACCAACGTCACCCCACTATTTTGCATTGTGCTCTTATCACTTTGGGATTTAGTGTAAAATGTATATCCGTTAATTTTGTATCATTGGAATGTTCTAACAACAATTTGGGGTCCTTCACCCAGCAGTCGAACAATTTCATTTACGGGCCTCCTATCGGGGTGTGACTTCACTCTTTCTCTCAGCCATCCTATAAATGAACGATTATGCTCGTTGGTAAGCCACTTCTGACTTCTCGTGTAGTACTCTTGTTGAAGGATTGTCATGTGCTCATCTATATAGGGAGCAACATCTGTCATGTGCTGTAGTACCAAAAAATGTGCCTTTTGTAGTTCATCTCTATCAGTAACTATGGCTTTCAACCCAATTGTCCCGACTCCTTGGAGCCTTCTCTCGTATCGAGACTTTGGAACGCCAATAGGACAGACACTGGTCATGTAGTTGGTGCAAAAATCAATCACCTCTTCCGTGGAATATCCTTCTACAATGCTACCTTCGGGTCGATGTCGGTTCCTTACGTATTTTTTCAGAATGCCCATGTATCTCTCGAATGGATACATATACCATAGGAACACGGGACCACAAATCTTGATTTCTCTCACAAGATAAACAACAAGGTGAACCATAACATCAAAAAAAGATGGCGGAAAATACATCTCAAGTTGGCAAAGAGTAGCGACGACTTCCTTTTGCAAAGAGTCCAGTATTAGAGGGTCTATCACTTTGGAATTTATTGCATTGAAGAAAAAACAAAGCTTCGTAATGGTTTGACGAACGGGCTTTGGTAAAACCCCCCGAATTGCAACAGGAATCATATGTGTCAATAAAACATGACAGTCGTGAGATTTCAGACCGACCAATTTCAAGTCCTTCATCGACACCAGCTTCTTAACACTACAACAAAACAAGGCATCAGCGACCACTCCCGTCGCCGGTCGCTGATGACCTCCTCTCAGGCAAAAATAAAATAAAAAATTTGATTTCGGCGACGACACCTTCAGCGACCGGCGATAATAGGCTTCAGCGACCGATTTGGCCCGGTCGCTGAAGAGCCTCAAGAAAACCCGCGCCCCGCGCGCCATTGCCTCTCTCTCTGTCTCCTCCCGCGGTTTAGGTTACCCCAAAAAGAAAAACAAAAACGCGCGAATCCGCGCCGCCCGACCCTCGCCGCCTTCGACCACCGCATTCTCAGATCGGATCCCCCGAATCCCTGCCTTCGACCACCGCTTCTCAGACAAGAACGCCCGAACCCCCGAACCCCCGCCTCCGCCGCCCGAAATCGGTCTCCTTCTCCGCCTTGTCAGACAAGAACGATGATCTCTCTTCTGTCTCTCTTCTACCCGAAATAGGTTTGTTTAAACAAATTTTATCATTTTTTTCATTCTTTTCCCCGATCTCCCTTCTGTCTCTCCTCTCCAATCTGTTTTGTTCTCTTTCTGCCTAGGGGTGCAGCCTTCCTCCTCTAAACGAAATTAGAAATAAAACTAAAGGAAAGGGAGAAAGGGGGAAGCTCAGTAGAGGAGATGGCACCATTCGGTTTAGAGGTACCCCTTACTAAATACTTCTGGTATTTGAAAAATCAAGTTTAATTGAGGAGAATTGACATGAGCTCATAGCAGTTGGGTTTAAACCCGAAACAAAAAGACAGCATGCTTTTGTTGAATATTTATTCAATAGTGGATTCCAAAATTAGTATATCTATAGTTAGTACATCTATAATTTGCATTTTCAGCATACTGCACAGCAGGGGTAGTTTAGGAAACATAGATGTTATATTTAGATTAAATTGTATTTTTGTTTTCAGCATTTCTCTGTACCAGTACGTACCAGAATGATGTATTAATACATAATAGAACATCAATGTCAGCTAGAATTAATAATGTCCTGACTCCTGATTAGTTATGAAAACTAACTAGGATGTTGTACATTTTTCTGTAAATATTTTGGATACGATCAGATATAAATAAATTAAGAGGTGTACATATTCTGGAGTTTAGCTGCTGACTCATCAGATATAAATAAATTAAGAGGTGTACATATTTTGGAGTGATTTAGAATCCCATCTCTGATGCAAAATATAAATAAAAGATACTTGATTCATGATGTCAGCTTCTGTTTGGATCACTGTAAATATGAAAACTAAAAATCTAGTTACTCTTTTTTATGTTTAAATCACAATATATTTTCTTAGTTTTCTGCATAGCATGCAGAAGTTTCTCCCTTCAAGGCATAATGACAGTACATCAGTAAAATTCCCTTCTTTTTTTTTTTTTTAGGAGAAATGGGTAGTAAATTTAGAATCCAGAGCCACTCAATAATAAATGTTATCTTCCTTTAATTATATTTATGGTTAATACATCCCTCAACTAACAAAACCATCATTTAAGTGGAGGTCGGCATAAGTAATTAGCAAACCATGAGTGTGATGTAATATTTCACTAATCTCACTTGCTCATTTTTTTTTATATGATTACTCTTGCTTTTGCTCAGTGAATAAAAATAGTTATGATTGATTGATTAATTTGGTTGACTAATTGGGTTGATTAATTGATTGGTTAATTGGTTTTAGGAGTTGTAGACGAAGTTAGTTTAAATTTGGGAAGAAAGAAGGAGAGGAGATAGCTCGATCTCCAAGAAAGTAATTGCTTGTAATCAGACAAGTTTTCTCTTTTTCTTAATTCTAAGAAGGTTAATTATATTATCAATTATGTACTACGGTTTGTTAGTTATTAATTCTATGTTGGTTAATTATATTAGTTAACCGGAACATTTAGTATGCCTTTTAGGTTTATACCCGTTCAAAATTAATCTGATAGAGATTAATTTTGAATAGTCCCCATTTTGGGACTATTTTTTGAATGCTTTGTCTCATCTAGGATGTGAAGAAATGTATGTGGGTCTAGTATTTAAGAAAAATTTGGTATCATTTTCCCTTATTGTTCCTACGAGTACGTATTGAATTACATGTCTAACATGATGTGTTTCTAACGCGTACTCGGAGAACTGAGGGGAAATACTGCCGAATTTTTTCTTAAATACTAGATCCACATACATTTCTTCACTACTGAGACATAGCATTCAAAGAGTGGGATAGGATTGTACACCGGCCCTGTGTAAGCCCCAAAAGACGAATGAGTTTGGACTTATTAATATTTAATGACATTATTTCATTATTTTAATATCTAATGTGAAACTAGTAAGTAAGGCATAACCTTAAGTTTAGTTTTGACCTCGTGTGCATTTTATTGTGTTTAGAACTAATCAAGACAAGACAAGGCAAGGCAAGGCAAGGCAAGACAAGGCAAGACAAGGCAAGGCAAGGGAAGCGTCATCTCTCTCTCTCTCTGGTACGTACGTTTAAATATAGTTTATGTAGATGCCGCTTGTATGGCTGTATACAAGTCCTGTTGCATGGATGATGCAACTCTCGATTTGATTTTGTGTTTCTTCCATGACTTGCTTTAGAGGGTCCGTTATCAATTGATGATATCTGGAGGGTCTAAAGTATAGATCTGGATTTTTTGTTTTTCTTGGTTACCTAAATTGAATTTGTCATTAAATTGGATGAACTAAGGTCATGTTTATACGGTAACTTATAAATGTATATGTCATAATTAGGAGGAATGGAAGGTGATCGTAGTTGGATGTACGGTCCTCGTTACGTGGACAGGAAGGTCAATCCGGTATTTGTGAGAGGTGTGGAGGAATTTTTTAATTATGCATTCGCTATTCCAAATAATATTGATAGGCAAAATCGCATCAAGTGTCCTTGTGCCAAATGTGGGTGTACTAGATGGTGGGATAGGTATACTATCGGAAAACATCTGCTCAAATTGGGCTTTAGACCTTATTATGAGACTTGGAACATGCATGGTGAGCATGAAAATGTCAGATTAGGAGAACAGAGCCAAACGGTCGTTGAAGAGGTCGTTGCAGAGAGTGTCGATGTGGAGTCGCCAAATGATATGATTGAAATGGTTGTTGATGCTGCTGGTCCTTCTTTTAATTGGGAACAACCGAATCCGAAAGCTCAGGAGTTTTATAATATGATGAATGCTGCCGAGGAGCCGCTATGGGATGGTTGTGATAAGGAACATACGGTACTTGCTTGTGTTACCGAACCGACTGCGCCATAACCAAAGATAGTTTCAATCGTATTCTGTCAGCCGTGAAGAAGTGGCTTCCAAAAGAGAATAGGTTGCCTTCCGATCTATACCAATGTAAGAAATTGGTGAAAGGGTTGGGATTAAGTCATGAGAAGATCCATGCTTGCCCTAATGATTGCATGTTGTATCGCGGTGATAATGAATCCAAGGAGAAGTGTGATGTCTGTGGCCATGATCGTTTCAAACGAGGGGATCCTACGAAAAGCAAGAAACATGTTGCGCATAAAATTTTGCGGTATCTTCCAATCACTCCGAGGTTGCAAAGGCTTTTTTTGTGTTCGATGTCTGCAGAAAACATGCATTGGCATAAAGAGGGAAAGAGGGAAAGGGCGGGGGTGATGGTTCATCCTGCCGATGGTCAAGCCTGGAAAGAATTCAGTGCTCTACACTCTGATTTTGCAGAAGACCCTAGAAATGTTCGTCTTGGGCTTTGTTCGGATGGTTTCTCTCCTTTCAATATGGGGGTCGGTCTTACACCAATTGGCCGGTCTTTCTGGTCGTTTATAACATGCCTCCTGCTCTGGTGATGCGCGACAACAACATATTCATATCCATGTTGATACCAGGGCCCAATAGTCCCACTAGAAGCACAGACATGTACCTGCAACCTCTCGTGGATGAGCTGCAATTGTTGTGGAGGGATGGAGTGATAACTTACGATAAATTCAAGAAACAAAATTTCACTATGAAGGCTGCCCTAATGGGGACTATTAGTGATTATCCAGCCCTAAGCATGCTCTCAGGATGGTCGACGAAGGGAAAGCTAGGTTGTCATGTATGCATGGAAGACACAAAGGCTTTCAACCTTAAGGAAGGAGGGAAGGCTTGTTGGTTTGATGATCATAGAAGGATGCTGCCTCATGATCATGAATTTCGATTTCAAAAAGATGCTTTTAAGAAGAACACCATCGAGACTGACGATCCTCCTCGTCGCTTGAGTGGACAAGAATTGCTCGATCGGGTCATGTCATTTAAGCAAGTCACATTTGGCACAAAAAATAAGAAGAACATTCCTGGTTTTGGTGTGATGCACAATTGGAAGAAGAGAAGCATTTTTTGGGAGTTGTCATATTGGAAAGACAATCTGGTACGGCACCACATAGATGTTATGCATCTCGAAATGAATTTCTTTAAAAATATATTCTTCACATTACTCGATGTTAAAGGAAAAACAAAAGACAATGCAAAGGCTCGTCTCAATATGACGGAACTATGTGATCGTCCGCTTTTAGAGCTGAGGACCAACGAAGCGGGGAAAATAGTGAAACCACACGCAACCTATTGTTTGGACAAAAAACAGAGACGTGAAATTTGCGAATGGGTCAAGAATTTGCAGTTTACAGATGGGTATGCCTCTAATTTGTCGAATATTGTGGACTTAGATGATGCTTTGTTCAATGGGATGAAAAGTCATGACTGTCATATTTTCATGCAGCGGTTGTTACCGGTTGCATTTAGAGATTTCTTACCTGAGCCAATTTGGGAGGCATTAACGGAGGTTAGTAACTTTTTTAGAGATCTATGTGCTAGGGAACTGGATCCAGTTCATATTGAAAAGCTTGAGAGGAATATTATCGTCACAATGTGCAAGCTAGAGAAAATATTTCCACCAGGCTTCTTTGACTCCATGGAACATCTAATTGTTCATCTCAGTTACGAAGCACGAGTTTGTGGTCCCGTTTCTTTTTTTTGGATGTATCCATTTGAAAGGTTCGCATTCAAAACTTGATATTTTAATAATCTCAATGTTATAATGTCATCTCGAAATGTATTTGACGTTAGATTTTACGTGTTTGATGATATTGTAGAGCTATACAGCGTCTTAAGAGGAAGGTGACTAATAAGGCGCGTGTCGAGGGGTCGATCGTGGAGGCATGTATTGTTGAAGAGAGTGCTAACTTTATGTCTTCATATTTTCAAGATGATGTCGCTTCACGTTTGAATTGCCCAGATCGGTACGATGACGGTGGATTTGTCGAGAATGATCCACGACTTCCTATTGTGAGTTTCCCTGGACGTGCAATAGGAATGATAGCTAGCAGAAATCTCACAGATGAAGAGTTGAATGCAGCACATTATTACATCATGACTAATTGTCGCCCCGAATTTGACCCGTTCATTACGTGAGCATCTTTACGTATACAATCTACATTTGTTATCGATTTGCATTGTTTATTGTGATAATATAGTAGTACTATTGCAGGCCATTCGATGATGAAATTAGAGAAATGAGGCCAACAATAAGCACCGCAGGTCTCGAGAAAGCTCGTTTGAAAGAGTTCGGTATTTGGATGCGCACTTTGGCGCTTAGTGGTAAAATTGAAGATGAAAGGATTGCTGCAATTGCGCTTGGGCCAGTCACACGACGAGTTCAGTGTTACAACATGTACGATGTGAGAGGTTTCCGATTTCATACCGAGTCATATGGGAGAAATAGGAAAACAGCCAATTACGGTGTATGTGTTCAAGGGGACACTGGGGATGACACATTAAGGGACTATTTCGGCATAATTGAAGAAATTATGCGGGTGGAATATAAAGGCGCGGACAATGGAGTTTTCTTGTTCAAGTGTCGTTGGTTTGACATAAGTAGAGGGATGCGGGTAGATAAAGAGCATGGAATAGTAGAGATTAACAATAAGAGACTTCTTAAAAAGGACGAGCATTTCGTGTTTGCATGTCAAGCAATCCAAGTGTATTACCTGCCTTACGCTTCATCAAAGCGAGAGAGACAAGATTGGTGGGTTCCTGTGAAGACAAAAGGAAAATCACGACCGCTTATTTTGTTCAATGGAGATGCGTTCTTTCAAGAAGATGGCTCACCCACTGAATTTGTAGTGCGTGCTGAGGATGGATTGAATCAACCAAGTCTTTTCGTTGATGGGGCCGATCCTGAGGAAGTAACAGTAGACGACTTAAGTAACGTGTCGAAAAGTAAAAAAAGGTCAAGAAAAAAAAACGCCAAATGAGAAATTAGGTTAATATCTTTTAATTTATTTGTAAATGAAACAAACATTTAAGTAATGTATTCTTTTTATTGGAATTGTTTGTAAAACTAATTTTTTAACAAACTTTATTGCAGGTATGCCGAGCAGAAAGGGTAAGGAGAAGGAGGCATCCTCCAGTAGATCCAGGCACCCTCCGCGCGGTCGAAATGCATATATTAAGCCGCCGCAAAGGTTGGAGGACAGACCGGTGATTCGTCGGGTCGCTTATAGGTACGAGCTTTTTTTGTGCATTTCTGAGTTTGTAGCATTATCCATTTGTAGTTGTTTCAAAACTAATTTTATTTGCAGAGCTTTTGCTGGAGATGTGGTGGATGTGACACAAGGTATCAACAAAATAATCTCTCAAGCAGCACGTTTTCACTATCCTTCGGAAACTAGATTGCCCACTATTCCCGTGTGCACAAAATTTGATGACTATCCAGAGGATGTACAAAATAGGGTCAAGGCCGAGTTTTTGGTGAGTAAAATATCCTTTTTAAAATTGGCAACATACTGTTTCTCTTTTTAAGCTAACCAACGACTTTTTAATTACGCATGCAGACGCACTATCAGTTTCACTCAGATGATGACGAGGATTCGGCATGGAAGACATTCGCGAGCATAGCTAACAGAGCTCTCCAAAATCTGCTTCACAAGTGCAAAGAAGAAGCAAAAATTAGGTATGGAGATGGCATCCTGGAGTGGAAGGATCGAGGGGTGCCAAGCACGTATGATTGGATAAAAGCAGATATCTGGCCCAAATTGTGCGACTATTGGTGCACAGAAGAGTTCGCTAGGCGGAGCGGACAAAATCAACAAAATAGGGCCTCATCTGGAGAGGGTTCTTTTGCAACCACGGGCTCAGTGAACATGCTGGTTCACAAACAAAGATTCGTAAGATGTTTTATTTTATCAAAACAATTAAATCCAATTTCAATTTACTCGAACTAAATTTGTAATTTTATTTGTGTTGAAATGTTTATTCATAATAGGAGCAAGAAAACCAGCGCGAGCCTAGGTGGTCTGATGAGCTGTTCACGCCGACGCATACCAGCAAGAAAACGGGGCAATTCATATCCGCAAGGGCGAAAAAGGCACAGGTAATCAAACATAACAATCTTATATTAATATTCATTCTTTGTTGTACTTACTTTATTTTTGTTTTATTTTATAAATTTTGCAGGAAGACTACGATCGGGATATGAGCGCAAAATATGGGCCTGATCGAGCCCTTTGGCCCGCTTTTGATCCAGACGTCTGGTACGCCAACACAGACAATAATGCTCACGGCGATAACTATGGTCTTGGTACTCTAGGTAAAATACACATACTTAAAAGTGTAAATTTGTATTTAAATTATATAACGTAATAATTAATGATCTTCGATTTAATATTTCAGGTAAGACGAGATCGATGTATCGCCCAGGTGCGTCGCAGACGTCTTCTTCGCGATCGCAATCGCAAACGCAATCATATTCTTCGGCGCCGCCTCCTCTCAGACAAGAAGACATAAATGCGATTTCAAGTCAGGTGTTGGGCGTGCTTCAACCACAGCTCAACGTAATCAACCAATTCATGGAGGAGATGAGGCGTAACATGGGACGTTCTTCGCCTCATCAGGTACGAATTTCAATTTTGGAGTATGTTTCAATCCAATAAGAACACCAAGTATGATAAACCAATTGACGGAACAATAAACTCTTAAAAATTGTAAACCCTATAAACAGTAAACCCTAAAAACTTTAGTTATATTCTCACAGGGAGGTTCTAGCTCACACCGTCCCGATGAGCAGGATGACAGCGGTGATGATTTAGGAGATGACTAGTTTTATGATGTTTTGATTTGTATGTCGTACTTTAGATATTTTATTTTTATATCGTACTTTGATATTGGATGTTTATGTAGTATTTTACATATTTCTTGTTTATGTTGGATATTGGATATTTGCTTGGATATTTGATATTGGATGTCGTATCAGTATTTTATATTGTTTTGCTTGCATGTGAATTATATATTTGTCGATCGAAAACGACGACGGTAAATTGTATATTTGCTTGTGAATTATGTATTCATTGCTTGGTACGTTTCGTACCAATTGGGAAAAAGAAAAATAACAAAAAAAAAATAAAAAAAAAACAACCTTCTGCTACCGATTTTGAACCATCAGAGACCGGCCAATCGGTCTCTGATGATCTTGCGCCACGTCAGCACGCAGCATCAGTGACAGAACGAATCGGTCGCTAAACGGGTCATCAGCCACCGGCGCCTGAAGCTTCAGCGACCGGTGACGTCAGCGAGGTGGTCATCAACGACGAAGCATCTGCGTCCGGGTCATCTGCTACCGAATTCGGTCATCAGCGACCGGTAGAGCCATCAGCGACCGATTTGGCCGGTCGCTGATGGGTGTGAATGTTGTAGTGTAATATTCGAAGAATACCCTGATGGGACCTTAATACTACGAAGGCATTCACAAAAGCTTGTTTTCACTTTCTTCGACATTGTGCACATTGCGAGGGGTAGGTATGTGCGCTTCCCTTTCTCCTGCGGTGCAAGCTCGGGTCGTATTCCCATTTCTACCATGTCTTTTCAAACTTTGATACCATCTTTAGTCTTCCCCGGAATGTTCAATAATAAACCAGTCAAACTGTCGCAGACATTTTTTTCAACATGCATGACATCTATGCAATGTCTCACTTCTAAATATTCCCAGTAAGGTAGGTTCCAAAATATGGACCTCTTTTTCCAAATATTCTTCGGTGGTTCTGTGACACACTTTTCAAACACAACATCAAGGTTTTTAACACGCTCGAAGACACCCTTCCCATCTAATGGACGACGGCCACTCCAAGCTCAACTTTGTCGTTGAATGCATTCTTCTTCTTACGATATGGGTGATTAATTGGAAGAAACCTACGATGCCCCATAAATACATTCTTTTGACAATTCTTCAACCTCAGCACCTGTGTATCATCTTCACAGATAGGGCACACTTTTGCTCCTTTACAAGTATAACCCAATAAATTCCCGTACACGGGGAAATCATTTACGGTGCAAAACACCATGGCCTGTAAGTTAAAGACCTCTTTGCTGTACGCATCCCACACCGGGACGCCATCACGCCACAATTTTTAGAGGTCCTCAATTAATGGTGCGAGATATACATCTATGTCATTCCGGGTTGTCTGGATCCTTGGATTAGTAATGACATCCACTACCAGAATTTTCGTTGTAGCATGGGTCTGAAAATGGCTTGTTGCATGCGCCTACACATGCAACAAGCCCCAAAAACGCTTGTTGCATGCGCCTCTGCATGTTAATACTACCCATGGTATACCTCCGTTGTAAATACTCAGTATTTCCATGGACACGCATGTAAATACCTTTTCTCAGCCTTTTGCATGCGGTCCCGCATGGACAACTGCACATGTAAAAACTTTCAGGGTTGGCACCTGGCTGGAGTATTTGCAAGGATAGAAACGTGGGACCCATCTTGTTCTTTGCAAGGATAGAAACGTGGGACCCATCTAAGTATTTGCAAGGATAGGACTGTGGGTCCCATCTATGTATTTGCAAGGATAGAACTATGGGTCCCATCTTGGTATTTGCAAGGCTAGCTTGTGAGTATTTGCAAGGATAGGAGCGTGGACCCCGCGTGAGTATTTCCAAGGATAAATCATGTGGGTCCCACTTGTTTATTTGCATGGATAGAGGCCGTGGGCCCTACCTGGTTTTTTACATGGGCAGCGAAAGTGTGCCCCACATGATTAATTGCATGGCCAGGTACGTGGGTCCCACCTATGTAATTGCCAGGGTTTTGTATGTGCTTATTTGGTTGGATTTTGCGATGTAAATAATAGATCAAAAATTGAAAAAATAATCACCATTTTCTAATTGTACAATCCAGTACCAATAGTATACCACCCCGGTACGATGCCAATTCCCACCCATTAAACATTTGTATTTGAAATTAAATAAGCATTAGTAACAACACATTGCAATTTAAGGAGAAATCTTGTAATATGCATCAACAAACACTGTCATCAAGCATGCATTGTACCAAAAACAGACAAGCATAACAACCACATTAATGTAATACACTTGTGCCTGTACCCATCTATGCAATTATCCAAATACATTGTTAACAAGAAAATAAATCTGCTAAGGTTTCCCTACATAACCATATGTGAAAATAATCAATGTCGCATCAAATACATAACCTCACATGACCCACCAAAAGAGTATAAAGGGCACACTCCTGAGCTGGTGAATCTGAAAATAAAACAAAAGGCACCATAAAATAGAAAATATATACTTTGAAAATGTAATAGTTTTTTTACCTCTAGAAAACGTAACAATTCTAAAGCATAACCTCTAGAAAACAGTTTTAATACAACAATTATTACCTAATAGAAGAGAGACAAAAAGGACCATTATTGTTTTCTTGCTTGTTTTCGGATCGCTGCGCTAGGTTATTACCTAATAGAAAACAGTTTTACTGGGAAATTCAGTCATCTTTTGCGCATTTATCTTTATTTTAATGGATTTTCATCATCTTTTAATCACCCAAACTGGTATAGTTCTACTTGGAACATAAGCGGGTGTTACTCACAATTATGATTAATTAGTTGTTGTAATTTGTAAAATTCAATACCGGATCTTTTATGACCCATGTAGGAAAGCCCTCAATTCCGACAAGAGCACAGTCAAGAGACATTGTTCTTCCTTTGCGAGCTCCATTGTAATGATGAATCTATTTCTATGCTAATATCATTATTGTATCCAAAGCATATCAGTATTTTTATGCTAATATCAATACTTGATACCTAGATTGTGCTGTTAGGTCATGCATATCAGTACTGTATCCAAAGCAATGATTAATCTATTTTTATGCTAATATTATCTCACCTTTGTGACTGATCCAACTCCCACACAAATCAGTTCAAAATAAAAATCACTTTCTTTCCCCTAAGTATGAGCTAGCAAGGCCCTCATTCCCCTTCCCAATTAGACTAAAAATCGACTCTGTCAAAGCTTAACAAAGAAAATTGAGAACACACAAGTAAATTTAAAGTGAAGGAGCACAAGCGACACCGAGGCACACAAGAAAAAGAAAACCCTAACAGGTTGAGTGTTGAGCGACTCAGAGATCAGAAAATTGAGAAAGAGTTCTCAGAGAAGAGGGAGTTTTTTTTTTTTGACAAAGAAAAAAGGATCTAGTCCTTATCTCATTAATCATTTTGGAGTTACAAAAGTTATGTAACTAAATAAGAAAAACAATTCTGCTCAAAACATTTGAGCATAAAGCAAATAAAAGGAAATTAGAAAGAAGTGAAAAATGAAAAGAAAAGTAAGGAAAGAAAAAAGAAAATAAATAAGCTTGATTAGGCTATTCCATTCTTCTTAAGGTCCTGCTAGTGAGCTATATCTCCATTGTGCTTCCACTTGGTCAGCTAGGTCCAGCAGATTACGATTTTCTTCTTTAAAAATTCTATTGCATCGTTCACGCCATATGATAAATTGTGTAATTAGCAAGATGGACCTTTCTTTCTTGCTAAACTTGAATTTCTTTAGGCTTGTTACAGTGTTTTCCCTCCCATATGATAATCCTCCCGGTATTTTGACCTTCATCTTCAATTCTATTAATCTGTACAGCAACCTTGCTTGCACACATTCGTTGAATAGGTGCGAAACTGATTCAGAATTTGCCTTGCACATGATACACCTGTTCGTTAAGCTCCATACCCTTCTATTTAAGTTGTCAATCGTCAATATTTTGTTGAAAATTAACAACCATGCAAAAACCTTGAATCTTGGAGGCACCTTAAGTTTCCATATTCTGTTTACCGTTTCCTTTATACTTGGTCTGTTCATTATCACTTGATATGCTGATTTTACTGAGAAACTTTCTGTTGCTGTCCATCTCCATTTTATTCCATCATCTATTTGGGATAGGTGCAACCCCAATGCAGTGATGGCAGCCTCTAACCTTGCCATTTCATCTATTGCTTCTTCCGAGAGATTGTGAATGAAACAGTTCTGAAGAGAATCCGAGTTTAGAACTTCCTGTAGTGTTGCTTCTTTATTTATTGCAAATGTATATAGGTTAGGATTGTGTTGGTATAGAATTCCCAAACCCCAATTCTCCATCCAAAATCTGATGTTGCTGCCATTACCAGGTATTCTTATCATTGAGTTCGTGAACACCGAATATACATCCTTCAGTGTCTTGTCAAAAAAGTAAGAGTTCGGGTAGGATCTCTATGGACCGTTCGTAATCATGAATATTGTCTTCCATAGTCTTTGTTTCGGCTCAGTCCATTGTCATAACCATTTCATTAGCAATGCCTGATTAAACATGCCTAGATCCATTACGCCTAATCCTCCCATCTTCTTTGGTTTACAAACCATTTCCCAATTTGCCAAACTCAATCTGTTGGTGTTCGGACCTGCACCATGCCATAGGAAATGTCTCCTTATCCTATCAATTTCCTTTAAAGTCCATCTGGGTAACACAAAAACTGTCATGTAGTATATTGGTAGAGAGGAAAGCACACTATTGAGAAGCACCAATCTTCCAGCCATCGACAATTGTTTTGCTGACCACCCAGCTAATCTTTTCTGAAATCTGTTTATTAAGGGCAGGAATGCTTGCTTATTCAATGACTTGTAAGGTAGGGGAAGACCTAAATACGTGAATGGGAAGGTACCCAGTCGACATCCCATTGTTCTTGCAAGGAGTGGTCCTTGTGTGTCTGCCTCATGAGTTAGCAACAATTCCGACTTCTACAAATTCACTTGAAGTCCAGAGATATTTTTGAACGCCGCAAAGGCAATCGCGAGAATCTGCAGTTGCTGAATTTCTGGTTTTACAAAGAATAGTGCATCGTCAGCATACAGTAGGCATGGCTTCATTCCGTGATACGGTAATTTTATCGCTCCATTATTTACCAATTTTGTGAACCACCTTGAAATAAAATCCATAGAGATAATAAATAAAAATGGTGATAACGGATCACCTTGTCTTAACCCTCTCTTAAGATTAATCTTCTTTCCAAGTAAGCCATTAATGATTACTTGCGACGTGCCTTGAAGTACCGCTTCTTTGACTGCTGTAAGCCATCTCATAGGGAAGCCGAGATTATGCATAACTTGCATCACAAAATTCCAGCTTATTGTGTCAAACGCCTTCTGAATATCTGCTTTAAAAATTGCGAGTGGTATATTAACATCCTTGCAATGATGCAGTACTTGTTGCGCATACAAAAACCCTTCTGTTATTTGGCGGCCTTTGACAAACCCTGTTTGTGTTATATCCACGATTTCATGTATATGATGCTGAACTCGATTTGCAAGTATCTTTGAGAACATTTTCTGAATGGCATGTATCAAGCTGACCGGTCGAAAGTCTTCCGGTCTCATTGCATGGTCTTTTTTCGGTATGAGAACTATATAAGATGTGTTAAGAGGCTTGAGTGATAACCCTCATGAATGATTCTCTTAAACACCTGATGTATATCTTCAATCAGAACGTCTGAAATTTTTTTGAAAAATTCTCCCGTGAATCCATCCGGGCCTGGGCTTTTATTTGGCGGCCATTGTTGTATGACATCCTTTATTTCTTGAATTGATATCTCCTGGTCTAAATGTTGCAAATCATGGTGGTTCGGATATAAGTTTGCCCAGCAAATGTCCGGTGTTGTGTTTGATTCAACTCCCATTAATTTGATGAAGTGTTGAAAGAATGCTTGCGCTTTTGCCCTTTGGTCGGTATACTGGACTCCATTATATTCGATCTGAGTTACTACATTTAGTCTTTTTGAGTTTGAAGCAAAAGAGTGGAAGTACTTCATTCCCTTATCACCATGCAATTCCCATTTTGTTTTTGCCCTCTGTTTCCATAAATCCTCCTCATAAACCGCCAAATCTGCATATCTTTTCTTGATCAAAGCTGTTATTAACTTCTCCAAGTTCGTGGCTGGTCTGATCTCTCTTATGCCATCCATCCATCCTAGAAAATTTCGGCAAGTTTTAATTTGATCCTTTATTTTCCCTATTTTTGCCTTTGCCCATCCGCTAATGTCTTGCTGCAGTTTTTTTATTTTCAAATCTAATAAATTCGGGTCTGTAGCAATTTCTACGGATTCCCAAGATTGTTTAACCACTCCTTCTAGGTCTTCATATTTTAACCATGCATTTTCAAACCTGAAGAAATTGGTCTTCATGAAGTTGGTTTTTGCCGTGTAAAGAATGGGACAGTGGTCCGAAGAAGTATTTGGCAAAGCCCTTTGAATTGAGTTTGGGTATATGGCATCCCATTCTGTTGAGACTAGAAAACGATCCAGCCTTACCATGATTGCTTGATCTTGCCCGTTTGACCATGTGAATTGATGACCATGTAGAGTTGAGTTTAATAAACCAAGCGAAGAGATGAAATTTGAGAACCTGAGAGGCAACCTCCAATTGGAGCTTGATGGGTGGTTTCTATCTTGCTCTTCAAGCGTGATGTTGAAGTCTCCACATATGACCCATGGAGTATTGTTATTGGGTTTTAATCCCGCTAATTCTTGAAAAAAGTGTTGTCTGTTGCTACCTGTGGAGGGTCCGTAAACTCCAGTCATCCAGAATTTGTTTGCATTGCCATTCCTTTTCAATAGAACTGAGACAGAATGTTGTCTTACTTCTGTTTGTAATATTTCAAACTTTCTTGAATTGACAGCCAAAAATATGCCTCCTCTTGTGCCTATTGAATCCAATGCCCGATATTCATCAAGCCTGTAACCACAAATTTCCTTAGCTATTTTATCCGATATTTGTTGCAACTTCGATTCTTGCAATACCACCACATCCGGATTTTTTAGAATTATTGTTTGTCTCACTGCTAATCTCTTGGTTCGCTCATTAAGACCCCAAACATTCCAACTCAAAAAATTATATTGTTGTTTGTAATTCATGATAAATTTAAATAACACCATCTTGTGAAACACTAAAAACTTCCTGTTAATATTTTCAGCAGCTGTGAAGCTAGCGCCACTGTGATACAACTCAGAAATTGCACTCCCCTTAAACAAAGCCGGGTACTACCCAACTGGACATATCTGAAATTAGAACTAAACATTTAGAAGTAAAAGCAAACTCCAACCCTTCTAAACAGATACCATCTGTTATTACAACCTTAACCCCCCTTTTTAGTGCCCTGATCAGCATCCTTCTTCAATGCCGATTCTATTGCCTTTTGTAGTTCATCAGAAATTAGTACCCCAGCTGTGAACACGACCACCTCGGCATGCTCTATGCTCAAAGGATTAGAAGACTGCATATACTCTTCATTCTGCATGTTAATGAATTTTGTCTTTCTTTTCTTGCCTTGTTTTTGTGCGGAAGCTTCGTCAGCATATCCTTGGGTAATACACGCCTTTTGCAAAGAAGAAATATAAACTCCTTTGTTTTTTTATGATAATCTTGCTGACCTTCTTGGCTTGTTGCAATCAGTCTTGCCTTCTTCAAACCGAGGGGATTCCTCCATTCAGTTACCTTTCGGAGCTTGCACACTATTGGGTTCCGAATCAAGTGTAGGTTGCTGATTTTGTAGTGAAAGGCCGCAGCCTTCCTGTCTGGTTACTGTTTGCTGCTGAAAGTGCGCAGTCTTCCTCTCTGGCTACTGTTTGCTGCCTTTGTGTCTCTGCTGGTGTAGAGGAGTTTGGGAGACTTCCTCCTTCTTCATCCCTCTCATCAAAATTTGTCGGGCTGTTAAAGTAATTGAGCCATTCATCTCCATCATTTTCAATTCGCTGTTCTATTGGGCTCAAAAGCTGCTGTTCTGTTGGATCTTCTAGAGCTGCTGAATTCTCTTGCATTGTTGGGCTATCAATCAGGTTACCTCTTAGTGGGACCTGTCCGAGAGGTTCTGTGGGGCCCATGAGCTGTCCGAATACTGCCAAGCTTGATGGGTTTTCTGTTAGCACACTCAGGCCTGGTGGTAGCACAATTGGGCTTGCTGGGAGCTCCTCAATTATTGGACCAAATGTTGGGACAAGGCCTAGTATGGATTCAGACCCCTTTCGGATTTGGAGGTGATTAGTCTCCTCTTCATTGATGCGGTTTTGCCAGTTGTAAGAACGTACTGCAGACCAAGAAATTGTTGGTAGTTCACCATTGGTAGCAGCATCAACATTAACAGTATTAATGCCACTTTGAACACTTTGAACATATGTCTCCTTGTTTAAAAACATAGCATTCAAAAACACACTTCCCATGAGCATAATTAGAAGAGACTGCATAGTAACTTGGTCAGTCATTAAATTACCTTTGACCCCACTGGTCTGTCCAGTCTCCATTGGTACTGGATCCTCCATTGTAGTTTGATCTCCAGTAATTTGAACCGGACCTCTCCTGTTTGAGTAAGCACCATGGTCGAACCTCTGACTATTGTAGGGTGGCTGACGGCGGATGATGCGGGTAACGCGACGGTCATCATTATTGCGGCCACGAGACTCCAAGGATTGATTTGATGGTGGTGGTGGTGGAGGTGGCGGGTTTCCTCTGTTAGGAGGCGGAGGAGGTGGAGGCGGGACATTTCCAGCTCTGAGCATATATCCTTCTAACTCAACTTGAACGATGGTTGAGTTTGGATCATCATTCAGGAAGATGTTTTTCGGGATATTTGCCGGGTCATGACAATTAATCAGAACCCTCAAAGTTTCATAATTTCCATTATCAAAGAAAGGGGCAACTTGTACTAGATAGCCAAAGCCAACAACAATGTCAGAAAGGTCTTCTTTGTTCCAGTATTGTAAAGGGACCCCGTGCAGCCGAATCCTCGCACGATGAGTTGTTGGTTCATGCACCATTGCTAGTTCATCTGTCCATTCGACTAATTGGACCTCAGCATCCCGATCTAGTGTAAAAACACCCACTCTAACTGCTTCATCTCTCATGATTGTACTCGGGAAGACAGCAATGAGATCTCCTATGGAAGGGTCAATCTCCGAGACTTTGAAATTCTGCTGTGGAATTCCAAAATACCTGCCCAAGACATTTGCCAAACGCTGTGCTAGATGCCGGTCATTATAGTGCGGACCAGCGAAAAATATGGCAGATCAAACTAGAAATTGATTCTCCTCAGCCATTTCTTCCCTTGGAGGTAAATAGACTCGAAGTTCGTTGATGCGACCTTGGACATTTGCTGGATTCTACATTTGAATGTTCTGCCAATTTGGAGGAGTTGCCATGTTTTGCAACTTACAGTGAAAATGGTAGGGGATATGATGAGTCTCCTGATGCCTTCTTTTTATAGACCTCCAAAATTGTGAAGTTTCTTCTCCAGTCTCTTGGTGTTCCTCATTATTATCATGCATGAACCTGCTGCCCTTTTGGATTGCTGAATTGATTGGAATACTTGGAGACCGAAACTTACAGTTTTTGAAGAGGTGGTTAACTCCTTGATAATTAAAACAACGCCTTTGATTTCTGCAATACAGGCTCTTATGCCCCTTTTGCAAACACTTGAAACATTTTCCAAGTGTGAAAAGATCTGCATGATGACCTTTGAGCTTTGCCGAGACTTTTTGACTGGATTGGATTTGGTGGCTCTTTGTCTTCTGCTAACCAAGGTCCATCCATCTTCATCAATAGAATTTTTTGTATTTGGTGTGAATGCGAAAGTAGCAGCAGCAATCTTCTTGCCATTATGAGGCCTAATGAAGTCTTCTTTGAACTTTAATCCCTGATTGTGGTTAGCGGGATTGAAGAAAAACGCCTGATTTGTTGAGAACCTCTTTTGGTGGGGAGCGGCTGAAGTTTGGTTGTGCCTAGGGTTTGGAGGGGGGAGCGTAGAGGGTGGAAAAGCTGTCACCGTAGCGTAGGTTACTGAATCTGTTTTGGTTGAGATCTTGGTTAGCCGCGCGACATCCTCCTTGTTCTTCATCGCCATCGCCATTCGAATCGCTATTCTATTCGCCGTCTTATGGGTTCTGTGGCTAAATTTAACTGGAATTTTGTTCACATCTAAAAGAGCTCAACTTGGCAATAAATCTTCACAAAATTAACAGCATAAATTATCACAAACAGTAATTAACATTCCTAAGCAGATAAACAGTCACTTGAAAGCAATCCTTACATATGGTTCTAGAAATTTACAAAATTAACCAGAGAAGAGGGAGTTAGAGAGAAAAAACCTTGGAGAAGAGCAAAAACCTAGGACCAAGGAGGCAGAGGCCGGAGACGGGTATTGCGGAGTGCGTCGTGCGCGGCACGTCTGGAGGGGGCTGGTCACTGTGCTGCCTCGCTTCACGGCCCGTCCTGAATAATTAAATTGTTAAAAGATATTTTTCTAAAAATAATAAATTTCTAATAGAGAAGATAATGCAATTAAAAGACTGAACAAGTAGGACTCAAGGATTTCTAATTTTGCTTTCGTTTTGTTTTACAGGTCATGCTGAAAGGTTGCTTATTATCCTAGTTTTAGAAAATGAAAATGCACTTGCCTTGAAGAACTGTAGCATCCAAGACATGAAAATGTTGCTTCCAGTCCCACTTTGAAAATAAGTATATTATTTGGATCCTATCATATTCCTACAAAATAGAAAATAATTTCAGCAATTTATTATATAGTACAGAAATAATAACTACTATTCTTTTAGGTTGCGTTTGGATGGGGCAAGAATAGCTCTACTCTTGGGTTAGCTCCACTATTCTTAATCTTGGGTGATCCAAACAACAATTAGAAAATTGGGTTAGCTCAAGAATAGCTCTATTCTACTAACCCATAGAAATGGTGGGTTAGCAAGAATAGAGCTAGTGGGGTTAGTGATATTAATAAAAAAATAGTTTTCATTCCTCTCAATTAGATTAAATAAATATTTGATTAGTATTAAATAAATATAATATTAAAATAGATTAGTGTTAAATAAAATATAAGTTTAAATATTAAATTTAATAATATTAATTAAAATATTAGATTAGTATTAAAAAAATATAATATCAAATTAGATTAATATTAAATAAAATGTTAGATTAAATATAATAAATATTAATTTAAAATTTTAATATAATATAATATAATATGAGTTTAAATGTTAAGTGTTAAATGTAATATAATATTAGTTTAATATTACATTAGCAAATATAATATCAGATTTGATTAGATTAGTATTAAATAAAATATTATATTAAATATAATATAATATTAGTTTAAATATTAAATGTAATATAATATTTCTTTAATATTAGATTAGTATTAATAAACTATTAGATTAAATATAGTATAATATAATATTAGTTTAAATATTAAATATAATATAATATTACTTTAATTAAATGTAATATAATTTTAGTTTAAATATTAAATGTAATATAATATTACTTTAAATATTATGTGTATTAAATAAAATATTAGTTAAATATAATATAATATTAGTTTAAATATATTAAATGTAATATAATATTAGTTTAAATGTTAAATGTAATATAATATTTTAGTTTAAATATTATATCAGTATTAAATAAAATATTTAATTAGTATTAAATAAATATAATATTAGATTATAATCGATTAGTATTAAATAAAATATTAGATTAGTATTGAAAAATATTAATTTAAATGTAATATAATATTAATTATATTAAATGTAAAAATATTAGATTAGTTTAATCAATATTTTATTCATTCCCTCCATTGGTATTCCAAATATACAATCCAAACGACATTTTTACTAACCCGAATAGTCCAAAGTTAGCACTATTCTCAAACAACTCGGGTTAGCACTATTGTCAACCACTAACCCAAAAATCGCTATTCTTGCACTAATTCTTGCACGATCCAAACGTACCTAGAGATTATTTTAATGTTACTCCCCCACTCTTAAAATGACAGTAGGGAGCATGAATTTGACTAAAATTGTGATAATCTTCCACTATTTCCCAAATTGTGAACTCATTTAGTAAAGAATAAGAAGGTATTGACAACACAAAACCACACTCTGCTAATTAATGGTACCAGCTACCAATTGACAATGTATCGAATAAGAATATAAGTAATGGACCTGTTGAGGCTGACTAGTGCTCTCCGAGGGTTGATATATGCCAGGAGGCACAACCTTGGCCCGGCTTCTGGGACCTGCCCATGCCAAAGTAATTAAATTATATCAGAATATTTGTGATAACTTCTAACAACTGGTTTCCTAACTTAATTTAATAAGTCCACCCATAAATCGAAAAAGAGCACCAGCCATTTGGTTTACCCCCACGAAAGCTAGGTATTGCTTAAATATCCTATAGAAAAGACAACAGACAGTAACATAAAAAAACATTTAGTGATATGGTATAATTATTTTGAGCTAGGTAACTCCAACTTTGGGTTTAGTTACCATGTCTGCCACTTCCAGTATGGCAGTACCCACATGTATTGGCCCAAATTGGAGTAAATGCTCTTTCCTCTTTCATTGTGTCATACATTATTGATGCTTGATTCAGGCTATTAGAGAGCTCAATATTGCTAATCACAAGGTCCGGCACCTGAACATAGCAGCCTCTCAGCCAATATTGCAATTCTCATGCCTAAGTGCAAAGAAATGTTTCATTACCTTCCACTCTTTTCCAGAAGTAGCGACTAATAAGTGTGAGTGAGTAAGAGGACCTGACTCATGCACCACATTTATTTCCTAAGCCTAAAGCCTCTATGAAACCCTTAAAAACAGATATAATACTGAAATTTCTCACAATACTAAATACATATACAATCAGCCATCAGAGATAAAAACAACTCAAGAACAAGTGATAAAAATGAAAATTGACCTTGATTAGGAGGTGGAAGTGTCCTGTTGTGTGTTGGATGATATGTTACAGGTGTCAATTTCTAAAGAAAAGAAAAGATTGAATAGAATTAATTGAAGTCATACGAAGAAGTAAAAAGGCGAGAAAAGTAAAAGGGGGGATAGAAAGAGAAAGAGAGAAAGCTTAAACGGAGGGCTGAGCTTGAGCAGTGGGTTCGAGCTGGGTGAAGTTGTGTGGATCAAAGCAAGGCCAATCGCCGACAAGAGAACTTAAAGTGGGATCGCGACATCAGTGGGTTGGTGGAGGAGGAGGGAGAAGGGGAGGAGAGGTGTGGTTCCCATTGTCGGAAGGTTGGCGCGAGAAGCCTACTGACTACGTACTGTACTCCAGTTAAGAGATGCAAAGCTCAAATTGGTTGGAGGGTTTTGGGAGAGAGAGACTCGCCAGGAGACAGAGTTTCAGAACTTAGGTTTTTTTTTTTAGGGAATCAGAACTTAGGTTAGAGAATAGAGAGTGAGAGAGATAGAGAGCGGTGTGGGGGAATTCGCATCCTCTGAGATATCTCACATTTTGCGTGACTTTTTGACAAATATCAACCGTTCAAATACGTTATACATGAATCTCAAAGCTCAAATAATATTGGCCCTGCGCTATGCCCGAATAGGCACCGTACACGTCGGTCACGCAAAATATGAGATATCTCAGATGATACGCACTCTGTGGGGGGTAGGGTTTGGGGGAAATGAAAATTTTGGAATTTGGGTACCCGCCCAGATCGAGTGGGAATTAAAATTTTGGCAGAGAGGGTGAAATTTTTGGCAGAGGGTCTAAAATTTTTGCTAGGAAGAGAAATAAAAAAATTAGCAAAATAATTTGTATATATAGAATTAGTTTATATAGATTGAATTTTATTTAAGAAAAGTAACTTTTGCAAAAGTTTAAGAGATAAGTGAAAATTTTGACAAATTAGTTTGGACATTCGAAATGAGCTTATTTATGTTGAATTTGTACATATGTAAATCTAATTTGTACAACAAATAATATGAAAAAAAATTTAAAAATATATTTTGAACTATTTACAGCTTTCATGACCAAATCTTACTTATAATTGTCTATTTTATAGAATTTCATTATTATTTACCTTTTCAATGTGTGTAAATATTTGTGAGTTGATAAAGGCGCACGTCAAATATGTCATCCGTTAGTCAATCAGAACCATTCAAACTAAAGTGCATTACATTCATTTTATTGTAGAAAAGTTTGATCAAATTGCCATATCAACGTTAACTTAGTGTTTGACCAAATTTCCATATCATTCGAGTATTTTTCTATGAATGAATAATATGTATAATTTAATAGATGTGAAACCGACATTTTTATTAATATCCAAAGTTTAATACAAATTATTAATTATGCCCAGATTTCCAAACTTTCGCTAAAAATACCCAATTTCTGGCCGGCTTAGGTACCCAGTAAACCGGCCATTTTCTGGCCGGCTTACTCCACTTTTTTTTTTTTTTTAGAGAGAGACGCTATGAAGATCAAAATATTGAAATTTAACACTGAAAATTTGGAATTTTTTGTTTAAATTATTTGCTATATTACTTCTTTTGATATATAATTAGCATATTTATACTAAAATACGCTAGATTAATTGAAATTATATTGAATAACACTATATTATGTTAAATTACGCTAAATTACATTACATTACGCTAAAATACGGTAAATTACGCTAAATTACAAATGAATAGGGAGGATATCTTCACTGAAAAGGCGAAAAACGGCGATGAAACTTCAAACGGTCATAAAACGGCGCTCGAGTGTTCGATTTCAGCAAATGACCACTTTTCGGAAAGCTTCTGGATTTCGAAATTCATAATCACCAAAAAACAAAGGGAAGAGCCTCAAAACTTGAGTTGAAGTTTCCGATTAAGATTTTCATTTCTATCATTCAATCCAAGTAGCTCAGTAAATTAATTACATAATGAACTTGCAGATTACCAATTTTTACTATTTCTGAAATTTTTTTACTATTTTTTATGATTCATGAAAGATGAGCAAAATCAGTCTACTACAGCGTAATTTTGTGTAGTTTAGTGTTTTTTTTACTGTATTTCAGCATAATTAGCGAAGTTATTGTAATTTAACGTAATTTAGTATAATTGAACATAATTTATTGTAATATAGTGTAATTCAACATAATTTCAAGTAATCTAGCGTATTTTAGTATAAATATGCTAATTATACATCAAAAGAAGTAATATAACAAATAATTTAAACAAAAATTTCAAATTTTCAGAGTTAGGTTTCAATATTTTGATCTTCATAGTCTCTCTCTAAAAAAAAAAAAAAATGGAGTAAGCCGGCCAGAAAATGGCCGGTTTACCTAAGCCGGCCATTTTCTGGCCGTCTTGGGTATTTTTAGCGAAATTTTGGAAATCTGAGCATAATTAATAATTTGTATTAAACTTTGGATATTAATAAAAATGTCGGGATGTGAAATGTCAAATTACATAAAAACATGTTAATTAAAAACTTAGTGTTTTGTAAATTTAATTAAATTACAGATAGGTTGAATGTTAGTCTTGAGGTGTTTTAAATTATTTAACAACGTGTTAATTAAAAACTTAGTATTTATAAGTCAAGTTTAATTCTTTAAATAATTAAGTCATGTTTTGTGAAAAAACAAATTAGTATCAAAGTTGCATGGGACACCTGTATCAATATTTATGAGTAATATTTGATGTTGGTTTTATTTATTATAAATTTAACTAGTTCAATATTTTTACTATCAGATTGATAAAATGGCAATTATTAAAATGACAACAATTTAGAATGATATTGATAAAATTTATATCAAAATATAATGCTAGAACATTTTTATTGCATTATTAAATAATTTTGACAAATTAAATTGTATAGTTGTACATGCATGTTGCATCAATGATTTATGTCAAACATACATGACCATAGAACATCAACTCTTGTTGGGTGAGGTAATGAAGGAACAAAGACAAACGTTGTCCGTTGGTCGATTGGAACCGTTCAAATGAAAGAGTGTTCCATTAATTTCATTGTTGGTAAGTTTGATCTAATTTGATGTTCATGTACATATCCATCCAAGTGACATAATATAATGATATCGTAGGGCTATAAATACCAGACTTTGGATCGAACCTTATAATTGTTGGAACTCCAATTTTTTTTTTTTTAAGTTCCTGGTACTAACTTGATCATTTTAAAAGAAATTAGGGGTTATTTTATTGCAGATCGACCGTTGAATGCTCATGTGGAAATCAACGGCCCACAATTTTTGGCTCAATTTGAAGAGGCTACAAATAATGAAATTCTATAAACTTGTCAACGACTGTTATGATTTGTAAATAGAAAATGTAAAAAACTAGTTTTTAATTTTTTTTAATTTTTTCATATTTAATTATGTACAAGTGTTTAGAATCAGATTAGGGTTGTGAATATGAGCCGTATGATCTGTGATAAAGTGTGCATATTTCTGTGTTGTGGATAGGGAGTCCCTATTCTCTGAGGTAAAATAACATCTCTGTTTAGATCCAACAGTAGCTAATGTACATAATCCTTTGATATTAGTGTGTAAAGATAATTGCACAGTCCGATCTTAAACACAAATATTATGTTACCTATTTCACTTCTCTCCGAGTCTTCTCTATCTCTCTGAAAGGACTTTCTCTCCACTCTCACGATTATACCAAACGACTAAAATTTCACTTCCCTCTTTCATTTCCCTCCAAAAATTTCCCCTTTCCCTCCTAAATTTTGATTCCTTCTATTACCGTAAAACTATGCCCTCCTCCCTTCTCCCCTTCTAGGCCTAGACCTGTGCCTCAAAATCGAAAGGAAGGACTTCTAGGCTATCGTTCTCATCACGCCCTGTCCCTTCTCCTAGTCGGCCTCGATTTCTCCATGCCCAACTCCAACTCCGCCGTTCCTTCTCCTAATTCAGGGAGGGATCGTTCCCCTCAAAGGTTTCAGTGTTCAATTCTCATTTCCACGCATAATAGTATATTGATGTAGTCCGTTTAAATGGGAAATGCGCAGAAATTGGGACAATTGGGTTAACCAAGGATTTGGGGTAATTATTTTCTGTTTATTTTTTAAAATTATTGCGATTTTCTTTGATAAATTCTATACAATATCGGATCTGTTGTTACTGGTATATGATCATATGAAAATAACTACCAATTCAAGGTAGACTCAATGAAAACCGTCTTTGCTTCAACTCTCATTCCGTGGAAGTTGGAACATAATTTAGTTTCAATATACTTCAACTGCACATTTAAACAACAAATATCTTAAGTAAAAAGAAATTAGAGAGGCTAACTGATAGTAGCCTATTTTTACTGGTAAAATTGTATTAGGACATAATACTGATGCTCATGAAGTCAATTTTTCATAATTTGCCATGCTCTAATGAAGGTGGTCTATTCTCTTCATTCTTCAAGCGGATGAAACACTGGCTTCTCTCCCACTCCCAGCATCTAAATTTCTTCACTGTACTCATATTGGCATCGGTTAGTATTAAATGTTCATTTCTTATTTACCTTTACTGTAATTATTTCAATATGGTTTACTTAGCCTTTTTATCTAATGTTTTTATGTAAAAAGGTGCCAAGCCCACTTTTTGATCTGGCCGGCCGGCATCATGTGTGGACAATTTGAAGTGCCCTTTTGGAAGTTCTTCATTGCAATTTTGGCATCATGTGAGTTCATAGCAATGCTAGGTTCTAAGAAGCATTTCATCGAACAATTCATGTGCAACCCAAAGAATGGTGAATTAGATTAGAAATGAATGGTGACTTGAAAAGAGAACACATGAAAATGCTCACGAGGTGAATTTAAAAGGGAACAAATGAAAATGCTTCTTTTACTCTCTATTGTTATCTTTACTTTATTTCTTTGCAAATAAAAGCTCATGAATTTCAGTTTTCTAGTGCATCCGTTTTCATTTTATTTTACTCTCTATTGTTACTAAACTTAGTCTGTTCAAAAGGATTATTGTACTGGCCTTCATGCCTCAAAACCAGACTTAATTAGTGACAAACCTCCACCCCTGGTGCAAAGACTTTTGAACACACCCTTGTACCTGGCTTGATACCTGTACCAACACCAAACATAGTCAAAACTTAAAACAATGCATGCTGGTATGGTAGTTGCTAAAACAATCAAGATTGACCTTCTGCCAGTAAATTAACCATACAGGGAATTCTAGAATGAATATGACCAAACCATTGCATGGACATATATTAGACACATATACAAGCATACTGAAAAAATAATTTCCCAATTTGGAATTTTCTACAATTTCTGGTGGCCATTTGAATCTTATATCCTGAAAACAGAAAATGTTGCACATGTGCACTAGCTGAGCCTCATAAACATACCTGTTCCTTATAGCTACAGGCCCTCAAATGTCCCCAAAATGTACACTCAATTAGAGTATACCTGATAAACATTACTGCACCTAATTTTCCATTTATAGGAATTTTTAAAGGATTTTAAACAATTTTGGAAATCTCAGTCAGCAGAAAAAAAGAACTGCACTGCTGTTATGCGGCATATGAATTGCCCTTAACAAATTGGTGAACCAAAAATAGCTCTCAACTTCTATAATTTTTGAAACTTTTTGAGAATGTTGTATGTGAGATTACCATAATTTCCATATAAAGAAATAAAATTTCCATGTAGCCAATCGGTCAGTAATTCTCCAAAGTCTGACTGACCAAAAGGGCAAAACTGCACTGTGCACTGTGTAAATACTCACTGAAATTTGCAAGAGTTGAATTGTGTGAAGTCTGGATTGATGGAATCCAGAGCTTTAAGTGGGTATTTTTTTTAGCCAACAAGCCTTTTATTTGTGGCAATAGGAGTCCAGATGCCTATTAAAGGTCCTCCCAAGGCCTTGTGAATTACAGCATTGAGGTCAAGTGGATGAAAAAATAAAAGAGAGGTGGGGTTGGGAAGTCGCTATTCACAATCTTGGTACTGGCTGGCTTCTACGGAGTCAAGCATATTCGGATAATTAATAAATCTCCTTTTAGGTTATTGCTTGATTTTTCTGTGATCCCTTCTATGGCTGTTTTTGTTTCATATCGGGCTCGGTTCTGATTTGTGTGAATGTGGTTAAGCCCTTCGTGGCTCTCGAATCCTTTATGCTTTTTCTTATGTATGTACCACTGGTACCGGTTCAGACCTGAATTGGTACATGTCCAATTGTCATACCTAATTGATTGTAGTTGTTGAAATAGTAAGTTGGTTCAGCCATGTTTATTATGTAGGTATATGTTTGAGAGTTTGGGTAGGGTATATGTTGTACCAGTCCCTTGAATGCTTAGTGGATTTGAGTAACTAATCTTAAAATGATTATTGATACCTGCCGGAAGTGTGCATGCGTGCTGTTCTTCTTTGCTCGGAATTGCAAAATTAAAAGTTATCTGGTTTTTAGTAAATGTTTAGGGTGTTTTTTTTTCTTATCATTCCATGGCACTCTGATTTATCAGGTATGCTGGTGCCACATGGATTCTATCTCAGAACCAGTACTTCGTGCTTTTGCAAGGTGACAACTTGTCATTTTATACAACTCAAGGTTGTCTATTGTTTTACTTTTCTGCATTTTAATTAATTTAGGAACTAACAATGTGTTGCACAGAAAGTATTTGTGGAAATGCTTAAATGGGAAGAAGTGTTTTGTATGCATTTAAAGATAAATATAGGTTGAATATAACTACAAGCTGACATTTTTGCTTAGTATTGCTTAATATTGAGAGTTCCTTGTACATTTTTTTAGTTTTTTTAGTTGTATACCGGTGTTTGATTATGGGCACACAAAGTGTTTGATGAAATGGCATAAGTGCACAATTGATTATTTATATCTTTTAAAAAGTTAGCAAGAAGAAATAACTAATACCTTTGCATCTATGCTACTGGATGGAGTGTGAGACTATGTAAGTTCATGTCAATACACAGTACAAAAGCAACATATACTATGGGTCTGTAGTCTCCTTGATGCTCAATCTGATGATTTTATCACAAAAATGTATGCACAACTTACCCAAAGACCTTCATACAACCTATGTGCATGTTTTCCTTATTTTTGCAATATTTCTAACAATTTATTTCATCACGTTTCAGTTTGTGAGGTGCAGTTTGGATCATTCTGACATGTTGTTTTGTTATTTTTGTGTAGAACAAACCATAGATCCAAATTGGATGTTTTCTGTATCTAAAATTTCAGGAAGTCATGATCTGCACCCACAATTAATTTCAACTCATTGTATTGCCTAGAGCTATGCCAAACTTAAGTTTTTCTCAAGATCAGTTTTGTTCCAGTTTTGGTTCTGTACCAGTTTTTCATGATTCTGACAACCAGTTTTGTATAATTTACACAGGACAAACTACAACTCCAAATTGGGTGTTCTTGGTACCAAAATTCTCAGGATATTAAGATCTTTCATCATGATTTATTTCACATTTATATGGATTTTTTAACTGAGTTGAATTTGAGGTTTTGTATAGGGATTAGGGAAGTTATGCACCAGCAGCACTATTGTACCAGTTTTTGCATTTCCTGAGGCCAAACTTTGAGGATTCATTATAAATCGTAGTAACTATAATGTCATGTGTTTTATTTGGTTTAGAACAAAAGCATATTAAGAAATATAATACATTGTTTTGACCAAACTTATTGATTTACAGGATGTACCTCAGAAGCCTAAGCCTAAGTAACTTACAGGATGTTAAGAATGCCTGATAAATCATTTTTTGTGTAATGTGTTGCATGGCAATTTGGTGAATTGTTTTGTATCTCAATGACTTTTTAAGATTTATTCTTAAGATCAAAAGGAAAAGGTTCTACAATTAAGTTTCCAAATTATTTGTGCATCTCATTTAATTTTCAATATAATGTTGTAATTCATATTGTTGTTATATACAAAATATATTCAATTTGAAAGGAGAGATCAAATATATACAGGAAAGGCTCTGTCCAGGAATTTAAAACATTTAGCATGGGTAGTCGCATGCAATTAATATTTCTCGACAATCCAGATTAATTACATGAGTAGTGTAGGACTTCTTACATGAACCTTTGAAATAAAATAATAAAAAACGAATCATCAAAACTTGTTACATGGGTAAGCCCTTGGAACAGTTTCGTCTCAATTCTGTATACTTATTACACGGGTAGTGTAAGACTTCTTACATGGACTTTTGGAATAAAATAATATAAAATGAATCATCAAAACTTGTTACATGGGTAAGCTCTTGGAACAATTTCGTCTCAATTCTGTAGACTTATTACATGGGTAGTGTAGGACTTCTTACATTGACCTTTAGAATAAAATAACAAATAAAGAATCATCAAAACTTGTTACATGGGAAAGCCCATGCAACTGTTGGGTCTCAGTTCTGCAGACTTGTTACATGGGTACTTCTTGTGGTTTTTGCATGGACCTTCATTAAAATATACTATCAGGTGTCGCTGGCGGGTCATGGGTCGTCAATTATTAGTTGCATGGGTTGGTAAGAGACAATTGCATGGATAAACATCAAATCTTTTGCATGCGTTACTTTTTCCATGGAACACCCATGCAACAGATATTATTGTGTCAGAAATACCAATTCTTTTGCATGGACATTCACACCCATGTAACAATTAAGTTTTACCCATGCTACAAACGAAAATTCTGGTAGTGATCATTATATACCTGCGTTTCATGCACAACCAAGGAGGAAGATTGTAGATGGCTAAAAGAACTGGCCAAGTACTGTGCCGACTGCTCATGCTTCCAAATTGACTCATTCCATCTGTGCTCACCACAATCTTGAGGTTTCTCATCTCAGAACCAAATTCTTTGAAATGTCTATCAAAATTTCTCCATTGAAGAGAATCAGCCGGGTGTCTTAGTTTACCGTCCTTTTTGTGCCCTTCTTCATGCCAACACAATAATTTCACATCTTTGGGATTTGCAAATAACCGTTTGAATCTCGGTATTATCGGCAAATACCACAACACCTTAGCCGGAGACCGGCCCTTTTTGTCGTCGTCACAATCAGTAGTGTCCTGGTCCTTATGTTTATACCGGAAAACACCATACTTAGGACAAACATGCATGGCCTCGTACTCATTACGATACAATACACAGTCATTCGGACATGCATGTATTCTTTTGATCTTCAAACCCACTGGACATATCAACTTCTTCGCCTGATATATTATACGGGGTAACTCGTTGTTATCTCGGAGCATTTCTCCTAAAAGCTTTAATAAGGATGTGAAACTCTTATCGCTCCAACCATTGTTTGCTCTTATCGCTTGATATATTGTACGGGGTACACCCGGGATACAATGGCTTTTTGGATTCATTAGACAAATACTGAAATTTATCATAATTTTTATCACTAATTTCATCTTCCACATCATGTAACATGTCCTCTGGATTTTCAGTATACGCATGTACTACATTTTCATCAATATTCATCTCCAGCTCATCATCGTCGTTGCAATCAAGTTCAACATTATCAAAATTTTCGACATTCTCATCATCATCGCTGAAATCAAGTTCAAAATTATCAAAAATTTCTACATTCCCATCGCTCTCTTCACAACGGTGAGAATTCTTATTGGTACAACTACTTTTCCCAAATTTCTCACCATGCATGAACCAACATGTATATCTTTTCTTAAATCCACGACAAATCAAATGAGCTCTAATTTCTTCGGAGTCCCCAAATTATAAAAAAAATTTATAATCTCTACAAGGACACAAAATGTCGGTTTCTTTTTTCTTCACTCTATAACTCTCAGTGAATTTTATAAACTCATCAATACGATCCAAATATTCTTCACTATCACGTCGCAATTTATACATCCAACTTCGATCTATCTGTAAATTAAATTAAAAAAATGATTTCAATTAATCATGGTCAACATATAAATTGTACCAAATTCTAGGCTTACAAAGGGCCGGTTTACAATCCTAACCCACTCTTTAAATATTATGCCCCATATGTGAACGCATATTAGCGAGATTTAATTAGTATTTGAGAAAAATTCGGCAGCATTTCCCCTTAACTCCCCAAGTATGCGTACAAACCACATACTCGTAGGAGCAATAAGAGAAAATACTGTCGAACTTTCCTCAATTACTAATTAAATCCCGTTAATATGTGTTTACATCCTAAATGAAACACAATATTCAAAGAGCAGTCCCAAAACGGGAACTATCCAAAATTAATCCCTATTGGATTAATTTTGAACGGGCATGGACCTAAAAGCATCAATAGGTCGGTTATTGGACAACAATACACTAATTACACATGACCTAAATAAGTAATAATAAGTAACATAAAATTAGAGGAAGAAAAGGAAAATATATATATATATATATATATAGAGATGGGCTATTGTACTTCGCGAAGTAAAACCCCCGTTTACTTCGGGCCATTTTTTGGATTTTAAAATCCAAACAACCGATCCGAACCGTTCAACATGTTCTAAATATTGAAATGTGCTTGGAGACTAAATTTTACATTTTTTGGAATTTTTTTACTATTTATTAAGCCACTTTGAAAATCGCTGATCCACTGTGAACAGTAAAAAACAGTAAAATTTTCTGGACCACCGGATCAGCGATTTTCAAAGTGGCTTAATAAATAGTAAAAAAAATTCCAAAAAATGTAAAATTTAGTCTCCAAGCACATTTCAATATTTAGAACATGTTGAACGGTTCGGATCGATTGTTTGGATTTTCAAAATGACAAAATATGGCCCGAAGTAAACGGGGGTTTTACTTCGCGAAGTACAATAGCCCAACTCTATATATATATATATATATATATATATATACACACACTAACCTTTGAAAGATAGAGAGGAGAAAATACAAACTTCAAAGATCTCAGATAATCCCAGCTGCTAGCCTTTGCAGAAATCGGATCAGCATTCAATACAGAGAGAGAGAGAGACAGTATTAATTACTTGATCAAAACGGCGCTGGAAGAAGAATGCCTTTTATACCAAAACCCTCAAAGACTTTTCTACACGGATTTTAGTTAAGAATCCGTGTAGCTCTCTAAAAATCATACACGGCTATTTATACTTAAGAACCGTGTACAATGCTAGTCTTTCTACACGATTTAAAAAAAAAATCCGTGTAGCTATTCCAACACGGATATTCAACAAATATCCGTGTACAATTACTATTTGTACACGGTTTTTAGTTAAATATCCGTGTATGATTGTCCTATATATTTTTTTAGATTTTTTTTTTCTGGGCTAGCCTCCAGTTTTGCTAGCCAATTTTGCTACAAAATTCAATATTGAGTTACCCCCAGTTTTTCAGATAATTTGACATCCAGTTTTCCAATTACAGTACAAAAATTATACTTAGCATTACAAAATTCATAATTTCATAAATTCATATTTAGCATTACAAAATTCATAAATTCATCTCCTTATTTACAATTACAGCACAAAAATTACTAAATTCACTATATTTTATTTAACACCTTACAAGAACATGCTGTATCTTGGTTAGGTCAGAAGAAATGAGTCAGACTAACTTTCAACTAATAAAACATTTTCTGAAAATTAAATTATGTTTTAGTCCCAAGTTTTTGGCGATGTAGAAATGGACACGTTGCAATGTTCTTACGTTGTTGTTTAAATTCTTTCGCAAACCACATCTTATTCAAAGGGGGTTTGTGTAAGAAATTAAACAACAATGCACTGCAACATATCATTTCTACACCGCCAAAAACCTGGGATCAAAATATGATTTAATTTTAAGAACATGTTTTATTATTGAAAGTTAATTTTACCCATTTCTTTGGTACCTAACCAAGAAAAAACATGCTCTTGTAAAGTATCAAATAAAATATAGTGAAAATAAAAAGAAAATGAAATTCATCACATGCTGTCCATTGAAAAGTTCATCACAATTTGTAAATAAAAAGAAAATGATGAGTAACTAAGCAACAATAAGTAACAGAAAATTAGAGGAAGAAACGGAAAAAATATATATATATACTAACCTTAGAAAGATAGAGAGGAGAAAATACAAACTTCAAATATCTCAGATCAACCTTCAATATAACACAGAGAGATCGAGTACTAATTACTTGATCAAAACAGCGCTGGAAGGAGAAGGCCTATTAGTATCAAAACCCTACAAAACTTTTCTACACGGATTTTAGTTAAGAATCCGTGTAGCTCTCTAACAAATCATACACAGCTGTTTATACTTAAGAACTGTGTACAATGCTAGTCTTTCTACACGGATTTATAAAAAAAAATCCGTGCAGCTATTCCTACACGGATATTCAACAAATATCCGTGTACAATTACTGTTTGTACATGGTTTTTAGTTAAATATCCGTGTAGGAATAGCTTATATATTTTTTTAGGTAAATTTTTTGTTCTGGGCTAGCCTCCAGTTTTGCTAGCCAGTTTTGCTACAAAATTCAGTATTGAGTACCCCCAGTTTTTCAGATAATTTGACATCCAGTTTTCCAATTACAGCACAAAAATTATACTTAGCATTACAAAATTCATAAATTCATATTTAGCATTACAAATCCATATTTAGCATTACAAAATTCATAAATTCAACTCCTTATTTACAATTACAGCACAAAAATTACTAAATTCACTAATAAAACATTACAAGAACATTACTAAATTCACTAATAAAATATTACTAAAATTCATAAATTCATATTTTATTTAACACCTTACATGAGCATGCTTTATCTTGGTTAGGTTCCAAAGAAATGGGTCAGACTAACTTTCAACTAATAAAACATTTTCTAAAAATTAAATTATGTTTTAGTCCCAAGTTTTTGGCAATGTCGAAATGGACATGTTGCAGTAACGTTGTTGTTTAAATTCTTTCACAAACCACATCTTATTCAAAGGGGGTTTGTGTAAGAAATTAAACAACAATGCACTGCAACATGCCTTTTCGACACTGCCAAAAACTTGGGATCAAAACATGATTTAATTTAAAGAACATGTTTTATTATTGAAAGTTAGTTTTACCCATTTCTTTGGAACCTAACCAAGAAAAAATATGTTCTTGTAAAGTGTCAAATAAAATATAGTGAAAATAAAAATAAAATGAAATTCATCACATGCTATCCATCAGAAAGTTCATCACAATCTGTAAATAAAAAAATAATAATGAGTACGTAAGCAACAATAAATAACAGAAAATTAGAGAAAGAAATGGAAAATACATGCCAGAAATGAAGGAGATATACATGCCAGAAATACATGTCAGAAATGAAGCAATTCACATGTGAAGTCGAGATGTAGGTTATCAATTATATCACATCGCTTGTCTTGATAGATGAGCTCCAAAGATAGCAACTTATCTTGCTAGATAAGCGATCTGACATAATTGATAAACCTAAATCAAAATTCCAATTATTAACCGTGAAATTTGTCAAAGTTGATCATAAGCGATATGTAAATATCAGTGTATGATTCCAGCAGTCTTTTCGGGCTTTCAGAAAAACCTTTATGGTACACGGTTTTCATATAAAATTGGCAAAACCGTGTACAATGTGCAGTGTAGAATTACCATTTCTGTAGTAGTGGGCCATGGCCACCATTACCTCGGCCACGCTGGAGCCCGAGATCACATCCACCAACTAAGCCACGCCGCAGCTAGAGGTTGAAGGGAAAAAAAGATAATTCTATTTAGTACTTAATTATTTAACTGCTTTGTTTAATTTCTAATGTATTTATTTTTTAAGGTAAATTTCTAGTGTTATTTTTCTTTTTTTTGGACAGATACTCATGCATGTATATCTATGATATTGACTTGTATCTGTGTTATTTAATCTATGTATATATATATTTTTTCATAAGATTTTTATAATTAATGTTATGACAAGCTTCCATGTTAATTTCTAACCATAAATTAATTAATCTGATAACATGCATTTATAAATTAGAATGCAATTGAACTCAAAACATTGATATATACAAATTCATGAATGCAATTGAACTAGTTCAGTTGATCATGGCGCGAATGAATATTACATGGATATTGAGAGAAATTCGTGTTCGGATATTTGTACATAACATACACAGCTTCTAAACTATTAATCGTGTATAGAGCCTAAAGTCATACGCGGTTTAGTATTAACCAACTATGTACAAATATTGGTTTTAGTACACGGTTGGATTTTAAATGACCGTGTGGGTATGTATGAGCTTTTTTTTCTCAATGTCTCCTCCTATTACACACTGTTAATGTGTAATTTTTTCTCATCCATGTATGTTGTGCCATGTGTGATCGAGTTTTATGTTGCTTTGCTGGGTTTAAAAAATAACTAACAAATATATGGAGGCTAGCTCCTCAAAGAAACATAATTATAAATATATATATAAATCACAAATAGCTCAAAATTAATAACAGATGACAAAGCTAAAATTACAAATGCCAACGCAAACAAAAACAATGGTGCATGTGCAGCATCGGCAAACAGATCCAAAAGTCAGTGTTAAGAACCTTTGTTATGGCTTAAAAAAACGAAGAGATGCCATTGAATGCATTGCGACGTTAATTTGAAACACCGTTTGGTAGAAACATCATCGGTTCGTTACCTCTACCCGATAGCATAGGTGCGCAATGCCATCGGATTCGAGCCGATGGCAGAGGTGAACACTTTTGGTATCAAGGCGATAGTCGTCGGTTCAGAAACAGATGGTGATTTTAGATTTGAACAGATGGAGAAGTGTTTTTCTTGTATCTACATTATATTATTCTAATTTCTTCGATCTAAATTCTATATGTTTAGGTCATTGATTGTGATGTTGGATCTAAATTCTATATGTTTAGGTCAATGATTGTGTCGTATGAAGAAGGGAGTCCGAACCTAATCTCTTCCATGTGTTTTTCTACATATCATTTTCTACTTATATCTGTCTCGAAGAATAGTCAAAGCATAAGTTATGATAGATATTTCTACATAATTTGTCTCGAAGAATAGTCAAAAGAAGTAAATATAAATTATATATGAAAGATATTTCGCTAACGCCCTACGCTCAACTCTTTTTAATTCACGGTTCATTCAACCACAGTATTACCATTAAGCATCCAAAGTCAGACCCCAAAAAGAGAGCATCATGCCATACGACAAAAAACCAATATTTTGTGGTCTTCTAAAAAAAGAAGGGTGCTGTTTTCCAACTATTTGCATAAGGGGACAATGGCATAAGCTGTAAATGAATAAACTGTGGTATTTTTTAAAATTTTGGTGTGCAAATTTGATAGAGAAAAAGATAAAAAAATGATTAAATTCATTTAATTTATACCAAATATCTCGATTATAATTCCTACACTACTACAGAAATGGTCATTGTACACTGCACATTGTATACGGATTTGACAATTTTATATAAAAACTGTGTAGAAATTGTAATTTTTTGGAAGCCCGAAATATCTGTGGGATCTCTACATGGATATTTATTAAAGAATCAGTGTAGAAATCCTTGAGAGAGCTACACGGACGTTTATCAGGAATTGTACACGGATTATTGTTTAAATAACAGTGTAGAAAGCCATGAGAGAGCTACACGGATATTTATGGTGAGAACCGTGTAGAAAGATGCGAACTGTACACGGATATTTGTTTAAATAATAGTGTAGAAAGCTTGAGAGAGCTACACGGACGTTTAATAAAGAGCCGTGCAGAAGGTAGGAATTGTACACTGCACATTGTTTAAATAACAGTGTAGAAAGCATTGAGAGAGCTACACGGCTGTTTACATAATAATCCGTGTAGAAAGGTTATTGTAGGGTTTTGATTATATAAAAGGCCTTCTTCCAGCGTCGTTTTGATCAATTAATACTCTCTCTCTCTGTATACAAATTGGTCTGATTCTGCGCACAAGGAGGCCGGATCTGAGATCTTTGAAGTTAATTTGTATTTCTCCTCTCTATCTTGCTAAGGTTAGTCGTGTATATATTTCTCTTTTCTTCCTCCAATTTTCTGTTACTTATTATTGCTTATTTAGGTCAATTAGTAATTAATGCATGCATGCTTGATTTGTTGAGATAATGTAAATAATTAGTATATTAAATAGAGTGATCCATGTATAATTGTGCTTGTTTCTAATAATAGAGTAATGCATGTATAATCAACTAATGCATGTATAATAGAGTAATGCATGTATAATTGTTATTTTAGTGATGATTAGCTTGATAAATGTGCTTGTTTAGTAATGCATGTATAATAGAGTGATGCATGTATAATTGTGCTTGTTTCTAATAATAGAGTAATGCATGTATAATCAACTAATGCATGTATAATACAGTGATGCATGTATAATTGTTATTTTAGTTATTATTTTACTAATGCATGTATAATTGTGCTTGTTTCTAATAATGTTGTTTTTTGTAGAACCATGTCACATTCAGGTGAGCAACGATGGCTCTTTGCTTTTGGTGCCAGTAGCTAGGGTTTACAGAGGGTAATATGAAGATATACATGTTTTAATAAAGAAAGAGTTGAGTAAAAAGTTGGATGAAGGACCTTCAAAAAAAAGGAAAGAGGTGGGATGAAGGACCTTCAGAGCCGGATGAAGAGCCGAATGAAGAGTCGGACATAACCTTCTTTCGACTCTGAGTTACACCAGCTTCAGCTAACAAGGAAGATTCTGACATGAGTTACATACATACATAGAACCATGCAACCTAGCTTCTTCAGTCTGACGAGATTGTGTCCGACTCTTCATTCGACTCTTCATCCGGCTCTGAAGGTCCTTCATCCACCTCTTCTCTTTTTTTTGAAGGTCCTTCATCCAACTTTTTACTCAACTCTTTCTTTATTAAAACATGTATATCTTCATATTACCATCTGTAAACCCTAGCTATTGGCACCAAATGTAAACCTTAAGTTTATATTTGAAATCATTATGGGATCGAGGCTCAGGAAGAAGGATATGTCTACCCAGTATGGATTTGTATAATGCTCAAAATGGATTTGTAATGCTCAATATGGATTTGTATAATGTTTCAATTTAAATTTTGTAATACTCAATATGGATTTGTATAATTTTGTATAATTTAGTGTACATGCTAAATATGAATTTTGTAATGCTAAGTATAATTTTTGTGCTATAATTGGAAAACTGGATGTCAAATTATCTGAAAAACTGGGGGTAAACTCAATACTGAATTTTGTAGCAAAACTGGCTAGCAAAACTGGAGGCTAGCCCAGAAAAAAATTGTTAATAAAAAATATATAGGATAACATACACGGATATTTAACTAAACACCGTGTACAAATAGTAATTGTACACGATTTTTTTTATAAATCCGTGTAGAAAAGACTAGCCCAGAAATAACAAAAATCACAAAAAATATGTAAGACACGAAAACTTTAATTCTAGACATCAATGAACTATAAATTTTCATAATAATTTTTAGCATCCCTAAACAATGGGATTTGCTGCCCGAATTTGCAAAATTAAAAGATAACCTAAACATTTGATATAACTGACAACTTCAAACTCTACTAAAGTTGACGCCTACCTGGTCCGAACCTGCGACTATCATGCCCACCTGGCCCGAACCTGCGACTGTCGTAGGGTGCTTGACGGCGGTTAATGCGACGATCATTGGAGTTATTGCCTTGAGAATCCGAGGGTGGTGGAGGTGCATGTGGAGGTGGATTTCCCCTATTTGGAGGGGGGGGGGGCGGAGGAGGTGGCATGTAATTTCCACCTCTGAGGAAATATCCTTCTAATTCCACTTGCACAATTGTTGAGTTTGGGTCGTCAACGAGAAGGATATTTTTTGGGATTTTTGCTGAATCATGACAAGCCACAAAAACACGAAGCACCTCATAATTACCATAGTTAAAGAAAGGAGCCACTCTTACCAAATAGCCAAAACCTGATACGAGATCAGAGAGGTCTTCCTTGTTCCAATATTAGAGAGGAACACCGTGCAGCCTAATTCTAGCACGGTGGGTTGTGGGCTCGTGGAGCATGCCTAATTCGTCCGTCCATTCCACCAGTTGGACTTCAACATCCCGGTCAAGAACAAAAATGCCCACCCCGACCGCATCATCTCTCATAATTGAATTTGAGAAAGTGGCAACAAAGTCCCCAATTGATGGATCAATTTCCAAAATTTTGAAATTCTGTGGTGGAATTCCAAAAAATCTACCCAATGCACTCGCCAAACGTGTTGTTATACGGTGGTCATTGTAGTGTGGCCCGGCAAATACAATTGCAGAGCGAAGAAGGAACTGATTTTCTTCCGCCATTTCTTGATCACATAGAGGCAAATAGACCCTGAGCTCATTGATGTGACTTTAGATATTTGCCGGATCTTGCATTTGCATAGTTTGCCAATTTGGTAGTGTTGCCATGGTTTTCAGTTTATGAATGTGATGTCAAGAGCGATGGGGATTCTGTGCAAATGTGTTCCTTCCTTTTATAGATCCTTGTGGCTGTTCAATAGTTTCCTTAGTCTCCTTAGTCTGTTTACCTTCTCCTTTATTGCCATGCATGTACTTACTCCCTTTGATAACTGAAGAATTGAATGTATTACTAGAAGAAAGTGAATTGCAGATTCTGAAGAGGTGATTTGTGCCTTGGCAATTAAAGAAACGTCTTTTGGTTCTTACAATTCATGCTCTTATCCCCCTTTTTAAGCATCTGAAGCATTTTCCCTGTATGAACAAATCATGGTGCCCTTTCAGCTTTGGCTTGAATTTATTGCTGACATTAATTAAGTTTGGCTTGAATTGCAGCTTTAGCAAGACTGGAGGCTAGCCCAGAAAAAAAAAAACCCAAAAAATACATAGGACAATGATCAGAGTCAAAATAATGATGATTTACGTAGGGTTTTGGCTTAGGTTTTGCATGTTTTCTCACACTTATGTTTAATTAATTAGAGAAAAAGGATACTGTCACCCTTCTTTATGTTTTATTGCAGAAAACAGGTTTTGGGACTATTTTACACCAAATGGAGCTAGAATCGGGTCAATTGGATCAGCGACGCTTATCGACGAAGTCTCTGTTACGATCCGTATTGCCTAATACGGACCAGGCCTAGCATAGACCAGAAGATAGCGCTGGAAGCATTAAACCCTAACCGTTAAGGTCCGAATACGGACCGTATCAGGTGATACGGTCCGTAACCGAAGGCGCCTCTTGGGGAATAACTACCGACAGCTGTATCCAGATCAGTTTCTTAGCCCCTACTCAATCTCCAGACGTCCCTCCACTCCTATATAAGGCCCCTGGGCAGAAGAAGAAGTTATCTTTGTAATTAGGGTTAGATTTGATTAAAGTGAGAAGAGGAGAGTGCTTGTAACAATGCCGTTCCGCGGCTAAGTTCATTTCCTTAGGGCTAGGCAGTAAACCTTGTTACTCTTGATGTTTTGATATATATATTTCTGTTGATTATGATTTCTTGTTATTGAATCGAAATGCTTTTGTGATTTACTATCTCTTCATCTAATTTCAATGATCTAGTTTGAGTCTGTTAGGGTAGTGACAGTACTTTAATGGTAAGAGAAACTATTTGGATGAATTAGCCTCGTTGAGATTTGTTAGGTTTATGTGAAGAAAACCTTAGCGGGGAAACCATAAACCAGACCAACAAAACGCGTACCAAATTCCATCACTTGCGTAAGGAAAATCGCAGTGATCTGTGTAGTAATTGGGGGAATTTAAGAGATCAGTCATTTGCGTAAGGAAACTCGCAGTGTCCTATGTAGAATCTCGGTGAAAGATCTGTCATTCTTGCGTACCATAAATCGCAGTGACCTATGTAGTGTCTTTCATTAAACAACAATAGGAAATCAGACGCAACAGGAATATATTGTCAAGGCAGATTGAGTAGCTGTTCGCACAAAAGTGTATCACAAAGTTTCACTACAGCAAGCTATAGCTTTTAAACCTTGAATTAACTTCCGACTAGACTGCAAGTGCACAATCCTATCGTATAGTTTAGTCAGGTATCGATCCACAGGACGGTTCAAAATCAAATCTGGACTCTACTTAAATCAATTAGGTACTAGAAGTTGAAAGGTTGATTTGGTTTGTTTAATTTCCTAAGTTCAGTAATGACAGAAATAATCAAAATGACAGAAAGTAAAATTTGGTCTTTATCAGATAGAGAAAAGCGTTTCCAGGGTTTTCGATTTTATTATCAACTCTGTCTCTCGGTACCAGACACGACCTGCGTACTCTCATACGCGGCCCGCGTGGACCTCGAGTGAATGTAGCAATTGTCTGTTTCTGCGTTGTTCTTTAGTGTAAGAGTTTATTGACCGAACCTAATGTTCCTAAACCTCAACTCTCGTTTGTTGGCTTAATAAACTTAGTATCGGAAATGCAATTTCACCTTCTTAGGTTTTTAATCTAAGTTAATTGTCCGGTTTACTAAAGGTAACCACGACCTCTCGATAAGTGGAAAAGTTCACCTCTCGGTTACTATTTGGTCTCAGCTCACGGCTCGTAAACCTACCTCAAATACTAAGTTTGGTTGAAAGAAACATCAAGGCCAAAGTACTAGAAAAGATGCTATAGACATCTAACAGTAGACAATCAAGAATCATTCAATCAACTTCAACAAAGCAATTAAAATAATACTCAAACAATTAAACACTAACATTCAACACAGATTCAAACAACATGCATACAAAACAAAGTATCGAACTACATCGTAACCCTAGAAACTAAGTAAACTACTCACACATAGTCAAAAAGCAAGCAAAACAAATGACAGAAGAAATAGCCATTGTTCGCGCAGAAACGCAACGCAAGTTTCGGTACGCTTGAGGGCGTACCTTTTAAAACCGCGTTTACACTTCACGAGTAAGGGTCGCAAGTGCACAACCCCTATCGAGTAGTATAATCGGGTATCGATCCACAGGGACGGTTAATTGCGAGGTTAGATTCTATCAAACTCAATCAAAAACTAGAAGTGAGAAAGGTTTGGTTTGGTGTTTAAGTTCCTAAAAGATCAATTCAAACAAACCTGACAATGCAAACAGATGTAATAAAATGCTAGAAGAAATGTAAATTGTGTTTTGATTATGGATAAAAGGCGTTTCCAGGGTTTCAGACTTCATCTCTGATCTGCCTCTAGTGGTACGGCCCGTACCAAGTTGGTACGGCTAGGCCGTACTTCACTTGGTAAGGCAAGGCCGTACCACCCTGGTAAGACCCGTACTGGCTTCCCAGAACAGAACCTACCAGTTCGAGTGAATGCATTTCCTTGCTGGTACCTTGTGCTAAACTCTTTAGAAAGGTTCAATTGACCATACCTAAGGTTCCTAACCCTCAACCGTCGTTTGTTGGATCAAGATCTAGGTTGGAATGCAATTGATTGCCTTTTAGGGATTTCTACACCTCAACTCTCGTGTGTTGGTACAGATCTACCCTAGCTGGTTGATTGGAGGTCTAAGGCACCCTCTAATCTGTCGATTAGAGGAGAATTCAACCTCTCGGCTTCAATTCGAACTATTCTACCCTAAGCATTTGATTTGGATGAGAGATTGAGATGATCACATGACCTTGATAGGTTCGATCTAAACCTAGAGGCACATCATACAACAATCACAGCAAGCAAAGCAAAAGATATCAAAGTAAATCACAATCAATCAAACTAAAGAGTTCATACAAGATGCAAGTCAAAGAAAGTCAAAACAAATCAAGAATCAATCTCTAACCCTAGAAACTAAAAGAACTACTCACAGCACATGATAATATCTAAAAATACAATAAAAGGGAGAGAGATAGCCATGGATCGAAGGGATCGAGAGGAGGAAGCTAGATCCGTCGAGTTTCGCCTCTTCCTCTTCCTTCCTTCTTGCTCTCAGCTCCTTAGCTCTCTTTCTCTCTCTTACTGTGCTCTCAAATGGATCTGGAATGGAATTCCTGTGAAATTTGGAGAGTTCCCCGCCTTAAATAGCCTCTGCCCAAATTTGAATCTGTCAGGATGCCTTCATGTACGGCCCGTACCAATTTGGTACGGCCTGGCCGTACCAGGCGTGAAGAGCTGAAAATGGCTAAGTATGGTCCGACCCGTACCAAGCCTGGTAAGGGCCGTACCTCATCATGTGAATCGCCATTTCTTCGTGTGTTTTGCTCCAAACCTGCAGAAAACAAACAAACACTCAGCAGTACCAAATTCTAAAGATATAACAATGAAATGCACATGATTCTGGTGAATTATGGCACGAATCTGGTACTAAAACAGGCCTAAAATAGACTAAATATGCGAGGTATCAAATTCCCCCAAGCTGAACCTTTGCTTGTCCTCAAGCAAAAAAGTTTCAAACTCGGGTGAAAGTGCTGGAAAATTAAATCTAAATGCAGATACAAGTCTAAATGTGAAAACCTACGTGAGTTTGCTATAGTCAAGAATTTCTAGAATCGATTCGGTTGTAATTCAAAAATCCCTTTGTAAACCTTGATTCACTCCAACAATTAGTCAATTGAACTTCTTATTTTGAGATGCTTCTAACAATGGAAAGACTAATTACCTAGGTTTGATCGAATCAATTTCATTCTTTTTCCGAATTATTGCTTTTATTCAAAGTGATTTTTCTTTGCATTTGCCCTCCCCCAAGCTTGAATCAAGCTTAAGGGTAAGAAAGTTGCGAACGAAGTGTGTTGGTATGAGCAAAATTTTTCTTTCTTTATTTCTAATTGGGAGACGAGCTCAAAGGCGCCCATTCGAGGCTTATTGCCAGTACTCTTATTTTCTCCATCTTTTCTCTTTTGTTTTCTCTTTTTCTTTTTCTCATTTTTTTATTTTTCTTTTTCTTTTCATTTTTTTTTTATTTTTCTTTTTCTTTTCTTTTTGGTTTGCTCACACCATGAATACACACATCCATTGGTATTCATTCATACCAATGGATATTCCAAACTTTCTTAATTTGAAAATCTCAATTCCTAAAGGCACAATTCAGTTTTTTCGAATAATCTCGTTCGATTCAATTCTAAGTTTGTTTCATCGTTTCCATTATTAAAAGCATCTCAACCTAAGTAGTTCAATAACCAATCATGGGTTAGTTCCAATTCACTCAGGTCTATCCTAATCACAACTAAATTGTTTCAAAGTTATTCTCAATTCTAGCAATTCACGCAAATCTTCACCTAACAATGCACGAAAATACGAAAAAATGCAAGAAAAATAACGGTAAAGTAAATATGACCTAAATGCAAATACAATCCCCCCAAGCTTAGCCTGAGCATTGTCCTCAATGCTTCAAGACTATAAGATAAAAGAGATAAAAGAAGCTCGGGGAAAAGAGAGCGAACCTGATCAGTCCTCAGGGTGGTCGTACCAGAGCCAGTCGCTAAACCGCTCCTCTATACCAGTCACGCGCTGCTGGAGATCATGGAGTATGGCGCCCTGCTCACGAATGGCAGCACCCTGCTCATAGAGTGCAACACCCTGATCCTGACGCATGCCGTACATCAGGTGGTAGACATCCTGGATGGTGGGCTCATCGACTGGAGGGGGATACACGGGTCGACTGTAGGAGGTCGAGGGACCGGCGGCGTAGGCAGAGGTGGATGGGCCGGCAGCGTAGGCGGAGGTGGATGGGCCAGCTCCATAGAATGAGGTACCTGCACCAAAGGGTGAAGGATGTACCTGCTCGGAGTAGGGGGGAGCCTGGCTGGGGAAAGGTGGCACATGAGGAGAGAGAGGATGCAGCGGCTCAAACGGAGCCTGGACTGGAGAGGTGGTGGCATCGATCATGTCCTCATCGCCCTGCGGTGGTGGTGGAGGAGGTGGAGGTGGGGCTACAGGGGCAGGCTGCACGCGGGGCGGACGTCGGAAAAACCAAGTGCTCCGGTCAGTGAAGGAGAGAGTGACCGGGAAAGGCATGACATATCTGGTATGCTGGTCAGGCATGCGCCAAGCCCAAGCACCACGCCCATCGCGGCCTGCTGCCTGCTCGATGAACTTGTAGGTGCAGAACTGAGAGAGAGAGAGAGATCGGGAGCTCCGGCACTCCTCGTCGCCGAAGATCTGGAGGTGTAAGCGCTCGGCGATCAGAGTGACGTAGGCAGAGATGTAGACAGTGCCACCCGGCTTGGGCTGCCTCTGGATGTCGATCCAGTGGTGGATCATGGCGAGCATCAGATCGGGCCGCTCGAGAGTGCTGGCAGGGCGCAGCATATGATCCACCAGCTGCAGATCCTCAACATTGGCGCGGGCGAACGTCTCGCCACGCGCAAAGATGGTGCAACCGAGGATACGTAGCAGGACCCGGATGACTGGATGTGGGACATTGAGCTGCTTGTACTCCTTGTTGAAAGCTGACCCGGCTGGGGCGCCAGAGATCAGCTGCCAGAAGGTGTCGCGCGTCAACTCCCCAGAGAAAGAGAGGGAATCAGTAGTCGGGTTCGGCTCAAAGCCAAACCACTCCCTCAAGTCAGACAGCCAAACACGGTGGGTCTCACTCAGCAAGCGGAACCTGATGAACGGATTATTGTTCCGCGAGTACTTGAGCTCCAGAGAGGAAAGAAACTCCAAGGTGAGCTTCTTGTATCCCCTCTGGGCGATCTCCCAGAAGGCTGGAGTGATCCCGACCCGGGTGGTGATGCGGCGGAACTCATCCTCCAGTCCCAGTGTCTGAAGAGCAGAGAAGTCAACAATCCTCGTATTGTTGATCGTCTTCGTCAGCAAGGTTTCGAAGTTCTTGAGCTGCCGACGGGTCGAAATGAGGAAGTACCGCTCGGCGTATGCGTCGACACGCTGGGTGGCATCAGAGAGGGCCGTATCGGTGCCCATGGAGTCAGAGGCGTGGTCGGAGATAGGGTCGGAGCTGTGATCGGAGCCGGGAACGGAGGCCTGGTCAGAGGCCTCGTCAGAGCCCTGGTCCTGGTCTCCAGATGGATGGTAGGATGGGATCTCCTGTGGGCTCCGATAGCCTGACTGATGCTCACTGGAGGTGGTCTCTCCCTCGTAGTAAATGGGCTCGACAGCATCCCGAAGGGAAGTACTCTGGCGAGACCCAGACCTGGCTACACTCTCCTGGGAGTGGCGAGATGCTCTCGAACCACTCCGAGACGCACTCCGGTGGGAGTGATGAGAAGACGTAGGTGCAATAGCAGGAGGGACGTCGGCTGTCGGGCCAGTGGCGGAAGGAATGGAGGTGTCGTCAGAGGGTGCGGCAGAGCGAGAGGAATGTCGACTCATCTCTCTCAGACGTTTGTGGCGTTGGGTGGTAAGGGTCCGACTGGGTAGGTACGGCCTGGTCTGACCTAGTTGGTACGGCTTGGCCTGACCTAGGTAGGTACGGCCTAGCCGCACAGGCTGGTACGGGCCGTACCTAACTTAGGGTTTTGGTGTTGGCTGGTAAGGGCCGCACCAACTGGTACCAGTGACAGAAATTGGAATTTTTGCAACCAAGTAACTCCTAAACCAGTACAAGGACGTTACACAACACAGAACTGGGCTGGCAAGGATTAATTGGTACAAACTGGTACAGGTTTGGTGTCAGGTCAGAGAGGCCGGTACGGGCCGTACCTAGCTGGTACGGGTGGGCCGTACCAAGGAAGAGAGTGAAAGGACGAAAATGGAGAAAAGGGACTAACCGAGAGAAGGAGGTGCGGGTCGGACCAGGTTGGGCGTGCGGGTTGGACCGAGGAGCGTGCGGGTCGGACCGAAGAGGGGTGCTCGGTTGAGTGGTGCTCCTTGTGCTCGGCTAGGGTGGAAGAGGAGAGGAAGAGGAAGAAATGGTGGAGATGGAGAGGAAAATGGAGAAGGAGAGAAGAGAGAACAGGTGCGGCTGGGAGTGAATGGGAAGGGGTGCGGGTACGGGGGGGGTTTAAACGGGAAAAGGCGGAGTTGGAGGCGTCGGTTCGCGTCCCTGACTTAGGTACGGTCGGGCCGTACCACATTGGTACGGGCCGTACCAACCTTCCAATTTTCAGGCCGTACCAATGTGGTATGGCCTAGCCGCACCAACCTCAAATTGTCGTGGTTTCTCTTTTTCTTGACTTCTCAAGCCGCTCGTGATACAATGCAGGAGAATGAATGCATGTCTATCTGTTCCTAAGATGCAAAACGGGTAAAAATGGCTTGGGCTGCCTCCCAAGGAGCGCTCGTTTTAGGTCTCGAGCTCGACCTTCTCTTTTCAGGCTCTGGTTTGAGATGGATCGGAGAGATCCAAGCTCTCTCGCAATTCGTGGGGATGGTCAGCAATGTAGTGCTTGAGACGCTGACCATTGACTCTGAAAGTCTGCCCCTCCTTGTTGTCCAATTCCACAGCGCCAAATGGGAACACTGCCCTCACCCGGAATGGACCGGACCACCTGGACTTCAGCTTTCCTGGAAAGAGCCTAAGTCGAGAATTGAACAAGAGGACCAGGTCTCCCTCATGGAACTCACGAGGCATGATGCGCTTGTCGTGAACCTGTTTGGTCCTTTCCTTGTACATTCTCGCGTTCTCGTAGGCATTGAGACGCATCTCCTCTAACTCATGCAAGTCAAGGATGCGTTTCTCTCCAGCTGAGAGCAAGTCCATGTTGATGGCCCGTGTGGCCCAGTATGCCTTGTGCTCAATTTCCACGGGCAAGTGGCAGGACTTTCCGTACACCAATTTGAAAGGGCTCATCCCAATCGGAGTTTTGAAGGCTGTACGGTAGGCCCAAAGTGCGTCACTCAGCTTGAGCGACCAATCCTTTCTCGTTCTAGCCACGGTCTTCTCAAGGATAGACTTGATCTCTCTGTTGGAAATCTCGGCTTGACCGTTGGCTTGAGGATGGTAGGATGTGGTCACCTTGTGAGTGACTCCATGGCGACTTAGGAGATTGTCGAACTGGCGATTGATGAAGTGCTTGCCACCGTCACTGATGACGGCTCTCGGAACTCCAAAGCGAGGGAAGATGGTGTCAGTGAACAGTCGTTTCACTGCCTTGGAGTCCGCATTCTTGCACGCTACTGCCTCCACCCACTTGGAGACGTAGTCAACTGCCACCAGGATGTACTCGTTCCCACACGAAGGTGGAAACGGTCCCATGAAATCAATGCCCCAGACATCAAAGATGTCTACCTCTAGAATAGAGTGGAGAGGCATCTCATTCCTCTTGGAGATGTTCCCGGTGCGCTGACACTTGTCACAAGCTGCGACGAAGGTCCTAGCATCTCTGAAGAGTGAAGGCCAGAAGAAGCCGGATTGCAGGACCTTTGAAGCAGTCTTGGAGAATGAAGCGTGTCCTCCGTAGGCTGAGGAGTGGCAGTGCTCAAGAATGGAGCGCGTCTCGTCGTATGGCACACAACGTCGGTAGATGCCATCAACGCCAATCTTGAAGAGGTAGGGGTCGTCCCAAAAGTAGAATTTGGAATCCGATCGCAGCTTTTTTTTCTGCTGGTATGACATAGTAGGAGGAAGTACTCCTGAGGCGAGAAAATTCGCTATGTCTGCATACCAGGGCGCCGACTTGGTGTTCACTCGGTCAGTTGCGTGGAACGTCCGATCGTGCACCGCATGAGTCGCGTGCATCGGTGTACCAACCGAGTGGATCTTCTCCATGGCAGAAATCGAATGGAATTGGTCATCAGGGAACGAGTCATCAATTGGCAGGCTACAAGAGCCCTCATCTTCCCAGCGAAGCCGGGACAGATGGTCAGCCACGGTGTTTTCGACTCCTTTCTTGTCCCTGATTTCGATATCAAACTCCTGCAGGAGGAGAATCCACCTAATCAGGCGAGGTTTGGCATCCTGCTTGCTCAACAGATACTTGAGTGCAGCGTGGTCAGTGTAGATCACTATCTTGGAGCCAACCAGATAGGATCTAAACTTGTCGAGAGCGAACACGACAGCCAAAAGCTCCTTTTCGGTTGTTGTGTAGTTCATCTGGGCAGGGTCTAGCACCTTGCTAGCGTAGTAGATAGCGCATGGCTTGTTCTCCTTCCGCTGCCCAAGAACCGCTCCCACAGCGTAATCACTCGCATCGCACATCAACTCGAATGGCAAGGTCCAGTCTGGAGGCTGCAGGATGGGTGCTGAGACAAGGGCTTCCTTCAATCGGCGAAACGAATCGACACACTCCTGCATGAAGATGAAATCAGAGTCCTTGATAAGCAGGTTGGTCAATGGTTTTGCGATTTTCGAGAAGTCCTTGATGAATCGGCGGTAGAAGCCAGCGTGTCCCAGAAAGCTTCGCACAGCTTTGACGTTTGTTGGGATCTCTAGCTTCTCGATCACCTCCACCTTAGCTTTGTCAACCTCAATCCCTTTTGAGGTCACCACATGTCCAAGGACGACTCCCTCTTGGACCATGAAGTGACACTTCTCCCAGTTGAGGATTAGGTTGACTTCTTCGCACTTCTCCAGAATTTTGCAGAGGTTGGCTAGACATGAGTCAAAGCTGGTCCCATAGACAGAAAAGTCATCCATGAAGACCTCAACCTCTTTCTCAATGAAATCTGAGAAGATAGCCATCATGGCTCTTTGGAAGGTGGCAGGTGCATTGCAAAGACTGAATGGCATCCTACGGTATGCGAATGTACCGTAGGGACATGTGAAGGTGGTCTTGTCTTGATCGTTCGGGTGAATGGGGATCTGAAAGAATCCTGAATACCCGTCAAGGTAGCAAAAGTGAGAATGAGTCGCCAGCCTTTCAAGGAGTTGGTCGACAAACGGCAGTGGGAAGTGATCCTTGCGCGTGGCATTGTTGAGCTTCCTGTAGTCAATACACATGCGGTACCCAGACACCACACGAGTAGGGACTAGCTCGTCTTTCTCATTCCTCACCACTGTCGTGCCTCCCTTCTTGGTTCCACGTGAACGGGACTCACCCACTTGCTGTCAGAGATGGGATAGATGATGCCTGCATCCAGGAGTTTGAGAATTTCCTTTTTCACCACCTCTTTCAGGTTGGGGTTGAGTCGCCGCTGGTGCTCCACAGACGGCTTGTGATCATCCTCGAGAAGAATCCGGTGTGAGCAGATGGCTGGGTTGATCCCTTTCAAGTCCTTGATCGAGTACCCAATCGCGCCCTTGTGAAATCTCAGCTTCTCAAGCAGTTTGGCGGTTTGATCGGGGTTCAGACTCGCATTGAGGATCACAGGACAAGACTTTTCTGGATCGAGGAACTCGTATCGGAGATTGGTTGGAAGAGGTTTGAGTTCGGGAGTCGGACGCTCAGGCTGATCATTGACACGAGTCGCATCTGGGCGATCTGACTCGTGTGCTGTCGAGACATCGGCCTTGGCAGGTTCCGCTCCACTCCTCGTCTCAGAGTGTGATGTACGATCCTCCAGATCCTCAGGAATCGCATCCGCTGCACAAATCGACTCGCTCGCCTCGCTTGGCAACTTGGAGAGGAATTCAGCGTCTTGGCGCAGCGAGTTGTTGACTTGTTCAAGAAGGTAGTCTTGGACCAGATCGGCCAAGTACTCCTCTGTCCTGTCAACCCGGAAGCATGTCTCGGATCGTGACGGATGTCTCATGGCGCGGTCGATTTGGAATTTCACTTTCTCTCCCCCGAAGTTCAAAGTCAGGATGCCTTGCTTCACGTCAATTATCACGCCAGCTGTACTCAGAAAAGGTCGCCCCAAGATGATTGGGACTTCCCTGTCTTCTTCCATCTCCATGACGACGAAATCGACGGGCACGAAGAACTTCCCGACTTGAACTGGCAGATCCTCCACCACACCAAGTGGAAGTCGGACTGAAGAATCCGCCAACTGCAGTGTCATCCTTGTGGGCTTGAGCTCCCCCACTCCTATGCGATCATAGATGGTGCGTGGCATGAGACTCACGCTCGCTCCTAGATCACACAGGGCTTTCTTGATCGTCGCCTTCCCAATGGTGCACGGGATGGAAAACTTTCCAGGATCATCCAATTTGGGAGGTAGCTCACTCTTCAGGATTGCGCTGCACTGCTCCGTCAGCTTGACTGTCGCGTGCCCCTCTAAGCTTCTCTTGTTAGAAAGAATGTCCTTCAGAAACTTGGCATAGGTGGGCATTTGGGTCAGAGCGTCGGTGAAAGGAATGGTGATCTGCAGCTGCTTGATGACGTTTGCAAAGTTGGCAAATTGCTCGTTCATTCGCGTCTCAGCCAATCTTTGGGGGAATGGAACAGGCGGCCGGTATGGAGGTGGTTTCTCGGCCCCTTTCTTCTTCTGATCACCTGACGCTTTGGGTGGAGGTTGTGCAGGTCTTGCCGAGCTGGTGCAGTCGGTACTCGCTTGAGGTTGGGTGACCTCAGCTCGTTCTTGATCAACCTCCGTCGATGGAATTGACACAGGGGTCAGGATCGCGTCAGGTGTCGCATCGAGAATCGGATCAACTGTGCCCTCACTTGGCATCGGTGGCTCGTCGTATTGGGTCCCGCTTCTCAGAGTGATCGCCTTAGCCTCTTCTCTTGGATTTGGTTCGGGTTGAGACGGAAGCTTCCCGGGTTGAGAGTGGCTTGAGGTGACAATCTGGCTCAGCTGCTCCAGCAACTTGCTTTGGGCAGCCATTTGAGTGGCCATGCTCTGCATCTGCTCCCACATCATCTGATTCATCTTGCCCTGCTCGTGAGTGAAGTTGTTCACTTCGGCAGGCGCAAATGACTTTGAGGGGTCAGAGGGAGCTGCTCGGTTGCCGTGATTGGGAAAGGAAGCGTTCTGGTAGAAGCTCCTGTTGCCATTGTTGCTGTTGCTGCTCGAAGCTTGGGTTCTCCAATCGTTGTTGCTTTGAGGGGGGTAGTTTCCATTGTTGTTCGTCCGATTGTTCCAGTTGTTGTTGTTGTTGTATTGCGGCCTTTGGAAGCTGTTGTTGTGGAAGGGGGGTCTGAACGAAGAGTTGTTGAAAGGCGCAGGGTTGTTCTGGTTCGGCCTCCAGTGCTGCTGCTCAACCGGATCCTTGGAGTAGGATCGGCTGAAGGGAGGTCGTGGGAAGAAGGAAGGCTCGTTGTTCAAAGAGTTGACTTGCTCACTTTCCTCGTCTTGTTGCACCAGCGGGCATTGCTCGTATGCGTGCCTCTCGTCTCCGCACATGACGCAGACTTGAGGTTGCTGTTCGATTGCCTTGACACTGAGCTTGTCCATCGCCCGCTGCATGGCGTCCATCTTGGCGGTGAGAGCCGTGATGTGATCGAGCTCGTACTTGCCACCTCCTTGGCTACCTCCTTGGCCTCCTCGCTGGCGCGACGTGTCGCGGCCGGACCACTGCTGGTTCTGCGCCATGCTGTCGATCAAGTTCATAGCCTCTAAAGGCTCCCTTGACATCAGCGCGCCTCCCGCAACAGCGTCCACGTAAGCACGTGTGCTCTCGTTCAGGCCGTCGTAAAACGTTTGAATTAAAAGCCAGTCGGGTATACCGTGGTGTGGACAAGAGTACTGCAATTCTCTAAACCTTTCCCAAGCCTCATTCAGGGGTTCATCAAAAATTTGCCTAAAGCTGGTCAGGTCATGTCTTACCTTGGCTGTCCTCTTGTGAGGGAAAAATCTGGTCAGAAACAATTTGGACAAGTCCCTCCAAGTTCTAACAGAGTCCCTAGGCAAAGATCCTAACCATTTCTTGGCCTTATCCCTAAGAGTGAAAGGAAATAGAGCAAGCTTGGTGTAATCAGCATTCTCACCGTTGGTTTTGATGGTCGTGATGCACTCGAGGAAGGTCTGGAGGTGAGCGTGCGGGTCCTCGTGGTCGAGTCCGTGGAAGGTGTTCTGCTGCACCATGTTGACAACCCCCGGATTGAAGTTCGGTTGCTGTCCTGGAATGTGTGGTAGCCGGATCGCACCTCGCACGTCTCCAGCTCTTGGCACGTTGAACTCCCGCAGCGTTCGAGGCATGAAAATATCCTCATCATCGTCCGTCAGACGGCCTTCTTCTTCTCGCCTTTCTCTTTCTCTGGCCTCTGCCTCCATTCTGAGTCGGGTTTCGTCTTCTGCCCCAGCCATTTCTTCAGGTTCAGGTGTCTTGGTACGGGTCGGACCAGATTGGTGCGGCCTGGCCGTGCCTGAATCGGTACGGGTCGGACCAGATTGGTGCGGCCTAGCCGTACCAGAGGGTGGCTGAGCAGTCTCGGCTGAGTCTGGAGGAGTTTGATCGAACAGTGGGCCCTTGCTTCTCAGATTATACTTCAACCTGTATGTTCCTGCAGGGGGTGGTTCAAAAGCCAGTTTTTAGTGATTTTGATTAAGAAAAAGCAAGAAAGATACAAGATAAAATCTAGATTAACTAAGTAAGGTAAAATCTAATTAGGCAATTGGTTACCGTCCCCGGCAACGGCGCCAAAAACTTGTTCGCGCAGAAACGCAACGCAAGTTTCGGTACGCTTGAGGGCGTACCTTTTAAAACCGCGTTTACACTTCACGAGTAAGGGTCGCAAGTGCACAACCCCTATCGAGTAGTATAATCGGGTATCGATCCACAGGGACGGTTAATTGCGAGGTTAGATTCTATCAAACTCAATCAAAAACTAGAAGTGAGAAAGGTTTGGTTTGGTGTTTAAGTTCCTAAAAGATCAATTCAAACAAACCTGACAATGCAAACAGATGTAATAAAATGCTAGAAGAAATGTAAATTGTGTTTTGATTATGGATAAAAGGCGTTTCCAGGGTTTCAGACTTCATCTCTGATCTGCCTCTAGTGGTACGGCCCGTACCAAGTTGGTACGGCTAGGCCGTACTTCACTTGGTAAGGCAAGGCCGTACCACCCTGGTAAGACCCGTACTGGCTTCCCAGAACAGAACCTACCAGTTCGAGTGAATGCATTTCCTTGCTGGTACCTTGTGCTAAACTCTTTAGAAAGGTTCAATTGACCATACCTAAGGTTCCTAACCCTCAACCGTCGTTTGTTGGATCAAGATCTAGGTTGGAATGCAATTGATTGCCTTTTAGGGATTTCTACACCTCAACTCTCGTGTGTTGGTACAGATCTACCCTAGCTGGTTGATTGGAGGTCTAAGGCACCCTCTAATCTGTCGATTAGAGGAGAATTCAACCTCTCGGCTTCAATTCGAACTATTCTACCCTAAGCATTTGATTTGGATGAGAGATTGAGATGATCACATGACCTTGATAGGTTCGATCTAAACCTAGAGGCACATCATACAACAATCACAGCAAGCAAAGCAAAAGATATCAAAGTAAATCACAATCAATCAAACTAAAGAGTTCATACAAGATGCAAGTCAAAGAAAGTCAAAACAAATCAAGAATCAATCTCTAACCCTAGAAACTAAAAGAACTACTCACAGCACATGATAATATCTAAAAATACAATAAAAGGGAGAGAGATAGCCATGGATCGAAGGGATCGAGAGGAGGAAGCTAGATCCGTCGAGTTTCGCCTCTTCCTATTCCTTCCTTCTTGCTCTCAGCTCCTTAGCTCTCTTTCTCTCTCTTACTGTGCTCTCAAATGGATCTGGAATGGAATTCCTGTGAAATTTGGAGAGTTCCCCGCCTTAAATAGCCTCTGCCCAAATTTGAATCTGTCAGGACGCCTTCATGTACGGCCCGTACCAATTTGGTACGGCCTGGCCGTACCAGGCGTGAAGAGCTGAAAATGGCTAAGTATGGTCCGACCCGTACCAAGCCTGGTAAGGGCCGTACCTCATCATGTGAATCGCCATTTCTTCGTGTGTTTTGCTCCAAACCTGCAGAAAACAAACAAACACTCAGCAGTACCAAATTCTAAAGATATAACAATGAAATGCACATGATTCTGGTGAATTATGGCACGAATCTGGTACTAAAACAGGCCTAAAATAGACTAAATATGCGAGGTATCAGCCATGACAAAACCCGAAATACAAAGAAGATCCGTGAAGAACTTTCGTCTTTCGCTTCTCAACTTCGTCTCCAAGCTAGCCGTTAAGTCCCAACCCTAGAATCTATCTCTTGCTCTCTCAAAATGCAGTATTCCCCTCTCAGGTGCAAGAAATCCCGTCTTATAGCTTTTCTGGCCGACCTTCCTTCAATTAGCCTCTGTTTCCAATTCTGCTTATGTTTCCGGAAAAGTCTGGCGCGACCCGTATCGGATCTGATGCGGCCCGCATGTGTGTCTTTGACTCAAATTGTAGATCTTCTCGCAAGCTTTCTGAAAAGTGGTCATACACTCAAAACGGAGTTACGAGTCAAAAGTTAGGACTGTTTTAAGTTCGGGTGCTGAAATTTCAGGGTTTGATGCGGCCCGCGTGTAGGGTTTCAGAACTCACAATCCTCCCTGATTTCGCAAAGTAAGAATAAAAACACAGCAGTACCACATTCTATTGATATTCAATGTAATAGACACGATTTGGTGGTTTAAAACACAGATTTTGTTACAGAAATTGGTCGGATTTGTAGGTCAAATAACGAGACATCAGTAGCAATGGTGTGCCGAAATCCTAGGAATTCTCATCTCTATCTTTATTTTAATTACTTTTAATTGCTTCCTAATTTACATTGATCACAACAACATCTCTCAATTTTCAGATTTCGTCTAGCCTTTCGAAAGATTGTGATTCGATCGCTCAAAGCATTGAACCAATATTCCCTGTGGATCGACCTCGAATATACTACTCGATAGGATTGTGCGCTTGCAGTCCGAACCGATAGCATTTCCGAGTTTATAAATATAAAAAGAAATATTGGTCTCTTTTGAGTGATCAGACAATCATACACGGATATTTAACTAAAAACCGTGTACAATAGTAATTGTACACGGATGTTTGTTGAATATCCGTGCAGAATAGCTACACGGATTTTTTTTATAAATCCTAGAAAAGACTAGCATTATACACGGTCCTTAAGTACAAATAGCTGTGTATGATTTGTTAGAGAGGTACACGGATTTCTTAACGAAAGATCAGTGTAGAAAAGTCTTTGTAGGGTTTTGGTATAAAAGGCCTTCTCCTTCCAGCACCTTTTTTTTTATCAAGTAATTAATACTGTCTCTCCCTCTCTGTATTGAATACTGATCCGATTTCTGCAAAGGCCAGCAGCTGGGATTATCTGAGATCTTTGAAGTTTGTATTTTCTCCTCTCTATCTTTCTAAGGTTAGTGTATATATATATATATATATTTTCCTTTTCTTCCTCTAATTTTATGTTACTTATTATTACTTATTTAGATCATGTGTAATTAGTGTATTGTTATCCAATAACCGACCTACTGATGCTTTTAGGTCCTTGCCCGTTCAAAATTAATCCAATAGGGATTAATTTTGGATAGTCCCCGTTTTGGGACTGCTCTTTGAATATTGGGTCTCATTTAGGATGTGAACACAAATTAGCGGGATTTAATTAGTAATTGAGGAAAGTTCGACAATATTTTCCCTTATTGCTCCTACGAGTATGTGGTTTGTACGCATACTTGGGGAGTTAAGGAGAAATGCTGCCGAATTTTTCTCAAATACTAATTAAATCTCGTTAATATGTGTTCACATATGGGACCTAATATTCAAAGAGTGGGTTAGGATTGTAAACCAGCCCTTTGTAAGCCTAGAATTTGGTACCAATTTATATGTTGACCATGATTAATTGAAATCATTTTTTTAATTTAATTTACAGATGGATCGAAGTTGGATGTTTGAATTGCGACGTGATAGTGAAGAATATTTGGGTCGCGTTGATGAGTTCATAAAATTCGTTGAGAGGTATAGAGTGAAGATGAAGGAAGCCGACATTTTGTGTCCTTGTAGAGATTGTAATTTTTTTTTAAGATTTGGGGACTCCGAAGAAATTAGAGCTCATTTGATTTGTCATGGATTTAAGAAAAGATATACATGTTGGTTCATGCATGGTGAGAAATTTTTGGAAAGTAGTTGTACCAATAAGAATTCTAACCGTTGTGAAGAGAGCGATGAGAATGTAGAAATTTTTGATAATTTTGAACTTGATTTCAGCGATGATGATGTGAATGTCGAAAATTTTGATAATGTTGAACTTGATCGCAACGACGATGATGAGCTGGCGACGGATATCGATGAAAATGTAGTACACGAGTATATTGATAATCTGGAGGACATGTTACATGATGTGGAAGATGAAATTAGTGATAAAAATTATGATAAATTTTAGTATTTGTCTAATGAATCCAAAAAGCCGTTGTATCCCGGGTGTACCAAATTTACGAAACTGTCAGCTGTGTTGAAATTATTAAACTTGAAAGCAGACAATGGTTGGAACGATAAGAGTTTCACGTCCTTATTAAAGCTTTTAGGAGAAATGCTCCCAGATAACAACGAGTTACCCCGTACAATATATCTGGCGAAGAAGTTGATATGTCCAATGGGTTTGAAGATCGAAAGATACATGCATGTCCAAATGACTGTGTATTGTATCGTAATGAGTACGAGGCCATGCATGTTTGTCCTAAGTGCGGTGTTTCCCGGTATAAACGTAAGGACCAGGGCACTACTGATTGTGACGACAGCAAAAAGGGCCGGCCTCTTGCTAAGGTGTTGTGGTATTTGCCGATAATACCGAGATTCAAACGGTTATTTGCAAATCCTAAAGATGCGAAGTTATTGCGTTGGCATAAAGAAGGGCGCAAAAAGAACGGTAAACTAAGACTCCCGGCTGATTCTCCTCAGTGGAGAAATTTTGATAGACATTTCAAAAATTTTGGTTCTGAGATGAGAAACCTCAAGATTGTGGAGAGCACAGATGGAATGAGTCCGTTTGGAAGCATAAGCAGTCGGCACAGTACTTGGCCAGTTCTTTTAGCCATCTACAATCTTCCTCCTTGGTTGTGCATGAAACACAGGTATATAATAATGTCATTACTAATCCAAGAACCCAGACAACCCAAAAATGACATAGATGTATATCTCGCACCATTAATTGAGGACCTCCAAAAATTGTGGCGTGATGGCGTCCCGGTGTCGGATGCGTACAGCAAAGAGACCTTTAACTTGTGGGCCATGGTGTTTTGCACCGTAAATGATTTCCCCACGTACGGGAATTTATCGGGTTACATTTGTAAAGGAGCAAAAGCGTGCCCTATTTGTGAAGATGATACGCAGGTGCTGAGGTTGAAGAATTGTCAAAAGAATGTATTTATGGGGCACCGTAGGTTTCTTCCAATTAATCACCGTAAGAAGAAGAAGGCATTCAACAGGAAAATTGAGCTTGGAGTGGCTCGTCGTCCATTAGATAGGAAGGGTGTCTTCGAGCGTGTTAAAAACCTTGATGTTGTGTTTGGAAAGTGTGCCACAGAACCACCGAAGAATATTTGGAAAAAGAGGTCCATATTTTGGAACCTACCTTACTGGGAATATTTAGAAGTGAGACATTGCATAGATGTCATGCATGTTGAAAAAATGTCTGCGACAGTTTGACTAGTTTATTATTGAACATTCCGGGGAAGACTAAAGATGGTATCAAAGTTTGAAAAGACATGGTAGAAATGGGAATATGACCCGAGTTTGCACCGTAGGAGAAAGGGAAGCGCATATACCTACCCCCCGTAATGTGCACAATGTCGAAGAAAGAGAAAACAAGCTTTTGTGAATGCCTCCGTAGTATTAAGGTCCCATCAGGGTATTCTTCGAATATTAAGAAGCTGGTGTCGATGAAGGACCTGAAACTGGTCGGTCTGAAATCTCACGACTGTCATGTTTTATTGACACATATGATTCCTGTTGCAATTCGGGGGGTTTTACCAAAGCCCGTTGGTCAAACCATTACGAAGCTTTGTTTTTTCTTCAATACAATAAATTCCAAAGTGATAGACCCTCTAATACTGGACTCTTTGGAGGTGGAAGTCGTCGCTACTCTTTGCCAACTTGAGATGTATTTTCCGCCATCTTTATTCGATGTTATGGTTCACCTTGTTGTTCATCTTGTGAGAGAAATCAAGATTTGTGGTCCTGTGTTCCTGCGGTATATATATCCATTCGAGAGATACATGAGAATTTTGAAAAAATATGTAAGAAACCGACATCGACCCGAAGGTAGCATTGTAGAAGGATATTCCACGGAAGATGTGATTGATTTTTGCACCAACTATATGACCGGTGTCTGTCCTATTGGCGTTCCAAAGTCTCGATATGAGGGAAGGCTCCAAGGAGTCGGGACAATTGGGTTGAAAGCCATAGTTGCTGATAGAGATGAACTACAGAAGGCGTATTTTTTGGTACTATAGCACATGACAGATGTTGCTCCCTATATAGATGAGCACATGACAATCCTTCAACAAGAGTACTACACGAGAAGTCAGAAGTGGCTTACCAACGAGCATAATCGTTCATTTATAGGATGGCTGAGAGAAAGAGTGCAGTCACACCCCGATAGGAGGCCCGTAAATGAAATTGTTCGACTGCTGGGCGAAGGACCCCGAATTGTTGTTAGAACATTCCAAGGATACGAAATTAACGGATATACATTTTACACTAAATCCCAAAGTGATAAGAGCACGATGCAAAATAGTGGGGTGACGTTTGTGGCGACGTCTCAAGAATTTAGTAGATCCGGAGATTCCCGGCCCGTAATAGCATCAAAGTCGTATTATGGCGTTATTGAAGAAATTTAGGAGTTCGTTTACAGTCCTCACCTTAGCATTCCCTTGTTTCGGTGTCAATGGGTCGAAGACCGGGGTGTTAAAGTTGATAACGACGGGTTCACACTCGTTGATTTTAATAAAGTTGGGTATGTTGATGATTCATTTATACTCGCCAAGCAAGCAACCCAAGTCTTTTATGCCACTGACCCGAGTGATAATAGGTGGAGCGTCGTCCTATCTGGGAAAAGAAGGATTGTTGGGGTAGAAAACGTCGTCGACGAAGAAGAGTATGACCAGTTCGACGAAATACCTCCATTTTGTACTGACGTGCAAACTACATGCGATCCGACCACAATGAAGGAATATGGGCCTAATGTAATGTGAAATTAGTGAAAAAAAAGAGAAAAAGAAAAAAAAAAGCCAATGTATAATATTTATTTTGTTTAGAAATAAATTTTTAATTATCCTGTTTGGAAACAACTTTTAAATAATATTCTAGTTAAAATATTTCTATTTCAAAACAACATAATAGCTTTTACATATTAGTTCAAATATTAAATATTAGTAAAATAATATTTCCAGTTAAAATATTTTTATTAGGATTTAAATATTAGTTGAAATATTAAATTTCAGTAAAAAAATATTTCTATTTCAAACATTTCGAGTTCAAATATCAAATATTAGTTCAAATAATACGTATACTTATTTATTATCAGTTTAAATAATATAAAAAATAACAAGTTAAACCACTTAATATTTTCAATTATTTCACACACGGCCTTTTATTTAATAATTCTCCTCCCGGCGCCGTTTTGGTTAAAATCAGATTATTTATTTAAGTTTTATTTAAAAATATAAAAAAAAAGAGGCACATTTTAATTAAACATCCATGTAGAAATGCAAAGCGAGCTACACGGACATTTAATTAAACGTCCGTGTAGAAAGGTATTCGTACATGGACGTTTAATTAAACATCCGTGTAGAAAGGTATTTAATTTGCAAAACCCAGAAATTATTCTATGTTAAAGCTTTTATAATTATTTTGTAAACCCAAAAATTATTCTTCATATCAAGTAAAGTGTTAATTTATGTTTTCAAATCAGATTATTTAAACAGCATTAAGTATTTTTTTTAAGTAATATACTTTGTAGTGATTATATATTGTTATTTGTTGTTGTTTTGTACTGCTAATTTATATCTATAAAAGTATTTATTTAGATAGCATGAAGTATTTAACAAAAAAGAAAATTATAGAAAACAAAATGTTGATTAAAGAACAAAATATATTACATAAAAAAGGATCCTAATACATCATACCAAAAGAAAGGATCCTCATACATATACCACAAATTTAAAGAAAAACTACAAAATAACTACAAAGTAAAAAAAAAATAACTTAATTAAACTATTTAGATGGTGGTGGCTGCCTTGGCCTTCTAAACCAGGGGCGCCTTGGTCTGGCTGGATTGCCCCTACTTATGTAGGGCTTTGGTGGTGGGTGCCCCCTTGGGCTTCGCCGTGGCACATTTAAGGGGGGCCATGGCCATGTCCTCTTCAAGTTGGGAGGAGGCATTTCGAAGTCGGAATGGACTTCGGGATGGACTTCGGCAGGGACTTCGGAAGGGAATTGGAAATCGACATGAGAGACTTCGGGAGGGTTTGAGGGGGGCCATGGCCATGACACATTTGACCCGGGTTGAGGCCATGGCTATGGCACATTTGAGGGGGGCGGTGGCACGGCCATTTCTTCTTCCGAATCTCAATCGGGGAGTTTCTCAGATTATATAGAATTTTGAAGAGTCGTTTCGTCTTCTCCTTAGAAATAATAAGAAGACAACTTTTCGAATTCTGTTGTGAAACTGTTCAAATTAAATAAAACTTAAATAAATAATCTGATTTTTATACCTTTTACACGGACGTTTAAATATACGTCAGTGTATAATTGTAAAGAGAGCTACACGGACGTTTAATTAAACGTCCGTGTAGAAAGGTATTTGTGCACGGGTGTAGGGTTAAATGTCCATGTAGGAAGGGTAAAAGACACGGATGTTAAAATTAAAGTCCTTGTAGAAAGGGTCTTTCGACACGGATATTTAACTAAAAGTCCGTGTAGCTCTCCTTCCTCTCTACACGGATTTTAAATTAAACGTCCGTGTATAAAGGTGTTCCAACACGAATGAATTAAGTGAATTATCCGTGTAAAACTAGGATTACAATACATATTACGCGCCTGCTCTTCCAAATTTTTCATAACTTAGCTCGCGCCTTCTTTTCCAAATTTTTCGAAACTTAGCTCGCGCCGCTTCGAGTCCTTCTTCCCCACCTCACCTCAATTTCGTCGCCTCTCCTGTCTAACCACCTCTCCGGTCCGAGTTACCTACCTCTTCTTTCTCGGGTAAACGCTCAACACCTCCATTGCGAAGAAATTTTGGTATAAAAGTTTTGGTATTTACTGTATTTACTGTATTTACTTTGGTATTTACTGAAAAAGTTCTATTTTATTTTTATAGAACCATGTCGATTGAGGGTGAGCACGTAGATATGATGGAAGAAGGCGAGCAATTTGGCAACTGGACATCGAGTTCAGGCCAAACAGGTGTGCGAAGGGTAAAAGACGGTTTGCGTACTCAAATTGGGTGAGCAATTTGGCGAAGCAAAAGGCAGACATCTTGGTAGAGAGATGGGATCAGTTTTCCAAAGACCTAAAGAACGACTGGTGGAAAATTGTGAAGGTGAAGTACCTAACTAATTAATCAATTTTTTTTTAATTGTACATGAACTTAAATGCAGTCATTTGGGTGTCTATCAGGCTCAGTGGAACATCCCGGATGACATCCCGGAGGTGGTAAAAGATAAGACTTTGAGGATAATGAATGAAAATTGGAAGCAATTCAAAAGCACGCTGAGTACGGATTACATGGATAAAGGTAAAAGCCCGGTAGGATACTATCCTTGGGTGACTCAAGAGAAGTGGGAGAAGTTTGTGGAGATGAAGAGCACGGATGAGTTCAAGGTATGTAAATTCAGCAAAATTACTTTTTTTCCTTTATCAATTTGAATTATGTTCATAAATGGTGTCCGAAATAGACACCCGATTGCTTTTGTTGTTCCAATCATGTATAAAGTTGAAATGGTGTTCCAATCATAACTTGTAATTTTTTTGTTTGCTTTTTAATTGGTTTGTTTACTTTTTAATAAATGGAAAATAGTAGGCTAATTTTTTTACTTTGATGTGTGAAGGAAAAAAGGGAGGAGGGCAGGAGGATCGTTGCAATGAACAAGTATCCGCACAAATTGGGGTCGGGTGGTTACCAGGGTAAGTCGGAAGAATGGGCAAAAATACTGGAGTTGAACAAAGACTCTGACTCACCCGTGGTTAGGATCAGAAATCCTAGGGCCCAAGATTGGACGTTGGCAAGGTCCGAGTTAACCGCTGACGGGAGGATAGTACTACATCCCACAGCGCTCCCCGTGGCTCAGAGAATGGTAAGAGTCTTTCGTTAAAACTATGTGTAATTCAAGCGTGTTAAAAACTTTGTGTACATCACTAATTCTTTTGCTATATAACTAATTTTTCTATTCACAGTTGGAGGTGGTGGAGGAGGTCAATTCCGGTGCCCGGTCGATCGAAAGGCAAGATGACTCCTTGTCCATAGCGCTCGGGAATCCAGAACACCCTGGTCGAGTAAGAGGCGTAGGTGCCTACAGGGGATGGAAGGACGTATTTAATGGACCAAAACCTCGAAGGAAATCTCGTGCGAAAGTGAACAAAGATGAGATAATTTCGCAATTGCGCAAGGAGGTGAGCGCCGAGTACGACGCAAAGTTTTGGGAGATGAAATCAAGATTGCGTGCTCAAATTACATCTTTGGCGCAATCCGAGCAAGCACCTCCCACCCCTACGGGAGTTCGGCGAAGTAGTCAAGCATCCGGGACGTTCGGAGACGATAATCTAAAGGTAATCACTACTTATTCGTAATCTAAAGGCAATTACTACTTGTTCATAACTTTGTTGGACAATATTTCATTTCAAAAATAACTACTTGCACGAAATTGCAGGACGCCACAGCATGCAAACTCGTCCTGTGGCTCGGGAATAAGCCTCTGATCGTTGCTAAGGGCATGGTACATCCAGCAGCCGACAAAGTGCACAATGAGCAGCTAATTCCCGGCCATGCCGCCGTACAGATTGACAAAGTCTTGAAGGGATGGGAGCGCGTACCTCTTCCTGTCCCAATATTTGAGAACACCATGCTCTTGCTCGATGATGCCTGGCTGTCATTCGTCTAATGGCCCAAGAGTCAGATTATTTTGGATCAGGTAATCTCTAAATAATGAAGTTCTTTTGTTACATTCAAAGCACTTCCTTTTCAAATACTTGAAAAAGGTAAAAAATTTGATACAGACACGAGGAGATGATGGTAGTCGTACGGAGGGCGTGATGTCACCGGTACGGAGGGACGAAGCAGAAGGACCTTCCCAAACAGCAGAACCTGACCCTGATGCCCAACCAGCAGGACCTGACCCTCCTCCCTAACCAGCAGGACCTGACCCTCCTGTCCAACCAGCAGGACCTCCACCTCGTCTGCTCACCGAGGAAGACTACAAGCTCCTTCTCGCAAAGGATTTGCGGGATCTCCACGACCGCTTGATGGCGGCACCCGAGGACATGACGGATATCCTCATACATGTCCCTCCAGGGATATTTCTACACGATGGCTCGACTATAATGCTGTCGTTCAACGACTTCAAGGACTTTCTACATGCCTCGGGGTCCGATAAATGGCTCGATGTGGGGCACATCACCATTTTCCTCATGTTAGTGACCAAAAAATGTTTATATCATGTGTATAGCACTGAAGAATATATTCTAATGTAATATGATAATTTTTCAGGAAGCTAATCCGAAACTGTCAATGCAAGGGCAAACAGAAGAACTTGTGTGCTTTTCTGGACCCCAGCAGACTTAATGCGACAAGCGTGAAAAATGCTCCGAAGGAGTCTATCCAGTACCTGTGTGGCGCGATGCTCCAAGCTACTAAGGAGAAGAAGAGATTTCTTCTCTTGCCATACCACCAGAGGGTACTTCTAACCTTGTGATTAAATATATAAATAATTGAAATCACACCATCAAGTCAAGCAAACACGTGTGTCACTATTATATATACCCAAATATCTGAGTATTATATGCTAAGATCCTATAATTCTTCTCCTCCCACAGTGCACACTGGTGTTTGCTCATCATTGTGTCTTCACAGCCCATAGAAAAGATCGCATCTGGCAAGTGCAAAGCAATCTACGAGTATGTGAAAAGGTAAGCAATAATCTTTCACTATGTTTGATTTTTTTCCCAATTATAACAAATTGTGGAATTGCTAATTAGAGTCACTCCATTTTGTAAGGGCTTTTGCTGCATACGTTAAAAAAGGAGGATTGCACAGCACGGATAAGAAATTAAAAGATAAGTTGATTTGGAGGTGGTTGCAGGTGAGCACAACACAATTCTATAATTTCATATTTTGTTCAAAAAATTATTGTCATTCTAACATAGGCCGCTAAATGTAAATTGTAGGGCCCGCAATAGGTGGAGACTTGGGAATGCGGATATTACATGATGATTTTCATGTTTGACTTTGTCGAAAGAATGCAATTCCAATTTCCAGATGTGGTATGTAATTCATATTAATTGTGCCTATAGAATAGCAATTGATGTTTTCATATTATGCTTACTTATAATTCTCATTTCATTAAATTAGCAATTGATATTTGCGAACTGTCTTGCATCTACCTTTTCTTGTTACTAACTAATACCAAATTATAATTGTAGCAACCATCAAAGCAAGATGAGTACTCCAAGGAGCAGATCGACGATCTAAGATGTATGTGGGCAAGGTGGTTTCTATCTGAATTTTGTAATGCTGAACATGGATTTGTATAATTTTGTATAACAATTTAGTGTATATATGAATTTAGCAAGCATGATTTAATGTCAAATTATCTGGAAAACTGGCTAGCAAAACAGAATGGTATATGAATTTTGTAGGAAAACTAGCTAGCAAATTAAACTAGAGGCTAGCCCAGAAATGAAAAAAATCAAGAAAAAAAAATGGGACAATTCTACACGGATATTTAACGAAAGCCCGTGTAGACGAGTTCAGTGAGCATAGATTATTTTATATTTGTCCATGTATGATAGTTACGATACCTACACGGATATGAAATTAGAAGTCCGTGTCAAAAGCAAACTTCTACACAGATGTTAAACAAAAGTCCGTGTAGGTGAGTACAGAGAGCTACACAGATGCTTTTATATAGTCCGTGTATGTTAGTTAAGAGAACTTCACGGATATGAAACTAAACGTCCGTGTAGAAAACAGTAATTCCACACGGTTGTTAAACAAACGTCCGTGTAGAACGAGTACAGAGAGCTACACGGATTCTTTTATAAAGTCCGTGTATGATAGTTAAGAGAGATTCACGGATATGATATTAAACGTCCGTGTAGAAAACAGTAATTTGACACTGTTGTTTAACCAAAGCCCGTGTAGATCATTTTCAGAGAGCTACATGGATTATTTTAGATTTGTCCGTGTACGATAGTTAAGACAGCACACGGATATGAAATTAAATGTCCGTATAGAGAGAGTAATTCGACACGGTTGTTTTGACCAAAGTCCGTGTAGATCGAGTTCGGAGATACAAGGATTATTTTATTTTTTATTGATTTGTTAAGAGAGCGACACGGATATGCAACTAAACGTCCGTGTAGCTAAAGTAACCTACACGGACGTTTAGTTGCAATGTCCGTGTATAAAGAGTAGTCGTACACGGTCGTTTACGTAATATTCGTGTTACTCGGTTATCTGGAGAGCGCCACAGGCAGGTGTATGGACACGGCTGTTTATTTGGTAATCCGTGTAGAAAGCGTTAGATTTACACGGGTAAATATTCGTGTCGATAGAGGGTACCTATTATACACCCTCAACTCGTACACGGCAGGAAATCCGTCTGCAATCTCCGGTAATGTCCGTCTGCAATCTCTTTTTCTGTAGTAGTGCTAGATAATCTATATCTTCTTCAACAATTTTAAACACTCTGATTTTTTCGCCAAAACATTCATACATGGCTTTTTAAGTAAAATTCGTGTATGAAAACACCAATCATACATGGTTTCAATTAAAAACTGTGTATAATTCATTTTTTTTAAAAAAAAAAAAGTACCAACAAAACCCTATATCTGAATTCAAATTAAACTCTACATTTACCAATATACCAAAAGCACTGAACTAAATTTAAACAAAACACATACCAAAAAACACTAAATTTATCATGTACAATTACATTACACAAATTGTTACATGAACAACATTCAAACTAAAATAAAATCAAAATGCAACAAAAGACACTACATCTGAGAAAAAGTATGGCAATGGAGTATGGAAAAGGAAAAGTATGGCAAAGGACTACAAAATCGAAAATTAGAAAGGAAATACTTAATCGTAAACTTCAACTCAAGTATTGTGACTTTTCATTTGTTTTTTGGGCAAGAAAAATGCGATTGTAGATCTCCTCGCAAGCTTTCCAAATTGGGGTCGTACACTAAAAATGCGAAGAGTTACACCCATTTGAAGTTTCTTTGTCTCCGATTGCCTTCTCGGTGAAGATATCGCCTCCTTTGCCTTACCCTCGCCCTATCCTTGCCTGTTTAGAAGAGGTGTCTTAGAAAAATACATGGACGAAGAAGAGATCTTCATAAATGAAAGAAATGACTTAGAAAAGATAGATAAAGATACATTATAACAGGAAAGGCATGAATCGATGACGTTGAAAATTGTGTGTTTCTCTCATCACACACAGATAATACAATAAAACCGCGTATGATTGAATATTCATACACACAATTTTTAATAAAGAACCGTGTATAAATTTTCTCCAATATTCATACAAGGTTAGTTAATACAACCATGTACAATTGTTTCAAACGTACATGATTTTTTTTAATCAAGAACAATGTACCAATGTTGTAGCACATTTATAGACAATTCTTTATTAAAAAAACTGTTTATGAATGTTGGAGTGCTCTTTCGTGCTTTGGACACATATTTAATGGAAATTTTGAGAAAACATGTATGATATACAGTATACGATTAGCGCGTTTGTAGTAGTGTCTCGCCCTGTTGTAAATTTTTTATTTTTAAAAATTATTATTAAATAATACTTGGAAATATATTAAAAGTACATAGGATTTTGGATGGCCTAGAGGGGCGGAGTGAGTAACTCGGATCCAAACACTAGTGGAAAAACACATATCAAAATCGGACCTAGAGCCGATCCTGTTCCAGCCGATACAAATAGTCAATCTAAACTGTATCGGTTAAAGAACCGATCCAGATAGAAACAATCTAGATCGATTATTTAAAAGAAAACCGATCCCGATTTGTCGGTATCTGGATCGGTTGTAATTAATAACCGATCCCGACTAGAAGAATCTGCATCGGTTAAATTATCAACTGATTCCGATTTGTTAGTATCTGCATCGGTTGAATTATAAACCGATCCCGACGTGCTAGTATTTGGATTGGTTAATTTAAATAACCGATCCCGCATTCTTAGTATCGGGATCGGTTCATTACTCAACCGATCCTATATTTATTATCTGGCCAAATTAATAATTTTTTTTAAAATTACAATTAAACATTGCATCGGTTCATGATTAACCGATCCTATAATATGTATCCGGATCGGTTAAATTTACCCGATCCAATATTCTGGCCGAATATATAAAATATTTTTTAAAATTACAAACAACAACACAACTGGATCGGTTAACTAATCAACCGATGCAGATAACTATTAGGATCGGGTTTTAAACTGGACCGATCCAGATTGTTGTTATCAGGATCAGTTTTTTTATAAAAATTCTTGATTTCTTACTGTGTTTTAAACTGGACTAATTCCTGATTTCTTACTGTGTTTTAAAAAAATTTATTTTATATTTGGCCAGCTTCCAGTATATTTTGCTGGCCTATATAGGATATCACATGCATCAGAAATTATTACAAAAGACCTATCATATATGCATCAGGAATTATCACAAATCGATACACATCCTAAATTGTTACAAAAGTATCACATTCATGCAAAGTTTACACCATATCTTAGAATTATTAAGCTCCTAAATTATTACAAATTATCACATCCTAAACTGTTTTAATTTTTTGAATGAGTACCTCCTTTAAGAAAAAGTTACACCACAAGTTGCGAATCTCGTCCATTTTGTAATCCGGGTACTTAGTGGGAAAGTCCTACATTTTTTAAATGATATAAGAGCACAATTAAATATGTACTTAATTATATTTGAAGCAACTATGGTTACTTTTGGAAAATATATAAATGTATATATACCTTCATTTTCGGAAAATCACAGAGGAAGCGATGTATTATGTCGTGCACGATCATCATGACATAATATCCACATTCCCAACCGCCGGTTTGTTGTGGGCACTACATTACACATCAAGAGAGTTAAAAAATTAAACAATTTTTGCACATATAGATTTTGACCAATTTTAATTTGCATCTAGGTCCCTATAATCATATCATAACCAAATTTCACCATTTTTTACATCTAAGTCCCTCGTTTAACATCACCAACTTAGCAATTTACAAACAATAAGAGAAGTTAAAACATAAGTACTTACCCTGCAATAATTAATCTTCAAATTTGAGCCTTTTCCAATTCCTCCAATCACCTGGCCCATTTGGTAGGGTCTGTTGAAAAAAATACTTCCAATTCTAAGAAAAATATTAATGAAAATCTATAGATTTGACAAATGAAAGTTTGAAAAGCATACATTTTGAGCGCATCGATGATCTTCGGTTGATATGGAACCGATTTCTTACCAACGGTCTTACCGGAACAATGGACATTGGAAGAATTGAACATGTACACCTGACTCTCTCTTGGCATAAGCATGACCAAGAGCCAATGTTCTCTGCATATTAGGTTTTGTATCATCTCACATTCTATAATTTCTACGAAATGAAAGAAACTTAATAAAATTAGAATATATATATATAGCACTAACAACTGATGATACGGTATGAAAATCAATTTCTTGTCCCGATTTCGTCTCAGTGCCTCCTTTATGTATGCCTCGACGTATTCTTTTGATTGGGCATCACATTTCAACAACAGGAAATTTGTTTTCAGGGGGTCCATGAAACCAACACGCTCATCTTCTCGATGTTCCTCCTTGTTGTATTTTTGCACATACCTGCAAAAAAAGACATACAGGTGATCTCGATTTTTTCAACATTGAATTAAAAGTACTACATTCTGCCATTATTACGAATGTTAACTCACATCATGAAGATCTGAATAATCGGTGCGGTGAGCCACTCCTTTGGTTTAACCAACGCCAAAAGATCATCTGCACGAACTACTAGGGGTTCTTCAGTGTGGAAATGGTCAGGTGGCGGATTGATGGAAAATGCATTGTTAGGTTGGCTCAAGAACCGATCACGCAGAAGGGTATAAGACTGTGGAAAACTCCCAAAATCGATACCATCAAACATGTCTGCGCCAGTTTATACATTTATACTGATGATATAGATATTCCATAACACCCGAAATTTTGAGTGAGTTTCTGGACAGTTAGACTCACACTACTAGAATCTGAGTTTATTGCATGGTAAGGAAAATGGCTTGTTGCAAGGAGATACGCTTGCAACAAGCCCGAAAATACTTGTTGCATTGAAATACCCTTGCAACTCTGCCCTTGCAACAAGCTTCCTTGCAACTACGAAGTATTTGCATGAGCAACCATGCAACAAGTTTTTTCAGACTTGTTGCAAGGAATTACGCTTGTAACAACTAACCATGCAACTACTTTTACATCTGACCCCGTTCGGAGTATTTGCAAGGGCAGACAGCATGGGCCCCATCTGGTTATTTGCAAGGGGAGCGAACGTTGGTCCCACCTGACTATTTGCAAGGCTAGGGAACGTGGGTCCTACCTGACTATATGCAAGGCTAACACACGTGGGTCCCACCCTGACTATTTGCAAGGATGGGGAACGTGGGTCCCAGCTGACTATTTGCAAGGCTAACACACGTGGGTCCTACCTGACTATATGCAAGGCTAACACACGTGGGTCCCACCCTGACTATTTGCAAGGCCAGCGAACGTGGGTCCCACCTGACTATTTGCAAGGCAAGGGAACGTGGGTCCCACCTGACTATTAGCATGGGAAGATGATTAGCTTATTTCATGGGTGATTATTTTCAAGAATATTATTTATATTTTGTGCTTGCACTGCCATAAATACTATTTGCGTGGAAATACCGATGAATATAATAACAGGAAATTGCTGCAGATCAGCATGCTCCAATTCTACAATCCTCCCTCCCTGTACCAATCTGGTACCAGCCCAGTGCTGTTTTACAATTCCCAGTTCCCCATTCATCAAGATTTACATAAAACAACACATCAAAAATATGTAGAAAGCAACTAATAAGCATTGAACAACCTAGTGTAGTCAGCTTACATTGAACCCCAATTTTAAAAGCAGTAAAACAACATAGGTAATGAAAGTCTTAATTTATAAATATACACAAAATGTACCCACCTGTCAAGCATTCACAAAATAAACTCACCCCCATGAGTTAAAACTATACCCACAATATAACCAAAAAACTTTACCCTAAATATTGACAACCCTAGTAGAACTCCTTGGTTCATGTCGGAGGGTGACTGCCCCACCAATCTGTCATTGCGGCCTCATTCCCCGCAATATCTTGTCCAGTTGGAGAGGTCAGCAGTGCTTGAAAAGACCCTGGGTGATTTGGGTGTGAAGAACCAGCAACATCCTATGTATACAAAATTGTAATGTTAGAAAATTAATTTGAGTTAATTTAAAAAAATTAGTCATGTAGTTGAAGCATGTCAGAAATAACTTATTATTGGTCATATAGTACTATTACCCATTATTGTTGTGTACTTACCTTACTAGCTGGTTTTTTCCATTATATTGAAGGGTTAGTAGGTGGGAAAACATTGGAGTGTACTTGTCAAATTAGACTAATGGTCATGTGCAGTCACTGTAGTTCTAGTACAACAGTAGGTGTATTTTGATGCACTAATTCATCATTACCGTGACGTCACTTAGATTTATATCTTCAATTTTACCTGTAAATAACCCGTATTCCCTGCCATACCATCTTGTGGTAGTTCAGCACTGGTAGCTGGTGCCTAAGTTAAAAATTGAAAGAACAAAGGTTAGTATAGGCAGGACTGCTAGCTGGCGTGTTATCAAAGCATTAATCTCAGGTGTGTACATAAAATCCGTGAACACAACAAACCCTTTTATTTTGAAACCCTAAAGTAACCCCGAATTTGGTAAGACCAACCTGTTGAGGAGGATGTTGTAACCCATGCATTTTGAATAACTGTTCGAACAGTAATTGATTTTGTGCTTGATCTCTTTGCCTCTCGGCGCGCTCCTCTGCGATACGGCGATCACGTTCTTGCACGATCGCATCTACTTCTGCCCTAGAGAGTGTCTCCTGCACCCCATTATTTGTCACCCCAGATAAAGAAGACGCTACGTGGTTCTGCCTTTCTCTGGTGGTTGGTGTTTGCACCTTTCCTTCAAGCACGCTTCCAAAGGCCCAGGCACGGCCATGGGTTGTTGGGCCCAGTGCTGTCAGAAATAACGTGCTGTCATCCAATTCAGCATTGGCCTGATCAGCCTTCAATTCCTTAACCTTCCTCTATTAGAATATGACAAAGTTGAGAAATATGTATTAAAGTTGAAATTGAGAAGTGAACTGGTTTTATAGAGGCAGATGTCTACAATGCATTAGACTAATGTTGTTACCTATAACAATATTTTTTTGTGGGGTGTGTAATAAAGTTGGAATTGAGATGGCATTAATGTCTTTAGTCTTCTGCAGTGACCTACTTTATTGACCGGTGAATTGGGAAGGTGTTTTAAGTACCAGTAATTGGTCCTTCACATGTCTGTTGGTACTCGGTGGACACCACAAAATTGTTTTTAAAAAACTGTACGCTTGTAGAATTCCACTTACATAAACTTTCTCTTTTCTCTGGTTTGTAAATTGCAAGGTGTTGATATCAAACTCGTGAACCTGCCCGCTTGTCTCGTCAGCTGTTGGATCAGCTCCCCCATTGACATCACTGTCCACATTTATTTCGGTCACACCCTCCTCGACAGTACCTTTTTGGGCCACAACCGGTGATACGCCATTTTCTCTTGCACAGTGAATATGGATGTAAAGGTCCTCCATGGTTGGCTTTTTCCCATTGAACAAAGTTGTCTGAAGAAGAAAACCACAAATTCCAATTAAAGGTTAGATGAATGCTATTCTGAAAATATTGATAAAAACTGAACCTAAGTATTCGAGAGCCTACCAGTTTCTCGAAATGTTGGTGAGCACTAGCTGATCCAGCGTAGTGGGCGACCGTTCCAGATGCCATGAGGTTTTGTTGGTTTTGTCTACTGACCTCTTGCCACGCATCTGAGAAGAAGATATCGCAAAGACCTCGCCAATGTATCGGGGCCACACACCAATGCGGCACATTGGCCTTCCATGCAGCAATGTCCCAACCATATTTTTTTATGCAATTACGCCTTGCTCTGCCCAGCTCCTCACAGTACCTTTTGCATGCTATGGCCTCGAGTACTTCACGACAACGGTTAATGTCTTCATATTCAGCATACCTGTACCTCTCCTACATCAAAGAAAAGTAGGGAGTTCACATCCAGATAAACTGAAGTGATAAGCGGTGAGAAGCCCTTTACAAAATGAATTTAGATAAACTGAAGTGATGCCCTAAATTGAGGATATGCGCCTAAGACCTACCTCAAATTAGAAAATACTAAGTAAAGAGATAAGTATCTCTAGCGTCTACAACAACATAAACACCAAAGTAATGCTTAGTTGCAATTAGGAACCTAAGCATGTGAAGGGTCTAAAAAAGCTGATGTACTGCATTTTTTCATAATTGTACTTAGGAAAACTATGAACCAAAAGAGACTGTATTTTTTACCTAAAAAGCAAGTTACTGTAGTGTATTTCCTGATTTCCAACCATTGAACAAAGCTGGGCTGTAAACTTCTGGAACCGAAATTTGGTGAAATTAATTTTTGGAACCGATCTTTGCTGTACAAATCCCCCTCCAGTTGAACAGAAAATAAAAAATTAAGCCTAAATATAAAGTTTACCAGAAATTCTATCTCCAGGTTATTTTTTGATGTGTCATCGAAACCATGAAAAGATCTTAATGGTGCAGGCATGAGGCGAAGGGCAAGCCTAGTGATCGTCGCTGCTATCAACCTTGGATTTGATGCGCAACTGAACTCGTGTTGCCCAACTCGCCATACCTCTGGTCGTTGACTAGGGTCATCTTTCACCGGCATTATCACCGCTGGACCTCGTCCCTTTTTTTTTTTAGGTTGGCAAGGTGGGATTTCTCCTTCGGGTGCAGCATTCAAACTGTCACCGACATCTATTGGGAGGTCTGCACTACGTTTCCTCTTTGTGTATTTGGTAGCTTTTGATCTTGCGACTCGAGATTTTTTCTGGGGAGCCATTTCACCTTTGCTAACAAGGGAAGAAATATGATGTTATTTACAAATTAAAAGTTTGATGTAAAACTTAATTAGTGTCCAGTAAATTAAGTAAGACTCATCAGGTACATGCAATTGTTTAATTAGCAAACTCATCAGGTACATGCACAAATTAATTCTCATGTACTTGGCTAATAATTATATATTGAGTTATTGAGTTATCCCTACCCATGTAAGCCTAATTGAGAAGAGATATTCCTAGTTAGAATAATTGGCACCAAATTTGTTCTCTACCCATGCAACATAATTAATTGAAAACAGTTACACTACTGGTCTAAGAGGCAAAAGTCCAATTGGTGACAAATTGCAAAGTAATTCATACCACTGCAGAAATTTGGTCAGGATATACACAATATAAATGTCTCCAACAATGGTAATAAATAATTACAACTCATCACAAAAATAACCCAAGTTAATTTATAGGATTGAACAAATTACCTTTAATTAAGTTGTACAAGAATCCAGGTGCAAGCAACTAAATATGCAAAGATCATACACTGTCCATTTTATCCAGACTTGTTTTTCTTATGAGTAAGAGTCCTCTCCAGTTTTTTCTTTTGTTTGCAAAGTCCTAGCTGCAAACATTCCAAGACAATTTAAAAAGGGAAAATTTACAAATAACACAATTGAGCATGGACTTCAATTAAAGTCTCCACGGCAAACTAGTTCCTATCAAATGATCAACCATTCCAATACCATCAACAGGACTAACATATATAGAGCGGAACTGTTGCCATCAATAACTACGAAATTATATAAGCACAAAGTCACCAACAATAGTAAAATATCAACTCATTACAACCTTAAAAGAAAGAAAAATAGAAGACATCTGCAACTATGTTTAGTTCTCTATTCTAATGGTTCCAAATTACCAACTCAACAAAAAAATTGTATGACATTTATTACCAGATCCAAAAAATATAAAATCTCACCCTTATTCATAATGTTACGATGGGACCTCACAACATTGACATAATAACATGAGTCACTTCCTATATGACAATTAATGGTTCTGACTAAATAGGTCCTCACATCTTAATGCCACAATAACATGAGTCACCCTTTTTAAATTAACCATTTCCAATGTCTTACTGCAACAAACATCAAATAACTCCTCTATTTGATGTTTCAACTATTTGAGTAATCCTTTAATCACTTAATTGTTGAACACAAATTCATTTAATTGTAATTAAACCTTCAGCTTTGAGTACTATCTTGAAATAGTAGTTCCACTACTGGTCTGGTTAGGGATTCGAGAAATTGGCACCAAATTGCAACCTAATTCAGTCCACTAACTGAAAGTACGAGCAAAAGCTAGCACAGGCATAGATTTAGGGTAGAACCTGACAATGCCGAATTAGGGTAATTTTCCAAAAAAAAAAATTGAGCAGAAGGGGCCTAATTAGAAGCAAAGATGCCCAAATTAGCTTCTTTTTCTTCGTTACTTTAATTCTGACATTCTCAAAACAAGAGGAAAAAAAGAGATAAGTAGGTAGGAGACGATGTACCGAAGGCCTTGCTCCTAGTAAACGAGAGTCTGGAGAGAGATCGAGTTACATACTTCGAGATTTTCACAGTGAACTTCAGTGGTAGATGAGGGATAGAGATTAGAGAGCACCGGTTTTGAGCAAAAAGGGTGGAAGTGTTTCTCTCTCTCAAATTGATTTCACACATTTGGGTATAAGGCGTTGGCTGGGTAGAACTGAAATGACCTCTGATTCATTTCATATTTTGCTTGCCCATCGTGTCATGATCCTATAAGATCTGTGAGAGTTGAGATTCTCGCAGATCTGTTTTCTACGGTGGATATTTTGTATTGGCAATGTTCAAGGTTTGCGATATCCCAGAGGTTAACCTCGTAAAACGAGTTTGAGCGGGGACCGAAATATCCATCTGATCGGAATGGGGGGAAAATGGAATTTCGGCACTGGCGCCCTTTTGTTCTTATAAACAAAACTGTTATGGCTTCATGCAAGTAAGTGATGAAGAGAATGATATTGGATTATGTACGCCGTGCGCTGCACTTAGTGATTTATGCTCTCTTTAGATTTTCGACAGTGTACCCATTATTAAAACAATTAGTGTTATGGCAGATTGGCAGTGAAGTGAGTTGTCCAAAATACTTTGTAATTATTATGACTTGGGTTTAATTACAAAGTAATTAATTACAAAGTAAAATACTTTGTAATTAATTTTATATTAGTAATTAAAAAAAAATTGTTTTTTTGAGTTTAATTTGAACATACAGTTAAAAGACTATCCTTGTTATTCTTTGTAGTAGCACTTGTAATATATATATGATTAGTCATTTATGTGTAATTAGTGAGTTGCACATAAATGCAACAAAAAAAATTTCAACCCAAAAATTAATAATAATTGAATTTTCACATCAATACACGCTAATGTTCTAGTCAATTGCATAATTAAATTAATTTTGCACATCAAATTATATTTTTCTTACATGCATATTGTTATTTTTTTTTTTTTAAAAAAGAACAATTTGCATGTAAGAAAAATATAATTTGATGCGCAAAATTAATTTAATTATGCAATTGACTAGAACATTAGCGTGTATTGATGTGAAAATTCAATTATTATTAATTTTTGGGTTGAAATTTTTTTTGTTGCATTTATGTGTAATTAGTGAGTTGCACATAAATGCAACAAAAAAATTGTCAACCCAAAAATTAATAATAATTGAATTTTCACATCAATACACGCTAATGTTCTAGTTAATTGCATAATTAATTTAATTTTGCGCATCAAATTATATTTTTCTTACATGCATATTGTTTTTTTTTTTTAAAAGAACAATATGCATGTAAGAAAAATATAATTTGATGCGCAAAATTAATTTAATTATGCAATTGACTAGAACATTAGCGTGTATTGATGTGAAAATTCAATTATTATTGATTTTTGGGATGACAATTTTTACAAGGTGCATTTATGTGTAATTAGTGAGTTGCAAAGAATGCAACCAAAAAATTTTCATCCCAAAAATCAATAATAATTGAATTTTCACATAAATACATGCTAATGTTATAGTTAATTGCATAATTAAATTAATTTTGCAATTAACTATAACATTAGCATGTATTGATGTGTAAATTCAATTATTATTGATTTTTGGGATGAAAATTTTTTGGTTGCATTCTTTGCAACTCACTAATTACACATAAATGACTAATCATGCATATTGGTCTATGTGGATCACATCCTCTATATATGACTATGAGACATGAACTCTTGTAACGCGAGATAATGAAGCCGCAATGAAATGAACCGTGCGGTAATTGATCATAACCGTTGAAATTGAAGACCACTACGTTTATTATATTGTTGGCAAGTTTCACCGATTAACGTTCTTGTTTAGCACTCCATCCATTTGATCGAAGTTCGAACCATCAAATGGCCACAAAAACTTCGCGGCTGATCGACACCAAGACATAACGGAACTTGCTATAATTTGTATTGGTTATGTTCAGTGTTATATGCTGATCATATGTTAAAAAATTTCGGGTCATTTCATCACAGATCAACCGTCCAAAATTATTTTAAAAATGAACGGTCATAATTTTTCTTAATTATTTGAGGGTGCAAAAATAGTGGTAACTTTACAAAATTATGTTGTTAAGTATCTTATTCCCATATATGAGTTTACAAATTATTAAATTAATTTTTGGATGTTTTTTCATACTAGTTTCTGTTCATATCAGTACCTAATTAACAGTAACTGCAGAAGGGGTGCCCTCCGATTGGTGAGGAATGGTCTTGATCTTCTCATTTGGAAAGCTGCTGTGTATAGAGTGACAAATCCCTGAAGTAACTACATATATCCCTTCATCATATGGACTATTGATGCTGCTAATGTTGCTTCAATATTCGGGCTTGGATCTGAGCGAACCCCTCAGATCTAACTTGACCTTTGATGTTGCCTGAGGCCAAAGCCTTATTGGGTAGGTCTCCCAATTTACGACGATTCGGATCCTCTGCATTAACTCGAATTGACGATTTGCGATATGAAACGTCTGGAGAGAGATCCGCACTAACATTAAAGTACACGTGCGTTATAGGATTTCACATGATTCTTACGAAATATGATCGTGCGGTTCATAATCCACCACCGAACGGTGCGATAATGCAGAGGATGCGTATTCTCACACGAGTTACGACCCCTCACTAGATAGAACTCCGGACTTAGCAAATTTTTCAAAACCAAATTCAAAAATCAAAGCCTCCTCTCCCACTCTCCTCTCCCCCTCTCTACCAAATAGCCGACGGTCGCTCTTCCACCGCCTCCATTCCGTCCACCGCTCCGATCTAAGTCGCCGTCGCCATTCCGATTCACCGACGTCGATCTTCTCTGCCTGCCTCCATTCCCGGCGCGGCCCCTCCGCCGCTCATCAAGGCTCAACCAGTCAAGCACAGTGCTGGAAGATGATCCGTCTGACAAAGGTACCATTTGTGTTATTTTCTTTTTCGAATTTGATGGAATTTGGTGTGTACCCCTATAAAGTCTGATCTCAAGTGCTAACTGGTGAACACTGGTATTTGATGTGTACCCATTTCTGAATCACCTGTCACTAAAAATTACATATAAGAACGATTTGTTTTACCAGAATTTGATGTGTACCCCGGAATTTGGCCAACACTGTTCTATTTGGTTATGTTGATTAGGAACTGGTTATGCATTTTAGGTTCCTAACTGGTTATGTATTTTAGGAACACCGCATGCGCGACCCGAACCAGAGCCATCCAAGACAGAACCCTCCAAGGCAGAACCTCCGAAGTCGATGCCAACCCCCTCTTTCGTAACAGAACAGTTTATTGATGCGACTATCCCCACCGATTCAGTCCCATCTGCACCCTCATCACCGGCAGACCCGGAGTCGGGGCAGATACTTGACAGCCCCCGAGCTGGGCAAACCATCAACTTGTCGAGCACAGTGCTGGAGGATGTCATTGCTGATGAAGGTATGTTTTTTTTTAGTTAGTGATTTTGCTGTCATGTCTAGTGCCACTGTCAACTTAGTTAAATGTCGCTCATTTAGCTACTTCCACTGTCAACCTAGTTAAATGCCACTGTCATCCTAAATTAGCAATTTCCAAGGTTCAACTTAGTTAAATGTCGCTCATTTAGTAATTAGCTCATTTATGCCACTAAATTAGCTATTTCTGTCTAACCTAAATCATTTCTGCCTAAATTAGCTCATTTATGTAATCAGCTCATTTATGCCTAACTTAGCTAAAGGGGTTGAGAACATGGTTCTGTTTCAATTGCATGAGCGCCGGTTTTTTTTTAGTTAGTGAAATAGATTGCGAGCATTAATTACTATGTTCTTTTGGTAATATTGATTTATTAATTGGTTGTTCCTAATTGTAGTCCCTCCGCCACCGACTATTGTAGCAACAGCTCAGGAGCAACGCGGTGAGAAAGGGCCAGAGGTAGCGGTCCCGCTGTCAGTGCCATCTGCAGAGGCTTCACCGCCACAGTCGGAGGCTGGTCACTCTGGCTGGTCTGATTGGGACATGTCTGAGTCCACCCAAGAGAGAGTGGAAGAAACTTCTGAAGACATGACCAATTCAGAAGAGGATTCCGCACATCCAGCAATCAAGGATGACGATGGCAGTAAGAGAACCCTCAGGCTCCGCCCACTTCGGAGCTGTGATGAAGCGAAGGAAGCCCACAATAGAGAAATTGATGAAGAGAGCCTCCGCGAGGCTGAAGACAAGACAACGAGAAAGAGGAAAAGGGCGGGGAAGTCTGAAGTGAGGCGGGGCCGAGGTAAGGCCATTTCACGTAGACCAGCAGCACCGGACATGCGACCTGAATTGATTGTTGTCGGCGACGTGGAGTTCACATCCAGCCCTATTTGCACAAAGATAGTCACCACAGTGAGGATCCTGACCTTGGAATGCATGCCGGGGCCGTATAAGATGTACAATATGTTTCCTATTAAGGCGCGGGTGGAAATCCTAAAAAAATTCTTGCAGAGGTATACTTGGGGGGAGGGGGAAAATGTGGAGCGATGTCTGGATGTATTTGAGAGAATTGCATCGGAAGCATATTATCGCGCGATGACATCAGTGAGGAGGGAGTACACGAAGAAATATGGAAACGATAAGGAGGTGTGGAAGGACTTCCCTCCACAGTGGTGCAAGAATGTAAGTCACTGGAAGGGGTTGTGCCTCATTTGGTCGAAGGAGAAGTTTGCCAAAATTTCAACCACCAACCGGAATAACAAAAAAGGAGGGATTCTACATCATGTGGCTGGTTCCAGGTCATCATATCGGCATGCACAAAAACTGGTATTGCATCAGTCATATTTATGTTTCTTATGGACATGTATCTATTTCTAGTTAATTGCATAAAAAGTAACCTTCTCACTGACTTATAATGAACAGGCATCCGAGAAGGGATCGGCCGTGGGACTAAAGGAGGTTTTCCATCGAATGCACATGAAGGAGTCTCCATCTGGAAAGGTGTACGTAAACGAGAAGGCATCCGAGAAGATGGTAAATTTCTAGTTTCTGAATTTTATGCAATAATTGTTCATTATAAGAAAGGGATTGCATTCAGATTTTACAAGGGCTGAATTGTCTGTTCTTAACTCCCCTTTTTCTGAAGATGCAAATTTTTTGATATGAATTCTCCGAATCAAAAGTCTAGCCTAGAGTTACATAGTCAAAATATTTCTCGCTATTGTTATAGAAAATACTTTATGTATTTTTGATTCATTATTAGTATTTTCTATATATCACTACTACAAAAAAAGAGATTATACACGGACAATAAAGGAAGAGCTACACGGATTTCCTACCGTGTTTAAATCGAGGGTGTACGATTAGTTCAATAACTACACACGGACTTTTGGCCGTGTGCAATTTTAAAGATTCTACACGTATAACTTCACAAACAGCCGTGTACAAAGACCAGAATGTGTCGCACTCCATTTACCGAGCTACACGGATATTACCTAAAAAACCGTGTACGATTCTTTTTGTACACGGACTTTTAACGAAAAAACCGTGTAGCTTGACTCTTTCTACACGGACATTTAGTTAAATGTCCGTGTAGCTCTCCTCTTTCTACACGGACATTTAACTAAATGACCGTGTAGCTATCTTTTTTCTACACGGACTTTAGTTAAATGTCCGTGTAGAAAGTACATTTTTTTTTTTTTTGTATTTTTTGTTTTTCGGCTAGCCTCCAGTTTTGCTAGCCATTTTTGTTACAGAACTATATATTCTAGATTTTCCAGATTTCATATAACAAGAAATCCATATTTTCCAGATTAGCAATAAATCCATATTAGCAAGAAATTCATATTTTTCAGATTAGCCAGAAATCCATATGCAATAAATTATACAATATTCATATACACCAAATTATACAAAATTATGCAAATCCATATCGAGGATTACAAAATTCCATGGCAAACCACCTTGCCCACATGCACCGCACATCGTCGATCTGATCCTTGGTGTAATGCGCTTGTTTTGTCACATTCTACAAAATTATAATTTGATAATAGTTAGTATTTCAGAAAAGGTAGATATCAATTGCTTATTATATAGGAAATTCATATGAAGTACATACCGCATCTGGGAATTCGAATTGTATTCTTTCGACAAAGTCAAACATGAATATCATTGTGTAATAAGCGCATTCCCAACCCTCCTTCTGTTGCGGGCACTGAAATTTACATTTAGCGGCATTTGTTAGAATGACAATAATTTTTTTAACAAGATATGAAATTTCTAACTCAAGGCCGTGTGCTCACCTTCAAGTACTTCCAATTCAACTTGCTTTTCTTGCCCGGGCCCGTGCTATGTGATCCTCCCTCTTTAATATATTTCACAAAAGCCCTTACAAAAGTGAGTGAATGTAATTAGCAATTTTATAATTTGATATGATTGAAAGAAATGCAAACCTATAGAATTATTATTGCTTACTTATTCACAAAAGGCAAGATAACTTTGCAATTGGCAGCCGCGGTCCTTCCTCCTGGCTTACAAGAATCAATAATTATGCCCGTGCTTAAGTACGGCACAATGAGAATCGTGCACCAATGTTTGCTGTTGGATCGAGGAGAAGAATTATAGTACTTTAGCATGAGAATGAATTTCTTTATACAATTCTTTAATTAAAATATAAACAACACATAAGTTAAGATTAGAACTAACCCCTCGTGGTATGGCATGAGAATGAATTTCTTCTCCTCCGCCTTAGCACGATGCATCGCAGAACACATGTACTCGATAGCCATATCCGGATAATATGTCGCTGCCGTACCACTCACTTTCTCGGGGTCCAGAAACATGCACAAGTTCTTCCTTTCAACCATCTCATCACAGTTTCGGACTAGCTTCCTGAAAACTCATCATATTGTAATTAGAATATATATTTGAGTTCTATACAATAATGAAAATATTTTAATATCACTAACATGAGGAAAATGGTGATGTGTGAAACATCGAGCCATTTGTCGGATGACGAGTGGTGGAAGAGGTCCTTGAAGTCTCTGAACGACAGCAGGAGCTCCCTGCCTTCGTGTAGAAACATCCCAGGTGGGACAGAGATGACGATAGCCTCCATGCCGTCGGGCGCCGTCATCAAGTAGTCGTGGAGAAGGCGCAACTCATTGGGCAAACAGCTGTATTCTTCTTCTGTGACCATAGGACGGGGCGGTGATTGTGGCGCGTCAGCCCCAACGTCGCAAGCCACCTCCTGACGTACCGGTGACATCGCCGTACCGGTGACATCATCTCCTCGTGTCTGTATCAAGTTATAGATGTATTATTCTAGTATTTCAAAAAGAATGAGTTGAACGTAACAAAATAAATGAGTTATTTTATGGATTACCTGATCCAAAACAATCTGACTCTTGGGCCATTGGACTAATGACATCCGTGCGTCATCAAGCACAACCGCTTCGTCGGTAGGGACAGGAAGGGGTACGCGCTGCCATCCATCCACGACTAACTCAACCTGCACGCATGCATGGTCGGGTCTTAGCTGAGTATGGTGTACACTTTTGGCGAGTGGATGTACAACGCCCTTAGCAACGAGTATAGAAACACTGCCATTCCGCAGGATGAGGTCGCATGCTCTGGGGTCCTGCAAATTTATAGGAAAGTTGTTTATTTTAGTGATGCGATATTGTATAACAAGGTTGCAAACATGTTTTAAATACCTTTAGATTATGAAGAAGTATTGATTACCTTGAGATTATCCAAATCGTCGTTCGCGCCCCACGTGCCGGATGCTTGACTACTTCGCCGAATTCCCGGCGAAATGGGAGGTGGTTGCTCGGATGGCTGCGTAGTTGCTGATCTAATTTGTGTCAACATTGCTTCCATCTCAGCAAACCTTGCGTCGTACTCTTTGCTCACCTCCGCGCGTATCTGCGCAACTATCTCGTCTTTGTTTACCTTGGCACGCGATTTTCTTCGAGGTTTTTGTCCCTCCACTCGGAACACCTCCTTCCAGCCCCTGTAGACCCCTACACCCCTTACTCGACCCGGGTGTTCTGGATTCTCGAGCGTTGCGGACAAGGAATCATTTTGTCGTTCGACACTCCGGGCACCCGAGTTGACCTCCTCCTCCACTTCCAACTGTTCAAGTAGAAGAATTAGTTAAAGCAAAAGAACAATTGATGTACTTTCGGAGTTATAAATGACTCTTACCATTCTTTGAGCCACGCTTTGCAAATCCGTTGGGAGTACTATCCTCCCGTCAGCGGTTACCTCGGCTCTACCCATGACCCAATCTTTGCCCCTAGGATTTTGGATCCTAACCACGGGTGAGTCAGAATCCTTGTTCGCGTCCAGGACTTTCCTCCATTCTGCCGTCTTACCCTCGTAACCACCTGACCCTAGATGGTGTGGATACTTGTTAAAGGCAACGGTCATCCTGCCTTTATTACTTTTTGCCTTCACAGAAACAAGACAATAACGATCAGTTAGTTTTAGAAAAAAGAGTACATATCGAGAAAGAATAAGCATAAATTTGGCACGAGTTAGATACCTTGAACTCTTCGGTAGACTTCAAAGCTTGAAACGCATCCCAGTCCTCTTGTTTTAGCCATTTGTAGTAGCCGACCGGATTTCTCCCTTTCTCCATGAACTCCGTCTTCAACGTGCTCTTGTATTGCTTCCAACCATTGTTCATAATCTTCAAAGTCTTAACCTTTGGAACATCATTCTCGATGTTCCACTGAGCCTGATTGACACAAAAATTTAGTGTATTTAAGTATAGATCATACATGACCAATAATTCAAGAGAAGAGTTGTTAGGCACTTTACCTTCACCGTGTTCCACCACTCGTCCTTCAAGTCATCCTCAAAATGATCCCATCTCTCAACAAGGATACTCGCATTTTGCCTCACGAAGCTCGTACACCAATTTGAATATTTCTGCCGTTTTGGTCCCTGCGCACGCCCGTCTTCTGTGAACCAGATTTCTTGATGGGTCTGCTCGGACGTGCTCGTGCACATTGTCGGCCCTCTCCTCCTTCTTTCTGATGAGGCAGTAGCTTGCTGCTCCTCTTCTGCCATCATCTCGACGTACTCATCCTCATCCGACATGGTTCTGCATGAAATTAAAGATCAAATCATAAGTGACCAATAATTGATATGCTTGTACAAAAATTGATATTCTTGTTCAAAATATCATAGGTATGACCAATAATGAAAACCTAAATTGATATTATTGTACAAATATGCTAAAATTACCTCTTGCTAAAATCACCTCTTGCTAAAATGAACATAAAATAAAATTGACTAATCTAAACCTCTTGCTAAAATCACCTCTTGCTAAAATACCCTAAATTAATCAATTTTTGGCAAAATACCCTAAATCATATAACCTAGATTAATCAATTAACCTAGATTAATCAATTTTTGGCACAATTTTTGACATATAACCTAGATTAATCAATTAACCTAAAATACCCTAAAATACCCTATATCATATAACCTAGATTAATCAATTTTTGGCACAATTTTTGACACAATTAATGAATGAATTGATATCCGGTATAGCACCATTTTTGACATATAACCTAGATTAATGAATGAATTGAATGAATTGACACAATTTTTGACACAATTTTTAACAAGTACCATAATGTATTCAATACCAACCATGGCTAACGGGTTCAAACCCAATAAGAAAAATAAAGTAAAAAGAATATGACTTTCAGTCAATCAACAAGAGCTCAACTCAGTTTAAAGCACCAGAACCCCTATTGCAAAATAATAGTAGAGAGAGAGAGACGCTAACCAGAACCCCTATTGCAAAATAATGGTGAGGCAAAATGGCGGCAAGGCGGTGAAGAGCTCGGAGTAGGCTTTCGAGTAGCTCTGTGAGGGTTTTTGGAACTGAACCGCTTAATTCTCTGTGAGGGTTTTCGGACTTATGAAAATTTTGGCAGAGAAGGATTTCGAAATAATAGTGTTTTCCTCATTATACACGGACTTTTAACTTAAAAGACCGTGTACAAAGAGCTTTATACACGGACATATTCTAAAGTCCGTGTGCAAATATCCTTTCTACACGGACATCTAGCTAATAGTCCGTGTAGCTCTCTTCCATTTCTACACGGACTATTAGCTAAATGTCCGTGTATAAATAGGTCCGACAGGCGGGTCCCAGGTTAAGTAAAATTTCAGATTTCTAATATTTATAAAGTAATAATATATTAAGTAAAATTTCAGATTTCTAATATTTCTAAAGTAATAATAAATAAATTATGTACTTTCAGATTTCTAATATTTAAAAAATTATACCGATATTTGTACCAAGCAACTAATATTAAAATCTAATAATGAAATTTTATTTATTTTATTTTATTATTAAATGTATTAACTAATATTTTCAAAAACTAATACTAATATTTGATAATATTATAAGCATTAAACATAATCCTTCATTGTTGCAATATTTGATAATATTTGATAATCCTTCATTAAACATAATCCTTCATTGTTTCAAAAACTAATACTAATATTTGATAATACTAATACTACATTATGCTTTTTTCCTTATTTCCCTCTTTTTTTCCTTTTTTTATTTGATATATTACAAGCTAAGGTTGCAATATTAAAAGCTACACGGTCTTAAACAAAATAAATATTACACATTATGCTTTTTTTTTCCTTTTTCTCCTTTTTTCCACTATTTCAACAGTACCCTCGGCCCATAATCCTTCATTGTGGTCGGACCGCATGTAGTCAGCTTCGTCTACCCCTTCAAGTGTTGCTACCTCAGTTTGCACATCAGTACAAAATGGAGGTACTTCGTCGAACTGGTCGTACTCTTCTTCATCGACGACATTTTCTACCCCGACAATCCTTCTTTTTCCGGATAGGACGACGCTCAACCTGGCATCACTCGGGTCAGTGGCATAAAAGACTTGGGTGGCTTGCTTGGCGAGTATAAACGGATCATCAACATGCCCAACCCTGTTTAAATCAACGAGTGTGAACCCGTCGTTATCAACTTTAACACCTCGGTCTTCGACCCATTGACACCGAAACACGGGAATGCTCAGGCGAGGACTGTAAATGAGCTCCCAAATTTCTTGAATAACGCCATAATATGACTTTGATGCTATTACAGCCCGGCCATCTCCGGATCTACTGAATTCTTGAGAGGTCGCCACCAACGTCACCCCACTGTTTTGCATCGTGCTCTTATCACTCTGGGATTTAGTATAAAATGTATATCCGTTAATCTCGTATCCTTGGAATGTTCTAACAACAATTTGGGGTCCTTTGCCAAGCAGTTTAACAATTTCAGGTACGGGGTGTGACTGCACTCTTTCTTTCAGCCATCCTATAAAAGAACGATTATGCTCGTTAGTAAGCCACTTCTGACTCCTCGTGTAGTTTTGTTGTTGAAGGATTGTCATGTGCTCATCTATGTAGGGAGCAACATCTGTCATGTGTTGTAGTACAATAAAATGTGCCTTTTGTAGTTCATTTAGATCAGCAACTACGGCTCTCAACCCAATTGTCCCGACTCCTTGGAGCCTTCCCTCGTATCGAGATTTTGGAACGCCAATAGGATCCACACCGGTCAAGTAGTTGGTGCAAAAATCAATCACCTCCTCCGTAGAATATCCTTCTATAATGCTGCCTTCGGGTCGATGTCGGTTCCTTACGTATTTTTTCAAGATGCCCATGTATCTCTCGAATGGATACATATACCGAAGGAACACGGGACCACAAATCTTAATTTCTCTCACAAGATGAACAACAAGGTGAACCATGACATCGAAAAAAGATGGCGGAAAATACATCTCAAGTTGGCAAAGAGTAACGACGACCTCCTTTTGCAAAGAGTCCAATTTTAGAGGGTCTACCACTTTGGAATTTATTGCATTGAAGAAAGAACAAAGCTTTGTAATGGTTTGACGAACGTGCTTTGGTAAAATTCCCCGAATTGCAACCGGAATTATATGTGTCAGTAAAACATGACAGTCGTGAGATTTCAGACCGACCAGTTTCAAGTCCTTCATCGACACCAACTTCTTAATATTCGAAGAATATCCTGATGGGACTTTTATACCATTGAGGCATTCACAGAAGCTTGTTTTCTCTTTCTTTGACATTGTGCACAGTGCGGGGGGTAGGTATGTGCGCTTCCCTTTCTCCTGCGGTGCGAGCTCGGGTCGTATTCCCATCTCTACCATGTCTTTTCTCACTTTAATACCATCTTTCGTCTTCCCCGGAATGTTCAATAATAAACCAATTAAACTGTCACAGACATTTTTTTCGACATGCATGACATCTAGGCAATGCCTCACTTCTAAATATTTCCAGTACGGTAGCTCCCAAAATATGGACCTCTTTTTCCAAATATTCTTCGGTAGTGCTTTGGCGCATTTTCCAAAAACAACATCAATGTTTTTTACCCGTTCGAAGACACTCTCCCCGTCTAATGGATGACGAGCCACTCCAAGCTCAATTTTCCCGTTGAATGCCATCTTCTTCTTACGATATTGGTGATTAATAGGAAGAAACCTACGATGCCCCATGAATACATTCTTTTGACAATTTTTCAACCTCAGCACCTGCGTGTCATCTTCACAGATCGGGCACGCTTTTGCTCCTTTACAAGTGTAACCCGACAAATTCCCATACGCGGGGAAATCATTTACGGTGCAAAACACCATGGCCCGCAAGTTAAAGGTCTCTTTCATATACGCATCCCACACCGGGACGCCATCACGCCACAATTTTTGGAGGTCCTCGATTAATGGTGCGAGATATACATCTATGTCATTTCCGGGTTGTCTGGGTCCTTGGATTAGTAATGACATCATTATATATCTGCGTTTCATGCACAACCAAGGAGGAAGATTGTAGATGCATAAAAGAACTGGCCAAGTACTGTGCCGACTGCTCATACTTCCAAACGGACTCATTCCATCTGAGCTCACCACAATCCTAAGGTTCCGCGGTTCAGAACCAAATTCTTTGAAATGTCTGTCAATGTTTCTCCATTGAGGAGAATCAGCCGGGTGCCTTAGTTTACCGTCATTTTTGCGCTCTTCTTCGTGCCAGCGCAATAATTTTGCATCTTTGGGATTCGCAAACAACCGTTTGAATCTCGGTATTATCGGCAAATACCACAACACCTTAGCCGGAGGTCGGCCACTTGTGTCCTCGTTACAATCATCAGTGTCCTGGTCCTTACGACGTTTATATCGTGAAACACCGCATTTAGGACAGACATGCATGGCCTCGTACTCGTTACGATACAATACACAGTCATTCGGACATGCATGTATTCTTTGGATTGGACATATCAACTTCTTTGCCTGATATGTTGTACCGGGTAACTCGTTGTTATCTGGGAGCATTTCTCCTAAAAGCTGTAATAAGGACGTGAAACTCTTATCGCTCCAACCATTGTCTGCTTTTAAGTTTAATAATTTCAACACAGCTGACAGTTTTGTAAATTTGGTACACCCGGGATACAACGGCTTCTTGGATTCATTAGACAAATTTTGAAATTTATCATAATTTTTATCACTAATTTCATCTTCCACATCACGTAACATATCCTCCAAATTTTCAGTAAACTCGTGTTCTACATTTTCATCAAAATTCCTCTCCATCTCATCATCGTCATTTTCGGATTCGACGTTAATATCAGAATATTCGGCACTCTCATAATCCTCGTTCCAATCAAGTTCAAAATTATCAGAAATTCCAACATTCTCATCATTCAATTCACGATTACAATCCTTATTGGCACTACTACTTTCCCCAAATTTCTCACCATGCATGAACCAACATGTATATCTCTTCTTAAATCCCCGACAAATCAAATGAGCTCTAATTTCTTCGATGTCCAAAAATCTTAATAAATTTTTACAATCTTTACAAGGACATAAAATGTCTTCTTCTTTTTTATTCACTCTATAACTCTCAGCAAATTTTATAAACTCATCAACGCGAACCAAATATTCTTCACTGTCACGTCGCATTTCATACATCCAGCTTCGATCCATCTGTAAATTAAATTAAAAAAATGATTTGATCAATTAATCATGCATGGTCAACATTCTCCTTCGTGTACAAAATTTTGGGCTTACAAAGGGCCGGTTTACAATCCTAACCCACTCTTTGAATATTATGTCTCATATGTGAACACATATTAGCGAGATTTAATTAGTATTTGAGAAAAATTCGGCAGCATTTCCCCTTAACTCCCCAAGTATGCGTACGAACCACATACTCGTAGGAGCAATAAGGGAAAATACTGTCGAACTTTCCTCAAATACTAATTAAATCCCGCTAATATGTGTTCACATCCTAAATGAGACATAATATTCAAAGAGCAGTCCCAAAACGGGGACTATCCAAAATTAATCCCTATTGGATTAATTTTGAACGGGCATGGACCTAAAAGCATCTAAAGGTCGGTTATTGGACCACAATACAAAAATTAATTACATCTAAAATTAAGAATTCAAGCATGCATGAAATGACCTAAATAAGCCTAAATAACAGAAAATTAGAGAAAGAAAATGATTTAAATACATATTACTAACCTTAGAAAGATGGAGAGGAGAAAATACAAACTTAATTCAAAGATCTCAGATCTCAGCTGCTGGCCTCGATCAATTCGCAGAAATAAAAAGCACAGTTCGATATGTATGAACTAAAAACTTGATCAAAACGGCGCTCTGGAAGGGAAGATAATAAAACCCTACACTATTATACACGGCTATTTAGTTATATATCCGTGTAGCTCTCCTCCTATTTCTACACGGCTTGTTAGTTATAAAGCCGTGTACAATTATAAGATTTATACACGGCTATTTAGTTATATATCCGTGTAGCTCTCCACCTATTTCTACACGGCCTTTTAGTTATAAAGCCGTGTACAATTATAAGATTTATACACGGCTATATATCAAAAAACCGTGTGTAATGTTCCTACACGGCTTTGTATTAAAAGTCCGTGTAGCTCTCTCAATTATTTGCACACACACTTATTTACACACGAATTTGTGGTTTCTAATAAACCGTGTAGCTCTCTATAATAATTCGACACTGATTGTTAACTAATTATCCGTGTAGAAATCGTTCAGATCTTTTGAACTCATATTTTGTACACTGTTTTTAATATAATTGCCAAATCCGTGTACAATGTGCAGTGTACAAAACCAGTTTTTGTAGTAGTGTATATTTCAGGAAATACTTTTTTGATTATTAGAAATAATAATAACTAATAACTAATAACTAATATAATTCATTATTAGTATTTTTGATACATCAAATTATTTTGAGAAAAACCTTATTTTGAGTATTTTTGATTCTATAACTAATATATTCTTTTCTGTTTCTGAGCATGACCAATTTTTTCTTGTATTTGGTTCTTATTATTTTGAGAAAAGGTAAGGATAGAGATAGTTGTAATATCTGAGCATGACCAATTCTATAACTATCTTCTTGTAAGTTGTAATATCATTTGAGAAAAGGTAAGGTGGACCAAATTTTTAGGATAAGAGATAGTTGTATAATTATTTTAAACACAAGCATAATTTTGTAATTTTTCTAATAAAATATTAGCAACCAGAGCCACTGTAGATTGGTAGTATGAAGGATGGAAAATGAAAAGATAGAAAATACTTTGAGTATGACCTATTTTTGATTATCAAGAATGGAAAATACTTTGAGTATCTGTGATTCATTATTAGTATTAGTTATATATATCAAGCAAATGCTTGCAAATAACTAATATATATAGAAAATATTTCTCGCTATTGCCGAAATATAATGCAAATGTAACAATAGACAAGTATTGTAAAATCTTCAACTTTCTTGTATGCTGGTAAGTTACAAGGGCTTCATTGCAATTAACCTAAAAAAGAACTGGTAATACATATAGAGGGAAGTGCAAATGAAATGGCTATTCTTTGGCTTTTATTTTTTCTTGAGTTTAGTTTAAAGTTTTAATATTGTTTCTTATTTAGTTTTTGTTTTTGTTTAAGTTTTAATCTGCCTAAATTAGCTTTTGTACTCCAAGGTTCACTAAGCTGCTATAATCCTATTTTTTTCTTTGATTGTTCTATTAATTACTATTATCTTCCCAAATGCAGCAGAAATTTGAGGACCTCAAGCGTACTTATGGGGAGGTGCTGACAGATGAGTGCCTTTGGGAGCTTGCTGTAGATGGCGAGGATGGTCGTGGCCGGTTGTTCGGCTTTGGAAACCGGTCGAGGATTAGCAGAGTCAACTGCGCATTGGCTGCAGAGGATGCAACCATGTCGGATGCTGGCAGGAGCACAGCCACATCGGCTGAAAATGAACGGGAAAGGTTCACAAAGGCACAGGTGGCAGCGTTGCTTGCCTCCAAGCTGGCAGAGGAACGAAGAGCGTTTGCTAGCGAGCTTGCGGCCCAAGAGAAGCGGCACATGGAAGATTTCGAAAGGCAAAAGAAGAACGACGAATACAACAGAGAATGTATTGCGGCGCTCTTCCGGCTTCATGGTCAAACTCTTCCACCGACTAATGTAAGTTCATAGCCAATTTTTATATAGAATTGAAAGTTCATATCCCAACCACTTAAATATGATGGAACTCATAAACCTCAAACTCTTCCACCGCCTAATGTAGGTTCCATATAGCCGATGGTTACACTTTACTGCTGAAAACAAGTAATTAAGTAGCTTTGTTAATTCATTTAATGTTTATTTACTTTGTAGGAGGGGTCATCCAGGGGACATGCTGGTGACTCAGCAAATGAGGGGGGAGAGGCCCCCGAGAATTCACGTGCCAAAGGTTGAATTGGCAATGTGTCATCTGGATTTGTAATAACTATAATGAACAAAGTAGTATTTTGATGAGAAAACAGTTAATTTTTACCTGATTTCAGCATGTTAATGTAATAACTATAATGAACAAAGTAGTATTACCTTGTTGGTACGGGATGTAGCACGCCAATGTAGGATGCTAATGTAGGATGCGTTGTTTACATTAAATGAACAAAGTAGCATGCTAATGTACGATGTTTAAATTTTACATTGTTATTTTGAAACTATGTGGTTGTGTTTAATATGATGCGTACACTGTGGGTACGCGATGAAATTAATATTTAACTCATCTTATAGGTGCCATTATTTACATGGGTATACCAATACAAATAATAATTGCTCTCTGGAATCGGGGGGCATTCTTTCCGTTTTAAGCGGTGAGAAGCCTTTTATCTACAAATATAAGCCGCACAACGCTTCCCCCCGCCCAAGGAGTCGGAATGGCACCCACCTCTCTCTCACCTTTGCTATTCTGACACTGGATCGGCAGAGTTGCTCCCAGCTCAACCCAAAATCGCATCTCCACTGATTTGGCCGTTCTCCCTGTCCAAGGCAAGTTCAAAGGGCCCAACCCTATCCTCTCAGCTCCACACATGAATTCTAATTAGCTCAACGATACCTAGTGTAAGTAATTCTCTATTTACCGAAAATTAATTGTATATCCTAACTAATTGGCTCAACCCTTATATTAATTGTCCAAAAATTAAATTGATGGTCATCAATTTCTTTCATTTGCTGCTGCCACTCAACAAGATCCCAAATTAGACTATGAGAAACTATGTCCATATTTCAAATGTATATGTAATTAAACTCAATGCGTACTTAGTGGCTAACTCATTCCTCTCTTCCAACAATTAAGTAGTAAAATGGCAACGGATCGTCGATGGATGTACAACCGACTAAATCCCAAAGGAGGGATTCTACCCGAGTTCATAAAGGGGGTGAAAGAATTTGTTGATGTAGCTTGTTCCAAGCCCTCGGTCGTGACTGTCCTCAATGGCAAAGAATGTATCCCTTGCCCATGTAAGAAATGCGAAAACCTCTACAACAAAGACTTGCAAACCGTGAGAATACATCTTTACTGCTCTTATTCATGTTGGTGAGGCTTGTTGTAAATGATAAAATTTAATTAGTTATCAATGTATTGAATTCTTATATACTGCTCTTATTCATGTTGTTGATTTATAATAAAATTCTTCATTTACAAGGAGATATCAAATAAACAGAAGTGCATCTGTCTCCAGGAACTAAACAATTGCAAGGGGGAGGCCATGCAATTAACGAGAATATGCCCATGCAATTGGACTACTCGCAGGGACCTTCAATAAAATATACTATAAACATGGGGTTAAGTAGTTGCATGGGCATGGGGTTAAGTAGTTGCATGGGCCTGCAATTAATTATAATATCTCACATTCATAAAGTAATTGCAAGGGGAGATAGATGAGTTGTTGCATGGGCCTGCAATTAATTATAATATCTCACATTCATAAAGTAATTGCAAGGGGAGATAGATGAGTTGTTGCATGGGCCTGCAATTAATTATAATATCTCACATTTCATAAAGTAATTGCAAGGGGAGATAGATGAGTTGTTGCATGGGCCTGCAATTAATTATAATATCTCACATTCATAAAGTAATTGCAAGGGGAGATAGATGAGTTGTTGCATGGAACTCCAATTAATTATAATATCTGACCTTCACAAAGTATTTGCAAGGGGAGATACAAAACAGTTGCATGGTTGCACATCACACAGTTGCATGGCAGATGTGTTGCATGGGCTTAGCCTTGCAACAACTCTGACGAATTCAGAAAAGCCATTTCTTTTGCATGGGCCGTCATTACCTTGCAACAAACTAGTTCTAACCATGCAATAAACTCAGATTCTAGTAGTGTCACAAAAGAGTTTCTGGTTGACAAAATTAATGGAGAATATATATCCTGGAAGTATCGTGGCTTCGCTAACACACGACATATTCATAAACGGGTGCCAGACAAACTTCAATATTGATGGCCAAGATGAAATTGAGATCGGCGACCTCTACCCTGACATGGCCTTGCGCACAATCGACAAATGCTTCGACGACTACATCTCCAATCTCAACCTCAAACAAGACCTTGATGAAAACCTCAAAGAATAAGATGTACATTACAGCCGCAAATGCCTAAGTGACAATAAATGATATTATGAGGAAAATAAGTGAATTATACGAGTAATTTGTTATTTGCAAAAAGAGAGATCTTATTCAGTGCATCTGATCCAACAATGGAAGTTTGCAAAGTAGTGTAAAGTTTAAACTTCATTGCTACTTTCATTTATTAAATAAATTTATTTATGTTCAGTAACCATACATGGTAAGTCATCAAGTTGTATTTAATTCCTCAACCAGCCTTTGGGCGGATACTTTTTCTTAATTATGACTCATTTGATTTAACAACTTTGACTCATGTATTAAAAAAAATTGTATCATCTGTCTACGGCAAAAGTAATTTGTTAATCCGGAGGGGATGAAATTATTAGGTTAACCATTGACTTGATGGTACCGCATAGGTATTTCATAGAAATTACGTTCTCTACTGAAAATCATCAAAAAGAAAAAAAAAACCTTTATTCAAATAGTCCGACAAAGATTTGACAAATTTGGGTGGATATGTGTATCAGAAGATTTCAATGTTGAAAGGGTCACGAAAGAATCAATGGATCGATCTATTATAGGAAATGAATATGGTCTTACTAATTTTGAGTGTTTCGCAAGAAAAAATATGGAGGGAGATAAGTGGGAAAAGGGTACTATTGGTCCTCGATGATGTCTGAAATGAGAAGAGTCTTTGGGCTGATTTCAGGCTCCTTTTATGTTAGCAGCATTTGCAATAAGCCTAGTAACTACAAGGAACGATCATGTCGCACGAATCATGCAAACAGAGTCAACATCCAACCTTGGGTCTTTGTGACTTTGTCAGCTGAACAATGTTGGCGATCATTCGAACATTATGCATTCGGTGGAGTAGAACGGAATAAGGATCCAAAGTTGGTACAAATTGGGAAGCAAATCATGAACAAGTGTGAAATTTTGCCCCTAGCTGTGAAGTCAGTTGCTAGCTTTTTGAGCATAGAAGGAAAATCGGCCGTTCCAGAGTGGGATCGGATGGTACCGATCCGATTTAAGGCCGAGTTACGCGGTTAGTGTAGATTTCGTCAAATTTCAGACGTTCCAGCCTGATTCCAGTCAAATTTCATCTGTTCTGAACCGAAATAGAACGAAATAGACCGATTCCGTCGATTCCAGTCAAATTTCGACCGAAATAGACCGATTCCACCGAAACGGCCGATTCCAGTTAAAGTTGAGCCGAAACGCGAATTAAACAAACTTCAAAACTTTTTTGAGCTATGCGTGAATCGAACCTATGCCCTCTAGCTAAGCAACCAAAGTCAACTACCACCACACCATACAACCTTTGTAGTTAGAAAATATAACTCATTTATATATAAGAATTATAATTTGTACTATATCCATACCATATGCATATGGATATGAAGATGTTAACAATCCTTCATTTGGGTCTACAATGTCTTCTTTTTTTGGTTCGGGGCAACAATACCCTCATTTCTATCATATTACAGACGATGATGAAGTGATCCAGCCAGCACGACTGTAACACTTCATCGGTTAGTTATATTTAATATATAAAAGTGAATACAATTTAACGTTTGAATTTTGAGGACAAAATTCTTTTTAAAGGAGGGGAGAATGTAACGCTTCATCTATTACTTATATTTTATTGTATAAAAGTAATTACAACTTAATATTTGAATTTTGAGGACAAAATTCTTTTTGAAGAGAAGGATGTAATACCACGTACTGAAAATACTATATTAATTAAGGTACAATGAAAATTCATTTAGCAACCTTTCTTCCTTTCGTATTTAAATAGCTTAATTTAATAAGAACAAATAACTTAAAATAACCTCCCGAATAGAAATTATGTGGTCCGACTAATATCAGTATAATATATATACAACATATATATATATATATATATATAGAGAGAGTGGCTAAGGTCAAAGTGGTATGACCAAGGCCTTGGTGCTACCAATTAGTTTTTACAATTTTAAAGTTCAAATAGTCGATTCAAACCGTTAGATGTTCAATCTATATTAAAATATGCTTGGAGACCAAATTTTATATTTTTTGGAATTTTTTTACTATTTTTTAAGCCACTTTGAAAATGGCAGATCCGGGTGAACAGTAAAAACAGTGCAACCAAATTCTGGACCATGTGATCAGCAATTTTCAAAGTGGCTTAAAAAATAGTAAAAAAATTTCAAAAAATATAAAATTTGGTCTCCAAGCAGATTTTAATATAGAGATCACATCTAACGGTTTAGATCGACCGTTTGGACTTTGAAAATCCAAAAACGATTTGGTAGCACCAAAGGCCTTGGTCATACCACTTTGATCTTAGCCACTCTCTATATATATATATGTGTGTGTGTGTGCTTGGCTATTATGCTTATATAAGCATATGCCCACTATGCTTAAATAAGCATTTTTGCGTTTCCAATGTTCAAATGGTCGATCCGACCGTTCATCTTGTTGTCCATATTAATATGTGCTTGGAGACCAAATTTTACATTTTTTCTGAATTTTTTTACTATTTATTAAGCCACTTTGAAAATTGCTGATCATATGGTCCAGAATTTTGGAAACACTGTTTTTACTGTTCACCCAGATCAGCAATTTTCAAAGTGGCTTAATAAATAGTAAAAAAATTCAGAAAAATGTAAAATTTAGTCTCCAAGCACATATTAATATGGAGAACAAGATGAACGGTCGGATCGACTATTTGAACATTGGAAACGCAAAAATGAGTTATAAACATATGTGGGCATATGCTTATATAAGCATAGTAGCCAGCCCCATATATATATATATATATATTAGTATATAAGTATAAAATTACTGACCGACATCCGTATACTATAACAATTTATAAGTTAGTATGTATTTATAAAATGACCGATTAAGCATATGATTCCGCAGTCAAAAATCATACTAATAATAATTACTTAAATTAAAATAATAACTCTCAAATACAACCACATGTAATTAGCATAACCGCCTCAATCAAATAGCGCCTCTTCCCTGTGAATAGCAATCCTCCCGTTTAAATAGAAAAATAAAATAAGATAAAATAACTACCTTGCAATTAGCGTCTTTTCCCCTTAAGTAGCAACTGCTCCTATAATTAAATTAACTCATCTGTAGTACTCTCTCTCTCTCTCCGCTTTCTTCACAGAAAATTAAGGAAAACGGTTCCTCTACATAATTATTTCTCTTCCTTCGTAACTAGATTAAACAATCTCTTATATAATAGTTATCCATTTGATAGGATTTCTTATACTTGTTATTTGCCATAATTTCTAGGTTATATTTGTTTATTTGATAAAGATTCTCAAAATGATGTAATATCTGAAGATTATTTATTTAATAAGGTTCATTATATTTATTATTTGATAAAATCTCGAGATCATATGATCGGTGGAATTTAAGAAGGATTTCGATTGTTAGAAACTTATGAAATTGCATAAATCAGTTTGTTAAACAATAATCAAATATTATTTCGTACTACCTATATATATAATTGATGTTTTCTAGAATATTACTAACTTTCCTAATATATATACGTATATATCCGATCAAAGTATCATACTAGTTTAATCATATTTATTTTATATAAATTCTTATTCGTCTGTTCTCGTCACTAAATCAATATTTCAATATATCTATCTTACTTTAATTATAGTTAATATTAACATTTTGAATTTCCCTTACAACCTTTCCGACCTGAAACTAATTTATTCTGTTTATAAGTCTCCAGTATATGAAATCATATACATCGTACTATATATTAACAAAACCATTGTATCTTCATGTATGTAGATATTTTCAAACGTCTCAAATTAAATTGGCCTGTACTATAGTCTCAGGTCAATAGTGATTCTAATTATGTTACTTTAATTAAATGGTAAATTTTCACCGATAACCCTAGGAATTTATTCACCGATAACCCTAAAGTTACTTTTATTACAAATAAGTATATTCTAAAAACCTATAAATAATTTAATCATGCTTCTAGTGTAAAACGATTTCCATTATATTTGTCAGATCATTTACGAATATAATTCGGTTTAAATGTTATGAATGATATTTGGATTTTTATACTTAATAAAAGTTAGTTCAACAATAGACTTGTTTAAATAAAAATATGTATAAGTATTAATTTAGAAACCGTGTTACATGGTCTAGGTCCGAGTTTTGAAGTAAGAAGTAAAGTAGAGGCAGGAGTGAACTACCCCACGACAACAGGTACGGGTTTCCTGGACATTGTCAAATTGTTACTTACCATTTGTGTGCATTTTATTTATTTATTTTTGGAATTGTGCATGTTGAATCGAACGATCCCTTTGGCTTGTTTAGAAATACAATAGGATTATTCATATCGATCATGAGACTTGTAAGTAGGATGTGTTGAGCATGACATTGTGTAGTGTTAAATGAAATGAACATGGAAGGTAACGGATAAGTTAAAGAAAGGAGCCAACATGCGTTGAACGTACGTTGGAATGTATACATTGGGTCTGGGTTCGACTAGACTCCTCGTTAACGTGGCGTTGGTTGGATTTCCCGTCACGGGTCAAGATCTAGCGTAGGGTGGATTCCCCGTCTAGTGCGACAGCCAATATCTAGCATAGGGTGGATTCCCCATCTAGTGAGAAAGTCTCTCGTTGTTGGTTGGATTTCCCAATGGGTTGGCGGTCTTCCAATGTTGGATGGATTTCCCATTGGATTGGCAAATAAATGGTTTAACGGAAAACTTAAAAGATAACTAAAGAAGTGTGTGTGTGCGTGTGTGATTTAAATATGCATTAGTAAGATTTCATGTGAGTATATAATATCATGTTTATGTTAATAAGTCAATTTGACAAACTCCGGGACTGGAACTAAATCCCGTAATAAGAGACTGTTCGATCTCTCACCCGTTCCACTTTTATGTGGGTTCCAGGAAATGATGACGCCGACGAGGAGCATGAATAGGAGGGATGTGGATCAGGAAGTCAATGAGCAGACGGCCCAAGTATCTTTTTATTTTTTTTAGTTAAACTTTAATTCTCTCTTTGAAAGTGGATACATTGACAAACATGGCAATTATCGGTTTGTTTGCCATGTTTATCTTGATCTCATGTTGAATGTAAGTTATGTACTTGAACTATTTGTGGTTTTAAAGGACTTTGTTTGACTTTAAAATGTTGCATGAGTATTTATTATTGATAATGTACGTAATGTGCACACGCCTTACGTGTAAGTACGTGGTGGGTTGTCTCGAGGTATGACAGGTATTGCTAAAAAAATCCACCTAATTCCTTCTTCTCTCTGTCTCTTCCCTATTTTTAGGTTAGCGAAAAAAAACGAAAAAAAACGCGAAGCGCCGCTGCCGCCCGACCTCTCCCCTCAGAAGCTCTCTCTTTGTCTCGTACCCGGCCACCGCGACCTCTCCTCTCTCTCTGTCTCTTCCCCGCTTCCCCCCATTTCTCCTCAAATCGCGACCCTGCCCTCTCCTCCCTCGGCCAGCGCCTCCAGCCGACCCTCGGCCAGCATCTCCAAATATCCTGTCGCTTCTCTCCAATCTTGGTATGACCCTCCTATCTCTTGTTTTCTGATTTATTTTTGAATGTTAGAGGGTTTATGTTGTAATTTTCCTTTGTTAGCCTGAATTTGTTGTTTAATTAGTTGCCATTTGTAAAAGAATTTCTCAATTAACTCTTGGTCTTTTGGAAACAAGTTAATCTAAGTTTATCTCACTACTGGTATAACATAGGATAAACTTGATTGCCCTTTGGGAATAAAAAAGGAATCACTTGATTGTCCTTGGGGAAATAAAAGGAATCTTTGAAATTGTGGTGCATAACCTGTGACAGGAACTGGGATCGGATTCCTTTTTTTTTTTATGCTTCTGGCAATTGGCGACGGGCTATTGGAACAGCTTCCTATTGATTTTTTTCTTCTGAAAACGATTGAAAGGAATGGATGGAACGTATGTAACGCATATGCTTCTAAAATCTATGACAGTGAAATGAGACAATTGATTTATTAGTATTGTAAGGCCATTAAATGGAATTGAATATAATATTATTTTTGTGTTTTAAATTGATTTATGAGTATTGTAAGGCCATTAAATGGAATTGAATATAATATTTATTTTTGTGTTTTCAAGTGACATGTTTATTTTATCACATCTACGGTTCCAACTCAGATTTTTGAAGATAACTTGGATGTTATACCAGTAGTGAGATAAACTTCTATTTCGAAACAAGTCTTATCCTATCATATCTCTAAGTTTATCTAAGTTTATCAAAGATGCTTGACATTAGAAACAAGTCTTATCCTATCTTTATCCCAATTAGTTGCCATCTGTAAAAGAATTTTCCAATTTAAACCAAACAGTATTTCCCAATTTAAAAAAAAAAAGTTTCTGCAAGAACTAACATAGCAATAACAAAAATAGATAATAATTTTACAAACTTTATTGCAGGTATGCCGAGTAGAAAGAGTAAGGAGAAGAAGGCATCATCCAGTGGATCCAAGCACCCTCCGCGCGGCCGAAATGCATACATTAAGCCGCAGACGTAATCGCAATCGCAATCGTCCAATCCCAAACATCTTCTTGAAGATCCAAGCATCATCCAGTCCCAGACGTCTTCTTCGCAATCGCAATCATATTCTTCGGCGCCGCCTCCTCTCAGGCAAGAAGACATAAATGCGATTTCAAGTCAGGTGTATGTCATACTTTAGATATTTGATATTTATGTAGTATTTTAGATATTTCATGTTTATGTCGTTTTGTGAATTGCTTTGTTATGTACCAAATAAATTGCTTTTGAATTCCTTTTAAATTGCTTGGTGCTTGATACGTTTCCTACCAATATTTTATATTGTATATTTGAATTGCTTGTGAATTGTTTGGTACGTGTCGTACTAATTGGGGCTGGAGAAAAATAAATGAATAGAATGGGTTCAATGGTTATTATATTTGTTTGGTACGTTTCGTACCAATTGGGGAAAAGAAAAATAACAAAAAAATATCAGAAAAAAAATCATCCTCCTGCGACCGATTCTGGGCCCATCAGCGACCGGCCAATTGGTCTCTGATGGTCTTCCTCCACGTCAGCATATAGCATCAGCAACATATTTCATCGGTCGCTATAGGGTCATCTGCGACCGGCGCCTTACCTTTTAGCGACCAGTGACGTCAGCGAGATGGTCATCAGCGACGGACCAACTGCGACCGGGCCTTCTGCGACCGAACCTACCCTTCTGTGACCGGCGCAAGAACCTTCTATGACCGATTTGGCCGGTCGCAGAAGGGTCCCGCTGCTGTAGTGTATTATTCTACTAGTATTGTATCCATGCGTCACAACATGGACATAATATAAGAAAACAAAAAGAATATCATACAAATCACATATTTTCATAAAAAAAAATTAGTCTAAATGCCATATATGTTCTTTTGTTCTTTTTAACATAATTTTATAAAAAAATCTCATACAAAATAACATATTAAATGACAAATAATATTGTGTAAATGATATAAAAAATGAAAAGAAATAAAGACATGACCAATCAAATAAAAAAAAATCTTAAATAACATTTCAAATTGGGAAAGAAATCAGGATCAATCAGAAAGATGATACAATTTCCATGTAGTAAGACGTGTGGCGAGTACGTGTCAAAATAAATTTAGACTTTCACACGTAAAAAAAACATAAAAAACATACATAGAATCAGAATTGGAAGGCTGATATTCAATCCAAAATTTTATCTTTTAATCAAAGCCGTTGGCGGATTTGGACATCTACGTGCTTAATATAAGAATGGAAAATAAACATTTATGTTTTAAACCTTTTTTACTAGAGTGATACTTATAAATGAACAGTTTACGAGGAGTACTGAGTTCAAATAGAAAGGGCATTTTTGTCAATTTTATTTTTAAAATAATTATATAAAAATTTGATAAATAAAAAAAGAGAATAAAAAATGTTAATTTTTTATAGAGATATTGAATATTATGGTATTTTTATGAGAAAAATAATTATTTTAAAGTTTATATGGATATATCGGCAATTTTTCTAAAAAAATATAAAATAAAGGTCTTTGGAAATTGGTGTACCCAAAAAAATGAGGCATGAAAAGCTCACTCAATTAGTCCTATATATTTGATATAATCAACACAAGTTTCTTTGAATTCAAACATCACAATCACAATCGACGCTTTCCATTGGAAGGCCACCAATAGTAGAGGAAAAATCCCCTTATATGACCGCACCAATCAATGGACTTTTCCAATTTAGGAGACTCATGCCAATTAACAAGTAATACACAAGGTTCCGGTCTAAAGCAAACACGATCCAAATCTGCTGACAATCGACGCTTACCATTGGAAGGCCACCAACAGTAGAGGAAAAATCCCCTTATATGACCACACCAATCAATAGGACTTTTCCAATTTAGGAGACTCATGCCAATTAACAAGTAATACACAAGGTTCCAATCTAAAGCAAACACGATCCAAATCTGCTGACAACGACGCTTACCATTGGAAGGCCACCAACAGTAGAGGAAAAATCTCCTTATATGACTGCACCAATCAATGGACTTTTCTAATTTAGGAGACTCATGCCAATTTACAAGTAATACACAAGGTTCCGGTCTAAAGCAAACACGATCCAAATCTGCTGACAACGATGCTTACCATTGGAAGGCCACCAAAAGTAGAGGAAAAATCCCCTTATATGACCGCACCAATTATCAATGCGCTTTTCCAATTTAGGAGACTCATGTCAATTAACAAGTAATACACAAGGTTCCGGTCTAAAGCAAACACGATCCAAATCTGTTGAAATCCGAGATCATCAACAGTAACTTTGAAATCTCTGAAATCTCGAATCCAGCTATTGAATAGTTTCGAGATGCGTATACAGAAAAATAAGCTGTTTTGAGATGCGTGCACAGAAAAAGTTGGACGGCTGGATCTCAGATTTCAGGAATTTCAAAGTACTATTCATGAACCTCGGATTTCAGCTGATCTTGATTCAAACAAACATTGAAACAATAGTGCACTGTGCACAGCTAACCATACATTTTCCCATCAAATCTTGCAACGTGGTTTTATTTTCCAAATTTGCAGTCTCTGGTTGCGGATTGGTAGTTCCTCCAACTTATATTCTTTGTTGGAAAAGTTTCCTCATTCTCTCCATATTTAGTTAATTTCCTCTTTCCTCCGAATAACATTCAACATAATTATATAGATGCCGCGTCCGAAAGCCAACTGTTTGACCAAACGCGGGAGAACTAATCTCTCCACTACAATTTAAACAATTATTCTTTTTTTTTTATAAATAAATAATCTTTGAACACAGTGGTGGAGTCACAATGGTCCAGAATTGGAAATATGTCTTACCTGTTGTAAATCAAATTTAATATGATTTATGTGGATGTTCAATTCATTGCCCCCTACTCTACTACTCCACTACTATGGATATTCATTTTCTTCTTTATTATTGTAACATCTCTTTCTAGCCTATAAATAAAGGTTTTGTAAAAGCAAGATTGAACATACAATTATAAGAGAATAAAATTCTACTATTGCTCTCTCTATCTCTCTTGTCATTTACTTTATTTTGTTGCAACTTCATTTTAATTTTACAACACGTTATCAGCACGAGTTGCTCAGAAGAAGTTGCAAAGTTATTCTGTAAGTAATTTATATGATTGGTTATTATATCTTTCATTAATTTAAATTTCATTTGAATTTTTATTATATTTGTTTTAGTTTATAAGAATCATTCCTTGAAGTGAATGATAGAATAATAACCTGAAGTTATTATTCAAAAATAAAAGTTTATCAAGAATCCGAAGTTCTTATTACCCGAAGAGAATAAAAGAATAATAACCTGAAGTTATTATTATAATTGTTCAGAACCTGAAGTTCTATTTGAAATTTTAATATAAAATTAATATAATAACCAGCAGTTATTATAGGCCACTGGATGAATAATAACCTGCAGTTATTCTCAATTAAAAACCTAAAGTTTTATTAGGAATTTTCATATAAAATCAATATAATAACCAGAAGTTATTATAGGTTATGGAATGAAAATATAACCCGAAGTTATTTCAAATTAAATTTTACATAGCACAGTCAAGCAATTTAATAACCAGAAGTTATTAAATAAGTATTTTATTATAACCTGAAGTTATATAATATTTACCTGAAGTTATTAATACATTTAAATTTATTTATTTATTTATGCAATTCACATATTCTTTTATTTATATTTATTCATCTCCCTTTTCATAACCTGAAGTTATGATATTAATAACTTGATGTTATGACATTAATAACCTGAAGTTATGGCATTAATAACCTGAAGTTATGACATTAATAATATGAAATTATTAATACGTATTTATTTTGTAGTACATATGACAAATCTCACAAAGCTTAAATTTATCTCCTTTTTCATTTATCATAACTCGTAGTTATGGTATTAATAACCTGAAGTTGTATTTTGTTATAAATATGTATTAATGAAAAATGAGAAAGGAAAACATCCTAAAGATGTTTGTTACAGATGTGAGATGACAAATCATTGGTCACGTACCTGTCGTACGCCCAAGCACCTAGTGGAGCTTTATCAAGCCTCACTCAAGAAAAGGGGAAAAATGTGAAAACTAACTTTACTGAAAATGATCCCGAAAATGCATGTCATATAGATACACATCTTGATGTATCAGATTTCTTCCATAATGTGGATAAAGAAATAGACACCTTTACTAAGGGAGAAAATAAAATGTAGAAGTTTATGTTTATATTTATAAAAGTTTAGTTTACATTCTAATTTTTATATTGTATGCAAATAAAATTAATGAATAAAGGTAGTTTATTTTAATTTATTCTTGCATTCTTTTATTTTAAAGGAAAATGACTGACGCAATGGTAAGTAAAGAAGATCCATATCTAGTAGACAGCGGAACAACAAATACCATATTGAAAAGTAAGAAATATTTTTCACAATTGCATCTTGGTGAGATTAATATCCACACTATATCTGGCACAACTAATTTATTGAAGGCTCCGGAAGAGCTTGTATTTTGTTACCTGAAGGAACAAAATTAATAATAGATAATGCAATATATTCAAGTAGATCCAGAAGAAATCTACTAAGTTTTAAAGATATTCAAAAGAATGGTTATCATATTGAAACTATGAATGAGAGAAATTGCGAATATCTTTATATCACATCTATTAAAAATGGCCAGAAAATTATAATAGAAAAGATGCAAGCATTGTCTTCTAGACTATATGGTACTTATATAAGTACAATAGAATCAAATATGGTTACTAACCAGAAGTTAGTTGATCCAAAGTTATTTACTTTGTGGCATGACAGATTGGGTCATCCAGAAAATATAATGATAAGGAGAATAATTGAAAGTGCAAATGGGCAACCCCTAAAGGACCTGAAGATCATATTATCAAAAGAATTAACATGCGAAGCATTCTCTCTTGGAAAACTAATTACTAGGCCATCTCCAAATAAAATTGGACATGAAGCTCCTTCATTTTTAGAAAGAATTCAAGGAGATATATGTGGGCCTATTACACCTCCATGTGGACCATTTAGATATGTTATGGTGTTAATTAATGCATCAACACGCTGGTCACATGTGAGTTTATTAGCAACAAGAAATGTTGCGTTTGCTAGACTATTAGCACAAATTATCCAATTGAGAGCTAATTTTCCGGATTATCAAATTAAAAGAATCCGGCTTGATAATACAGGAAAGTTTACTTCTCAAACTTGTAATGATTATTGCATGTCTATTGGAATTACGGTAGAACATCCAGTGGCCCATGTTCATACACAAAACGGTCTAGCAAAATCGTTGATTAAAAGGTTGCAATTAATTGCTACTTATGAAATCTAGTTTACCGTCTTCTGCATGGGGACATGCCATATTACATGCTGCTGCACTAATTAAGTTAAGGCCAACTGCAGATCATAAGTATTCCCGGTTACAATTGGTCTCTGGAAGAGAACCAAATTTGTCTCACCTAAAGGTATTTGGTTATGCAGTATATGTTCTAATTTCTCCTCCACAACGCACAAAAATGGGACCTCAAAGAAGGTTGGAAATTTATATTGGTTTTAACTCTACTTCTATTATTAAATTTTTAAAACCATTAACAGGAGATGTTTTTACAGCAAGATTTGCTGATTGTCATTTTAATGAATCAATATTTCCAAACTTCGGGGAAGAAAAACCAAAGCTGGATAAACAAGTAACTTGAAATTCATAGTTATCTTATCTTGACTCCCGAAGTGGTCAATGTGAACTAGAAATTCAAAAGATTATAAATTTGCAAAGAATTGCAAATGAATTGCCTGATGTATTTACAGATACAAATAGAGTTACTAAATCGCATATTCCAGCTATAAATGCACCTGCTCAAATTGACATTACAAAAATATCTAATGAATCTAATATGCGTAGAAAACGTGGAAGACCACTTGGTTCTAAGGATGTAAATCCACGTAAAAGGAAAGAGCAGAATAAAGCAGTTGGTCTAACCCCAGAAGAGGTTGATGGTAAAAATCCTGAAAAAGTTAATAAAACCCTAGAAGAGGTTGGTAGTAGAACTCCTGAAGAAGTAGATAAAATTTCAGAAGAGATTAATGGTAAAACTCCTGAAGAAGTTGATAAAACCCTAGAAGAGGTTGATCAAGTTCGAGAAGAAACATATATTAATGAAATCTTTGCATTCACTATAGCAAGCGATGTTATAAACAAAGAAGATAATGTGTCAAAAACTCTGGAAGAGTGTAGATATAGAAATAATTGGCCTAAATGGAAAGATGTCGTACAAGCTGAATTAAGTTCATTAGAAAAATGACAAGTATTTGGACCTGTAGTCCAAACGCCCAAAGATGTTAACCTTGTAGGTTACAAATGGGTATTTGTTATAAAAAGAAATGAGAAAAATGAGATTGTGAGATATAAAACAAGGCTAGTGGCACAAGGCTTTACACAAATACTGGAGTCGATTATGAAGAGACGTATTCACCTGTAGTGGATGCAATTACTCTCAGGTTTCTAATAAGTCTCACAGTTACAGAAAATCTAAAAATGCGACTTATGGATGTCGTAACAGCATATTTATATGGTTCACTTGATAGTGACATATACATGAAAATCCCCGAAGGATTGAAAATGCCTGAAGCATATAAATCAATACCTAGAGAAATGTACTCTATAAAATTAAGAAGATCTTTATACGGACTAAAACAATCAGGCCGAATGTGGTACAATCGACTGAGTGAGTATCTTCTAAAAGAAGGATATAAAAATAATATAATCAGTCCGTGTGATTTCATTAAAAGATCAAATCTAGGTTTTACAATCATTGCAGTGTATGTTGATGATTTAAACATTATTGGATCTCCTGAAGAGATTGAGAATACTGCAAAATTGTTGAGAAATGAGTTTGAAATGAAAGACCTTGGTGTAACTAAATTTTGTCTCGGCCTGCAGATTGAGCATCTAAATAATGGAATATTTATCCATCAATCAAATTATGTTGAAAAAGTACTAAAGATATTCAATATGGATAAAGCTCATCATTTGAGCACACCAATGGTCGTACGATCGCTAATGCAGAAAATGATCATTTTCGCCCGCAAGAAAAAAATGAAGTGGTTGGTCATGAAGTACCATACTTAAGTGCAATCGGGGCATTATTATATTTTGCAAATAATACAAGACCCGATATCGCATTTGCAGTAAATGTATTAGCAAGATATAGTTCTAAACCAACCAGAAGACATTGGAATAGAATTAAACACATATTTCGATATCTCTGCGGAACTAGAGATATGGGGTTATATTATCAAAAGGATACAAAATCCAAATTAATTGAATTTGCAGATGTGGGATATTTGTCGGATCCACATAAAGCACGATCCCAAATGGGATATGTATTCACTTATTGTGAAGCTGTAATTTCATGGCGATCAACAAAACAAACTCTTACGACAACATCATCAAATCATGCCGAACTGATCGCCTTATACGAGGCAGGTTGAGAATGCGTTTGGTTACGGTCAATGATTCAAAATATTCAAGAAGAATGCGAGCTTGAAAACATCAAGGAAAATCCTACTCCGCTGCATGAAGATAATGCAGCATTCATTGCACAAATCAAAGAAGGATATATCGAAGGAGACCGGACTAAACATATTGTGCCAAAGTTCTTTTTGACACATGACCTACAAAAGAAAGGCTTAATCAATGTTTGCCAAGTCCGATCAATCGATAATTTGGCAGACCTATTCACAAAATCTTTGACGACGAAGGTTTTTGAACTACTCACAAAGAAGATAGGTCTACACCGGTTGAAGAATATCCAATGATATCTAAATGAGGGGAAGCATTATACGCACTGTACTCTTTTTCCCTTAATCAAGTTCTTATCCCAATGAGTTTTTCTTGATAAGGTTTTTAATGAGGCAGTACACGGTCCTGAAGTATCGTGTTAATATTGATCCTGAAGTATCATATTAATAGCGTATAATGAAAGATGAACATCCAAGGGAAAGTGTTGTAAATCAAATTTAATATGATTTATGTGGATGTTCAATTCACTACTCCACTACTCCACTACTATGGACATTCATTTTCTTCTTTATTATTGTAACATCTTTTTGTAGCCTATAAATAGAGGTTTGTAAAAGCAAGATTGGACATACAATTAGAAGAGAATAAAATTCTACTATTGCTCTCTCTATCTCTCTTATCATTTATTTTATTTTTGTTGCAACTTCATTTTAATTTTACAACATTGGGTTTTGAAATTTTTTGATAAACTCATATTGTATTCTGAATTTTTTTTGCCCTAACCTATGAAATTTCATTTGTATATAATAATTGTATAATTTTAAATCTATATCTCTACAATTATCGATTATTTATAATTTTAGCATGACATTTCACAGCATTATAATTACTATATCAACATTGATTACTTTGTTATAGGACGGACACACTCTAAAAATCAATTGGTTGGTTCGTGACTGACGTGTTGTCCATAGCAATGATTAATTTAACTGTACAAGTTTTAGAAACCTGTTAATTTAACAGCCACCGTCAAATAGTTTCAAATAAAAAAAGTTTAAGAAACCTACTTACCTTATGTTGGTTTGTCAATGGTATTTTTCATATGCGAATTAATACTCATTAATAGCTTCTTCTTTTTTGCTTCAAGTTAACTTTCTAACCATCCATGACAAAAGCAAACCATATCTCAAGAGGCTCATTATGTTTGTTAATGGTATCCTTTTATTTATTTAACCCATATGGTATTTGATAAGACGAGACTCACCAGTCACCATTAGCTTACTCGACCCGTACCACACCTATTGACACCTTTACTCACCATCGACATACGCTTCTTCTTCCTTTGGTTGGATTTTAGGTTTCACATTCAAGTTTGATTAAAAGCTTTTATAAAATTGAGAATTAGTCATCGGTCTAGTGACTAAGACAATATTCTTTCTATAATAATAAATTTTTGTAAATATTAATTTAGTTAGATAGTCTGATCGAACTTTACTGAAAAACAAAATGCATGTTTTTATAAAATATCAAATTACAGTGAGCACGAACTTGTTAATTAGGCGCATGTTGATTCGTTGAAAGCAAATAATCTCTCCCGTGTACATACATAGCGGGTTTGGACATTTTAGGTGTGCTGCGACCTGGTGAATCGGACACGTTAGATTGCATTTGGGTCAGATATATAGATTTGGATTCGGATCATTAATTTTCGGATTTAACCTCGAGTAATTCGGATTTGAATGGCTATATCACTTAGATCATTCGGGTTCAGAATTTATTGGGTTCTGGACCAATTTGGGTTTACGGGTTAAATAATCAGACGTACGTACTAATTATTATGTTTTGGTTCGGATCATAGTGGGTTACTAATAATTATGTGAGTCAATATTTATGTTTTTTTCGGATTAACCACTTAAGTTAATTAGAGCATCTGCATCCCTGAAACTATTAGAGTTTTTCTAATCTGACGTGGCAGTTGCTAAACCAGTTTCAGGGATGTAAATGGATTTCTTATTTAGCAACTTTGCTCAATAATTTCATATTAAGAAATCGTTTATAAACTCTGACGTGGCAAAACGATTGGCCTATATTCGCTAAAATTAATTTAATTTACTACTGATGTGGCTTATCAATTTTAATTTACTGATGATGTGGCTTATTAGAAACTCTAAAATTAGTTTTAGGGATGTGAACATTTAGAAACTCCAGAGTCTATAATTTCTTAAAAGTAGTTACCAGTTATTTAGAAATTCTAAGAGTTTCAGAGATGTAGATGCTCTTAATTTCGAATTACTTCAGGTCAATCTTGTACGAATTTTGTGTTCTTGTATTTACATTACTCCGGTTTAGATAGTCCGGGTTCGATCGCGTCATATCCAGTTTCAGACCATTAGACTAATTTGGATAATAGTTTAAATATAATATATGATGCATGATACATGCATGTATACCATAATTATGTTATGTTTAATAAACAAAATTTTGAATTGTTTCACTTGATTCCACACAACTTCTTGACATATTCCTTTAGGAACAAAGACCAAATTACATATTAGAGTAGTTAAGTACATGTAAAGGAAGATTATTTAGAGAAAGAATTAGAGTGTTCTTAAGCTTTCCATACCTCTTAGTAAGCTTAAATCTAATATCTATCAAATTGAATTCAAACGATGAATTAAAATTGTTGAAACTGATCTACTTCACGAGTGATTCCTTTACATACAATATTTTTAAATTTTCGAATAAATTTAGTATAAGTTAACTAGTCAAAACAAAGAAGGTCTATAAGTTATTTTACAAGTTTAACAACTCTGACTATCCGGTTTCACAATTTATACCGGATTAATGTATTTTACAAGTTTGACAACTCTATGACTATCCGGTTTCACAATTTATACCGGATTAATGTTTTCAAATAACTTAAAACATCAAAAAAATATTCAAATTGTCTAAATTAAATGCAGATAGTGAACGTATATATGTGTTCAAGTTGAGGGAGGATTTTATATTAGTGGGTCAAATGCATATATGTTGAAGAATAGAATTAACTAGAGGGGTAATATTGTAAAATAGGGAAAGAGTAAAATTGTAATTTAGGACAAATAAAAATTTACCGTTAGAGCTACTCTAAGTCTCAACGGTAAAATAAGTCAAGAGACTATAAATACTCTCTTGTATAAATTGTAGAAAATATAACAAATCAATATCAGATTCTTATAAATTTTACAATATAATTAGAAAGATATTGAAGAAATTCCATATATAATAATTTTCTGTTGTGCTTCCGTAGTTCTTTTTCGCAAGAACTTTTATGTAAAATCTTGTATTCTCTTTTATTATTATTTTTATGTGTGCTTAATTACTTGTTGTGATTACTTCTGCTTTTTTTATTAATACCTAAAAAAACAAAATATCAAATCTGCCCTCAATCTCAAATTTTTATTAAAAATACCCTGACCGCCCCACTGTGAGGCGGTCCACTATCCATACCAGACTGCCCCCAGTGGATCAGTCTGCTTATTTTCCTTTTTTTTTAAAAGGGGACCTGACCCGAGTCTGCTATTAAATAGTAGAATAACAATATATAATATTATGTATTTATTTGTTTTAATGTTTTATAATATGGTATATATTTATGTTTTATAATGTGGTATATATTTATTTGTTTTAATGTTTTATATGTTATATATTTATTTGTTTTAATGTTTTATATGTTATATATTTATTTGTTGACGATTATATTTTTATAATTGCCGATTATATATTTAATGTTTTATAATATGTTTTATAATATGTTATAATTTTGGTTAATGTTATAAATTGGTTTTTTCGACTAAATAAACAGCAAAACTCGGTAATCTAAATGGTAAGTCTACAACATGAAACATAATAGTCAAAACATGAAATATAATAATCAAAACATAAAATATTAGAAATCCATCAAACTAAAAAAACGTAAAAACCCTAACGACGAGGACGAGGGCGATGACCGGAGAGATCCAACCTAGGAGGTGGATGGCAGTCCCTGTGCGGCAACACACGCCTCAAGTGAACCTCCTCCTCCTCCACGTCATCCTGGACATCCTCCTGCGCCCATGGGTCCTCCCCCGCCCATGGATGCTCATCTTGGATCTCCAGCTGTGTACGCAACTCCCATGGATCGACCTCCCAAGTAGAATGATACGTGGCCGGAGGCGGTGTGCCAAATATAGCAGAGGCAAAGGCATCTACAGTCTGTGCGTGTGTTGCCGCACAGGGACCGCCATATATCCACCTCCTAGGTTGGATCTCTCCGGTCGTCGCCCTCATCCTTGTCGTTAGGGTTTTTATGTTTTTTTAGTTTGATGGATTTCTAGTATTTTATGTTTGAATTATTATATTTCATGTTTAGACTATTATGTTTCATGTTGTAGACTTACCATTTAGATAACCGAGTTTTGCTGTTTATCTAGTCGAAAAAACCAATTTATAACATTAACCGAAATAATAACATATTATAAAACATATTATAAAACATTAAATATATAATTGGAAATTATAAAAATATAATCGTCAACAAATAAATATATAACATATAAAACATTAAAACAAATAAATATATACCACATTATAAAACATTAAAATAAATAAATATATACCATATTATAAAACATTAAAACAAATAAATATATAATACTATTTAATAGCAGACTCGGGTCAGGTCCCTTTTAAAAAAAAAAAAGGAAAATAAGCGGACTGCCCCACTGGGGGGCGGTCTGGTATGGATAGTGGACCGCCCCACAGTTGGGCAGTCAGGGTATTTTTAATAAAAATTTGAGAATGAGTTGAGAATGAGGATAGATTTGATATATTTTTTTTTGGGTATTAATAAAAAAAGCGGTGATTACTTCTTATGTACATTTCATATTTCTTTAGTAAAGTTTGCATTGGTATATATCCACCACGCATTCGATAAATTAAAATTACTCTTTGACTGTTCTGCCTTCCGCGTTTATCCCCTGCAACATATAGCTATAATTATTTTTTTTGCCGGATACTAGCTAATTAATAATTACTATAATACGAGTATTAATGAAATACTAGAAGACCTCTCTATAAATTGATCACCGATATCTCATCTTATGAACCGACTATTAGTGCCACTTACATTTCTCATATAATAATGGAGCTCACTAGTGTTCTAAACCAAAGCCTAACTTATATCAGTAGTTTTGTTCTAAGGTGCGCCGTCGACCTAGACATCGCTGGCCGCATACAAGCATATGGCCGTCCCATGCCATTAAACGAACTCGCTCGTTCCATTCCTATCTCACCCGAGAAGGACATGATGCTTGGCCGCCTCATGGCACTTCTTGTTCATAAAGAAGTCTTCGCACAAGATGAAGCTGGTTATGTGCTCACGCCCTTCTCCAAGCTCATTCTAATTGAGAACTCCAATATGGGTGCCTTTGTGCGTTTTAGTACAGCGCTAGCAGTCACTAAACACTTGTGTGTTATGAGTGAATGGTTCAAGAACGGTGATGATGGAAGCAGCGTCTACATCATGGATAATGATGGGAAGAAGTTTTTTGACATTGCAAGGGAAAAGCCTGAGATTGGTAACTAAAAATTAGAAAGAACACCCTATCCCTCTCCCTCTTTCCTTTTTAAAAAATCATCAAAAGACTTCATAATTTATTATCGTGTTGTATTTCTCTACTTGTGATTTTTAATTCATCAAGTAATTTTGATAAGATGAAGAGTACAATATCGATCATAGTAATTACATGTATTTGTGTACAATTAACAATGATGAAACATCTATATTGAAAACAATGGAGCATAAATTTGTCAATGGATTTAGTGTCTAACATATTTACATCATGATTTTGAATTTTTGAAACCAGGTAACTTGTTCAACAAGGCAATGGCCAGCCACAGTAAGCAGAAGATCGGAGACTTAGTTACAAGCTATCCACATATATTTGATGGCTTAAATAGTCTGGTGGATGTAGGCGGCGGCACTGGAACTGCAGCAAAAATCATAGCAGATGCCTTTCCATCGTTGAGATGCACAGTGCTTGACCTTCCTCATGTCGTTGAGAAAGCTTTGGAATCCAACTCGATCAATGTGGTCGCAGGAGATATGTTTGAAAAGATACCTTCAGCCGACGCAATTCTTCTTAATGTAATAACTTCTCTCTCTGAAAACTTCCCTTTGAGTGTTTCTTTTACTGACCTGATATATTTATTTCCTGTAATTACTAATTAGTGTGAAAAGGTTTAATTTGTACAACAACTAAATTCAATTTATTTGCATCATGTATGTCAGAATGTTCTTCACGATTGGCATGGCGAGGACTGCGTTCGAATTCTGAAAAGCTGCAAAGATGCAATAGAACCCAGGAAAGATGGTAGCAAGGTTATCGTCGTGGATATTATTCAAGACTTCGAAAATAATAACCCAAAAGCAACTGAGACAGGTTTTTTATTTGATATTCTTATGATGACCAGTCATGGAACGAAGGAACGTACCAAGCAGGAATGGCATGATCTTATTATAGGTGCCGGTTATTCCGGTTACACAATTTATCCTACTCGGTTAGGTATTGACTGTGTCATGGAGCTGTATCCATGAATATTATTCGAATGTTTGGCTGTTTGGAATTTGGATATCGAACTAGTACAGGCTGCATTTACTTTTTAATTATTGAATAAGTGCAGTTATTGGAAACGTTTGGCTGCATTTACAATCGGTTAGGTGTTGACTGCATTGCTCCATATGCAGTTGGGTGAAAAGAATACTGTTTTTTTTTTTTTTTGTATGCTGGTTTGAAAATAATAATGGACTTGCTCTCCTAGAAGCAACTCTGAGAACGAAATGAGTTTCTAATTTACATAACATTTACTATTACTAACTTTCATATTATTAGTGTCGATTAACTCCAGAACTTTTCATTTTGAAGAATCTGATGTAAGAATTGCACTCACATGCCGAAAAGTTAAGTTATCAGCATGAAAGAATGAGGACTTCATAGATAAATATTTGTTGCTTTACATTTTACCCCATAATAATTAACAAATAATTCATGGACTTTTCTAGCAATCTAAAATAAAAATTTGTAGAGGATTTTTTGTCAGAATGGTCAGGAGTTAGGACAGGCTATAGGTATAAAAGAAATTTGGTTGAATGAAGCACTGAACATAATAGTACTGCCAGCAGGCATTGCAACACATGAATAAATGAAACCAATCTTGATATCTAAAAGAAATGGAAAGCGTCACGCATTATGTCAACAAATCTACCCTTTATTTGAATATTAGAACAGATCTACATAGTTATACACTTACACTGCAGATAGGTGTATATATATTTGCTTATATCTTTGGCAACAAGCCAACAACTTCCATCATTATGAGAGTACCATAAACAGAATCAAATAACATGTACTGTTAATGATTTGGGCACAACAGGTCTTGTGAGTTGGATATAGTAGCCCAGTTCTATCCACTCCGAACCACAATATCCTTTTGTCGATCGTCTCAGTAAATCCTAATCTCCTAGGTGGAACAACTGAGGAGGAAGACATACTGTCATTACTGTCAAGGAAGGGCTCACAGGGATATGTTATTAGAGCTGCTGCTGACCCGGGCAATGGAGATATTGACTCTCAATCCCTTCTTACAGTGTCAGACGTGCAACCACTTACCTGCCCTTGCTGTGTTCCTTTAAATTGATCAAACTGTTAATTGTATGAAATTAATCAAACTAGAGGTTTCTTACTTTCTTTTCAAATGTTAGGGAGAACGGAAGGTACTAATTTGGTACCGTTAAATTGGTTTATAGGGTGTATATATATAAATTGTATGGTCCAGATAGAGAATTTTGCGTTTAGATATTTTAACCTTGGTTTCTATTCTTTAATGAAATTATTAGGTGAAATTAATAACTATAAGAAAATTAGGTTGGAACTTAACAAAAACATTATATAACAAATTTAGAAGCCAAAGCAAATTTAGAATACAGAAGAAAGCCAAAGCAAATATAGAACGAACTTATCAAGAATTAATACTATAGTTTTTTTTGCTTAAAAGTTAGTTGTGTAAGATCAGAGTAACACATCAAAGCCTAATTCCTTTTTGGGGGAATTTCACGTATACCCCTCTAAAACTTCAAAATTATGTATTTCCCCCTCTAAATTTTATACATATTTCCCCCTCTAAACTGCAAAAACTCACATATTTACTCATTTTATTGTCTTTTATATTAAAACACATTCTAAATTTATAAAATACCCATTTTACCCTTTATTAAAAGTATAAAACGCCCCATCGAACTCAAATTTGAATCTGAAGGGTTCCTCTACCGTTCGATCCGCGCGCATCGCAATAAAATATGTGCGTGTTGGCTTCAAGATTCATGCTGATCTAGCGATCTTAAAGTAATTTTGATCCGTGTGCATTGCATTCAGATTTGTGCACGTTGCTTCAATATCCGTGAGTGTTCGCTTTAAGATTCGTGCTGACCTAGCACGCACAGATCGTAAAGCAATTCGGACGATAGAGGAACCTTTCAGATTCATATTTGAGTCAGATCGACGTTTTATGCTCTTTAATAAAAAGGGTAAAATGGGTATTTTATGAATTTAGAATGTGTTTTAATGTAAAAAACAATAAAATGGTTAAATATGTGAGTTTTTGAAGTTTGGAAGGGGGAATACGTAATTTCAAAATTTAGAGGGAGAAATACGTAATTTTGAAGTTTTTTAGGGGTATACGTGAAATTCCCCCTTCTGTTTTTTTTTTTTTAATAGCCTGGCAGAAGCTGCCAAGGAAAAAGTCTAAATTTTTTAAAAGACATCATATCATGGTATTTCCAATAAGATATATACCTATGTTAAGTCGTAAATATATTGGGCTTGGGTTAACTTGGAAGCAGCCCATGAAGGCCCGATCCGAATCATATTTGCACGTGGAACCTCTATTGATCAAGCAAATCATGTAAATTGAAATCTGTAAAGCCCTTCGTCCCCCTTCCCTGCTGCCAGGGTTTAGGTGTAAATCAGTTTTCTGAACTCGGGATGGGACGAAGAAACCCGTCTCTGTTTGAATTTAAGTTGAAGGCCCGTGAAGGCCTGATCCGTTTCATATGTGCACAATGGAACCTCTATCAATCAAGCAGATCATGTAAATTGAAAACCGTAATCCCTTCCCTGCTGCCAGGGTTTAGGTGTGATTCAGCTTTCTGAACTTGGGACCAAGAAACCCACCTCTGAATCCTACGGCCATGAATAATCAAATTAAAATGCCTAAAGCTAGTTCTGATAGAGGTCGTCTTTGTGCTGAGATCCACTAGTTTTTTTTTATTAAGGCTAACTTGAACGTGCTTTCGTTTCTGTTTTAATAGTGGAGAACGCCGACATTTTTATTAATATCCAAAGTTAATTACAAATTAATAAATATACTTAGAATCCCTGAGATTTTCGAAAAATGTCCAAACCGGTCATTTTGTGGCTGGTTTCCTCCTCTCCAGAAACCAGCCATTTTGTGGCCGGTTTCTGATTTTTTTTTTTTTTTTAAAAGACACTATGAAGATCAAGATAATGAAATCTAACACTGAAAATTTGAATTTTTTGTTTCAATTATCTGTTAGATTACCTCTTTTGATTTATAGTTAGCATATTTATACTAAAATACACTATATTACTTGAAAATGTGTTGAATTACATTATATTACATTAAATTACGCTAAATTATATTAAATTATGCTAAAATTATGTTAAATTATGCTAAAATAGGGTAAATTCCGGTAAATTACTGTGTCTTCATAGTGATGTATAATTAGAAACTATATTTTGTTTCTCTTTTATCTTCATAGTGATTTATAATTAGAGACTATTTTTTTAAAGAGACACTGTGAAGAGTAAGATAATGAAATCTCACACTGAAAATTCGAATTTTTTGTTTACATTATTTGTTAGATTACTTCTTTTAATGTATAATTAGCATATTTATACTAAAATACACTAAATTACTTGAAATTATGTTGAATTACACTATATTACATTAAATTACACTAAATTATGTTAAATTAGGCTAAAATACGGTAAATTACAGTAAATTACATATGAATATGGATGATATCTTTACTGAGAAGGTGAAAAACGACGACGAATATTAAAACGGCCATAAAACGGCGCTCGAGTGTCCGATTTCAGCAAATGACCACTTTTCGGAAAGCTTGCGAAAATACGCATGCGTCAATGCCGTCAATGCAGGATTCCAAAATTCTGAATTACCAAAAAACTTGAGTTGAAGTTTCCGATTAAGATTTTAATTTCTATTATTCAATCTAAGTAGCTCAGTAAATTAGTTATATAATGAACTTGTGGAATACCAATTTTTATTATTTTTGGAATTTGTTTACTATTTTTTATGATTTATGAAATATGGCACAAAATCGGTCTAATTTTGCATAATTTTGCGTAGTTTAGCATAATTTACCATATTTCATTATAATTAGCGAAATGAGTGTAATTTACCGTAATTTAACATAATTTCAAATAATTTAGCGTAATTTAATGTAATTTCAAGTAATATAGTGTATTTTAGTATAAATATGCTAATATAAATCAAAAGAAGTAATCTAATAAATAATTTAAACAAAAAATTCGAATTTTCAGTATTAGATTTCATTATCTTGCTCTTCATAGTGTCTCTAACAAAAAAAAAATTAGAAACCGGCCACAAAATGGCCAGTTTGAGCATTTTTCAAAAATCCCAGAGATTCTGATTATATTTATTAATTTGTAATTAACTTTGGATATTAATAAAAATGTCGGCGGAGAACGAGTTAAGTGGGCCACATACGACAATTGCGGATTTACTTTTCTCAAGAATTATATATGCTTGTGCATTCTATTTCTATATTCTTGTCCTTTTTTTATTAAAGTTTTTCTGTACATTTTCTACAATAACTCAATGTAAGGAGTCCTCAGTTGTTCTCACTTGTTCCACCTAGGCTACGATTTTTTTTAAAAACATAATTAAAAAAATTAATTTTATCAAACCAACTTGATTACTTTTTTTTTTTACAAAAATCATAAGAACCGAATTGCCAATTCGGTCCGATGAGTTTTTTTTTTTTGACAGAAAATCTGAAAAGTGGTCGACCGAGTTCCCAATTCGGTCCCCCGTTTTTTTAGGCGAGACCGAATTGGCAATTCGGTCTCCCTATTTTATTATCCAAAACCGAGACGGATTCTTCCTTTCTTCTTTCCCCTACCAGAGACAATCAAGTTTTCTTCTCCTTCTCCTTTCCCTACCCGAGACAACAGAAAATTGATTTTAACCCCTCTCAAAACTTCATTATTTTTTTATTCTAATCACATATTTTAGTATAATTTTGAGAGGAGAACAAGAAGAACTTCAGATCTACAAGTTTCGTTAGCTATGTGGTTAAATTTTTAATTTGAAAAAGAAATCCGAATTTTATATTTTTTTTTGTAGAATTATTTAGTTTAGTTTGTATGTAGAGTAAATTTGCTTTTTTTTAGTGTATTGTAGTGTAATTTAGTATATTGTAGTGTAAATAAATTGTATAAATATTTAGTGTAAATAAATTGTATAAATATTTAGAGTAATTAGAGTAATTTAGAGTAAATTAGTGTAAATAAATTGTATAAATATTTAGTGTAAATAAATTTAGTGTAAATATATTCAGTGTAAATAAATTTAGTATAAATATATTTAGCGTAAATAAATTTAGTGTAAATAAATTGTATATAAATTGTATAAATATTTAGTGTAAATGAATTTAGTGTAAATAAATTGTATAAATATTTAGAGTAATTTAGCTTTTTTTTAGTGCATTGTAGTGTAAATAAATTATATAATAAATAAATTGTATTATAAATATTTAGTGTAAATAACTTGTATAAATATTTAGTGTATTTAGTGTATAAATTTAGTGTATTTAGTGTAATTTTAGTAATTGTAGAATGGTTTAGTTTGCATGTAGAGTAATTTTGCTCATAATTTTTTTTTTTAATAAATGTAGAATAATTTAGTTTTTGTAGTGTCATTTAGACTTTTTTTAGTATAATTTAACTAATTGTAGATTTTTTTAATTTTGTATGTAGAGTAAATTAGCTAATGAAATTTTTTATGTGTTAACTAATTGTAGTTTTCTTATATTGTAATTTTATTTATATTGTAGAACAAAATGGATGATGAACAACCCTTACAACCTTTGTTGCAATTGCCTAATGAACAACACAAAATATACATGGCGAATACGAAGGTATTTGTTTAATATCGATTTGGATTTAAATTTCAAAATAAACTTATAAGTTAGAATTGATTTTTGTTGTTTACATTTTTTTGCATGAAATTATCGTTCCAGCCTGATTATGCACTGCGTCCTGGTCCTCGCCAAATGGGCGTTAATTACCAACATCGGATGACACAAGGTTTGGTGAATTTAGGCTTGTACCAGATGATAGATGTGACTCATTGTTATGTTGATAAAGGGTTGATCACTGCGCTCGTTGAGAGGTGGAGGCCCGAGACGAACTAGCTTGGGAACAAACGAATGCCAACATATATATGTCTTCTTAGCTTATCAAGACTAGTTGAGTTAGTAACAGGAAATGTGCAGGTCGATGCGTCTGTAATTTCGCGTATGTGGTACACATTTATTAATACTTGAGACATTTCCTGAACAAAAAGTTTCACAATCAACCTTCGATATAATTTTTAATTTTACAACCTAAAATATGATCGTAATTGAAAAATAAAACTTACTACAATCTTCAGACGAACGCTAGAAGCACAATGGAGGGGCCGATCTGTAATTTGAAAAACTCGAACTGTGCACCTTATTAGGAAGAACAATGGTGAAGAGTAGTTTGTCTCGGGAAGAAGAAAATGTTCCAGAGAGAGTTTGTCTCGGAAAGAAGAAGAGTTTGTGCGGCTAAATCTTACTTATTTTCTTTGGACCGAATTGGCAATTCGGTCTGGGCTAAAAAAAACTCTGGGCCGAATTGGCAATTCGGTCTGGGATTAAAAAAACCTCTGGACCGAATTGCCAATTCGGTCCCAAAAAAAAAACCCATCGGACCGAATTGGCAATTCGGTTCTTATGGTTTTTGTAAAAAAAAAAAAGTAATCAAGTTGGTTTGGTAAAATTAATTTTTTTAATTATGTTTTAAAAAAAAAAATCCTTTATCCCCTAGGCTAGGACTCCTCCATTTTGACAAGCCGGCGCGGTTCTGTTGTTGCATTTGGCACAGAATAATAGTAGAATTTATTGAATGTTGCCGGTCAGATTTAGACCATCCATCTAAGGTCCTGGTCGGATCTGAAGAGTTGCTTGTATTCTAACAAGTTTTAATTTCCAACAATGAGGTAGATCTAGTTCAGATCATCCAACAAAAATTAACTTTAAAATTCTACCAGAAGCATGCTTTGAATACGTTGAATATAGTAAACTAGGGGTGAGCCACGCTTTGCTTCGGCTGTGACAATTGAGATTTAACAGATATATTCTATGAAACTATTAGTTTACATATAGAATTAAATAGAACATATTGATGTATAACAAAGCAAAAGCGGTACATAAGCAGATTAATAGTGAGTACGAAAGAAACATAATGATCTTTCTAACTTTGACAAATTAATTATGATTTAACACAAACTCACAAAGTGATACCTAGATACGTGAAAAACATAGGCATAAATCGAAGCACATATTAGACCATGAAGGAATGCAATAAAAAAAATGAAGTAAATAACAGTCCCATGTGGGAGTACTCTCTTCTAGCTACAATTTCCAGTTGTGATAGATTATTATCTCTTCCTCGTTCCAGTATAAGGAAACTTCCTCCACAAAAGAGAAAGATTTTTTTTTATAAAACTACCAAAAATATTCAAATATATTAGTTTGATTGGTTTCTATATATTTCAATTCATGCAGAGGATCAAATTATTACATTTGCCATATATCGCACAAATCTCTTAATTTCAAGTTTGCTATTACTTCTATCTCACTGCTCAACACTGAATTGTAAGGGGAGGGGTTTGGGTGCGGATCTCAACAGCTCAACACAAATCTTGATAAAATATGATCCATCCGACTCTGAGCTGCAAGTGCAGCGCAACAGAGGATCTGAATTCCTGAGACTTGTTTAATCTTCTGTCCAGTCCTCCATCTCTTCAGATCTGAAATGGAACTGGAACGTTGCAACCATGCAAAATACAGCTAAATGGTATCAAAATTATGAAAATTGACTCTAAATAAGACCAGAACTAATTGAACCAACAAATATGCTCGAATTGAATCAAAGCCCTAAAATTTACAGGAAAATCTTTATGAAATGTCAGAACTTATTGAGCAGCGCCAATATAAAACTGAGTGTTGTTAGAGTCGAAATAGATATCAAGAAATATAGGTACCAAACTGATGCAACTCAAGTATCATATCTGACTGAATCCCTATTGGAAATCTAGGTTAGTAAAGTAATATTCAATTTCTGTGAAAACTAAAAGAACTCTGACACCAAATTTTAGCATCTAGATATTACTCAATCGATTTGTTCATCAGTTGCAAGTGTGTGAACCATTACAATTGATAGTTTTCTCAAATTGGAAAAATAGAAGAACAAATAAGATAGTAATGAATTACTAAAAGTATTCTACTTGAAATAAGAAATAGTAATTCCGATTACCTTTGAAATTTGTCAAAGTGAAACATATGTATGTGACAGTTGAATCCAATAAAGGTGCTAGATGAGGGTTGATCAAGCTTTAGTCAAGAAAGTCACTGTAGAAGAGACGACAGTTTTTATTAGGCCTTAAATTTGAAAAGGGTCAAGAGAGTATCATCAATAAAATGATTGGAACATTATACTTTTGAAGAGGGACTACAGTATCCATTTTCATTTATAAGGATAATATCCTGATTAATTGATTTAAGGCAATAAAGGGAAATTTGAAAGAGTACAATATCCATTTTCTGTGTGTAAATTTGGTAAATACACATAGCAGGACTATGCCGTATAAGTGTATGCATCTTGATATGATTATGTGTTTGGGTACAATAGTATTGCACAATGATATAATCTATTAGGTACCAAAACTCTATGTTTGCAAGCAGTAATACAAAATACATTACACTGTCATATTGGCAGCTTAATCATTAAGCGAAAAAAAACAAATATTGGTATATGGAGGGATTTGAAATTTTTTATCTGCTTAAAACATAAGGGTAAAAATAGCAGATTCAAGGCTAGTTACATATACATAGCATTTAAGATATTTATAACATTATCTGATACACTGGTAAAACGCCCATGTCCAATATATGTAAACCACCCATACAATCAATACTATATTTTTATGCACCATGACATATGATTTGTATTAACAGTGCACTTATGGCTAAACATGGGTGATGCCCATAACTGGAAACCACTATGGGTTACTATTGCTATCTCTTTTTCCTTCTTACTCCATAGCCTACTTGACAAAATTAACATTACTTATATATGGGACTCTGGGTGCACAATTGAGCATACAAGTTTAACATTATTTGAAAATTTAAGAGAATTAAAATAAAACGTCAATACTAGACATGGGCTACGCCCCCAGGGTGTTCTTGCGATGGCTACGCCTTACTTGGCTGTTGTGCCTTACATATCTCTTTTTTTTTATACACATACTGGAATCGAACTTTCTAAGTTTTCTCCAATCGGGTTCTAAGCGAACGAATAGTCTCATCGGCTCGATTCTTCTCTTTATTCTTCTTTCTCTTTTTTTTTTTGGTGAACTTTCCAAGCTTTCTTTAATCGGGTTCTAAGCATTAAATAAACTTGTCTAGTCCGGATTTTCTCTTAAGTCTTTCAAGTCTTCTCCAACCGGGTTCTAAGCGATCGGACATCTCCAGTTAGCTCAAGTTTTTTTTTTACTTTCTAATCGTCTTCATCATTATCTGTGTATGCATATGAATGCGATGCAAGGATGCAACTTAGGTTTCCTATCCCTAACTTGGCATGTATATTAGTGTTTTCAGCATAAACTGAGAATCGTGGATTGGCTTCCTTGTTCGATCCTTGGAGAGTCAGGAATATGGCTCCATGCAACTCTTTTGGTTGCATCTTGAATCTGAACATGAAGCACGGTGCCCATTCAGGTTATCGAGATGTTGGGTGCACGATAGGACTCAGAGCATACGATGCGGTGCCAGCTCCTACCGCCTACAGGTATAGTATGGTGCATCATAGGACCTAGAGCATACGATGCGGTGCCAGCTCCTACCGCCTATAGGTATGGATGTGGATGACCTATTGAGATATGGGTATGCATGAAGCGATCTATTGAGATCTAGATATGGGTGACCTATCAAGGTCTGGTATGAGGATGAAGCAATCTATTGTAGTCTGGGTATGAGTGACCTATCAAGGTCTGGTATGAGGATGAAGCAATCTATTGAGATCTAGGCAAGGATATAGGTGACCTATCAAGGTCTCGTCTGGAGATTAAGTGATCTATTGAGATCTGGGTATGGATGAAGGTGACCTATCAAGGTCTCGTCTGGAGATGAAGCGATCTATTGAGATCTGGGTAGGGATGAAGGTGACCTATCAAGGTCTGGTATATGAATAGGGTGACCTATTGAGGTCTAGGTATTAGTATGAGGCGACCTATTGAGGTCTGGACATGGAAATGGATGACCTATCAAGGTCTAATATGTGAATAAAGTGATCTATTGACATCTAGGCATGGATGACCTATCAAGGTCTAGGTACAGATAACCTATCTAGGTCTAGGTATTGAAATGGATGACATATTGAGGTCTGGCATGTGTATGAGGTGACCTATTGAGATCAAGGTATTGGTATGAGGCGACCTATTGAGGTCTAGGTATGAATGAGGTGATCTATTGAAATCTGGATATGGGAATAGGGCTACCTATTGAGGTCTGGTATGTGAATGAAACGATCTATTGAGATCTAGGTATGGATGACCTATCGAGGTCTGGGTATTGGTATGAAGCGACCTATTGAGGTCTGGATATTAATGAGGTGATCTATTGAGATCTGAATATGGGAATAGGGCGACCTATTGAGGTTTGGTATGTAAATGAAGCGATCTATTGAGATCTAGGTATGGATGACCTATCGAAGTCTAGGTATTTGTATGATGCGACCTATCGAGGTCTGGGTATTGGTATGAAGCGACCTATTGAGGTATGGGTATGAATGAGGTGATCTATTGAGATCTGGATATGGGAATAGGGCGACAAATTGAGGTCTGGTATGTGAATGAAGCGATCTATTGAGATCTAGGTATGGATGACTGACCAGGAGATGGTGTGATACGCATTAAAACCCTCAGCGAGAAGGTCTCAATACGGACCGTATCACCTGATACGGACCTTAACCAAAGGCGCCTCTTGGAGATTAACTGTCAATAGCTGTATCCAGATCAGTTTCTTAGCCCCTACTCAACCACCAGACGTCCCTCCACTCCTATATAAGGCCCCTGGGCAGAAGAAGAAGTTATCTTTGTAATTAGGGTTAGATTTGATTAAAGTGAGAATAGAGGAGTGATGGTAACCATGCCGTTCCGCGGCTAAGTTCCTTCTTAGGGGCTAGGCAGTAAACCTTGTTACTCTTGATGTTTTGATATACATATTTTCTGTTGATTATGATTTCTTGTTGTTTAATCGAAATACTTTTGTGATTTATTATCTCTTCATCTAACTTTAATGATCTAGTTTAATCCGTTAGGGTAGTGACAGTACTTTAATGGTAAGAGAAACTATTTGTACGAATTAGCCTCGTTGAGATCTATTAGGTTTATGTGAAGAAAACCTTAGCGGGGAAACCATAAACCAGAACAACAAAACGCGAACCAAGTTCCATCATTTGCGTAAGGTAAGTCGCAGTGATCTGTGTAGTAACTTGTGTATTTAAGAGATCAGTCATTTGAGTAAGATAACTCGCAGTGTCCTATGTAGAATCTCGATGAAAGATCTGTCATTCTTGCGTAAAAATAACTCACAGTGACCTATGTGGTGTCTTTCATAAAACAACAACAGGAAATCAGATCCGACAGGAATATATTATCAAAGCGGATTGAGTAGCAATGGTGTGCCGAAACCCTAGGAATTCTCATCTCTATCTTTATTTTAATTACTTTTAATTGCTTCCTAATTTACATTGATCACAACAACAACTCTCAATTTTTAGATTTCATCTAGTCTTTCGAAAGATTGTGATTCGATCGCTCAAAACTCTGAACTAATATTCCCTGTGGATCGACCTCGAATATACTACTCGATAGGATTGTGCGCTTGTAGTCCGAACTGATAGCATTTCTGAGTTTATAAATATTAAAAGAAACGTCTCTCTCTTTTGAGTGATCAAGCTTTTTGGCGCCATTGTCGGGGAATAACGGTTCATTGTGCAAGGCCTCGCGAGACGCCCTTGCTTTGACTATTGAATCCAATTAATTAGAAACGCCTAGACATTTTAGTTTCTGTATTTTTATTTTTCTTTTATTTTCAATTTCGTTTTTATTTTTATTTTATTTTTATTTTTTCAGTTTTTAGTTTAATTTTTAGATTTTCTTTTCTTTTTATGACACTGCACACTGGCCGAATCATCCGTACGAAGATCCCTAAGGATTGCAAGTAGGAGAGGACAATTCGCTTCCACATCACCGATAAGGACCAATCATAGTCCTTCTCGAGTAATTCTGAAAGCGAAGAAGACTCAGATTCGATCAACATGAATATCCCACCGAACGAACCGATTCCATCTTTCAACAATGGAAGACAAGAAGGCAATGGTGATAATGAAATTCACAATGCAGCAAGACCCAAACTTCTACGAGACTATTGCGTACCGCGCGCGAACGATCCTAATTCAAGCATAAACTCGCCAACTGTTACGAACCGTAATTTTGAGAACAAACCTGCTCTCATAAATATGGTTTTGCAACAGCAATTTGGAGGATATCCAAGCGAAGATCCATATCTTCACTTGTCAATTTTCCTTGGGATATGTGAGACAATAAAGATCAACGGAGTTACCGATGAAGCAATCAGGCTAAGGCTATTTCAATTCTCATTAAAAGATAAAGCAAGAGCATGGTTGTTTTCCTTACCGGCCAATTCCGTTCAAACTTGGGACCAATTGTTTAATGTGTTTATTGCAAAATATTTTCCACCTTCTAAAACTTCATGACTTAGAAAAGCAATTACTAATTTTGAACAAAGGGATGGTGAATCATTGTGTGAAGCATGGGATAGATACAAAGATATGTTAAGGTGTTGTCCACACCATGGTCTAGAAAGATGGTTGATTGTTCAAACTTTTTATAGTGGTCTAAATCCTACCGATAGGTTTTTTATTGATGCTTCTGCAGGAGGAGCAATCATGAGCAAGGAACCTGACGAGGCTTACAACCTAATTGAAGAGATCGCGATCAACCAACACTGCTGGATCCCTGAGCGCAAGAAGCCAACTCCAACACCTGGCATACACAAAGTTGATGAAATATCCATGCTAAGCGCAAAGATTGATGCTTTGCAACTAGCACTCAACAAGCAGACCAAGCAACGAACGGTAGCAGCAGTCAATGCCGTAACAGCATGTGGCTATTGTGGAGGAGCGCATGAGATGACCGAATGTACGAATGTGACGGAAACTGAGAAAGAAAAAGAGCAAGTAAACGCTATGGACAACAACTTTCAACCTCAGCCCGTCTATAATTCGTATCATCCGGATAACAACCATCCAAATCTCTCATACTCAAATAATCAAAGACCCGCTGCATCTCAACCGAACTACCAACCGAGGCAGTACAACCAACCACAGCAACTTGACATCACATCACTAATGGAGAGATTCCTAGAGAAGTAAGACAAGACAAACACCGCAATCACGCAAACGATCGAAACCTTAGTGGACCACATCAAGGACTTGGGGAGTCACATCTCCAAGATGGCAAAAGAACTCTCGAGCATCACACACAAAAAAGTCAAATTTTCGGACCAACCGGAAGAAAATCCTGAAGAGAGTTGCAAGAGCTTCACACTAAGGAGCGGCACAGCTTACAAGGGACCTCCTATGCCCGATCCAACTTCTGATGAGATGCATGCAGGGCCATCACATTCTGAGGAATACGAACGCAACAACCGGAGCCTTCCGTATTTGAAGTGCAAGCAGACCCTATTGAGGAGCAGAATGACACCGTAGGTGGAGACAAACGACAAACCGAACTTGAATACATCGCACCACCACCCTACAAGCCACCTCTGTCATTCCCTCAAAGGCCAGCCAAGCACAAGATGGAGCCACAATTCGCGAGATTCATGGAGACACTCAAGCACCTACAAATTACTATCCCCTTCACCGAGGCAATTGCAAGCATACTCTCGTATGCTAAATTTCTGAAGGAGATCCTTTCAAATCGCAACAGACTCCAAGAATTCTTAACAATTCCGCTCAATCTGGAATGTAGTGCGTTCGTGCAAAGCAAATCACCGGAAAAGTTGAAAAATCCGGGAAGCTTCTCGATACCATGCACAATTGGCACGACAAATTTTACGAGGGCTTTATGTGATCTGGGAGCAAGTGTGAGTCTAATGCCAAAGGTAGTGTTTGACAAATTGGAATGTGAAGAACTTTCACCAACACAAATTGCACTGCAACTGGCCGATCGATCAATTCGATATCTTGAAGGAGTGTTGCTGGATGTACCGATCAAAGTTGGAGACTTTTGGATACCTGGAGATTTTGTTGTGGTTGACATGGAAGAAGATGAACACATCCCAATCATCCTTGGAAGGCCATTCCTCGCCACATGCGGAGCAATGATTGATGTTAAGAATGAGAAAATTTCACTGAATGTCAGAAAAGACAAGGCAGTCTACGACATAAACAGAGCTTTAAAATACCCTTCTGACATTGATCGTGTCTTCAATTTGGGTATCATAGATGAATTCAAAGAGGAAGAATATCCATATGATGAATTGGGAGAATCCATGGGTATGGAGGAACTGGATAACCTTTTTAGATAGGAAGATGACGAAAGGCAACTTGAGCAATACACCACCGCTGAACCTGATGAAGCCTACGCTGAAACTTGCGCGAGTTGTGCCACTGTCACAAAAAAGGAAGAGGAAGAATCCCCCAAATCTAAAATTCTGCAGTCCATGTCGCCTAGCACGGTCAATAGCAAGGTAAAGAAAAGGGAGAAAACCTCTCATCCACAACTCGAGCTCAAACCCCTTCCATCCAACCTCCGCTACAAACTCCTGGGACCCAACCAAACCTACCCAGTGATTGTCAGTTCTCAACTCGATAATGTTCAATCCAACAAGCTCGTCAACATACTCAAGATGCACCGAAAGGCTAGTGGCGACAAAATGGATGACATCAAAGGCCTTAGCTCGACCATTCCCATATACCGCATTCTACTTGAAGATGAGACAATGGAGGGAACGCAAGAATTAGAAAAGAGTTGGCACACACAACCGCATGAAAACAAGCTATCCAATCCTCTGTTGACTTAAATTTCTATCAAACAGGAAGAAACCAAAGTTCCAATCATAGAATCAAGGCATCTTCCAACAGTTCTCAACATTACCGCACCAAAAAGTTCTTGGGAGAACTACGATGCGGTCCATGGTTGAAAGGTGAAGATAAAACATTTCATGGTTCATCCGGAGTCTCAATGAAACAAGGGGTCGAGCTAATGACTTTAAACAAGCGCTTCTTGGGAGGCAACCCAAGGCCACTTTTTGCTTTCTTTTTCATATAAAAACACAAAAATTCAAAAAAATTTCCTTTAATCCTAAACTACTATACTAATCACAGGGTTACTAATCCTACCTGTAGGAAGAGATGCTGGAAGAATTTGATCGAAAAATTCGAAGCCCGTCATGAAGCTTTACTCTCTGTTACGGCCTGTATCAGTCCAATACGGGGTAATACTTCAATACGGACCTATCCCGGACTTGGCGCAGAAAATATGAGATTTGAACTAAACCCGCACAGTGGTTACGGACCGTATCACCTGATACGGATCGTATTCACTGAGCAGAATAACCGATTCTCTATTTTTCTGGCGCTCCAAGAAAAAAAATTCGAATTATAACCGAATTTAACCTCCCATTATCACCACTTCCTGCACCTTCATCACATCCTTTCACTGCCTTATAAACACTCCATTTACTTTCCTTTTCAAGCACCATTTCATATAATTTTCAGAAAAATTCACACCCTATGCACAGAATCCCTCCAAGTCAGGCCCGTATTAGCCCCGTATCAAGTTAATACGGACCGTAACAGAGCACAAAAACCCGAGAAAAATGGCACACAATAGCCCTCGAACCTCCAACTCTCAATCCAATGATGAAGAATATTTCTAACAGCCATGGGAATCCAGTTCCGCAATTAACAAGAATTTGACCGTGCTCAAACCATGCTTGATCGCACCATCACGAATAATAAAGCAATGTGTATTAACACCATAAAGGTCCTCAGCTGCTATGATTATGTACGAGTATCCCTGAATAACATCAATTTATGGGATCTAGCTGACCGTCCACGAGCCACAAGAGTCTATGAGTGGCCATCCATCGAATTTCTATCAACCTTGCAATGGGATGGCGACATGATCAAGTACCGACTATTCAACCGCCCCTTTGCAGTAACAATGGAGGAATTTTGCAAGGCGCTGTCAATTCCCACTAACGGTGAAACCGAATTGGGCACAAGGGACAAATGCATGAAGTACTGGGAAACGATTGCCATAGATGAGCGGAAAATCTACCGCAAGGACTCACGCCTCATCTCAAGTATCGAATTAAGGTATATTCATATCATTTTGTCCAATTCTATTTTTCTCACAAGAGAAGACAACACAGAGGTTAAAGAAATGGATATTTACATCATGCGATGCATGAGAAGCCACAAGCATCAACCACACATTGGCTATCACATCTTACACCACCTCAAATCGGTGGCCGACGACAAAAAGAACAATCATGTGGTTTTCGTTGGTTGTTATGCAACCATTCTTGCGCATCATCACAACATGAAACTAATCGGCGAAAACAAAGTATTCGGATCCAACCGCCTCAACATGAACTATCTTGTAAACAACGATCATGTGCAAGCGGTATTCAATGCACATACGGGCGATATAAAGTAGACACTCAAGATAGGCGAGGGAATGACCCTTCATATCGAAACAGACAAGGGCTCATTCCAGTTTGGCTATGAATTAGAACATGAAGATGACGCACGAAACGATGAGAAAGAGCCAATAAAGGAGAAACCTACCGAAGAACCCATGGAGGAGACACATAGCGTACCACACCACTCATCCCGCCAACATCATGACATGGCTTTCGTACGTCACCTCATCCCTCCACGCGACAACACCAACGAAGCAAACTCCATGCCCGCACCTACCGGCTGGGACCAAGAAACTACCATATCGCAACCTCGAGAGCCCGGCCCAACCGCTCGTTACGCCAATAATACCCTTGAAAATTTCACTAGTACAAAAAACCCCTTCACCGACCCTCAACCACCGACTATTTTAATATGTAACAGTCGGTGTAGAGACTGCTGGTAAAATCGTAAATAAGAAGAACCTCAACACTGACTGTTCCATTACAAAAAACCGTCAGTGAACCAACACTGACTGTTTTTAAAAAAAACAGTCGGTGTTGCTCATACCCTACACCGACTGTTTTTTTAAAAAAAACAGTCGGTGTTGAGCAGTCACCAACACTGACTGTTTTTTTTTAAAACAGTTGGTGTTGCTCATACCCTACACCGACTGTTTTTTAGAAAAAACAGTCGGTGTTGAGCAGTCACTAAGTCACGGACTGTTTTTTTAAGAAACAGTCGGTGTTGCTCATACCCTACACCGACTTTTTTTTTTAAAACAGTCGGTGTTGAACAGTCACCAACACTGACTGTTTTTTTTTAAAACAGTCGGTCTTGCTCATACCCTACACCGACTGTTTTTTTTTTTAAACAGTCGGTGTTGAGCAAATTGACAAATGACAAATGTGCTTTTAAACTTGAGATGAATTTTCCTTTTTATATGTACTAAAGCCCCCTTATATAAAATATATGGTAAACATGAAGTGCCAGGGCGCTGATTGGAAAATTTTGAAATCAAAATCACGGATGCTGCTGGCAGCCTTGTACCCTTCGATTTCCAAGCCAATGTGAAAAAAGGGAAAGGTCAAACTTAGAAAAATAAATAAAAAAAACTGTGAATCTTCATAAAGACAATGGATATTCGTTCAACAAAATAGCTTAATTCATGTGATGCATTAATTGTAACTTTGTTACTCTAAGTTTATTAAAATTATGTCTAAGTACTTTTCATAAAAAAAAATAGCATCAAAGTAGCAAAACAGAAAATAAAGTGTCCAAAGAAAAAAAAATATATTTTCATTGAGCAAATTAATTCACATCTCTGATGCGGCACATAACTTTTAATATTAGTTTGTTTTTTTAATTTAAATTTGTTTTTATTTTTAATTTGATAAATTATTATTCATTATAACTCAAATGAGATTATTACTGAATTTGATTTTTTTTAAAAATCATAGGTCAAAAAATATATATATATATATATATATATATATATATATATATATTTATTTTGATAAACATGACATTTTATTGGTGTTAATTATCTATAATTTATTGTATCTTTTTATGAAATCAAAATGGTGAAAGATCTTATTATCTTGTATTATATTATATTATATAAAATTCATTTTAATTAAAAAAATTAAAAATAATGCTTAGCTCCCCTTATACTTAAATTCTAGTTCCGCCCCTGAATGTTATTCATAAAATAGGATTGCAATTATATATGGTAAGATGTTCGTTGTATAGTGTTTAAAAGTTTGTTAATGATGGAATGGAAAACCTAAAACAATAAATTACTAATTAATTGTTTCATCGACAAATTGCAATGCTTGTTTATTAGAATGAACATATTCTATTTAATAAGTATGATTAGAATTTACGTGATTAGTGAAATTTAGGCAATTAACATGAAATTTTGAGTTTAATTTTAGAAAATATTTTGTAATGAAAATTATATTAGTAATATTTATACAATAATTAATGTTATAACATGTTTATTGCTTAATTAAATGATTTTAACACATTAAATTATATAGCATTACATGCATGTTGCATATATGACTCACATCTTCTATGCATGAATATGAAACATAAACTCTTGTTTCATGAGTTGATGAAGACGCACAGGAATATGTCGTCCGTGGGTCGATCGAAACCGTTTAAATTAAAGAGCACTGCATTTATTGTCTTGCATATATCCAAGTTTGATCAAAATTTGTTTTTATTTATCCATCCATCTAGTTGACCGAAAATTGAAGCATCGTATGGCCATAAACATTTCGTGTTGGATCGAAGCTCATACATAATAAAACTTCCGAACTTTTTGTTGGTTACGTTCAATGTTCTCCCTTGATCATTTTAAAATATATTTGGATTGATTTCACTGCAAATCGACCGTTGATTTCCCGCGTGAAAATGAACGGTCTGATTCCAAACTTCCTTTTATGTTGATTTTATTGTTAATTTTTTTTGTTATTTTTTATTCACTGACTGTTTTTATTCCAAAACCGTCAGTGTTGATATCTTTACTGACTGTTTTTATTTCGGAACCGTCAGTATTGAAGTCATATACTGACTGTTTTTATTTTAAAACCGTCAGTGTTGAAATGCATTACTGACTTATTTGACCCTAAAAAGTCAGGAATTAAAATAATAATAATAATAATAATAAAAATATATATAATAAATAAGAAAAGGGAAAATGAATTAATGGCCGAAACTTGGCAGCTACTTAAATTTATCTAAGTGAATTATTGAGCTGCTTTGCTGGCCGAGACAAAAAAAAAAAAAGCATATATATAATCGAATTGCAATATTGAGCTGCTACCATTTGAAATTAAATGGTCGTATGAAATGAGCATGGCAAATACAATGAAGAATGAATTCAATTTAATTTGCATGGCCGAATTGGAGCTGCCTAGGCCGAAATGCTAAAAAATATATATGTTGGCTCAATAGCCAAATACTTCAAAGGCCTATTCGGATATCTCATTTTTGTTGCATGGTCTAAATTGAGAGGATAGAATATGCTCTAGAATATACTCTAGATATTTTTGTTCCCATGGACACATGTCACATGATTAATGAAGATGCCAAGATACCAAGAATATTCCCTTCAAGCTTGAGGGATAAGCATGACCACTTGGATGCATCTAAACATTTGAATGAGAGTTAATACAAAGGAGTGGTGGGAATCATGCCAACAAGGCTCCTCTAAACCCTAGGCTCTACCTCTTGCCTAGCCTATATAAACCCCTCATTTGAAGATGAAGAGAACACCACCACAAAGAGGCAACCCACAAAAGAGATAACACAACATATACACCATACACAACATATACAACACACACAACACAAACCTCACAAGGCCGAAACCCTCTTCTTCTCAAATCAAAAACCCAAATAGAAATAGGTAGAAATTCAACTCTTTTATAGATGTAGTGCCTTAAAGGCCTTGATGTATATGTAAATGGAGTTATGGATCAATAAAGTATGCTTATTTGAAGCTTGAAATCGATCTTTTGTCTTTTCACTCTTTTGATCTTTCTTTTTCCTTGATTCGATTTGCTCTCTTGCTTTCTTTCATCTTTTTCATGGCATGAATAAAAAAGATTTTAGATCCTTAGTTTCAATGATAACTATGGATCTAGGTTCTAAAAAAAAAATATAATGAAATCATTTCTTTTTCTTGCTACAATCAATGTAGTAATGAATTAGATTTCGAGTTTAAGTTCATTTGAATAAATAAAACTCTCTCTTTGTTGTAATCAATGCAATAATAGAGAGAATAATAAAGATGAGGCATAACTCAACTTAATAATTGATAAAAAACCAAAAAGTCTATGATTCTACCAAAAATCTCTTCTTTTTCTCTCTTCTTTTCTTTCTTTTTCTACACCCCTTGGATCTTTTAATAAAATGATTTATTAGTGAAGATATGCGTAGTTGAGCCGGCTGGTCTCCTTGCATATCCGATCTTTTATTCATTTTAATTAAAATATCTTCTTTAAGGGGATAAAGTGACAATAAAAAAAATTAAACACACAAGGGATTGTGAAGTTGAGCCGGCTGGTCTCCTTCACATTCTCTCAACCCTAAAGGACCTATGTTGCACATTAGAGGATGTTTAATTTCCTTGAGCAAACACACATGTATGCTAAAGGAAATTAAATAGCCCAATATGTGAATAGTGAGAGATAGAAGGTTCAAAGTGTAAATAGACAACAAGTTGAACTTGCTCCATGTCATTTACATCTTTAACCTAATGAAATCTCAATGATTTGTCCTCTAATCAAGATAAAGAACACTTAAATCATGATTTTAACAAAAACTTAGGATATTCTTGCAAAAATCATACTTTGACATCCTTTTGATATTCAAACCTCTTGATTAAATAAACTTTTGAAACTTTGATCTTCTTTCCTTTGTTCCTGGTATGGTACCAAACCAAACTTAGCAACAAAGCACCATGCAAATGTCATTGATACAAGGAAAACCCTCAAAATGGTGAAATTGACCTGTTCTAGTAAAACAGCCAGTGCAGACTGGTATTAGGACCAAAATGAAAAATAAACTGTACAGTCAGATAGAGGACTTCAAAACACACAATTTAGATCCAAATTTTATATTTATAGCATTTTCTATGCATTTTCTATGATTTTCTAAAGTTCAGCTTTCTAAAATACAAAAAAACTGGTAAATAAGCTTGCTGTCCCAAAATATGCCTCCTACAAATCACGAATTAATAATAGATTTAGGCCTTCTAAATTCTTGAAACTTTTTGAGGATATAGATTGTGCTTTCCTGAAAATTTTGGTACCAAGAATACTCAAATCGGAGTTGTAGTCTATCTTGCACAAATTTTACAAAAATGATTGTCAGCAAACAAAACTGGTACTAGACTGAAATGACCTTCTCTGGTAAAATGATCAATCTAGACCAGTACAGGGGCTAGAATGCAAAATGGACTACACCAATATGTAAATAACTTCAAAACACACAAGGTTGACACAAATTTCATACTATTTGGATTTTATTTCGATTTTATATAAATTTTCAAAGTTCAGCTTGTCAAAAATGGAAAATCAGCAATTCCAAACTAAGTATAAAGTCTTGGACCGAATCTTGATGTTTGATCCCAGGCCCGTACAGATCTTAAAGCCCGATACAAATCTCAAAGCCCATATATCAAATAAAAATCATTAAATCAAAATCTTTTACAAAGAGGTCCCTCTGATTTCTTATATTAAAAGCGCAGTCATTAAAATATTTACAAATAAGTTCTCAGCTTCCTAAAATCTCCTCAAATAAGCCCTTAAAGGCCCAACTTTCATACAAAACCCCATCAAAACTCCAAATCACAAAGCCCGGTCCTCCAGAATTTATAAACAAGCCCTTGAAAGATTAAAACTCTTACAAATAAGTTCTTTTTAGCCATAACTTCTTCATTTCAAGTCCAAATTGATTCAAACCACCCCCAAATAAACCCAAATTAAATTTCCTATGTTTTTAAATCAAAATTGAATATGTTTAAATATCAGCCAAGTCCTGAAATGACCAAAATACCCTTTTTTCAATTTTAAACGATTTAACAAAAAAAAATGTAAATAAACATGTCATGAGTCAAACATAAATAAACAATGTATATACACTTCTCAAATATCCAAATTTCTATTCAAAATATAATAAATATTATTTTAATATGAAATCATACACACATACATATGTCCAAACATATAGAACTAATCAATCAAACCCAAAGCCAATACATGAGTCCCCTTTTTAGCCCCATTATTAAATTCACATAAAATAGGCACAAATCCCGAAATGGACGAGGTGTTCAGCATGACTTGGAAGGGTCATCTGATGTAATTAATAGCGGGGGCTTGCGCCCGCTGGGAGTTAAACGTCCCCACAATCAATAAACTCTCTCGATAGGCTGATTATGAACAGTAAGTCTATCGAGGGTGAACCAGAAGGAATTGTAGAAAGAAATAAATGTTTCAAGTTCGATGTTCTCGCCATGTCTTGAAAACCGAGAGCATTGAACTCTGAGATATTTAACATATGCACACACCTTCCCCCTTTGTGCAACTTTCTGCGCCTTACATGACTGTTTATTATTACAGAACAGTCGGTGTTGGTTCGTTTACTTACTGTTCATTATTCAGAGCCGTCAGTGTTTTCATTTCTCCAAAAATTTCCATTCCCGGTTTATCTCTTTCGATCGCCCGCCAAACCCTTCCAAAATTTCATATCCCTTCTCCGCTCACTTCTAAATTTCAAAGCCCTTTTCCGCTCACTTCTAAATTTCATTTCCCTTCTAACTTCATTTCCTTCTCCGCTCAGCCAAACCCTTCTCTGCTCACTGCGCCGCTGCCCGACTCGTCTCCGCTAAACCCTTCTCCGCTCACTACGCTGCTGCCCGACTCCTCGTCTCTGCCAAACACTACTAGAATTTGGACTTCTTACAAGGGCAAAATTTCGGTTGTTGCAAGAGCTCACCCTTGCAACAAGCCCGAAAAAGACTTTTTACAAGGGCCACCCTTGTAAAAACTACCCTTGGAACAAGCCTCCATGTAAATACTCGAATTTTGACTTGTTACAAGGGCTACCCTTGCAATAACTTTTTCCAATCTTGTTACAAGAGACTACTCTTGTAATAACTACCCTTGCTAAAAGTCTGAGATTTGGCACCTGCAGAAAGTATTTGCAAAAATAAAGAACGTGGGCCCATCTTAGTATTTGCAAGGTTGAAGAACGTGGGTCCCACATGGTTTATTGCAAGGCAAGTGAACTAAACAATTACATGAGTAGAGAAGGTGGGGCCCCCTGTTTATTTGCAAGGGTAATGAAGGTGGGCCCCACCAGGTTATTTGCAAGGATATCATTTGGACCTTTTGCATGCAATGTATTACCCCATATTTGTAATGATATTCCGATGAAAATAATTGACGTTCCAGCAAAATATTATCGTGCCAAATTTCTATAATCCTTCCGGTACCAATTTGGTACCAACCCAGTGACAAGCAAGAAATCTTTTTCATTTACCATTGAAACATAATAAGAACAACAATATTCATTCGCACACAAAAAACATAAACATAGCACAACAATTGATATTAACATCACATAATATAAATTGCACTATTTACAAACATATATATCACAAATGTACTTAATTTAAGCTGTAAACATGCAATAATCAATATGAATTCCCAGTATATTAATAACACCCTCTAAGCAAAAATAAAAATCAGATAAAAAAAAAATAACTTGGATTGCATAATGTGAATGAATGGACCTTAAGACTTCTCGGCTGAACCTTGAAGTCCCTTGAAAGCAAAAATTTGAGATCAAATTGAAGGATTGCTCAAGTAAAAAAATTAATTAAGGATTGAAAATTGCATCTATTAATTGCATAGTATTAAAAAAAGCCGGACTGTTAATGGGTAAATTTTTTCTTCAGTTTGATTGGTCTCTAAAGTGATGCGGATTGAGTTTCATTAAAGATAAATTGATCATTCTTCAATTTCATCAAGGAAAATTGAGGTCAATTAGTTGGCGAACTGATGCTTGTATAGATAAGTCTTGTACCAGCATGTAAATGCTGGTACGAAACTAACATTTTAGGTACCACTTGGAATCTAGGAGTGAAGGCATTCTTACTCCTTAACCTAATATGCACCGTAACAAGCTAATACCAATACAAGATAGGTCTGCATGGAGGTGCCATATACTAAAGACAAAAAAAAAGCTTACCCTTCTAGCAAATTTTATGCAAGTGTCGCGATCCTGGTTTTCATCTGCATATAAAAGATAAACCCATTACTGGTTGTTTAAAGTACACCAAATAAAGAAGCAAAATTAAACCAAATTGTGAACTCATTTAGTAAAGAATAAGAAGGTATTGACAACACAAAACCGCACCCTGCTAATGAATGGTACCAGCTACCAATTGACCATGTATCGAATAAGAATATAAGTAATGGACCTGTTGAGGCTGACTAGTGTTCTCCAAGGGTTGATATATGCCAGGAGGCACAACCTTGGCCCGGCTTCTGGGACCTGCCCATGCCAAAGTAATTAAATTATATCAGAATATTTGTGATCACTTCTAACAACCTGGTTTCCTAACTTAATTTAATAAGTCCACCCATAAATCGAAAGAGAGCACCAGCCATTTGGTTTACCCCCACGAAAGCTAGGTATTGCTTAAATATCCTATAGAAAAGACAACAGACAGTAACATAAAAAAACATTTAGTGACATGGTATAATTCTTTTGAGCTAGGTAACTCCAACTTTGGGTTTAGTTACCATGTCTGCCACTTCCAGTATGGCAGTACCACATGTACTGGCCCAAATTGGAGTTAATGCTCTTTCCTCTTTCATTGTGACATACATTATTGATGTTTGATTCACTCATTACTACTATTTTAATGATGGATTTTTCATTCTGATCTAGTATGATACCAGAACAATCAAGATGTTATATTATTGCTTAAGCTTTCTAATAAGTCTACTAGTGTTGTGTCCTTTGTATGAAAGTTGCAGTGGCGGAACATAGGTATGGCTGGGGGGTGCTAAGCCACCCCAAGGTTTGAAATTTTTTATTGCTAAGTATATAAAAACAATACTATATGATTTGTTTTACATGTATAAGCCCCCCCTAATAATAATATACAAAGTTATAGGACTTCAATGTAAAATTTAAAAAACAAATTTAGATTTATTTATATTTGGGCCAGCCATGTCAGTGGGCCTTCTGATTACAAAAATAGATTTATTTCTATTTCTATGTGTTTGCGCTGGAGAAGAACAAATTAAATTAAAATCCTTTATAGCACTAAGTATCTGTCTCTCTGAAATAGACAAATGAAGAAGACAATTTCAAATTATAAATTATAGCACCGATCGTCCGATCCTATAAAATTGAAGTGTCTCCGACTCTCTGTTCTCCACGACTCCAACTAGACAACTACTTAGCGACTTAGCGTCTCCGTCTGGATCGTCTCCACCAAATTTCACTTCTTTAGTTCTCAGGAGCAGTACAACACCTCAGTGAATTGTAAGAATATATAATTTACTCTCTTAGTCTCTCTTTATTCTATTTCAGATCATTGATTCTCAATAGGTTTGTGTAAAAAAAATTACATCTTCATCTATTAAATTATTGAATCTGTGTAAAAAAATTAAGTTATGTTAAGAATTATTTGTGTATAGAATTAAGGGAAGTAAGGATGAAGTGATTTCTTTCTTTGTGTATAATTTGTAGACAGATAATATTATGTCTTACAGAAAGACGTTCACATTAGACACTTATTTCAAGAAAATCATTGGGCGAAATTTAAATAATAGGGCGAAATTACTTCAGATAAGATTATTACTGCATTTGATTTTTCAGAAAATCATAGGGCAAAATTTAAATAAAAATATAGGAATATTATGTTTTTAGTTTGATTTTCATAGACATGACACTTTATTGGTGTTAGTTATTTATTGTATCATTTTGTGAAATCAAATTGTGAAGGATCTTCTCATCTTGAGTTATATTTTGTTATGGATTTTTTTATTAAAAAAATTAATGATATTATTAATTAGCCCCCCCTATACTCAAATCCTGGTTCCGCCCCTGGAAAGTTGGATCTGAGAAAAAAAAAATGTAGAATAGGTAGCCAGGTAGGTATCTAAGCATAGTTACTTTTGTCAAACCACAAGATATTATGTAATGTTTTCTTGTTTTAGATAAGCAACGTCTTATTATTTCTGCCACTGTGCTAAGCACCATACACTTTTGTACAACTTAGTCGATGCTATACTGACATGCATTCCTGGGTTGGGCTTGAGATGCAGTATAAATTGAAGTTGCAATTATGGTCTATACATGATGGTCTTATTAATAATTCGGTTCTTTATAAACTTGAAAAAATTGGATTCTAGAATGCACCAGTATTATGGTCTATCTAACTGGATTGACTCTACACCACCAAAAGCTAATGACCCCTGCTGCAACACTAATTAATGTTTAAGTTAGCAGCATGTGTTAACCGACATTATAGGATCTATAGGTGGTACAGGCTTATGTATGGGGTGCGAGAAAATATATCAAGCTTTTGTACTCCAAAGCTCTGTACTCTCTTTCTAGCAAGAAAAATATTTTCATATTCCTCTCTTCTATAACCACAATCCAGTTTGTACCCAAACTTTTAAAATAGCTATTTCCCCATGAAAACACTATACTTTTAAAATAGCTAATTTCCCCATGAAAACACTATAGTATCCAATATCTCCATTCAAATTTCACATTCTTTCTTCTATCCCCTTTAATTATTAATCTTTTACTTAATTATTTTAGAAATAAAATTGACACATATACCCTCATCTGTTGGCTCTCTCTTTCACCGTATACCCAAACATTGTATGCATTCAATTTCAGTTTTCTCACAGATAAATTTTTTTCTACGAAACAACCATTTTCAAGCAAAATTTACCCAATCTCTCAACATTTCAAACTAGCAAATTCTAATCACATTCCTTAGATTTGCTTAATCAACAATCTGACTTCTCATCTACCTATAGATCAACCAAAAAACACCACACATCAAATTGGCAGTTCCAATAATCGACTTACAAATGGCCTCAACTGACAATATTGCAATTCTCATGCCTAAGTGCAAAGAAATGTTTCATTACCTTCCACTCTTTTCCAGAAGTAAATAAATAAGTGTGAGTGAGTAAGAGGACCTGACTCATGCACCACATTTTATTTCCTAAGCCTAAAGCTTCTATGAAACCCTTAAAAACAGATATAATACTGAAATTTCTCACAATACTAAATACATATACAATCAGCCATCAGAGATAAAAACAACTCAAGAACAAGTGATAAAAATGAAAAATTGACCTTGATTAGGAGGTGGAAGTGTCCTGTTGTGTGTTGGATGATATGTTGCAGGTGTCAATTTCTAAAGAAAAGAAAAGATTGAATAGAATTAATTGAAGTCATACGAAGAAGTAAAAAGGGGAGAGAAGTAAAAGGGGGGAGAGAAAGAGAAAGAGAGAAAGCTTAAATGGAGGGCTGAGCTTGAGCGGTGGTTCGAGCTGGGTGAAGTTGTGTGGATCGAAGCAAGGCCAATCGCCGACAAGAGAACTTAACGCGACATCAGAGGGTTGGTGGAGGAGGGAGAAGGGGAGGAGAGGTGTGGTTCGCACTGTCGGAAGGTTGGCGCGAGAAGCCTACTGACTACTGTACTCCAGTTAAGAGATGCAAAGCTCAAATTGGTTGGAGGGTTTTGGGAGAGAGAGACTCGCCAGGAGACGGCGCCAGTTTCAGAACTTAAAAGTTTTTTTTTTTGAGGGAATCAGAACTTAGGTTAGAGAATAGAGAGTGAGAGAGATAGAGAGCGGTGTGGGGGAATTCACATGCTCTGATATATCTCACATTTTGCGTGACTTTTTGACAAATATCAACCGTTCAAATACGTTATACATGAATCTCAAAGCTCAAATAATATTGGCCCCGCTATACCCGAATAGGCACCGTACACGTCGGTCACGCAAAATATGAGATATCTCAGATGATACGCACTCTGTGGGGGGTAGGGTTTGGGGAAATGAAAATTTTGGAATTTGGGTACCCGCCCAGATCGAGAGGGAATTAAAATTTTGGCAAAGAGGGTGAAATTTTTGGCAGAGAGTTTAAAATTTTTGCTAGGAAGAGAAATAAAAAAGTTAGCAAAATAATTTGTATATATAGAATTAGTTTATATAGATTGAATTTTATTTAAGAAAAGTAATTTTTGCAAAAGTTTCAGAGATAAGTGAAAATTTTGACAAATTAGTTTGGACATTCGAAATTAGCTTATTTATGTTGAATTTGTACATATGTAAATCTAATTTGTACAACAAATAATATGAAAAAAAAATTAAAAATATATTTTCAACTATTTACAGCTTTCATGTATGAAGTATGTAAAAAATTTAAAAAAATTAATTTAGATGTTTATGAGTAATATTTGATGTTGGTTTTATTTAATATAAATTTAACTAGTTCAATACTTTTACTATCAGATTGATAAAATGGCAATTATTAAAATGACAACAATTTAGAATGATATTGATAAAATTTATATCAAAATATAATGCTAGAACATTTTTATTGCATTATTAAATAATTTTACCAAATTAAATTATATAGTTGTACATTCATGTTGCATCAATATTTATGTCAAACATACTCGACCATAGAACATCAACTCTTGTTGGGTCAGTTAATGAAGGAACAAAGACAAACGTCGTCCGTTGGTCGATCGGAACCGTTCAAATGAAAGAGTGTTCCATTAATTTCATTGTTGGTAAGTTTGATCTAATTTGATGTTCATTTACATATCCATCCAAGTGACATAATATAATGATATCGTAGGGCTATAAATACTAGACATTGGATCGAACCTTATAATTGCTGGAACTCCAATTTTTTTCGTTTTTAAGGTTCCTGGTACTAACTTGATCATTTTAAAAGAAATTAGGGGTTATTTTATTGCAGATTGACCATTGAATGCTCATGCGGAAATCAACGACCCACAATTTTTGGCTCAATTTGAAGAGGCTACAAATAATGAAATTCTATAAAATTGTCAATGGTTGTTATGATTTGTAAATAGAAAATGTAAAAAACTAGTTTTTAATTTTTATTTTATTTTTTCATATTTAATTTTGTACAAGTGTTTAGAATAATATTAGAGTTGTGAATATGAGCCGTATGATATGTGATGAAGTGTACATATTATCATTGGATTTCAATTTCATTTTCATCTTCTTTTTTGCGCCACCACAGAGAATGAAGGAGCAAATTATGAATAAATTCTATAAAACTAATAATTATAAGTATGATTTGGTCATAAAAACCGTAAAAAATTTGAATTTTTTTTTCATATTATTTGTTGTACTTTTAATTTTATTTTTAACTTTACAAATTTGATTTTATAAAAGGTCATTCAACTTAATTTATTCTATCAAGTATGAAGGTTTTATGATTTAGAAACCATTAAGGATTTAAAAAAACTCCTGCCGTGAATAACATAAATTATATATGCTAATCTTATTTCTATATTTCGTCCTATAGTAAATTTTCTTTTTTTGTCTTCATAAATTTATTTCCAATATGTAAATAAAAATTAATTTATAAATTTAACCGTGAATAAAAGAATTTACAAATTAATTTACTCATTTCATATAATTATTTGATTTAGAAGTATTAAAATCATTTTTTCTCCTTATATGCATGAAAATTGGGTCAATGAAATAAGTGGTCTACCTGTCATACCAAACCACACAAATGGTCACATGCTTCTTGCCTCACACTTTTATCTCCTTTTCTCTCTTTCTCTCTCTCTTCCAAGTGGACCCACCCCATCTCTCCCTTCATTTTCTCCCTAGAGGAGAACGATAGCAGCTTCCCTCCACATTTTTGGTTGCCGCCACATTTTTTGGCTCCCTCCACAATATCAGAGGAACCCGCTCCACATATTTTGGGTGCTAGTTATTTAATTATTTGAACTTTTGATCTTGTAGTTAACCATTATTACCTAAATTTAGATTTGTAAATTATAGCCGTCTGATGGGAGATGAATGGTCTTCAGGCGATACAAATTTGTTGGTAGGTGTCTCTAAGCAACGCGGCTGCAATTTGAAGACGACGAGGCTGGAAATACAAAATCAAAAGGGTGCCCTGCTGATTCGTGAATTTGGACTCAAAGACAGTCGAGAGGTGGGGTTCGGAAGGCGCTATTCACTCTCTGGCTCAAATTTTAATGTGTTAATTACTGGTACGCAATCCTGGACAATTTTAATTTTTTCACATATTTCTTCTACATCCTAATCTCTCTGGCTCTGTACGTGGCAATCTCTTGGTCTTCTCGACTCTCTGAATATGTATTATTCCCTCTATGGTCCTCTCCACTCTCTGAATATGGCAACTTCAAAAGAGGCAGTGGAAGAAGTAGATAATGAAAGAGGAAGTGGAATAAGCTATGTGATGATGGTGTATCTTTCTCTTCTTATTTGATTCATGGTACTCTTTGTCTCCCCTTGTTCTTTGATCTCTTGGCTTAATTTCATTAAATTCGGTACCAACTGTTATCATCTATGTGTATGATTTTGTCATCTTTGGGTAATTCCAAATATGTGTGTTAATCCAACTGTCCACTGGTATCATCGGCATAAGCCCTTGATTGGTCTCTAAGGAAATAACTTGTACATATAATGAGAAAAGTGTGATATAAATACATATTTTACTGGTATCAGCGCATTCTAGCTTTCTGATAAGTTTCTGGTACAAAGCAGGGTGTTTTCTGCAAATTTCAGCATTTTGATTAAAATTTTGATACTGTTCAGGGTCTGTTTTATAAGTTCCTAGTTTTCTGTACAGTACTGGAGCAATTCTGCATCATTTAAGAATCTTTTCTGTTAATTTCCAGCATTCTATACTACCTTGAATGGATTCTGGTAAATGCCAGGGTCTAAATGCAAAAATACGTTTCTGACAGGATTTGAGGACTAAACTGTGACAGAAAATAAGTTAGTTTAGAAAACAGTCCTTGGCAGGGACCTCTTTGTGACAGGATGTAGAAATTTGTAGGAAGAGCTTTCTCCTCTCTACTGATTGTTAGATTTAACAAACTGTTTCATTAACATCCCTCTAATGGGTTCTGTTTAGTCTGTGCTATGTGAATAATTGTTAAATATTAGATAAATTATTCTGCAACTAGAGCACTACTATTGGTTTATGTTAAATGAAAAAGATACAAGTAATCTCTCTTTTTTATTGAGTCTATGTTAGTGTTTAAATGAAAAAGATACAACTATATAATAGCCGTATCGTATCCTCCATTTTTGGATAAAGTGGTTTGGTAATAATTTTGATGTGTAGAAACATCAGTTGATGGATTCAGGTCAAGTGGATGAAAAAATAAAAGAGAGGCGGGGTTGGGAAGTTGCTATTCATAACCTTGGTACCGGCTGGCTTCTACAGATTCAAGCATATTCCGAATTATTTGTGTATCTTAATTATTTGTGTATCTTATTCTCTTTTCAAACTACTGCTGTAATTCTTGTTGCTGTGGTTTACAAAATAAATTCAATTTGAAGGAATACATTAAAAATATACAGAAAAGGCTCTGCACTGTAATACAAAACAACTTACATGGGTAAGCCCTTGCAATTAGTAGGTGTCAGAATAACCAGACTTCTTACAAGGGCCTTCAGAATAAAATAATATAAACGGAATCTTCAAAACTTGTTACAAGGGTAAGCCCTTGCAACTGTTTTGTCTCAAATCTTTAGACTTATTACAAGGGCATGGAATGAGGTTTTTGCAAGGACATTCATTAAAATATAATATCTGGCTCTGCTAGCGGGTCACGGTTCTTCAATTATTATTTGCAAGGGTAGATAAGAGACAATTTCAAGGGTAAACATCAAATCTTTTGCATGTGTTACTTTTTCCAAGGGACACCCTTGCAACAGGTTTTCTTGTGTCAGAAATGCCATTTCTTTTGCAAGGGCCCTTCACACCCTTGCAACAAGTAAGTGCTACTCTTGCAAAAAGTTCAAATTCTAGTAGTGAAACCCTTCTCTGCTCAGCCTCGCCCCACTTCTCCGACCTGCCTCGCCCCACTTTTCCGACTCCTCGTCTCAGCCAAACCCTTCTCCATCCGCTTATCCGCCTCCGCCTTTTCTGGCTCTTCCCTTGCTGCTGACCGAGCCTTTGCCTCGCCCTGCTCAGCCTTTTATTAGGTTTATCTTTGGCTTATTTATTGTCAATTTTGAGGTCTCATGTAGTGATGAAGTCTGCCGAATTAACTTTATATCTCTGGTCAGTGCCAATTTGCTTTTCGAAATCTGCCGAATTAACTTTATATCTCTGGTCAATTGGTTTTGTTTCAGAAATGCCATGGAAGTTGCAATAAGATAAAAGAAAATATACCTCGACAGTTACTAACAGAGGCGAATCATTGAAGGTGTGGTGATTCTTATGCCTAAATATTCTAGTTTGAAATTTTTTTAAGTCACCACCATTTCTTTGGGGGGACCAAAGGGCTTCGGCAGGAATGCTACGGTTTGAGTTTTCTTCTATTTTTCCTATTTATTTGGATTTTTCTTATTTAAATATTTTTTTTAAAAAGACTGGTAGGACAAAGCGAACTATTCTTTCGCCTTTTAAATATTTAAAGTTACTAAACGGTGCGAAATTAGAGACTAGAATGAGGAAGTCATATTAACAGTGAATAAGAAGAGTAGAAGTTATATTAGATGTTGGAAATAGCTATATTAGAGTTACAATCATACTCTCAATCCCTCCAATTTTTTTTCCGTGGATGAATTCTAACTTTTCATAATTTAACTATCTTTGCATATTCATACCCTCAACTTGTCATATTATTTTTTGCTTAAGTTTAGTTTTAGGTCAATTACCTCTTATCACTACTTTACTTCTGTCTGGTACAAGTTGGAACTGACCCTGATTGCAATATTTGCTCTTGACTATCTTGCATACAGGGAACTTGAAATCAGTGCTGCTGAGGAAAGATCTTTAAAGAAGGATGTTCCAAAGAGTGAGGAGGAATTTGAGAAATTGGTACGGAGCTCGCCTAATAGCAGCTATGTTTGGATCAATTACATGGCATTCATGTTGGATGTGGCAGATGTTGGGAAAGCACGCTCAATTGCTGAAAGGTAACTTATATTACAATTAAACTGTCTCAAAAGCGTTGCATCTGAAATTATAAGTTTGAATACATTTCACATGTAGTGTGTTCTACAATTCTTCTGTACTAATTTTGATCTTCCTTTTCTTTTCATGGTGAAAGGCCTTGAGAACAATAAATATCAGAGAAGAGGAAGAAAAAACTGAATGTTTGGGTCGCATACTTCAATTTAGAAAATAAATATGGAAATCCTCCTGAGGTAAAATTAGGGGATTTTGTGTCATTGTTATATATTTTCCTCCCTTGGCTGGTGCAAATAATGACTTGGTTCTTTTGGCAATTTACAGGAATTATTATAATTTGAATTTTTGAACCTTTCAAAAGGTAACAAAAATAAGGTTACCTATTCTCTCTCAACTGGCATATTAATGTTTGCTAGCTCGTATATAGTTAACAATGGGTTTTTAATTTTCAATTTAGTGCTAATTTGATAATTCTAACAGTTGTAGTGTTGTTGTATTGTAGCAGCAGAAGGTACTTTTGGGTCTCGGTGGCAACAAGTCTGGAGAGGAGAAAAGAATAGAAGTGCTAGCCTCTTCCAAGGTTTCTTAATCTTGTCACTATTCAGACTAATATAACTGTAAGGGTTTAATTACACTTTTGTAATAGGAAGTTCTATGCGCTAGCCTCTTCCAAGGTATTACAGTCTGTCAATTTCTTACCATCAGTGATTGCCTCAAGTGCTGTTTTTCTTGCTTCCTCAAATTTTCGGTAAATTGACGATCTCTATTTTTCTTTGAATATTTTCTGTGTTGCTTTGTGATTACATGAGGGCATCGAAATGCTCACTGATTTGTGCTTGATCGGGTTCGTATATGAATTCTTTGGAAATTTCATGAGTTGCTAAATGAGGGATGTCAGATATATCTCATTGTACATGTATTCAATTGAATTTTGTAAATAAACTATGATAGGGGTGGTATCTGCTATATGTTTCTTGATTTTTAAAAGGTATGTCAGATATATCTCATTGTACATGTATTCAAAATACTTATTTTTCTATTTTTTCTTACCAATTGTGTCCTTTTAATTATCAATAGGTGATGCTTTATATGCTATGAAGAGTAGTTCGAAGGACCCGCAAAATGTTCTGCAAAGCTGGGATAATACTCTCGTAAATCTGTGCACTTTGTTTCATGTCACGTGTGACAGTAATAACCTTGTAATCAGACTGTAGTATTTAAGTGGTAAATTTGTGCCGCTTACAGTGGATGATGGTATCAGAGACTTCACTAATGCTAATGGCATGATTATTTGTACTAATTAGTGTATTTTTTTGTGAATGAAATATGAGTTATGTTGTTTATATTGTGTTGTTTATTGTTTGTGTTGCTCAAATTATTTGCATGATATTCTATTTAATGTCAATGAATGCCGAATAGTAATATTTGCTAGTAAAAATATGGAGGCTAGTCCCGATACAAACAGAACTATGCCAAAATTTTGTGCCAACACCAATTGTTTTTAAATTGATACTGACTGTTTTTAGAACTAACTATTGACTATTTTTCAGAACTACACCGACTGTTTCTTAAAAAAAACAGTCGGTGTAGGTAGCCAACACCGACTGTTTTTTAAAGAAAACAGTCGGTGTAGGTGGCCAACACCGACTGTTTTTTATAGAAAACAGTCGGTGTAGGTATCCAACACTAACGATTTATTTAAACAGTCAGTGTTAGGTATCTACACTGACTGTTATTTACTCGTCAGTAAAGATATACCTATATCGCCGGCGCCATCACTGACGCCTCAATAACAGTCGGTATAGGTTATTTTTTAACAGTCGGTGAAAGGGTTTTTTGTACTAGTGTTTGAAGAAACGCACCCGCTACTTGGAGGAATATTTGGACAAGGTGAACAAAGCACACGAAAATTTCTATGAATACTGCATTTCAAAGGGAATACCATTCACACCACCAATTCCATTCACCCCACCACCACCCCTTCACCACGAGTAATATGTGAGATCTTTCTTATCCTTATCTCTATAGTTTATTTTCTTGCATTGAGGACAATGCAAAATTTTAGCATTGGGGTAGGGGTAAGAAACTTAATTTAGGATTGCATTGTATTTAGGATAATGGCATGTAAGACCCTTATTTTTATTTTTTCGCTAGCAATTTTACTTAATCGGGACTATTTCTCAAGGCTTAACCAAGAGAAATGGGATGAACAATTGAGATTTTTATCTAGCGTGCATATAGGCATTTGCATTGATATGAGCATATAATTTAGGAGTAGTTTGCATGTAGGTTAATCAAATAAGGAATTATTTTAAATTGAGTTAGGTTAGGGTTTAGACAATTGGCCATGGTACCAAAAATTCGGAATTTCTAAAATAATTAGTGATCTCAAAGTGAACAATTAATTGCTAACCATGAATGTTGACCAAAAAAAAAAACCGCAAATCTTAGAATTTTTATTGTTGAGTAATTTATCTTTGCAAAGTCTTTTAAGTTTGACATTGTTTTAGAATACCCATTTATTATAGATAGACCCCTAGCGAAACTATGCAATAATTCCTTGTATGAATGAATACTTGGAATTGTGTGTAATCATGATACTTGTGACACAAAAATATTTTATTTTTCAGAAAAAAATAGAAAAAAAAAATATATATACAAAAAAAATTAGAAATGAGAAAAATAAAAAAAAATAGGAAAAATCAGAAAAAAAAAATATAGAATAAAAGATGGAGGATAAAAAAGAGTACGGGTGCCTACACAAGACTGGTTACCAATAGGCTCGATAAAACCTCCCAAATTTTAAATCTTGTGCATATTTAATTTTTCGAAAAAGTCACAAGTACCAACACACTTAGTTGTCATATTTTGCTCTAATCAATTGGGAAAGAAGAATCAAAATTTATATCATTAGAATTCCTATTGATTGGAAGGGATCCATTTATAATCGAAGGAGAAATTAATACTCTCAAATTTAAGGATATTTGTGAAGTTAATTGTTCGATAATAATTTTTCTAAGGAATGCACAATGAGGTCAATCATGGGGTGAATAAATTGTTCAAGGGAGAGGTCATGAATATTTTAGAGTTCCAAATTTTTATTGTCATGTCAATTGTACCAAACCCGAGTTCTAATTTAATTTAAAGCAAGCCCTTGAGATTGTATGGTTTAACCTAGACCGGACCTTTGACCAGCTGGGATGTCATTGCTTGAGGACAAGCAACAATTCAAGTTAGGAGGCGTGATCAGAGTCAAAATAATGATGAACGTAGGGTTTTGGCTTAGGTTTTGCATATTTTCTCACACTTATGTTTAATTTATTAGAAAAAAAGGCTACTGTCACACTTCTTTATGTTTTATTACAGAAAACAGGTTTTGGGACTATTTTACGCCAAATAGAGCAAGAATTGGGTCAATAGAATCAGCGATGCTCATCGATTAAGTCTCTATTACGGTCCGTATTGCCTAATACGGACCGAGCCTAATATGGACCAGGAGATGGTGTGATACGCATTAAAACCCTCAGCGACAAGGTCTCAATACGGACCGTATCACCTGATACGGACCGTAACCGAAGGCGTCTCTTGGGGATTAACTATCGATAACTGTATCCAGATCAGTTTCTTAGCCCCTACTCAACCACCAGACGTCCCTCCACTCCTATATAAGGTCCATGGGCAGAAGAAGAAGTTATCTTTGTAATTAGGGTTATATTTGATTAAAGTGAGAAGAGAGGAGTGATGGTAACCATGCCGTTCCACGGCTAAGTTCCTTTTTAGGGGCTAGACAGTAAACCTTGTTACTCTTGATGTTTTGATATACATATTTTTCTGTTGATTATAATTTCTTGTTGTTTAATCGAAATGCTTTTGTGATTTATTATCTCTTCATCTAACTTTGATGATCTAGTTTAATCCGTTAGGGTAGTGACAGAACTTTAATGGTAAGAGAAACTATTTGTACGAATTAGCCTCGTTGAGATCTATTAGGTTTATGTGAAGAAAATCTTAGCGGGGAAACCATAAACCAGAACAACAAAATGCGAACCAAGTTCCATCATTTGCGTAAGGTAAGTCGCAGTGATCTGTGTAGTAACTTGTGTATTTAAGAGATCAGTCATTTGCGTAAGATAACTCGCAGTGTCCTATGTAGAATCTCGATGAAAGATCTGTTATTTTTGCGTAAAAATAACTCGCAGTGACCTATGTGGTGTCTTTCATAAAACAACAACAGGAAATCAGACCCGACTGGAATATATTATCAAAGCGGATTGAGTAGCAATGGTGTGCCGAAACCCTAGAAATTCTCATCTCTATCTTTATTTAATTAATTTTAATTGCTTCCTAATTTACATTGATCACAACAACAACTCTCAATTTTCAGATTTCGTCTAGCCTTTCAAAAGATTGTGATTCGATCGCTCAAAACTTTGAACTAATATTCCCAGTGGATCGACCTCGAATATACTACTCGATAGGATTGTGCGCTTGCAGTCCGAACCGATAGCATTTCTGAATTTATAAATATTAAAAGAAACGTCGCTCTTTTGAGTGATCAATGACCTATCAAGGTCTGGGTATTTATATGAGGCGACCTATCGAGGTCTGGGTATTGGTGTGAAGCGGCCTATTATGGTCTGGGTATGAATGACCTATCGAGGTCTAGGTATTGAACTGGGTGACCTATTGAGGTCTGGTATGTGTATGAAGCGACCTATTGAGGTCTGTGTATGGACTGCCTATCGAGGTCTGGTGTAGGTATTGGGCGACCTATCGAGGTCTGGATATGGTTTTCGGTTCGATCTATCATCAACTCGGCCTTGGGGTATGAACCTCCTTCATGATATTTGAATTTCTTTAATCCATTGATATGGTTGTGGATCAAATTTACTTCGTTGTCCGACAAATTCAATTAGGGATTGATCATCGCAAACGTCTTCCCTTTTCTCCCTTTTGGGTCTTCTGCATGAGACATGTATGTGAGGGTTTTGTTTTTTTTTAATCTTGTTTGTGGGTTTTGGATTTAAGCTTTATTTGTGGGTCTTGCATTTCTCCTATCAAGTGTGTTTGTTTGCAAGGGTGGAACCTTATTCACTCCTCTCGTGCCTTCTCGAACAACTTATGAAGTGTTGATCCTTAGGCGGTGGAGTTGCTAGAAATGCAACAATCCATTTTGGTTTTAAAAGTTTGTGTTTTTTTTTTAAATTTATTTTAAAGGGGATTTTGTGCCTTCAGATTTGAAATAGTCTAAACGACCGCTTTCTTTATTCTTTTGATTTTATTTGAGACATCCTCACTAGGCACCCCATTATTTAAGGGACAATGAAGAAACCCTGCGTATTATTTCTTCAAGACCGGGAGGAGAGGCAAAACCGGTGATGGTTGTTTTAGAGGGCACAACACCAAAGCCCACTCTTGTTTAAAGTACAAGAAGTAAAACTTGCTTATTCCTTTATCACTGGATAGATAAGCGTACCAGTATCAATTGTTTACGGCACAAGTTGACAAAGCCATTTTGTGTATTTTGGATATTGGTCTTGGTATGAGCCTGTCATATTTGTAGAGTTTTGGATTTATTAACGGGATTTTATTTCTTTTTGGCTTTTTGGTTTTATGGACCCTTATTGTGGATTATTATATATATATATATATATATATATATTTTTTTTTTTTTTTTTTTTTTTGTTTTGTGGGCCTTTATTTGGAGATATGTTTCTGGTGTTTTTTTTTTTGTTTGGCTAGGTTTTATTTGTGGTTTTTTTTTTGCGTGATTTATTCAAGTTTTAGGACTTTAGTTATGTGTCCATTTTGTGGGTATAGAGGAGTAAAGGGGGAAGTATATATTTTTTTTATTTTATACTCGAGTTTAAGGACTTCAGTACATGGATCTATTTTATGGAAAGGGATAGATACATATTTTTGTGGTTTTATACTCGAGTTTAAGGACTTTAGTACATAGGTCTATTATTTGGATTTTTATTATTATTTTTTTTTAAAGTCAATGGGGCTAGATTAAGGTTTTAATGAGGGGCTGGGTCTTGACGAGCACTGTCAGAGAGGCGTAGCTCGCCAGAGTTTTATTTCTTTTGCACATAGTCTTTAAAGACCGAACAATCTTCTATGACATGACCCGACATTCTATGGTAAGGGCAATAGTTTGGGCCATCAGGGTACGCAGTTTGACCAGGGCGTTTGATCTCAGGCAGCTCAAGTCCACCTTCAAGGATTTGCTTGAAGAGTTTTGCCACCTTCTCCTTTTTGAAAGAGTAAGGTTTACTTTTCTGCTCTGCTAGTGTTAATGGGGGGCGGGCATCAGAGTTGGCCCCTGCGTATGGTATGGTAGGAGGCTGAGTTTGGTTGACTGTGGTGAATTTTTTTTCTTTTTCTTCACCGGAGGTGTTGGTATTGAAGACTCGTTTTGCCTTTTGAGTGTAGACTGCTTTAGATTCCACCTTTTTGGGGGTAATCTTTTCTTTGCGGCCCGGACGCCGATGATCTTGGCATCGATTTCTCAAGCTTAGAGACCAAAGAGATCAGTTGCTGGTAAGATGTGATATTTGCGCATTCCAAATGCGGTGACATCCATCCTTCAATGTTTCTTGTAACGAGTTGAATCGCCTCCTTTTGTGAGATTTGGCGGCCTAGCTTGATGTTGAGACTTCTCCATCGGATGATATAATCCAAAATGGATTCTCTTTCTTTTGGTCGGGTATTTGCTAAGTCTGCTATTGTGATTTTATCATGCATCACCGCAAACTTTGTCCAGAAGGCGTCTGCCATTTCTTCCCATGTTTTTATACTATCATTCTCCAGGGATGTTTACCACTCGAAGGCTGGACCTGTAAGACTCAATGGGAATTGTCTTAATCTGAGGGCATCATTCTCCCCGTGTTTACGCACGCAACCCTAAAACGGTTTAAGTGCTCTTCGGGATTCATTCCCCATATTCCATCTCCTGAAAATAGCACAAACTTGGGTACTGTGTAGTTGCTAGGAAACGGAATGTTGTCGTAGGCGTCGGGATATGGTCTTCTAATCCTTTTATATGAGAACGTATTGACACCTACGCTAACCATTTGTAGTTCTTGGTGCACGAGGGCTTTGACATCTGCCTTACTCATTTGGTTGTAATTTGAACTCCTCCCATCACTTCCGATAGCGGCAGAGGCTCTTGCAGGACTTGGAGGCCTTTTGCGACCCTCGTCCATGACTTTAGGACCTGGACCTTCATCTCTAGAAAAATCCTTTATTGGTATAGAGGGATTGCTAATATAGCCATGATCTATTAAGAATAGGCGCATACCCCTATTTAATTCCTCAACTTCATTTTGTCTTTTTCGGAGCAATTCGATCTCCTGATCGTGAACTTCGTACTGCCGTTGCAACTGAGTTTGGTAGTCGATATATTCACTAGAGGGAGTTTTAGGGCCACCTGGTGGATGTGATCCACAACCTTCACCAGTTTCTACCGCGGCTCTTTTTTGTTTGTCACCAGTCTTTACCATGCCCTTTTTCTTTATGTGGGTTAGGGGTATTGGTGTATCAGAAGCCGCTTCTTCTTCTTCTTCTTCTTGTTCGCCACCATCCACCATATATACAGTAGGGTTTTTTCTTATATTAGGATCATTATCTTCATCTACATCGATCATATATACAGTGAATTTGTCTTCTTCTGACTCCAATTATTGTAGGACGACCCTCTCTTTCTCATTAGAGGAGTCCTGGGCATGGATTGTCATGCCCCCAGTCTTTTACGGAGAGGGGTTTGGTATGTTCCCTAGTCCATCGGAGACACTTATTCCTTTATCAGGTTGTTGAGTGCCTTTAGATTTGGTAGAGGCTATGGCCTAAGCATAGTTGTTGACCCATATTGGGTCGGAGACTACCTTCCTCGGTTTGGTTGAGGAGGAGGTGGATTTATACTCAAGGATTTCATGCACTGCGCGTATGCGTGCGCTGGCAAAGTTCTTCTTCCCAATCCCTAGTGGAGAGAAGGGATTGAAAGTGGGCAGGCTCGTGTAGGCCACCAGTTCACTCTGGTAAACCTGGAGAGCTCTTTTCTTGCTGACCAACTGAGAGGTCACAGGGATTTGGGTGACTTGACTCACTTTTCTGGACGCACGTCTTCTTGCTCGCCTGGATTTCGGTAGTGGAAGGAATGTTTTATCCATCCCTTTTGGAGTGAGGTAGTAGCATACCTCTTCATCATCTTCAGGTTCTTCCTCGGTAATAGACCCGAGGGAAACCTGCTCGGTCATGGGAGTAGGGGCTTCGAAAGCCTTTGATTTCAGTGATGGAGACTACAAATGCCCCGAAGTATACCACCTCTTCTCCAGCTAGAAGGTTGGTCACTTGAGTGAATGAGCGAGTGGCTGCAGCAACGTAATCCATTCCTATGAACAAGCAAACTCGCTTCATTAGTCAATTTTCATATGAGAATTTAATTTGTACATGAGTTTTAGCCCAGTTATTCAATTCATAGGCATCGATATCGAATATAAAAGGAAATGACATAACCCAAGTGGTCCAATGACTTGTTGTTTGAGTGTTTTTGAAGTCATTGGCTACTTGAGTATGTTCCTCTTATCTTCATATCGGATCCCAAACCTGTGAGGAGGAGAATGTCCCACCGGGCGTGCCAAAACCTGTAGGACACAGAAAGTTGCACAAGAGGGAAGGTATGTGCTTATGAGTGAAATGTTTCAGGGTTCAGTGCTATCTGTTTTCAAGACATGGAGAGAACATCAAACTTGAAACATTTATTTTTTCCTGCTATTCCTTCTGGTTCACCCTCGATAGGCCTACTGTTCATGATCAGTGTATCAAGAGAGTTTAATGATTGTGGCGACGTTTAACTCCCGACGAGCGCAAGCCCTCACCGTTAATTACATCAGCAGACCCTTCCAAGTCTAATTGAATACCTCGTTCATTCCGAGATTTGTGCCTACTTTTTGTAAACTAAATAATAGGGCTAAAAGAATGGCTAATGTACTGACTTTTGGATTTGGTTTGTTTGGTTCTCTCTATTTGAATACATGTGTATGTATATATGCATGCTTGATTGATATGATTTCATGTTAAAATGATGTTTATTATATCTTGAGAAGTCATTTGATGTTTGAGAAATATATATGCATACTTTATTTATATTTTGTTCATGACATGTTTTATTTATATTTTGTTAATGGATAAAATCATTTAAATTAAAAAAAAAGAGTATTTTGGTCATTTCAGGACTTGGCTGATGTTTGAACATATTCAATTTTGGTTTAGAAGTATAGAGAATTTAATTTGGGTTCATTTGGAGGTTGTTTGAGTTAATTTGGACTTCAAATGAAGAAGTTATGATAAAAAAGGACTTATTTGTGAAGTTTTATGCTTTCCAGGGACTTATTTGCAAATTGCTGAGGGCTGCGCTGTGATTTAAATTTGTCAGAGGGACTTATTAGCAAATGATCTTTGATTTAATGATTTTATTTATTATCTAGGCTTTGAGATTTGCATATTGGATTTTAAGATGTGTGCTTGGGGCTTTAAGATTTGTGTTGAGCATTGGATTGTGATAATGGACTTTGAGATTTGTTTGTTAGGTATTTTGAAGCAACCTTGAGGTTCAGAGAAGTTTAATTCAGCTTAGATTGTTCATTTAGCTATGGCATAACATGAGGTGTGTATTCCTTTTTATCTTTGAACATGTATCTTTTCATAAATTTTATTAACAAGTGTATGTTATTTTGTTATATGATCATGGAATAATATATATACTATGACTCTGTCCATTTTTATAATTTTTAGAATTGTATTCCTATTTTTAGGGCTTTTATTCAGACAGAAGGGCATTGGAGGTCATTTCGCCATTTAATTAGCTGATTTTTCCATTTTTAAAGGTTGAACTTCAGAAATTCATAAGAAACTGAAATAAAATCAAAATAATGTGAAGTTTGTGTCTATTTTATGTGTTTTGAAGTTATTTACATCTAGTGCAGTTCAGTTTTGCATTCTAGCCCCTATACTGGTCTATATTGATCATTTTACCAGAGAGGGTCATTTCAGTCTAGTACCAGTTTTTGTTTGCTGACAATCATTTTTGTAAAATTTGTACATGATGGACTACAACTCCGATTTGAGTGTTCTTGATACCAAAATCTTCAAGAAAGCACAATCTATATCCTTAAAAAGTTTCAAGAATTTAGAAGGCCTAAATCTATTTTTAATTTTTGACTTTGTAGAAGGCATATTCTGGGACAGCAAGCTCATTTACCAGTTTTTGTATTTTAGAAAGCTAACTTTGAAAATAGCTAATAAATCGTATAAAAATGCTATAAATATAAAATTTGGGTCTAAATTGTGTGTTTTGAAGTCCTCTATCTGACTGTATAGTTTATTTTTCATTTTTGGTCTTCGTACCAGTCTGCACTGACTGATTTACCAGAACAGGTCGATTTCACTGTTTTTTGAATACTTTTTTGTACCAGTAGCACATGCATTGTGCTTTGTTGCTGAGTTTGGACTTGGTACCATACCAGAAATAAAAGGAAGAAGATCAAAGCTCTAAAAGTTCATTTAATTAGCAAATTTAAGTATCAAAAAGCTGTCAGAGCCTGGGTTTTTACAGGGAGGTCCCTAATGTTGTTGAAAGCATGCTTTAAGTGTTCTTTTTCTTGATAAGAAGGGCAAATCATTGAGGCATCAAAAGATTAACATGACAAATTGCAAGGTTCAGCATAACTGATGCCTATTTGCAGTTTAGTCCTTTTCCTCTCACTATTTGCGCGTATGTCCTTTAATCTTTCAATTTTCATGTAAGTCCATACATGAACATTGATCAATTAACATCCATATTTGCAAAATAGGCCCATTGAAGGAATCTGATAGGGAAGCCAGCCGGCTCAACCTTGTCAGTCTTTATGTGTGTATTTTATTTATTTCACTCTTATTCCTTTCATTTCCCTTCAATAAAATAATTAAGATAAATCTGATATAAAAGGAAACTAGCCGGCTCAACTTCCATATCTTCATCATCTAGTTATTTTAGAGAGAGTTAAAAGGGTCACTTAGAATAAAATCAAAGAAACAGAAAGGGCAAGAAAAAAGAGATTTTGTTAACAATACCACATTTTTTGTATTTTTATAAAGAGGCAGTAGCTCACACTTATTTATATTTTATATTTTTGTTTTCTTTCATTTAAAATGGATATGCATAAAAAGTGTCAAATCTCGGCCAAAGAGGTATGAGAAAGCAAATATGTCAAAATTTTATAAGCATCTATATTTTCTCATTTCTAGAAACAGTAAGCAAAAGTAGAGGAAGCAAGGCATTCTACCATATTTATTTATTTACATTTTAGAATCATGGGATCATATTACATCAACTATTCAAGTTGTATTTAGCAATCTGTTTCTTATTCTTCCCATCTCGGATTTTTCATAAAACATTCCCTTATGTTACATTATTTGTAAGAAAAGATATGAACTGCCATTTATTGTGAGAAGCTTGCTTTCATGGCAATGAGAAATACCATGAGCAAGACTTTATTCTCCATGCATTATCAGAAAAAGAACAAACGAAGAAGCAAACTTAAAAGAGTGAATCGAATAAACAGTAAAGAAAAGAAGCAAGAAACAGTGAAGAAAAGAAGTAAATCGCAATTGCCAAGTAAAGACTTTATTCATTGATCTATGGTGACTAGTTACAAACGGTGGCCTTTTTAGGCATTTACATCGCAAGAAAGGGCAATGGAATCTACCTATTCTATTTGGTTTTTGTAGGAAGACAGTAGTGGTTTTGGTGGTTTTTCAGCAGAATGTGTAGTAGTAGGGCTTTGGCTATCTAGCCGTATATATGGTGTTTCAGAGTTTTGGCATGTGTAGGGTGTCGGCCTTGTGGAGGTTGCTTTTTTCTTCAACAGGGGCTCCTTTTATAGCCTTCTAATTAGGGTTTAGGCATGGTTTCAGCAGCTGGACGGATTGATGAGTTGGCAGCATCTCTTCCTTTGATTCAATCACGCGGTTGCATTTGAAAATAGGCGATAGACCAGGGGCATCTCGGCAGACTGTCATTGTCCTTTTTTTGTTGCTTTGCGTTGAGCTGTTGGAAAGAAAGGTCCCTTTTTTTTAATAGACATAGTATAGTGTGAACCGTGAGGGAGCTTTGTGCTACTGTCTACTTGAACCAAGTGGTCGAAAAGGGATTTGCCGTTAATTTCCTTTGTTCTTTGGGCTTCTTCGGCCGAATCAGAAATGGAGTGGATCCATGTTGTAGAGGCGCTGGAAAGAATGCACATTGGGCTTCTATTATTTCGGTACCTCTTTAGCCCACTTCATCTCTTTTATTTATATTATTTTTTTTTGACCGAGTACAATTGAGCCCAAAACTCAATCAATTTTGCTTAGTCTGATTTCTTTGGATTATTAAATCCCCTTTACTTAATTTCTTTAGCTCACTACCGAGAATACCTTTCTCAATTTCATGATTAAATGGATGCATTATCTCTTCTCCATTTCAACATTTTAAATGGACATCTACATTCTTCCATATTTTAAATCTTTTGGTTATTTCTAAATCCCGACTTTTTAAGGATCAAACAATACCTGAGAAAAATAAATCCCGGGGAGAAGAGCAGAATACTCGGTTATTATTCTCCTTTTGTCACATGGGTGCATGCCTTGAAAGGAGAGGAAATTTGGTTGTAGCTTCCTATTTCTGACAAAAATGAGGCAAACCCTAAATCGGAAGAGGAAATAAATCGGGTGAAGAGCGAAATCGGTTTAGAAAAGAAATTGAAGAAGAAAGTACCTCACCGTAGAACAGGAACAATAGTCGGAAAAGAAGGCACCTCAACAGAAAAACGAAAAGCGGTTCGTTGAAGAATAAACTAAGTGGAGGCAACGAATCGGACAGTCCAGATCCGACTTTTTGAACTTGATCCCCTGATCGCCGCTGAAAGGAATGAGCAGAAGAAAGAAAGAACAGAGTAGAAATTTTTGGAGAAAACGAAGAAACAAAGGTTCAAGAGAGAAGAAAAGAAAGGAAGCAACGGGATTCGTTGCGCTGAAAAAGGGGCCCAACTGCCAATCTTACCATTTATATTTGCTGTTTGGGACCCGCTTGTCGTAGGCTCTGTAGATATCACTGTTGCAATATTATAGCTCTGCGACACGGATTATATATATATAATAGGAGTAGAACTAGGGTGCTCTCGAGTTCACCAAGCCCTTGGTGAACTCAAGTCCAAAACTCATCGGATCGGCTTCAAACGACGAATCCGACCGTTCAAACCCGTCTACCTTACGAGTGATGCGTCTACATGCAAAAAATTTAAATTTTGAAATTAATTTTGCATAAATTCAAGTGGTCAAAATTAGTAGGTTAATAAATTAATTTTAATGCATTCATTTTTTGACGTTTTTTGACCACTTGACTCTATGCAAAATTAATTTCAAAATTTAAAATTTTTGCATGTAGACGCATCACTCGTAAGGTAGACGGGTTTGAATGGTCGGATTCGTCGTTTGAAGCCGATCCGATGAGTTTTGGACTTGAGTTCACCAAGGGCTTGGTGAACTCGAGAGCACCCTAGTTCTACTCTATATAATAGATTAGAGAGGAGACGTGCTCTGAAATGTTGTGCCTGAAGAACACAGTAATAGAATTAACGAATTAATATTTATTTATATATTTATTGCCTACATCATCAAAAATAATATCTTTGACCAATTTAACGTATTATAAGGCGAGCTTAATCGGTAGGTGAGATTTAGGCCGACATTTTTATTAATATCCAAAGTTTAATACAAATTATTATTTATGCCCAGAATCCCATCTGATTTCGAAAAATGCCCAAGCCGGCCAGAAAATGGCCGGCTTAGGGGTAGGAGTAAGTCGGCCATTTTTTGGCCGGCTTACTCGTTTTTTTTTTTTAGAGACTATGAAGGGCAAAATAATAAAATTTAATACTGAAAATTTGAATTTTTTGTTTAAATTATTTGATAGATTATTTCTTTTGATATATAATTAGCATATTTATACTAAAATACACTAGATTACTGGAAATTATGTTGAATTACACTATATTAAGTTAAATTATACTAAATTACATTACATTATGCTAAAATACGGTAAATTACGTTAAATTACATATGAATAGGGACGATATCTTTACTGAAAAGGCGAAAAACGACGATGAAACTTCAAACGGTCATAAAAGGGCGCTCGAGTGTCCGATTTCAGCAAATGACCACTTTTCGGAAAGCTTGCGAAAATGCGCATGCGTCCATGCCGGCTATTATTCAATCCAAGTAGCTCAGTCAATTAGTTGAAGAGCCCCAAAAAACAAAGGGAAGAGCCTCAAAACTTGAGTTGAAGTTTCCGATTAAGATTTTCATTTCTATTATTCAATCCAAGTAGCTCAGTAAATTAGTTACATAATGAACTTGTAGAATACCAATTTTTACTATTTTCAGAATTTTTTTAGTATTTTTTATGATTCATGAAAGATGGCACAGAATCGGTCTATTTTAGCGTAATTTACCGTATTTCAGCATAATTAGCGAAGTTATTGTAATTTAGCGTAATTTAACATAATTTAGTGTAATTCAACATAATTTATTGTAATATAGTGTAATTCAACATAATTTCAAGTAATCTAGTGTATTTTAGTATAAATATGCTAATTATAAATCAAAAGAAGTAATCTAACAAATAATTTAAACACAAAATTTAAATTTTCAGTATTAGATTTCATTATTTTTGCTCTTCATATTGTCTAAAAAAGAAAAAAGATAAAATAAAAATAAACAAAACAGTAAGCCGGCCAGAAAATGGCCGGCTTAGGGGGGGTCGGCCAGAAAAAGAGTAAGCAGGCCATTTTCTAGCTGGTTTGGGCATTTTTCGAAATCAGATGAGATTCTGAGCATAAATAATAATTTGTATTAAACTTTGGATATTAATAAAAATGTCGGAGATTTAGGTGATGGCAAATTTTGAACCATGCGAATCTTTTTCTCCATTCCGAATTAGTTGCTTTCAATACTTCAACCGCTTCGCCCCGATTTTTTATTATGATTTTATAAAAAAACAGGAATTTCATTCCCGTTTATCAGCTTACAATGGTAGAAGGGGATGTCGAACACAATGGACATCTCTTTCTACCACTGTAGCTGATACTATTCACGTCCGGATTCAAAATTAATATATCAGGTCGCTACAAATAGTGGACGGAGATGTCTATTATATGTCCAGTGGCCGAAATTTTTATTAATAACATTTTAAAAAAAATAATAAATCAAATAACTATCGTTTTCTGACAATTATAAATCTAGCACAGCCGCAGAACACCGGAGCGGACCCATCTGAGGGAGGTCGCAGAATGCCGGAGCGGATCCTTATATGGGTCCGCTATATGCCGTAGAGGTCCTGGGGCCGCTATATGCCGTAGAGGACCCTTTATTTTTTTATTTTAAAAATACGAAATTGTAATTTGTTAAGAGTTATTTATTTAATTTCGAATGTGGTTTAAATTGATTTTTGGTCGTATCGTATTCGTTTGGAATATTTTCGATATTTTAGATATGTGGTTCCTTTGAAATTCTTTTGTATGCTCTGAGATAATGAAATCAACAAAATAAATAAATAACAACAAAATCAAACAAACAAGAAACTAATCAACGAAATAAATAAGTATCTGACAAAACATCTACCAATACTACAAATAAGAATCTAACAAAACATCTAACAGTACAACAAATAAAAATCTACGGCTCTGGACTAAACACCGTCCTCGCCTTCTTCTTCCTATACCCCCGACCCCGCCTGCAGAGTGGCGTCTCGTCAGCCTCTACTGAGGATGTAGAGTCGTCTGCCTGGACATCCGTAGACTGAACCGGCTCCTGGCGAACCTCCTCAATCTCGGATGTCTGCTGGACCCCAGGACCAAAAACTGTGGTCTGTCCAGACTCAGCCTGCGTGAATAAAAATGCCTGTCTGGCAATGGGGTCATCGTGGAGGGAAGGGTGAGGTACCTGCTGTGAGGACTGGCCAGGGAACGGCGGGATGGGGTCTGTCTGAACATACCCTGGCTGATAGGCAGGAGGTGCTGTCTGAGTGGGACTGTAACCCGGGGAATACAGTCCATCTCCCTCTGTGCCATACTCAGTGGAGATATTGAAGCCCAGGTCCTTCTCGTGTCCACCCTGTAATAACTTACAAATTAGATAATGTATTGAATAAGAAAAAAATCACAGTTATGTATTTTAATTTAAATTATACCTCGGTGGGCATTCTAGCCTGGGATCCCATGGCCTCATGTGCGGCTCGGCGCATCAACTCGGCACCTCGGTCGAACGCCTGACCGACCGTCTCAGCATCATGGACGGGTGCAAACACGTCCTCATCACCAGTGTAGGGGACATAGACATCGGGCTCGTCAGATATGTCGTCGACCGCATCAACACCGCCCAAGCCAGCGCACCTCAGTAGAGAGTCGAGGCGCGCCCTGTACCCACACAGGCACACCGCGGGTACGTTGTGCTTGAGGATGACCTTCCCGAGCCTCTTCCATCCCCTGGTGACTGCCATCGTAGCTCCTATGACGCAACTCTTGACAAGATATAATGCCTGAAAATTGAAAAAATTATGAAGAAGTGGTACAATTGTAAATATTAATAGTTTTGAATTTGAAACTTCAAATTAAAAATACCGTGGCTGCGAGAGGTGCGACGGCGGGGATAATACCGTGGATCCGTCCTCTACGATCCCTCGGCTTCGGTACCCACTCGTGCGGGTTGTCGGCGATGTATCCCTCAAGAAATATAGTGTACGCGTCGTGATCCTGGTACCAATCTCTGTAAGGTCTGTACGAATTACAACAAATGTTAGATATTCCAATCAAACAGCTATAGTTGAAGTTTTGAATTAATAAAAAAATTTCTTACACTGGCGCGACATCCATCTGACGGTCGGGCTCGGCCAATGGGGGATCTGCAGCTCTTGCCTCGAACACGTAATCGGCACGGGCAATCCCCCCAGTCCTTGCCTGCAGTGGTATCCCTGGGATGATGCAGCCCTCGCCAGAGGTCCTCGCTGATCGGTGCCGGGGGCGGAGCAAGCTGGCGCATCCCGAACTGTCTCATGACCCGTCCGGGGTAATGGTGCTCGATGATCTATATATTTTAATACGTTAGACTGTTTTTACTAAATTAAGTCGCTCGTGTAAATAACTAGCATAAAGAAATTACGGTACCTGAAAACATATGAGCGGCACCTCTGCACGTCAGAAACGCTCCTGCTGACGACATCGCTCAGGCAATATCTCAAGATATGACCGATGTGCGTAGGGTGACTGTCATCTCAGTATGGGGGAAATGAAAGTTGTGCGTCTCGGGATGCCATCGCTCAACGAGGCAGGAAGATAAACCCTCATCAGCATTCTCCTCGGCCATCTGGGATATCTGGTACAATCCCATCGAGCGTAAACCCCCCCCCTCCCGTACGCCGGCTGGTACCGTAGATGAGTGCGGTTGTGACGAACCGTAACTGCATCCAAACCCTGCATTTAATTAAATAATCAGATCAAGTTCATTCATAAAAAAAAAATTCGGGATGACAAATTTATAAATATGACAAATTTATAACTTACCCCAGTGGCAGCCTCTAAAATCTGATGCTCCGCATTCGGGTACCGCAAGAAGTCGCTGACCCTGTCGGTGCGACTCCGGATACCCGGAACATCTGCCAATGCTATCTTGATGTACTGAGACATCTCGTACGGCGTGGCTGTAGGGCCATGCTGTGTACCCCTACTGGAGGATGGTCTATCTCTACTGGATGTCATGCTATATTGGATAATTTTGGTCAAATATGAGAGTTTGGTATAAGTCCGGTTTAAATTTTGGTACAATTATATTTTGGTACAATTAAACCTACTTTAATTTTGGTACAATTAAATTTTGGTACAGTTCTATTTAAATTTTGGTACAATTCTATTTAAATTTTGGTACAATTCTATTTAAATTTGGGTACAATTCTAATTCTAAATCCTAAATTAATATCTAATTCTAAATCCTAAATCTAAACCCTAAACCTAAATTCTAACCCTAAACCCTAAACCTAAACCTAATTACTACTCTACACTAAAAATTAAAACTAGAGAAGAAGAAGAAGAAAACTTACCCGAGGTCGAAGCATTGGGATTGAAACTTCTTAAAAATGAAATGAAATCCGAAACCAGCGGCCCCTTATATAGGCTCCTGTAGGGGACCTCTACGGCATATAGCGGCCCCATATGAGGGTCCGCTTCGGCATTCTGCGGTACCCCTCATATGGGTCCGCTCCGGCATTCTGCGGCCGTGCTAGATTTATAATTGTCAGAAAACGATGATTATTTGGTTTATTATTTTTTTAAAAATGGTAGAAATAAAAATTTCGGGTCCAGTGGACAGGAACAAAACTTCCGTCCTTCCTTTAAATCGATATTTTCTTGAAAATATACTTGTTTTTAAAAAAATCACTTTTTTCTATTACTAAAAAAATCGGTTTGCCCTGTGCACCAGAAGAATCAATATCTATTTGATCCACGAGGAGGGTTCTAATGCCTCCATTTTTTTGTGCCTCCATTGTACCTCCATTTTTTAAAACATTAATAGCTCAAAATTTAAAATATAAATGTCAAAATAAAATCCTTAAATGTGATCAATGTTATTTTCTTTATGACCTCATGAAAAATTATAACATTTTGATTTTGTTTTTAAAGTGAATCAATAAGTTGATATATCAACGTCTAGAAATTATTCATATTAGTACATTTTTACAAGTTCTTGATGACAACCAAAACAAAGTTGAAATGTAATAATTTGTTCACATAGATAAATAAAATGATGTAGATCATATCCAACAGTTTTAAGTTTTAAAATTGGAGTTATAAAAGTTTTTAGAAATGGAGGCACAAAAAATGAAGGTATTTGAACCCTCCTCTTGATTCACTGATTTTCAACTTCTAGTAAATTAGATACAAATTTTTTTTGAAAAAAAAAAATCTTCACATAGACTGAAAATCGTTAAAGGAACTCGAACCTCAACCTTTAAGTAGCTATAATTTTAAAACTTTTTTCTTAACAAACTGTACTACCGTCTGATCTTATCTTGTTATCTTGTCATCCTATAAATTAGGTACACTCTTTATTGGCAAATGACAATGTCCATTTCTATTTATGTCAAGAAGGTGGGAACAAGTATCCTCTCCAATATATATAAAAGATTTCCTTCACTTTACGGTTTGAGATTTATTCTTAACCGCTTTGAGATTCGGGGCATTCAGGCTAGCACTGGAGGTAGTATTATTGGGATTTGATATTCGTGCAAAGTTAAAAAGAATAATCCGATCCACTCATTCTGAAAAATTTCTTTTAGAAGAAGGTGGTAGGTCGCTATCTACTTTTGACTAGATGTGAATGGACTAAATGCAGAAGTTAAAATAAATTGGGTGCTTTTCTCAAAAAATAAATAAATGGGGTGCACTGGACTTAGAATTCATATCCTCTGCATTAACTGAACATACGTTAATAGATCTGGACCGTTCGATTGAGATCCGCACTAATATTAAAAGGCCGGATTGGCTCCCATCCTGATCAGACGTTCGAGATACATTAAACTTAAAAGATCTCTTTTGAGTTGATGCAGAAGATGCGGACTGCTGGACTTGGAAGTAAATTAGGTGGTCTTCGGGAAATTTATTAAATCAATTTGTTCCCCCCCACTTCCATCTAGGACCCACCCAGATAACCACTTTCCACATGGCTTGACCACTTGCACCAGTCAATAAATTTTCTCGCTGTAATGGACTCATATAGAAGAAATGAATTGGTCAAAGATGTCATTTTCTTAGACTATATATAGCCACTTGCATTCAGCATAAGCACAAAATAGTTGTCTAACCCGAAAGTCCCTATCAAAATCAGAAACCAATGCCAGAAGGTTTTACCTGGTCAACTGTCTAACGTATAGAATGGAGAACCTGTAAAGATGATTTATCAATTATCACCTATTTGGTGAAAAGAAAAAAATAAAAATAATTTAGCAACCGACCAGCTGATAGTAATAGAAAAATTATAATTCAATTTCCATTCCACCGAATTTTTTTTTACCATCTCTACAAAAACATTTAATTCTATTTCTGAAAAACTGCCATACCACCTCCTTTTTGTCATGATCACAGTTTGAAACTGCTATTCTATTAGCTGGTATCGTAGTTTAAAACTGCCATACCACCTCCTTTTTTTTTAAGAACCCATTGGGCTGGCATAGCTTTTCTATTTTTACCAAACATGTATTTTGTGCACCGAATTCGTATCCTCTGCATTAATTAAAAAAAAAAAGGAATCTTTTGAGTTAATAAGTCTGAACCGTTCGATCTGTTTTAATTGTATGGACTAAATTTACACTAATATTAAAGAACCCATGCGTTATAGGTCGGAACCAGATTGACTTCATTTAAAATTAGACGGCCGAGATGCATTAACTGAAAAGATACTTCTGAGTTAATGCAGACGATGCGAACTATGCCTGCAATTTTTATTAATACCCTTAATAAAACAAATATAGCAAATCTGCCCCCTAGACTGAATTTTTTTTAAAAACACCCTAACCGCTCCATGATTGGGCGGTCTGCTACCTGTACCAAACCGCCCCATGATGGGGTCTGCTGCCTGTAGCAAACCGCTCCATGATTGGATGGTCTGCTATTGCCTATATATTGGAGGGTACCCCTCCCGTTTTTCACCCCATTCATTTCAAGTTTTCACTCTCTCTCTCTCCTCTCTTTCTCTCTTTCTACAACATATTGCCTCCCTTTTGCATGTAAGTCCCTCAACTTTTTTGTATTTATTTTTGTAGTCTAAAATTATTTAGAATTGTTATGAATTAATTTAAATTGTTAGAAATTGTTTGAAAATGTCCAAAATTGTTTAGAAATTGTTTAGAAATAATATAAATTATTTAATCCATCATGGTCTGATGAAACCCTAGATCTTACCATGACACCCAAAACTGAACTTCAAAAAGGAGGAAGTGAAATCATACGCAATGCTCATATATCTCTCGCTAATAATTTTTGGACGGGTAAAACCCGCTTGAGGAGACATTTATCTCGTTTAGGGTTTCCACCCAATGAGATTGAAGAATATGCTACCACGGATGATCCGACTATTATAAGCGTTCTTTACGAGAACTTCAGCGATATCGACCCTCCACCTCATTGGGAAGTGTATGTTGTGTCAAGGGAGATATTGCGGAGATGTTATTTTATCATCTCGGTGGCGTAAGAGTTCACCCCAAATGTATCAACAAGAATGCAGATCTGGTAAATGACTATCGTTTCCAAATGTGGGAGTGTGTAGCGTGTTGCTGCAGGCCTTCGAGAAAGATGGGAGAAAGTTCCACTACTCCTAAGCCATAGTCTAGATTGTATTATTTTATGTTAGACTTGATTGTATTATTTTATGTTGTAGACTGGATTATAGTACTAGTATTTTATTTTTGTTTTGTTGTAGTATTTTTTTAATTTATTTTTGTAATTCTTTTTAATTCATTTTTGTAATTCATTTTTTTAGACGAGAAGGATAAACAGTAACAATCAAGGTAGATCTTCTAATCGACAGGTGCTCAGAGGAGGATCGATGAGTGGTCGAGGAAAGAATGAGGAAAAAAAGAACTGTCAAGTATGCTTCAGGGATAAAAAGAACTATCAAGTCTGTGTTATGGAGCACTTTCTTAGGCGACCTATTCGTCTTGAAATTTTAGACGATAATTTTGTGGAAAACCCCTATGGTTATGGTTTGAAAAAAAAGGTTGATCCGAAGAAGTTTCTCACTCGCAAGGTACTCGATACGATACATTTCGGCGACAAAATCATCCTCGCAGAAGTTTCTCACTCGGCACACTGCCATAGCATGAGAACAAGGTAGGTGAGCTAATTGGATTCCTTGGCATGTACATGTTACAATATTGTCAGCTCCGAAAATTACCACGTACTTGAAATCCCTTTTCACAAACTCCATAGTCCCATCTGGTCTACAGCTGATTGGAACGTACTTACCTAGACATTGCACTTCGAATTCCATGCATTGATCACCGTACGGGGCAACGTTCATAGCTGCACCTTTCTCCCTATGTTTTCTTAGTTTTCCCTCCATCCTTGTTGAAAATGTTTGATTTCTTTCCATTAATTTTGCGGTTTTAGCACGCCGTTCAACAAATCATGCATTTAACTTGTAAAATGTGTCATCTACAATTGCTGTCATGGGCAACATCCGGCTCTACTTGAAAACATTATTCAACGACTCGGACCCATTTGTGATCATAATTCTCCATCGGTAACCTCCATCACAGACTTGAAATATTTTCTCATATGCGAGTGGCTCTTGCAGACTCTGAAATTAGTTTTGCCCACCTTGAGTAAGTAGGCATTTGCCTTTGGACAATACTATACAAAAATAAAGAGAAGTCTTTATGTCAAATAAAGAGACAAAAAATATAAGTAAATAATTCAGTAAAATTTCATCTAAAATATGTTAAATTTCAATTAAAAAATATACATATTTTGGTAAAATCTCTGAACATATTTGTTATTTCTATACATACCTTGGTCTAATCATGAAACGGTTTGGTACAGACAGCAGACCGCCCCATCATGGGGCGGTTTGGTACAGACCGCCCAATCATGGGGCGGTCAGGGTAGTTTCAAAATTAAACAGTCCAGGGACAAATTTGTTATTTTTTTAGGGTATTAATAAAAATTTCGGGAGCGGTGCTCCATTTGCAGTGTTTTGCTGTTATGTGGGTCCCATCTTAGTTTGATCTTGGAAATGAACGGTGGATACTGTGTTTTGGCACATAGTCTCACCTTTATGCACTCACCTTTACGTGGGTCCCATCTTAGTTTGATCTTGGAAATGAACGGTGGATACTGTGTTTTGGCACATAGTCTCACCTTTATGCACTCACCTTTACGTGGGTCCCATCTTATATTGCGGTTTGTATTCATTGTTATTTTAATCAATTTTGTTCCATTACAAAATATATATAAGGGTTCAAATATCGCTGCTCTGACAGTACTTTCAAGGAAATAAAAAAAAGTTAGTATGATCTTACCTAATAGAACCGCAGTTTTAAACTGCAATTCTGTTAAAAATAAAATTTCTGTAGAAATCGGATTAAATATTTTTTATAAGATGGTAAAAAAAAAAATTTCAGTCCATTCCATTCTATTACTTTTCTTTCATGAAGCTCAACATTTACCTCCAATAAGCAAACATGATGTAGATTATCCTGGAACCAGTGTTGTAAAAAAAGAGCCGTTTTACCTGATTAATTGTCGATGGTGACCAAACTAGTGTTGTATAAAATGGTCGATTAATCTTTGGCAATGACCAAACCGTCACAAATAGACTTGTCGGAACGTTGTTTGCGGATGAGACCGACTAATTGGCCGATTTGCCTGATTAATTGTCTGTTTTCTGTTTTTACAGCCAATTAGTCGGTCATTTTTTTTCTGTATTTGTTCGTTATATGCACTATACTTTGTCTTGTTTTATATGGATCTAACTAAATAATAATTTTATGAAACTTTATTAATTGACAAGGAAACTAAGTTAAAATAAGTTATTTGATAAGTTCAATAAATTAAATTAATTATTTTTAATAAATTATGAATATATGCATATAACTTTAATGAAAACACAAAATTATCCGCAAAATTCCAATTAATCAGCTGCATAACGATTAATTGATTAGAGTTATCTTGTCCGTCCAATAAGCGCATACCATTATTTACAACACTGCCTAGAACCAAGCACTTGAAAAGGATTGTATTCCTTTTCATGCTCCTTCTCAAGGTTTGTATTTATTTCCTGCATTATATATCCGGATCGACAGCGTACCCATGCCTTAATACTCCAATTTAATTATCCTTGATTTTGGTACTAGAAGAGATGAACAAAGAGATGATTTCCAAATTATTCAAAATTACTCTCTTTCTCCTTTCTTTCTCACCTTTTGCCATCCCAATAGATACCTCACCGAGTGCTCAAAACCTTACAGATGGAGAGACTCTTGTCTCACCAAAATCCGTATTTGAGCTTGGGTTCTTCAGCCCTGGTTCATCCAGAAATCGTTTCGTGGGTGTATGGTTCACAGTCTCACCAGACACTGTCGTATGGGTCGCAAACAGAGATTGTCCCTTGAACAACACCTCTGGCACACTAACCTTAAATAAGAGAGGGTCAATAATGCTATATGATTCAACAGGAAGGACAGTATGGTCATCTAGCTCTAACTCCTCAAGTGATGCCAATAATTTCAGTCCAATATTGGAGCTGAATGATTCTGGAAATCTTATACTGAAAGATCAAACGAGCAATAGTATCATATGGCAAAGTTTTGATCACCCAACTAATACATTGCTTTCCGGCATGAAAGTTGGCAAAAACTTGAAGACTGGCTTTGAGACATCACTCTCTTCCTGGAAAAGCAGCAATGACCCATCAGAAGGTAACTACAGGTTTGAGATGGACACTGTAGGTGCTCCTGAGATTATTACATGGGACCGTTCGCAGATATTTAGCCGTTCTGGTATTTGGAATGGAGAATATTTTAGCGGGGGACCCCAGATGTTATCTTATCAAGACATGTTTAATTTCTTATTTGTGTGGGATCAATATGAGGTGTCATATGGATTTGTAGCCAAGTCAACCTCGACCTTGGCCCGAGTAGTGCTGAACGAAACTGGTATAATTCAACGTTTTGTCTGGGATCAACCTCATCAGACCTGGAACTTGTTCTGGTCGAAAACAAAAGATGAGTGTAGCCAATTCGCAAGGTGTGGGCCTTTCAGTATTTGCCAGCGAGATGATATGCAAACCTGTAATTGTCTGAGAGGATTTGAGCCACTGTCACCAATGGAGTGGTACATGAGAAACACTTCAGGTGGGTGCAAACGCATGGTACCTTTAGGTTGTAGTGCTAATAGTGATGGGTTTTATGTAATTGAAGGAGTAGAGGTACCATATTCACATAATGCAATTGTGGATGCGAGCATCAGTGTTAAGGAGTGCAGGAGCAGATGCTTGATGAATTGCTCGTGTATGGCATATGCCCCCTTGGATATCACGGGACAAGGGAGCGGCTGTGTTATGTGGCAAATTGTGCTTACTGATACGAAGTACACTGGTGGCGGACAAGTTCTTTATGTGAAGGTTTCAAAGTCTGAGCTTGGTGAGTTTCCCCTTTATTTTCATTTTCCTTACAGATTCATAACTTGTAGGGATTCTTTTAAGCATTTTTTTTTCTTGTGAAGGAATCACAGTTCTGTTTTAGCAATAACAACTATGTTTATAGTAAGTTACAATAAATAAGAGTTTCAGAAGATATGTTTTGATGCATTTTTCTTTAATATCAGAAAAAAAGAAAATCACATTCCAATTTAGAATTTAAGAAAGTACTGTCTTTCAATGTAGGTATAAATCATAGAATACGGAGGGCAGTAACTATTGGAATAATATCAAGTAGCATAATATTAATGCTCCTACTATCTTCAATTGTTTGTCTATGGAGGAAAAAGATGAGAAATACAAAACAAGGTAACTGTAGTGATTCAAGTCACAGCTGATTAATCCGACTATTCTGACTAACCCAACCAATGACCTGAAAATTACTATTATAGAACTTGGTTGCTTAGATATGGATTGTATTTTGATAAATGCCGCAAATAAACTTTGGATATATATCTTGTAAAACAGTTGAGTAAACCCAACCTGACCACAGTACAATATTTTTCTTAAGAAAACTTTATTATACATAACTAAAATAGTAATATTATTATAGAAATTATGTGGATATTGTTAATTTTAATTTTTCAAAATAAAACTTTCTCTACTATATTGTTAGTTAGAGTATAAATATTACATACTTATTAGTATTTTTTCCAATTATAACTTATTGGTTCTTATATTTTTTAGATGAAACCCACTGAACTCACAAAACCCCAGATTGAATTATTTATATCTAACCTGAAACCCACTGAAAATTGTGTAATCCGACTATAGAAAATTGGATTAACAATCTCAATGAAACTTAACCAACCTGACCCGTTTATAACAGAGATTGCAGATCCAAATAAAATGTTCTTCTTTTAGATATCTTTGTAATTCATGCGTCCATATCTTCTATACAGATAAAAACCTGAAGTATTCGATGCTAAATGAATCGTTCAAAGGAACAGATCTCCCGGTGTTTGATCAAAATAAAATTTTCTGCTTTTAGATGTCTTTATAACTATGCAGCCATATCTTCTACCACAGGTAAAAACCTGAAGTATTTGGTGCGAAATGAGTCGTTCAAAGGAACAGATCTCCCTGTCTTTGACATGGACATGATTTTACAAGTAACAGATAACTTTTCGAGTACAAATAAATTAGGAGAAGGTGGATTTGGCATTGTCTACAAGGTACTCCTTGCTATATATTTGCAATAGGCTCACATGTTTGTTCAGAAGAAATACTCATGATTCATCCTTTATGTAATTACTTATTAATATTAAAAAAAAGCTAATGTGAAAAACAGTAAGGAAAAAAATAATACTGCAAACGCAAACTCTGTTATTTTCCCTATTTAAAAGCATCTTCCAGTCCTTGCTCTAATAAAATCAGAAGGCACTCACAATCACAAAACATCCTAGGGTCAATTGCCTTGTGGCGAAGAAATCGCAGTGAAAAGACTATCAAGAGAATCCGTGCAAGGATTAAACGAGTTCATGAATGAAGTCTTGCTGGTAGCAAAGCTACAGCATAGGAACCTTGTTAGACTCCTTGGATGCTGCATTGAGGACAATGAGAGAATGTTGATTTATGAATTCATGGCCAACAAAAGTTTAGATTTTTATATCTTTGGTATGCATCCCAATTTGAAACACTATTGATTATCATTTTAAAGTTCTCATCATCCATCAATTCAACAATTACAGTAAGATTTCTCTTACAATTGTTGCATGCAACTTTTGAACTGCAAGAGGTATCTCATATTTTGTTACCTCATGTAACAGATGCTACAAAGCGTTCCTCCTTAAATTGGACAATGAGATTAGAAATTGTAATTGGGATTGCTAGAGGGCTTCTTTATCTTCATCAAGACTCCAGATTCAATGTAATCCACAGGGATCTGAAAGCAGCAAATGTTTTATTAGATGAACAAATGAATCCTAAAATTTCTGATTTCGGCACAGCAAGATTGTTTAAAAGAGAGCAGGGACTGATAAACACGGAAACTCTAATAGGAACTCGGTATGTGCCAATTCAGTTTTTATACCTCATAAATCAATTCCACTTGACTAATTCATGTTGATTATTTTTCTTCTTTCATTTCACATATTTGAAGCGGATACATGCCTCCTGAGTATATGTTGGAGGGTGCAATTTCAGTTAAAACTGATGTCTATAGCTTTGGAGTTCTACTTCTTGAGATAATAAGTGGCAAAAAAAATCAAGGCAATCAAAACCTTCTTGCTTATGTGAGTGACATGTCATAATTCCAAAAAAGAATTATCAATACTGATATAAAACAAGTCAATTTGAACTGTGTAAATCATCATGTAGGCATGGAAATTATGGGAAGAAGAAAACATTATAAAGTTGCTTGACGACTCGGTAGAAAGCTCAGCCTTCGCAACAGAAATAATGAGATATGTTCATGTGGGTCTTTTGTGTGTGCAAGAGTGTCCTGATGATAGGCCATCGATGAGCTCTGTTTTCACAATGCTATCAAGTGACACACTGCTACAGGACCCCAAGAAACCGTTGTTTGGTACAAGAATTAGAGGCTTTCCCTCAGAGTGGTCCTTCTACGAACATGATTCATCAACTGTGGTCTCTGTGGATCAACTGACCATAACCGGAATTGAAGGCCGGTAGAGAATCAAGAGACTGTAGAATATGTGTTATTATTTTCAAATTATATTTAGGTACTTCGTACGCTATTGTTAACATAAGCGGAATGGTTTTGGGGGTGACATTTTTTTCTAAAATTGTATTGCCAGATCTGAACTCTCTTTGAATTGTTGTTTTTTGAATGGGTCAAAGAGTACCAAGGATTGAACAGATATATAACCTAATTAAGCTAGATATGATATTAATTTACAGCATTTATTGATTAATTGTTGTGTTTATAGCATACAATTTCTTGTCAAGCTTTTAGAGCCGTTGAAACTTGGCAAGAAAGCTAAAAATGGCAATCAAAGCCGTTGTGTTATTTTCTTATTTGGTTAGTATAGGAAGATGGGGAACTGGGGAAGAAAATAGGAGAGAGAGGGATTAATTTGCAAATTTCCCACGTAGCTATGCTTAAGATCTCCAATACTTGAATCCCGCGTTGTGTAGGTATTGTTAGGTATCTCCAACACTGGCCAATATTTTTAATCAAGAAAAATGACAATGCCACCGTATTAAAGGCAGTATCTTATAAAGTTCCACAAGTGAGAGAACAAAACACAGCATATTAAATATTGAAATAAAATACCTCTCAGTAGTAATGACAACTTTGATGAATGAATCCGTTATTCCTCCGATAATTACACTTCATGCATCATGTCCCAATATCTTTTAAATTAGAATAATTAATTTTGAAATTAAAGCACCAATTAAGGTAAAGATTTTCATTTGGCTCCTACAAGAAAACAAAGTACTGACAAAGAAGGTACTTATAGCTAGCTAGGGCATATGTTGTAACACATGGTTGTCTTTTGTAACAATGGGGTCATATCATGTGGGAATGTACATATGCGGCAAGCTTCTAGAGGGGCCTATTCGCACAGTTAAACATGTGACGTGCTACAATTGTGGAAGTTTGGTGCTACATTAGATAGGAAGCATTGGGACACGGCATGGGCGGCTGGAGTATGAGCTCTCTATAAGGGAAGGAATAGGAGAATCTTTTCGGGGAAGACGAAACCGCAGAGCATTGTAATCGATGAAGTCACAACGGATATTCACAATTGGCAATTATTTGCTTAGGAATAGTGGTCGAATCGGATATTCACGTGAGGGAGACTTTTTTTAGTATAATTTAACTAATTGTAGATTTTTTAAATTTTGTATGTAGAGTAAATTAGCTAATGAAATTTTTTATTTGTTAACTAATTGGAGTTTTCTTATGTTGTAATTTTATTTATATTGTAGTGCAAAATGGCTGAATAGAGTGAGCGAGAGATCTTATGTTTCTGTCCAGATTTCTTCTCTTCTCCATCTTTATATTCATTGAACCTCCATTTACTCTAATTTTTATTTCCGGTTTATTTTTCTTAATTTTCTTTTCATTTTGTTGTTTTTTCTTTTTTATTTAGGGATCAACATTATTTGACTATAATTTTTTGTCTTCACATAATTTTTTTGACAAATTAATTTTTTTTTTACCAACTGTTTAATATTTTCTACAGTCAAGTGACTGATACTGATTCCGATTCTAATTTTGCGAACCATGGTTTTATTCATGATCCAAGTGTATATGATATAACTCTAAATTTAATTATTTTCAATTCATTTGTAAATTTATTTTGTCTTTCATTCTTATGTTTTGAAAAGTATTTTTTTGGAACCACAATAGTAGTGTCAATGGCACCATTTATTCATTTACCCGACCCGTATCATATTCAATAAGATGGTATCAATAAAAAAAAAATTTGTTAACTTATGAGATATGAGTATAGCCGTATAAGTAAAGATTTTTTTTATTAGCTTAATGGGTCTTCTCCCACTTTAAGAGAAATAGCATCTACAAGTGAGAATTTTCTATCTCCTACACCCCGCTTCATTGTATAGCCAACGGAAAGAAAGGGCGAATCAAGTCAAGTAGCTAGTAAAGTCTCGATAAAGAAATATGAGTGCTTCGAATAAAGAGTCAAGTTCATACCTAGGCGTTCGTTGGTGCTCCCTAGTTGAATCATACATATAACCAACTGAATTTATAAATTAAGGATTCATTCTTTATTATGATGTAGTCACTGTATCTTCATGATGATGTTACATCAGTCGCAGTATAACAAAAAGTATGGACAGCCCACACAGTATCTAGTTTTAATAGGTTTCTTGGGGATTTAATGGATTTAATGTGATTAACAAAAAGTATGGACTCAATAATGAAGAATGAATTGGTCAAAGTGTCATTCTCTTGGGTCTTGGCCAAGTCACTATCGAGCGCTTTTTCTTTCTTGCTAGACTGAATAGATGCCCTAGTCTCTCTGCAACATAGTTGTTCTCTTGTCAGAATCAGAAATAAATGCCAGAATTTAATTTCCCTCTGGTAACTGTCTAACATGTAGGATGGGGAACCTGTAAAGAAAATAATTAAAATAATTTAGCAACCAACCAGATGGCAAGATAACAAAAATCAAATTCAATTTCCATTCCATTACTTTTCTTTATTGAAGGTCACTTTACATTTACCTCCAAATCAAACATGGTGTAGATTATCCCGGAACCTCTTGGAAGGATTGAATTACTTTTCCTATTACTTCTCAAGGCATGTACTTTTTTCCCTACATTATATATCCAGATCGACATCATACGCATTGCCTTAAAACTCCATTTAATTATCCTTGATTTTGGTACTAGAAGAGATGAACAAAGAGATGATTTCTAAAATATTCAAAATTACTCTCTTTCTCCTTTCTTTCTCACCTTTTGCCATCCCAATAGATACCTCACTGAGTGCTCAAAACCTTACAGATGGAGAGACTCTTGTCTCACCAAAATCCGTATTTGAGCTTGGGTTCTTCAGCCCTGGTTCATCCAGAAATCGTTTCGTGGGTGTATGGTTCACAGTCTCACCAGACACTGTCGTATGGGTCGCAAACAGAGATTGTCCCTTGAACAACACCTCTGGCACACTAACCTTAAATAAAAGAGGGTCAATAATGCTATATGATTCAACAGGAAGGACAGTATGGTCATCTAGCTCTAACTCCTCAAGTGATGCCAATAATTTCAGTCCAATATTGGAGCTGAATGATTCTGGAAATCTTATACTGAAAGATCAAACGAGCAATAGTATCATATGGCAAAGTTTTGATCACCCAACTAATACATTGCTTTCCGGCATGAAAGTTGGCAAAAACTTGAAGACTGGCATTGAGACATCACTCTCTTCCTGGAAAAGCAGCAATGACCCATCAGAAGGTAACTACAGGTATGAGATGGACACTGAAGGTGCTCCTGAGATTATTACATGGGACCGTTCGCAGATATTTAGCCGTTCCGGTATTTGGAATGGAGAATATTTTAGCGGGGCACCCAATATGTTATCTTATGAAGATAGGTTTAATTTCTTATTTGTGTGGGATCAAGATGAGGTGTCATATGGATTTGAAGCCAAGTCAACCTCGACCTTGTCCCGAGTAGTGCTGAATGAAACTGGTATAATTCAACGTTTTGTCTGGGATCAACCTCATCAGACTTGGAACGAGTTCTGGTTGGGAACGAAAGATGAGTGCAGCCAATACGCAAGGTGCGGGCCTTTCAGTATTTGCCAGCGTGACAATATGCAAGCCTGTAATTGTCTGAGAGGATTTGAGCCACTGACACCAATGGAGTGGTACATGAGAAACACTTCAGGTGGGTGTAAACGCATGGTACCGTTAGGTTGTAGTGCTAGTAGTGATGGGTTTTATGAAATTGAAGAAGTAGAGGTACCATATTCGCATAATGCAACTGTTGATGCGAGCATCAGTGTTAAAGAGTGCAGGATCAGGTGCTTGATGAATTGCTCATGCATGGCATATGCCCCCTTGGATATCATGCGACAAGGGAGCGGCTGTGTTATGTGGCAAACTGTACTTACTGATACGAAGTACATTGGTGGTGGACAAGTTCTTTACGTGAAGGTTTCAAAGTCTGAGCTTAGTGAGTTTTACCTAAATTTTCATCTTGCCTATGTGTATTCATAATTTGTAGGGATTCTTTTAAACAACTTTTTTTCTTTTGAAGTAATCACAGTAGTATTCTGTTTTAGCAATAACAACTATGGCAATAGTAAGTTACAGTAAATAAGGGTTTTAGAAGATATATTTTGATGCATTTTTCTTGAATATCAGAAAAAGGAAAAAATCACTTTCCATATTGTTTAGCAAGTTTAGATCAAGACCAATTTAGATTTTAAGAAACTGTCTTTCAATATAGGTACAAATCAGAGAAAACGGAGGGCAGCAATTATTGGAATAATATCAAGTAGCATAATATTAGTGCTCCTGATATCCTTAATTGTATGTCTACTATGGAGGAAAAAGATGAGATATTCAAAACAAGGTAACAGTAGGGTTGTAAGTAAAATTTGATTAATCTGACAATTCTGACTGAGCCAACCAATCTGACCCGAAATGTTGCAGATTTAGAATTTGATTTGTTAGATATGGATTGTATTTTGATAAATCCTGCAAATAATTTTTGGATACGTACTTTGCAAAATGTTTGAGTAAGCCCCACCTGACCACCAGAGGCGAGGCTAGTGCCTACCCCTGAAATTTTTTTTTTTTTTTAGAACCGGGTTTCTTTGACCTTGCCTACCCCTGTTGATTGACCTTGCCTACCCTAGAGTCCAATGATACAGCGTGATTTCTTTGAGGTCCAAACTCCGAAGCTCATAACCAAAATTCCCAAAGCCCAAGCGGATGCGGAGACAGCGCGATTAAAAAAATTAGCGAGACAACGACTAAAAAATCAGTGAGACAGCGACTCAAATCCGAACCCGAACCCGTTAATTTCTCGCTATTTTTTTGAATTGTGTCTTGAATCCGAACCCGAATCCGAACCCGTTAATTTATTCGAACCCGAATCTGCTTTTTGCCTACCCCTAGCTCAAATCCTAGCCTCGCCACTGCTGACCACAGTACATTATTTTTCTTAAGAAATTAAAGTTATTTAGACATAACATAACAGTAATATTAGCCGTACTTGCCTTCAAAAAAAAAACTATAACAGTAATATTATTATAGAATATGCGAATATTTTTGTTAATTTTATATTTAAATAAAACTTTCTCTACTATATTGTTAGTTAGAGTATATTACATTCTTATTTGTACTTTTTCCAATTATAACTAATTGTTTCTTATGTTTTTTAGAAATAGTTTTTTTTTAATGAAACCTACCGTCTAACATGAAGCTCTAAGTGAATGATTTATATCTTAATTGGTTAGTTACAGATAAAAAATTTTGTAACCCGGCTATAGCAAATTGGATTGACAACCTCAATGAAACCTAACCAACCCGACCCGTTTATAACAAAGATTGCAGATCAAAATAAAATTTTCTGCTTTTAGATGTCTTTATAACTATGCAGCCATATCTTCTACCACAGGTAAAAACCTGAAGTATTTGGTGCGAAATGAGTCATTCAAAGGAACAGATCTCCCTGTCTTTGACATGGACATGATTTTACGAGTGACAGATAACTTTTCGAGTACAAATAAATTAGGAGAAGGTGGATTTGGCATTGTCTACAAGGTACTCCTTGCTATATATTTGCAATAGGCTCACATGTTTGTTCAGAAGAAATACTCATGATTCATCCTTTATGTAATTACTTATTAATATTAAAAAAAAGCTAATGTGAAAAACAGTAAGGAAAAAAATAATACTGCAAATGCAAACTCTGTTATTTTCCCTATGTAAAAGCATCTTCCAGTCCTTGCTCTAATAAAATCAAAAGGCACTCACAATCACAAAACATCCTAGGGTCAATTGCCTTGTGGCCAAGAAATCGCAGTGAAAAGACTATCAAGAGAATCCCTGCAAGGATTAAACGAGCTCATGAATGAAGTTTTGCTGGTCGCAAAGCTACAGCATAGGAACCTTGTTAGACTCCTTGGATGCTGCATTGAGGACAATGAGAGAATGTTGATTTATGAGTTCATGGCCAACAAAAGTTTAGATTTTTATATCTTTGGTATGCATCCCAAATTTGAAACACTATTGATTATCATTTTAAAGTTCTCATCATCCATCAATTCAACAATTACAGTAAGATTTCTCTTACAATTGTAGCATGCAACTTTTGGACTGCAAGGGGTATCTCATATTTTGCTACCTCATGTAACAGATGCTACAAAGCGTTCCTCCTTAAATTGGACAATGAGATTAGAAATTGTAATTGGGATTGCTAGAGGGCTTCTTTATCTTCATCAAGACTCCAGATTCAATGTAATCCACAGGGATCTGAAAGCAGCAAATGTTTTATTAGATGAACAAATGAATCCTAAAATTTCTGATTTCGGCACAGCAAGATTGTTTAAAAGAGAGCAGGGACTGATAAACACGGAAACTCTAATAGGAACTCGGTATGTGCCGATTCAGTTTTTATACATCATAAATCAATTGCACTTGACTAAATTCATGTTGATTATTTTTCTTCTTTCATTTCACATATTTGAAGCGGATACATGCCTCCTGAGTATATGTTGGAGGGTGCAATTTCAGTTAAAACTGATGTCTATAGCTTTGGAGTTCTACTTCTTGAGATAATAAGTGGCAAAAAAAATCAAGGCAATCAAAACCTTCTTGCTTATGTGAGTGACATGTCATAATTCCAAAAAAAAATTATCAATACTGATATAAAACAAGTCAATTTGAACTGTGTAAATCATCATGTAGGCATGGAAATTATGGGAAGAAGAAAACATTATAAAGTTGCTTGACGACTCGGTAGAAAGCTCAGCCTTCGCAACAGAAATAATGAGATATGTTCATGTGGGTCTTTTGTGTGTGCAAGAGTGTCCTGATGATAGGCCATCGATGAGCTCTGTTTTCACAATGCTATCAAGTGACACACTGCTACAGGACCCCAAGAAACCGTTGTTTGGTACAAGAATTAGAGGCTTTCCCTCAGAGTGGTCCTTCTACGAACATGATTCATCAACTGTGGTCTCTGTGGATCAACTGACCATAACCGGAATTGAAGGCCGGTAGAGAATCAAGAGACTGTAGAATATGTGTTATTATTTTCAAATTATATTTAGGTACTTCGTACGCTATTGTTAACATAAGCGGAATGGTTTTGGGGGTGACATTTTTTTCTAAAATTGTATTGCCAGATCTGAACTCTCTTTGAATTGTTGTTTTTTGAATGGGTCAAAGAGTACCAAGGATTGAACAGATATATAACCTAATTAAGCTAGATATGATATTAATTTACAGCATTTATTGATTAATTGTTGTGTTTATAGCATACAATTTCTTGTCAAGCTTTTAGAGCCGTTGAAACTTGGCAAGAAAGCTAAAAATGGCAATCAAAGCCGTTGTGTTATTTTCTTATTTGGTTAGTATAGGAAGATGGGGAACTGGGGAAGAAAATAGGAGAGAGAGGGATTAATTTGCAAATTTCCCACGTAGCTATGCTTAAGATCTCCAATACTTGAATCCCGCGTTGTGTAGGTATTGTTAGGTATCTCCAACACTGGCCAATATTTTTAATCAAGAAAAATGACAATGCCACCGTATTAAAGGCAGTATCTTATAAAGTTCCACAAGTGAGAGAACAAAACACAGCATATTAAATATTGAAATAAAATACCTCTCAGTAGTAATGACAACTTTGATGAATGAATCCGTTATTCCTCCGATAATTACACTTCATGCATCATGTCCCAATATCTTTTAAATTAGAATAATTAATTTTGAAATTAAAGCACCAATTAAGGTAAAGATTTTCATTTGGCTCCTACAAGAAAACAAAGTACTGACAAAGAAGGTACTTATAGCTAGCTAGGGCATATGTTGTAACACATGGTTGTCTTTTGTAACAATGGGGTCATATCATGTGGGAATGTACATATGCGGCAAGCTTCTAGAGGGGCCTATTCGCACAGTTAAACATGTGACGTGCTACAATTGTGGAAGTTTGGTGCTACATTAGATAGGAAGCATTGGGACACGGCATGGGCGGCTGGAGTATGAGCTCTCTATAAGGGAAGGAATAGGAGAATCTTTTCGGGGAAGACGAAACCGCAGAGCATTGTAATCGATGAAGTCACAACGGATATTCACAATTGGCAATTATTTGCTTAGGAATAGTGGTCGAATCGGATATTCACGTGAGGGAGACTTTTTTTAGTATAATTTAACTAATTGTAGATTTTTTAAATTTTGTATGTAGAGTAAATTAGCTAATGAAATTTTTTATTTGTTAACTAATTGGAGTTTTCTTATGTTGTAATTTTATTTATATTGTAGTGCAAAATGGCTGAATAGAGTGAGCGAGAGATCTTATGTTTCTGTCCAGATTTCTTCTCTTCTCCATCTTTATATTCATTGAACCTCCATTTACTCTAATTTTTATTTCCGGTTTATTTTTCTTAATTTTCTTTTCATTTTGTTGTTTTTTCTTTTTTATTTAGGGATCAACATTATTTGACTATAATTTTTTGTCTTCACATAATTTTTTTGACAAATTAATTTTTTTTTTACCAACTGTTTAATATTTTCTACAGTCAAGTGACTGATACTGATTCCGATTCTAATTTTGCGAACCATGGTTTTATTCATGATCCAAGTGTATATGATATAACTCTAAATTTAATTATTTTCAATTCATTTGTAAATTTATTTTGTCTTTCATTCTTATGTTTTGAAAAGTATTTTTTTGGAACCACAATAGTAGTGTCAATGGCACCATTTATTCATTTACCCGACCCGTATCATATTCAATAAGATGGTATCAATAAAAAAAAAATTTGTTAACTTATGAGATATGGGTATAGCCGTATAAGTAAAGATTTTTTTTATTAGCTTAATGGGTCTTCTCCCACTTTAAGAGAAATAGCATCTACAAGTGAGAATTTTCTATCTCCTACACCCCGCTTCATTGTATAGCCAACGGAAAGAAAGGGCGAATCAAGTCAAGTAGCTAGTAAAGTCTCGATAAAGAAATATGAGTGCTTCGAATAAAGAGTCAAGTTCATACCTAGGCGTTCGTTGGTGCTCCCTAGTTGAATCATACATATAACCAACTGAATTTATAAATTAAGGATTCATTCTTTATTATGATGTAGTCACTGTATCTTCATGATGATGTTACATCAGTCGCAGTATAACAAAAAGTATGGACAGCCCACACAGTATCTAGTTTTAATAGGTTTCTTGGGGATTTAATGGATTTAATGTGATTAACAAAAAGTATGGACTCAATAATGAAGAATGAATTGGTCAAAGTGTCATTCTCTTGGGTCTTGGCCAAGTCACTATCGAGCGCTTTTTCTTTCTTGCTAGACTGAATAGATGCCCTAGTCTCTCTGCAACATAGTTGTTCTCTTGTCAGAATCAGAAATAAATGCCAGAATTTAATTTCCCTCTGGTAACTGTCTAACATGTAGGATGGGGAACCTGTAAAGAAAATAATTAAAATAATTTAGCAACCAACCAGATGGCAAGATAACAAAAATCAAATTCAATTTCCATTCCATTACTTTTCTTTATTGAAGGTCACTTTACATTTACCTCCAAATCAAACATGGTGTAGATTATCCCGGAACCTCTTGGAAGGATTGAATTACTTTTCCTATTACTTCTCAAGGCATGTACTTTTTTCCCTACATTATATATCCAGATCGACATCATACGCATTGCCTTAAAACTCCATTTAATTATCCTTGATTTTGGTACTAGAAGAGATGAACAAAGAGATGATTTCTAAAATATTCAAAATTACTCTCTTTCTCCTTTCTTTCTCACCTTTTGCCATCCCAATAGATACCTCACTGAGTGCTCAAAACCTTACAGATGGAGAGACTCTTGTCTCACCAAAATCCGTATTTGAGCTTGGGTTCTTCAGCCCTGGTTCATCCAGAAATCGTTTCGTGGGTGTATGGTTCACAGTCTCACCAGACACTGTCGTATGGGTCGCAAACAGAGATTGTCCCTTGAACAACACCTCTGGCACACTAACCTTAAATAAAAGAGGGTCAATAATGCTATATGATTCAACAGGAAGGACAGTATGGTCATCTAGCTCTAACTCCTCAAGTGATGCCAATAATTTCAGTCCAATATTGGAGCTGAATGATTCTGGAAATCTTATACTGAAAGATCAAACGAGCAATAGTATCATATGGCAAAGTTTTGATCACCCAACTAATACATTGCTTTCCGGCATGAAAGTTGGCAAAAACTTGAAGACTGGCATTGAGACATCACTCTCTTCCTGGAAAAGCAGCAATGACCCATCAGAAGGTAACTACAGGTATGAGATGGACACTGAAGGTGCTCCTGAGATTATTACATGGGACCGTTCGCAGATATTTAGCCGTTCCGGTATTTGGAATGGAGAATATTTTAGCGGGGCACCCAATATGTTATCTTATGAAGATAGGTTTAATTTCTTATTTGTGTGGGATCAAGATGAGGTGTCATATGGATTTGAAGCCAAGTCAACCTCGACCTTGTCCCGAGTAGTGCTGAATGAAACTGGTATAATTCAACGTTTTGTCTGGGATCAACCTCATCAGACTTGGAACGAGTTCTGGTTGGGAACGAAAGATGAGTGCAGCCAATACGCAAGGTGCGGGCCTTTCAGTATTTGCCAGCGTGACAATATGCAAGCCTGTAATTGTCTGAGAGGATTTGAGCCACTGACACCAATGGAGTGGTACATGAGAAACACTTCAGGTGGGTGTAAACGCATGGTACCGTTAGGTTGTAGTGCTAGTAGTGATGGGTTTTATGAAATTGAAGAAGTAGAGGTACCATATTCGCATAATGCAACTGTTGATGCGAGCATCAGTGTTAAAGAGTGCAGGATCAGGTGCTTGATGAATTGCTCATGCATGGCATATGCCCCCTTGGATATCATGCGACAAGGGAGCGGCTGTGTTATGTGGCAAACTGTACTTACTGATACGAAGTACATTGGTGGTGGACAAGTTCTTTACGTGAAGGTTTCAAAGTCTGAGCTTAGTGAGTTTTACCTAAATTTTCATCTTGCCTATGTGTATTCATAATTTGTAGGGATTCTTTTAAACAACTTTTTTTCTTTTGAAGTAATCACAGTAGTATTCTGTTTTAGCAATAACAACTATGGCAATAGTAAGTTACAGTAAATAAGGGTTTTAGAAGATATATTTTGATGCATTTTTCTTGAATATCAGAAAAAGGAAAAAATCACTTTCCATATTGTTTAGCAAGTTTAGATCAAGACCAATTTAGATTTTAAGAAACTGTCTTTCAATATAGGTACAAATCAGAGAAAACGGAGGGCAGCAATTATTGGAATAATATCAAGTAGCATAATATTAGTGCTCCTGATATCCTTAATTGTATGTCTACTATGGAGGAAAAAGATGAGATATTCAAAACAAGGTAACAGTAGGGTTGTAAGTAAAATTTGATTAATCTGACAATTCTGACTGAGCCAACCAATCTGACCCGAAATGTTGCAGATTTAGAATTTGATTTGTTAGATATGGATTGTATTTTGATAAATCCTGCAAATAATTTTTGGATACGTACTTTGCAAAATGTTTGAGTAAGCCCCACCTGACCACCAGAGGCGAGGCTAGTGCCTACCCCTGAAATTTTTTTTTTTTTTTAGAACCGGGTTTCTTTGACCTTGCCTACCCCTGTTGATTGACCTTGCCTACCCTAGAGTCCAATGATACAGCGTGATTTCTTTGAGGTCCAAACTCCGAAGCTCATAACCAAAATTCCCAAAGCCCAAGCGGATGCGGAGACAGCGCGATTAAAAAAATTAGCGAGACAACGACTAAAAAATCAGTGAGACAGCGACTCAAATCCGAACCCGAACCCGTTAATTTCTCGCTATTTTTTTGAATTGTGTCTTGAATCCGAACCCGAATCCGAACCCGTTAATTTATTCGAACCCGAATCTGCTTTTTGCCTACCCCTAGCTCAAATCCTAGCCTCGCCACTGCTGACCACAGTACATTATTTTTCTTAAGAAATTAAAGTTATTTAGACATAACATAACAGTAATATTAGCCGTACTTGCCTTCAAAAAAAAAACTATAACAGTAATATTATTATAGAATATGCGAATATTTTTGTTAATTTTATATTTAAATAAAACTTTCTCTACTATATTGTTAGTTAGAGTATATTACATTCTTATTTGTACTTTTTCCAATTATAACTAATTGTTTCTTATGTTTTTTAGAAATAGTTTTTTTTTAATGAAACCTACCGTCTAACATGAAGCTCTAAGTGAATGATTTATATCTTAATTGGTTAGTTACAGATAAAAAATTTTGTAACCCGGCTATAGCAAATTGGATTGACAACCTCAATGAAACCTAACCAACCCGACCCGTTTATAACAAAGATTGCAGATCAAAATAAAATTTTCTGCTTTTAGATGTCTTTATAACTATGCAGCCATATCTTCTACCACAGGTAAAAACCTGAAGTATTTGGTGCGAAATGAGTCATTCAAAGGAACAGATCTCCCTGTCTTTGACATGGACATGATTTTACGAGTGACAGATAACTTTTCGAGTACAAATAAATTAGGAGAAGGTGGATTTGGCATTGTCTACAAGGTACTCCTTGCTATATATTTGCAATAGGCTCACATGTTTGTTCAGAAGAAATACTCATGATTCATCCTTTATGTAATTACTTATTAATATTAAAAAAAAGCTAATGTGAAAAACAGTAAGGAAAAAAATAATACTGCAAATGCAAACTCTGTTATTTTCCCTATGTAAAAGCATCTTCCAGTCCTTGCTCTAATAAAATCAAAAGGCACTCACAATCACAAAACATCCTAGGGTCAATTGCCTTGTGGCCAAGAAATCGCAGTGAAAAGACTATCAAGAGAATCCCTGCAAGGATTAAACGAGCTCATGAATGAAGTTTTGCTGGTCGCAAAGCTACAGCATAGGAACCTTGTTAGACTCCTTGGATGCTGCATTGAGGACAATGAGAGAATGTTGATTTATGAGTTCATGGCCAACAAAAGTTTAGATTTTTATATCTTTGGTATGCATCCCAAATTTGAAACACTATTGATTATCATTTTAAAGTTCTCATCATCCATCAATTCAACAATTACAGTAAGATTTCTCTTACAATTGTAGCATGCAACTTTTGGACTGCAAGGGGTATCTCATATTTTGCTACCTCATGTAACAGATGCTACAAAGCGTTCCTCCTTAAATTGGACAATGAGATTAGAAATTGTAATTGGGATTGCTAGAGGGCTTCTTTATCTTCATCAAGACTCCAGATTCAATGTAATCCACAGGGATCTGAAAGCAGCAAATGTTTTATTAGATGAACAAATGAATCCTAAAATTTCTGATTTCGGCACAGCAAGATTGTTTAAAAGAGAGCAGGGACTGATAAACACGGAAACTCTAATAGGAACTCGGTATGTGCCGATTCAGTTTTTATACATCATAAATCAATTGCACTTGACTAAATTCATGTTGATTATTTTTCTTCTTTCATTTCACATATTTGAAGCGGATACATGCCTCCTGAGTATATGTTGGAGGGTGCAATTTCAGTTAAAACTGATGTCTATAGCTTTGGAGTTCTACTTCTTGAGATAATAAGTGGCAAAAAAAATCAAGGCAATCAAAACCTTCTTGCTTATGTGAGTGACATGTCATAATTCCAAAAAAAAATTATCAATACTGATATAAAACAAGTCAATTTGAACTGTGTAAATCATCATGTAGGCATGGAAATTATGGGAAGAAGAAAACATTATAAAGTTGCTTGACGACTCGGTAGAAAGCTCAGCCTTCGCAACAGAAATAATGAGATATGTTCATGTGGGTCTTTTGTGTGTGCAAGAGTGTCCTGATGATAGGCCATCGATGAGCTCTGTTTTCACAATGCTATCAAGTGACACACTGCTACAGGACCCCAAGAAACCGTTGTTTGGTACAAGAATTAGAGGTTTTCCCTCAGAGTGGTCCTTCTACGAACATGATTCATCAACTGTGGTCTCTGTGGATCAACTGACCATAACCGGAATTGAAGGCCGGTAGAGAATCAAGAGACTGTAGAATATGTGTTATTATTTTCAAATTATATTTAGGTACTTTGTACGCTATTGTTAACATAAGCGGAATGGTTTTGGGGGTGACATTTTTTTCTGGAATTGTATTGCCAGATCTGAACTCTCTCTGAATTGTTGGTTTTTGAATGGGTCAAAGAGTACCAAGGATTGAACAGATATATAACCTAATTAAGCTAGATTTGATATTAATTTACAGCATTTATTGATTAATTGTTGTGTTTATAGCATACAATTTCTTGTCAAGCTTTTAGAGCCGTTGAAACTTGGCAAGAAAACTAAAAATGGCAATCAAAGCCGTTGTGTTATTTTCTTATTTGGTTAGTAATTTAGTATAGGAAGATGGGGAACTGGGGAAGAAAAGCGGAGAGAGAGGGATTAATTTGCAAATTTCCCACTTAGCTATGCTTAAGATCTCCAATACTTGAATGCCGCATTGTGTAGGTATTGTTAGGTATCTCCAACACTGGCCAATATTTTTAATCAAGAAAAATGACAATGCCACCATATTAAAGGAAGTATCTTATAAAGTTCCACAAGTGAGAGAATAAAACACAGCATATTAAATATTGAAATGACATACCTCTCAGTAGTAATGACAACTTTGATGAATGAATCCGTTATTCCTCCGATAATTACACTTCATGCATCATGTCCCAATATCTTTTTAAATTAGAATAATTAATTTTGAAATTAAAGCACCAATTATGGTAAAGATGTTCATTTGGCTCCTACAAGAAAGCAAAGTACTGACAAAGGAGGTACTTATAGCTAGCTAAGGCATATGTGGTAACACATGGTTGTGTCTTTTGTAACAATGGGGTCATCAAAATGAGGAATCATATCATGTGGGAATGTACATATGCGGCAAGCTTCTAGAGGGGCCTATTCGCATAGTTAAACATAGCACCACGGAACGGTGCTACAATTGTGGAAGTTTGGTGGTTGGGCCGACAGGGGTCCCTACATTAGATAGGAAGCATTGGGACACGACATGGGTGGCTGGAGTATGAGCTCTCTATAAGGGAAGGAATAGGAGAATCTTTTCGGGGAAGACGAAACCGCAGAGCATTGTAATCGATGAAGTCACAACGGATATTCACAATTGGCAATTTTTTGCTTAGGAGTAGTGGTCGAATCGGAATACTCGACCAAGCGAGTGCATATTGTACACTGCTAGTAATTTTATTTGACAAATAGAAGTGATGTAATATAGGGCACTTGTAGGGCATTTGCAAATAACTTTTTATACAACTTTTGTCGGCAATTGTACCACCAAACTTCCACAATTGTAGCACCGTTCCGTGGTGCTATGTTCTCATTAAATTTCTTCAAATTAAGAAATTATAAGTTTTAAGCATTTTAAATATGATACTATGAACAATTGATGGTATACTGATCAATTAATCCCGTGATATTATTCCTATATTTTTATGCCATAGTGAAACAGTCAAAGCTTTCCACTGGAAAAAAAATTGATGTAAGAAAAAAAAAATTGTGAGGTATGCAAAATTAAAGTTACGGAGATAGAAACAATTTAAAATTGATGTAAGAAAATTATTAAATTGATGATATAATAAATAAATTTATTTTTTTAAATTACAGAAATAAGATGCTCTAACTCAAATTAAGAGATCCCACACCTCAGTTCAGATCAGATGCGAAGAAATAGGCGGAGCCCATTTTAGTGAAAAATTTACTAAAGGACCCTCCAATTTTTTTTATTTCGAATTATCCCTTTCATATTTAATTCAATCAAATATAGTGTCGGCAATCTTTTTCTTTAGTGTTACAGAAGCATTAGAAACCAAACCTGTTTTACAAGTTGTGTACAAATTTCAATTTCTTTCATACTGAGCATAACTTTTTATGGTACTTCTGAAAATACTACACTTAATGAAAATTGGTTAGATGTAATGTATACAAATTTTCCATGATTATTGATATAGTGCATACAAATTTTAGTTTAATTAATTTAAATTTGTGTGGTCCATAAAACAGTCGCCAAAGCTTGAAGACTAGACCAATAAATATTTCAAGTTTGGCCAAGTTTTTTACACAACGTCACGTAACTAACTGATGGACACCAACGATATTTGAGTTGGAACAAATTATTCTTTTGAGAAATTATATCAAAACAAAACAAATGCAGTACAGTAGTAAACAGATACTTTGTTCACTTTGACAAACAACATATTACACTATTGTTTCGAATAGTTTTACAATAAAAATTATTGACCTTCAATGGCAGATGTACTGTGGAACAGATGCTCGCACAATGCCAATTGAGATGTAATTCTTGTGCATAAAACTGGTTTTTTGGGCTCAGGTAATGTTGCACTTCCGCTTGACAACATTAGAACCACAGTCGACATGGTTGGTCTATCGTCTGCACACTCTTGTACACACAAAAGACCAACATGAACACACCTCGCTAGCTCCAATTGAACACTTGAGCAATCTATTATTGCTTCATCAGCTAGATCTTCTGCCTTACCTTCTTCCCAAAACTTCCATGCCTATGAAAATATATGAATTGAATCAATTAAATACATGCTTATAAATTTCCATGATTAAATTTGTACTTGATGGCGCTCCATTTTTTTCTGTTAAAATTGGAGCTTGATAGATAGTTTGCCTAACATATGACAGTACATGTGTGTCGTGCAATTTTATAACGAGCAAGAGACTGCAATTTTATACTACTTCATAAGATAATTTGGAGACCAAAATGGGAAATTTTCAACTTAAGGGGCTCAATTGGATAATGAGTAAAACTTCTAAAAACATTGGGAAAACTTGATCAAATAAATAATGTTGTACTTGTTACAATGTTACGCGGCACCAAAATAAAGATATATATAGTCTAGCTAGATTCAAGAACAACGATATATCTTTGGTAGAAAGAGTCGTATCAGAAAATTTATTTTTTGAGATAAAAATGAAATTAAGTTTTCAAAATTTAAATAATAATAAGAAGAAATTATTAATTTAGTTTCAGACAGACGGCCTCTTATAAGTAGGACTTTATTTTTATCACTACATCAAAAGATAATGCCTTAGCTAGCCATATATATATGATCAGTGGTAATTAATTTTATTTAGCAAACAGGATTTTAATAGAAACTACTTACATTTGCTAGAAGGTTTTGATTTCCGTAATTCCTTTTTCCAGATATTATCTCAAGTAGTAGAACTCCAAAGCTGTAAACATCTGATTTCACTGACATTATGCCTTCCATTGCATACTCAGGAGACATGTATCCACTACATCAAAAAAACAAAAACAAATTAAGTCATTATCAGGTAACCAAGTTACCAGAAGAAACTACTAGTTAATAGTTATCTCACTCAACCAAAAATAAATAGCAAGAGAAATAGCTTGTAGGCAAGGGAGAACATTTTACAAGTAAAAATTATGTACCGTGTGCCTACAACAATTTCAGTAGCTATTTCATTCTCATCTCGTCTGAACAAACGTGCAGTGCCGAAGTCTGATATTTTAGGTGTCATTTCTCCATCTAAGAGAATATTTGCTGCTTTGAGATCTCTATGAATTATATTAAATCTGGAATCCTGGTGAAGGTAGAGAAGCCCTCTTGCAATTCCGATAATTATCTCCGACCTTGATCTCCAATTTAACAATTTGCATCTCTCTTCATCTATGTTCATAGAGGTTCTTCAAATTAAACATGCAAGTCATGCATGGAAAAGAAGAACCTTAGTTTCTGATTGGAAATTTTTAAGGAAATTGTTTTGCAATCAAAGGTATTTTCGGTGGTATGCTTGTTTAAATTTGATATGAAAATAAATTGATTTGACAGTATACAGATGTCATCTCATAAAACACAGTTATGAAACTATGATCCCTTTGTGTGATGTAAATTGATTTTGATATGTCGGGAATTCTACGCACTTCATTCTAAAAGCACATTGTTAAGAAATATATAAGAAGTGAAAATTATGATTGTGACAAAATGTACGGAATATGAAGAAATCTAAGCTCTTGTTGCTCATGTACTCATAAATCAGCATTCTCTCAGAGGCATGGATGCAACAACCCAGCAGTCTGACAAGGTTACGGTGTTGTAGCTTTGCAATGAGCATGACCTCATTCATGAATTCATTTTGACCTTGTGATGCATTTTTTGAGAGCCTCTTCACTGCAATCTCTTCACCGCTTGGTAGCTGACCCTATACTTAGATAATGGTACCAGTAAAGGAAAAAATTAAGTAAGAACAAAAGAATCAAAAAAATGATTCTTTGATGAGAACATACCACGCATTTGGAAAAGAACCAGAAAAATGATTCTTTGATGGGAACAGACCACGCATTTGGAAGAAGGTTTTATTAACAACAACCGATCTCTGTGACCATTGATTAACTCTCAATTTCACTTTCAAGCAAACTGGTGGGTCTTGATATACCAGTAGAAGTTTATAAGTTGATAGATAAAAATAATGTAATTATGTTCACCTTAAAAATATCAAAATGATCGATTTCGAATTATTATATATACCTTGTAAACAATACCAAAAGCTCCTTGGCCTAATTCATTTGCTGGAGAGAAGTTTCCAGTGGATGCTGCCAATGTTACCAGGTCAAATAGTGGGATCTCTGTGTTCTTCAGTGAGCAACTCTGGTCTATGGCCACAAAGAAAAATCAATATTACAGTTATCGTTTATTAGGCATCAGAATACAATTGCATTATTTTTAATCAAAAATTCAAAATTCAAATTTTATTGGATTTACTAGCTAGTTCATTGGCAAACGTTATATATAGTTACATTGTGATTTTGTTATTTTGTTTTATAAAGTACATAGCTTTCAATTGGGAATTTTGCTATAAAATTTTAGAAACTACATAGCACATTTAAGTTACCAGAGTACCTAAATTGTCCTCTTTCAAAACCTTTCTCCAAAATATGATGCCTGCTAGCAAGATTACAAGTAACAATGCAATTGTTGCTGATACTATGATGCCTATAAGCACAGCTCGCCTCCTATTGTTGCCTTCTCCAGCTGCACGACCAGAAAAAAAATTATAATAAACAAGTATTACAAATGCACCGTAGAGTAATTCTATTGATCTCTAATTTGAGTAACCACAAGTTTTTCTAGTAGTTGTTCTTCAAAATAAAAATTAAAAAAAGTTACTACATATAATCTGTATTTATGTAATGTGATGCATTAGCTAACCTTATTTTCCAAAAAATGGATTTATTGTTTTTCAGTCTAGCTTTGATAAAGAGCATGTAAAAGAAATTAGAATGAAAAGACTGAGGTCTGAGGTCTGACTTCTGAGATGTCAAGCTGCCATGTTTGACTTAGTCAATTCCATATCCTTTGATATTTTTGCTGACTAAAATTGTCAATTATAACTCAACTAAGCTGATAATTCCAAGGAATGAAATATAAGTCATCATTAGTTAGCTTGTTTTGGTATAACATCCCATCAAGCTATTGTCAAGGAAGCTAATTAATGTGTAGCTGAGACTGGGCATTTAAGTCTTTGCTCCCTGTACCAGCAATGGAATGGGTGGACTTGCCCATTGGCCTTCAAAAAAAAAAAAAAAGGCATGGGTAGAAGTGAATTGTTGAGTGCCGTCAATTAAGAGGGATTGTGCTTGCTGAGACCTATTTTTCAATGGCCTTTGATAAGATTAGGATAGACAAATAGAAAAAAAAAATAATAGGGTTGAGAGACGTGCCAGAACAATCTCTTTATCCAATCATAATTATAGGATCATGAAATTCCAAGGGAAATATAGGGTTGCAAAGAGTATAATGGGTTTTCTACTAGGACAGTTAATCTATTCCTTCAGTTGTGTACGAATACTTCAAGTTTTTAAATTGATCGACCAACATCTTGTATTGAAGGTTGATTTCCTTATGCAGTCTTAATTAATGTAAAAAATATCCACACAAAACATCTCCATATATCTGCACATTACACATATTAAATAATTCCCTTGCACAATTCAAGACCTAAGTATATTGTGAAGAAAGAATTCCACATTTAAAAAATATTTCAAGATATGATATTGTTTATGCCAAGAACAAAAAAGCAATAAATAAGATGAAAGAAAAAGTTAGGATGGAAATTGAAAGGTATTGATATATTACCTAAATCTGATTTTGCTATCTTCATATATAGATCTTGTGCGCCAGAAATGTACCTTATGTCAAGCAAATCATTACTCCAAGTGATGCATCCGCTACCACCCCCTCTAATATCTAATACCGAATATGCCAAGCAAGAGCAATTCATCAAACACCTGTTCCTGCAGTCCTCGATGCTGATACCAGCATCAACTGTTGCAGGATGGGGGTCTAGTACCTTCACCCCTTTAATTAAATAAAACCCATTATCATTATCATGACAACTCAGTTGTGTTTTCCGTTTACATCCCCCTGAAAATTTTCGCATAGACCACTCCTCGTATGATTTAGGATAAAACCCTTGAAGGCTACTGCATACTGTAACCTCATTGATGTTGCATATACCAAAAGGACCACATTTTCCATAATAATCGCATGGATCTTTGGGTCCATACCAGAACTCACTCCAGGTGCGACTGGTTTGGTCCCATACCATGCGTTGAACCACGCCAGTTTCATTCAATACTAGTCGGGACAAAGGTGCGCCTTGCTTAGTCTCAAATGAGTAGTAGACTTCATTCACCTCGGAAACTAATATGAAGCTAAACATTTTTTCATAAGTTTTCATTTCTGGAATTCCACTGAACCTCAGCCCATTCCATGGACCGGTTCTGAATCTAATTTGTGCACCATTCCATAACACATTTTGTGGTACACCGATCGTATCCATTTTGTAGTAGTAATCACCTTTAGATGGATCCATTCCACTTTTCCAAGAAGAAAGAAACCATTCAAATCCTTTGGCCAAATTCTTACCGATCTTCATGCCGGGAAGCAAGGTATTTGATGGATAGTCAAAGCTTTGCCATATAATGGCCCCTCTATTTGAATCTTTGATTACAAGGTTGCCTGAATCAAGTAGCTGCATTATAGGATTAGTCATATTCTTAGCAATAGATGAATTAACACTAGATGACCATACAGTCTTTTGTGAATGATCAACCAGAATTATGACTCCTTTTGAAATGCCGAGTGTACCTGAACTGTGGTTCAAGGGATGGTCTCATGGTCAGGGTTAGTGACCCACACGATAGTATCAGGCGAGACCACATACCATATACCGACAAACCAATTCATTGACATGCCAGGTTTAAAGAAACCAAGCTCGAATATGCCGCCAGACGAGACGAGGGTTTGGCCACTGGTTAAGTTTTTTGTTTCATCTAGGGTGTCAAGTGGAAAGCAGATTTGAAACAGAGCAAAGAGAATCACAGTAGTAAATTGTTTGCGAGTCATTGTACTCAACATCTTCATGAGGGCTTGACAATGGTTTGATTTGTTTTCTCTTATTGGCACAATGATGAGGAGGATTGAATTTATTTTGTGTAGTGTTGAAAGTTAAGGCAGGTATGACCCTTACTTTAGTTTTCTGTACCAACCACAATCACAGTTAACACACACACACACACACACACAATAGGGTCAACTGACCCCATTCATTTTAAAAAAAATTGTAACTATGTATAATTTTCTATATAATTTAAAGTACAATACTATAGATACTGTAAAATTGATTCTCATGCTCAGCATGCATGAAATTCTATAAGATTGATCTTCATTCACATTTGACCTCGATAACTTGAAAATCTAGCTTCCGCCCTGTATATACATATATGTAATGCATAAGAATTATAATGATGACAGTTCTATTCTGTATACAGTAATTAGGCATATAATTTTATGAAGCTCATAATGACCAATGAGGCAATGAAGCTAATTAACTAATTATCCTGCTTCTATGGTATGGCATTTTTGGTATTAAGTTAGGCTAATATTGAAACTAATTCTATAAGGCAAATTGATAAAACAAAACATGTATGAAATTTCTTTCTAGCTAGCTAAATACCTAATCCTATCTATATATTCTCCTGTAAGAAACGGTCCCCACTCTTACATATTGGCAAATAGGCTCAAGCCAGCAATGGATCACCACCTCATCTCCTCCAATCAGACACGCTTCATACAAAAAAGACACATCAATAAAGGGTTCATGTATGAACAAGAGCAGATATAGGATAACAATTTTTTCTTTGTTTTTCTTTCTTTCAACATTTCTTTTCTACTATCCTTTGTAGGGCTGCACAAAAAATTCGTAGTTCGTAATTCGATTCGAGTTTGATTCGAAGAAGTTCGAAAAAAGTTCGATTCGAAATTGAGTTCGTTCGAAATTAATTCAAACCAAACTTAGTTCGAAATTAATTCAAACCAAAATCAAACTGGACCTAGTTCGTTCGAAATAGGTTCGCAAACCAAATTTAGTTCGAAATTAACTCAAACGTGAACCGTTAATTTCCGCTGATAACTTATGTTCGTTGATGAAAATATAAGGCTGCCCTCGATTCTGACTTTTGAAAATTATTTCTTGAAACAAAAAGCCCAGTCCAACTAGAAATTTTGAATTGTCAGGTAGGTATGTGCTGATAATGATATCTGGTTCATGTTGATACTAGAAATTTTGCTTTTCACGGTAGGATTCTGAGTTTTCGGGTAATCCAGGAGTTAGTTTAATGAAGCAAAATATATGGCTGAAGTTTTGGATACCTGTGACGGTTTTTTAGAAGGATTTTTCATCAGTAGCTAGTGCCTAGTTGTAATGAACTTTAATTTTTTATTTAGGATAATATTGGGGTTTGTAATAATTCTAAGACTTTGTTGATTGTTTTCTACTTCTATTGATATTTAAATTGTACTTTGATACTTTGGATATTTGAAAACTTTGTTGTCTAATTGGAAAATTTTGGATATTCGTAAATCGTAACAAAGTTCGAAGAAGTTCGAAATTGAGTTCGTAAAAAATTTGATTCGAAATTGAGTTCGATTCGAAATTGCGTTCGTTCGAAATTAATTCAAACCAAACCTACTTCGAAATTAATTCAAACCAAACCTAGTTCGAAATTAATTCAAACCAAACTCAAACTGGAGGTAAGTTCGATTCGGTTCGGTTCGTTTGCAGCCCTAATCCTTTGTAACTTGACACCTCTGGTATCTGTATTAATGGAAATTGGAGGCGTCACCTCCATTTTTTGCTTTCAAAAATAATTCATAATTTAAGTGTTGCTTGATCATTTGAAATTGACTCGTGGTTACTGGGTTAATTATAATACAAAATTGAAGCAAGCTAAACCTACCTAACTGGAAATTACATAATGTAAGAGCAAGTAAATCTTAGGAAGTTGCAGATGGTAATAAAATGAGAATATGCGCATTTCAGATGTAGCTTCCTTTGCCTTTTAATAGGTCAACTAACGTTTGCTAGCCCCAAAAGCCACGCTTAAAGACCCGACATTTTTATTAATATCCAAAGCTAAATAGAAATTAATTAATATATTCAGATCTCCTGAGTATTTATAAAAATATCCCTACCGGCTATTTTTTCCGGTACCCAATTTTATCAATTACCGGTCAGAAAATGGTCGGTACCTTGTTTAATCTATTACCGGTCAGAAAATGACCGGTACCTTTGCTATATATATGTGTGGAGGGTTGGCTGAATTTCTCACCGTTCATTTCATCAAATTTTACACTATCTCTCCTCATTTGAGCTCTTTCTCTCAGATTTCTCCATCTCTTTCCAAATTTGCAAGTAAGTCCCTCTAATTTTTTAAAAATTCATTTTTAGTGCAAAATGGTTGTAAATGCTATGATTTATTAGTAATGTACCAAACTTAGAATAATTTAGTTGTAATAGTGTTAAATCCGTTGTAATTAGTTTTAATTACTAAATTTAGTATAATTTAGAGTAATTAGCCAAATTTAGGGTTTAGGGTTTAGGGTAATTTATTGTAATTTAGTATAATTAGCATAGTTGACCATATTTTAGTATATCTTGGCATTTTTTACCATAATTAGGATAATTAAGCGTAATTTAGTGTAATTTAGCATAATTAGTATAATTAAACCATTAGACCATTTAAGCATATTTTACCGAAATTAGGCTATTGTAGCATATTTTAGCATATTTTAACCGCAATTAGTCTATTTTAGCATGTTTTAGCATAATTAAGCCTATTTTGACATATTTTGGCATATTTTACCGAAATTATGCTATTTTAGCCTATTATAGCATATTTTAGGTTATTTTAACCGCAATTGGCCTATTTTAGAATGTTTTAGCATAATTAAGCCTATTTTGGCCTATTTTAGCAGATTTTAGGTTATTTCAACCGCAATTAACCTATTTTAGCATGTTTTAGCATAATTAAGCCTATTTTGGTTTATTTTAGCCTATTTGGGCTATTTGGACTATTTTAGCATATTTTAGCATAAAAGTACCGGTCATTTTCTGGCCGGTAATAGATTAAACAAGGTATCGATCATTTTCTGGCCGGTAGTTGATTAAATTGGGTACCGGTCAGAAAATAGTCGGTATAGGTATTTTTATAAATACTCCGGAGATCTGGATATATTAATTAATTTCTATTAAACTTTGGATATTTATAAAAATGTCGGCTTAAAGACGACCTTTTTGAGATACCACCATAAGATAAAGCCTTCATTCCTTGCAAAGAATTAATGGAACTGAGACCAGAGATACTACTAGTGCGAGATGTCTAATTCCGTTAACTGAACAATGGGCTTTTATTGAATTTACATAGTCCATTTAGGAATCACATAAAGCCCACTGTGGTTTCCCATAAAGAGATGTGTCCATTTGGGAATCCAACTGTTACAGTAGCTGCGCAATTTGCAGGAAACTTAAACTACGCCCAACACCACAAGAATTAATTCATGAAATGTACTCTACAATTCTCAATGTGACCAGTGTTATCCTACCAAATTAGTAATTGTATAATGTAAAAATTATAGAGGAACTATCACATGTTTAAACCTGATCCACACCAGCACCATAATTGCAAGAAACTTCTGAATTTTAACCCTTTTCATGAACGTTAATTAATGCGAGCAACTTTTAAAAAGAGTTCATCTATGAGAGGAAAAGGCTTTTCAAAAGAGTGCATTTCTCAGTTGCAATTTCCTTCTTCCCTGCTTATATATATATATGTATTATAAGCAACTGAGAAATTAAACAGAAGCAAATAGACATGGCAAACAGCTCAATTTCATTTCAAGATTTTCTCCCTTCCATGGCCGAGCGACTGGGGTCAGAGGGTCTAATGGAGGAGCTTTGCAAAGGATTCAATTTATTGATGGATCCACGAGAAGGCGTGATCACATTTGATAGTCTGAAGAGAAATGCTGGAGCGTTTGGGCTCGACGGACTGACCGACGAGGAGTTAGCGGGCATGGTAAAAGAGGGGGATTTAGATGGAGACGGCACACTTGACCGGAACGAGTTTTGTGTGCTCATGGTCAGGCTAAGTCCTGAACTGATAAGTGGGCCCCAGGCCGCAATTGATGAGGTGCTCGCTCGATTCTGCGCCTGAGTGCCGGAATTATTCTTTATTTTTTCTAAACATTAAATTAGACAGGTGCGTCAATCTAGCTATGCTAGCTATCATTTCAATCCCAGGATCATGTACACTTTGCAAATTAGTTATGTTTATGTAGGTTTAGCTGTTAGCCCAAGGTTTTTTGTTTTGTTTGGCTCAAGCTATTTCTAGCTAGTTCCATGTGTAGCTCCAGCTTGAATTTTTTTTTTTTAATTTGATGTTTAATATCTTTATGGTTTATAAAGCTCCAAAATTGAACTACCTACAGAATTATATCTCAAAGGTAACAGTTGCAGCCGAAAAATTAATTAGAAGACACAAAACAAAACCAAAAAAAAAAAAAGCATAATGTGATTTACAGATGCTCTCCTATGTTTTGAATTCCTGACATAAGCATATATATGAAAATAAGATGGAGCCAAAAAAAATGAGTGAGGCTATGGTGCTATGCATAGCACCAATGGCTAGTGTACTACGGCTCAATATGGTACTTTTTAAAATCTTAACGGTCGATCCGAACCGTTCAATGTGATATCCATATGAATATGTACTTGCAAACTAAATTTTATATTTTTTTGAATTTTTTTACTATTTTTTTAGATAGGTAGAAAAATCAGTGTTTTCTGAAAATTCTGGACCATCAAAATTCTACCTATCTAAAAAAATAGTAAAAAAAATCGAAAAAATATAAAATTTAGTTTGCAAGTACATATTCATATTGTTATCACATTGAACGGTTCGGATCGACCGTTAGGATTTTAAAAAGTATCATATTGAGCCGTAGTACACTAGCCATCCGTGCTATGCAGAGCACCGTAGCCTCACTCCAAAAAAATAGATACGGTGGAACAAAATTTTTATGATAATATATAATTGTATAATTATTTTAAACACAAGTATATTTCTGTAATTTTTTCCGAAAAAAATATAACAAAAGAAGTATATTTTGAAAAAAAAAAAAAAATTAGACCAATAGTAGAGAAGTGTCTTAATTTGTGAACTCATGTGGCTCGGACGCTGCATATAAAATTACAAATTTTTCTTAGAAAACACCCTCGATGTTCTTTGTGTCAATCCGTCAAAATATTTCCACCGTCCAAAAGCGCTTTCATGGCCAGCAAGGCAAGCTAGGGTTGGGGTGGTCCAATGGTATCCGTCCAAATTTGATCAGATGTTCAATCAGAATCATTTGATCTGCATCAAAATACGTGCACACTTGATGCGAATAAATCTTAAAGTTGTCAATGTGAATCTTCATGTAGATCGGACGAGCTATAATCTAATATCTAACCAAATTGTCAACTTTTTTTTTAAATAAAAATTGGAGATCTGATCCTTGTCAACTTTGTTCTCACAGTTTTACAATCACACTATATTCAGAGGCTTATTCCTTTCCGAATACCAAAAATGTTTTTCATTTAAAAAAAAAAACATTCCACAACACATATCGATACTAAAATCCCTCATATTTTGCTAATTTTTAAAATTAGCCTCGAATTTGCTAACTCAAAATTTACTGATTTGCAAAATCGGCACCTTTAAGATAAAATTTAAGCTTTAGTTATAATTACCTAAAATTTGGAAACCAAATTTTGAGAAAAATACGGGTAGTCTGTCCCTACTCGCTACAGCTGAAATATTTATTAATATCTAAAAAAATTTCAAAATATGTACCCATTTTCAACTTATTTTCAGATCTGCCTAAACGGAAGAATTATTTTCCGAATCTAGCATCTCTTTCCGGAAAATAATTCTCCGGATTCAAAAGGATTTCTTTCCGGAAAATAATTCTCCGATTTTGTTTAATCCTTTTTTTTAATTAAATAGAAAATGTTATGATTTATTCATTTTTATATTAAAATATTAGAAATATTTTTATTTCTTTGAAAATAGATGAAATACTATATAATTAAATTTATTAGAAAGACTGCGACAAATAATCCGGATCAACATTTTTCAGGCTAGATTTTTTGTAGTTGTAAGAAAAATTAAAATATTTATTTGTGTGTTATTGGAAAAAATAAAAATATTTTGGATCTGAGTTATTGATCTCAGTTCAAAAGTCATTTCTGAGTAAATAAAGAAAAAATCGTGGTCCTTCCACATGAACTATCGTGGTCACTTCTGAGTTATTGCTCTCCTCGTCGAAATGCTCCATCGGAGACTATGTGGAGTCGGATCTAGTATTCTTCCACATGAACTTGCCGATGGTCATGCCGGAGACCGTGCGAAGCATGGACTCTGATGACGCCAAATTATATAGCGTAAATCACTATCTTTTTATCCAAAAAATGGCGAAAAACGAATGCAAAGTAGCTATTTTCTCGATTTAACTACCACAAACGTGTTTTTGAGTCTTTTAGCAGGTTTTGGAGAAAGTTACATATTTAGGCCAAAAACAGAGCAAAAATGTTATATTTCAGCGATTATCAAATAGTAGCCAAAATAGGACATCACATGGAGCATGCAACACCACACACAGAGTGAACAACATGCGAAATGTCGAAATTACAAGAAAATCTGCTAAGTCAGAAGACCCTGCGACCTCATCCATGTCGTGCGCGGCATAGCCCAGAGGCCGCACGGGTTAGCAGGCCGGGCCTTCTAGAAGATCCGCTTTTCTGATGGGCCACGCTATTTTTAGACAATTCTTGATAAATCATATGTGATCCCCACGTCCCTTATGATCTCCACTACCTCCAGTAGTGCTTAGGAAGACTATAAATACCCCTTTTGTAATAGGATTTAGTGTGTGTGTGTGTGTGTGTGTGTGTGTGTGTGTGTGTGTGTGTGTTGGATTGTGTCAAGTCCAGAATTGTAGCTACCAATCCTCATTGTTAGGTTAGGTTAGAGAGTCACATAGGAAAAGAAGGGCAACCATCAGGTGTCAAGGAGAAGATAAGTCATCTAAGGAGGTAGAGGTTCTTTCATCTTCAATTGGTTGTAATTTATGTTCTCTTTATTTATTTCTTTTATTGTCATGGCCATGAGAAGCTAAACTTCTCATCTCTAGGGTGAGAGTTATACTTGAATTCTTAATTATGTTTTAATATACATTTATTTTTGTTTTACATTATGATTTGAATTTCTTTGCGCTTTAATCTTTTTATAATATCCTTGCTTACATAGTTCTCTCTACTATATGCCAATGATCTCCACATACCTTCGATAAGCAATTCAGAGAATTTGTGTGAGGAATTACTCATAAGTAGTGGTAAGATTGGGGCTAACGAGGGTTGGCAGCGGTTCAAAGACTAGAGTTAGAACCCAGTGGACTCCCTTGGCAGGATAATATAAATTGCAACATAGACTAAGTTTGATTCCTCTACGGACATATTAAACTTAGTTGGAACAACATTAGAAAGCACTTAGTTTAGGTGGGGTCTTTGAGATATTTCAACTACGGGGTAGTATAGAGAAAAAATATACTTTTGTACCTAAAACACTTTAGTCTCGGTAGCCCAAAAGCCTATCAAAAGATCAGAAAACCTTTCAAGTCACATAAACAAACAATCAGTTCATCGTGCGGGTAGTGACAGTGCCGTATACGGGGTACTTGGGGGCAGTCTATGCCGCACGCGGCAATGACAGTACCACATGCGGCCTAAATAAACATCAAAACTTATATTTTGCATGATTAAGAATGATGGGAAACATGAACTCGAGAGGCTCTCTATCTACTGTTTAACCTTATTTAGCTATAATACCTTGATTGTATTTGTCACCACCAACTCTTTTATAAAAATTCCATAACCTAGACTAGTAAAAATTGTTTAAAACTTAATACACTATCCCTGTGGATCAACACTCCAATTATACTACACGGTATGATCATTCGCTTGTGATCTGAACGTAAGTTAAAATTAGGGTTTATAAATATTTAAAAGTAGTAGTTCATTTTGGACTCATCAGACCCCCTCCAACGGTGCCACCACTCTCTCCTTTTCAAAATGCCCCGTTGGAGACTGTGTGGAGTCGGATATGGTGTTCTTCCACATGAACTCGCTGGAGACCGTGTGAAGCATCTCATCTCATTTTATAATTGAGTCAGAGAGAAAAACGTGGAGAAAAAGAAAGAGGGAGAGAGGGGTTGGAGAGAAAAGAAAGAGGGAGAGGTGTGGGAACGAAAAAGGAAAGAGAAATTGGTACAGACAGTTTGATCGTTAGCGAATTTGTGCAATTAAAAAGAGAATTACTTGGACGTGGCTCCGGACGGGATAAACCATCATGTTCTTCTTATATTTCAAAATTTCACCAAATTCTACTTCTATTTCGATATTTTTTTTCTATTAATAAAAAATCGGTAATTCGTATTCCCATGTATCGATCACATCCGCACAAAGTTAAAGGCGGAGCTAGTATAATTATCAGGGTGGGAAAAACAATTAGTTGAGGCATAATTTTGTAATTATTTTAAATATTAAGTATATAATTATATAATTTTTTTAAAAAAAACATATAAATAGAAGTATACTTCGAAGAAATTTTTTAGAAATAGACAAAATTTTATAATTTTTTGAAACTTAAGTATCTTTTTATATGTTTTTTAAAAAAGAAAAAAAAAATTGAAGTATATTTTTGAAATTTTTTTGAGTCAGGTTGGCAAGTGTCCGCCCTGCGCAAAGCCATATTATATATTCCGAGACACACAACAAGTTTATTTAATTTTGCATAAAGCTTGTTTAGTCACAATGGCTTTTCTCTCCATGACCAATATTGGGTTTTCTAAATTTCGCTTCTCTGCTGACTGGGGTACCAGTTGGTACACCTTCCCAGCTTACTGGTACAAGTTTTAAGGGCTCGTTAATTCTCAAAAAAAAAATTCAATAATCTGTGGGTTGTTAAGTATATTTGTAGACAGCGTGACGGGTAAAGATATTGACAGCATTGTAATTTAATTGGCTTCATGCCCAATAGAATAAAAATGAAACAAAACATATGATTTGTGCACTGCATGAAGTTAAAAGAGTGTGGTCAATATCTTTATCCAAGTGTTACTTTATATTATTGCGCATTGATTATAGCGCATACTGCTGTGATATATAACTGATGAACTGAACAGAGATTTAGAAAAGAAAGATTAAAAGAACAGAACAATCAGTTGTGACTTGTGACATCAAGAATCAAGCAAAGAAAATTATGGAGATCGATCAGATCCAATTAATTAAAAACATGAACTTGCATGATTATCTTGTTTGTTGCTAGCTGTTACATCAGATAAAAATTGAAATTTAACTAGACATTAACTACTGTTGATACCACTGGCTGTACAACAAGGGAACAGTTTGACAAGAATCTCACAGGCAACAACTGGCTATAACTAATAGTTTAATAAATTAAAATTAATTAAAGATTCACGATTAGAAGTTAACAACTTGACATACAGGTTAGATTAGGAGACAAAACAGCTATACAGTCAGATGTGGTTGCTAATTATAATTTTGGCGTCTTTGACATCACAATGTACAACCTCCAACCAAATTAATTTTTTTTTCCCAGAAAACTAGAAAAGAAATTTTTAATTAGATTTTTGTTGAAAAAAATAGAGTTTATAAACCTGTTTAGTTAGTATTGATTTTGGTTGGCATTGAGAGCAAGATTTTGAGATTTTAGTGCAAATAGTTTTAGCCGTTTTGTGCGCCTCCCATTTGCATGCAAGCTAGTAGGGTTGCAAGTAGCAATCCTAATAAAATGTTTTCATTAATTGAAGAAGACCTCTAAATATTCCACGAGGATACCAATGCAAGCACGTGCGCATCAGCAGCCAGCTTGCTTAAATTAATTACAGATGAATCCAAATGAAGTTAAGGTGTAAACTGTACAGTACACCCTGTTTACAACTCACCAAAAATAACTAATTTGTTGCCAGATCAAAGCTGAGTTACAATATTAGTCAAAATTTAAGTGCTACTAGTTGTTGGTGTATTTTTTTCATTATTGATTTATACATCCTACATATTTACAAACTAATCCCTCGCTACTATATCGCATATTCGCATTTACATCACAAATGCACTCACTATTTTGTAATATAGTCCAGGCTGTCCAGCTATATGAACTTGACGAAATGTTTAGGAAGCATGAAAAGTTTGCATACACCAAATAAAGCGGTATTATATTAATTATTTGAGATCGAGAACCTTTTTTTTTTTTTGAGAAAAAAATCGGTGCTATATTATTATATGAGTGAGGCTATGGTACTTTGTAAAGTGCAGGTTGAGTTGTACTAGAGATTTATATTTATATTTTTAAATTTTAAAAGTCGATTTGAACTCTTTAACATAATCTCTATAGAAAAATGTACTAAGAGATCAAACTTTTAGATCAATTGATTTTCTACTCGTTTAAAAAATAGTAAATAAATTTTTAAGAAGTATAAAATTTGATCTCCATTTTCATATGAAGATCATGTTGAACAACTTGAATCGATTATTTAAATTTTAAAAATATAAATCTATAAAACAGAGCGATCCGTATTTTACAAATTACATAACCTCACTCTTATTATATATATAAAATTTAAGTGTTCTTTTTAAAAAAAATTCGCCGCACATGATTGCAACTCAAATTTTCATTTATGTTTTTAGTGGAGGTGGTCCACAAATTTTATTATTCATATAATATATCTTAACTTGTTCAATTTAATTTTTGAACTATAATTTGATTACAGCTGGCCTTTTATACTTCTTTACTTAGTTACTAAGATCGTTCATTTTTTTTTTATTCGGTTAAAGGCTTAAAGCTCTCAAATCATCCTTAATTAGTAGCATCAATTAAATTTCGAACTTTTAGAAACTAATTGTACTAGACATAATTCTCAATTTTTACTAAAAGATTAATAATATTGTTGCTAGATGATGACGTAACAAATATGGAATACTAATTTAAATAATATCGTACTGTTGTAGTGATTAAGAAGCATTTTAAATCACTAATGTTATGTTTTTCCCATCATTTATTTTTAATGATCAAGGAAGACTTTGTTGAACTAAGTACAATTCCTTGGTTGGAAAAGGCAAGCTTAATTTTCTACTATAATCAAACCAATAAATACTTCAGAGCCCGCTACTTTAATACAAACTTAAAATGTGTTATTTCTAATGGACACGAGGCTGACGCAATCATCTTCCGCCACAGTTGGAGATTTTTTTTTTTTTTTGTAAAGTATACACCTTCAAATTAAAATTAGAATTCAATGTTGAGTAGAACTAGGGTGCTCTCGAGTTCACCAAGCTCTTGGTGAACTCAAGTCCAAAACTCATCGGATCGGCTTCAAACGACAAATCCGACCGTTGAAACCCGTCTACCTTACGAGTGATGTGTCTACATGCAAAAATTTTAAATTTTGAAATTAATTTTGCATAGAGTCAAGTGGTCAAAAAACGTCAAAAAATGAATGCATTAAAATTAATTTATTAACCTTCTAATTTTGACCATTTGACTCTATGCAAAATTAATTTCAAAATTTAAAATTTTTGCATGTAGACGCATCACTCGTAAGGTAGACGGGTTTCAACAGTCGGATTCGTCGTTTGAAGCCGATCCGATGAGTTTTGGACTCGAGTTCACTAAGAGCTTGGTGAACTCGAGAGCACCCTAGTTCTACTCTTCAATGTTTATTGAAATTAAAGTTTTTTATCAGATTTTGTTCCGATATCGAACATGTTTATGTTAATTTGTTAAATAGATTAATTTCTATCAAAAAATATATTACAATTAAAAATAACACATATATAATAATAAATAATACTATTTAACTTAATTTATATTGCGCCTTAAAATATCAAGCACAATTTTTAAATAAGAAAGAAATAGAATACATTAATACAACAATAATCCAATAAAAAAATGAATCGAAAAGATAAACTGATAAATGATGTGATATATTAAAAAGCTTAAAGACGTAATCTGCCGATATTTTTATTAAAACCCCCAAAAAAAAACAAATTATCAAATCTGCTCCCACCCCAACTTTATTTTTATTTCTACCCCAACCGCCCGTGGACTGGGCGGTTCACTTTCCGGACCTGACCGCCCAGCAGGCGGGCGGTCCACTACCCTTATCAGACCGCCCAGCAGCTGGGCGGTCTGCTATAAAACCCTATAAAAGAGCATTTTCTCTCTCCTGAGCAACACAGTGTTCATTCCAATCCCAGAAATTTTCCAGAACCGATCGAATGAGAGATGAGAGAGCCGTCAGAGGCGATTTTGAGGCGATTGTGCACAGTAATCCCAGCACAATAATCCCAGCATAGTAACAGCGAGCACAGTATTTCCAGCACAGTATTTCCATAACAGTATTTTCAACACAGTATTTTCAGAACAGTAATTCCAGCACGGAAATATGTTGGTTGCACTGTATGTGGACGGGAAGTTTACCCGGGGTGCGGAGGGAGCACAGTACACCAAGGAAGCAGCCTACGGCTTTGAGGTAAATGAAAATACCTCATTTGTTGAACTGAAGGGAATAGTGTATGAAAAAATTGGTGTGAACCCCAACCAGTGTGATATAGATTTAGCTACCCGGATTAACACAGTAAGTGGTGGTAGATTTTCCACAAAGTCATCGTCTGAAATTTCATACCGACCATGTCGTCTATTCCATTCCCCCATCTTACATGTCACACAATTCCGGGGATCACGGCATATGGGCCAGTTGTTCTTTTCTCCCTCGTTTTTACCTCGATCACTAATAGATCCTCCTCTCGCTACGCCACGATCTCGGTTGCTCGCTTTCTTACCTCGTTTGTTACTGTCCATACCTCAAAATCGCTTCAAAATCGCCTGACAGCTCTCTCTTTCGGTTCTGGAAATTTGTGGGATTGGGGAATGAACACTGTGCTCATCAGGAGAGAGAAAAAGCTCTTTTATAGGGTTTTATAGCGGACCGCCCAGCTGCTGGGCGGTCTGATAAGGGTAGTGGACCGCCCGCCTGCTGGGCGGTCAGGTCCAGAAAGTGGACGGCCCATCCCACGGGCGGTTGGGTAGAAATAAAAATAAAGTTGGGGTGGGAGCAGATTTGATAATTTGTTTTTTTTTTTGGGGTTTTAATAAAAATATCGGCGTAATCTGTTACAGGGTATCAATTTAATTTGAGTTTCCTAAATAAAAATGTATGTCGATATTTTTATCAGTCGGAGAGAGTTTTGGCTTCATGCACCGCACAAACCATATGCAAAGCTGTTTTAGTTGTATAGTCCATGCGCTGCATGAAGCTAAAACAGCTACGTTAAAAGCTTTACCCAGTCAGAGCCGGGAAGCCTCCTATTGCCGCATTTAGAAATCTTTAATAAGAAGCAAATTCTAAAGTAACTTCCAGAAACTTCCTCGGCACTTCTCATTTATTAAACATCAATAAGCCATCAGCTAAACAACGAGTCGCGTAAAGTATGGTTAGAACTAAATTAGCAACCAAACAAGCAGGCCACAATTACCAAACAAATTAATAAATTAGAACTCTTCCCATTCATTTTCTTTTTTCTTCTTCTTTTTGCAAAATTAACAAATTCCAATAAACCTCATCCTATCAACACCAAAAAAAGAATAGAACAGCAAATTCCAATCTACTCGATCACTGATCGAACCCGAGTTCGAACCCGAATGCTTGTTGAAACACATTGTCGAGCCACCTTCTCGGTCCATCCATGAGCTCCGGGCTCAGCCTCACCATCAAAACACAGAACTCCATCTGGCTCAGTGCACCGTCTCCATCCAAATCGCCTTCTCTCAGCATCATCCTCAACTCATCATCGCCTAATCCATCAAGCCCCATCAACGCTGCATTTCTTTTCAGACTCTCAAAAGTGATTACGCCACGGGTCGGATCCATCAAAAGCTGAAACCCGTTGCACAGTTCTTGCATCAGACCTTCCTCACCGAGGTTGTCCGCCATGATCGGGAAGAAATCCTCGAATTGATCGAGAGGTCGGTCTGTTTGCGCTGCCATTGTAGATATTTCCTGTGAAATTGTTTGTTGTAGCTCGGGAGGAATTGAGAATTAGAAAGAGGAATAACTTTGAATTCTGAGGGAAAACGAAGGTGTGGTGGTTTAAATAGGTGGAGGCAAGTGGGGTTCTAGGAAATGGAGGGGGACACGGGAGAGGTTAGAGAACTGACAGCTTATATCATAGTAGATCTGGGCTGTATGTCATCCGGATTTAGATTAGATCACCTCAATTTTATTCTAAAATGGAGAATCCATTTATTGAATAAGTAAATGAGCGGACTTGAGGAGAATACTAAACAAGTATATATGATGATCAGCTGTATTTAGAGAAAATTTACAAGTTCTGAGAGACTGAGATAATATATATTATATGTGTAATTCTTATACATATTTCATACCTAGCATATGTTATTGAGCTTTTTAATATTATGTTTTTTTTTTTTTGTATCTACTTTTATACATAGTAACAACGTAATAAAATTATGAAACTTTTTTAATTAGTTTATTTAGTACAGATTCAACGTCATGGAACTATAAACAATGAACCATTCATGCATGGATTATACCTCTATTATATTAGAATCACGATCGGATTTTGTAACCAAAATATTATTTTTTCCTAATGAAATAGGTGAGTTTCCACTTTTGTCAAAAAAATTTATATATATTAGAATCACGACTAGACCTTCTCGGATTATTCTCAAATCACAAATTGTTATCATGTTATAATATAGTGGCGTGTATATAAAGAATAAAAAATGTATTAGCTTTGTTGTGTTACAAATTACAATTTAAATTTTCATATATTATTTCTTTTAAAAAAAGAAATGTGAAGGTCAAGCCTCCAGAATCCATTCATTAATAAAGACACAAGAAGTGTCAGTTTGCTACAAAAGAAAATACAAGAGATGAAAAAGAAAAATGAAAAAGAAAAAAAAAGAAATAAAGATACACATTCGCACCGTTTCTCTATCCAATGTTGTGCCATATGAAAAGCTCACGCTTAATCTCTATAACTAGTAGTGTCACTGGTTTTTCATCTGCACCTCACTTCCATATGATAAAATATTTTTTGTAAACAAAAAGTACTTATAAATATTAAAATATTGTAGTAATTGTCTTTCTGATTTAAATATTGTATTTCAGTCGTGTATAAAACATTTAGTATAGAGTATGATTTCCAGGGGCGGAGCCACATACAATGAATGGGGGTCAATTGACCCCCATTCATTCTGAATTTTTTTTTATTTATACTCTATTTTAATATAGATTAAAGTAAAATATTATGGATAGTGTGAAAATTGACCCCCATTCGTAGTAGAAAAATTTTATATGCTTGACCCCATTCACGTTTGACCCCCATAGTCTGAAAGTCTGGCTCCGCCCCTGATGATTCCAGTTGAAAAAAAATGGAGCGAAAGATAACATTAGCCTAAATGAGGCAACAGGAGAGGTCTGTTTTCCCCCATTGTTCACGACCACTACATATAGTTTGACACAAAGAATCAGATCCTTGAAAGAAGGTCAAAGGAAACGAAGCATAGTAACAAGGGATATTTCAAAGAAGGTGCAGCTGAGAAGCGGGAGAGCACACAGAGGCAGAGCGCCAGAGCGTGGCTGCGTGTGCGTGTTACTTGCGCTTAGCGCTTTCTTCTAATTTTTTATATTTTCTTCTCCTCCAAGTTAATTAAATTGAATTGGATACCTCGATTGATCAGCGCGTCGCACGTAGACGGTTGCTAGACCTGTCTGTTACTGTTAAGCTAGCTATTATCATGGCAAGCTTTTATTTTGTCTCCACCGACTGAGACAGCTATCCATTTTTTTTATTTTTTTTCTAATCGATTGGAATTGGATACCTCTCCCTCCACCATTGTTTGAAATTCAATACTATATCTTATCTATCCTGTTCTTTTATAAAATAATTGAAGGGGAACCGATGCTGACCGAAGCTAAACACTGCCCGACTGCCCGAGCTAACCCGACATTATTAGGCGTTAAACTTGTTTCTGGAAATGGACAGTATTAGATCTGACCTAAAAAGAAGAAGGATGGAAAATTATTATTTTTCGGATGGTCCATCATTTTTAGATGAAGTGATTTTTTTTATTTAATAAAATAATAAAAAAGTTTGAAAACATAAAAAATTAATTTCGAAGTACATTTTCATATAAAAATATAACATATTTGGTCAAATTTCTAAAAACGTATATGAGCGAAGAACTCATAAAGAAAATCGGTTTGAACTGTATGGATTCATCGTTTGAAGCTGATCACCGGAAGCATGTAGGCTGAAATATTACCGAAAGTGTGCTAATTAACTCACTGCTTATCAATTATATAATACATGTTTATTTATTTTTATTTAGACACAATTATTGACTGTATTTACACATTTTATTATACTTTCGAAATTAGTTTCCATCCACCATTCTTAATTATTATAAAATGCATATTTATAATATATATAATATACTTGTCGTGTCGGATTTTTCACATTCGTTGTACAAATCGCAAATATGACTATTGCATAATATCTAGAATTATCTATCGTATTTTACACTTAGTCTATTCAGATTTTTTTTTTACGATATGCTAAAAACAGCAAGAGGTATATCTCTTAAAGGATTTGAGAGTAGGTCCGATGGGCATTGGACCTACTTTGGTTCGATGGGTTTAATCACCGTCGATTTGCTTCAAAATTCGTGCGAAACACTTTAAACTCCGTGCGTGTCTGTTTCAATTTTCGTGCGCACAAATCTTGAATTAGATCGGACAGTCATCATGGCGTTAAACCTAAAAGTAGGTCCGATGGGCATCGGACCTACTCCGTTCTCCTCTTAAAGATAGCCTTCAATATTATTCAAGTTTCTAAATAACGATTATTGCGTTATCGCAGAAAGGTTAAAAAAACCTATCGCGAATAGCGTAACTATAACAGAAGCTATCGTACATATTTTTTTTAATATAAATTATATTTTATATTCCTACTAATTATTAGCATTATCTAAAATCTCATAAAGCAATAAGTAACACCAAATTGATTAAGTAATTATAATATTCATGTTGAACCAGTACAAAGTCCAAAATTACTATTCAAATTATCTCTAATAATATCATAAATTATCTATCATTTTCTATTAAAAATAATCTAAGCATTATGGCATAAATTATCTATCTTTTTTAAATTCAAAATAAATTAAGCATCATGGCATAAATTATCTATCTTTATATTTTAAAAGAGAAAGCAATATGGGTTTGAAAATATTTGGTCCTTAAAAGAAATTTTTAGTTTGAGCTTTAAATAAAAGTTTTATGTCGCCACGTGCTATTGTGGACCACTATTACCGCTACAGCGGTCGTAGCTGAATTAGCACACCTTTATCCCATAACTAAGCTTTTTAAGGTTCAAAAATATTATTGCGCCTAGGGATGGACCCACGTTGGTCCGGATTTTGAAATTTAGTAGGAAAAACATATCTGATTCTAGTTTGCCCCCCCCCCCCCCCCCCCCCCCCCCCCCCCCCCCCCCCCTCACCATTACAGCTGGCGGAGAAGAATTGAAAAAATAAAAGAGGAATTCTATTTTTCTAATGAGTTATGGGCCGGGCTTTAAGAGGCCTTTTACTTAAAGCTAACGAGTCTTGAGATAAAAACATGTAGAAACTATACAAATTTTTTGGGTCAAAGTGTACGAGTACTCATCTATATGATTTGTGATATAGTATGAAGTATATACCAAGTTGAAGAATGATTCGTTATATGAAAAATTTCGAAATTATTGGCTTCACTTCCTATCTAACTAATCAATTTAAGAAGAACAAATTGTAAATGAAATATTGCTACCAGACTAACTTAATATATTAATTCTGAAATTTAATTACATGCTCAAAATCTATGGTAGCTAAATTATTATATTGATTGTTATTTATATAGTATCCGGTTAGGTAATGGGTTTGAACCCAATAAGCTATTTGAATTCAATTTATGTCCCCTGACAGAAATTCTGCGTCCGTCCTGATTGCGCCGCTATTTAGAACATTGATGTTATGCCACCTAACAATCTTGTGTCAAATTAACGATCGAAATCACAATGCATTAACAATTACCGAGCTGTAGATAAACAAGTAAAAGGTTGTTTTACGTTGTGCTACTTTTTCTTCGTAAAATATATTCTTTTTTGTAAACAAAAAAAAGGAATTAAAACGGACCAATATAATAAGTATCTGTTAGCCTTGCTCGGAGATTGATGTACAGATATTCTGCCCGGCCATATACATAAAAGACTAATGCTCCACTTTATATATATCATTGATAATTCAATAATTACATATTTATTTTGTATTTAAGATTAATTTTCATTTTTTAGTAAGAAAATGTGTACTATTAAATATGGTTCTGATTGCTATCTGATTTTTTTTTCTCTAGCAAAGAAGCCCAATACCATTCTCATGTGCTAAAGCCCAGAAGTCTCCGGGCAGTCCCCCAAGAAAAAGGAAATAACTCCATGATGTTTGCCGGTTGCCGCGTCGTACCGTTATTGAATGTGGATTTTGACAAAGCAGTTTTTTTTTAATTTATGCAATGCACGGATAATAGAGTCAAAACAACGTTACATATGACTCGTGTTCTGTATGAATTAAAAAAAAAACTGCTCTGTCAAAATGTTTAGGAGGGGTTAGAATGTGGGTGGATGGTTTTACGCAATATGATCTTAACTAAAGAGAATTTAGTCAGAAAATGTTGGAAGGAGATGATACTTGTATTTTATGTAATCAGTAAATCATTTGTTTCTAGATGTACTTATAAACCGAAATTTTGGAGAATTTTTAATTTGTCCAATAATTTTAGTATTCAGTTGGATACTACTGATTTTATATCAGTTTGGAATGATTGTCTAACTTGACCTAAAAGAGTGGAGATTTGTACTCCTTTCATTGCTGGGTGCTTTTCTTTGGGGTACTTGGGGGGAGAGAGAGGAGAATTTTTCAGTGGGTAGATGGTAGAGTACCTCATTCCACATTTACTTTCATTTCATGTCTTTTTCATGAGAACGGAGTAGGTCCGATGTCCATCGGACTCACTTTTAGGTTCAACGAGCATGATAACCGTCCGATCTAATTTAAGATTTGTGTGCATGAAAATTGAAACAAACACGCATTAAGTTTAAAGCATTCCACACGAATCTTAAAGCAAATTGACGGTGATTAAATCCATCGAACCAGAGTAGGTCTGATGCCCATCGGACCTATTCTCAATTGCTTTTTCATATGTGGACAGGGAATACCACATGAATCGAACATTAATTTGAGATGATATTGAGGGTAATTGATATTTTTGTGCTAGATTTTATGTTTTATGTTTTGTTGAAGTAACTTTATATGATTTTATTTATTTATTTAGGCTTGAGGATTATACTGTGGAGTTTAGGGGGGGGCAGTAGATGCTCTGTTTATCGTTGCAGTCCTACTTGGGTAGCTATTTAAAAAAAAAAAAAAAAAAAGCAAATGTCGTTTTAAAATATTGAGAACAAACTTATTTGATAACTGGTTATTAAAATCAAAAGAAGCAAAATTATAATATTTTCTTATATAATATAGATAATTTGTGCATCAAATTTGTTGTAATTTACAAAAAAAAATCGGTCATTCTTCAAGTGATTTAAAAAATAGATCGCCACTTGTTCACTGTCCAAAATCCTAAATGCATCAAGTTTGATATATGATATATTTTAAACTTAGAAAACATAACTGCTTTGATATTAATAATTATTTTACCTGTTATCGTGATTTTCAAAATATAGTTACATATCCGCCCCATTGGAGCTGGAGCTCAACTTGAGCTATCAATGAATGAAGGCCCTTTTTTTTTTCCAAAAATGCTGGCTTCCCCTCTACATCTTGCACAGAAAGATAATTTATGATTATATATCAAATATAAAACGAGTTACATTAGGCACAGTACAGTTTTCAATCAAAACAATAACTACGATCTGTGACCTTTTTCACTTCTTTTCCTTGGGCTAGGTACCATGACAGCCAAACTAAGACAAAGTAAGAACGGGAAAGAAGAAACAATTACGTTGTATCAATTCCGAACTGGTATGCATTCCCTTCCAAATGGCCACAACATTCCTAGTATGAACATCTGCGAACAAATCTTAGCTAAACATACAAAATTTTACATATAAGAGTGAAAATTATAAGTACTTCAATAATTTGCAACATACACAAAATCTGAAAGCAACCAAAGAAAAATCGAACACGGTGTCTAAAGGCAACATCAAATTATCTAAATCACATGACCCAAAAAGGAAAGAGAAGAAAAAGAAATTAGGCAATGGAGACTTTAGCACCAGCCTCCTCAAGCTGCTTCTTGAGAGCCTCGGCCTCTTCTTTGGTCACACCCTCCTTGAACTTCTTTGGCAATCCCTCGATCAAATCCTTTGCCTCTTTCAAAGCCAGATTCGTCAGTGCTCTTACCACCTGTCATTGCATCCCATTTATCAAATCTATTTTAGATTAAACTATGAAGAAACAGACCCGATAACCTTGGTGAGAACAAATTTGAGGAACTTATTATTGACCCTGATTAGAATTAAATGTGCAACTTTTATTCTGTCCTTGGTCAGGATATTTCCTGTATAAGAACTTATGGAGTTAATCCGACCCTATTAATCCATTGACTCTGGTAAAGCAGGTTATGCAAAAAGACCTGATACCAATGCTGAACAATACCAGCACTGCCAGAACACTCACTATCTTACCGGACCAATAACAGTTCAGTTAACAGGATTTCAATCCTGAGTAATTAATTTCACCAATAATTCACAATTTAGCTTATAACACAACAATCTTGTACATTGCTCATACAGCATCATGTGCTAGCACCAGTCTCAGTATAATAGTACATATATACAGGTGAATTACCTTAATGGTGTTAATTCTGGAACTGCTTGGAACATCCTCAATTGTTACATCAAACTCGGTCTGCTCAGCTGGAGCTGCTGCAGCTGCATCACCACCTGCAGCACCTGGAGCAGCAGCAACAGCTACCGGAGCAGCTAAGGCAGCGGCAGAGACGCCGAGCTTATCAGAGAGATAGTCGACGAGGTGTCGCGCCTCTTCCAAGGTGAGATTTGAGATGGCGGTGCCGACCTCCTCTACTTTGGGGGAGACGGTGGCAGTGGCCGAGATGGAGACGCGTCGGCGGCGGAGTTGGTGGCGGAAGGAGATAGACGGAGGAGAGCGGGATGAGGAGACAGAGGCGGAGAAGGAAGGGGTGGCGACGAAGGAGAGAGTCGAGGGGAGTGTGGTCGCCATTGCCAGTGGAAAGAAAAAGATAAGATAAGAGAGAGAGGAGAGGAGAAAAAGAAAAAGGGGTTTGGGTTTATAAATGTGATTATGGATTGAAGTGAGTGGCTGAGACGTTGGTTTATCTGGTTGTTTGAAAATAAAATTGGGCTTCTTAGATATTAAATGGGCCTTTATTTTGGGCCACAGGGTTGAGATTTTTGGATCTCCGTGCAGAGATTGTAAATTTGGCAAGCCTGCTTCTTTGAACTAGAATATTAGATAACATGAATTCGGATCTTTAAAATTAACTCAAAAGTTTTGAGTTTGGATTTGGATTTGGATTTGGACCGTTCAATCAGAATCTGCACGAACTTTGATTGAATTAGTACGAATATTGATCGGACGGTCGGAATCCAAACTCAAACTTTGAGTTACTTTAAAGGATCTGGACCCAGCTATAAGTATTCTACGTGAGCAGGTATCTTAGGGATACTCCATACATATTGGGGCCGTTGAGACATTTCCATATGTACCCTTGAAAATTGAAATGTTTCACATTCCTTGCAAAACTAAAACGGTAACATAATTGACCTACTAGTAAATTATGGCGTGATTTTGACTTTTGAGATTACTGAAGGAATTAAATTAGCGATTGTGTTAGAAATTGACCTACTAGTTCTTTAATACGTTTGACTTTCAATTAAATGTTTAAAAAATAAAAGATGCCCATTGATAAACAACCATTTCATTTGTAGCAAATCAATGCATTGACAATAGAATTTACTGCGATAAAAAATTATGACACTATGTTTATAGACTAGATAAAATTTGTGCCAAGCTCTTTGAACAAACCGACAAACCCAATTCTAAAAAAGATCACAACTTTAACATAGCATAGCATTAGCATAGCATGGTGGTTAATTCCAAAAAGGGTCCGCCTAGCTCTCCCCCGTGAACAATCTCCTGTTTTATCCCCCGTCAGTTGCATTAATTAAAGTAGTTAGTTAGTTAGAATTTATAACTGTAAGTGTATTTTAGGAATTTGCAGAAGTATTCATATGTATCACAACTAGTATTCATCCATCTATATGAAGGTATTTACCTTTGCAATAGAAACATATTTGGATATATTACAACAAGAAAGTAGGGGACAAACAACATGTGTGGGGGACCGCACAACTGTCAGAGCATTAATTAAGTGGGGGACCGCATAACCGTCAGCGCATTAATTAAGTGGGGGACTTCTAACTACCTTCAGCTCATTTTAGAAATTTGCAAAAAAAATATTCATCTGTAACACAACTAGCATTCATCCATCTATATAAATGTATTCATCTTTGCAATAGAAGCATATTTGGACACATCAATCACTCATCTTTTACACGTTTTTAGAGATGGGTTTTTTTTTCTCCGTTTAATCTAATCAATATTTCTGACGATCTGTGAGGAATTTTGCAAATCTAAAACCACGAATGTCTTCTACACAATTTTCTCTTTCAAATGAGATCCATGATGACATACTTTCGAGTTGCCATTGCACAAGTATTAACACCTCGTCATGCAAATATTCATCCCGCAGTAAGTAAGTATTCATCCTCATCGTGTAAGTGTAAATAGTTAATGTACCAAGAGTATTACACGTTTTTAGAGATGGATTTTTTTTTCTCCGTTCAATCTAACCAATATTTCTGACGATCTGTGAGGAATTTTGCAAATCTAAAACCAAGAATGTCTTCTACACAATTTTCTCTTTCAAATGAGATCCATGATGACATACTTTCGAGTTGTCCGTTGCACAAGTATTCACACCTCGTCATACAAGTATTCATCCCGCATTAAGCAAGTATTCATCTTCATCGTGTAAGTGTAAATAGTTAATGTACCAAGAGTATTACAAACATATGTGCATACCAAACAAATAAAAAGTATTCATCCATAAGATATCAAGTATTCATACATATAAGTTAAAGTATTTATGCCTAAGATATTAAGTATTCATCCATAAACGTTGAAGTATTCATCTCTAAAACATTAAGTATTTATCCATATGTACTTAGTACGCACTGTTCTAATTCACCATTAATGAAGCTTTGTTCTTTGCAAATAACTCGGATCTGACCCGGCGGAGGCGGATCTGACCCGGCGGTCGACAGTGATGGATCTACTCCGGCGGAGGCGGAGGTGGGAGAGAAAGGAGGCGGAGGTGGGAGGTGGGAGACGGAGGTGAGAGACGGAGGTGGAGGTGGGAGAGGGAGGCCGAGAGGGAGAGGTGGGAGAGGCGGGCGGAGGCGCAGAGGGAGAGGTGGGAGAGGCGAGCGGAGATGGAGGCGGAGGTGGAGAGGGAGAAGTGGGAGAGGTGGGAGAGGGAGGGAGAAAGAGGAAAGAAATAAATGGAGAAAATTGAGTAATTAATTTGTAGGGCCATTAGGTAGTTAGAATTTTGAATTATAGTTAGAAAAGGTAGTTAGTTAGTTGGGGGATGAAATGGGGGATGGATAGATGGGGGAAGATATAATTACCCTATATATAGGGTTTTGGACCATTTGGATAGACGAAAATTATTGAAAATTAAAACATTCAGCTGTTGTATACGTAGAATATATATATATATATATATATATATATATATATATATATATATAGATTGGCTAATGTAATAACGTTAGAACTTCGGCCGAAGTTCTAACGAGTCGTTTTTGCGTTTTTAAAATCCAAACAACCGATCCGAACCGTTCAACATGTTCTCTATATTGAAATGTGCTTGGAGACCAAATTTTACATTTTTTGGAATTTGTTTACTATTTATTAAGCCACTTTGAAAATACTGATCCGGTGGTTCAGAAAATTTTGCTGTTTTTTACTATTCACAGCAGATCTGCGATTTTCAAAGTGGCTTAATAAATAGTAAAAAAATTCCAAAAAATGTAAAATTTGGTCTCCAAGCACATTTCAATATTTAGAAAAAGTTGAACGGTTCGGATCGGTTGTTTGGATTTTAAAAACGCAAAAAACGACTCGTTAGAACTTCGGCCGAAGTTCTAACGTTATTACATTAGTCAGTCTCTCTCTCTCTCTCTCTATATATATATATATATATATATATATATATATATATATATATATATATATATATATTTTCAGAAGAGAGGAGTGGTACAACAACGCCACCATTTTCAATTACTCAGATATTCAAACTTTTTTTTTTAAAGTAAAGGTTGAAGGTCAAACTGAACGGATCTACATTGATGATAGAAATACTTAGTTAATTCATGATTTCAAATTCTTTTATTGATGTATATTGAAACTTAATTATTATTATTTTTAAGTATTCATATGGTTCAAGTAATCAAGTTTCTCGTAAAATGTTAAATGTGTATTTATAACCTAGTGGTTAGATTCTGCTTTGTAGTCGTAAAAGCTTGAGTTCAAATTTCATTACTATATATATTGTCTTTACTACTAGGTCAAAGTCTAATTCTTGATACTCCAACTTTTTACTGATTAAAACAAGGAAGTAATACAAATTTATATTTTAATCCATGCAAAATATAAAAGTTAAAAATTGAAGTTCATTTTGTAAAAGTTAACAAGCTGATAAATCAACGTTATATTGTGATTAATTTGCATCGTTGACTTTTCTATCTATAGATCTTGTACAAAAATAAACTCAGGCTGGTGGTCTGACTAAAGGGGCGAGGCTAATATGCCGACTCGAGTAGGCACGAGCCTGGATTTTCTTCTTATTCAATGCCACATGATCAAGGCAAGAAATATAGCCTATATTTTTTATTTTCAAAATTTCACGATTTTCGTATATATTTGAAAGAAAAATAAGATCAAGGATTTATATTTACCATTTAAAATTTAAATTAAATATTAAATATGAATAAAAATTAGAATTATTGAAGAGGAAATTAAGCATGCTGTTTTTTCCTCTGACCGATCAGGTGCCCCTGGACCTGATGGTATTCCTTGTAATTTTTATCAACACTTTTGAAACCTGTTAAAAGTGACATCTGTACTTTAGTTAATACTTTTACTGCTAATAAAGTTTCATTAGCACACCTTAATAAGGCTGTTGTATGTCTTATCCTTAAAGAAAAGGAAATTACTAGTATTAAATAATATCGGTCCATCAGTTTAGTCAATTGTAGTTTGAAAATCATCTCTAAATTGCTTACTATGCGGCTAGATTATGTTATGGATAGACTTGTAGATCAAACCCAAGTTGCATTTGTTCGAGGTCGATATATTTTAGATAATGTAGTTTTAAGTCATGAATTATTGTATTATTGTAAGCAAACTAAATAGGAGGGTGTGATTAAAAATTGACCTAGAGAAAGCTTACGACAAAGTCAATTGGCATTTTGTGTAGGAAGTTTTACTTACTAGAGGGTTTGATACTAAATGGGTCTCTTGAATCCTCCAATTATTACATAGTAGTTCTACTTGTATAAATGTTAATGGGGTTCTATCTCCTTACTTTTCATGTCAATGAGGTGTTCGACAGGGTGACCCCCTGTCTCCATTTCTTTTTTTGTTGGTTGGTGATGACTTGTGTAGGATGTTCAATAAAGGCAGGTCAGCTGATCTTCTACAAGGTCTTGGGCCTCGTTTGGATAATGGTCATAGTATAACTAATTGCCATTACGCTGACGATACCATACTATTTTTAAAGGCCTCTCCTCATAATTTAGAATATGCTCTTTGGACTATGTTCTGTTTTGAAACTTTATCAGGTATCAAAATTAATTTTCAGAAAACTGAACTAATTCCTACAGATTTCACTTAATGCTGGGGTTGTGCTTGCAGATGTTTTTGGGTGTAAAATTTCCAAACTTCCTTTGAAATATTTGGGAGTTCCTTTAAGTGATAAAAAACTGACTATTGCTGAGTGGAGTTGCATTGTTGATAAGGTCACTAAAAAGTTGAAGGGCTGGGTAGATAACCTGTTTTCTATCGAGGGTCGACTAACATTGGTAAACTCTGTCTTATTTGCAGTTCATTTATACATGTTATCTTTATATAAAATGCCTATGAAAATTAGCAAACAGATTGATCGAGTTAGACGTCGTTTCTTATGGCAAGGTAATGCGGGCCCTCGTAAAAAATATTCCCTGGTCAATTGGGACTTAGTATGTTATCCCAAGGAGATTCATTTGACAAGAGCGTAACTAACGCCCTCTTCGAACTCCAACATATAGGCCAATTGAGCTGTGCTTTTCAGATTGGTAATAAACACACAGTTCAGTTTTTGACTGACACATGGCACTCTGCGACAGCATAACCTCATCTTTTTTATCTGTGTTCTAACCCCTCTATATGTGTACAGGAGGTCATTGATTCATATTCTTTCACTAACTCCCCAGATTGCCCTAAATGGAAATGGAATTCCAAAATTACAATTTACTACATCATCTTTATACAGCTTCCTCTCATTTAGAGGTGTTCAAATTCAATTTGTTGATATGTGGTGGCATGTTCCTGTGCCTTTGAAAATAAAGATTTTCATGTGGTTGTTGTTTCAAAAAAAGATGGCAAGGAGATCCACATTGTCACTTTTGTAACTATGTAGTGGAATCAACTTTACACTTACTTCTTAAATGCCCTTACATTGCTCATATTTGGTTCTGGATGGGCCAATTTCAAAACTTTTATGGTGATTGGACTTCTTTAGAAAATATACAACACTTGGCTCAGTCTTTGCCTCTCAAACAAAGAGAGGCTATGTTAATTGTTGTAAGTGTTATATGTTGGTGTATTTGGAAAACAAGAAACTCTATCTGTTTTGACAATAAACTTGTTCCTACAGTCAGACAAATGCTTCTCCTAATTTGTTCTTTGTTGGATTATTGGTCAGGTAATAAAAGGAAATATGTGATGCAGTTTGCTCATGCCTGGACTCCTGAGGACTTGGATATGGTGCCCCTTCAGTCTCTTTCCCCTTTGCTTGTTATTGAGCTGCCATCTGGTACCAATGTGCCACTAGTACCAGTTATGATGGCCTACTAATGGCTGGCCTTACTTTGCTGCCATTATCATTCCTTTTTTTGTTATGCATGTTGGCTGGTTGGATACTCATGCAAGCTTTTGCTATTTTCTGTAATAAATGAGATGTTTCCATAACTCTGTTGGCACAATTGTTAGTGCCTTTACTGATTTTTCGTTTGGTACAGTGGCTCATATACTGAGCATACTAATTATGTTATTCTGGCATGTTGTTTTTGTCTGTTTTGGATTTTAGGTATGGATGTACTTGTGTTTTGCCGAGGGTCGATGATGTGATATAAATAAAGACTGAAACTTTGATACTGCTCCTTGATGGGTCAGTCTTGGGGTTCAGTATCTAGTTGAGAATGCCGGGTGTGCTGTTGAGACCTCTACTGGCACTGGGTTTACATGGGTAGCGTTATATTTTCTGTTTACTTCTTCTTTGAACATTGTATGTTTCATTTTATATAATGGAAGGGCAATTATGCCTCTTTTTTCAAAAAAAAAAAATAGAATTATTAATAACACTAAAGATAGATGTGAATTACAAAAAAGGCCTAAGAAAAAACTTTTAATTTACCCTTAAATTTACAATAAGAAACGAGTATTTTTTTTTTCCTTTTTTTTGGGCCAATCCCTTCACATTCAACTTTCATAATTATCCCCGATTTAAATTATTTACTATATATTGTGCATCTAGAATCAATCATTCGAACATAAGAAATAATAACTTAAATTATTTATTTTCAATCGAAATACAAATATTCATACAATAATCTAATTTTTACTTGTGAATAAAAAATGCCTAAGATACACTTTCAAATTTACAATAATATTTGTGTAATTTTCTTCTCTCTTTTTTGGGCCAATCCCAGAATCCCTTAACATTCAACTTTCATGATATCCCCAATTTTAGTGGTAGTCTTGATCTGTGATTTTTTTCATTGGATACCGTCCATTTTAAATTTGTAATCTTTCTATTTTTGGTAAGCATGGAGAATTATGACCACTTGAATATAAATACTAAATAGCAAGGCAACCTTTCCTTTTGCTAAGTCAGCTTGCCTTAAATCTCCAATCTACCAACGGTTTTTTTTTTTTTTTTTTTAGAAGCTAGGCAGTTGCTGCCAAGTTGGTATTATAATAAAAGTTTTACATCTATCAAAAGTACCTTCTTACTGTACCGTACCGAACCCCAAAAATTCCACTGATATACATAATCAAGTGGCTGTTCTTTTCTATCTAACTACGAATTCCTTGTCTACACAACCTTGTAAACAATTCAAAACGCCAGAAAACCAAAAGACAAATGCCTCAAATGCCTCAGTCAAAAAGGACAAAGAAAAAGGGAAGCAGTCTTTGTTTGACATGATCAGTTGCTCGTAACTTTCGTTCTTTCGGCAGTTTCCACTCTTCTCCAGTCGTAGAAACTGGAGATATCCTTGTACCAGTACCTCCCATTGACATTAAATAATACCGTGCACCCCAAATAAGGTACGGGAAAACAGCGTGTCATATGGGCTCCTCTACTGCCTGATTCGTTTCAAGATAATAGCATAAACACTGAACTTCTCCATTTCACAAGAACTTAGAACATCTACAACAATATGATTCTTCTATTAATTCTTGCCAAATCTGAGATTTACCAATATTCGTTGCTTTGTTTTTTTTTTTTTTTTAAAAGAGGCATGAGCCCGTTTCATTAACATGAAACCATAATTACAAAGTCAGAGTTCAACAAAGCATCAGCCAAGTATGTCTAGCAATAAAAGCAATAAAAGCATAAAAGAACGACAAAAGCAACATAATATGCAAACCAGCCAAGCAATATACCAAGCTTTGGTGGAAGCTAAACTCCAAAAGTAAGATAACGAGGCTACTACTAAGGTACAGAGTGGGTATATGTACACCAACTGAATTGAGTCTAGAGTGGGAAAAATGGCACGGCGGAGCCGTCTCCGTCACGGACGGTACGGTATGTGTGAATGTTACGTGCCGTGACTCGCGTGATCATTTTTTGAAAATTTGGCACGGCACGTCACGCGAAAGATCTGGTCACAGCACGGCACGTGGTCACGTGAGTCACGTGTAATTATGACTGTTAGATAACCATCTTCGATATTTTGGTCATGGCACGACACGGCACATGTGACTGTTCACTTGATCACGGCACAGCACGGCACTAGACCAAAATCACAGCGTGTTAATCACGCCACAACACGGCACGACACGTTTTTACCACTTTAATTGAGCCCAGTTAAACAAAATTTAAAATTGATTCGTGATTATAACGATCCGAGTCAAATTTTAGCTACGAGCAGAAAATACTTACTCGTGGCTTTTCGAGTCGAGTCGAGTTGAATTTGGCTATCTAATAGTTTGATTCTTACAATTTTTACAGCGTCAAATATCATATATGCAATATGTTGTACTTCAGCTGTGGCCGATAGTTTCTAATCCTTACGTACCAACGGTTAAGATCAAATCAAAATATAATTAATGGTCTAAATTAGCTCACTAATGAATCGAGTCGAGCTGAGCCAAATTCAAAATCGTCAGATGAGAGACCGAGTTGGAACAAGCCGACTCGTTTTCAGCTCGGACCTAAATCGAGCAAGTTATCTGGTAGGTTTTTTTTTCGGAGCCGATCCGATTCACAAATTCTTAGTTTTGTTTTACCTGTCTTTAGTACGGATGAAAGGGATCGAAAAAATAAACTGTCCGATTTGTGTGAAGATTCGTGTAGATGAAACGACTTAAACCGCACATTGCACATATTTCAATCCGAGACTAATTAGTAATTAGACTATCTCCTTTCTCGTGGACGAGAAGGTAATTAAACCATCTGCAACTGCAAGCATGCCCTGGTCCTCTTCCTCTTCCTCTTCCAGCGTGTTTGAATTTAAAATTATTATATTATTTAGATATTTTATTTGATGTATGGGGTGTTCATAATATCCGATGACGTAGATGATAGCATTAATTTCGTGTGGAAATTTATTAATGATGTGAACGACGACTTTGACTAGAACATTGTTATATATTAAAAATTGTCTTCCACTAAAGCATCAGAGTCATTACAATATTACATCAGTGTTGATATTAATTTTCACATTCTTTTTAAACAAAAGTCTATAGTAGTAGTAGGACAAGCTACACATATAATAATAATTTTAGGATCAAAATGAAAAGTTAAATCTTTTAAAGAGAGCAACTAGCGACATAATCATACATTAAGGTTCAGTAATTTATATCAATAATTTCTAAGTGCGGACTTTGACAAGCAAACACCTTTTATAATTTCAGAGAAAGACACTTGAATATTCTAATTCAAATTTTTTTTTTCAAAATATACTTCATTTGTCATTTTTTTTAAAATTATAAAATATACTCGTTACTTAAGTAGTTATGCAATTATATCATATCTTAAAAAAAATTTCCCTCATTTTATTTCCTTAAACATCTCACTAGATAATAGTTTTTGTGATATGAAAACATAGAATAAGAGATGAAGAGAAAGCAGAATTCTTGTTATCTGAAAATGTTGTACAGTGCGCTATATATAAAATGAAAGGAAAAATAGCTGTTGGAAAAATAAAACGGTAACTTGCCATATTAAGGAATAAAGGTTGAGTAACTTTATAACCAAATTTAGTTGCACCCTTTATTTCTTATTTAGCCTATGATGAACAAAACCTGTTAAGGGCTCTGAGGCTTATTGTCCCTAATACTACCTATTTTTCTACACTCCCCCTCAAGTTAGGTGTGTAGATATCATGTAACCCTAACTTGCTTATATTTGCTTCAAGTGGTTTCGGATCTAAACCCTTTGTGAAGACATCCGCTAATTGATCTCCACTTCTTACAAACGGAGTCTCAATTTCTTTCGCTTGGATCTTTTTTCTAATAAAATGACAATCGACCTCAATGTGTTTAGTTCTCTCATGAAACACCGGATTGGATGCTATATGATGCGCCGATTGGTTGTCGCAAAACATTTGCATTGGTAATTGAATTCGGATTCCAAAATCCGAAAGAAGTTGCTTTATCCAAGTTAATTCACTTGCGGTGGATGCCATGGCTCGATATTCAGCCTCGGCGCTTGATCGTGCCACGACATTTTGTTTCTTGCTTTTCCATGTGACTAAATTTCCGTCTACAAATGTGCAAAAACCGGTTGTCGATTTTCTATCGAAGCTTCCAGCCCAATCTGCATCGGAATAGCCACACACATTAACAATTGTTGTTTTTCATACAAATTCCTTTTCTGGGAGTTCCTTTTAAATACCTTAGAATTTTATTTATTTCCTCTAAGTGTGGTGTTCTAGGGGCATGCATGAATTTGCTAATTTGACTTACCGAAAAAGAGATATCCGGGCGTGTTACCGTTAGATATATTAATTTCCCTACAAGTCTTTGGAATTGAGTTATATCTTCTAACGGTTCACCATCCTCACTATTTAATTTATTCTTGTCATCTATTGGTGTTGAGGTCGGTTTGCAACCTAGTTTACCGGTTTCTTACAACAAGTCTAAGGTGTATTTTCTTTGAGAAATAAATAAGCCTTGATTTGAATATGCAATTTCTATGCCTAAAAAATATTTTAAGTAGCCTAAGTCCTTAATGTCAAATTTTTCTTATAATTGAACTTTTATATTTTTAATATGCTCTTGATTGTTTCCGGTAATGATAATGTCATCTACATAAACTAGAATAATGGTGGTGTTTTCTCCTTCTATTTTGACAAATAATGAATGATCGGCATTGCTAATTTTAAAATTGCAAGATATTAAATAAGAGCTTAATTTTTCATACCATGCCCTTGGATATTGTTTTAATCCATAAATTGACTTCTTCAATTTGCACGCTCGATCACAATTTTGGTTTTTTCATAACTGGGTGTTAATGACATATATACCTCTTCTTCAAGTGTTCCTTGAAGAAATGCATTTTTTACGTCCATTTGGTATAATTTCCAATTTTGGTTAACGACAATAGAAAATAATATTCTTACGGTATTCATTTTTGCAACCGGGGCAAATGTTTCATAATAGTCTATACCATAGGTTTGAGTATATCCTTTAGCAACTAAACGAGCCTTATACCGTTCTACCGTACCATCACTATTGTACTTAATTTTATACACCCATTTACAACCTACTAGTTTTTTTTTTTTTTGGTAGTTGAATTATTTCCCAAGTGCCATTTTTTTCTAGAGCTCTCAATTTTTCTTTCATGGCTTTGTTCCATTTGGGAATTTTCATGGTCTCTTCATAATTGTTTGGTTCTTGTTCTTTTTCAATTGAGGTCAAGAAAACTCTATGATTGGAAGAAATATTGTCATATGTAATAAAATATTTTATAGGATATTGTACCTTGTAGGTTATAAAATCCCTAAGTCTTGTTAGAGGTTGTGTTGTTCGAATCGATCTTCTCAATGGTGTTTCTTCTATGTCATGATTTTCTTCATTTGCAGAATTTTCTTCTATTTCTTCCTCATTCTCAATTTCATTTTCATTCTCAAGTGGTGTTGGTCTATCATTTTCTATTGTAAGTGGTGGTAATATGATTTCCTTGGAGGGTTCTCTCAAAAAATCATCACAATTAGTTTCTTTGTAATATGGCTCTTTTTCTAAAAATGTTACATCCCTAGAAATGTACAATTTTTTATTTTAGGGTCATAACATTTATATCCCTTTTTTTGTGATAAATACCCCAAAAAAATAGCCTTAATTGAGGTATAATATAATTTGTCTTGTCTATTATTTTTATGTACATAACATGTACAACCGAAAATTTTCAAATGCTCAATGTTGAGTTTTCTTTGGTAAAGAATTTCTAATGGACTTTTGTAATCTAGATTAACACTTGGCAATCTATTAATTAAATATGTAGCGGTAAGAACGGCCTCCGACCAATAAGTTTTTGGGACATTATTTTGAAATAAAAGTACTCGAGTCATTTCGAGTAAATGTCTATTTTTCTTTCGGATACACCATTTTGTTGAGGTGTATAGACACACGTTGTTTGGTGTAAAATTCCTTTTTCTTTAAAAAAATTTGAGAAATTTTGGTTTACAAATTCCGTTCCATTATCGGATCTAAATATTTTAATTTTAGCTTTGTATTGATTTTCTATAAAGTTATAAAAATCTAGAAATTGTGAAAATACTTCGCTTTTATCTTTTAATAAATATAACCAAGTTGTTTTAGAAAAATCATCGATAAATATAACAAAATATTTGTATCCATTAAAAGAGTTAATTGGGGCGGGTCCCCATACATCCGAGTGAACCAAATCAAAAGGTTTCTCACTTTTACAACTTGATAATTTAAAAGGTAACCTAGTATGCTTTCCTAGCTTACAAATTTCACAACTACTATTATCTAATTTTGAAAAATTAAAAAGACTCTTTAAAATCTTGTCGGAAGGATGTCCAATTCTTGTATGCCAAAGTGTACTCAATTCTTCATTTTTGGTAGTGTTGAAATTGAATTTTTCTTCATTCAAAAAATAAAGCTCATTTTCTAGAAATCCTTCATCAATCATAATCTTGGTTATCCGATCCTGAAAAATCACATTGTTTGTTAAAAAGATGAGTTCACAATTTAACTCATTTGTGATTTTACTAATGGATAATAGATTTGATGAGCAATCATTTAAGTACAAGACATTTTGAATTAACTTTGAGAATATAGTTATTGAGCCCTCTCCAAGGATTTTCATTTTTTCACCAATCGCAACCGTAACGAATTTTTTTGTTTCATAATTTTTAAAATTGGTCAATAAATTTTTATTTCCAGTCATATGATCTGTTGCGCCTGAATCCAATATCCATCTAGAATTTTTTAGAAAAAAAGATAAATTAGCAACACAGATCATACCAAAGGTCTTTTGATTTTCCTGTTTTTGAGTCAGCATCACATTCAGCTGTTGGAGGAGTTGTCGCATAGGATCCTGAGAGTGGAAAGAAGAGGCGCCTCCAGTGCTTCCGGTTTGAATAACAGCAGACGGTTCGGGTTCATTCTTACCATCCGTGAAAAAACCAGAACCCTTTCTCTCATTTCTTCCTCTTTCGTTTCCGCTTCGGTCTCTGTCCCAGCCGCCTTGTTCCCCCTTTCTATCACCAGCCCCGCCTTTCTTGTGCCACTTGGGCCGGAGGTAAGGGTGGAGGAACCAGCATTGTTCCTTGCGGTGCCCCTCTCTCCAACAATGATCGCACTTTACTCCGGCTTGGTCTCCTCTTACCTCCGGCCGATAGTTAGGGTTGGGCCTAGCAGTGACTGTGAAGGCTTTGGTTTCGGGATTTTCAAAGGGTTGCGATCCCATTACTATCCGCCGTGTTTCTTCTCTATCAATCATTGCCGCTACCTCATCTGAGGAAGGTAATTCGGTGAGCAATAGTATTTGTGATCGCACAGCTTCGTAGCTGGAGTCGAGGCTTGCTAAGAACTGAAATACAGCATCTTGCTCTTCTCGTTTTTGGATTTCAGCGAGATCAGTGGTGGGTGGCCGATAAACCCTAAGTTCATCCCTCTTTTTTTTAAGGTAACCGTATAATTCCATTGATGTTTGGCCTTGTTGTTGTTTGGCTTGTTGATAGTCTCTTTGGATTTGGTAAATGTGAGAGTAATTTTTTCTGTGGCCATATAATTTCTCGGCTCTCTCCCAAATCTCTAAGGCACTGTCTTTGTAAGAGAGTAAATCGGATACCTTTGGCTCCATGGTTGCGAGGAGTCAAGTGATGACAGTGTGATCGCTTTTTCGCCATTTGGCTAGTTCCTTTTTTTGTGCTTCGGTTGCTGGTTCAGATAATTTTGGAATTGTATGTTCTTTGTTGATGTGGTTGCTTTTTTCTCGGCCGCTTAAGGCAAACTTGACTTGCCTTGCCCATACATGGTAATTCTTACCATTTTGTTGATGTGGTATGCTTGCACTAATGGGATTTTTCTGCAGTTGCTGGTACTGCTGCTGATTTGTTTATTTTGAGTCAGGATGTCATTCCTGCTCTGATACCATAATAGTTTTTGTGATATGAAAATAGAGAATAAGAGATGAAGAGAAAACAGAATTCTTGTTATCTGAAAATGTTGTACAGTGCGCTATATATAAAATGAAAGGAAAAATAGTTGTTGGAAAAATAAAACGGTAACTTGCCATATTAAGGAATAAAGGTTGAGTAACTTTATAACCAAATTTAGTTGCTCCCTTTATTTCTTATTTAGCCTATGATGAACAAAACCCGTTAAGGGCTCTGAGGCTTATTGTCCCTAATACTATCTATTTTTCTACACTAGACAAATACGATTTGGCCGTCTTGAGTTTTCTTAAAAGCTAATCAAAATTACCAGTAAATGTACTTTGAACCAAATGGCAACAAATTAAATGGGCATGTGGACCAATATTAGTTTATGAAATGCTTAAAGATATTCAAAGAACGAGTGCAGTTTAGATTTGATGGGTAAATTTGGATCCAATAGGCATCAGAGTCGTTCAGTGCGCTTTCAAATTTGTGAACACACATCTCAAAGCGGAGTGCCTACGAATCTTGAAGTGCATCAGACGGCCCCATTAGATCCAAATTTACTTCTGATGACCACCAAACCCGCACTCTCTTTTTTTCAAAGAACTGCTATTTTCTTTGTTCTTTTTTTCTTTTCTTCTGTGAAGAAGAATATTGGCAAGTCTCTTATTACAGTTATTTTTACTAGAAATCAGAGGTGGAGTCAGACTTTCAAACTATAAAGATCAAATTTGAATAAGAATCGGTCATATAAAATTTTATACTTAGTATGGAGATCAATTTTACAGTATTTTATAAAATTTTATCCTATCATGTATACAAAATAATGTATAAACACACAATTTTAAAAATTAATAGGAGTCAATTAACTACCATTGAATACATGGGCCTTTGCCTCTGTTAGAAATGATGATCTCTTGGAATTATAATTCATTGAAATACAGTATCACTTAGCAGATCAGGAGTCGATACCAGATTAATTTGGACACATTAATCTCGCTTCTGGGATTTAGCATTCGCTCCTGTATTCGGAGACTGTCAGTAGATGTTTCAGCTTCCCCAGCAACAGCACCAGTACAGTATCAGCACAGTATTTTTTTTTTTATATCAAACATTATTTGATTGAATGGACGAAATGGTAAATCATGACCGTACTCCTGCCTCGTGATTCGTGCAAGCCATGGCCAGAAGCCCAGAAAAGATATTGATGCCTAATTGGATTAGGGGAGTCTATTTGAATTTTGAAACGATGAAGACAGACAGATATTTTGTAAGAACAGAGAAGGACACAAGGACGAAAACATTATAATAAAAAAAATCTTCGTGTGATAAATGCAAAAGTAACGGATAATATTGTGTGGTCTAGTCTCTACTCTCTAGTGGCCGTTGACTTGTACATGTCCATGAATAAATGCATTAAATTAAAATAAAGAATATATTTTATTTTATTAAAGAGGCTTGGGACCTTTTCTCAGGAAAACACGCCACGCGTCTTGATTGAATTTGAACCTACCCCTCCCTCTTTCATTGCCTCCAGTTGAACCCAACCTACCTTGTCTCGTCTCTCCTCGCCTGTCCTTTTCCATTGTCCCCATGGACCCCATCTACCATGATTTTCTTTTGATTATGGTTACTTAATTATTAATTAGAAAAGTTTGAACAACATTTAGTGTATTACTTCAAACTAGTATCGTATCGTATCGTGTTTGTGCGTTGCAACGGGATATATTATAAAAGAATAAAAAATAAATCATTTCAGTTGCCAAAATTGTCAAACTAATTCATTGTCAATAGATTCCAACCCATAAAATATCTACGGTAATTTCGAATTTGTCAAATCAGCCATTTATTTCTACCAAAATTAATGGGGAAGATATATCAAGGAGTAATGTTGAAGGCAACCAGATAAATTTTGTTCTATTTGATGGTCCTTTGATGACTCATCAGTCATCACGACCAGGTTTGATTGTCCCTTAATTTGCCTCTACAAAGATATACATGCTTCATGTGCTGGAAGGTTTTTAAAAAATATATAAGTTGATGGAACTTCATTTTTGAGTGATTTATGTTTCAGAATTTGTCAACCAGCATCTGAATTTGTCAAAAAAAAAAATAAAAAAAAAGCATGTCTTAGCTTAGTATATATCATATTTCCTTGGTATATAATCGACTGACTCATAATTTCATGATGATCATGAATCATATTGCAAGATATTAATAATCATTGGCTTACAATTGAGTAGAAAAACTTAATTAATTATGGCAAAAATATCACTTTAGCATGCATATCCCATGACCTTAACAAAACCGACTGCCTCGTAATTACGTATTAAGAATATGAATCACATGTAATTACAATTGTGACATGTTCCAGTCAGGTAGATGCATGGCACTCTGATGTGATAACATTAATTAATATCAATAATTTTACAACTAATTTATTCATGAGCAAAGGAGCAAATGAATGTAGTCCCCGCATAAACAAAAAAATCTCAAATAAAATAACATATTTTCATAAAAAGAGATAGACTGAATGACAAATAATATTTATTAAATGACATGTTAAATGACATATATGTTTTTTCGATCTTTTTGGCATATTTTCATAAAAAATCTCATACAAAACAACATATTAAATGACAAATAACATTCCATAAATAATATGAAAAAAATGAACATGACAATTATCAATCAATCTAAAAATTTCTTAAATTACATTGAAAAAATAGAAAGAAATTAGAACCAATTAGAAAGATAATACAATTTTCATGTAGCGAGTACGTGTCTAAATAAATTTAGACTTGTGGAAAGACATCAAAAACATGCAATGAATAATAAAAAGAAAAAGACAGTTTAATTGGAGGGCTTATATTCAATCTGAATTTTCATCTTTTAAACAACTGTTGGCGGATCATAACATCTACGTGCTTAATATAAAATTGGAGATGTAAAGAATAAACTTCTATAAATAATGCATTTATGTTTGGGCTTTTATTACTAATTTTTTTTTATGTTCAGTCTGCATTAGTGAAGGAACTTAGTCATGTCGTTACCAGTTCGTCACGGAAATTGATCTGATCATGTCATGTCACATGACACGTTACATGATCAATATTTCAACATTACTTTTAATTATAATTTATTTTGTAATAGTCTCTTATTTTTTAGTATATTTTGTTATTATTTTCTTTAAACTAACTTAAACTTGAAAACAATAATTAAACGCGATAAGTTACGTTACGTGTGGTCTTGGTGTGATCAAACGCAATGTGACTGTTCTCCATTTTAGTCATATCGCGTCACGTAAAAATATTTTTTAGTCATGTAACGTGACTAAATTACGGTATATTAGTCATGTCACATCACGTTTTTCTTTCACTAGCCTACTGATTTGTTCCAAAATAAAAGGTTCTTTATCCATACTCCCGAAATTTTTATTTCTAACATTTAAAAAAAAAAAGATAAACCAAATAACCATCGTTTTCTGACAATTATAAATCTAGCACGGCAGCAGAACACCGGAGCGGACCCATATGAGGGAGGCCGCAGAATGCTGGAGCGGACCCTCATATGGGGCCGCACAATGCCGGAGCGGCCCCTGTTCTTTATAGGACGAAAATGACAGCGAAATTTCATTCCACACTCTCACACCTTCTCTCTCCTGGGTTAGCTCTCTGATCTGTAAGTTTTTTCTCTCTTCTTTTAAATTTTTTATTTTTATTTCAGTAGATTAATAATTTAATTAGAATAATTAATTTAGAATAATTAATTTAGAATAATTAATTTAGAATAATTAATTTAGAATAATTAATTTAGAATAATTAATTTAGTTAATTTTTAATTGTAGGTTTCTTCTGTATTGGATTGAAAAAATGGCTCTTATGGTATCCATCTACACTGGTGGGGATGTTTTAACAGGTCCTAATGGGGTTTACTATAGTATTGGACCTGTTACTGTGATCTCGGTATTGCCAGGTACTGATTATTTGGGACTTAAATCAAGGATATGTCAGAATTTGGGGTTGGATCAGGGTCAGTATGACCTTAAAATTGATGCCAAAATTAGCATGCCGACTAGTTCATCACAAACCTGGTTCCAACTATTTCCAATTCAAAATGAGGGAGTCTGGCAGGTATTGTACAACCAAACCATGAGTTTTTCTGGGGGTGCATACAAGATAATTGACCTATATGTGGAGGTTACCAGAGCCCGGGGAGAATGTTTTTATTAGGGGGGGAGAATGTTATAACCTGTAAATTTAATCTAATTAATTAGACTAATAATCAAAATTTACAACTAATTAAAACTTTAATTAATTAATTAACTAGAGTGAAGATTAAATAATCAAATTGATGATGTAGCTAATTTAAAAATTCTTAATTAATAAATTGTATTTTTAACAAGTCTTAGATTAAATTTAAAACTAGACAAATTTGAATATACTTAATTAAACAAAATAATTAAACTATATTTAGATATGTTGTTAATCTAATGTGTAATTCGCAAAATGTTACAAGTTAGATTATATTAATTTGTATATTCAATCAAATTAAGATTTATGAATTGTAAATCAATTTTAGTAAATGCGAATTTTCCTAATTCGAAATACTCATCGTAATGATCGTTATAATTGATATATCAAAAAGAATTTATTGGTTTCGTTTCGTCGTGATAATTAATTTTTGAATTTGAGATTTTCTCACTAGATCAAATTGTAAATTAATAATTATAAATTAGCGCGACTAAACTTTCGATAAAATTTTGTATCAAGTTCAGACCGCAAAATTCGTTAATTCAAGTTAATTCAATCTGTGTCCATTCTATTAAATATCAAAGGATAAATATTTTGAATGTGGAATTATCTAAACCGTGCCATTTTGTTCTGTACGAATCTCAAAGCAGCATAGGATTCCTTTTATTATTGATTTTGGAAAGATCTCAACCTTTCATTTTAGGTTTGCACGAATCTTAAAGCCCACAGTAAACCTAAATTGGCCGCCTCTTCCTTCTTCCCGATCTCTCCATTTTCACTCTCTTCCTTCTTCCAGCGACAACTCCCGATCTCTCTCCCTCTCTCTCTCGGTGATATTGCTCCGATCCTCTCCCTTCTCCTCGCCGATCAACTCGCCCTCCCTGATTTCTTTTGCTACTCACCCCTCTCAGCTTATCTCCTCTCCGCCTCTCTCTTTTCCCCCTGCCAAAGAGGCGCAACATAACCTCCGCCACTCTCTTCTTCGATCCCACTCCAGCAGCTACCTCCCTTCTCCGATCTCTCACTCTTTCCCTCACTCTCTCTCTTTTGCTCTCTACCATCTCTCTCTCTCTCCTTTCTATTCAGGTGCTGGTAAGGTGTTGTGGTGCTGCGATTTTGCTGTGTGCTGTGATTTGGCTGTTGTGCTGCGATTTTGCTGTGCTTTTGTGCTTGTGGTGCTTTGTGCTGTCGGTGCTCAGTTGTGCTTGATTTGTTCACTCTCTATTCTCTTGGTGCTGCGATTGTACCAGAACTCGAAAGTTGGTGCTTGCTTGCCTTCGGTTTGTGCGATTTACACTACTCGGGTAACCCTAAACTCGTTTAATTAATTTTCTGTTGCCTTGTGGCTTGCGGCTGATGCCGATCTGTGGCCTTCGTGCCGTTTCCTGTGACCTGTGACCTTCGGGTCTGTTTTGCTATGGCTGGCTGTGAGCCTTTATTGACCTGCGGCCTTGAGCCTTTCTCCTATGACTTGTGGCCATCGTGCCTTGTGGGGTTTTGAATTGATTCTGTTGCTGGTACAAACCCTTGTTGTTGTTGTCGCTTGATTTTTGATTTGAGGGTTTGCCTTGCCTTGCCTTATTGGGATTGCTATCTCTGTTGTTTGTTGTTGCTGTTTAGAAGATTACGAATACTTAGTTTAGACTCTAATTAAGTTACGACTAAATTACAGGTCAGTCGACCTACACCGAGTTCGATCCGTGGACCGATTCCGCTGACGCTTGTACAGGAGCAGGCGAGGATTACGTGGATCCCGGAGATTATTAGCACGTTCTACCCCTACAGTCATCAGGTGTGGGATATCTGTATTTTTCTTTCGTGGCGTACTCTCACCAGTCGACCACTTGACCTGACATCCACACTTTAAATTTTGTAGTTGCATTAGAGCATGTTTAATCCTTTCTGAACTGTAATTTAGGATTTGCACAACCCCTTCTAAATTGAAAATTTAATGCTTTCTTAGGAGTAGTGTAATTTAATTAATAATATATTAGGATATTAGTTGTCCCCTTCTCGTAGAGGACAACATATTATTGTAGTTAAGCATATGCATTGGTGAGCGTGAGATAGAAGACCGAATGACTGCTTTCCGTCACGTAGGCATGGGATGCGTGACAGTTCGTGGGTCATTGGGCTGAGGGATCACTTGATCCCTTAGAGGTCTTATTAGGATTATTATTGTTATATGCATGAGATTGGTATTATATCATTTTCGATCATTTTACATTTTGTGCGGATCGATCTCGAGTCCGGAGACGATTCGGGAGCTATCCCCCCTACATTAGGAGCTACTTGCCTAGTACGGCTGCCGAGGTTGCGGTGGCAGATTTTATTTTTGTTGTTATGGGCCGCTCACGAGCCCTTGTCCCATTGATCTGGCCGGATGGTGGAGTTTCGTCTCTGCTCATGAGGAGACGAATTGACTTATTCTTACGCATTGCTTGTAGTTTTCTCCTATTTTATATGTTTGGTGATGAATCTTCTTAGAGAAGGAAAACACATGGAATTAAGTGTAACCATCGGCTAGCGTGCCCTTCTTATGTGGGCAAAGCTCGATGTCCTTAGGCATCGGGTACCTTTGCTCCTCTGATCGCAGTCCTTGGATGTTACACGAAATTCGATATAACCATCGGCTAGCGTGCCTTTCTTGTGTGGGCAAAGCTCGATGTCATTAGGCATCGAGTATCTTTGCCCCTCTGATCGCAGTCCTTATGTTATGTCACCTTTGAGACGTAAATCCAATTTGATTGATTTTGGCACGGCACGGGGTGACAAAATTATCCGTACTATTACTATATAAATTTGTACACACGGTACCTATTGTACTGGACTTCGGTTGAGTATAATATTGATCCTCATATTTTAATTTGGGAAACTTTGGCATTTTGGCATAACAGGATAATCACATCATGTCATCTATTATATGTATATTTTTCTTTTGTAGTACTATGATAGGTTTAATTTTCGCAACATATGCATTAAAAGTGAATTACCGACCTTACGTAAATTTCAAATTAAAATGTGCTTTGACTTAAGAGGATCCCTGAAGGGATAATACTGGGTCACATACTGGGCGATCATTCGCTCATCCCCTCCTTTTTATGGATGTGGGCAGGTACAGAGTCTGACGGTCCGCAGCAGGAGACGTCAGGAGCTGTCCCCGATGGCCACGCCGCTTGATTAGTTGATTAGGACTTTTGCTAGGTTTACGAGTCCAATGCTTTTGATATGTACATTGGACTCGATAGATCATGTATCCCCTTGCGTAGTTTATGTTTATTTTATCCCGATGTGGATTATGTGGATGATGTATGTATACTTATATTTATTTGATATTTATGACTATTGCTTGTTTGTATTATTCGCTTCCGCTGTGCATTATCGTTTATATTTGTTTAGCCTTGCGTGTCTTTATGATTATTAGACACGAGGCGAGGACTGATCACACCATAATCCGGAAATTCTGGTTTGGGGTGTGACATATTCCAAGCACTGGACGGTGGTTACCGTTGGGACATTATGACTACAAACGGGTCCGAGTCGTTTAATAATGTCTTCAAGTCCTCTCGTAAGCTACCGGTTGCAGCAATAATTGAAGACACATTTTACAAATGTATGACATGGTTTGCGCAAAGGAGGGCCAAAGCGGAATGGGAAGTCAGTCAAGGTCAACAATTCTCGTGTCGTGTGCATCAGGTACTTTTATTTGTAGTTCTTTCTTCATAATTTGTAATGAACTTTGTTAAAAAAAATCTGACTTCTTCATTATTTTTTAATTTTTCGTAGCTGATCAACAAACGGTTCGAGAGGTCTGATAAAATGAAGACGCTGGGGGGCTTTGGAAACAACAACGAGTTCGAGGTAACCTCCACACAGGAGATAGTTCACGCTTTCATACCTGACGATTTTGGTCGGTTTACCAAGGCCAATTACAAATACACAGTGATAATCGGGGATGATCACACGGTAACTTGCACGTGCTAGAAGCCTCAATTGGAGAGAATACCGTGCTCTCATGTTCTGTCCGTGTGTCGTCTCCGAGGCATCGACCCTGGTGTCTTTGTAAGTCACTACTATCACATCCATACACTGATCAACACATGGAGCGCTCAATGGCATGTGTATGGAAATCAGTCGGAATGGCCTCAACACGATGGCCCGGTCCTTGTTCCAGAGGATAAAAATATTTTTGTAGGCAGAAGACAGCACAACAGAATTCCAATGTGGATGGACGTTCTAAATAATAGGAGAAGAGGACACCAAGCCGGCCGAGATACACAAGAAAGACAAAACAGAGCTGCTCGAGCTGCACGAGATTGAGAGTTAATGTTGCTTTTTTAATTGTACTCGTAAAAATGTTGTTTATTTTAGGTTAATTAGACGTATTTGTAATTTTCGATAACATTAGCATTGTTCTATTGTATGCTTCTTTATATGACTCCTTGTTCTATTGTAATGTTTCTTTTGATCAAACAAACGACGAACAACAATTTCAGATTAAATGACATTTCAAACATAAGTAATTACACACAACTTCCAGTACAAACTTTACATTTTTGATAAAAATTTTTAAAACAAAATCATAATCAACTTCAGAATCAGATAAAAAAAAAATAACAGGGGCCGCTCCGGCATAGTGCGGCCCCATATGGGGGTCCGCTCCGGCATTCTGCGGCCTCCCTCATATGGGTCCACTCCGGTGTTCTGCGGCCGTGCTAGATTTATAATTGTCAGAAAACGATGGTTATTTGGTTTATTTTTAAATGTTAGAAATAAAAATTTCGGTTCATACTCAATATACTAAAATCTTATAGAACATGCGCTTATCTTGTTTTTATTTTTATTTTCATTTTTTTAGAAAAAATAAGAATATGGTCTTATTTATATATATTGATTAACAGGGTAAAATAGTTCAGATTTTGAACTAAAACTGTTACAAAATACCGAAACGACTCAATAACTTTTGTGTCCGCAAGAAAACTTAAAAAAAATTGAAATGAGATGAATAAAATGTAAAAGAAACAAAAAAGGGAAGAAATTAACACAAATCAAAATAAAAAAGAACAGTCATCAAATTAATGCAATAATGACCATTCCATCTGAACTTCTTCTAACATTGTAAGAAGTATGAGTACATTCTCAAATAATAAGAGTGTTAACACTTATTATTAATTATTTAAATAGAAATCTTTTATTAATTATTTAAATAATAAATGAGGAGGGTTCAAATTCTTCAAGTCTTTCATACTTCATCGTGCCTCACATATTTATCTATGTTTTCACAGTTTAACAGTCGATCCGAACCGTTCAACATGATATTCATATTAAAATGTGCTTGGAGGCCAAATTTTATATTTTTGGCAATAATTTTACTATTATTTTAAATAGGTACAAAATCACTGTTTTTTTATTGTCCACGATTTAAAAAAAAAACAATGATTTTGCACGTACTAAAAAAAAGTAAACATTTAAAAAATATATAAAAATTTTGATCTCCAGACACATTATAATATGGAGATCTTGTTGATCAGTTCGACTGTTTGGACTTTAAAAACAAAAATAAATGATATGATATACTATTAGGTCTGAAAGACACATATTTGAACCCTCCTCAGTCCTCAATGATAAATTATCATTAGTATCTTTTATTAAATTCCTCATTATTTCTACACAATAGATTGTTAATTAAGCTTTTTTTTTTCTCCTGATTTTTCCAGCTTTCTTATTTACACGAAGACAACAAAAAATTCCAAATTCAATGTTAAATTCATTTGTGAAGCAATTAGTATCAAAGTTTTACATCGAGTCATGTATAGAATAAAACATATTTTACTTTGTGAAACAATGACATTTTTTTTAATAAAAGTTAGAGGTCAAGCCATCCAACTATTTAATATACATAAAGATTTAAAACCTACGACTTTTTACACAGAGAACATTATTTTTTTCTTACTAAACTAAAGACTGGTTTTTGAAACAATAATGATTTATATAGTTAATTTTTTAAAATAATTTAGTTTACATAAGAAGTATCAAAAATCTTGCCTGAATGTAATATTTGGTTTTGCCATCCGAATGCAAATTATACCCTGCAAAAAATGTGTTGCTAACAAACGCCTATGATATTTCGTTGGACTCATTAGCACGCTTTGATTCGTCAGTACAGATTTTAATATGGGGAATAATAAAAAACACGAATCATGTATTAGTTTAAATTATCACATGGTTCCCATTTAGTAAAAAATAAATAAAGGATTTATATTTGAATAATCATTCTTGTACCCGCATCGTACCCGCAGTTAATCCCGTTGCGATTAACTTCCATAACTGTAAGGTTGCGATCCTCACAACTACCGATCTAACTAACAATGTTATCGGACCTTCTATTTTGAATTTCAAATGTTCCTTTCTCTCTGTTTTTTTCCTTTTTCGAAGGCTTCAGTGATTTTGAGGCGATTTTAGATCGATTTGGAGGCGATTGTCTGCCGATTTCGAAACTGGAAGCGATTTCGTGTGGTTCTCACAAGTTTAATCGGTGATTTTGAAATGTGATCAGCTAGATTAATATTGTTTCTTTTCGATTTTGTTTTTGTTCTGGTGAATTAATAATGATAGATCGTTTCGTTTCTATTTCATATACACAATCGTTTTTCAGTGTTGCTGGATTTTGAGATGTTTGTGACAATTTGATTTGCGAAGATGATGTAATTGTCTATTTTGTATTAATTTCATCATTTTATTAAGAAATCGCTTGATATATCTTGTATTAATACCTGACAGAACTAGTGTTATGTCCAACGTAATATAGATATACATACTTGATGTGTTCAGATATAAATACTTGATGTGTTCAAATATAAATGCTTGATGTGTTCAGATATAAATACTTGATGTGTTCAGATATAAATACTTGGTAGTTTCATAATAATACATGATATGATCCAGCATGCACACTCAAATATTATATAAATATTGGACTGTTTAGGCATGAATTTGTCTAAGATAATTGATATTTGAAGTTTTTTGTTTGTTATAACTCTGTAGATATAAATATTTTTTTAAGATTCTTATTCATCTAACGTAATATAGATATAAATACTTTAGTTCGTAAGTATAAATACCACACCCTTATAGTTTTCTTTTTTTTTTTTTTTTTGAAAGAAACCAGCAGAGGCTGCTGGATTTGTATTAACCAAATATAGGTTTACATCAAATTGACTCCAGGTCATACATCAAAAATTTAAAAGGCATCGGTGTCAGTCCAATTAGCACGTAGGCTGCATGGCACTGTTCACTGGTGCGTGTTGCCTCAACAAAAACGTTCCCACATGAAACTCTCCTGTATCGCCCTGTCAGCTAGCAACCCTGCATCTATCTTGTTACCTCTGAAAATTCTGTCGTTCCGGTGTTTCCAAATAGCCCAGCAAATGCTGAGGTACATTGCCGTCCATCGTAGCTTTCCCAGCTTTCTATCTGCGACTATTCGGGTTAGCGAGCAATCCCACGTCAACTGCACCGTCTCACTGAACATTACCACCTTTACTCCAATCCTAGCCTCGACTATAGCCCACACCCTACGCGCAAATCGGCAGTGGAAGATCAAATGCACTGCCGTCTCACATTCACCATCATCACACAATACACACCCCATGTTCCCATGCAGTCCCCTGCGTTCCATCGCATCCCGCGTGAGTATTTTTTCTTTGATTAGGAAGAGCGCAAACATCTTGACCTTCTTTGGTGCTTTGCATTTCCAAATTTCCGGGTAGCCCCAATTTACCCGACCCACTCCTGTTAACACCCCATAAACCGACCTAGCACTATATATGCCGTCGGCAGTCCATTTCCAACTGATACTATCCTGTGTGTCCGTAAGGATGACCTGCTGCACTTGTTGGGCTGTTAGCAAGTCAGGGGCCAGTGTCTCCCAAACCGGGAGTGCATCCCGTAAACTCACCCTCTGTCTCAGTGGTCTATGCCATTCCCCAACTGTTGGAATTAGCGGCTGCTTCCTCCAAGAGTCAAACCAAAAATAAATTTTTCTGCCGTCTCCCACCGTCCATTTGGTGCTCAAGTGAAATAGATATTTTATTTTAAACAATTGTTTCCAGAAGAAGGATCCCTCTAAAATCCAGTAACTCGGACCCTGTTGTGCCCCCGTCTTCTTTAACATGGTTATCATCGTATTCCAGAGAGACATAGGGCTAGCGTATAGAGTCCACCACCACCTAAGTAACAGCGCCTTGTTCTGTATTGCTAAGTCTGATATTCCCAACCCTCCATACTCCTTCGGGAGGCATACGGATTCCCAGTTCATGAGTGAGACCCCCCGGGACCCGTCATTTTTTCCCCACAAAAAATTCCTTCGAATGCGATCTAGCCTATCTATGACCCATTTAGGAAGTGCAAAACTCGCCATGAAATATATAGGAATAGATGAAAGAACTGAAGTGACAAGCTGTAACCTCCCACCACGGGATATTAACTTGCCTCGCCACCCTTGGAGCTTCTTTTCCAATTTATCTATTAGAGGCGCATATGCACTTCGGTCCGGCTTTCTTACCGTTAGTGGCATTCCAAGGTAAGTGATGGGGCATAAACCCTAAACCCTAAACCCTAAACCCTAAACCACACCCTTATAGTTATAAATACTTTGTTTCGTAAGTATAAATACCACAAGAATAGAGATATAAATATTACCCGCACATAAGCTAAATCAACATTTTTTGTTGATAATTTTAGTGGTCCCCACATGTCGTTTATTACCCACACATAAGCTAAGTCAACGTTTTTTGTTGACAATTTTAGTGGTCCCCACATGCCGTTTGAGTGGTCTCCAAATGCGGGTACGAAGCGAGGATTTTTCAAAAAAAAGGTGCGGGTACGGTTATTTTAGGAAAATTTATATATCATATATGTAGTTAAATATATAGATATAAATATTTGTCTTGTTTGCGATATATACTTCACAATGTTACTATTAATATTAGTAAAACCAAATTACAGTTTTGAAAAATATTGTGGTCCCCACAAGCAGTTATGACAGTTTAGGTGTGGGTACTCAAATGCGGGTACTCATATCAGCTTCCTTTATATTTAGTTCGATATAGTCTGACAAGCAACTGTACATAAATTATAAATTATATATATTTGTTACTTAACAAATAAAATAAATGAAATGAATTCACATTTAATATATACTATTTACTATGTCTACTACATAAATTTAAATGTGTATAAAAATTACACTTCTGATTATTTTTTGCGTATTAAAATTCATACTGGCGAGTACACACACAAATACAATGATTCGATAAAATCGTTTTCTCCAAGTAATAATTTTGAAGACACATTACTCTTTTAAAAAATGATTTGATGCTTCATTTTTATCCCAACTCAATTAACTTTTATAAATATATTCGGGGCCTATATTAATTCCAGAGAAATCAATCTCAAGTCAAAAGTAGATACCAAAATAATAATAAAGAATATTTTAGTTAACATGCAAGGCATGCACAGGAACTTTACAGTATAAAACATTATTGGCTAATCTTAAAATAATCTCTATTATTGGGATACCGTACAATTATACGAAGCAAAATGCAAATCGTCGTGCGGCGGAGGTCAAGATCTTCTTATTCTCACCCATGCTCTCCACCCACCGTACACTCCCCTGTTTTCTAGTCCCAGTAATCAACCGCAAGTCCACGACGACAGACCCACTCGCTAATCTAACCTCTCTCCAGTTGATATAATATAATCAGACTATCCTGCTTAATCATCTCTGTTCATTTCTAATCGGACGTTCGAAATAGCATGTGATTGCTGCTGATTTCTAGAAGATAAGATGTAAGGTGTGATCTGACGGTCGAGATTTAAAATGACTCGGAATGTGTAATTCTTCTTGTAATAATATAATTAGAGAGGAGATTTGAATTCTTCATTTTTATTTAACATTCAATTTCAGAAACAAAAATCCTTTATAAAAATGAGAAGAAAAATCCATAATTCAGTCTCACACGCTTTCTTCCCTCAGCTCCCCCACAATTCAAAGAGAAACCGTTTCCCTACCCCCACCCCCTTCTTCTCTCTTTTAAGCTCTCTTTCCTCTCCAGTGAGGAAGTGTCTCTGCCCGTCCAGCGCTCAGAAACGCAAGACAAGAGGAAAGCCATAAGATATGGAAGTGGAGTTATCCGACGACTTCCGGTGCCCGATATCACTGGAGGTGATGACGGACCCGGTTATCCTCACCTCCGGTCACACCTTCGACCGCGCCTCCATCCAGCGTTGGCTTGACTCCGGTAACCGCACCTGCCCGGTGACCAACCTCCCTTTACCTCCTTCGCCTCCTCTAATCCCAAACCACGCTCTCCGTCGCCTTATCCGCTCTCACTCTACCACTTTTTATCCCTCTAATTTACAGCCATGCCACTCCTCCCCTCCACCCGATCCACTTTCCCTCGTGTCCAGTCCCCATACCCTCTCCAGCTTTTACCGTTGTGTCAAATCCAGCGCCCAATTTCGTCATCTGGCCACTGAATCGGGCGCCGTGTCAGTACTCCTGCGCCACGTGGCTTCATCTGGCGAGTCCCAAGAGATTGCCTTGCGGGCCCTGCTGAGGTTGAGCCTTGATGGTGATGATATGCGGGTGGGTCTGGTCGCTGACGGGGCGGTTGATGCGCTCGCTGTGGTGTTGTCGCAAGGAGGGGCCACACCCTCAGCTGCTGCTGTAGCTGCCACAGTTCTGACAAGCCTCGCCATAGTAGACGTCAACAAGTGCTCAATTGGGGCCCACCCGTCAGTGTTCCCTGCGCTGACATGGCTGTTGTCTTGTGGTCCTGATCGTCAGTGCATGCGGGAAGCGGCCACAGCTTTATATGAGCTGTGCAAGTTCCCAGCAAACAGGAGGCGTGCAGTCCGGGCTGGGGCGGTACTGGGTCTGGTCAAATTTGGCATGGCTGGGTCAGAGAGGGCAATTGAGGTTATGGGTCAATTGGCAAAGACCCAAGAAGGGAAGGCTGAGATGAGAAAGGTTGAATCTTTTGTAAGGTGGTTGGTCTCTGTTGCGAAAAATGGAAGCACAAGAGGGGCTGAGAATGCATTGCTGGTTCTGAATTTGGTGTGTTCGGATTGCAAGGATTCATCGATGGAGGCAGTAAAGGAGGGGGCTGTGGAGGCTTCTTTAGATTGGGTCGGGTGTGACAAGGGAAAGATCGGGAAAAACGCTGCTTCTCTGGTCAGAACGTTACAGGATTTTCAATTGGGCTGCTTCAGGTGATGTTTTCGGAATTTTGTGGAGTTTTGATTAGCAACTGATTTTGCATGAGTTCAATTTGGGCACTGAGAATTGGATAAAGTTTGGTAGGTGTAGATGGGTTAATGATGGGGCATTGGATTTTGGCTTAGGTTATAAACTTGGGTAGAATCTAGTGGCTATGGAAATAAGTTTGATACCTCTATGGTGTTTTTGGGAAAGAGTACAACTATTAGGAGAAAACCAGATTTAGATGGTATAATCAGTGCCTTATCATTGATTTATCTTCACAGATCCTAGAACTGTGATATCCAGTGATCACATTGAACTAAGTGCAAAATTCAGTGGCTTTAGGGTGAACATTTTTAGACTTCGGAGAACAAGGACTGCTGTACAAAGGGAACAAGAGGGAAAATAAAAAGATGCACAAAAAAGGCTGATATTTTTCTTAGTTTTTGTTTTGTGGGGGTTTTTTTGTTGTTCTGAGAGCAGGGTGGGTGTGTTCTCCTGTAGAAGTGTAAAATTGGGTGAGAAAATAACTAGTAGTTTCTGTTCATACAGCAAAATGTTGTTGTTTCTTTATATTGCTGTGCTCTATAATAGATGCTCAGATGTGAAAACCAATCAAAAAGTATCTTCATACTTACGCAAATACATACTTTCCAGGGCCTGTTTCATAAATTGGAAGAAATATTAGGTTTGACATAAAATTGACCTCACCTTGGGTCCTTGGGTTGCACAATATAGCTTTTAATTAAGTTACCCCTTTGTTTTTTCAATGGCTCAGTTAGGGTTTTTTCTCATTTACTAATGACTGCTTTCATAACTTACATGCTGACCTGATGTCAGTCTATAGCATTGAATGTTATGTTTTAAAGTTTAAGGCAAATAAGCTATTTATTTATTTTATTTTTTTTAGAAAAGTTGACATTGTTTTCGTAATCGTCTTCTTCCAGGGGCAAGAACCGGCATCCTAAGATGTTGAATTCCCCATTATTCTCTTATCTAAACTCTCTCAAGCGTATTTCTTATCTAAACTCTAGCTGTAACATCTCCGTTGTGAAATTTCTGATACTACTGAGGAAAGGAGCTGTATCCAAAAGAGATCAATTGGAAAGAACATCATATTTTGATAATACGCACAACTCTACTTGCTCCATTTTCTGGGAACAATCTATATGGTTTGTTTGGTAATCCTACTATCTAACATTTTCATTCAGAAGTATATACTGCAATCCTGATTGAATTCAGGATCAGCAGATTGTTATGATTGAATTTGAGTGAGTGGCTAATTCTATAACGTCTCCAACGGGATTTGCAAACAATGGAAGGTAGTGATTGAGGATGGCGTAACAAGAAAGAGAAGACCCACGGAGAAAGTAAACCCTGGCACTGCTGCATCTCTTCTCTTTTCTTTGAATACCAATATTCTCCTTCTCACTCCCAAATCCCAATACTGATATTCTCCACGTGAACATGAGGTGTGAGGTCTGGCCATGCCAAGTCTGGTAAAATTTGCGTAGCTGGGTCCAAGAGGTTGATTGAGATATGGTGAACTCTTTCGTGAGGTGGTTGGTATCTGTCGCATGAAAGGGAAGTTCATGAGGAGCCAAGAATGCGCTGCTGGTTCGAAATTTGGTTTACGTAGAACTGGAGGATAATGGCAATGGTGGCCATAAAAGAGGGTTCTTTGGAGGTTTCTTTCGGTTTTGGTAGGGATCTAGAAGAAAAGGATTGGGAAGAATGTGGTTTCTCTAGTCAGAACTTTGCAGGATTTTCAACTGGGCTGCTTTTGTTGATGTTTCTCGCAATTGATTTTTCACAAGTTCACAGTTTGGTCACTAAATTCAACCTATTTCAGTAGATGTAGATGATGGGTTAATAATGTGCATTGGATTAAAGTTCTTAGGTTATAAAACATTGGAAGAAGAATTAATAGTGGGGGCACTAATGAGTTGAAATTTGAACTGGTGCTTTTTGGGGAAAAGTACAACTATTAGGGGAAAAATAGACGTAGTTGGTACAGTCAGTGCCTTATCATTGTCTTTTACATTAGTGATCAAAGTACAAAATTTTGTGGCTCATAAGTCATAATAGTGAAGAATCTAGAGGCATAAAGGAAGGTTGATCTTGTTTCGTTTTATTTTTCTCATTTTATTATTTTTAATCAGGATAGAATCTCAGGTGCGTTTTCATATAAAGCACAATATTGGTAAGAAATAATTAGTTGCTTCTGTGCATATATAGAAAAAACTGTCGATAAGCAGCAATACTTTAATTGCCTGGCTAGTCACTAAATGCTCAAATGGAAAATTTGACAAGATGGAATGGACTCTGTTTCTGCTTTTTTTCATTCCAACTATTCAAAATCGTTGAGATTTGTGCATGAAAAAGTTTATTCATCGAAATACGTAAATGAAAAATTTTAAATGGTTGGAATCAGAAAAACATAATTATGCTTTTCTCTAAGAAAAAACAGGAGAATCGGATCCTGATAAGATGGGAAACCAATGAAAACACATTTTTGGTCTTAGTCAAATTCATGTTTTTTATTTTTATTTTTCAATACCTATTTAAGATATAGGGGGAAAAAATATTAAGTGGCTATTGAATTGACTTTGAACATATTATGGCCTTTAAGTCGCCGTCTGGGGCATTTAAATTTCAATACGGAATCCCAGACTTTAATGATTCGATGAGGTCTTTGTTTTGGTATTATTAATGTCAAAGGCTGATTCACACCTTAAAATACTTAAAATGAAATGTTGCGTGTCGAAATATAAACCCTAATTGTCAATTTTCAACAATCATTTAATTTGACGAACCAAGCATTCCGATTTAACCACTTTGACTTTATAAATTGTGTTTTTTCATTGCTATATTCGTTTAATAATTTCTATTTTAGTGGGTTTTTTTTTTTACTATTTTTTAGATATAACAAAATACTAATATCATGCTAGTGTTTTGAAAAAACCCGGCCGGTCCTTGTCGGACCCGTGGACCGGACCTGGACCGGCCCGTCCCGTGCACAGGACCCGTCCCGGACCGGGGTTAGAGACGGTCCGGTCCTGGGACGGGTCGGTTTGGTTTTTTATCCACTGGACCGGACCGGACCCCCTATCTTTGACCCGCTGGACCGACCCGTCCCGGACCGGACCTAGACCCGCTGGACCAGGACCCGCCTAACCCGCCTTACCCGGACCCGTCCAACCCTCTCCTTTACCCGCCGAACCCGGATCCGGACCCGCCCGGACCGTCCGATTTGACAGATCACTGTAGCGGTTCGAAATTTTTTGAATCCAACGGCTCAAATTACTGTAGCACTGTAGCAATGCGAATTTCCACCCACAACTTCCCCATAAATTTACACCCATACTCTCTCTCACTCTCAATTTCTCATACTCTCTCTCACTCACTCATTTTCTCATACTCTAAATTTCTCATACTCTCTCTCATTATTTTTTATTTTTCCAAAATTAATTTAATTATTAGAAAAAAAATATAGTTGAAAATTTATTTTATTCCACAAAGGCGCGAGATACGGTTGAGCAAGATTATTTCATCCCGCAAAGGTGCAAGTTTTCATCTCGCAAAGGTTAGATTAATTTTTAAAATAGATTAAATAAGTTATATTTATTGTTAATTTTATGATAAATAGGTTAGATTAATTTTTAAATAGCTTAAATATGTTAGATTTTTTGTTAGTTTTATTATAAATAGGTTAGATTAATTTTTAAAGTAGCTTAAATATGTTAGATTTATTGTTAGTTTTATTATAAATATGTTAGACTAATTTTTAAAGTAGCTTAAATATGTTAGATTTATTGTTAATTTTGTAGAATTGGTTTGATTTATTTCAAAATATATTAGATTTACTTTTGAATAGGTTAGATTTATTTTTGAAATAGGTTAGATTTATTTATAAATAGCTTAGATTTATTTTCAAAATAGCTTAAATAGGTTAGATTTAATTTTTAATTCGGTTATTATTTTTAACTAAGTTAAATTTTATTTTAAATAGGTTTTATTTGTGCTAAATAGGTTATATTTATTTTAAAATTGGTTATATTTATTTTGAAATCGGTTTTTGAATAGGTTATTTATTTTAAAATTGGGTAGATTTATTGTAAAATTGGTTAGATTTATTTTTAAAATATGTGAGATTTAGTTTTGAAATATGTGAGATTTTATTTGTAAGTAAGTTAGATTTAAATAAGTTCTATTTATTTTTAGAATAGGTTAGATTTATTTTAAAATATGTTAGATTTATTTTTGAATAGGTTAGATTAATTTTTGAAATATGTTAGGTTTATTTATAAATAGGTTGGATTTTTTTAGTATGTTAGATTTTTCAAATAGGTTATATTTGATTTTTTAAATTCGGATCTAAATTTAATAGGTTAGATTTAATTTTGTGAATAGGTTAGATTTTTTTTTAATATGTTATATTTTATTTTTAAATAGGTTAGATTTTATTTTTTGAATATGTTATATTTATTTTTTAAATTTTGAATATGTTATTTGATCATTTGAATATGTTAGATTTATTTTAAAATAGGTTAGATTTTATTTTTTAATTTCAGATTAATTTTTAAATATGTTAGATAAATAAGTTAGATTTATATTTTTTGAATATGTTAGAGGTATATGTGAATATGTTAGATTTATATTTTGCTAGATAAATAAGTTAGATTTGTTAGATAAATAAGTTAGATTTGTTAGATAAATAAGTTAGATTTATATTTTATTTTTGAATATGTTGGATTTGGTAGAGTTATTTTTTTGAATAAGTTAAATTTGTTAGAGATATTTTTTTAAAATAGATTTTTAAAATAAGTTAGAACAAGTTGTATTTATTTTTTTTAAATAGATTTTTGAATAAGTTAAATTTGTTAGAGTTATTTTTTTGAATAAAGTTAAATTTGAATTAGAGTTATATTTTTCTTAAAATAGATTTTCGAAATAGATTTTTTAAAATTAGAGTTATATTTTTTTGTTCAAATTAGAGTTAGATTTTTTTTTCTTTTTGGGTTCGGATCCCTCTGTCACAGAGACAGAGGCTTGCTGCCTCCTTGTCTTGTTTTTTTTTATTTATTTTTTATTTACTTTAATTTAGATTTAGATTTAATAGGTTTTTAATTATTTTCGGTTTTGAATTCTAAATAGGTTTTTTAATTATAAATTGGTTTTCAATAGGTTTGATTTAGTATTTAATTTCGGTTTTAACTTTTAAATAGGTTATTATATATGAATAGGTTATATTAATTCGGTTTTGAGTAGGTTATATTGGGTTTGAAACTTTGAATATGTTAGATAATTTAGATTTAAATTTGAATTAGAGTTATATTTTCTTAAAATATATTTTTTAAAATTAGAGTTATATTTTTTTTGTTCAAATTAGAGTTAGATTTTTTTTTTTGGGTTCGGAATTTCGGATCCCTCTGTCACAGAGAGTCAGAGACAGAGCCACAGAGGCTTGCAGCTTGCTGCCTCGGTGCCTCTTTTTCTTTTCTTTTTTTACTTTAATTTAGATTTAGATTTAATTTAATGTATATTTAATTTAGATTTAATAGGTTTTTAATTTAGATTTAATTTAGATTTAATAGATTTGTAATTATTTTCGGTTTGGAATTTTAAATAGGTTTCTAATAGGTTTTGAATAAATAGGTTTTTAATTATAAATTGGTTTTCAATAAGTTTGATTTATTATTTAATTTCGGTTTTAACTTTTAAATAGGTTATTATATATGAATAGGTTATATTAAATAGGTTATATATGAATAGGTTGTTCAAATTAGAGTTAGATTTTTTTTTTTTTGGTTCAGATCCCTCTGTCACAGAGACAGAGGCTTGCCGCTTGCTGCCTCATTTTCTTGTTTTTTTTATTTACTTTAATTTAGAACAACCAATAGAAATGTATATTTAACTTAGATTTAAATATGTTAGGTTTTAATTCGGCCGAATGGCCTCTGTGATATTTTTTTTCTTTAATTTAGATTTAACTTAGATGTAGATTTAATGTATATTTAATGTAGATTTAATTTAAATTTAGATTTATATTTAATTTTGATTGAATTTAGATTTATAGTTAAATAGGTTAGATAATTTCGGATTTATTTTTAATATTGCTAATTTTAATATGTAGAGAAATTGCACATAATGACGACATCACGCAAAGACTTTCTGCTGATTTATTCGACCCTGCCCACTGTACCAACAAAATTTGTCCGCAATAGAAAATAGGTTTCCACAAGAATCACCGTATCAAACTCAAGACCTTAACTATTATCTGCAAAATCCTCCTCCACCGTATCAACAAAATCAACCACCGTATCCGCAAAATCCTCAACCGTATTATCCTAATCCTCAAAATTTTTATCCGCAAAATTCTCCTCCACAGTTTTATCCTCCGCAAAATCCTAACCTCTGCTATAGTGGACCGGGAACTTCTTCTTCCAACGCATCGAGTCAGTGGACCGGGGCACCCTCTCATTATACTCCTCTACCACCGCTAGCACCGCATCCTGAGATCACAAGCGTCCCGCCGTCACAAACTCCTTCCACAGCGTCTCCTTCCACAAGCGTCCCGCCGTCACCACCAACTGATGCAGAACCGATCATAGAAAAGAGGAAGAGGAAGCAAGCACCCAATTACTCGGCTAGTTGGTAGAGATTTTATGAGATGACCAAAGATGTCAATGGTGTCCTCGTCTCCGCAAGATGTAAGGTTAGAATATGCAGAAAAACCTTCATTTATGTTAAGTCCAATGGCATGTCCGCATTTAAAAAACACGCCGAAGGCCACATGAAAAGCGGTGAGGCACCGCAAGAAAATCCTACACCGGAGTTGGTCCAAACTCTTATGAACCTGGACGGTACTAGAACACACCAAAAATATGATGAAAAGCGGATGCTTAAGGAATTTGCCCGGTACATTGCCCATAAAGAACAACCAATTAGTATGGGTAATTATTTGAGTTTTTCCCGATTAATTATTCAGGGGTGTGGTGAACCATTATACAAGAGGTTCCACCATAGAAAAATGGCAAAAGAGTTGAAACACCAGTATTTCGAGTATAAAAATGACCTACTAGCCATATTTGCGGTTGCAAACTATAAGATCTCAATTACAAGCGATATTTGGACGGCCGGTAAACATAGTCTTGGGTACTCATATATTACCACACATTATATTGATGAAACTTGGGCATTACAAAAAAGGGTCTTAAGCTTTCGGGTGTTAGAGTCTCCGCATACCGCACAAATCATTTACCAATCAATTATTGATGTTTTGCACGAGTACAACTTAAAAAGGGATTTGGAGAACAAGATTTTTTCTATTTCTTTCGATAATGCCAGCAACAACATCAAATCCATTGATTATTTCACCCAGTCATTAACCCCGATCATGAATGGTGAAATGTTTCACCAAAAATGTGCTTGTCATGTACTAAACCTTACTGTAAAGGCGGGCTTAAAAACAGATACGGTACAAGAATTAATTATTAAATTTAAGCAAGCCGTTGCCTTTATTTTCTCAAACAGGGTACGAAAACAACGTTTTGCCGAATTGTGTCAAAGGTTGGAACTGGGTCACTTGAGAGTACCTTGGGATGTAGATACCCGTTGGAACTCTACCTATAGGATGCTCGCCCGATGCCTTCCGTACAAGGAGGCTATAAACGAGTCCTTGAGGAACTCAACCGATAACGATGCATTGATACTTACCGAGACCGACTGGCAACAAATATCAAACCTAAAAACATTTCTTGGAGTATTTTTCACTGCAACCGTAAAACTATCATGCTCGTACACACCTACGGCACATGAGTTGCTTCATCATCTCTACTATATTTCCAAGGTATATAGTCAGTTTGAACAACAAGTACCAAACATGGATGAAACCCTCGAATCGATCGTACTTGCCATGAAAGACAAGTTCCTGAAATATTGGGAAGAAGTACCCCTCCTGACCATTATCGTAAATTGCCTCCATCCGGCGTTCAAGAAGAGGTTAACGGTAAAAATGCTTGAAAGGTACAAGCGCAATCTTAAACTAAACACATCACAAGAGGACACACACGTGACCAAGGCATTGGATGAGATGTTCAACATATACAATGCAAGAAGAAATGTCGATCGACCGTCTACGACCCGTCGCGGTTCTAGGTATGAATATAAATATACATATGCTTTTAATCTCTATTATTTATAAATTAAATGTTATTTGACCACTATTTTTTAATAATGACAGACCCAGCAGCAGTAGTGGATTGCTAATGGATTTGCAGGATGATGAAGACCCGCAATTGTCCCACAGTAGCACCAACGAATTAATAAGCTATTGTTTGGCGAGGACCGAACATGATTCCGTTGACGTCCTACAGTGGTGGAAGAATAATGCAAGTGCCTATCCGACACTGGCGATGATGGCCCGCGACGTATTTGTCGTGCCCGTGTCAACTGTCCCTTCCGAATCATGTTTTAGTTCGGCGAACCGGATCCTCACCGACAAACGAAGTAAGTTGGGTGCACATGTTTTCGAGCGACTTGTGTGCTTGAAAGATTGGATTGATGCGGAAGAACGCAATCAACATGCTGGAGCAGAAGAAGCATCCGGTGTCGAAACTCCTCCAACCGACGAGCTGAACGAGGATTCAGACGGTGAGCAGGAGAGCGATCTATGGTATATGCACCACAACTTATAGATAGGTAGTGTCGGTATAATTTTCTAAACTCTTTTCAATCTTTATTATTATTTCTCTAAAATTAAAATTTTAAACATTTCAATTACTTTTTTAAATTATTCATTATTAAAAAAATTACTAACAAAAAAAAAAGTTAGAACTCCGCCTATGTTATTTTACATAGCCGGTCCCAAGCCCGGAATAAAGGAGGAGGGTAACTTTTGTTTTTAAATCTATTGTTTTAGAATAATTCGGTTTTTAAGATCAAGTAATTCGTTTTCTTTTCCTAAAGCAATTGATTTAATGAATTTCTGTAATATCAAAACCTAATTTTTGTAATATAAATTGTTCGGTTCAAAACAAACTATTGAATTGGAACAAAAATACAGAAAAAAAACAGCAAATAAAACAGAAAAAAAAAACAGAAAAAAAACAGCAAAAAAAAACAGAAAAAAAAAAACCGCCGGACCGGACCGTTACCCCGGGACCCGTGGACCGGACCGTCCCGGACCGTGGGACCGCCGGACCCGTGGTTCAACCAAGGGCCGGAGTTGGCCTCTGAAAACCGGACCCGTCCGGACCGGGACCGTGGACCCGTCCAACCCGCCGGACCCGTGGACCGGACGGGTTTGGACCGTCCCGGACCGTTGTCAAAACACTATATCATGCCGTGCATTGCAACAGAAATATATTATAAGAGAACAAAAAAAATCTCATACAAAATAACATATTTTTATAAAAAAAATTAGACAAAATGACAAATAACATTTTTAAATGACATATTAAATAATATCTATATGTAAATAACATTTTTTAAATGACATACATATTTTTATTTATTTTTTATCTTTTTTGACATATTTCCATATAAAATGATATAGTAAATGACAAATAGCATTTCTTAAAAGATATAAAAAATAGAAAGAAATGAAGATATGACCAATTAATTATCAATCAATCTAAAAAATTCCTAAATGACATTTAAAAAATAGAAAAAAATCAGAATCAATCAAAAAGATAATACAATTTGCACGTGACGAGTACGTGTCTAAATAGATTTTTTAAAATTAGAGTTATATTTTTTTGTTCAAATTAGAGTTAGATTTTTTTTTCTTTTTGGGTTCGGATCCCTCTGTCACAGAGACAGAGGCTTGCTGCCTCCTTGTCTTGTTTTTTTTTATTTATTTTTTATTTACTTTAATTTAGATTTAGATTTAATAGGTTTTTAATTATTTTCGGTTTTGAATTCTAAATAGGTTTTTTAATTATAAATTGGTTTTCAATAGGTTTGATTTATTATTTAATTTCGGTTTTAACTTTTAAATAGGTTATTATATATGAATAGGTTATATTAATTCGGTTTTGAGTAGGTTATATTGGGTTTGAAACTTTGAATATGTTAGATAATTTAGATTTAAATTTGAATTAGAGTTATATTTTCTTAAAATATATTTTTTAAAATTAGAGTTATATTTTTTTTGTTCAAATTAGAGTTAGATTTTTTTTTTTGGGTTCGGAATTTCGGATCCCTCTGTCACAGAGAGTCAGAGACAGAGCCACAGAGGCTTGCAGCTTGCTGCCTCGGTGCCTCTTTATCTTTTTTTTTTTTACTTTAATTTAGATTTAGATTTAATTTAATGTATATTTAATTTAGATTTAATAGGTTTTTAATTTAGATTTAATTTAGATTTAATAGATTTGTAATTATTTTCGGTTTGGAATTCTAAATAGGTTTCTAATAGGTTTTGAATAAATAGGTTTTTAATTATAAATTGGTTTTCAATAAGTTTGATTTATTATTTAATTTCGGTTTTAACTTTTAAATAGGTTACTATATATGAATAGGTTATATTAAATAGGTTATATATGAATAGGTTGTTCAAATTAGAGTTAGATTTTTTTTTTTTTTTTGGTTCAGATCCCTCTGTCACAGAGACAGAGGCTTGCCGCTTGCTGCCTCATTTTCTTGTTTTTTTTATTTACTTTAATTTAGAACAACCAATAGAAATGTATATTTAACTTAGATTTAAATATGTTAGGTTTTAATTCGGCCGAATGGCCTCTGTGATATTTTTTTTCTTTAATTTAGATTTAACTTAGATGTAGATTTAATGTATATTTAATGTAGATTTAATTTAGATTTAGATTTATATTTAATTTTGATTGAATTTAGATTTATAGTTAAATAGGTTAGATAATTTCGAATTTATTTTTAATATTGCTAATTTTAATATGTAGAGAAATTGCACATAATGACGACATCACGCAAAGACTTTATGCTGATTTATTCGACCCTGCCCACTGTACCAACAAAATTTGTCCGCAATAGAAAATAGGTTTCCACAAGAATCACCGTATCAAACTCAAGACCTTAACTATTATCCGCAAAATCCTCCTCCACCGTATCAACAAAATCAACCACCGTATCCGCAAAATCCTCAACCGTATTATCCTAATCCTCAAAATTTTTATCCGCAAAATTCTCCTCCACAGTTTTATCCTCCGCAAAATCCTAACCTCTGCTATAGTGGACCGGGAACTTCTTCTTCCAACGCATCGAGTCAGTGGACCGGGGCACCCTCTCATTATACTCCTCTACCACCGCTAGCACCGCATCCTGAGATCACAAGCGTCCCGCCGTCACAAACTCCTTCCACAGCGTCTCCTTCCACAAGCGTCCCGCCGTCACCACCAACTGATGCAGAACCGATCATAGAAAAGAGGAAGAGGAAGCAAGCACCCAATTACTCGGCTAGTTGGTAGAGATTTTATGAGATGACCAAAGATGTCAATGGTGTCCTCGTCTCCGCAAGATGTAAGGTTAGAATATGCAGAAAAACCTTCATTTATGTTAAGTCCAATGGCATGTCCGCATTTAAAAAACACGCCGAAGGCCACATGAAAAGCGGTGAGGCACCGCAAGAAAATCCTACACCGGAGTTGGTCCAAACTCTTATGAACCCGGACGGTACTAGAACACACCAAAAATATGATGAAAAGCGGATGCTTAAGGAATTTGCCCGGTACATTGCCCATAAAGAACAACCAATTAGTATGGGTAATTATTTGAGTTTTTCCCGATTAATTATTCAGGGGTGTGGTGAACCATTATACAAGAGGTTCCACCATAGAAAAATGGCAAAAGAGTTGAAACACCAGTATTTCGAGTATAAAAATGACCTACTAGCCATATTTGCGGTTGCAAACTATAAGATCTCAATTACAAGCGATATTTGGACGGCCGGTAAACATGGTCTTGGGTACTCATATATTACCACACATTATATTGATGAAACTTGGGCATTACAAAAAAGGGTCTTAAGCTTTCGGGTGTTAGAGTCTCCGCATACCGCACAAATCATTTACCAATCAATTATTGATGTTTTGCACGAGTACAACTTAAAAAGGGATTTGGAGAACAAGATTTTTTCTATTTCTTTCGATAATGCCAGCAACAACATCAAATCCATTGATTATTTCACCCAGTCATTAACCCCGATCATGAATGGTGAAATGTTTCACCAAAAATGTGCTTGTCATGTACTAAACCTTACTGTAAAGGCGGGCTTAAAAACAGATACGGTACAAGAATTAATTATTAAATTTAAGCAAGCCGTTGCCTTTATTTTCTCAAACAGGGTACGAAAACAACGTTTTGCCGAATTGTGTCAAAGGTTGGAACTGGGTCACTTGAGAGTACCTTGGGATGTAGATACCCGTTGGAACTCTACCTATAGGATGCTCGCCCGATGCCTTCCGTACAAGGAGGCTATAAACGAGTCCTTGAGGAACTCAACCGATAACGATGCATTGATACTTACCGAGACCGACTGGCAACAAATATCAAACCTAAAAACATTTCTTGGAGTATTTTTCACTGCAACCGTAAAACTATCATGCTCGTACACACCTACGGCACATGAGTTGCTTCATCATCTCTACTATATTTCCAAGGTATATAGTCAGTTTGAACAACAAGTACCAAACATGGATGAAACCCTCGAATCGATCGTACTTGCCATGAAAGACAAGTTCCTGAAATATTGGGAAGAAGTACCCCTCCTGACCATTATCGTAAATTGCCTCCATCCGGCGTTCAAGAAGAGGTTAACGGTAAAAATGCTTGAAAGGTACAAGCGCAATCTTAAACTAAACACATCACAAGAGGACACACACGTGACCAAGGCATTGGATGAGATGTTCAACATATACAATGCAAGAAGAAATGTCGATCGACCGTCTACGACCCGTCGCGGTTCTAGGTATGAATATAAATATACATATGCTTTTAATCTCTATTATTTATAAATTAAATGTTATTTGACCACTATTTTTTAATAATGACAGACCCAGCAGCAGTAGTGGATTGCTAATGGATTTGCAGGATGATGAAGACCCGCAATTGTCCCACAGTAGCACCAACGAATTAATAAGCTATTGTTTGGCGAGGACCGAACATGATTCCGTTGACGTCCTACAGTGGTGGAAGAATAATGCAAGTGCCTATCCGACACTGGCGATGATGGCCCGCGACGTATTTGTCGTGCCCGTGTCAACTGTCCCTTCCGAATCATGTTTTAGTTCGGCGAACCGGATCCTCACCGACAAACGAAGTAAGTTGGGTGCACATGTTTTCGAGCGACTTGTGTGCTTGAAAGATTGGATTGATGCGGAAGAACGCAATCAACATGCTGGAGCAGAAGAAGCATCCGGTGTCGAAACTCCTCCAACCGACGAGCTGAACGAGGATTCAGACGGTGAGCAGGAGAGCGATCTATGGTATATGCACCACAACTTATAGATAGGTAGTGTCGGTATAATTTTCTAAACTCTTTTCAATCTTTATTATTATTTCTCTAAAATTAAAATTTTAAACATTTCAATTACTTTTTTAAATTATTCATTATTAAAAAAATTACTAACAAAAAAAAAAGTTAGAACTCCGCCTATGTTATTTTACATAGCCGGTCCCAAGCCCGGAATAAAGGAGGAGGGTAACTTTTGTTTTTAAATCTATTGTTTTAGAATAATTCGGTTTTTAAGATCAAGTAATTCGTTTTTTTTTCCTAAAGCAATTGATTTAATGAATTTCTGTAATATCAAAACCTAATTTTTGTAATATAAATTGTTCGGTTCAAAACAAACTATTGAATTGGAACAAAAATACAAAAAAAAAAAGCAAATAAAACAGAAAAAAAAAACAGAAAAAAAACAGCAAAAAAAAACAGAAAAAAAAAAACCGCCGGACCGGACCGTTACCCCGGGACCCGTGGACCGGACCGTCCCGGACCGTGGGACCGCCGGACCCGTGGTTCAACCAAGGGCCGGAGTTGGCCTCTGAAAACCGGACCCGTCCGGACCGGGACCGTGGACCCGTCCAACCCGCCGGACCCGTGGACCGGACGGGTTTGGACCGTCCCGGACCGTTGTCAAAACACTATATCATGCCGTGCATTGCAACAGAAATATATTATAAGAGAACAAAAAAAATCTCATACAAAATAACATATTTTTATAAAAAAAATTAGACAAAATGACAAATAACATTTTTAAATGACAAATAACATTTTTAAATGACATATTAAATAATATCTATATGTAAATAACATTTTTTAAATGACATACATATTTTTATTTATTTTTTATCTTTTTTGACATATTTCCATATAAAATGATATAGTAAATGACAAATAGCATTTCTTAAAAGATATAAAAAATAGAAAGAAATGAAGATATGACCAATTAATTATCAATCAATCTAAAAAATTCCTAAATGACATTTAAAAAATAGAAAAAAATCAGAATCAATCAAAAAGATAATACAATTTGCACGTGACGAGTACGTGTCTAAATAAATTTAGACTTCTACACGTAGAAAAACCTTAAAAAAGATGCATATAATCAAAAGAAGGCAGAGTATTTGATTGGAGGGTTGATATTTAATCTGAAATTTCATTTTTAAATCATAACCGTTGACGGATCAGACATCTAAGTGCTTAATATAAGAATAAATTTTGGTGATTTATCGATATCATTCAGCATTAAAAAATATCTTGTACTGAATCTAGCACTCTAATATTTGGTGATTATCTTTAATTTAGGCTCATACTAATTATAAGAGCTAAATGATAATGTTAGGTATTATTTGTTCATATGAGTTAACGAAGATTTTATTCTCTCTTTCAGAAAGTCAGAAGTTAAATAAAATTAGCAAACCATTACTCTTTCTTTGACAGGATCATTTTTTTTTTGGAAAAATAAAATAGAGGGCAAGTCCCTTTTTTGTATTAAAAAAAAAAAACAAGTTACCACAGTGAGCCAAAATACTATATTATTTATCATGATAACATTATTATAATTGTTATCATTTTTTGTTACTTGATATCACTTTGTAAATCAATACATATTAGTTATAAGCATGAAATTGTCATGATTTATTGACCGTTTTTTTTTGTTGTTGCCGTTGAAGCGATATAAACTAAAATGTGTTACCTCACCATTAAACACTATTTTTACTTTGATATACACTGACTTGAGATGGTGATTTAGACAGATCTATAGCCATCTAAAACCTTCTTTCCGTCAATACAGGTTGTTGATGAAAACAACTAGTTGTACCAAGTATTTTTTTTTTTTTTTTTGAAAGCAACTAGTTGTACCAAGTGAAATGAAAAATAAAGTAATCGTTTGGTAGTAGCATCTGTTATCACTGATATACCTTTTGGTAGACTATCCAAAAAAAGTGCTGATCCAAACAAAACAAACATCACATTTTAATGTTCCACATACTTCAACCTGCACCTTTTTAGGAAACAAAAGCTCTCTTGGAGTTAGGTAATTCTTTAAAAAATGGCCAATAATTAAATTATTTTAGTTTTGCTATAAGAAGCACATATTTGATAATATTTGATAATATTATAGGACTAATTGTGAGTTAAGTGTAGAATCAGGTCGAAAAAGTTGCACTTTGTAAGTTTAATGACATTAATTATACAAGATTATTGCAAGAACCAATTATGATTTAGTAACTTTAAAATCAATTAAAATTAATTAACTTAAATTAAGACTAATAATAATTTGTAACATAAATAATTTAATTAAAAATAAAGGATTTCACTGGACTGCTGTAAATTTTTGTGTGTTTGCTGGTTCCTTGTGAAATTCACCCCCAGTGAAAAACAGACTCAAGAAAAAAAAAAAATATAAAGAAGCTGAAGTATCAAGCTCTCTGCAATTAAGAAGACTTCATTTGATTGGTACAATAAATGATATTAAGTTCCCTTTGTTGGCAATTCATAATTAAAAAACTTAATCACGGATTTCCAATATTAGATTAAAATAATATAATGCTCTTCAGTCTTACAGTTTGCCCCTCAAAGAAGCTACAGCAACACAACATCAGCTATTGAACAGTAAACACATCATACAATTAACTTGTACACTCTAAATTTCAATCAACAAGAGTTGAGAAATAAATTTAGAGGTTGTAGGATCTAAATGACAGACTACATTATTTGTATTCGCTCGTCTTTTCTCATATAGGCAGAGTTTATAGCAGCATCCCTATAACACTCAGTGCTGGTTTTAATTATCATATTTTTAAGAGCAATGGCATTTTCAAGAATATATTCAACCAGCTCAATCTGATCCCTTGAGCAAGTGAAGTCTTGGATTCCCACAAATTTGAGGTGATGATGTGGCGAGTTCGGCAGCCTCCTAAACTCTTCTATTCCAGAATATGGATGATTGACAAAACCAATTAGCTGCACCAAATAAAACCAAATTTACTTACTCACAAAGCACGCCTTAAAAAAATTTATACTGGGAAATATATTGGTACTTGCCTTAAGAAAAAAACTCTCCAGCAAAGGAGCAGCATCCAATAAAGCTGCAAATGAAAGAACATCACCAGCATAGGGTCCGCGAGTTGCATACAAATCAATCTGCACTGTTTTCAGGCTCTGAAATCTTCCTAGGCAATTTGGCAACGCATCCATCTAACACAAATCAAATATGAAAATTTATGAAACAAATATGTAACTATGTTTTGTATCTAATAGATGCTTACTTTAGATCAATGCTGACTGAATTCGGAGTTAAAGAAGACATTTATGGTCTAATTCAGAGTGTGCACTTACACTGAAATTCTCTAATTATTGTTGTCATTCAGTCTAAAAGAAGCCAAGCGGCAAAAATAGAAAACTCACAGATAAAAGCAAAAATAGAAATCCATTGATAAGTACCCAAGCACCACACTTTACCCTTCTAATCCAAATAAAATTTCCCAACTTCACCTCACCATTGATGTTTGTGGTGCAGATTAATCTAAATTTATGTGATATTCACCAAAAATAAACAAAAATGCTATCTGCTCTTTTCTACTATTCCGAAGGTATTTAACTATAGATTTAATATTTATCAATTCTGTTTTGTATTGAATTTATTTTGCTACGAGGTGATGTAAATTTCTCTTCTCCTATTTTCCCACATTTGAGGTTTTTGTTAATTCATGGCAAACTTGTTCGATTTTTCAAATTTTACTTGATTTTTTCAATTTCAGTGCTCTTCTTCTCTTCTTCAAAAAACATATTCCGAAAAATGAATCAGCCATATACCAATGCAAGGGCACATGACCATACTAGAAAGTTACATCACCTCTTAGCACTCTAAGCACAATTTGAAAAAGAGAAAACAGTAATGTTCTAGTAAATCTCACCTCTATACCCTCGGTCTTCCAAACTAAGGTTTGTACTCCAGGAATGGACCTAGGAAGCACTTTAAGCACAAACTCGCCAACACGAGAATCGAAATTACCACATTGTATGGAAGCATATCTGACCTTTTGCAAAGGCTGAGTGAACACAACTTTAGTATCGTTGGTCCCTCCGAACTCAAACCTTTCAAGGTTAGCTGCAGAGATTTCTATTCTTTTCACTTCATGGCATCCTGTGAGGGACAGGAACCTCAGATGGCTCAGAGATTCAGAAATCACCAACTTTTCAAATTTTAAAAGCATGCAGAGACATAAACGCTCAAGCAACAAACAATTCTTCAGCAGATCTTGGAGTTCATCTGCCACAATGTCATACACCGAAAACAGGTCAAGCCTTTTAAGGTGTGTAAACCCAGTAAACCCAGGTGGTATCCTTAAAGAAACAAACTTGAGGTAGAGTTCCTCCAAGACCGACTTTGATTCATCTCGTGTGTCAAAGAGATAAGTTGGGAAGCAATACGGCCTCTCAGGAGATAATAGTAGAGAGAGAGATTTGGCACGTGAAGTGACTGCAAATCTAACGCAAGTGTTTATAGCACTACTGGTGCGTTGGTCGAGTAAGGCTCTGAGGACTATTCTCTGAACTCCACTGCCTCTATGTTGTTTTAAGACAGACAGCATGCCCTGGATCAAATCTAACTTCATTTGTTCAGTTCCTTTAATTTTGTTTTCAGGAAACATGGCCCAACTGGTGAAATTAAGGTCAGGATGGCATGTCCATATGCGCCTCAGCTTGGTTGATAGAATGCTCGTTCTAACAGCATCTCTGAGCGGAAAACGCGAAACAATCGAACCCAAGATTTCCTGAAAATTGTACATCAAATAATTCAAACTATTAGCATGTATGTGAGAAAGTGGTCCCAAAACAAAATTACTGATATTATTCAACTATTACACACACACACCCATACCTCAGGAAGATCAGTAAGTTCGGTCTTTCTCAGCATTCCTCTTTCATAATCAATGACTTTATCATATCTTTCATTGGTTGGTGCCTTTTCATGTCTTTCATCTGTTGCTATTATTGTGTTTCTCCCAGCCTGCAACAGAACATTTGATAAAAAAGATTTAACTTTTATGCCATTTCAATATATGTTACTGGACAAACAATTTTCAAAGCCACAGGCACCTAACAAGTAAAATGCATTTCAAAATTTTAACTGGTTATAGACCGGACAGTGTGCAGGAGCACAGCCTTAGCCTATAATTATCTGACATACACCTTAGATGACCTGTATGCAACAATTTTAACTCATTGTAAAATATATATGCATACGAGTTAACTAAATTCATCAATGATTCATGTAATATAAAAAGAGCTGCTCAAATCTGAACCAACCAAAAAACATTCCTACCCAACAGAGCTGTACCCATGTGAATGAAAATTCAAATCTGCTTGTCAAAAACCCAAGGCCCAAACTTGGAATAAGAGAGGGAAATCCACAAGAAAACCTAACCAAAACTCCAAAAATGAACCTGCATGACAGAAAATCTAAACAGAAACCCGACATTAACTACACCCGATCCTAACATGAATTAATAAGAAATCAATCAAAACTGGAAACTATTTAGTTTTTCAGAACGAGACACACATAAGACAGATATTAAAGATCCAACAACGGAGATCAAATTAGTATCTACTCTAAAAAAATACTCAATCAAATGAACAAAACACAATTCGCTGGAACAGATTCCCCGAGACAGTGAGTAGAAGTTTTTCCAGGCAGAATTTCTTAAAATAGGATCGAAAAAGAATAGAAGATAAGCACATAGGATAGGGGAAAGTCACAAAGGGGAAGTGTCTCTAGTTGCCACCTAACAAGGAAAATTCTTGTGGCTATTTGTAGAGTTTTCTTTTCAACTAGCTGAATGAGGGTAGAAAGTGGTAATGGAAATTTTGTCGCTGACCTTCAAAAAAAAGAAAGTGGTACTGCAGGGTATCCATACGAGCATGAAAGGAAAGGCATAAACTGGAAAGGCCAAATATTTCTTGGTCCATTTCAATTTTCCCTTTTCAATTACTGACCATGTTGCTATGATCCTGAACCAGTTGCTTAAGAACCGATCAGTATATTACCTCTTAGAAACTCAATCACATTTTTTGTTAAATTACCATTAAAAATTAGGAAATTGCTTTACCGCAATCAATATTTGCACAATGATTGTCACTCAAAATGGAAAAATTGTAAAAGATGTATACAGTCAAAGTACTCTTGCATTGCTCAACACTAACTGCAATAATATCCTGGAAAATAAACCGTTTTTGCTTACCATTTAGTAGAACTGAAATTGGAAATTGGAATTTCTATATATATCAATTAACAATATTAATACTGTACAAGGAAAATTTAAAATAGGAAAGAACAACTATTATTATAATTACTATGATTTCTTTCCTTTAACACTCGTCCTCAAGTTGGAGGATATACATCTAATATGCCCAACTTGTTACATATACTATCAATGTGTGCTTTTCGAAGTGGCTTGGTTAGGATATCTGCAAGCTGAAGATCTGTTCGAACGTGACTCAGTGTGCTCACCAAATGACTCAATGCATCTGATAACACAATGACCCGCTGTAGTAAGCATCTATCAACCACATGAGACCCGTAACCTACACAGAGCACAACCCGCCACAGTGATTTGAAGGAGATGATCCGCCACTCAATAGGACCCACTATATGAAACGTGGGTTCAAAGTAAGGCTAAAACAGATCTAAAAGGGAAGAATAGAGGGATGACGAGGAGTTTTTGTACTCAGATGGTCGGAGTTCAGAATTTCAGATCTAAACATAATTACATAATAAATGACCGGATTAGTAGAAACCTAAGAACAGAAAGTGATAGAAAATGAAGAGACCAACCCATTTATTGCAGTAGACAGACCCTCGACTTGAAAGCAACGGTTGGAGTGGAGAAATAAGAAGGAAAAAGGAAGGCTGTTGCTTGTATTTCAAAAAGAGGAGGAATGTAAAGAGATCCTAGGAAGGTAAGTGAATACAGGTGAGGAGGGGAGGGGGAAGGGAGAAAGAGGGAGGGATGATGGAGGGGGAGCAGAAGGAGAGAGGGGTAGCGGGGGAGGTCCCAGAGAATTTCAACTTTATTTTAGCAATGGACTAGTCAACTTATAGGGTGAGGGTATAGAACCAAACCCGACCTAACCCAGTAGCACCTCTACATAAAACTACTTTTAAGTGCATATCCAAAGTAGAGTAACAACTTGTGGTACTGCAGGTGGCAGACCGGAAATTATCCTAAAATAGATTAAAGTTACGTTTAAATCAATTAAATGTATACCTCAGGGAGATCTTTAAGTTGCATCCTTGTAAGATTTCTCCTTTTATAAACAACAATTTTTTGATGTTGTTTGTCTGTTGACAATGTTTTCATTCTCGCATCCTGCGCTTTGACTGGTGATAATGTTCTTATTTTTGCATTCTGCAACAAAATATTTCAGAAGAAATATCAGTCCTTGTACCTTATTGGTGTACTTTCGGAACTAATATCGCATTGCATAGTTTGAAATTTGTTTAGTTAAAGTAAGCCCCATAATCAGTCTTTTTATATATAGTCTTCTGTCTATATTTAGTTGCACTTTGTCCAATTTACCTCCAAAATCTCCTAAATTAAGGCCCAAACCTCACGACCACCTGGCAACAATCCGACCATTTAGAGGTATGGTATGGGTACCTACTAAACTGGACCTGTCTATTGAAAAGAGGGTCCATAGCTAGTTCCAATAGATGTTAACCCAAGAGCTGCATTGAGAAACAACCAACTGTAAGGTAAATGGTACTTAAGGGTATGGAGTAAACCAAAAACCTGATCTGACTTGGTATCACCTCTAGGCAAATCAAATTTCTGCGTAGACAATGAAAATAGAGATATTAAATGGCATGAATTGAGTGATTTGCAAGGGCATGCAGGAAATTATACAAAGTATATGAACATTACAACAATTGTATACCTCATCAAGAACATTGAGTTGCTTCTTTTTATGCTTTCTTCTTTCATAAACAATGATTTTTTCATCTCTTTCATCAGTTGACAGCATTGTTATTTTCCCAGCCTACAAGAGATAGTCATATTAGATATCCTCTTATACATTGCATGTGAAATCTTTATAACTAAGATGTGCCAATTATGATCATTACCAAACTTGAAATTTCAAAACAGTTTTAACATTATTAATTTCAAATATGTTATAGGCCGTCCGATGATTAACTCCGGACCTAGTTGATTGGGGATGAAATATTCATCAGACAAATAGTAGTGAGAGTCACAACATAGACTAGATTTAATAGGTAAACTAGTAAAACATGCAGGCAAAGCAGGTACAGTACTTAACAGATTTTACTTTTGACTTATAAAAGCCATAAGTGCAATTCTTCCTCCAGCTCATACCTCAGCAACACCAAATGGATGCCTTGCTCTTTTTCTTCTGTAAACAATTGTTTCAGCCATTTCTCAATCTACATACAGAAATATCAAATAAATCAGCATAAATAAAGCAAATTGTGGACTTTAAGTATTAAAATTAAATTTGCAGAAGTGAAAGTCGCCTGTTTTTGGGGATCCTCCCTTGTAAATTAGAAAAGAGGCGACATTGAAAAAAGTATAAAACAAAAATAAGAATTTTAAAACTAATCACCAAGAATCCCGGTGATCCGCAACAAAGTCCTAAACTTATAATACTGGGAAATTGAAAGCAAAATAACCAAGCTAGTTTCTCCTCTCCAGTGAAAATGGGTCAGTAAAATAAGTACTTATATCACTAGCTAAAAAAAAGAGTGAAGAAAAGAGAAAGAGGGAAAAAACCTAAATCAAGGAAGAAGAGATAATCTTGGTCTCCACAGGGAGAGAAGAGAGAGCTCAGAGCTGTAGTCTGACGACTGAGTAGAGAATTACAAGTCGGCCAGACCAGAAAGTACCATTGTAAGTACACGTTTGCGCAACGTTTGGACTTGGGAGTCCGCAATCCCCAGAGGTAACAGAACCGTCCGATTAGAATTCGGGTAAATAACGAACGGATCGGATTATTCATAGATCCGTATCCGTTACTGATGATACAATTAACTCTGGAATTCAGATCGTTCTTTTAACTCAACTCTGGTACGAATCTTAAAACCAACTCGTATTTATAAGATAATAGATACTGAATTTCTTCTGAACCGGCTGAAATTAAATCCCGAGTACACGAGGGATACGGACCCGGATTCTGAACCGGCTGAAATTATGAATGATGAATCTGATGTTTGTCGGATAGCAAAAAGAGTAAAGGCAAGGAGTGGAAGTTAGGATTCTCTGAGGTAACTCAAATTTTGAATTTGGATTTCAACTGTTCGATCGGAATCGAGTCAATCGGCATTCACAGGGGAGGGGGATTTCGCATCCTTTGAGATATCTCAAACTTTGATTTTTTTTTTTTTGGGAAAATCTCAACCGTTGAAATACGTTCTGCATGAATGTCAAAGCACAAATAATACTCTTCCTGCGCTATCCCCGTATAGGCACGGTACACGTCGGTCACGCAAAGGATACGCACCGGGGGTATGCAACAGGCCCCGACGGCCCCATATCCAAACTTTACAGGCTATGCAACAGGCCCCGAACCAAGCCCATTTATAATGCATCCCTACCTCGTTTAATTAATGAGGGAGACAGCAACGCAAGGCCGTTTATTTTACAGAGTCCCTATCAACTATTGTCTATTATTCTTCTTCTTATTCTTATACAATATACACTTAAATCTAAAAAAAGCTCCCTCGTGATGAAAACATGATATATGAATGACACTTTTTTTTATGTATATGTTTTGTTTAATTATCTAAATTAAATTTGTATTCACGGATATGCATACGGCTTGACTACTTGGATTTATTTGCATCCCTAAATTTGAAATACATTTACTAAATCTCACATACAATCTTTAACTATTTTCATTGCGTGTATTTAATTTGTGCATGTTATTTCCAGTTTCAGGCCCTCCAAATCTAGCTACCATCAACTATGACAAATGCAAATTTACATAAATTAAATAAAATTATAACTTATTACATTTGGAGCTTTTGTTATGATAAATTTACAACAAGTATAGAAGATAAATTACATGTTTAAATAAAAATCTGTCTCAATTTGTGAAATCCAATTTGGATTCAGATACTTGAAGAAATTGCTTAAACCACTGTACAGAAGCTTTGGGTATCCTTGTCAAGTTATTTTTGTAATCAGTGTAATATAAGCCGAAGCGAACTGTGTATCCTGAGTTCCATTCCCAGTTGTCGAGCAGCGACCACACAAAATATCCTCGTACTTTGCATTCATCCTCTCTACAATTAAAAAAAATAGACACACATATACAAAAAAAAATGAGATTCTTGTACCAGTACCTGTCAATCATGAATTCTTGATAGATGTCAGTAAAGGACCAATGTTTAGAAATTGAAATATAATATGAAAAATGAAAAGAAGAAGTATGCAAAAATATAGGATTGTTGATTGTTGTTTTTGCCAATAAGTCCAGAGGTTATACCTTATTGCAGAAAGCAAGCTCTTAAGATAATCATTATGGTAGCTTATCCTCTTTTCGTCTTGTAAAACTTTCTCTATGCTTGCAAACGGATGGTTTTTTTCATCCATTCCTACAATTTTGTATATTATAATGAACTATATTTTAAATTTTTTTCTATTGAATTTGTTGAAATGTCGTGTGTCTGGCAAATAATCTCACCGTTTTCAGTAATAAAAATCTCCGGGTTTTTGTAGTGCTCCTTGATATACTTCAATAACTTACTAAGACCCCAGGGTACTACATGCAACCAGTGTGATCCTGCCTATAATATGCACAAATTTTGAAATAAGTACAAAAAAGAACTGACAATTAAAGTGTGTTATATATATTTCAATTGCATAGCTGCAGGGTCTACAGTATACCTTTTCTCCAATAATCCTTCCATGCCTATATGCTGTTAAAAAATTAAACAAAAAAAAAATGCAATGGAAATTAGTTATAAGACCAGTGACTATGATTTTTATTAAATTTTACACTGGTTTCCTCTTTTTGTTAACATAATGGTACTACTTGGAAGTTGCCGTACCAGTTTTTATGATGGCTGAATCGGTCTGAGCATCATCCATGATTAATTTCCTTACCCTCGTTCTATCATTTCTTACATACAATGAGGTGTAGTGATTTACTCCTAGAAAATTGATTGAACCAGCAACCAATTTTGACTCTGAGTTCGAAAATTGGGGTAGCCTTGCGCCCACTAGACTCTGCATTGAGGTCGGATATTCCCCATATATTAAGGGACCTAAGAACCTGATTTTTAAATATCTCAGTAACATGTTTTCTTTGTTATAACATTTCTTTGTTGTAAAATTTCCAGTTGGTATTTGTACCTCTAAAAGGTGAAATTGATTGGCAAACACACTTCTATGAAATGATAAACACTATAAGGTCATATAATTTTTAAGCATGTAAACCAGAAGCAAGTTTATTATCGCATCTTTCAGTTAATAGAAATACTGTAAATATATGTTCTTTTTCTATGTTCAAACAGGCAAAAAGTTAAGAAAATAAAAGCATTGTAAATTAATCAACATTTTTAGGTCTGATAAGTGATAATGGCATAAAATAAATCCAGCAATTTCCAAGAATACATATACAAATCTTATTTATAGTAAAATTATGTGAATGATACTTACCATCCAAGCTCAAAATCCATAGCCCTCTGAGCCGCGTCAATGTCTTCTTGTACATTAGATAACGGTTCGTACCACTTTGAGTTTAGAGCAATTCCAATAATACCCCCCTGCTTTTCCTGCATTGACACGTAGGGTTGTTAAGTCGTCACTTTAGTGTCAAAAAGATTAGTCCATAAATTGGGAGGTTGCAGGTTCGAAACCCGGATGGGGATCCCTAGTGGATATTAAAAACATATTGGATGGCTTGAGTCCCAACTTTACTCAAAAAAAAAAAAAAAAAAAAAATAGGCTAATTAAGTTCTTTCTATTTCAAAAGCTTGGGTCAATTTTCATATCAGCATACCAACATGTATGGGCTTACTAAAATAAGTACCTTGAAATGTCTTTTATAAATATGGAATGCATTGGCATGAGACAGGATAAGATTGTGGGCCGCGATGTAAGGCTCAGTAGACGAATTCCCTTCTCTACAGAATATGTGAGAAAGGATTGAGCAGCGTCCAGGCGCCTGAAGACCTGTATCGTAACCCTCGATTGATGCCCCTTGTGGTTCGTTTATTGTTATCCAATTCTTCACTCTGTCACCAAATTCCTTAAAACACATATACGCATAATGTCCGAAATCTTCCCTGAATCAGTACATATATATATTCTTTTAGTCTGTTTGTTAGGGTTTAGTTTAGTTTGGTTCCTGAGTTAACTCATACTGTTATTAAGTAGACATAAATACTGGTACATATTCGTGCATTTCAAACAATATTTATGTATTAGTGATATTATGATGCCATCAGACATTTCATTGTAAGTAGGTTGGTGTTTTATTTTTTTTACTTTTGTAGCATGTTACCAGAATGAACTGTATTCGACCTTATTGACAGGCTTGTTTTGTGGTTATATATATTTTATGAATGTATATTTTGTCTGAAAGTTGTATATTAATAGTTGTTCTTACACAATTTGATTGTCTAGCCAGCCGCCATATTTGTCCTGAAGAGCTTGCGGTAGATCCCAGTGATAGAGTGTCACATACGGCTCTATTCCTGTACAAAGTAACAGAATTAATACACACATGTGTGACATAATTGGTGAGTATAATTACTAAGAATCCTAACTATTAACTACAATTATTTTTAGCAAAAATAAGCAAGAAACTTGTTTTTATTAAATTCAACTAATAATATGAGTGTTCAACTTTGAGGTACTCAACTACTGCTTCAAGAAAATGAAAAAGATTCAACTGATAACTAGTATAGAAAATATTCAATTGAGAAATTGATATGTGAGACCTTTGGCCAGTAGCTCATTAATGAGGCTATTGTAGTATCTTATTCCTTCTGAATTGGGGTCTCCTGTCCCATCTACAATTCCAAAATTATGTCAATCATTTATTACAATCAGATGAACTTCTTTAAACTTAAAATCTTATTAAACTGACAGATGGGGTGGGGATGAACTTTTTTAAACTTAAAAATCTTTTGGGGTCCATGTGCTGGTGGTGTTTACCAGTCAGTGACAGCGAGGATGTGCCTCATTATCCACATAGTAGGTAGTTTTGACTTTGAATATAAGTCTTGTTATTTTTTTTTTTGTCAGTACTATATATATATATACTTCAGTAGTTATCTGAAACGTGGCTGAACAGAGTTGGTCAGAATTACAATATATGGTACAAGTACAATCTTTGGCGCATATATAAAACATGCAATATGAAATGCCTTCCAAAGGAGAATTTCAAGATAAGATTGAAGCTACATCCTAAAACACCAGAAGACATTAATTCGTACAAGTAGAAAACAAAATGAAATTTGACATACTTGGAAAGATTCTAGACCATGAAATGGAGAAGCGGTAGGCATCCATGCCCATGTCCTTCATCAAATCCACATCACTCTGCATTTTTACAAATTTACCCCTCTTTAATCTTTTATTGTACAAATATCTTATAAATCTCACCCTTCATCAAAATCCTTGTACTTATTTGTAAAATCAATCATAAACATAACAAAGAAAAAATGGAAAACTTATAGAGAAATTGATTAATGATGGATGTTAATTGAAAGAATGGAGAAGGAGAAAGAAATTCAACAATGTAGTGTAGATTATGTTGGCTACTAACTTGATACCGGTGATAGTGATCGACTGCTATGTTTGCATTGCTGAAATCCAACACCCTTCCTGCTCAAAAATCTCAAGTCTCCTTAAACCTTCCAAATTATTCAATTTGACAAATAATAAAAACTAAAAAAGATATATTAATCATATGACAGAAACCTGGTTTACTGATCAGTGTATCCCATATGCTAACCCCTCTACTGCCTTCATCCACAGCTCCTTCATACTTTAAATACAAACCAAAAATGGGAATTAGGCTTGAGAAATAAGAAATACAATTTTCCAGAATCCACCACTAATGGATATCTATCTCTAAAGAGAGAAATATCACCTGATATGCCGAAGAGGCTGTTCCAAATACAAAGCCAGAAGGGAAATCACCTCTACTTAAAGCTTCACTAGTAGCAACCAAACCAATTAGAAGATAATATACTAGTACCAAAGCCATTGATAAAGTTGAATTAGGATATGATCATCATAGGACATATACCGGGTCTATTCAGCAAATGACTTATTTATACCAGCAAGTTTAGTCTTTTCTGGAACTTTTGCAAAAGCAACGGAATAGATGGAATTAAACAAGTACAAAGAAGTCTTGGTGAATCCTCTCCCTTCCTTCTAGAAATGGATACATCCTGTTGTCTATTGATTCCCGGTTCTAACCAGTCTATATATAGATAGATTGATAGTTTGATAGGCCTGTTTTGTAAGTATTTTAGCTCATAAGCAATAAATGATAAATTGACAAAACACATAATTTCAAAGTATGAAGAACCACCTCTATTGACAATTGGCTAACGAATTATTTTCTGTGCGGAAGATCACATATTCAAAATTCAGTACTTTTTTTTAAGAGTGATTTAAAAAATTTAATTCACATTTCATTCTCACAGAATTAATTTTCTTTTAAAAAAATTTGATCATAACACCAATTTCATTAGAAACTGAATAAAAAAATTAATAGTATGACACTCCAATATCCATAAGAATAAAAATAATATCTCAATTAAAATTAGAACGTTAAGAACAACCACATCCAAAGCAACATGAGTGTTCATCGGTTCAGTTCCGATAAAACCGAAATAAATAGACAAACTAAAATTGTATTCGTCTTTTCAAAATACAACCGAACTGATCGAAATAAATTTATCAACCGAATTGAAACCGACTGAACAAACCAAACTAAATTTCGGTTTGTTCGGTTGAACTGCAACACCTCTTTCAGTCAGTTTAAAACAGATTAAACTGGACCCAATGAACACCTCTACAAAGCAAGTGTCAAAAATATTCAAAACAATATAGTGAGAATCCAAAATATGTCCATATTAAATTTCCCTTCAAACTAATGAAACCTTCTTGCCTCCGTATCAAAACCCTTCACTTAACCTTACCAAGGAATTATTCTCTAAACATGATTCCTAAATGGCTAAGCCTGCACTGGCATCGCTATAATATGACATGACAATAATAATTACAATTACCTCTTGACTTACACCAAAAGCTGGAAAATGAAATAATGATTCCTTCCTAAATTTCTAATGCATGTTTTTGCTCTTTCCTTTTTTTTTTTTTTTAAAGTTATGTTATTTTTCGTCCAATATGGACAAAACGACCCTCCTTAATAATTCAACTATTTTATTATACTTAGAGTAGACCTTGTCAATACCACAAAGACTTCTAAAATATTGAAGGAAAAAGTAAACTTATTAAGTTATTCAACCTCAAATACATTGTGCGATGGAACAATTCACAAACAAATAGTCCACTATTTCATCATCTTGTCAAAAAAAAAAAAAACTGATTTAGGCCTTCCCAACTCTTTTGAGGAGATTGATCTTAGTTGGAGTTCATTTTTTTAGACTAACCAGAAAAATTCCTTGATTTTTAATGGAATTAGAGCCTGCCAACTAATAGAGAAAAAGAAACTTCCAACCCTCAAATTGTACCCAATTATAATATGAATCTATAATAAAAGAGCCTTGAGCATGCCATCTCCAAATAATGCAATCTGGGCTAGAACTCAATTAAAATATGAAACTAAATCTGTCAATTCATCAAATTGAACTCTAAGATAATCAGTTAATTGTCTTCTAAAATTTAATTGAACAATTCCTGAACATAATTTCATACTTTGTTTACTGTAATTTAAAGGATCTGAGGCTACATCGATCAAAAGGTGAGAAACCTTGGAAACCAGATATCAAACAAATAATATCATCAGCAAGATCCATGCATATTACTATAATATATCGATATGTAATATAAATAACAAAGCAGATAGTTATTTGTTGATAATGTCTGACCTCATATTAGGTGAAACTGGTGGGTAGCTCCATTTTGGTTAAAATGGAGGCACCTAATTAAATTACAATCCGTGGAGATAGGTAAGAGATCACTTGTCTTAGAAGAGCTTTCAGATTTGACACAGGGCTAATTAAGGGATTTGATATGCAGTGAATCATATATTGTATTTTTTTCTTTATAGTACATATATATAAGCGTGCTTAAACAACATAATACAAAGACAAAATCACCACACAGAGGTATATAACTATATATATAGATAATTGGTTATTAATTAAAAGGTCATTATGTAGTATTAGGGAAACAATATTTATTTGCCATAAATATTTTCTAGAGTAGACAGGCAGGTATTAATTGCAGGAAATTATTTGGTATACACCACATAGGTCACAGATGATCCGAAATTGGAACTGAAAGAGAGAGGTGGGATTGGGACTGGTTGACTTGACTGGTTGTGATATTTAATCAAGCAAAGCAAGCTGCCTTTGAAGCAAGAGGAATGATATGATATGATATGACAGCGATGACACCTTTGTGTCCCGTTCGGATGTATGGTATTCGGAAATCGGAACTACCTGCAAATTCGTTCTCATGATTTTTTTATTAATTAAAAATAAAAAATAAAAATATCACAGATGGAGAATGATTTGATGAAATTTCGATATATATATATATATATATATAGAGTAGAACTAGGGTGCTCCTAAGCTCACCAAGCCCTTCCGTGAGCGCGACTCTAAAACCTATCAAATTGACTTCAAACGATATTGTTCGCGCGAAAGCGCAACGCAAGTTTCAGTACGCTTGATGGCGTACCTTTTAAAACCGCGTTTACACTTCACGAGTAAGGGTTGCAAGTGCACAACCCCTATCGAGTAGTATAATCGGGTATCGATCCACAGGGACGGGCAATTACTTGGTTAGAATCTACCAAACTCAATTAAAAACTAGAAGTGAGAAAGATTTGGTTTGGTATTTAATTTCCTAAAAAGGTCAATTCAAACAATTCAAACAATTCAGAAAGATGTAATAAAATGCTAGAAGAAATGTAAATTGTGTTTTGATTATGGATAAAAGGCGTTTCCAGGGTTTCAGACTTCATCTATGATCTGCCTCTAGTGGTACGGCCCGTACCAAGTCGGTACGGCTAGGCCGTACTTAACTTGGTAAGGCAAGGCCGTACCACTCTGGTAAGACCCGTACTGGCTTCCCAGAACAGAGCTTACCAGTTCGAGTTGATGCATTTCCTTGCTGGTACCTTGTGCTAAACTCTTTGGAAAGGTTCAATTGACCATACCTAAGGTTCCTAAGCCTCAACTGTCGTTTGTTGGATCAAGATCTAGGTTGGAATGCAATTGATTGCCTTTTAGGGATTTCTACACCTCAACTCTCGTGTGTTGGTACAGATCTACCCTAACTGGTTGATTGGAGACCTAAGGCACCCTCTAATCTGTCGATTAGAGGAGAATTCAACCTCTCGGCTTCAATTCGAACAAGTCTACCCTAAACAATTGATTTGGTTGAGAGATTGAGATGATCACATGACCTTGATAGGTTCGATCTAAACCTAGAGGTTCATCATACACAATCACAGCAATCAAAGCAAAAGATAGCAAAGAAATCACAATCAATCAATCAAAAGAGTTCATACAAGATACAAGTCAAAGAAAGTCAAAACAAATCAAGAATCCATCTCTAAACCCTAGAAACTAAAATAACTACTCACAGCACATGATCTGATCTAAAAATACAATAAAAGGGATAGAGATAGCCATGGATCGAAGGGATCGAGAGGAGGAAGCTAGATCCGTCGAGTTTCGCCTCTTTCCTCTTCCTTCCTTCTTGCTCCTAGCTCCTTAGCTCTCTTTCTCTCTGATACCTCGCATATTTAGTCTATTTTAGGCCTGTTTTAGTACCAGATTCGTGCCATAATTCACCAGAATCATGTGCATTTCATAGATATATCTTTAGAATTTGGTACTGCTGAGTGTTTGTTTGTTTTCTGCAGGTTTGGAGCAAAACACACGAAGAAACGGCGATTCAGATGATGAGGTACGACCCTTACCAGGCTTGGTACGGGTCTCACCAGACTTAGCCGTTTTCAGCTCTTCACGCCTGGTACGGCCAGGCCGTACCACTTTGGTACGGGCCGTACATAAAGGCGGCCTGACAGATTCAAATTTTGGCAGAGGCTATTTAAAGCGGGGAACTCTCCAATTTCGAGAGAGATTCCATTCCAGATCTATTTGAGAGCACAGTAAGAGAGAGAAAGAGAGCTAAGGAGCTGAGAGCAAGAAGGAAGGAAGAGGAAAGAGGCGAAACTCGACGGATCTAGCTTCCTCCTCTCGATCCCTTCGATCCATGGCTATCTCTATCCCTTTTATTGTATTTTTAGATCAGATCATGTGCTGTGAGTAGTTATTTTAGTTTCTAGGGTTTAGAGATGGATTCTTGATTTGTTTTGACTTTCTTTGACTTGTATCTTGTATGAACTCTTTTGATTGATTGATTGTGATTTCTTTGCCATCTCTTGCTTTGATTGCTGTGATTGTGTATGATGAACCTCTAGGTCTAGATCAAACCTATCAAGGTCATGTGATCATCTCAATCTCTCAACCAAATCAATTGTTTAGGGTAGACTTGTTCGAATTGAAGCCGAGAGGTTGAATTATCCTCTAATCGACATATTAGAGGGTGCCTTAGGTCTCCAATCAACCAGCTAGGGTAGATCTGTACCAACACATGAGAATTGAGGTGTAGAAATCCCTAAAAGGTAATCAATTGCATTCCAACCTAGATTTTGATCCAACAAACGACAGTTGAGGCTTAGGAACCTTAGGTATGGTCAATTGAACCTTTCTAAAGAGTTTAGCACAAGGTACCAGCAAGGAAATGCATCAACTCGAACTGGTAAGCTCTGTTCTGGGAAGCCAGTACGGGCCTTACCAAGTGAGGTACGGCCTAGCCGTACCAACTTGGTACGGGCCGTACCACTAGAGGCAGATCACAGATGAAGTCTGAAACCCTGGAAACGCCTTTTATCCATAATCAAAACAAAGTTTACATTTCTTCTAGCACTTTATTACACCTGTTTGCATTGTTTGATTTGTTTGAATTGATCTTTTAGGAATTTAAATACCAAACCAAATCTTTCTCACTTCTAGTTTTTAATTGAGTTTGGTAGATTCTAACATAGTAATTGCCCGTCCCTGTGGATCGATACCCGATTATATTACTCGATAGGGGTTGTGCACTTGCAACCCTTACTCGTGAAGTGTAAACGCGGTTTTAAAAGGTACGCCCTCAAGCGTACCGAAACTTGCGTTGCGCTTCTGCGCGAACAAGTTTTTGGCGCCGTTGCCGGGGACGGTAACCAATTGCCTAGTTAGATTTTACCTTACTTAGTTAATCTAGATTTTATCTTGTATCTTTCTTGTTTTCTTTTTCTTAATCAAAATCACTAAAAACTGGCTTTTGAACCCCCCCCCCCTGCAGGCAAATACAGGTTGAAGTATAATCTGAGAAGCAAGGGCCCACTGTTCGATCAAACTCCTCCAGACTCAGCCGAGACTGCTCAGCCACCCTCTGGTCCGACCCGTACCGATTCAGGCACGGCCAGGCCGCACCAATCTGGTCCGACCCGTACCAAAACACCTGAACCTGAAGAAATGGCTGGGGCAGAGGACGAAGCCCGAATCAGATTGGAGGCAGAGGCCAGGGAAAGAGAAAGAGAACGGCGAGAAGACGAAGGCCGTCTGACGGACGATGATGAGGATGTTTTCATGCCTCGGACCCTGCGGGAGTTCAACGTGCCGAGAGCTGGAGACGTGCGAGGTGCGATCCGGCTACCACACATTCCAGGACAGCAACCGAACTTCAATCCGGGGGTTGTCAACATGGTGCAGCAGAACACCTTCCACGGACTCGACCACGAGGACCCGCACGCTCACCTCCAGACCTTCCTCGAGTGCATCACGACCATCAAAACCAACGGTGAGAATGCTGATTACACCAAGCTTGCTCTATTTCCTTTCACTCTTAGGGATAAGGCCAAGAAATGGTTAGGATCTTTGCCTAGGGACTCTGTTAGAACTTGGAGGGACTTGTCCAAATTGTTTCTGACCAGATTTTTCCCTCACAAGAGGACAGCCAAGGTAAGACATGACCTGACCAGCTTTAGGCAAATTTTTGATGAACCCCTGAATGAGGCTTGGGAAAGGTTTAGAGAATTGCAGTACTCTTGTCCACACCATGGTATACCCGACTGGCTTTTAATTCAAACGTTTTACGACGGCCTGAACGAGAGCACACGTGCTTACGTGGACACTGTTGCGGGAGGCGCGCTGATGTCAAGGGAGCCTTTAGAGGCTATGAACTTGATCGACAGCATGGCGCAGAACCAGCAGTGGTCCGGCCGCAACACGTCACGCCAGCGAGGAGGCCAAGGAGGTAGCCAAGGAGGTGGCAAGTACGAGCTCGATCACATCACGGCTCTCACCGCCAAGATGGACGCCATGCAGCGGGCGATGGACAAGCTCAGCGTCAAGGCAGTCGAACAGCAACCTCAAGTCTGCGTCATGTGCGGAGACGAGAGGCACGCATACGAGCAATGCCCGCTGGTGCAACAAGACGAGGAGAGTGAGCAGGTTAACTCTCTAAACAACGAGCCTTCCTTCTTCCCAAGACCTCCCTTCAGCCGGTCCTACTCCAAGGATCCGGTTGAGCAGCAGCACTGGAGGTCGAACCAGAACAACCCTGCGCCTTTCAACAACTCTTCGTTCAGACCGCCCTTCAACAACAACAGCTTCCAGAGGCCACAGTACAACAACAACAACAACTGGAACAATCGGGCGAACAACACTGGAAACTACCCCCCTCCGAACAACAACGATTGGAGAGCCCAAGCTTCGAGCAGCAGCAACAGCAACAACAATGGCAACAGGAACTTCTACCAGAACGCTTCCTTTCCCAATCAAGGCAAACGAGCAGCTCCATCTGGCCCCTCAAAGTCGAATGCGCCCGCTGATGTGAACGACTTCACTCACGAGCAGGGCAAGATGAATCAGATGATGTGGGAGCAGATGCAGAGCATGACCACTCAAATGGCTGCCCAAAGCAAGTTGCTGGAGCAGCTGAGCCAGATGGTCACCTCAAGCCACTCTCGACCCGGGAAGCTTCCAGCTCAGCCCGAACCAAATCCAAGAGAAGAGGCTAAGGCGATCACTCTGAGAAGTGGGACCCAATACGACGAGCCACCAATGCCAAGTGAGGGCACAGTTGACCCGATCCTTGACGCGACACCTGACGCGACCCCGACCCCTGTGTCAATTCCACTGAAGGAGGTTAATCCAGAACGAGCTGAGGTCATCCAACCTCAAGCGAGTGCAGACTGCACCAGCTCGGCAAGACCTGCACAACCTCCATCCGAAGGGTCAGGTAGTCAGAAGAAGAAAGGTGCCGAGAAACCACCTCCATACCGGCCACCTGTTCCATTCCCCCAAAGATTAGCTGAGACTAGACTGAACGAGCAATTCGCCAACTTCGTAAACGTCATCAAGCAGCTGCAGATCACCATCCCTTTCACCGACGCTTTGACCCAAATGCCCACCTATGCCAAGTTTCTGAAGGACATCCTTTCCAACAAGAGAAGCTTAGAGGGGCACGCGACAGTCAAGCTGACGGAGCAGTGCAGCGCAATTTTGAAAAGCGAGCTACCCCCCAAATTGGACGATCCTGGAAAGTTTTCCATTCCATGCACCATTGGGAAGGCTACAATCAAGAAAGCCCTGTGTGATCTAGGAGCGAGCGTGAGTCTCATGCCACGCACCATCTATGATCGCATAGGAGTGGGGGAGCTCAAGCCCACAAGGATGACACTGCAGTTGGCGGATTCTTCAGTCCGACTTCCACTTGGTGTGGTGGAGGATTTGCCAGTTCAAGTTGGGAAGTTCTTCGTGCCCGTCGATTTCGTCGTCATGGAGATGGAAGAAGATAAGGAAGTCCCAATCATCTTGGGACGACCTTTTCTGAGTACAGCTGGCGCGATAATTGACGTGAAGCAGGGCATCCTGACTCTGAACTTTGGAGGAGAGAAGGTGAAATTCCAAATCGATCGCGCCATGAGATATCCGTCACGATCTGAGACATGTTTCCGAGTTGACGGGATGGAGGAGTGCTTGGCTGATCTGGCCAAGGACTACTTTTTTGAACAAGTCAACAACTCGCTGCGCCAAGACGCTGAATTCCTCTCCAAGTTGCCAAGCGAGGCGAGCGAGTCAATTTGTGCAGCAGATGCGATTCCTGAGGATCTGGAGGATCGTACATCACACTCTGAGACGAGGAGTGGAGCGGAGCATGCCAAGGCCGACGTCTCGACAGCACACGAGTCAGATCACCCAGATGCGACTCGTGACAACGATCAGCCTGAGCGTCCGACTCCCGAACTCAAACCTCTTCCAACCAATCTCAGATACGAGTTCCTCGATCCAGAAAAATCATGTCCTGTGATCGTCAATGCGAGTCTAAACCCCGATCAAACCGCCAAACTTCTGGAGAAGCTGAGATTTCACAAGGGCTTGATTGGGTACTCGATCAAAGACTTGAAAGGGATCAACCCAGCCATCTGCTCACACCGGATTCTTCTCGAGGATGATCACAAGCCGTCTGTGGAGCACCAGCGGCGACTCAACCCCAACCTGAAGGAGGTGGTGAAAAAGGAAATTCTCAAACTCCTGGATGCAGGCATCATCTATCCCATCTCTGACAGCAAGTGGGTGAGTCCCGTTCACGTGGTGCCCAAGAAAGGAGGCACGACAGTGGTGAGAAATGAAAAGGACGAGCTAGTCCCTACTCGTGTGGTATCTGGGTACCGCATGTGTATTGACTACAGGAAGCTCAATGCTGCCACGCGCAAGGATCACTTCCCACTGCCGTTTGTCGACCAACTCCTTGAAAGGCTTGCGACTCATTCTCATTTTTGCTACCTTGACGGCTCAGGATTCTTTCAGATCCCCATTCACCCGAACGACCAAGACAAGACCACTTTCACATGTCCCTACGGTACATTCGCATACCGTAGGATGCCATTCGGTCTGTGCAATGCACCTGCCACCTTCCAAAGAGCCATGATGGCTATCTTCTCAGATTTCATCGAGAAAGAGGTTGAGGTCTTCATGGACGACTTCTCTGTCTATGGGACCAGCTTTGACTCATGTCTAGCCAACCTCTGCAAAATCCTGGAGAAGTGTGAAGAGGTCAACCTGATCCTGAATTGGGAGAAATGTCACTTCATGGTCCAAGAGGGAGTTTTCCTTGGACATGTGGTGACATCCAAAGGAATTGAGGTTGACAAAGCCAAGGTGGAGGTGATCGAGAAGCTAGAGATCCCAACAAATGTCAAAGCTGTGCGAAGCTTTCTGGGACACGCTGGCTTCTACCGCCGATTCATCAAGGAATTCTCGAAAATCGCAAAACCATTGACCAACCTGCTCATCAAGGACTCTGATTTCATCTTCACGCAGGAATGTGTCGATTCGTTTTGCCGATTGAAAGAAGCCCTTGTCTCAGCACCCATCCTGCAGCCTCCAGACTGGACCTTGCCATTCGAGTTGATGTGCGATGCGAGTGATTACGCTGTGGGAGCGGTTCTTGGGCAGCGGAAGGAGAACAAGCCATGTGCTATCTACTACGCTAGCAAGGTGCTAGACCCTGCCCAGATGAACTACACAACAACCGAAAAGGAGCTTTTGGCTGTTGTGTTCGCTCTCGACAAGTTTAGATCCTATCTGGTTGGTTCCAAGATAGTGATCTACACTGACCACGCCGCACTCAAGTATCTGTTGAGCAAGCAGGATGCCAAACCTCGCTTGATTAGGTGGATTCTCCTCCTGCAGGAGTTTGACATCGCAATCAGGGACAAGAAAGGAGTCGAAAACACCGTGGCTGACCATCTGTCCCGGCTTCGCTGGGAAGATGAGGGCTCTGGTAGCCTGCCAATTGATGACTCGTTCCCTGATGACCAATTCCATTCGATTTCTGCCATGGAGGAGATCCACTCAGTTGGTACACCGATGCACGCGACTCATGCGGTGCAAGATCGGACGTTCCATGCCACTGACCGAGTGAACACCAAGTCAGCACCCTGGTATGCAGACATTGCGAACTTTCTCGCCTCAGGAGTACTTCCTCCTACCATGTCATACCAGCAGAAGAAGAAGCTGCGATCGGACGCCAAGTTCTACTTCTGGGACGACCCCTACCTCTTCAAGACTGGCGTTGATGGCATCTACCGACGATGTGTGCCATATGACGAGACGCGCTCCATTCTTGAGCACTGCCACTCCTCAGCCTATGGAGGACACGCTTCATCCTCCAAGACTGCTTCAAAGGTCCTACAATCCGGCTTCTTCTGGCCTTCACTTTTCAGAGATGCTAGGACCTTCGTCGCAGCTTGTGACAAGTGTCAGCGCACCGGGAACATCTCCAAGAGGAATGAAATGCCTCTCCACTCTATTCTAGAGGTAGACATCTTTGATGTCTGGGGCATTGACTTCATGGGACCGTTTCCACCCTCTTGTGGGAACGAGTACATCCTGGTGGCTGTTGACTACGTCTCTAAGTGGGTGGAGGCAGTAGCTTGCAAGAATGCGGACTCCAATGCCGTGAAAAGACTATTCACTGACATCATCTTCCCTCGCTTTGGAGTTCCAAGAGCCGTCATCAGTGATGGTGGCAAGCATTTCATCAACCGCCAGTTCGACAATCTCCTGAGTCGCCATGGAGTCACTCACAAGGTGACCACATCCTACCATCCTCAAGCCAACGGTCAAGCCGAGATTTCCAACAGAGAGATCAAGTCTATCCTGGAGAAGACCGTTGCTCGAACGAGAAAGGATTGGTCGCTCAAGCTGAGTGACGCACTATGGGCCTACCGTACAGCCTTCAAAACTCCGATTGGGATGAGCCCTTTCAAATTGGTGTACGGAAAGTCCTGCCACTTGCCCGTGGAAATTGAGCACAAGGCATACTGGGCCACACGGGCCATCAACATGGACTTGCTCTCAGCTGGAGAGAAACGCATCCTTGACTTGCATGAGTTAGAGGAGATGCGTCTCAATGCCTACGAGAATGCGAGAATTTACAAGGAAAGGACCAAACAGGTTCACGACAAGCGCATCATGCCTCGTGAGTTCCATGAGGGAGACCTGGTCCTCTTGTTCAATTCTCGACTTAGGCTCTTTCCAGGGAAGCTGAAGTCCAGGTGGTCCGGTACATTCCGGGTGAGGGCAGTGTTCCCATTTGGCGCCGTGGAATTGGAAAACAAGGAGGGGCAGACTTTCAAAGTCAATGGTCAGCGTCTCAAGCACTACATTGCTGATCATCCCCAAGAAATGCGAGTGAGCTTGGATCTCTCCGATCCATCTCCAACCAAAGCCTGACGAGAGAAGGTCGAGCTCGAGACCTAAAACGAGCGCTCCTTGGGAGGCAGCCCAAGCCATTTTTACATGTTTTGCATCTTAGGAACAGATAGACATGCATTCATTCTTCTGCATTGCATCACGAGCGGCTTGAGAAGTCACGAGAAAGAGAAACGAAAATTTTTGAGGTTGGTACGGCTAGGTCATACCACATTGGTACGGCCTGAAAAATTGAAGGGTTGGTACGGCCCGCACCAATTTGGTACGGCCAGGCCGTACCTAGGTCAGGGACGCGAACCGACACCATAACTGCCGCCTTTTTCTTTTTAAACCCGATCCAACCCGCACCCCTTCCCCTTCCCAGCCGCACCTCTCAATCTACTCTCTCTTCTCTCCCTCTCCACTCCATTTTCTCTCCTTCTCCACTCATTCTACCTCTCTTCCACCCTAACCGAGCACAAGGAGCACCGGCCACCCAACCGAACACTTCACCGGTCCAAGCCGCACGTCTTCGGTCCGACCCGCACTTCTCTTCGGTCTGACCTGCACCTTCTTGCCCTCGGTTAGTCCTTCTCCTTCCATTTTCTTTGTTTCTCTCCATTTTCGTGCTTACCTCTCTTCCTTGCTCGGTTCTGCCCAGTTTGTCAAAACCCTAGCTTGGTACGGCCCACCCGTACCAAGTAGGTACGGCCCGTACCAGTCTCTCTGAACTGACAACAAACTGGTACCAGTTGGTGCGGCCCTTACCAGCCATCACCAAAACCCTAAGTTAGGTACGGCCCGTACCAGCCCGTGCGGCTAGGCCGTACCTACCTAGGTCAGACCAGGCCGTACCAACTAGGTCAGACCAGGCCGTACCTACTCAGTCGGACCCTCAACCAGCCTAACGAGCGTCTGAGAGAAATGCGTCGTCAATCCTCTCGCTCCTCCACACCCTCTGACGCCTTCATCCCTTCCGCCACTGGCCCGATGGCCAACGTCCCTCCTGCTGATGCCCCCACGTCATCTCATCACTCCCACCGGCGTGCGTCTCGGAGTGACTCCCGCGCATCTCGCCACTCCCGGGAGAGTGCAGCCAGGACTGGGTCCTGCCAGAGTCCTTCCCTTCAGGACGCCGTCACGCCCATCTACTATGAGGGTGAGACCACATCCAGTGAGTCTCCGTCAGGTCACCGGAGCCCACAGGAGAGCCCCTCCTACCACCCATCTGCTGACCAGGACCAGGGCTCTGACGAGGCCTCTGACCAGGACCAGGGCTCTGACCAGGCCTCCATCCACGCCTCCGTCCACGACTCCGACCACGCCTCTGACTCCTTTGGCACCGATGCGGCCCTCTCTGATGCCACCCAGCGTGCCGATGCTTACACCGAGGAGTACTTCTTCATGCCGACCCGTCGGCAGTTCAAGTACTTCGACATGCTGCTAAAGAAAAAGATCAACAACACGAGGATTGTTGATTTTTCTGCTCTACAGACGCTGGGACTGGAGGATGAGTTCCGCCGCATTACCACCCGGGTCGGGATCACTCCAGCCTTCTGGGAGATCGCCCAGAGGGGGTACAAGAAGCTCACCATGGAGTTTCTTTCCTCTCTGGAGCTTAAGTACTCGCGGAACGATACCCCGTTCATCAGGTTCCGCATGCTGAGTGAGACCCACCGCGTCTGGCTGTCTGACTTGAGGGAGTGGTTTGGCTTTGAGCCGAACCCGACTACTGATTCCCTCTCTTTCTCTGGGGACTTAGAGCGCGACAGCTTCTGGGCGCTGATCTCTGGCGCCCCAGCCGGGTCAGCTTTCAACAGGGAATACAAGCAGCTCAATGTCCCTCATCCAGTCATCCGGGTCCTGCTGCGTATCCTCGGTTGCACCATCTTTGCGCGTGGCGAGACGTTCGCCCGCGCCAATGTTGAGGATATGCAGCTGGTGGATCATATGCTGCGTCCCGACAGCACTCTCGAGCGGCCCGATCTGATGCTCGCCATGATCCACCACTGGCTCGGCATCCAGAGGCAGCCCAAGCCGGGTGGCGTTGTTTACATCTCGGCCTATGTCACTCTGATCGCCGAGCGCTTACACCTCCAGATCATCGGCGACGAGGAGTGCCGGAGCTCCCGATCTCTCTCTCTCTCACTCAGTTCACCACCTACAAGTTCATCGAGTCAGCAGCAGGACGCGATGGGCGAGGTGCTTGGTCTTGGCGCATGCCTGACGGGAGGTCCAGCTATGTCATGCCTTTCCCGGTCACTCTCTCCTTCACTGACCGGAGCACTTGGTATTTCCGACGTCCGTCCCGCGTGCCGCCTGCCCCTGTGGCCCCACCTCCACCTCCCCCATCTCAACCTCCTCCACCACCACCGCAGGGCGATGAGGACATGCTCGATGCCACCACCTCTCCAGTCCAGGCTCCGTTTGAGCCGCTGCACCCTCTCTCTCCTCATGTGCCACCTTTCCCCAGCCAGGCTCCCCCCTTCTTCGAGCAGGTACATCCTTCACCCTTTGGTGCAGGTACCTCATTCTATGGAGCTGGCCCTACCACGTACCAGACTGGCCCATCCACCTCTGCCTACGCAGCTGGACCCTCCACCTCCTACAGTCGACCAGTGTATCCCCCTCCAGTCTCTGAGCCCACCATCCAGGATGTCTACCACCTGATGTACGGCATGCGTCAGGAGCAGGGTGTTGCACTCTATGAGCAGGGTGCTGCCATTCGTGAGCAGGGCGCCGCACTCCATGATCTCACACAGCGCGTGACTGGGATAGAGCAGCAGTTGAGTGACTGGCTCTGGTACGATCGCTCCCACGACTGATCAGGTTCGCTCTCTTTTCCCCGAGCTTCTTTTATCTCTTTTATCTTATAGTCTTGAAGCATTGAGGACAATGCTCCGGCTAAGCTTGGGGGGATGACATTTGCATTTAGGTCATGTTTACTTTACCGTTATTTTTCCTGCATTTTTTCGTATTTTCGTGCATTGTTAGGTGAAGATTTGCGCGAATTGCTAGAATTGAGAATAACTTTGAAACAATTTAGTTGTGATTAGGATAGACCTGAGTGAATTGGAACTAACCCATGATTGGTTATTGAACTACTTAGGTTGAGATGTTTTTTTTTTTTTTTTAATAATGGAAAAGATGAAACAAACTTAGAATTGAATCGAACGAGATTATTCGAAAAAACTGAACTGTGCCTTTAGGAATTGGGATTTTCAAATTAAGAAAGTTTGGAATATCCATTGGTATGAATGAATACCAATAGATGTGTGTATTCATGGTATGAGCAAACCAAAAAGAAAAGAAAAAAAAAGAAAAAAAAAAAAAAAAAGAGAAAAGAAATGAAAAAGATGGAGAACATAAGAGTACTGGCAATAAGCCTCGAATGGGCGCCTTTGAGCTCGTCTCCCAATTAGAAATAAAGAAAGAAAATTTTGCTCATACCAACACACTTCGTTCTCAACTTTCTTACCCTTAAGCTTGATTCAAGCTTGGGGGAGGGAAAATGAAAAGAAAAATCACCTTGAATAAAAGCACTGATTCGGAAAAAGAATGAAATTGTTTCGATCAAACCTAGGTAATTAGTCTTTCCATTGTTAGAAGCATCTCAAAATAAGAAGTTCAATTGACTAATTGGTGGAGTGAATCAAGGTTTATAAAGGCATATTTGAATTACAACCGAATCGATTCTAGAAATTCTTGACTATAGCAGATTCACGTAGGTTTTCACATTTAGACTTGTATCTGCATTTAGATTTAGTTGTCCAGCACTTTTACCCGAGTTTGAAACTTTTTGCTTGAGGACAAGCAAAGGTTCAGCTTGGGGGAATTTGATACCTCGCATATTTAGTCTATTTTAGGCCTGTTTTAGTACCAGATTCGTGCCATAATTCACCAGAATCATGTGCATTTCATAGATATATCTTTAGAATTTGGTACTGCTGAGTGTTTGTTTGTTTTCTGCAGGTTTGGAGCAAAACACACGAAGAAACGGCGATTCAGATGATGAGGTACGACCCTTACCAGGCTTGGTACGGGTCTCACCAGACTTAGCCGTTTTCAGCTCTTCACGCCTGGTACGGCCAGGCCGTACCACTTTGGTACGGGCCGTACATAAAGGCGGCCTGACAGATTCAAATTTTGGCAGAGGCTATTTAAAGCGGGGAACTCTCCAATTTCGAGAGAGATTCCATTCCAGATCTATTTGAGAGCACAGTAAGAGAGAGAAAGAGAGCTAAGGAGCTGAGAGCAAGAAGGAAGGAAGAGGAAAGAGGCGAAACTCGACGGATCTAGCTTCCTCCTCTCGATCCCTTCGATCCATGGCTATCTCTATCCCTTTTATTGTATTTTTAGATCAGATCATGTGCTGTGAGTAGTTATTTTAGTTTCTAGGGTTTAGAGATGGATTCTTGATTTGTTTTGACTTTCTTTGACTTGTATCTTGTATGAACTCTTTTGATTGATTGATTGTGATTTCTTTGCCATCTCTTGCTTTGATTGCTGTGATTGTGTATGATGAACCTCTAGGTCTAGATCAAACCTATCAAGGTCATGTGATCATCTCAATCTCTCAACCAAATCAATTGTTTAGGGTAGACTTGTTCGAATTGAAGCCGAGAGGTTGAATTATCCTCTAATCGACATATTAGAGGGTGCCTTAGGTCTCCAATCAACCAGCTAGGGTAGATCTGTACCAACACATGAGAATTGAGGTGTAGAAATCCCTAAAAGGTAATCAATTGCATTCCAACCTAGATTTTGATCCAACAAACGACAGTTGAGGCTTAGGAACCTTAGGTATGGTCAATTGAACCTTTCTAAAGAGTTTAGCACAAGGTACCAGCAAGGAAATGCATCAACTCGAACTGGTAAGCTCTGTTCTGGGAAGCCAGTACGGGCCTTACCAAGTGAGGTACGGCCTTGCCTTACCAAGTGAGGTACGGCCTAGCCGTACCAACTTGGTACGGGCCGTACCACTAGAGGCAGATCACAGATGAAGTCTGAAACCCTGGAAACGCCTTTTATCCATAATCAAAACAAAGTTTACATTTCTTCTAGCACTTTATTACACCTGTTTGCATTGTTTGATTTGTTTGAATTGATCTTTTAGGAATTTAAATACCAAACCAAACTTTCTCACTTCTAGTTTTTAATTGAGTTTGGTAGATTCTAACATAGTAATTGCCCGTCCCTGTGGATCGATACCCGATTATATTACTCGATAGGGGTTGTGCACTTGCAACCCTTACTCGTGAAGTGTAAACGCGGTTTTAAAAGGTACGCCCTCAAGCGTACCGAAACTTGCGTTGCGCTTCTGCGCGAACACTCTCTCTTACTGTGCTCTCAAATAGATCTGGAATGGAATGGATCTCGAAATTGGAGAGTTCCCCGCTTTAAATAGCCTCTGCCAAAATTTGAATCTGTCAGGCCGCCTTGAGGTACGGCCCGTACCAAATTGGTACGGCCAGGCCGTACCAGGCGTGATGAGCTGAAAAATGGCTAAGTCCGGTAAGACCCGTACCAAACTTTGTAAGGGCCGTACCAGATCATCCCAAATCGTCGTTTCTTCGTGTGTTTTGCTCCAAGCCTGCAGAAAACAAACAAACACTCAGCAGTACCAAATTCTAAAGATATATCGATGAAATGTACATGATTCTGGTGAATTAGGGCTCGAATCTGGTACTAAAACAGGCCTAAAATAGACTAAATATGCGAGGTATCAAATTACCCCAAGCTGAACCTTTGCTTGTCCTCAAGCAAAAAGTTTCAAACTCGGGTAAAAGTGCTGGACAACTAAATCTAAATGCGGATACAAGTCTAAATGTGAAAACTTACATGATTGCTACAATAAAAGAACGCAAGAATCTTTTTGCTATGATTCGGACTTCCCTTGGTCAATTGTGATTCACCTCACAAATTGATTAATAAAACATCAAACTCTAAATGTTTCAAGTCTTGCAAAGTTGATTACTCGAATTTATCAATTTATCATTCTTTCACTAAACTATGCCTTCGTTTGTAGAGATTTTCCCTTTTTGGCACCCCCAAGCTTGAATCAAGCTTAGGTCAGAAAGTTGCGGACTTCGTGTGTTGATATGTGCAAAAATTTTATTTTTTTCATTTCTAATTGGGAGACGAGCTCAAAGGCGCCCATTCAAGGCTTATTGCCAGTACTCTTATGTTCTCCATCTTTTCATCTTTTTTTTTTCTTTTTTTTTTTCGCACATACCATGAATACACACATCCACTAGTGTTCATTCACACCAACGGATATCCCAACTTTTATTTATTTGAAATCCCTATTTCCACATTTGAAAGGCACAATTTGGTTTCTAAATGCTATCTCGACATTCAAGTTTCCAATTTTACAAATCTCAAACCATTTGTTCGTAATCAGTTTTGTTTGGTCAATTATGAGGTTAGTTCTAATTTCCCAAGGTCATCCAACTCACAAACAAAAGTTTTCAAACAAGTCCCTAATCCTAGCAATCACATAAATTTATCACCTAAATGCAAAATTTTTGAAAAAGAAACATGTCTAAATGCAGATACAATTTTCTTCTATCCCCCCCCAAAGCTTGAATGAAGCATTGTCCTCAATGCTTGAATCTACACAAGGCAAAAGTAAATAGAAAAAAATATGGAAACTTACTAGATGGTGAGCGAGGGATGAAGCGGGGGCGTCTCACTGGTTGGTGGGAGGTGGATCAGGTGGCACTGGTGGGAGCACCCACTTCTGAGGTACACGGACCATGCGATCACACTCTTGCATCAGAAGAATCCGCAAGATTCCCATCAAGTTCTTGATCGAGCGCCCGATCGCGCTTTTGTGCGCTTCCAATTTTTCCAAGAGTGTAGCAGTCCGATCGGGTTCAAGATCTGCACTTATGATCACAGGACGACATCTATCTGGGTCTAGAAGCTCATACCTGAGGTGTGCTGCTGGAGGCTTGAGCTCAGGAGTCAGCCGCTCTGTCTGGGTCTTGACGCGGGTCGCATCAGGTGCCGTGCGGGTCGCATCAGGTGAAATGGCATCGCATGCTGACCAATCCGACTTGCTTCCTTTTGTCTCCAGGTCATCAGACCACGGCATGCGGGTCGCATCAGGTGGCGTGCGGGTCGCGTCCACATGCTCTTCAGGTGGAGATGCGGGTCGACTTGGCTCGATGCGACCTGGGTCCACATGTTCTTCCGTGGGTGATGCGGGTCGTGTCTCAATGATGCGGGTCGCGTCAAGTGCGGTCTGGTCTGTTGGCTGGGCTGGTCCTTCGCATTCTGGCTGAGCTGGCAGCTTTCTAGGTTGAGATTGGCGTGAGATGATGATCTGACTCAACTGCTCCAACAGCTTGTTTTGAGCGGCCATCTGTGTGGACATGTTTTGCAACTGTTCCCACAGCATCTGGTTCACCTTCCCTTGCTCGTGTATGAATTCGATCTCAGCGGGATCAACGTACGGCTCGGGTGGGTCGGGTTGGAATACGCAATTGTTCGAGTCATCGAATGGTGCAGGGTCGTAGAAATTGCAATTGTTGTTGCTGATATAGCCATCCTGCTCCGGTTCCTCACTCCAATCAGCCAGTGGGCAATACTCATAAGAGTGTCTCCTGTCCCCACACATGGCACATGGCTGTGGTTTCTGGTTTCTGGCTGCCCTCATGCTCATTCTGATTGAATAACTCTCCATGGCCTCCTCTAGCTCGGCAGCTCTAGCATATAGAGCTGCGATCATGGCCTCCTCTAGCTCGGCAGCTTTAGCATATAGAGCTGTGATCTGATCAGCTTTGGATCGGCCGCCTCCTCCAGCTTGAAAATTGTCGCGGCCAAACCAATGTTGGTCTGTCGTCATGTTGTACATGAGATCCATGGTGTCTCGAGCTCCTCAGATAGTAATCGCCATAGTGTTCCTGAAAAAGAGAAAATAAATAAATAAAAGAAACGAAACAAAATAAAAGAAAATAAAGGATACAAGATAAAGTCTAGATTAACTAAGTAAGGTAAAATCTAACTAGGCAATTGGTTACCGTCCCCGGCAACGGCGCCAAAAACTTGTTCGCGCGAAAGCGCAACGCAAGTTTCAGTACGCTTGAGGGCGTATCTTTTAAAACCGCGTTTACACTTCACGAGTAAGGGTTGCAAGTGCACAACCCCTATCGAGTAGTATAATCGGGTATCGATCCACAGGGACGGGCAATTACTTGGTTAGAATCTACCAAACTCAATTAAAAACTAGAAGTGAGAAAGATTTGGTTTGGTATTTAATTTCCTAAAAAGGTCAATTCAAACAATTCAAACAATTCAGAAAGATGTAATAAAATGCTAGAAGAAATGTAAATTGTGTTTTGATTATGGATAAAAGGCGTTTCCAGGGTTTCAGACTTCATCTATGATATGCCTCTAGTGGTACGGCCCGTACCAAGTCGGTACGGCTAGGCCGTACTTAACTTGGTAAGGCAAGGCCGTACCACTCTGGTAAGACCCGTACTGGCTTCCCAGAACAGAGCTTACCAGTTCGAGTTGATGCATTTCCTTGCTGGTACCTTGTGCTAAACTCTTTGGAAAGGTTCAATTGACCATACCTAAGGTTCCTAAGCCTCAACTGTCGTTTGTTGGATCAAGATCTAGGTTGGAATGCAATTGATTGCCTTTTAGGGATTTCTACACCTCAACTCTCGTGTGTTGGTACAGATCTACCCTAATTGGTTGATTGGAGACCTAAGGCACCCTCTAATCTGTCGATTAGAGGAGAATTCAACCTCTCGGCTTCAATTCGAACAAGTCTACCCTAAACAATTGATTTGGTTGAGAGATTGAGATGATCACATGACCTTGATAGGTTCGATCTAAACCTAGAGGTTCATCATACACAATCACAGCAATCAAAGCAAAAGATAGCAAAGAAATCACAATCAATCAATCAAAAGAGTTCATACAAGATACAAGTCAAAGAAAGTCAAAACAAATCAAGAATCCATCTCTAAACCCTAGAAACTAAAATAACTACTCACAGCACATGATCTGATCTAAAAATACAATAAAAGGGATAGAGATAGCCATGGATCGAAGGGATCGAGAGGAGGAAGCTAGACCCGTCGAGTTTCGCCTCTTTCCTCTTCCTTCCTTCTTGCTCCTAGCTCCTTAGCTCTCTTTCTCTCTCTTACTGTGCTCTCAAATAGATCTGGAATGGAATGGATCTCGAAATTGGAGAGTTCCCCGCTTTAAATAGCCTCTGCCAAAATTTGAATCTGTCAGGCCGCCTTTAGGTACGGCCCGTACCAAATTGGTACGGCCAGGCCGTACCAAATTGGTACGGCCAGGCCGTACCAGGCGTGATGAGCTGAAAAATGGCTAAGTCCGGTAAGACCCGTACCAAACTTGGTAAGGGCCGTACCAGATCATCCCAAATCGTCGTTTCTTCGTGTGTTTTGCTCCAAGCCTGCAGAAAACAAACAAACACTCAGCAGTACCAAATTCTAAAGATATATCGATGAAATGCACATGATTCTGGTGAATTAGGGCTCGAATCTGGTACTAAAACAGGCCTAAAATAGACTAAATATGCGAGGTATCAGATATTTTCAAACCGTTAGATGTTCAATCTATATTAAAATGTGCTTGGAGACCAAATTTTACATTTTTTGGAATTTTTTTACTATTTATTAAGATAGTTTGAAAATCGCTGTTTTCCAATGGTGCAGAATTTTAATAAAAACAGCGATTTTCAAACCATCTTAATAAATAGTAAAAAAATTCCAAAAAATGTAAAATTTGGTCTCCAAGCACATTTTAATATAGATTGAACATCTAACTGTTTGAAAATGTCGTTTGAAGTCAATTTGATAGGTTTTAGAGTCGCGCTCACGAAGGGCTTGGTGAGCTTAGGAGCACCCTAGTTCTACTCTATATATATATATATATATATATATAGGTAGGACGGTACAATTTATCCCATCCCACAAACTCATATATTATGATACCAAAATAACAATTTGACTTCTAAGTGTGCGAAAATTCAAAATCTTATTTATTTGTGGGACGCGATAAATTGTCTCATCCCACATGACTGGATAAATTATCCCGTCCTACCTATATATCATTTCCGTCAAACTATTCTCCATCTACGATATTTTATTTATTTATTTTCGATTAATAAAAAATTGGCCGTGTTCAGATATGTTTAGATAGTAGTTTGTATAAAACAAAATTGGATTTTTTATTCTAATCTTCTTTTCTAGTTCAGATATGTTTAGATAGTAGTGTAAATTAAACACGGTGAAAGCAGTGGCGTTCTCTGATCTATTTTATTTTTTCCAAGCTTATGTCTTTGTGTTGACTTTTCTAAATTTCAACTTCTGAATTTTGTTACAACTAAATTAATTTATTTTTAATTGCAGTTTAATTATAATTTTTGATGTCATATAAACATGAATTCGGAATATTTGATAAACAACCATAACTTTCAGTATAACAAAATTTAAAAAATTCATATTTGTATGTTCAAGCAAATTAAGTATCGGTATTAAAAAATTTGCTAATTTAATTTTTAATTATTTTTTTGTGATTGAATAATAAGTTTACTAGCAAAAGCTGTTATGAAGTAATGATTAATTTGCATAATTATTGTATTGCCATCAATTATTTTAAAAATAAAATTTCTCAAACTATTTGTATGATATAAGCAAGCATATATTCCAGTATATTTCTGTTATCTATAGAAATTATTAAATTGTAACATACCAAAATAAAAAGAGTACCTCGTTTCTAACAAACATAGAAAGATCTGACTCATTGAGTCCGATCCAAAAATTTGGATTGGACTCAATGGTCTAGATCCACTGTTATTTTTTTTAAACAGTAGAAAAGGAGAATATGGCTGCCACATTTTTTTTTGTCAGAAGTGGATCAGACTCATTGAGTCAAATCCATTTTTTTTTTAATTTGATCATTTCCATTGTTTTTGCGGAATTAGAAAAGAAAAAATTTGGATTGGACCCAATGAGACAGATCCAATTCTCACCTGATTTTCTGTAGCAGCCATATTCCAGATTTTACTATCAGTGTCTAATTTAAAAATAAAAATAATATAACAGTGGATCTGAACCATTGAGTCAGATCCAAAATTTTGGATCGGACTCAACGAGTCAGGTCTTTCTATATTTATTAAACAAAATAATCTTTCTATTTTCATACGTCTCAATAATTTCTATAGATATAAAATTTCTCTTTCAGTGCTTAGAGCATCTACATCCTAAAACTCTTAGAGTTTCTAAATAACTGTTAACAACACATTTCTGAAACTAATTTTAGAGTTTCTAATAAGTCACATCAGCAGTAAATTAAAATTGAAAGAATTTTTTTCCATTAGAATCTATTAATTCTCTTTCCCTGCCGTTCCTTTTCCCTTCTCCGCCAGACCTGAATGGAACATAAAAATTCTTCCGTCTTCTACTCAGGAGACCTAAATGGAATATAAAATTCTTCCGACGCTCCAACAAAATTTCAATCTGACTTGAACAATCGGAGAATGAAGCTAATTTCTCTTCCCTTTATAAATCACATTAAATCTGGTTTCCTTTACTGTTGCATTGTGGCTTTTGAAGTTTAAATTTTACTGTTGGTTTAAACAACAACAGATAAGTACTGGATGAACAATAAAAAACTGAAACATGCCAGAATATATGCGAGAAATATCACCATCACAAAGTTCAACATTATAGCCAAATCTGAGTACTTGGCAACAAAGCTATGAGGGATTATATCACAATTTAAAAAAGAAAACTATGAAATCTCTTATTTTTGGTCAACATATAAATATTTCATAAGTACAACAAATTAATCAACATCCTCTCTGTCACACCCCGAGACAACCCGTCACGTATTTACACGTAAGACGTGTGCACATCACATACATTATCAATAATAAATACTCATGCAACACTTTAAAGTCAAACAAAGTTTTTAAAAACCACAATTAGTTCAAGTACATAACATACATTCAACATGAGATCGAGACAAACATGGCAAACAAACCGATATTGCCATGTTAGTCAATGTATCCACTTTCAAAGAGAGAATTAAAGTTTAACTAAAAGAAAATAAAAAGATACTTGAGCCGTCTGCTCATTGACTTCCTGATCTGCATCCCTCCTATTCGTGCTCCTCGTCGGCTTCATCATTTCCTGGAACCCACATAAAAGTGGAACGGGTGAGAGATCGAACAGTCTCTCAGTACGGTATTTAGTTCCAGTCCCGGAGTTTGTCAAATTGACTTATTAACACAAACATAATATTATATATACTCACATGAAATCTAACAAATGCATATTTAAAATCACACACGCACGCACACACTTCCATAGTTATCTTTCAAGTTTTCTATTAAACCATTTATTTGCCAATCCAATGGGAAATCCATCCAACATTGGAAGACCGCCAACTCGCTGGAAAATCCAACCAACAACGAGAGACTTTCTCACTAGACGGGGAATCCACCCTACGCTAGATCTTGACCCGTGACGAGAAATCCAACCAACGCCACGTTATCGAGGGGTCTAGTCGAATCCAGACCCAATGTCAACGTTTGTTCAACACACGTTGGCCCATTTCCTTTAACTTATTCGTTACCGTTCATGTTCATTTCATGTAACACCACACAAAGTCATGCTCAACAAATCCTACTTACAAGTCTCATGATAGATATGAATAATCCTATTGTATTTCTAAACAAGCCAAAGGGATCGTTCGATTCAACATGCACAATTTCAAAAATAAATAAATAACATGCACACAAAATGGTAAGTAACAATTTGACAATGTCCAGGAAACCCGTACCTGTTGTCGTGGGGCAGTTTACTGTTGTCTCTATTTCTCTCCGTATTTTGCTACTCGGACCTAAACCATGAAACATGATTTCTAAATTAGTATCTATGCACATTTCTCATTGCACATATCGTATTTATTAAGATTAGAACTAGACTACTTTACAATAAAAATAGATTCGGGGTCATGGGTGAATAATTTAGGGTCTTCGGTGGAAAATTATCATCAAATAAAATAGTATATGCAACTCATGAATTTTGATATACTTCGGTAAAGTTTAAGAACAATTGAATATATAAAATCTTCAACAAAATAATTGCTAGATTATATTATACGATATAAACCTGCCAATTAGTACAACTATGAAATTTGGATAGTTGAATCTATAAGAATTTAATTATCCTTTAATCAACATAAGATAAATTTCTGACAATCCAAAATCTTCAGGAAAACAAATTATATCACACAACCTTCCATTAACTTTTCGGAAAACAGAAAATTCATCTTCATGACAGAAATCAAGCAATAATTTCGAAAGTCTTCTCACAACTCTAGTTTTCGGATTATATTATTATAAAGGAAGATTTCAGAATAAATTAAATCTATATAAAAAAAATTACTTCAATTCTTTGAATTGCAACATAATTTTTTTTTTTAGAAATTCCATCGTAAGTCAAAATAACCAATATACATAATTTGAATATATAAAAATTTCATAAACTTTATCAAATAAATAAATATAAAAACTTATTTAAATCTAGAGATGATAAATATAAGGATTGTTTAATCTACTTGCTACACACTAATTGAATGTAAGATTAGAATACCTTATTTTCACGGTTTGAGTCTCTGATGAGAGTAATGAAGAAAAGAGGAAATAATAATTAGAGGGGTCTGATGGGAGTTATGAAGGAAAAAGGAAATAATTATCTAGTCTAGCCTTTTTCTTCTTTAGTCTTCCGTGAAGAAAGCGCAGAGAGAGACACAAAGAGTCAAAGATACGGTAGGTGGTACTAGGGCTGGGCAAAATAGCTCGAACTCGCAACTCGCTCGCAACTCGCTCGTTTACAGCTCGCTCTAACTCGCTCATTTACAACTCGAGTTAGTTCAAACTCGAGTTGGCTGACTCGTTTAATAAATGAGCTGAGTTTGAGCTGACCCCAACTCGCTCATTTATAACTCGAGTTACATAAAGCTACACAGTTTGGACACAAAAAATCTCAGAATAACCAAAACCAAACCCAAACTCGCTCAAACTCAGCTCAAACTCGTTTATAACTTGTGTTGTATTGATTTAACTGGTTAAACGAGTTTATAAACGAGTTGTGAGCCAACTCGAGTTGATAACGAGCTGAGTTCGAGTTGGCTCTACAGCTCGTTATTACCATCCCAACTCGAGTTGACTCGCTCATTTATTTAATGAGCTGAGTTCGAGTTGGGGGTAACTCGCTCAAACTCGGCTCATTTACAGCCCTAGGTGGTAGTTACATCATCTGTGGAGAGTCGCTAATTGAGGCAGTTATTCTAGTTGCGGGTGGTTATATTTAGGTGTTATTATTTTCATTTGAGTAATTCTTTATTAATAGAATTTTTGTCTGCCGAACCATGTACTAATTCAATCAGTTTATAGATATATATACACACTAACTTTTATATATGTTAAATCAATCGGAATATATGACTTCAAAGTGTCTAGTTTACATTCTTATTAATTTAAACCATTTAAATAAGGAAAGAAGAAAGATTGCTGAATAAAATTTCATTGTACCTTAATTAATATAGTATTTTCAGTATGTGGTATTACACTCTTCTTTGAAACGCGCGGTTCCATATCTCCTCGACTAAGTCCGCTTTGAGTTGCTAATTGGTCGAACTATTCCGAATTATTGCATGATTTTGTAAATACTCTTGATATTCACAAAGATAATCTCTAGAAAATTCTGATCTTGATACTGTAAACTTAATTTGATCATATGTATAATCGTAATTTATAGTGTATCTGCCTCTTTCATCCTCCACAATCATATTATGCATTATCACACAAGCTCTCATAATTTGTTCTATGGTTCTCTTAGACCACATGCGTGCTGACCGCTAATGATTGTGAAACGTGCTTGAAGCATCCCGAAGGCTCTCTTCACATCTTGGTCGAGAGCTCTTATAGTTTCAGAGATGTAAATGCTCTTAATCCTAGATGTGAGAATTCACATCCAGTGCAATACCTGGCTAATAACAATTAGATTTGAGTCGTCAGTTTAACTTGGCAAGAATCTCAAAACGGATAACCTACAGTTTCTGTGGCTCTTGATTGAGTTTGGTCCGCCTTGGATTAATCTAGGCTGTTTGTTGCTAATTTTCGTTAGTCAGGTACCTTGGAGGATAGGGTCCTAGATATGGGCACATGCAAATCAATGGAAAATTTTTTTTGGTAGTAATTAGTAGAAAATAAGAGAGAGAAACAGTAAGAGTACAGCAATATTTATATTGGTAGTAAGATCGGTAGCAAATTTTACCGATCTTCAAAATTAAAAAGTTTAGAACGGTATGGAATCCACCGATCCTAACTTTTTTCTTATTTTTTTTAATTTGTCCACCGCAATATTGTTTGAGGAATAGGAAAGTTTGAGTTTAGATTGGTAATTTTCTTACCGATCTTAACTTTGAAGTATTTTTTTATTGTTCTTTATATGAGAGGAGAACTTTGAAACATTTTTTTATTGTTCTTTATATGAGAGGAATCCCCTTTTTCACATATATGTGAGTTAGGATCGGTGGTGGCCTTTTTCATATATGTGAGTTAGGATTGGTAGAATTTATAATGTTCTAAAGTTTTTTATTTTTCTGATTGGCAGAATTACCACCGATTTTACCATCAATATAAATAATGCTGCACTCTTACTGTTTTTCTCTCTTATTTTCTATTAATTACTAAAAAAAAATTTCCCAAATCAACTGTAGGTGGGGTAGGTGGAATTCTATCCTCTTGAGTATTTCATATTTTGCGTGACTTCACGGAATATCTCAACCGTTCAAATACGTTCTGCACAAATCTCCAAGGTCAAATAATACTGGTCCCCTGCGCTATCCCCAAATAGGCACCGGACACGTCGGTCACGCAAAATATGAGATATATCAGAGGACACGCACTTAGGTAGGTCATAGGTGTGACGTGTGAGTTCTCAGGAGAACGACGAAATCTATAACGCATTGCCGCGTGTGTAGCTCTGCAGAGATTTCGTCGATTTCTGTTTCCTCTTCTTCTCTAGTCTTTTATGTTGTTCCCTGGGCTGTAATTTAACTCCGACTCATTGTGCGGATGTTGGATAGCTCTCGCCTCAGTAGATCTAGACTGGATACATAGCAGCTTAATTATTTCTTTGCAACTCTAGCTGTGTACCCGGAAGTGTTGTTTTATTTAAACGGAAATTCTTAACCTTGTGATTATTATGGATGGCATCCACCAATCACCATCGTTGTTTTCTTAAAAAAAAAAAAACAATCCTGCTACATTCACAACAACAAAAAAATATTAGGAATGAAATATATGCTTCATACGTATTATTTTTCTTTGTATAATTGGTCGATCTTTAGAGGGATATACACACACAACAAAATAAAATAAAAAAATGTCAAGCTTTCTACTCCCATTATTTTTAGATTTAGAACATTAAAACAGGTTTTTCAATAGTTAATGAAAAAATTAAAATGATGTTTGATATTTTTATATTCATTGTATAGCAAATAATAATCCATTTGTTGATATTTTTTTCTCGACCCTATAACAATATTCTCTACAATATGTTGCTCGGAAACCCCGATATTTTTATTAATACCCAAAAAAAAAACAAATTATCAAATCTGCCCCCACCCCAAACTTATTTTTAAATCTACCCCAACCGCCCGTCCACTGGGCGGTCCACTTTCCTCACCTGACCGCCCAGCAGCTGGGCGGGCCACTTTTCATAGCTGACCGCCCAGCTGCTGGGCGGTCCGCTATTTTTTTTTTATAAGGGTTTTATGTTTTAATTTATTGAATGTTTTATATTAAATTGTTGTAATGATTTGTTCGAATGTTTTATATTAAATTGTTGTAATGATTTGTTCGAATGTTTTATATTAAATTGTTGTAATAATTTGTTTGAATGTTTTATATTAAATTGTATATTTATTATTTGTTGACGATTATATTTAATTTATAATTGACGATTATTTTTATATGTTATGTAATTGTCTAGTTTTAATATAATTGATTAGTTTTATATTAAGTTTGTTAATATTTAAATGTTTCTAAATGATAATCTAAATGGTAAGTCTAAACAACAAAAGTAGGTAATCTAAATGGTAAGTCTAAAAATGAAACATAACAGTCCAAACATGAAATATAATAATCCAAACTAAAATACTAGAAACCTATCAAACTAAAAAAAATATAAAAATCCTAACGGCGATGACGAGGGCGAGGTCCAGAGAGGTTCAACCTGACAGGTGCACGGCGGTCCCTCTGTGACGGCGGACGCCTCTGGTGAACCTCATCCACCTGCATGTCATCGTGTACGGCCTCGCGCGCCCATGGGTCCTCCCCCAAGTGTAATGCATGCTCCCCATGGATTCCCGCCTGTGTACGCAACACCCACGGATCGGCCTCCCAGTTCGACCTCGATGGCCGATCAATGTGCCTCAGTAGAGAAAGGAACATAATCGGAACTGCGTCACCGCTGGAATCGACAAACATGACGCGGCCACATAAATCCATGACAAACGCCCTCACGTACCTGCAATATAAATTAGAGGCATAAATAACTACATTTTTTGTTGAATCCATAACATATTTTAATTTGCAACTGTTTGTGATTACCTCAGAACGGTCCGCTTGTCACGTGTATCGGGGGTGATCCTACGCCGGTGGAAGTAACTGCGGAGCGCCGCAAGACTAATGCAGTATTTGGAATACCGATACTCCTCCTCCACCTCCTCTCCTTTCTTCTTCTTCTTCTTCTTCTTCTTCTTCTTCTTCTTCTTCTTCTTCTTCTTCTTCTCCTTCTTCTTCTTCTGCAAGTCCGTCGGAGCGGCCCCAGCAGCTCCGGTATCATGTCCATCAGGTCCGGATGGTCTGAGACACCACCGATGGGGTCGCCATCTATCCGTAAATCCCATAAGGCGCTGACGTCACCTAGTGTGACTGTCATCTCCCCAACCGGAAGGTGAAATGTATGCGTCTCCGGTCGCCATCTCTCCACCAGACCGCAAACGAGAGCCTGGTCAATATCACAGTGAGGCATGGTGGCCAACTGATACAACCCGTGCATGATGCACTGCTCCATCAATGGGTGAAGGACGTATTGTCACACCCCGCAGCCATGAGTAGTGACAGAGCCCCGCCGTAAGCATACAACTCCATGTATGCTTACAAGGCAATTACGATATAACTCATCATAGCACAATAAAAGAATAAAACAAGTTCATATATATACAATCCAAGTACCCAACATCTGGTAATAGTGGCATATACAAAACGTATCTCATACGGATACTAACCATAAGGTATGACATAGAGATCTATACAACAAAAATATATATACATCTCTAGTCAAATAACAAAATAGGTACTATAATAGTATGGTAACATATACCAAAGGCCTACTACTCGTGTGCCTCTCCAGAACCGACCGTACCGTAACCTGTAAAAAGATCCCAAAGGGAGGGGGTGAGAATAAATTCTCAGTGCGACTTTGCCACAACCCAGCTATTGGACTTGCAATCAGAATCCACTTTCAAAAATAAAATCCATACAACAATATTTTAACAGTTCTATATCAGTATATAAATGTATGCATATGCTCCACAACATTAATCAAATGAATCACGACTCACGGAATTTCCAAGATGAAGTTCAAACAACACATATTTGGCTTAACTCAGTTTGTTACAGCTGGTAGCACCTACGGATGTCCCACCGAGCTGGACCCTTTATCCAACCCACATCTGCAGCGTCACTGACACCTACAGATGGCCCACCAGCTGGACCCTTTATCTGACACTCATCCGCAGTGCTTTGGCTTAACCATTAACTAAGGTCTGGTTCATAATCAGAAAGAAAGAAAAATTCGTATGCAATAAGCTCAGAATCGTCCCTTCGCAACATGTCAAACCAAACTGTCATTCCTGTCCCAGACTGGATATGACTCCATTTCATCGTTTTCTCTCAGTCACCCAAAGTCTCCGTCGCGATCATTCATTGCCCAGCATTGACTGATCTTAATCAATCATTGCCCAGCAGTGATTAATTATCCTCATATGCGCACATGGTTTCGAGTCATCGCCCAGCGTTGATTTCGAAACGTTACCGACCATCCTAGATAGTCAGAAATTGTTGGAGACTTTCGACCGTAGTTCTCAAAACAAAAGAACACAAACAAACGATATACCATTCAACATGCAAATACAACTATGATATTCATTTCGGACTAAAATGGGGTTATTGCGGCTCGCACTCAACTACCCACAAGTTTTCAACTCTGATTTTCATTTTCCAGACTCTCATTGCGGCCCGCAGGGACTGTAGTTGCGGCCCGCAACCAAGCACCCCAATTTCAGCCAGAGAGCATTTCTCCTGGTATGTTCATTGCGGCCCGTAATGACTTTATTGCGGCCCGCAATGAGGTTATTGCGGCCCGCAGCCAAGCAGTCAGAGAATTTTTCAGTTCATGTTTTGAGCTACGCTGTTGATTGCGGCCCGTAATGGAAGTTGTTGCGGCCCGCAATAATGCGATTTCAGTACATATCAGTTCTAATTTAATACGGTTATGCATATGATTCAAACAATATGATTATGCAATCAACCAAGCAGTTCAACATGACAATTGGAAGCAATTTAATTTCTGAAAATGAAACATCAAACAAGTCCAAGAACCCCGCACCTGATTACGAAGAGCGTATCTCGTACTTATGGTTCGGACGTCTCGAAAGGTCCCGCAAAGTTTTGCTCACCCGAGCCTACCCCTATATCAACATATATAATTTATTTAATCTTTGTTCGACGATCGATATGGTTACTTGAGTTACATTAGTTTCTTTATACTTTCCTTAACATAATCTATATACCCTTGGTATCAACCTTTTAAAACTAATATTTCTATGAAATTCCCATTTAGATGCAAATAAAAACGAGATATACATCTCAGATTCGGTCATTGACCCCTTTTTAATTACCTTTGGCTGAAATTCGGAGTATTCATTCTTAAATCCTAATTACTTGATGGTTATCAATTGATTCTCATACCAATTTGATGATTGAACATATAAAAAGATTTAAGAAGTAGCTAATAAATTTCTCCAACTATACAAACCCGAAATTAATCAAAACCAAAATAAATTCCAGATTTTAAAAGAGAGAAAAACTTACCGATTAATACTTCTCTTTGTTCGATTAGATTAGATTAATCACAACTCCTTTCAAATTTTCGGATTTGAACCAAACCCTAGATAGAAAATCAAAATTGAAGTGAAATTGAGAAAGGGATTACCAAGTTAATAACTTAGAAGCTAAATGGAGATGGAATACTCAAAATTTATACAAAAATTTCAGATTTGGGCGAAACCCTAAAAATGGAGAAATTTCAGATTTTGAGAGAGATGGGGAGAGAAGAGAAATTACCAAATTGGAGATTAGATGACCATAGAGGAATACAATCGAATTTCTCACTCCTTTCTCAGATTTCTCAAGATTTTTGGGGTGGATTTTTATGGAGAAGGGGGCTCCTTTCTCCTTCTCTTTGTTTTGGCAGCCATGAAATAGAAGGGAGGGAAGAATGGTCGGACCAACAGGGAAGAAAGAAAGAGAGATTTGTTGGTTTTGGAATTTTGCTAATAAACCCTCTCATTTGTCTAATATTGCTTAAAGAAGAAAATGATGCATATAACCTCATATATATACATGTTTATATAATTGTAATTTTTAATTTATAAGATATAATTTCGAGATATAAATTTCAGAATTCGATTAACTCTGACTATTTCGAAATTTCATACTAATATTATAATTGTTTTAATTTTCAACTCCTAGTTCATCAACAAAATTTTCTATTATGTTCTAAACATCGAAAATATTAAATGTTTAAAATTTCTTGACGTAACACGTATGGTTTTTTGGGGGTGCGATGCCTCACTGTCAACATCGTCGTGTCCTTCATTTTACAATGATTTCAATATAAACGTCTAATTATCTGTAATATTAAATAATGCTATTTAAATTAGAAATACAAATCCAACGTACCTCCATAGATGCAAGTGAGACACGGTGCCTGACATGTGGGGTCCACAGAAGAGGACTAAATGTGTCAAGATGGTAAGGGGGATAATCTCCAAAGGGAGCATCTGCACCGGACGTCTCTGCACCGGATGCCTCTGCACTGGATGCCTCTGCACTGGATGCCGCTGCACTGGATGCCGCTGCATGGATGCCTCTGCACCGGAATCCTCTGCACCGTGATCATGTGAACTCTCCCCCGTCTCCAGAGGGGCATCCCATGCACGTCCCCGTCTAGTTCTGACCATACTACATTTCAATAAACAGAAGATTCTATCTTATAAATCCTGATTTATAAACCCTAACTTATAAACTCCAATTTTGTCAACCCTAAATCCTAATTTAACAATTCAACCCTAATTTAACAATTCAACCCTAAACCCTAATTTAACAATTCAACCATAATTTAACAATTCAACCTAAACCCTAATTTAACAACTGAACCCTAAACTTGGAAACCATAATTTTGAACAATTCAATCGTGTCGGGAAAATCAACAACCCGCACAAGATAATTAACAATTCAATTTCTACCAATCGTTCCAATGCCAATACAAGATACAAAATATAAATTAAAAAATTATTTAGAGACTTACTCGAAAATAATTGGATTTTCGCCGAGATCGTCGAAAATTAGGGTTCGGGTGAGAGAGAGAGAGGAAGAGGGAGAGGAAGAGAGAGAGAGAGTGGCAGATTTGAAGAGAGGGGAAGAGAGGGAGAGAGAGAGGAAGAGAGAGAGAGGAAGAGAGGGAGAGAGAGACTTCGGTAGTGAGAGAGGAAAGTGGTTTCGGGCGGCGGGGCGGCGAAGATGCGGGGTGGCGGCGGGGAGGCAGAGAAGAAAAGAGAGAGAAGAGAGAGGGGGGGTCGGACTGCTTATTAAAAAAAACAGCGGACCGCCCAGCAGCTGGGCGGTCAGCTATGAAGAGTGGACCACCCAGCTGCTGGGCGGTCAGGTGGAGAATGTGGACCGCCCAGTGCACGAGCGGTTGGGGTAGATTTAAAAATAAGTTTGGGGTGGGAGCAGATTTGATAATTTGTTTTTTTTTTGGGTATTAATAAAAATATCGGTCGGAAACCTTGGAACATTTCATTCAAGTCCACGTACTAATTAATATAAAAAGATAATAGGTTGTTGAATATATGAGATCGATTTAGATTTCAAAACATTGACACAATTTCTTAATATTTCACGACAAAAACAATGCTTAATTTTTGTGTAATATTTGGCTGTCCAATAAGAAAAAACCTTTATTTATATTTTGTGTTAATTATAATAATATTTAAAAATATTATTCAGAAATCTTTTAATTTAGGCCAAATATCCATAAAGAATTAGTTGCTGGATATATGATATGTGCAAGTTTTGGACTTTGTTTTTCTCTTCAAAATAATATATCAGATGTATTTTGGACAAGCTGCCGAGCACGAATTCTAATCTTAATTAGTTTCTAAAAAAATGTCAAACTAAGTTGTTGAGAATCATGAATAATAGAAGTAGCAATTAGTGAAAAAAAAAAATTGTTGGCTGGACTAATAAGGCAAATAAACAATGCAAATTTAATAAACCCACCCCCGGAGAACCAAAAGAAAACGATATGGCAAGTTTCTAATTGGCTGGACTATCTTATGAAATGTTATATACGGAAGGACTATAACGGAAAAGAGACTCATTGTGATCTCCAAAGAGAAAATAATTGCTATAATTAGCAAAAGTGTTATGTTTTGATCGTAGGGTTTAGCTTGCGTAGTTGAGGAAATTACGGAAGACAAAATTAAATGGCTTCAACCACCCCCCATACTTTAATTTCTCCCCTCTTAATTATTCTCCATTATTTGTAGCTAACTTTTTAAAATAAATCAAAACGTATATATAATAAGCAAGTGTATATATATTATGCAGTAATTAATTGTGCATTACGTAATTGATAGATTTGTATTTTAGAGTGATCTGGAAAATAAATATGAAACTGCAAATAACAAATATAATTATGGAATAAATAAGTTTGCATTGTAAAATTATCAATTATATATTATGTAATAATTAAGTGTATGTTTTCTTGAGTTCAAATATCCAGTCAGAAAAATTAAGATATTCTGTGACAATGTCAAAAAAAGATTTCTTAAAAATTATATAAAAAGTTGACATGTCAACAATTATATATATATATATATATATAGAGTAAGGCTACGGTGCTTTGCGAAGCAAACAGCCTCTTTTGCTTCGGGTTTAGGGCTGTTGGATCTGCTTCAATAATCGTGCAGATCATCAGATGAACTTTCCTAATTTTTTCGGAACTGGACAGCTCCAGTTCGGCTCAATTTCGAATTTCAGAGGAGAGGCGAGCAAGGTCTCTTCTCCAAAGCGACAACCCTAAGCGATTCCGATCGGCCTCTCTACTCCAGCCTCTCCTCTCCAGCGACTGGCTGACCTTGCTCTCCTCTCTCTCCAGCGAAAGGGATTCCTCTCCTCTCTCTCCAGCGATTCCTCTCTCTCCAGCGATTCCGATTCCGAAGCTCCAGCTCCAGCGACAGTTCAAACGGTAAATTCTTGTAAACTTTTTTCTCTCCAGCGATTCCTTTCATACCATGATAAATTATTTTTGTTCAGTTTGCTTAGAACTAGTCATACTTTAGCTTTGATTTTTTTTAGTTCATTTTGATTGGCTTGATAACTAAGAACCTAATAAAACAAAAATAGGATATATTGTATCAGATTAAGATATGATGATGATGTTCATTCAAGGTTGACCATGATTTAATTTGGAAATTCCTCTCCAAATGAGACAATTTTAGGATCCATAATTCATCAAGAGTCCTTAATCGTTGTAACAGGCCTTCTGGCAGGATTCCTATTTTGCGGCACAGGGAGAATTTAGGGGTCTTGAGCACTTCAATTCCTTGCTACATCCCTCATGGCAAAGATGCTAGGGCTGGGGGGGGGGGGGCTGTGTGATTTTGGGGGGGGCTGTGTGATTCATCAAGAGTCCTTAATCGTGATTTAATTTGTGCCGACTTTTGTGCTGATTTTCACTGACCCTTGTTTATGGTGTACTGGTATTGACCAGTACCGGTACAGAGACTGGTGAAAATCTTGATTATCATGCCCAGGTTAACATGGTGACCTAAATATTGTGCAGCCTTCCCTAACTGCAATGAAACCGCTATCCCATAGGTTAACAGCATGAATTGCAAAATGAGGAAAAAATGTCAATTAAATAAATGAATTTTCATGCCTTGCTGTTAAATTTAAGGGTTGTGCAAGGAAATGCCTATATATTTTCGTTTGGTTAGCTTACTTGGTGGTTTAGCTCAGATTTGCTTAGCTTATTTGTTTAATTATTTGAAATGTAGGGACCTTAGTTATTGTTGCAAAATTGGAAGCTCAGATTTGCTTTTTCTACCAATTTTGTGCATTTGAATAATTTGCATTTGTGTCAAAATCCTTGGTTAAACTGCTGCAAGAATTGTGAACTGTTCGATTTCTGTATAGATTCACGCTGATGATACCTTTTTTGTTTCGTGAAACATGAAAAGAGGGAACAACATGTCTACCTGCCCAAAGTTACAGTTTATTAGTTATTTTTTTATGAAAGTTTATTTGTTAGTCATTTATACAAAAATCTACAACATTTAAATATTTTTTTATCCTATCATTCTTACTTCTGTTTGTAGAAAATCAAGGATGGAATTTCTGTAAAGGGTCCAGCACGAACTTCGAAGGTGCTAGAAAATGACTTGATAGTGGAGATGACAGTGCTTATGAAGACTTAAAGGTTGGATTGAGCTGTTGGTGCCTGAACTTTTGTGTTCTTAGATGAATTTCGTTGCTCAAGCTTTTGTGTTGCTCAAGCATGAACTAAGCAGTTTAGATGCATTTTAGGGCCAAGAAATGTTATTTAAGGGCAAAGGGATGTTACTTACAGTTGTAACTGTGTTGATGCCTTCAACAGCTTGTAGTATTTGAACTAGGGAGTGTTTTATTTAGATGAAGTTTTGTGATTTCAAATGTTGCTATGTTGTTATGCTAGTAAACATTCAGTTTTTGTAAACATCAAGTTTTTATAATTGTTGTTTAGTTTGTGCATTCAGTTGTTGTAATTGTTGTTATCATTGCTTTGTGCATTAAGTAAACATTAGAAAAACAGAATTCCAATTCTCAAGGGTCAATATTGTCATAACAGAACCAACAAAAATAGAATTCCATTTCAGTATTTAGTATTTGAAGTAGGGAGTATCTGATGAATTTCGGTATCCTACTACTTGTAGGATACAATCCAGATTTTAGATGCATTTCATTATTATGTTTTTTCAAGCTTTATGGAGTCTAATGTCCACGATAAAGGTGTAGCACAGGGTTGCATTGTTTCGGAGGGGAATAAGAAGCTATCAAAGACAACCTTATACCAATATGCTAAGAAAATCTTACAGAGAGTATTGAAGCTATCAAAGAAAACACTATATTCATAAAAATTACATCTTTGTTAAAGCACAACTTTGATCATGTTCATACAAATATAAATTTACATATTCCTTCTATCATTATACCAAAAACATTCTTTCTATGACTATACCAAAAATACCCTTTCTATGATCACTATCAAAAATACCCTTACGCTAAGAACTATGCAAGAGTTGTGCTATTTGGTTCTATGATCTCTTGCATAGTTCTTCGTGGTCAATTTCGAATTTCAGAGGAGAGGCGAAGAAGCTCTCTTCTCCAGCATGAAGGGCATCTCTTCCATAGTTCTTCGTGGTCCATGACAACATCACAACCGTTGGATTATGGCATCTCTTGCAAGAAGGGCTTGATAGAGATCGACTATTTTGACTACTCATTTGGCCTACACAAAAAAATTCAACACATTTCCAAGGTTACAATTTTACCCAAGCGAGACCTATATTTTTTTTTTCACTAGCTTACATTTTTCACTAGCAACACTATATTATTCACTAGCAGCACTATATTTTTCACTAGCTTACATTTTTTTTTCACTAGGAAGAGAAGTCATTTTACTGTCTTCTGGATTCTTTCTTGAAGGATAATAGGTACAAAGGAGATTTGTTGTAATTTACATTTTACTGTCTCATGAGTTTGATTATTGTATTTTACATTTATAGCGTTTGAAGCACAGACTCGAAACAGGGCTTAATAACCCACCATATTGTTTCTTTTAGGCAAGGCTGGTACCAGATTTTAGGCAAGGCCGGTACCTGCAAACAGTACAGGGGGGCTGAACTGAACCAATTGGTCAATCTATCTAGGAGACTTGAGTTCTTGTCTCCAAATTCAACAATTGGTCAACCTTGAATGAACATCATCATCATATCTTAATCTGATACAATATATCCTATTTTTGTTTTATTAGGTTCTTGGTTATCAGCCAATCAAAATGAACTAAAAAAAATCAAAGCTAAAGTATGAATCGCTGGAGAGAAAAATCAAAGCTAAAGTATGAATCGCTAAAGCTAAAGGAATCGCTGGAGAGAAAAAAGTTTACAAGAATTTATCGTCGGGAATGGAGCTGGAGAGAGGAATCGCTGGAGCTGGAGAGAGAGGAATCGCTGGAGCTGGAGAGGAATCCCTTTCGCTGGAGAGAGAGGAGAGCAAGGTCAGCCAGCTTCGGAATCGCTGGAGAGGAGAGGCTGGAGAAGAGAGCTTCGGAATCGCTTCGGAATCGCTTAGGGTTGTCGCGCTGGAGAAGAGAGCTTCTTCGCCTCTCCTCTGAAATTCGAAATTGAGCCGAACTGGAGCTGTCCAGTTCCGAAAAAATTAGCAAAGTTCATCTGATGATCTGCACGATTATTGAAGCAGATCCAACAGCCCTAAACCCGAAGCAAAATGGGCTGTTTGCTTCGCAAAGCACGGTAGCCTTACTCTATATATATATATATATATAATAAATAAGTGGGCATCTAATAATAATCTGATTGTGAATTATACAATATTAAATTATGTATTTTGAGGTTTGACTATATGAATCATTATTAGAAAGTTTATTTTGTCTAATAAAAAATAAATAAAAGAAAACCTCTTCTACAAGTTCCGTGAATCCGTGAATGGCATGTGCTTTTGTAGCTTAAATGCAATTCTAGCAAAACTTTTTTTTTTTTATTGAAAATTGAGTTATACGATGGTCCGGAAAAAAGTCAAAAGATATAACGTGAAGTGTTTGTTTTTTGTATTATTTAATATTTTTTTCCCTCGTCCATTATTATTTTTTAGATTCCTTGTTCTATATGTTTGATCCGATGCATTTTTAGTCCATGCTCATCATTCCCACTCTGCTTTAAAAAAAAAAAAAAAAAACTTTTTCCTTCATTGTTTTTTGAGAAAAATAAAATCGCACTCTTCATTTTTTTTTTTTTAATTTCCATTATATATTCATATTAATGTTAAAGAGATGTAATTACTATATTAATATATGTTTAGTTTTATAACATCTTTAAATGTATATGATAGCACGTATAAATATTTAGCAATATAATATTTAACAATTGACATTTTTGTGTCAATTAACCATTGGCATTTGACAATAAATTCAATTGGGAGGTGTAAGATAAAGATAACCTAGCATTAAATTAATTTACAAGTTTGTTGGTCTTCAATTTCATATTGAGTTGATTTAGACTAAACCACTCTAAATCTAACATAATTTTCAGTGTAAATTTAAAAAAGAAAGTATATCGTAGCACGTCTCCAACCAACGGGATTTGATCACTTCTTCTTATTTTTTTTCTATTTATTTTGCACATGAATCCACGTTCAAATTAGGTTTTATCAAACGAAAATGAGAATTTTTTTTTATAAAATCGGCCTGTTCGTCTTAGGTTTATCAAATGCAAATGAAAATAATATAATTAATTTCTAATCGCAGAGTATAAAATTATTTTTTAAATGTGCATGTTGTAGGCCAGGGTGCAAACGGATTGAATATTATCCGTTCGTATTTGAATTCGTATTCGAAAATTAAGTACGGATATCTGATATCTAAATATTCGTACAAATACAGATACATATATGATATTAAATTTTAATTCTCCGTATCCCAATAGTAGAAACTATAATATATTATAAAAAAGTATGTTATTTATCACTATAATTAGATAAATATTATGACTTTAGTATTTTTTTAATAAATAATAGTATTGAGAAAAAAATATCTGATCTGTATTCGTTAAATATTCAATTCATATCTGTATTATCTGAATTAAAAAATTAAAAAAAGATACGAATATAATTTTATCACTACTATCTGATCCGTTTGCATGTGGATTCTTTAACCCGCCGTTTGCATCTGGAATTAGACATGTTGATGTGATGTGATCATGCGAAGCTTACCTGCTATTATTTTGTTGGTATATGATGGAATTAATAATTAAGAAATTCTCGGCGTGCAAGAAACAAGTATAGCCGTTGGAAGCAGTTGATTGCTGCAGATTAATTTAAACGTGCAAACTAACACTTCATATTTCATTAACTATGCATGCATGTACCGATCGATGATTGTAGTACATCTCCAGGCCAGCTCTTTTGAATGGCAACAAATTAATTAAGATTACAGATCGAGCTACTTTTTTTGACAGCTAATTCCATCCTTATTAATTACAAAGGAACTAGAAGTGAGTATCAGATTAAATTCAATCACATATTATGTTCGATTAGCGTTAAAATTTCAAGTACACTAGCTGATTCATACAAATCTTAAAGCTACCATGCACAAAACGACGACTATGATCGAATATCAGACTGTATTTGATATGATGCTCATCAGACGCCACCCGGTTCCTAATTACAAAGAAATTTAATTATAATGATACTGAACATTTTCTTATATATCTTTAACATCTTCGATCAGTTTATTTTTAATATAGTAATTTAAAAATGTAAAGTGTGGATGAGGTGAGGTGTAGTCAGAAAATATAATAAGGCGAGAAAAAAATTTAATTTCTTGATAAGTCATAATTGTATAATTATTTTAAACACATCTATAATTTTGTAATTTTTTTGAAAAAGAAAATGACAATAAAAATTATTTTGAAAAGTGTTTTTAACAAAAGCAAAGCAGCGCCATTGGCTCTGCTGTTGAGTGCGCGCGGATAGTCGAAAGTAAAATCCAACTTTTTTTTAAAAGAAAAAAAGAATTATGAAGGTCCTGTTTTGGTCTGTAGATATTATCTGTGGAGGTGGATTTTAGTGTTCATTAAAGGAGGAGCCACGGCCACCTCTATCATTTTAATTTTTTAATTATGTATATTAAAATTCTAACTAAACTTCCTTCTTCTTAAATTTTTTATATATTTTAGTCCTCTTAGAAAATATCAAATGTTTGTTTGTAGTTTAGTGACTAATTAAAGGTACTCTTTGTGATTGTGAATGATTGAGTTCAAATTCTATCTAGTTACTTACCTACCACATTATAATTTTTTTTTTAATTTTCAATCACTTCTATTTAATTTAATTTTTCTAATCTCTCCGCTGATTATATGCATTCCGTTGTAATTGTGTTTCTCAATAAAAACTAAAACATCTACGGACAAATTAACAGCTTCAGAGTAGCAATTATTTTTTGCTTTGTTATTACACATTTCATACGGAAAAGTATCGATATAATTACTTGATAACACTAGCAAAATTCCATTAAAGATAAACTGTTTTTTTTTTAAGGTTTTGTAAAAATAATGTTGGTGATTCGTATTTCAAAAACAACCAAAATAAATGAACTCCACTAGTTGTAGCTAGAGTGAGAGGTGAAGTAAACTCTTACTTCACTCTTAAGTCGTCAAATAAAATCTAAAACAGAAGATGGAGATACTGAAGTAAGTTAAATTATTTTTCCAGACATACTAACTTATTATATATTGTCGTAGACAAAAATTCATTTCTCAATTTTCTTTTTCTACTGATGAATTAATTTAAGTCATAATTTTAAGCCGTTAAATAAAATATAAAAATAAAATGAAGTAATAACTGAATTCTTCTTAAATTTAGCTAATAACTAAACATGCAGACCTGGCTCATAAGTGTAAATATATTAATTGGTCCGCTAAGTCTTCTTTGATAAACTAAAAGAAAATTATAAATTAAATTCATGACTTTATCACGGTCAAGGTCTCATCATTTTCCAAGGTATTAAATATCACTCCACTTGCCTACGGGCTTGTATTAAAATAAAATAAAAAGTATCACTCCACTACAAAAAAAAAAAAAAGGAAATAATTATTATGGATCTGATAAATGGGCCCGTGAAATTTTTGTTAAATAAGGTCCAGGTTCAAAGTCAGTCCAGTATACCAATTTACCAAACATTTAAAGTTCAAAAAGACTATTTTCTTCTCATATAAAATTTTTAAAGCCCAGCAAAATTAGTTTACTCAATACTTTCTATAAATAAATAATTCAGCAGCACAAACTGTCTTATAACACTAAACAACAAAAAGGAGTCACCAATCCATCGATATCCATTAGATATGGATCATCTCTCAAACGGCCAATTAGAGTGGAAAAACGTGTCGTGCCATGACTATGGTTCCGTATCGTGTCATGCTGTGATCAAACGTGACGTGATCAAACATCCTGTGTCCAAACGTGACTGTCACGTTTAATTATTTTTTTTTTTCATAATTTAGGCTAGTTTATTCAAGATTCACCATTTTAGTAAGATCTAACGGTTCTAAATACACGTGACTCGCGTGACCAGATCTTTTGTGTGACGTGACGTGCCAAATTTTCAAAAGATAATCACGGCACGCAAATAGTCATGACACGAGACACACGAGTTACGACATATAACCAACACGGATGCCATGCCGTAAACGTGCCATTCCGTGATGAAGCTGACTCCATCGTGCCATTTTTCCAATTGTCTCAAGTTGATAAATAAACCAGCCAAACCGAATCGAGTTAGACAAAGTTTGAACTCAGTTTATGTCATGATGAGCCAAGCCGAATCCATCTGTTCATGCTTACGAGCTGTAAATAAATCAAACATGTTCATCAAATTAGTGATGTGAGTCACGTATAAATTACGAGCTGGAAAAAAAATCATCTTTTACTTGTGACGAGCTTTATCTGTTTTTATTACGAGCGCATATAGAATAGTAAAAATGTCGAGTAATAACTTTATTTTTTCTTGAAAAACAATCTGAACCGGCACGAATCAAGCTAAGTCAAGTTCGAACAATAAATGAGAGCGGGATTTCCAATTAATTCGATCCAATGTATGATCTAAATAGTTCAATTGGCGTTGAGATTTACATAAACAATAAATTTGCTGAATGCGATGTAGTAACCTAGGAAATAAATTAAAGGGACAATTTCTAGCGTGCCCATCCAAAATTTTCAAATAGCCAATTTCCCTATCAAAACACCACACCACAGTATCCAATATTCCCATACAAAATTAACATTCTTTCTTCTATCCCCTTTTGTTTATTAAATTTATTATTAAGACAAATATGTCTCTTTATTTGAAATGGATATGTTCCTTAAATTAACAACATGATTTAATGAATAAGAGAGTAAAAACTCAAGCCTCCAAACGTAAATACTTTTGTCTCTTTGGCCGGTCTCCGTTGCTGTATGACCTACCTGCACCATTTTAATTTTTATGTGCGCAAGGATCAAGTCCTTTGTGAAGATCATAGTTTATTCAATATCGACAAAGAGAAAAGGAAAAAAATAGAAAAAATAAGACAGAGTGATAAGGAGTTGATTTTTATTTCGTTGTTCACCTTTGAGAAGGTATTTATTTACGTTTGGAGGCTCGAGTTCTTAATTTTCTCTCTTTTTTAATTCAATTATGTTGTTAATTTAAAAGAACGTTTCCATTTGAAATTAAGAGGTATATTTGTCTAAATGATAAATTTGATGAATAAATGGGAATAATAGAAAGAATGCTGAATTTCTATGGAGATATTGGATACTAAGATGTTTTCATGGGGAAATCGGCTAATGGCTATTATAAAAGTTTACATGGGTACACTGCAAATTATCCCTAAATTAAATAACTGGTACTTTGCTCTCTCTTCTAAGCACTTGACACCTAACCCCTCTATTTTTTGTGGTTATTTAATTCCAGATCTATTAATTAATCTATTATCAATGATAATATTAATATTATCGAGGTTCTTTCAACTTCATCGGATCTCAAATTAAAAGATCGGTAAGAAGGGAAGATGAAGAGAGTATGTGTGACTGGTACCACTGGCTACATCGGTTCATGGTTGGTACGCTCTCTTCTACAGCAAGGTTACCATGTCCATGCCACCGCAAGAGACCCTGGTACCATTTCCTATTACGCTGTTTATTGGTGTTTGAATTTGCTAGATGGAAATTTCAAACTTAGAGCAATACGAACTTAAACCTAGATGCCTCACATGATTGTGTGTCATAATCATTATTTATTGTTCTTTTTTTTTTGAAAGAAAATGTGGATCAAGTCCACATCTGATTTCTTATTTATTGTTCTTTTTAGTAGGTACCCCTGTAGATTTCGTAATCATTGTTTGATAATGGCAGTTATAACAGCAGGTTCTGAGTGATTCCACTTGTAATTGATACAAGGAGCAGTAATCAGGTACCAATAGAAGAAAAGTGAGCCAAAAAGTATATTTTATTGACCAATAGTTCGGGCTTATATAAGCCTTACAACGCACTCTTACAAATAACACCCTAGATTATCCCGTAATGTCCTATTTGTCAATAGGTCCCTAGAAAATACCGAAAACACGTAAACGTACAAATATCTCAACACTCCCCCTCAAGATGGGCGAAAGATATCCACTAAGCCCATCTTGTCACATCCTCTCGCTAAGTCCAACGAATTGAGTCCTTTCGTCAGACAATCTGCTGCTTGGTCTTTGGTTGCAACATGACCTAACTCCAAGAGTCCACTTGTCAACTTCTCCTTGATGAAGAACCTATCGATCTCGATATGCTTGGTTCTATCATGCTGCACTGGGTTGTTGGCGATACTGATGGCTGACTTGTTATCGCACCACAACTTCATTTGGGCCCCTTGGTCCATCTTGAGCTCCACCAGCAAGGCTCTCAACCACAACATCTCCGCCACGCCTAAGGCCATGGCCCTGTACTCTGCCTCGGCTGTGGATCGCGCAACCACTGTCTGCTTCTTGCTCTTCCAGGAGACCAGATTGCCCCCTACAAACATGCAATATCCAGACGTAGACTTCCTGTCATCAGCACAACTAGCCCAGTCTGAATCACAATAGCCCTCAATGTTCAAATGTCCATTCTTCCTGAAAATCAACCCCTTCCCTGGTGCACTCTTCAGGTACCTCAGAATCTGGTACACAGCATCCATGTGACCCTCTCTAGGGTCATGCATATAGCGGCTCACCACACTCACAGCAAAGGATATGTCGGGACGAGTGTGGCTCAGATAGATCAAGCGGCCCACCAATCTCTGGTACCTCTCTCTATCAACTGGCTCTCCTGCCTCAGCACCCAGCTTGGACTTTTGGTCAATGGGAGTAGTCGCAGGCTTGCACCCCAGCATACCTGTCTCTGTAAGCAAATCTAGCACATACTTCCTTTGAGATAACACAATCCCCTCTGCACCACGGGCTACCTCAATCCCAAGGAAGTATCTCAGCTGTCCCAAGTCCTTTACCTCAAACTCCTTGCCCAATCTGGCCTTTAGCTGAGCAATTTCACTCTCATCATCACCAGTGATAATCATGTCGTCCACATACACCGCAAGCATCGTAATGTGAACTCCATGTCGCCTAAAGAACACTGTATGGTCTGCATTGGTCTGCCGATATCCCATGCCTACCATAGCCCTCCTAAAGCTGTCAAACCAGGCTCGAGGAGACTGCTTCAGTCCATAAAGAGATTTCTGGAGCCTGCACACCTTACCAACCGTTTGTTTTGTGCCAAATCCCGGTGGGACCTCCATGTACACCTCTTCCACCAAATCACCATGAAGGAAGGCATTCTTCACATCAAGCTGATGCAACTTCCACCCTCCATTCGCTGCCAAGGAGACAAGTGTCCGCACTGTGCTCATCTTCGCCACAGGTGCAAAGGTCTCATCATAGTCAATGCCATAAGTCTGACTGTACCCCTTTGCTACCAATCGGGCCTTGTAGCGCTCAACCCGACCTTCCGGGCCTTGCTTCACAGTGAAGACCCACTTGCACCCAACCGCCTTCTTGCCTGGTGGTAGTGACACAAGTTTCCAGGTTTTGTTCTTAGCAAGAGCCTCAAGTTCCTCTAACATTGCAGCTTTCCACTTTGGATCCTCCTTAGTAACCTGCCAACACTTAGGAATAAAGACAATGTCCAAAGATGCAATGAATGCTCCATGTGCAGGTGATATGTGAGAGTAAGAGACAAACTGAGCAATGTCATGTGGAAAACCGTATCGGTCAGGTGGAACCCCCGCATTGGTGCGAGAAGTTCTCCTTACCGATAGGGGAGTGGGAGGAGTAGAGAGAGGAATCATATCACCTGTGTATTCTGGATCTGAGATGAATGGTGTAGGTGTCTCAGGAGTCGGGGTAGGCAGGGGCAAGGGACTTGGCACAAGCGGCGCTGTAGGCACGACCCCCTCATTCTGCTTTCGTCTCCTCGTATACACTCTCAGCTCCCCCTGAGCTCGAGTTTCACCATTTTCGGGATCATTCCCTTCCTGTTCCAGCACAACAGCCGACTCCTCATCAATCGGACAAGAGACATCCCCCACACTCACCGTCCTCCTCTCACTACCACTGCTAGTCTCTCCCTCTCGCCTCGTACCTCCTGTATCGAGCGAGTCTCCAAAGGGTGAAGTGACCTGAGAAGAGTAGTATGGCTCAAGCTCTCGAAATGTGACATCCATACTAACAAACAACCTCCTCTCCACAGGACTCCAGCAAACATACCCCTTTTGGGTAGCCGAATACCCAACAAACACACACTTCACAGCCCTTGGATCTAGTTTTCCCACATTTGGTCTGTTGTCCTGCACGAAGCACACACAGCCAAATGTTTTGAGAGGGAGAATATCTCTATTCTTACCTCTCAGCATCTCAATCGGAGACTTCCATTCCAATACCCGCGAGGGCATTCTATTGATCAGGTAAGCCGCTGTCAGAACTGCTTGCCCCCACAAGTATTTGGGAACATTCATCGACATCATCATACTCCGGGTCACCTCAAGGAGGTGCCTGTTCTTCCTTTCGGCCACCCCATTCTGCTCTGGTGTGTATGGACAAGTGGTTTGATGTTGTATTCCCTGAGATGACAAGTAATCTCCAAACGCCCTGTTGATGTACTCTGTCCCATTGTCAGACCTCAATACCTTCACAACTGCACCGTATTGAGTCTGGACTCCTTTGTGAAAATCTTTGAAGCACGCAAACACATCACTCTTGTTTTTCATCAAATAAAGCCAAGTCACACGAGAAAAACAATCAATGAAAGAAACAAAGTATCTAACTCCATTCAAAGTAGTTGTGGGACAAGGCCCCCATACATCTGAATGTACTAACTCAAAAGGAAAATAACTCCTACTACCAGAGCTAGAATAAGAGCTTCTGGTGTGTTTTCCTAACTCACATGCATCACATACCAATTTTTCCTTATTAGCCTTTTCAAACAAAGGCGGATACAACCTACTCAAAACAGAAAAAGATGGGTGACCCAACCGCCTATGGTGAAGCAGCAGTAGATCCTCCACACTCCTCTCGACTCCTCCAGCACCCTCTATAATGGACGAAAGAGCCGAGTCCAAACTCTCCCTATCCAAGTACCATAGACCGCTATGCCATGTGCCAGTCCCAAGCATCCTGCCCGTCCCCTTCTCCTGGAAGACCACCTTAGGAATATCAAAAGAGACAACACATTTTAGTTGGAGAATAATATCACTTATAGATAAGAGATTCACTGGAAAAGAAGGAGCATGCAAAACATTGGACAAAGTCAGAGAGTTGGTACATCGCACAGTACCCTTACCCACCACGGGCTGGGCCGTACCATCTGCTGTCTGAATACTCTCAGGGACTGTCAGGTGAGTATATGAAGAAAACTCCCCAGCAGTACCCGTCACATGTCTAGAAGCACCTGAATCAACGATCCATGGTGATCTAGTGGTGGGTATAGAGGCAAGGGCGTGTGAGTCACAAGTACCTGAGGCTGAATGAGCATAAGAAGCAATGTTACCCCTGGGTAAGGACGAGGTGGATGCATCATCGGCCACACTCTTTCCATCTGCAGCTCTTTGCTTCCTCTTCAGTGCCTCCAGAAACTCATGATCCTCATCAGTGAAGACCACACCTGCCTCCTCTTCTTCACCTGCTACCATCAGGTTTGCCCGGTAGCCTCCTCTTCCACCTCCTCTGCGACCCCGACCACGACCGCGATCTCCAGACTGGCCGCGTCTCACCTTTGGTGGCTTAGTGCAAGCCGACTTCAGGTGGCCTACCTCTCCACAATTGTAGCACTCCCGGGTCTCACCTCTAGACCTGGTGTTTCCCGAGTTGGAAACAGCTAGGGCCGACTTCACCCCTGGAAGTCCCCCTGCCCCAGTCTGTAGCGCGATCCGGGTCTCCTCCTGTATCATGGCCGAGACTGCCTCATCAAGTGAAGGGATCTTCGGCTGTGCTAGTAACATCGCACTCCTCTGCTCGAAGGCTGGGGCCAGACCCCTAAGAAACCCCATAGTCTTGTCCCTCATCTCAGCCTCGGTCCTCCTCCACGCAGGGTCAGGGCAACACAATGTCCTCTCGCAATGGTCATGCTCCAGCCATAAGCGCTCCAGCTCTATGGCATACTCCTGTACAGATCTCTCCCCCTGTACACAAGCAATGATATCTCCTTTGATCTGGTAGACTCTTAGATTGTTCCCCACTCCATCATACGTCTTCCTCAATTTTTCCCAGACAAGCCTCACATCCTCAATGCCATCCACATTGTCTGCAATCGGTGGTCATCGAGCTCAGGAGCCAGATGTATACCAGCATGTGAGTGGAACTCCACTCATCCCATGCCGGAGTCCCCTCAGCCGGCTCAGTAATCGCTCCAGTCAAGTACCCCTCCAGTTTCCTCCCTACCAGAGTGTACCTTACCCGACGCGACCAGCTCAAATATGAAGCTGGACCATCGAGTTTCACATCAATCGGTGGTAGCTCCACCCTAGGTGTTGGCCTTGGCGCACTCTCACTAGCAGCCACCTTGAATGCCCTCATCAGCATAGTGATCTCATCCCCACTCAGCTTCCCCAAAGCTTCTTCCATGGGATTCTTGGCTTCCTTGCCTGACTCCATCGATCAGACTCAATCTACCCACTCAGTAATCAAAAAATCTCTGTCTTCTTTCTCAAGACCCGATCTTGTACCCTCAAGATCTAGATCCTCATCACCTCTAACCTCTTCCCTTTCTTTTAGCCCGATTTTGATCTTAACTCATCAAGATTCGAGTTCAAACAACCCGATCAACCAATCTAAACCCGCTTCTCGGGTATCGTGAGGTATAGGCCCCCCACGCCGGCCAACTCAATCAACAATCACCAAAAAAAAAGGACCTGCCTCTAAAAGAGAGAAGAGAGAGAGAGATCAACTAAATCAAGAGGAAAAGAGAGAGAGAAACCCTAAGGAGAGGCGACATGTCAGAGGCTGCTGGTACTGTCGGCTAGGTCGGATCAGGCGGAGCTAGCGGCTAGGTCTGGCGGAGAGAGGCGGAACAGGGCGGAGCACCAGAGGCGATCTGGCCAGGGCTGTGGCGGAGGCCCGATCTGGCCAGGGCTGGCGGAAGCACCAGCAAAGACCTGGAGGCGGCGGCGGCCTGGAGAGGCGGCGGCCTGAAGAGGACTTGGAGAGGCGGCAGCGGCCTGGATCTGGCGATGAAGTAGCTGCTCGCTACAGTAGCGGGTTGCTACTGTAGCGCGTGCTACAGTAACACGGGAAAAACTGGCTAACCCTAACCCTAATTAATTGAGGCTCTGATACCAAGAAGAAAAGTGAGCCAAAAAGTATATTTTATTGATCAATGGTTCGGGCTTATATAAGCCTTACAACGCACTCTTACAAATAACACCCTAGATTATCCCGTAATGTCCTATTTGCCAATAGGTCCCTAGAAAATCCCGAAAACACGTAAACGTACAAATATCTCAACACCAATTCATTCCACTGGGATTCAATTACAAAGCCTACCTCTTTCAAGGGATCAAAATATCAACCTTCTGTAAATAATTCATGATGTAGGAGCTTTGGGAATGGATTGTATAATTTTTAATTTAAACATTTGTTTTATGTTTTATGAATGTAGAGAAGGCTCAGCGAATGCTATCAACTATTGAAGGAACTGATAGGCTACAAATATATAGAGCAGATCTTAATGAAGATAGAAGCTTTGATGAGGCTGTAAAAGGTTGCGTGGGATTGTTTCATGTTGCAGCTTTAATGGAATTCAATACTTCGGTACAAGAAAACGTTGGTAATTTGATTCGAAACCAAATTTTTATGTAATTTAATTTGTTACGTCTAAGTATATACACTTTGATTTTTAAATTATATTATAATTGTAGAGGATCATGTGAGGAGAAACATCCTCGAGCCAGCGGTACGGGGAACAAGGAACCTGTTACAATCTTGCATGAGGTCTGGTACGATAAAACGAGTGGTATTTACCTCTTCGATCAGTACCATCACAGCGAAAGATGAAAAAGGAGATTGGAAGCCGGTTGTTGATGAATCATCTGTAACACCGACCGACTTAGTCTGTAAAACTAAAAATTCTGGATGGGTACTCTCTCTCTCCCCCTTCCCTCCTCGACCATCCTCCTGTAAGAAAAAAATAAGAGTTTTCTGGTTTGTACCAGCCTGTACTGGTACGCACCTCACAGTTATCTCAGGCACTAGTCTGTTCCTCTCACCTTGGTATGTACAAAGTTGGAGTAGGGTATGTTATAGTGTGGTATGGTACAAATTGTGCAAAACTATACATTAGTTAGTACTTTTAGTGGGACTTATTTATTGAGAAATATTCTCTGATTACACTTCAAATTGACTGTATGTCTAAAATTTTGAGAGTTACTGTAACTTATTTTGGTGACCTCCAATTCTTGGTTCTTTCTTTAATTATTTGGAATACTATAGGTATATGTTCTGTTAAAGCTAGCAACAGAGGAAGAAGCTTTCAAATTTGCAAAGGAAAATGGAATCGACTTGATCTCAATTATCCCACCGACAGTTGCTGGTTCATTTCTAACTCCAACTGTTCCCTCCAGTCTCCAGGTTCTTTTATCTCCTATAACTGGTAATTAAGTAATTCTCATTTTATTTACTATTTTGTGTTGTTCAAATTTTGTAGCAGATGTTTCAGGAGAACAATTTTTATGATTGCATTAACCAAAGGAAGGGTTCCCAATTTACATTATAAAAGTTTCAATCCGTAACCCTGCATTTTGTTACATGCCGGAGTACTGGCCTCATGTTGCACATACTGGCTAAGGTGATAATAGCGGGTTTTATAACAGAACTTAATTGGGTTTTTCATATTTTAATTCTATATTTTGTGTCATCCATATATTTAGGTGATCCAAACTTCTACCCGGTACTTGTCTCAGTGCATTCTAGATTGGGATCAATTGCACTGGTACACATAGAAGACATATGCAGAGCACATATTTTTCTTTTTGAGACTTCCGGGGCCTCAGGTCGGTACTTGTGCTCCGCCGAAAGCTGTACTTTACCTCAAATCGTCGACCTAGTTTCATTGGAATTACCTAATTGGATTTCAGAAGGGCAAGTTTTCTTTTCTTGCTTGCTTCGCTGTCAATAAGCTAATTACACATTTTTATAAATTGTATATTAACGCTTATAGTTAACATATGGTAGATATATAATCTCGTTTAAAAAGTATTGAGAATTTGTATATTTTTGACACAGGTTTAAAGAGGAATTTAACAGATCAGCCCCTTCAATCATTTCTTCTAAGCGGCTTCTTGATTTAGGATACAGATTCGAATATGATGCTAAGGATGTTATAAAGGATAGCATTCAGTCCTCTATAGGAAATGGTTTTTTAAATAGCCACGTAGAATTCAAGGTGTAAGGTAGTCATTATATACCAAAATTTGAAACTATTCAGAGAAATAATTTTTTTTTTTTTTGCTATTGAGTAATCAAGTTGTAGGAATTATAAAATTAATGTGACATACTAATAGAGGGGAGGCATTTAAAAACTTCTCTGAAAAAATATAAAACTGAAATAAAGGATAGTTATACAGAACTATGATTTATCACCTTTCATATGATTTAAAACTGTAACATTCTACTTGTTGTGGCATTAAACAAATAAACATCATTGATATTAATTTCTTAAGGTTTAAAACTTTCTACTTCTGGATGTTTTGTTTCATTCTTGAACTATGTGTTTTATTATTGAACTTCTAGAAAATGGTGCCAGGGTTAATACAATAACAGGAAGATTAGTTGCAGCATCAGATTAAACCAATAAAAAGTAAAGGGTTTATCAGGTTAAAGAGGCAAGCATGTCTACTTTCAAAAACTTTAACAAAAATGTTGGCCCTTAATTTTGGCACTGCCAACAAATTTATCAGAACAAACTAAAAACATTACAAGAAAGTAACTGTAACTAACAGTATAACACTCATAATGCTTGCTCTTTACAAATCTGTAATCTCTCTCTCTCTCTCTTAGAAAAATTATGTTTAGAAATGCACAAAAGTAAATTTCCAAAAAGTAAAAACCAACTGAAACATTTTGAAAATGAAAAATCCCGCACCCCTTGAGAGCAGTTCGATAGTTAAGCAATTCTCCCATCAACTGTTTCATCGATAGACTCATAGGCTGCTAACTAAGAATGCAGGATTACCATACTTCAAAATTTTCAATTTGCTCTCTAGTTTTCAGAATTTTCAATTTGTTTATACATTTCTAGCATACGAGTTATACCCACCCCCCGAAAATCCCTTCTTCTCTACTGTCATGGTTTACAAACGACCACAAAACAAGGAAGCAAAGCCTTGGGATTCAATAAATACAACTCCTCAATATTGGAATAAGGACCAAGCTTACCAGCAACTGAATCAAAACCAAGTTGGCCTGAGAAATCCTGCAAGTTCTCCATGGGCTTGTGAACCCGACCCGCTATCACCCGACAAACAAGCAGCACTTTCCTAACACTTGGGTTATCACCAGTAGCTTCAATTGTATCCAGAGCTCTGCCACTAGTAGACGTTGTAAAAATCCCAACTCCCTCCTTCATTTCCTTTTTTGTGGTGAACCCATGCCTTATAATCCGACAGACATTGCATTTTAATGACCCGCAAAGGGTGGACAACCCGTTTGTGCCAAGAGAACACAATACAGTTGTACCGTAAAACCGTAAAAGTTCATTCCCATCAGCAAGGCAACGTGGGTGTTTCTTGGAAAGCTTACTAGCTTTTACTTTTACTGCTTCACGGTATTCCTCAAAACGGGCAAGGGTACGATGCATGTTGTGGACCTTCAAGATACGTTCGATTTTGTTAAACGGGTTATCGGGTTTGGGCCAGCTAGCTCTGCATATTATCTCGACTATCCTTCTTGACGAATCTCCTTCAAGCAGCTCCGTCACTAGACATGAGCAAAATATTCAATTAACATTATATTACTTTGTTAAGAAATATAATAGGGTTGTTAACAAATTGCCTGTTAACAATTTATCACATGTGGTACCAAATCTATCAATTAATACTTCTGGTATTAGCAGTATTATGTATGTATAAATAGAATGTGGGATAAGCAAATATGTCCTACCTGAAAAAACTAATCCATGCAAATATGCAATGCATTTGAAATTAGAAAACCCTAGAAGGATGCATAAAGATGATGGTTTTACAAGGTAAATATTTTAACAGAGCAGTTTTGGCTTCATGCAGCACACGGAGTATAGAATCAAAAAGCTCTGCATATGGTCCGAGCACTGCATGAAGCCAAAACTACTCTGTTCAAATCTTTACCCGGTTTTACCTTTTGGGTGAGACATTTTGAATGTGTGCAATGAAATGAAGTTTATATATAGTCTTGATGAATGCTTTTTACACATTGACATCTATGATTACAAACATTGTCAGGTCAGGTGTCTCTAATAATTAATGACACTTTCTGCACAAGTACTTAAGGCTGCATTAACCTGACAGTACCGGACTATCAGGTACCAATGCAAGCTGGACAGCTGGGAAATCATTTATATCATAGTTTAAACAGAGGGGACAAACCAAAAATAAAAAAATCAAGGGTTTGGTTCTCTTAATTTGACCAAGACATTAGTACAAAAGATGGCACATGGAGAAGGTTAATGCGACCTCTAAATGTACAAATTTAACAGAACAAGAGGAGACTTTTTCCAAAGAAATTAAAAAAGCAGAGAGAAGACCAAAACGGTAAATACTTTAAAAGGATCCCAAAGAGATACCACCATGCCATCACAGGAACAAGATACACGTATTATACCAAAAGTAGAAGTCACAAATTTGATAAGGTTTTGAATAATTTTGATATTTATTCAATAATAAGTCTCTGAAAAAGTAGAAGCCTGTGTATTGTGGTTAATTTATGTTACTTGGTTCGAACTAATTGATGCCTGAGATGAAGGCACTAGACACTTGATGAAATAGTCAAGTAACAAAATGCATATGCTATTTAAATAAATTTTGAAGTTAATGCAAGAATTATATTAGTAATCATTGTTTAATTCGAATAAATCTTATGCATTATAATTACCCAAACAACAAATTTCAAGCCTTGCCAAATTCTTTCTGAAAGAATTTGTTACCATATATGCCACTAGATAGGGCAAGTATCTATCGAAATTAATGAACTGTGCATAATTTAATCAATGGTCAAACCCAATTAAAAAGCCACTTTACAAAGGAAACCATTCTTTTTTAATAAGATATAAAGATAACTTTTGAAACCCCTGTTGAGACAAATTCATTAAAATACAAAAAAGGGATATTTCCACTAACCTGCATGTTTAGAAAGATGGTGAGCCTCCAAATTCTCCAATTTTGCAAATTGCTCCCCGCACTTGTGGCAAATCATACCGCCATTGCTAGACCTCGCTGCTTCATGGCATGAAGACCTCGAAAGAGCACCATTTCCAACCATACTGTGCCTTACTACATTTCCCAAACCTGACCCCACCTCTTCTTCCTTCTCTCCACACAACAACATATTCGACTTCCTTGTCGGTGTTGTGCTACACCGCATGAACAGCGGGCTTGCATTGCCCGGTACAGCCCACCCCGGTCCTGGCGTACCCGGTCGAAGCATTCCAACAAACGGACCCGTATCAACAGTTTCTTGCCCAATGCCGGTAATTTTAAGCTCGCATCGAGACCCGCTAAGCACCACCTCATGGGTTATCGGGTTCGCAAACTCGGTACTACCGATCGATCTCGGGCTACAACTCGGCGGTCCTTCATGCTCCTTTTTACTTCCTGGGACCACGATGTCTTTCAAATTTGCTATGGACCGTGTGCACCCGGACCGGCAAGGTCTCTTCTTTCCAAGGAGAGAGGATAAATAGAGGCTCTGTCGCAGCTTCGGTTTTGGCTCATGCACCTCCGACGGGTCCGTCTTGCAATGGAGAGTCTTTTTCAGGGAAATCCAAACAGTAGGCATCTCTTGGTGTTGTACCTTTACTTTGTCTTTTAATCTTTTACCTTATTTTTGCTCAACTATCAAGGGATTTGAAGATTGGATTTCATGGATTTGAAAAGAAACATTGAATACTCTTCATTTTCTGTGAAGAGGTGAATGAATGAACATTACCATTAGGAGAAAATCTCTTTCTTTTATCTGTCTCTCTCTAATAAAGAGATGCACAATACAACTAAGAAAAGACCCACAAACAGAAAGAAACAAGAGCAAAACAGATAAATGTAACTCAAACGAGAGAGAGAGAGAGAGAGAGAGAGAGAGAGAGAGAGAGAAAGAGATAATGTGTTTTAATGGCAAGAGAACAAAAAGACAGAGCAAGGTTCACAGGTCACAAGTAGAGTTATAAGCTCATCTCCGTTTTAAAATGGAAAACGGATTTGAAATTATTAAATTACACTCTTTTTCTACACAATGACAGTATAGACCTGGAATCTTTGGTCGTTGCAGAAATAATTGCTTTTAAGGGTCCCTAGGTTGAATCCCATTCCTCTGTTATTTTTTCCATTGCATAACAATGAAATAATAGATAGCTTCCGGAAATTTTCTTGAAATGAAAATAAAATTTATTTGGGAAAACTGTGTATATCCTTTATAAAAGTCTATTATTTCAAGTAAAAGCATGTTTGCAATTTTTGGAAAATATTTATTTCCTCTATTTCTGTCTTCTGAATCTATTTCCCCAGCGTTTTTATTTAGTACTTTCTAATTTTTTTTTTCCTGACTTTTTCATCTTTCACTTTTAACATATTTATTTATTCATAATATTATAAACATCTGGTTTAAAAAATATGAACATTAACCAAAGTTTCTTAATAAAATAACGTCTTTATTATCTATTTTCAATATTATAATCACATGTTGTAATATGATAAAAACGAATGTTATAATAATACAAAATATAGAACTTATAAGTTTTTTAACAAAACATAATTTTTTTATTCTTTACTTTCATTACTATAAACAAATGTCTAATTATTAATGTCTTATTATAAAAATATAAAAATAGATTTATTTTATATAATAAAATGATATATTTTTATTTTAGAGACCGATAATCAAAATCTATTATTTTAACGATAAAATAATTAGAGAAATAAAAAAGGAATATTTTTTTTAATAACCGAGGAAGTTAACTCATTGAGAATGAGCAACTTTAAAAAAATAATTTTGGGGCACACTTTCACAGGAGATGAGTTGTGTCGCCGTGTCAGTGACTTTGGGTTTTTGAAAGACCCGCCAAGGATGGGCATCTAGGCTTATACACTGACTGTGGGACCCAGCAAAGCACTGAACCTTAGAAAACACAATCTTGGTCAGATACTTTATGGATCCGATTTTAAAATCGCCGTATCAGACTCAGAGGTCCTGTGTCCCATGAGATAGGATTTGATTGATTTGATCAATTGCTTGGGTTTTGAAACTGAATTGATGGGCATCTTATAATTTTGTTTCTTATATCCAGGTACCAGTACTCTTCGGAGTTTGGACAGATGAATTCGTACTCTTTTTTTTTTTCTTTGAAGAGGAATTCGTACTCTTTTGAACGCATTTAAACCATTTCCAATTTAAAAAATAGTTCTAGCTAGTAGCTTGGGATATTTTTATATATTTTCTTTAACAGCGCAGATAACCGTCTACAATAACAATAGTTCATCACCCAGAAGATTTTCTTTTTCTTTTTTAAAGTTCAACGTTTAAACAATTCTGTCAAATATATTTAAAGAAAAATGTTGTAATACAAGAATTTCCACAGCTGCCACATTATATAGATTTCTTATTACAAATGATTGTGTTGTTTTTGTTGGATGTCTTTACTCGATATGTCTGATATTTAATCTACATGTACATAATGATATTCTTATATTAAAGACGGGCGGAGTTAGGAAACAGGACCGAGCATGAATATTACAGGGGCATGTGATTTTTTAAATAGGATTAGATTAACACGGATTCTAATAGGATAGGAGGACCATCCGGATCTAAATTCAAAATTAACATATGGTAGATATATAATCTCGTTTAAAAAGTATTTATTAAGTATTTTACAAAAAATAGTCATATTCAGACCATTGAATTTTGTACCCATCTTAATAAATAGTAAAAAAATTCAAAAAAATGTAAAATTTTATCTGCAAGCACATTTTATTTAGATAATCATGTTGAACGGTTTGGATCGACGATTTGGACTTTGAAAATGAAAAAAATAGTTGTTGTAACTTTGTTGTAACTCAAATTTGTTGTAACTTGATCCCTCCTCATCATATATATATATATATATATATATATATATATATATATATATATATATATGGTACATGTGTCTTAGATTTATTTGGCTACTCCCAAATTTGGCCCGACATTTTTATTAATATCCAAAGTTTAATACAAATTATTAATTATGCCCAGAATCGGACCCAATATCGAAAAACGCCCAAGCCGGCCATTTTCTGGCCGGCTTACTCCCCCCCCTAAACCGGCCATTTTCTGGCCGGCTTAGTCTTCATCCCAAGGGACACAGCCCGAGGCAGCAGCGCAATTACTGTTAAGGTAATTTTTTATTATTTTTTATTATTATTTTTTTATTATTTTTTTTTATTATTATTATTTTTTATTATTATTTTTTATTTTATAGAATAATTAATTTATATTATAAAAAATTAAATTTAATTAAAAAAACCCAATACCCAAAACCCAAAACTCTAAACCCAATACCCAATACCCTAAACCCTAAACCCTAAACCCTAAACCCTAAACCCAAAACCCAAAACCCAAAACCCAAAACCCTAAACCCTAAACCCTAAACCCAAAACCCAAAACCCAATACCCTAAGCCCTAAACCTTAAGCCCTAAACCCTAAACCCAATAACCAATACCCTAAACCCTAAACCCTAAACCCAATACCCAATACCCAATACCCAAAACCCTAAACTCGATACCCTATACCCTATGCCCTATGCCCTAAACCCTATACCCTATACCCTATGCCTTAAACCCTATACCTTATACCCTATACCCTATACCCAAAAAGAAGTAGTAATCTGTCAATTGTTTACTATTTAGTTACCTGACAAATGTTTACCATTTAGTAACCTGACAATTGTTTACCATTTTCTAAAATGTAGTTTGTTTACCATGGCCTTTATTTCATTACACTATGGTGGAAAGATGCTTACTAATGCACAAGGGGCTTATTACAACAAAGATGCAGCTCATTCATTAATGATTCCAGATGACATCTCACTTTTAGACCTGAAATCCATAGTTTACACACAAACCGGTTACAACCCAGAAAAGTGGGACCTAGAATTGGCAACCCGATATTGCCATCCCTCCAGCGGGAAATGGATGGTTGCGAAACTGGTAGATGAGAGTACGTGGAGAGGCATGTTCGGTTATTTGAGGTCCGAATGAAATTTTCTAATAGAAATATTTACTAGAAGAGTTCAGGTAGAGCCCAGGGTTGGAAGTTCGGGCTCTGGATCAGCGGCACCACATTATACCCCACAACCAGAAACATACAGACGTGACTCCACCTTACCCCTCAACGAACCTGACCCAGAAACCTACAACTACGTCACTCCACCAGCACCTCAACGAAGACACTCAGTTTCATCTCCACCTAGACACCATCGAGGCAGACCAAGACACTCAGTTTTTACCCCACGTAGATCCGTAAATGTGGCTCTGATCACTCAAAAAAGAGCAATGTTTCTTTTAATATTTATAAACTCGGAAATGCTATCGGTTCGGACTGCAAGCGCACAATCCTATCGACTAGTATATTCGAGGTCGATCCACAGGGAATATTGGTTCAATGCTTTGAGCGATCGAATCACAATCTTTCGAAAGGCTAGACGAAATCTGAAAATTAAGAGATGTTGTTGTGATCAATGTAAATTAGGAAGCAATTAAAAGTAATTAAAATAAAGATAGAGATGAGAATTCCTAGGGTTTCGGCACACCATTGCCACTCAATCCGCCTTGACAATATATTCCTGTTGCGTCTGATTTCCTGTTGTTGTTTAATGAAAAACACCACATAGGTCACTGCGATTTATGTTACGCAAGAATGACAGATCTTTCACCGAGATTCTACATAGGACACTGCGATTTACCTTACGCAAATGTCTGATCTCTCAAATACCCCAAATTACTACACAGATCACTGCGATTTACTTTACGCAAGTGATGGAATTTGGTACGCATTTTGTTGGTCTGGTTTATGGTTTCCCCGCTAAGGTTTTCTTCACTTAAACCTAATAAATCTCAACGAGGCTAATTCATACAAATAGTTTCTCTTACCATTAAAATACTGTCACTATCCTAACGGACTCAAACTAGATTATTGAAGTTAGATGAAGAGATAGTAAATCACAAAAGCATTTTGTTTTAACAACAAGAAATCATAATCAACAGAAATATATATATATATATATCAAAACATCAAGAGTAACAAGGTTTACTGCCTAGCCCTAAGAAAAGGAACTTGGCCGCGGAACGGCATCGTTACAAGCACTCCTCTCTTCTCATTTTAATCAAATCTAACCCTAATTACAAAGATGATTATTCCTTCTGCCCAGGGGCCTTATATAGGAGTGGAGGGACGTGTAGAGGTTGAGTAGGGGCTAAGAAACTGATCTGGAAACAGCTGTCGGCAGTTATTCCCCAAGAGACGCCTTCGGATACGGACCGTATTGGGTAATACGGTCCGTATTAAGACCTTGACGGTTAGGGTTTAATGCTTCCAGCGCTATCTTCTGGTCTGTGTTAGGCCTGGTCCGTATTAGGCAATACGGGCCGTAACAGAGACTTAGTCGATGAGCGTCGCTGATCCGATTGACCCGATTCTAGCTCCATTTGGTGTAAAATAGTCCCAAAACCTGTTTTCTGTAATAAAACATAAAGAAGGGTGACAGTAGCCTTTTTCTCTAATTAATTAAACATAAGTGTGAGAAAATATGCAAAACCCAAGCCAAAACCCTACGTAAATCATCATTATTTTGACTCTGATCAGGCTCCTTTACCGTTACCTCCAGTATCACATTACCCCAGACCTGCACCAGTAGACGATGCAACCTGCCCGGACTTTAAAGATATTAATGAAACACCGGAGGATGATCTGAGGAGCGGGGATGAATTTGAGGGAAAAATGTAGGGGGATTCAGATCACGTAGACGGTTGCGGTGAAGACGGGCCGGTTGAAACAGCTGAAGGGCTGCTTAGTGGCCGGACTGATACGCACCCGTTCCCAGACCTCAATAATGTTTCTGAGTTTATAGAAGCAGATATTGGTTATTACGGGCAACGGATTGAGTACAAAGGTGAGATGACTGCACACCAATATTTTAAAAACAAAGAAGATCTAATGAAGAAGATCAGAGAGCACCATATAACTAAGAATCAGGAGTTCAGATCGAAGAAAAGTGACAGGGATTGGATTCATCTAGTGTGCAAGGACCCGAATTGCCGTTAAGAGCTTCGGGCAAAGCCGACTGGATGTGGAGACGCATGGGTTATAACTAAGCAAGACAGGCCTCCCACATGTAGGACTGAGCACACGAGGGACGACCATGAATGTCTGACGACATCACTCATTGCCGATGTCATTGAGAACAACATTAAAAGGGACCCGTGTATGAGCATCCGGACGGTGGCAGACATTGTTTTGGCTGTGTACAACAATGTGACACCTAAATACAACCGACTGTGGAGGGGCCGTGAGCTTGCAATAGCCCGATAATTTGGGAGTTGGGAGATTTCATACAGCTTGCTGAGACCACTGTTGATGGCAATTTGCCACAACAATCCCGGCTAGACCGTAGTATAAGGAAACATGACTAATCATGCCAGGTGTTGCCCAGTTCAGAGCCGTAGCATGGGCGTTTGGTCCATGCATTGCAGCGTTCCAGTACTGAGACCAGTGATCAGCATAATGCCTGCTTCTTGTCTGGGCGATATGAGGAGAGGCTTTTGATAGCTTGCGGCTACGATGCCGAGATCCAATTGTTGCCTATTGCATTTGCAATTGTGCGGCAGGAGGATACTGAGAATTGGGGTTTTTTCTTGCAGTGGTTGAGGAATGAAGTGCTTGTTGTTTCAAGCAATTCTCTTTTAGTTTATTTGACTAATTTGCAAAACATACAATGATTGAATTTTACGATTTTCTCTATCTTAGAAAGAATGCAGGTTCAAGACGATAGGAATTGCAATATACAAAGTGCTTGAACTGAAGAATCATCAAGCTAGTTATCAAGAATCTAAATTGTAAAATTTACATTTAGTAAAGTAGCTTTGATGTTGATTCACAGGGACAAAACGTTGGAACGATTAACAAAATTTTCAGACGTTTTACCTCGTGTAAAAGATCTAGAAATTGATCGATTAAAAGCTGAAAAATGCTCTAAAACGTTTCAGACGTTTGTCAAAACATCTGGACGTTTTAATTCGCTTCTCAGACTTCAAATTAGGCTGAAAAATACTCTAAAATGTTCTGGACGTTTTAATTCATTTTTCAGACTTCAAAATAGCATTTTAGTCGATAAATTTCCAGACAAAAACGTCTTGCAACGTTTTATAATCGTTGACAACGTTTTAGGAATTCTCACAGAAATTTGAATTTTTGAACTAAATTAAAGTAAAACGTTTTCTACGTTTTACAAAACGTTGGGACGTTTTATGGCAGAAAACTCATTTCAAAGCTGCCACTATAAATAGAACCTTAGGGTTCTCCTCAAAAAAAAAAAACAGCCGACCCTAATCATTTCAAAAGCAATTTTCTGTGAGCTCAAGTTCCTCCATTGTTGTGAGAACAAAAATTTCAATATCCCTCAAACAACCTCAAATCCACTTCACTAATCTTAAGTTAGATTAGGTTAGAGTGAGTTCTTGAGTGTTCATCTTGATATTTCAAACTTAGAGACTTCGTTCTCGATTCAAGTTGGTCGTGTGACTTCCCATTGGTTGTAAGGGCTCACCGGTTCACAAGTTGTAACCTTTCTTCTTTGGGTAATAGAAAGGCGCACCGAGAAGCGGTTGCGACGCCCCGGAGACGTAGGCATTTTAAGCCGAACTCCGTTATCACTCCTTGTGTCAAATCTCTCTAAACTCATCTACTTTATTTTATTTGCAATTATTTCTTTATTTTCGAAATTAGTGGTGCCTAAGGGACAACAAAGTGGTATCAGAGCGTGTTACTCAAATTAAGACTCACTTAATTTGAGTTTTATCGATCTATAAAAATGGCACCAAATAGAATTGTGAAGGAACCCCCAATTTTTGGCCTTACAACTGAAAATTTTAGTTATTGGAAAAGAAATATGATTAACTACCTAAAATTTCATGAAGTTTGGGATATTGTAGAAAAAGGGTTTGTACCAAAATTTGATGACAAAAATGAATTGACCATTGAATCCAAACTTGGAAAGAAAGATAACATTTATGCAATAAATTATATAATTGCTAGTGTTAGTGAATCTGTTGGAATGTTAATTGATGATATGAGTCGTGCCCACGAAATGTGGGAGGATCTAATAAATCGTTATGAAGAAAATACTCAGATTAAACGGATTGAGACAAAGATGGATGATCAAGATCTCAACCTTGCGTTGATGGCAAATGATAATGAGAGTCTGATGATGGTGGATGTTAAGAACAACAACATAGAGTTGGATGATACAAGTAAAGCCTCAACAATTCTTTCTAAAGAGGTAACACTAGAACTTGAGAATAATAATTATGAGTCCGAAATTGAAATGACAGATGAAGAAGAAGGAGGTGAAGAATGTGATTGTATAATTGATACAAGCACTTTATTGGATAAGGGTCAAACACATAATGAGGAAATTAGATTAACAACCATTCTTGATGAATCCAATAAGATATCACTTAGAAAAGATGATATCATTCAAGAGTTAAGATCCAAAATTCTTCAGCTTGAGTCCAAAGTTGTGGAGTTACAAAAATCAAATGGGACCAACATATGTCAATCACATGTAGGTGAAATAGAAATTTTAAAGGTGAAAGTACAAAACTTGAAAACCGAAAATTTGGCTCTAAGGTCTCAAATTGAATCCACTAATCCTATTAGTTTAAATCTTGATGAAGTGGATAGAATGTTTGAGAAACGACGATATCCAAATGATAAGTCGGGTTTTGGATATAAGAAGGATCATTCACGTGATGCCAAAAGCTCAAAATCTCAAGAGTAAAGGGAATACAATAAAAATTTAAAAGATAAACATAACCAAAATAGAGTTAGGTATGGTTTCAATTGCAAAAACTTCATGGATAAATATGACATTCAATACAATGGTAGACGCACATTAATTCCACAAGGGAAACAATTTCAAAACTCAAATGCCAAGAATTATGGTTCTAGAAAACAAAATCACGCGTTTATGTATAGGAACAATAATATTAAATACAAGGATAAAATTGCACATAGTAATTTGAAAAATACATTCACACCACAAGGGTCAAACAAAATCTACTTTAAGGGACCCGATGGATGGTTTTATGAATTAAAGGATAAAAATGATTCACAAAATGGAAGTCAAAGAAATAGTACATTAAGAATCGCTTCCCGATATAACAATAAATTTGATTCACACAAAAACAAAATTTCTTCATCCAAATTTTCAAATAAATTTTCAAATACTTCTCGGAATCGAACTCAAAAGCAAAATAGTCATTTCCAAACTCGTTTTGAAATGGGTCCGGCATTAAGTGCTAAGCCGAATGTTACATTTTGCAATTATTGTTGTAAGCTTGGTCACTCCTCATTAGAATGTAGGTTTAGGAAAGGAAACAACAATACAAATGTTGTTTGGATTCCTAAAGATAAACTAATGTAATATTGTGCTTAAAATCTCCCTATATCATCCAAATTGCTAAAGTCAATAATGGGGGAGATTAAACAAAGGGTATGGTATGGTGGATTTATTTTTATTTTCTTTCTAACTAAAAACAAATTCACAAGGGGTAATGAAAAGATAGGTTTGGTTCTGAGATCACATGACGTCTAAAATTACAAACCCTAAATACAAAGTAATGTAAAGAAAACAATCATTAAACATGACGTCTGTTTAAATACAAACCCTAAAACAGAAAATACATAAAAGATACATCAAAAACCCTAAAAACTCTAAAATTATAAAGAAAGGTCCAAAAGTCCATGAAGGAAGACTCGGATCGCGAATCTGAGCCCGTAAAATGGGCGAAACGAATTATAGATTTTCGGATCCGATTTTGGGCTGTGGAGTTCCTGTCAAAATTTCAGCCCGATCCGACGGACGGATCAAAAGTTACGCTCCTTTTTGTGAAGCATGCGTAGGACCATATTGCATCAAAACAAAAGGTTTGGTATGGTAGAATTATTTTTCCTTCACAAGGAGTAAAATAATATTATTTTTAGTTCAACTAATGCGGCACTTGCCGAGGAATTTTCTTCTCTTATGAGTAGTGAATTCGAGATGAGCATGATGGGTGAACTGAACTTTTTCTTGGGGCTACAAATCAAGCAACTCTCGGATGGCACCTTTGTGAGCCAAACCAAGTATGCCAAGGAGTTGGTGAAGAAGTTTGGAATGACAGAGAGCAAGACGAGTCCAACACCAATGGCTATCAATGCAAATCTTGACTCGGATCCAAGCGGCACACCCGTGGACATCACTCAATACCGAGCCATAATAGGTAGTCTACTTTATCTAACCGCTAGTAGACCCGATATTATGTTTGCGGTATGTCTATGTGCTAGGTTTCAATCTAATCCCAAAGAGTTGCATTTGAAAGCCGTTAAACGAATCGCTAAATATATCAAAGACACTCTAAATTTGGGATTGTGGTATGGTAAACAATCGGAATTAGATTTGATAGGATACACCGATGCCGATTTTGCCGGAGACCGAATGGATAGAAAGAGTACAAGTGGTACGTGTCAATTTCTTGGCGGATCACTTGTCTCATGGTCGAGTCGTAAACAAACATCGGTTGCGCTTTCCACCGCGGAAGCTGAGTATGTTGCGGCCGGTAGTTGTTGCACACAAATTTTATGGATGATCCAAACTTTACATGATTATAAAATTCGCTTCCGCAACGTACCAATTATGTGTGACAATACCAGTGCCATAATGATATCCAAAAATCCAGTTCTTCATTCTAGAACTAAGCACATAGAAATAAGGCATCATTTTATTAGGGATCATGTTGAGAAAGGTGAGGTCCAACTCATTCATATTGATACCAAAAATCAAATTGCCGATATTTATATCAAGCCCTTAAATACTCAACAACACAACGAATTGCGATTTAAATTAGGCATGCTTGAATTTAAGGAGTAAGAATTTTTAATTGGAAGCATAGCAATCAATTAGCTCATTTTAAGACAAAAACGCCAGAGAAAAACGTCTCAAAACGTTTCTGAAACGTCAGAACGTTTATGAACATTTGTCCACATTTGTCCAGATTCTATCTCAATGACCTAAAACGTCCCAGACGTTTTACAAAACGTCTGGACGATTTGCTCATTCCAAAACTCCGAAAAATTCATATGAGAAAATGACCTAAACGTCCCAAACGTTTTACCAAACGTCTGGACGATTCAGTGTTCTTTTATCTTCAAAAATTCTTCAAATTCCTTGCATGACAAATAATTTTGAAACGTCTGAACGTTTATCTGCTGAATTTTTAACTTCTCAGAAATCTGTCAAAACGGCTGGAACGTTTGGTCAAACGTCGAGACGATTCATATTCGATATTAATCTTCAAAATTTTAAAATATATATGACAAAAAGTACAAAACGTCCTAGACGATTTGTAAAACATGGAGACGATTTAATGTTAAATCAAAATTCAAAAACGAAATTTTCGTCTCCAAAAGTCCAGACCAAAACGTTGTGAGACGTTTTATAAACGTCTCAGACGTTTTCGGCGCAGCATCCCAAATACACCTGTGAACCGACGCAATTTTCTTCTATCTCCCTTAGCTGCCTCTCTCTCTTCTTCAAATCTTCTCTCCTTCTCTTCTTCTCTCCGCCACCCTTGCCCTTCAACCTCCATTACAATCACCATACACCACCAAATCATTTTTTTTAAAGTGCTTTCTCCTCTCCTCTTAACCCTCCTTTCATTTCTCCACCAAAACCCTAACTCTCGCCACCTTTCAAATTCGGCAATCCGACCGCTCAATCGACGATCCGTCTTCACCATTGTGCTTGTAGAGTCGCTCTCTTCACGGATTCATGCTTCATTCTTCAATCGGTAACTTTAAAATTCTCTCTCAAACCAATGGCTCCAAAACTTGCCAAAATGAATGCACTTAGAAAGAAAAGGGCCCGAACCGAAGCGGGTCAATCAAGTAGAACTGAAATTGCCCCGGATACCAACCTTTTTCGATCTAATACTTACCTATTCCGGAATCCAATTGCTCACACAAATTTCACGGGCCAATTTACAAATCGGAAGTTATCCAATTGCTACTATTTTAACAAAGCCTCGGTTACCTTTCGATTTCCCGAAGATGACAAAATTATCCAATTTATCAACCATTGGCCATGGGAATCCTTGCTCACTTGTGATGAACCCTATAGCGAACTAATCACCAAAGCTTTCTACTCCAACTTAACATTCACCGAAGACCCCTTTCTAGTAAAATCCTATGTATGCGGGCAAGAAATTGTCCTATCTTTGGAGAATGTAGCCAATTGGCTTGGTTTGTCAAATGAGGGTGAAGAAACCTATCTCCTTCGGAATTGGCCCGATCAAGCTTTAGAATCCGCCGATCACTACAAAACCTGGTTTGATCGCCGTAACCATGGCGGTGGACCCCTCTATGCATCACATCTTCCATCCCTACATCGCTTGCTTTTTCTCCTAGTCAACAACATTCTCGTACCCAAAGCAACAATCAAATCAAACATAGAGTGGGGTCCAATGTACTACATGCGACATCTCATTTCCATGGATGAAAAACGGTTCAACATTCCCTACATAATTCTCCGCCACATGATTGCTTGCTTCACTAGCTCCGTTGCCACTTTACCTTTCTCTCATGTGATTCATCGCCTAATTCGTCAAAGTGGCATAACCGTCCCAAGTCATCTCATTGCTAACGCACCATTTCATTTGGTTGATGTTTTACCCAAACATGGTTGGATCAAAGGTCATTCGGACTCGGGTTTACCAATGCTCAAACCCGACGGACGACCCATCAATGATTGGATAAATGCTCCTAATACCCAACCAAACCAATATTGGGATCCGTATGAAGAAGAACCACCGGTACACAATGAACCACCACCGGTACCACCAATGGCTCAAGGTGAGATACCTCAAGGAGCGGAAAATCAATTGGCTTGGATTATTCAACACATGCAACAATACCAATTAACCAATACCAATGAATTTACCGCGATTAAGAATGATCTTAAAGTCTTGAAGGAAGATTCGCGCAAAATCCGAAACCGAGGTCTCAAAAACGCCAAAGCCATTCATGATGTCGATATCACTACCTCCGAACTTGCTCGGCGCTTTGTGCAACAATACGGTGCTTCTAGTGGTGCGACCTCTAGTGCTCCTTATATTCCGTCCGAAGATGATGACGAGAATGATGTTGAAGATGGTGGAGATGACGAAGATGACCCCTCATTCTAAACTTCTCTAGTTTTTAAATTAAAATTCACTAAATGGTTGCTATGTTATGCTATCCCTTAAACTTGTTTTATTTTGCTCCTTATCTTGCATGAATTGATTCCCTTTTGCTCAAGAATATTTATGATATTATTATGACTCTTTGATTTATGGTATTGATATGAATGTTTGCATAATGGTTGCATGATTATTTATAAATTTACTATCTTACATGCTTATCTCATTTGTGATGCTATTCATAACTCTCAAATTTTATTAGTCATATATTATCAAATTGAGGGGGAGTGCATATTTTGAGGGGGAGCACTATTGATTGTGCTATTTAATGACTTTTGGTCTCCCTTTCGTCGATTTCCAAAAGGGGGAGAAAATGCAAGACATGCAAAAACCGATTAATTGGGAAATTAATTTTTTATTATTTGGGAAAAATCGATTTATGCACTTACTTGCGTTGTATGTTTTGCAAATCGTCAAAAGGGGGAGATTGTTGTTTCAAGCAATTCTCTTTTAGTTTATTTGACTAATTTTCAAAACATATAATGATTGAATTTTACGATTTTCTCTATCTTAGAAAGAATGCAGGTTCAAGACGATAGGAATTGCAATATACAAAGTGCTTGAACTGAAGAATCATCAAGCTAGTTATCAAGAATCTAAATTGTAAAATTTACATTTAGTAAAGTAGCTTTGATGTTGATTCACAGGGACAAAACGTTGGAACGGTTAACAAAACGTTCAGACGTTTTACCTCGTGTAAAAGATCTAGAAATTGATCGATTAAAAGCTGAAAAATGCTCTAAAACGTTTCAGACGTTTGTCAAAACGTCTGGACGTTTTAATTCGCTTCTCAGACTTCAAATTAGGCTGAAAAATACTCTAAAACGTTCTGGACGTTTGTCAAAACGTCTGGACGTTTTAATTCATTTTTCAGACTTCAAAATAGCATTTTAGTCGATAAATTTCCAGACAAAAACGTCTCGCAACGTTTTATAATCGTTGACAACGTTTTAGGAATTCTCACAGAAATTTGAATTTTTGAACTAAATTAAAGTAAAACGTTTTCTACGTTTTACAAAACGTTGGGACGTTTTATGGCAGAAAACTCATTTCAAAGCTGCCACTATAAATAGAACCTTAGGGTTCTCCTCAAAAAAAAAAAACAGCCGACCCTAATCATTTCAAAAGCAATTTTCTGTGAGCTCAAGTTCCTCCATTGTTGTGAGAACAAAAACTTCAATATCCCTCAAACAACCTCAAATCCACTTCACTAATCTTAAGTTAGATTAGGTTAGAGTGAGTTCTTGAGTGTTCATCTTGATATTTCAAACTTAGAGACTTCGTTCTCGATTCAAGTTGGCCGTGTGACTTCCCATTGGTTGTAAGGGCTCACCGGTTCACAAGTTGTAACCTTTCTTCTTTGGGTAATAGAAAGGCACACCGAGAAGCGGTTGCGACGCCCCGGAGACGTAGGCATTTTAAGCCGAACTCCGTTATCACTCCTTGTGTCAAATCTCTCTAAACTCATCTACTTTATTTTATTTGCAATTATTTCTTTATTTTCGAAATTAGTGGTGCCTAAGGGACAACAGTGCTCGGATGTAGTAAATTTGTATGTGTTATATGGGACCAGCACAAGGGGATCAAAGCTGCACTGACCGTTGAATACGGATTGCCTCCCAAGCTTTTTGTGCACAGGTATTGTATGCAGCATGTTGCTGACAACCTGGTCCAGAACTTTGGAAAAGACAAGTGGTACTGATGGAGGTTCAGGGAAGGAGCAAGGAGGAAGAAGCCGAGAAGGTTGAAAGAGATGTTCGAAGAGTTTGCTCATGTATGTCTAACTTATAACATTTAGTTTAATTATTTTATAAGAATTGTATGAAAATGAAATAACACCACTTTGTTTTTGTGCAGCTAAATCCCCAGTGTAATGCATATTTGAATAGGGTGGGCAAAGTACGTCCTAGTGATGCGATGAAGCCGTCCAATTATGAGAAGATTTTCCAAACCTGTGACGGAGGATACCGGTTTGGTATCAGGATAACAAACGGCTCTGAGTAGCTCAACAATGTCTTCCGAACGAATCGTAGATTGCATGTTTGTGCCATAGTGGAGGATACGTTCTACACGTGCAACAGATGGTTTGTTGAGCGGCGTCAGCGAGCAATGGAATTACAAGACAAGGGGCAGGTTCTTTCTGACCGGGTTTTGCAAAAGATCAAAGCAGGTTGGGTGAAAGCTGCAAAAATGCGGTTGGTGCATTACACGCAGGGCCAAGGTCAGTACCAAGTTTCATCCCCAAATGAGTACGTTCCTTGCACCTGTAGCGACATAGGCAACATGGAACCCACTCACAGGGAGTTCATGTATATTGTGACACGCGGTTCCGACAGACAAATGGAATGCACTTGCAGAGGTATCCAATTAACTTCTATTCCGTACGCTCATGTCTTAGCTGTTTGCCGTGACCAAAACTGGCAAGATGATGACTTTGTTGCAAACTGGTATAAAACGAACTATCGTGTGAGTACTTGGAACCATGTGTTCATTCCAATTGGCAATATGGGAGACTGGCCTCCTAATACTGGAGACAGAATCCTTCCGAGTAGTGGTTGGAATAGGAAGGGGAGGCAAAAACACACCCGTCATGTAATGACGATGGATGAAATGAAAGGTAGACGAATGGGGCATCAGTCTCGCCGTTCCACTTCCGATAGGCAACGAAGAGGTATGTAACATTCATCCAAAATTATTTTTCTTTTCAATTTATACCAACTTACTAAGTAACACATGCAAATGCAGAGGCAAGAAACGCAGCAAATGCGGCAGAAAATGAGCGAGTAATGGCATCGGGAAGTGGGTCCGGAGGGTCACGGCGTAGCACAGCTATGAGCCGTTTAGATGTGAATGCTTTGTATGTCGAAGCAATGGGAGAGGCGGTTGCCATATGAAGAGAGGCGGTTGGGGTGTAAGGGGAGCCATCTGTGATCCAACCGAGGAGATCCACTACTAGACGCACAACAAGGGCATCTACAAGCCAAGCAGCACCATCTGGAACCCAAGCCGGGTCATCTACTGAGCAACCAGAGCCATCTGCTAGGCCATCTCGTATGACATCTTTCGCAAGTGGTTTACTTCGGAGATTAAATTTTAGACGTGGTAGTAATAGGTGATTTATATGCATGTTGTAAAAATTGTATGGACTCTATTTACAATTTGTGTGTACTTTATTATTTTGTACGAAACTGCTAAACAAGAAGTAATGAAATTAATTATTACTCAAAGAAAGTACAACCTAATCCATTCAACTACAATAAAATACTAATTCTTAGTCTTTTTATAGAGTTTTTGCGGTTTTAAAATTGAAAAAAAGTACTAAGCCGGCTAGAAAATTGCCGGCTTAGGGAGGGAGTAAGCCGGTCATTTACTAGCCGGTTTGGGCATTTTTCGATATTGAACTGGATTCTGGGCATAAATAATAATTTGTATTAAACTTTGGATATTAATAAAAATGTCAGAAATTTGGCTAAAGAAAGGTAAATTTGATATCCACTCATGCATCCAGCAATTGACTATATTGAGTAAACAATAAAATTATAAGGGAGTAAAAAAAAATAGAAAAACAAACAATAAGTAGAGAGGAACTAACACCAATGACTAGCATTAGCATGTGAGGGAATCAAAATGAAAGAACATCTTGGTAATATATATAGAGTGAGGCTATGGCCTATGGTACTATGCATAGCGCGGATAGGAATTTTATTACACAGCCAAGATAGTTGGAGTTTTTTTAAAAACAGTAATTAAAATAATAAAAGTTAAAGAAACGGCATGATTACGGGATTTGTTAGAAAAAGAGCAAAAACCGAATAACCTATTCGGTTAAAGGGGTTTTTTTTTGCTTCACCGAATAGGCTATTCGGTTTACCCTATTTTCACAAAAACAAATCCCCGCACTATGTAACTTTTCGTGTAACACCCCCTAAACCGAATAGGCTATTCGGTTTAGGGATTTTTTTTGCCTAAACCGAATAGCCATTTCGGTTTAGGTTTTTTTTTTTTTTTTTTAGAGACTAAGAAGATCAAAATAAAGAAATCTAACACTAAAAATTTAAATTTTTTGTTTAAATTATTTGTTAGATTACTTCTTCTGATTTATAATTAGTAACAACAAAAAATACACTAAATTACTTGAAATTATGTTGAATTACACTGTATTACAATAAATTATGTTGAATTACACTAAATTACAATAACTCCGCTAATTACGCTAAACTAGACAAAATTACGCTAAAATAGACCGATTATGTGCCATCTTTCACGAATCATAAAAAATAGTAAAAAAATTCTGAAAATAGTATAAATTGGTATTCTACAAGTTCATTATGTAACTAATATACTGAGCTACTTGGATTGAATAATAGAAATGAAAATCTTAATCGGAAACTTCAACTCAAGTTTTGAGGCTCTTCCCTTAGTTTTTTGGCGATTCTGAATTTTGGAATCCGACATTGCTAGCACAGACGCATGCGTATTTTCGCAAACTTTCTGAAAAGTGGTCATTTGCTGAAATCGGACACTCGAGCGCCGTTTTATGACCGTTTGAAGTTTCGCCGTCGTTTTCGGCCTTTTCAGTCAAGATATCGTCCCTATTCATATGTAATTTAGCGTAATTTACCGTATTTTAGCGTAATGTAATGTAATTTAGTGTAATTAAACTTAATATAGTGTAATTCAACATAATTTCAAGTAATTTAGCGTATTTTAGTATAAATATGCTAATTATATATCAAAAGAAGTCAAATAATTTAAATAAAAAAATCAAATTTTTAGTTTTATATTTCTTTATTTTGCTCTTCTTAGTCTTAAAAAAAAAAAAAAAAAACCTAAACCGAATAGCCTATTCGGTTAAGCCCAAAAAAACACCAAACCGAATAGGTTATTCGGTTAAGCCATTTCATGGATTTTTCGTGGCGAATTGCCCTGCAAACTGAAGAAATTACCCTGTAAACCGAATAGGCTATTCGGTGAAGCAAAAAAAAACCTTAACCGAATAAGCTATTCGGTTTTTGCTCTTTTTCTAACAAATCCCATAATCATGCCGTTTCTTTAACTTTTATTATGTTAATTACTGTTTTTAAAAAAAATCCAAGATAGTTGATCATAATTTACTGTCTTTCAAATGAATCAAATGACGAGCTTATCTGACACATTTTATCCAAGCATATATGCCAAAATAATTTTTGAATGATTGTAAAACGCTGGATGTTGTTGTTGCTCTAATTGGTGAAGAAACATGGCAGTTTGAAACACAATTTTACAAACTTTATATGTGATATAAGCTGTTGGTCTCATCTCATTGAGGACTTAATTAATTATAAGTAACAAAGTTAGAGTGTATTGTGCTCACAAAAGTTGGGTGATATAACTTCAAAATCGATCATATTGATTTCAAACGAGACATATCCCAGCTGTTTCAAACCGGTCTACTTTATGAGTGATGTAAAATTTTAAAATTTATTTAGTACAAAGTCAAGCCGTCAAAATTATAACTTTGTACATGCAAAAAATATGAACTTTTACAAGTTATTTATACTAAATGAATTCAATATTTTCAATTTTTGTATGTTAATGTATCACTCGTAAAGTAGACCGGTTTCAACAGCTTGGATATGTCTCGTTTGAAGTTAATCCGATAAATTTAGAGTTATGCTCACCAAATCATTTGATGAGCACAACACATCCTAGTTCTGCTCAATTATAAGCTATGTTGTTTCTGTAATATCTAATTTTTATTTGAAATTTCTTGTAATTTGTGAAGACTATTGAAAAGAAATGTGTAACTTCGTTTACAAAGAGAGAAATAGTAGAAATTGTGTCAGGCTCTTTATCTTAGATATAGCGAGAGAGGATTTGGCTAATATCAAAATATTTATTCTGGAGTTGTGGTGCAATTAATTGGTTTTCCGATTTTTCAAATTTTGAATGGTCGATTTGAACCGTTAGATGTGATCTCTATATTAAAATGTGCTTGGAGACCGAATTCTACATTTTTTGGATTTTTTTACTATTTAAAATCGCTGATTTTAATAAACAGTGAAAAATTTATGGATCATTGAAAACAGTGATTTTAAAACTGGTTTAATAAATAGTAAAAAAATTCCAAAAAAATATAAAAGTTGTTCAAGCACATTTTATTATAGATTGAATGTTGAACGATTTGGATCGAATGTTTGGACTTCGAAAATGTAAAAACCGAAACATTTGTTCCACGGCCTAGGAACAAACGTTTTGATATTAGTTAACCCCTCTCTCTCTCTCTCTCTCTCTCTATATATATATATATATATATATATATATATATAGGAGGGATCAAGTTACAACAAATTTGAGTTACAAGAAAGTTACAACAGCCATTTTTTTCATTTTCAAAGTCCAAATCATCGATCCAAACCATTCAACATGATTATCTAAATAAAATGTGCTTGCAGATCAAGTTTTACATTTTTTTAAATTTTTTTACTATTTATTAAGATGGGTACAAAATTCAATGGTGTGAATATGACTATTTTTTGTAAAATACTTAATAAATAGTAAAAAAATTCAAAAAAAATGTAAAATTTGATCTGCAAGCACATTTTATTGTGGAGATCATGTTGAACGGTTTGGATCGACGATTTGGGCTTTGAAAATGAAAAAAAAATAGTTATTGTAACTTTGTTGTAACTTGATCCCTCCTCATATATATAGTACGGCTAACGCGCTTCCTCTAGTATATCAACAATATGCTTCCGGTCTTCAAAATCTATCGAATGGGTTTCAAACTACAAATCCAAACCGTTCAAACCAATGTTCTTATTGAGAGCTTGGTTTCCATATAAAAAATTTGAATTTTCAAATTTATTTACCATGAAGTCAAGCGGTCAAAATATGAAGGATTTTGTGCGCATTTTAATGCACTATTTTGCTCATTTCTTTGACCACTGGACTTGATAGTAAATAAATTCAAAAATTAAATTTTTTTTATATGGAAACGAAGCTCTCGGTAAGGAGATTGGTTTGAACGGTTTGAATTTGTCATTTGAAGCCCATTCGATAGATTTTGGAGGCTGGAAGCATATTGTTGATATCTAGAGGAAGCGTGTTAGCCGTACTATATATATATATATACATATATATATATATATATATATATATATAAAGGTGGAGGTGTAACCAACTTCTATTTAATTGTCCATAAAACTTCTATAAAGACTTCTTATTCGGGTTTCGAATACAGGAATTTTTACATCAGATAACATGTATTTTTCTCACTAAACCAAATATTAGTGCTTTTGAGACTTTTTATCTTGTGTGTTTGTGGGATGCTAAAACTTTAACATAAGCCAAGGAATTTACAACACGAATTTAGAGGGCTGTATTTAGATCTAATCCGTACAAATTTTGGAGGCTGATTGCACCCATAATACTGCATTTTAAATTTTTAAAGGGACAACATCTATAAAAACATAAAAATTGTAAATGGTTGATGATGAAAAAAAAAATGAGTTAAAGACTTAGATATGCACAAAATTGTATTGCTTCGAAAAACTTTAGTACAGTATCTTAATAATAAATTTCTTTATTTCCTTTGCATGATATCCAACTTTGAAAATTGCCTAAATACTACAGAAGATATATTTGTTCCATTTTTTGTTCTGTAAATTTGCGTTATGTTTTTTTTTTTTTTTGTAATGTGAAGGCTACGAACATTCATTATGTTTAGGGATATAAAACGCAGTAAATTTGTCCAGAAATTAAATAAGTCTGAAAATTGGCCACTGCAAAGGAGCAAATTATGAGATTTGAGTCGTCAATTTCAGTCTGACACAAATTCTCAAAATGGACCCTTCCTATATTTCAAATAGGTATCAAATTTATTTTGATCTGACCAGAAATATTCCACTCTCTCATATACATGAGGCAAAGCAGCTCTTTTGTGATTTGTTGAAATTAGAAATTGGCAAGCTGGGCAGAATTTTATAGGCCGGTTGAGATGGCAAAGGAATTTTAATCTGGTTTTGTAAAAGACAAGGTTGAATTTGAAGGACTTAAAAAAAATGCCGAATTAATTTTTTTGCACCTTCTCAGAATCTCAGGTGGCCAGAAGCGGTCAGAAGAACTATACAACCTTTTTTATTCGTTTTTATTTGCACCAACTAAGGATTGAATGGTGATTACAGCATTTTATATTTTTATTAATTCTACTCTATTTTTTAGAATATTTATTGTGAAATAATACTTTTGTTTAGGTCTTACAGATGAAGTCTATCACAATGTGTGATAGGCGCACTTTAATCTTGGTGTGTGGTAAACTGGTAATGTAGCATTATTAATTTTTAGAGTAAACTTTCTTGGTGCGTGATGTACTGCTGTACAGTGCAGTGCTTCCTGTTTTGTACAATCAATACAAGGAAATGGAGAATGTGAACTTGTCTTGTATTGGTCTTTTCATCAGTATACAGGGTAACAGGAGCATCAAACAACTAGCAGACACTGACAAACAACAAATAAGGTTCATCTTGATCCCATCTGTTCCAACCAATTAACAGTTCTGTACCTCAACTCATCTAACAAAATTTGTTTCTTCCTTTTTAGCTTCAACAGTAACATATAGGAAACGGGCCCACTGGCAAACAACAAAACAAATGATAACATGTACGCAACTGTGGATAATAAAAATTGCTTGGTAAATAACAAGTTAAAAACTCCAATTCCAGGAGCCTGGTAAAGTTTCAATTCCAATCTTGCTTCCGCTCAGAAACAATATGGGCCAAACATTGTTAACACTTACTGGGCCTTGACCAATTGGCAATTAAGTTAGAACAACGGGCCTAACTATTACAATTCAATCATGAAAAAAATATGAAGCCTGAAATACAAGGCCGAACAGATTTAACTATGGTTTTCAAAAATCTAGAGAATAATAACACTTGATAAATTATATTCATTAAAATAATGATAAGAGAAGAAGCCAAGTGCCAGTTGGACTGTACCACCCAAAATTTGGGCAAAATTCGCGCGCCAAAAGATTTTTGGAGAGTGTGCTAACATTTCGAATCAAATTGAACAGGCAATTATATAGAAATAGAAAATAAATAAAAGGATTTAGGGAAAGAGCGAATACGCACATACGCATTTCAAAATTAATATTTCAACCTTAACAATTCAGCCAAAGATACATTTTTTCCTATTCTAACCAATCTTACACCCAATCAGACACCAGAAACCAAAATCAAAAGAGCTAAATCCTAAAAAGAAAATAAAATGATAAAAGGTGGGAATCTAATTGTCATCATCTCCAGCTGGGGCCTTGGAAGAAGAGGTCTTCTTGGGGAGGAGGAGATTGTGGATGTTAGGCATAACCCCTCCATTTGCAATGGTAACTGTACCCAACAGTTTGGACAGCTCCTCATCGTTTCTCACTGCCAGCTGGATGTGACGTGGAACAATCCTGGTCTTCTTGTTGTCCCTTGCTGCGTTTCCAGCCAACTCCAATACCTACACAATTTTGTTCACAAAATATCAGAAATTGAACAGAAATACTCAGTATATGAAAGTCGTTGTTGCTATTTCTCTGTACCAGCAAGAGAAACCAGTAAAAGCAATTTGCACGAGTACCTATAGCTTTGGTTGAACTACTTTAATCAATGACAAAACCATCACAGATTACAAAAAAATTATTACAACTCGCCAGAAAATAATAAGAATGATAGAAATATCTTTATTGTGTTAATTTTGAATAGTAAAAAGGACAAATAAAAATAAATATCTTAAAATTAAGCACAAATTGGTCAAATCGAAGTACCTCAGCAGCAAGATACTCAAGAACAGCGGCGAGATAGACAGGCGCACCAGCACCGACGCGCTCAGCGTACTTTCCAGTCTTCAGAAATCGAGCAATCCGACCTACGGGGAATTGTAGCCCCGCCTTGCTACTCCTGGAGGTGGCCTTGGTCACCTTGGCCGCGCCGATAGCCTTTCCTCTTCCTGCCATTGTAGATTCCTTTCTTTGAATTTCAAGAACTCGACAAGAAACGAGGTATAGAAGAGAGAAATATTGAAACTCTGAGAGGGCTGAGTGATTTGGGGAAGATGGAATCGGATTTATATAGGTAAAAGAGGAAAGGTGTGTTTTACAACCAATCAGGAGAGAGCACACGGATCGTCAATTTGAAGCGTTAGATCGAGCCTGTTTTGACGGTTCGATTTTGCTTATTTTGCGGACGGGTGGATCTACGATATTCATTGCCCTTTAAAACGGGTCCCAGGGAGAAAAGTCGAAGAACCCCTAATAAGATCTGGCGGCGTATTAGTGGGCTTTAAATGGGTCGGTCTGCGGCCCAAAACAGTTTCTGTGAAGAAATAAGTAGCTAAAAGCTGGCCCAAAATTGAACCTAAAATAGAGTCCGTAAGGATCAGATTTTTGAAAATGGTAATATAATAGTTATAGTTATAATCTCAGTTAGTTTATTCCAAATCTCAAATGACTAAAATCATTTTCAAACCACAATTAGGAGCGTAGCACTTGCTGTTGATTTTAAGCAATAATAAAGTTTTATCTTATTAGTTGACAACACTTTGCATTAGAAATTGAAGTGATGCCAATATCCTTAATTACAAAGAAATATCACTTAATTTACCAATTAGCAAACAATTCTAACCTTAGTAATTCCTTTTTCCTACCTAATATATATATATATATATATATATATATATATATATATATATATATATATATGCACACTTTTATATTGATCTATCATAACACTTGTATTGATTTAAAGCACGTTCAATTTCAGATCAATGATACACCTAACTTAGATAAAAGCACCAAAATTATGTCATGCCCTTACAAACTAATCTACCAAACCCCAACACTTTTTATACACCTCTGCACTGTCTTCTCTCTCCAAACCATAAACTGATCATCTTCCAAGTAAAATGGCATCTCAAATCAAATTTCTCCTACCTCTCTCAATTTTCGCTATCTATTTCTTGCACTCATCTAATGCAGAATCTTGCTCTAACTACACCTTCTCTGACAATAAAGCTTATAGCTCATGTACCGATCTCCCGCATTTAGGAGCAGCACTTCATTACAACCAGGCAACCTCCTCGAATGCCATCGACATCGCCTTTCGGGCCCCACAGAGTCACTCCGGGTGGGTTGCTTGGGGATTGAATCCTAAGGGCCCATCCATGGTCGGTTCACAGGTACGATCAAGAATGACCATACCAGAATTTGGTATCACTTTTCCTTGAGCTAAAATGAAATTCAGCAAAACTTTCGTCTGGAATTTTGGTTTACTGCAGTCAATTCCATACATTTATTTTATTATTTTGGTTCATTACAGTCAATTTCATCCATTTATCGTGTATGTTCCCTTATAGAATATAACCGTACATCCCATACGACACTAAATTAAATTGAAAAAATTGAAAACAAAAGTTTTCTATGACCACATATGTACCAATCTTCTCCTAGTTCATTTTTCTTTCTTTTTATCTTATTATACAATTTCAATCACATCCAACAATTAACATTTATTTCACCGGTATTAGCTCTGGATATCATTCTCTCTGCTTTTAATTATTGATCAACAGATTATTAGTATGCCTTTTCTTTTTTTTTAAACTCAGCTAAACAAAAAATCCTTTTAATAAAAAAAGTTTAAAAAATTAAAAGAAACATAAAACGATGTCAGAAACTTAAGTAATTTTAGCATCAAGTGGACACATCCAATAAAAATTCATGACTCTGTTTCTTTGTACAGGTACTGGTCGCATTCTTTCACTCCAATGGAAGCCTTGTGGCATATCCTACACAGCTAGATAGCTATTCTCCCTCGATGGCCCCCGGAGACCTGACATTCCCTGTGTCGCATGTGTCGGCAGAGTACATTAACAAAGAAATGATCATCTATGCTACCTTAAGTCTCCCTAAAGCCAAGACCAAGTTCAACCATGTCTGGCAGGCTGGGAGCACTGTAGCAAGTGATGTGCCTGGGGTTCATCCTACCAGCGGCGAGAACGTACTCTCCAAAGGCACTGTCGAGTTCCAGTAAAGCAGTAACTGATGTACTTCTTGCATATATATATATACATATACATTGTATCGTGGATGTGTACGCTTTTCTTTTCTAGATTGGTCGTATACATGTAGAGTACCTTTTATGTAATATGAGTTATTGAGACCATGGAGGAGTGCCTTAGAAAATATTTGCATTTCAGTACTACATTTCGACTGTATTTAATACATACATACATGTATCTTTTATGAATCTCTATATAAATTTGTACAATTACATTTGGACTGCATTTAATACATGTACATGTATCTTTTACTTCTCTATATTATTTTGTACAGCTGACTAATCACCCTTTGTTGGTAAAGATTCCGGAAAATTTGGATGCATGTTTGTATAATTTCCATTAATTGACATTTCTAGACCGCAAACAAATATGCTGGGGCTATAAGATAATATATACTATGTGCAATTGGAACCAATTAAAGGGATTTCAAAACAAAATTCAAAATAAATGAAATTTGGAAGCTGACATTGAATCAACTTGGGAACGTTCTAATTCGTTATTTGTTACAACTTCTAAGTGTGCCCAGGGCTTATTAAAAAGTTGGGGCCTGGACACTTGGGCTTTACAGCGGTAAGGCCTGCAAGGCCCGCATCTGTTTCAAAATTGCTACAATCCCACGCTTCAAAGTTTAATCTATTCCAAAAAAAACCAAGAGGATGATCCTTGGCAGAAAAACGAAAACAGTTTTTATCTGCTCATTTTTCATTAAATGGTCCAATGTCCAGTTAGAATCATTACATTAAAATTTGTACGTATTTGTTCACACAGATTTTAAAGTTGTTTGCATGAATCTTAATACTGATTGGATTGCTTTTATCGAACATTGAATTGGAAAGCAAATTTTCTTTGCATAAATGAGTCAGGTATTTTTGAGATAATTTTATCGGTTCGGTTTGATTCTATTTTAGAAACCGAATTATTACTTTGGTTTGTCTAGTTCGGTTTGGTTTCAACCGAACCGAACCGATGAACACCCCTAATCGAACAGGTGACCGGATCCGGTTTTTCCAGTTTGATCAGTCCGGTCCGGTTTTGATAATACTGATTTATAGGCTTTAAAAATAGTCCTAATTAGTTGCTAATTTTGAAAAGTGGGTAGGGACCTTCTACAAGTGATCTAAACAAAGTGGCTAGAGAATTTGACTGGGACCACATCTTAAATGAAAAGTCGTTAGTTTCAGTGAAAAACCACGACATTTAGTCTAGAAATTAAGTCTTGGAGACATTTAGTCGACTCCTAATTACAAATATAGCTAGGACATCTGCATTGAAATATTTTTTTAAAACACGCTGTGTTTAGGAGTGTCAACAAGTACGATAAGGGTCAGGTGGAGGCATTTTCACACCCGTACCGTTATGATAAAAAAAAATCTTTATCCTTATCCGTTTTTTCGAATACAGTACGGATCGGGTAAACGGATAAAAAAAGTGTTATTAACATCTCGATTTGTAATTTCGATAAAATATTTTTCAAAATAAGAAAAAAAGAAAAATAATAATAATAATAAATGCAACTAATTTGTATTATGAAAATTTAGTAAAATACAAAATTTTATTGTATTATGTATTATTTTCATATAAATATATATCTATATGCATAATTTTACTTTAAAAATTATCTTATAGGATAATGGGTAAGATAACAAAAAAATCATTACTCTTACCCGTACCCAATAAGCTAACAAAAAAAATCATACCCGCATATGTCTTTTCGGATATGATACGGATCGGATAAATGGACCTATTCTCTTTACTGAGATATAGCATAATTTGGAATTTGGAATTTTTTTTTTTTTTGAGAAATTACTTTTAAGCTGTATTTATTGGCACTTATTGTGCTCTCTCTCTCTTTGTTGCTGCTATAAATAAGTTAATACGATTCATTGAATAACACATATATAACTAGACAAACTACTGTCTGAGTGGCCGAGGGAGAAAATTGTCATAGAGGGGTGACGAAAAACGCAATTGTCAGTATAAATTATAATTGCTAGTGTATTATTAAATAAAAGTATGGAGACTAACATATAAATTATCCAAACAACTTAACATTTATATCGACAATAACTTCCAATTTCAAAATTTTAATTATATAATTAGAAATTCACTAGATAAATTTCCGTTTGTTGATAAAATATAAATGGGAGTTATAATATCACCAAATAATTTTGGTAAGAACAATATTAATATAAAAGAATGATACTACTCGTACACACAAACGTCTTGCTTCGGCTGTTGATCACTCAAAAAAGAGCGATGTTTTCTTTTGAGATTTATAAACTCGGAAATGCTATCGGTTTGGACTGTAAGCGCACAATCCTATCGATTAGTATAATCGAGGTCAATCCACAAGGAATATTGGTTCAGAGTCTTGAGCGATCAAATCACAATTTTTCGAAAGACTAGACGAAATCTGAAAATTTGACAGTTGAAGTTGTGATCAATGTAAATTTGGTAATAATTAAAAGTAATTAAAATAAATATAGAGATGAGAATTCCTAGGGTTTCGGCACACCATTGCTACTCAATCCATTTTGATATTCTACTTCTATCGGATCTGATTTCCTATTGTTGTTTTATGGAAGACATCACATAGGACATTGCGAGTTATCTTACGCAAATGACAGATTTTCCATCGAGACACTACATAGAACACTGCGAGTTATCTTACACAAATGACAGATTTCTAAATACACAAGTTACTACATAGATCACTGCGAATTATCTTACGCAAATGATAGAACTTGGTTTGCGTTTTGTTGTTCCGATTTATGGTTTCCCGCTATGGTTTTCTTCACATAAATCTAATGACTCCCAACGAGGCTAACTCGTGCACCATAGTTTCTCTTACCATTAAAGCACTGTCACTACCCTAACGGATTAAACTAGATCTTCGATATTAGATGAAGGGGTAATAAATCACAAAAGCATTTCAATCAAACAACAAGAAATCATAATCAACAGAATATATATATATATATATATCAAAGCATCATGAGTAACAAGGTTTACTGCCTAGCCCCTAAGAAAAGAACTTAGCCGCGGAACGACATTGTTACAATCACTCCTCTGTGTCTCACTTAATCAAATCTAACCCAAATTACAAAGATAAGTTTTTATTCTGCCTAGGGTGCTTATATAGGAGTGAGGGGACGTCTGGAGTTGAGTGGAGGCCAAGGAACATGATCTGGATACAGCTGTCAGCAGTTATTCCCCAAAGGGCGCTTGGTTACAGACTGTATTAGGTGATACGATCCGTATTGAGACCATGTATATTCCGCTATCTCCTGGTCCGTATCCGGCTAGATCCGTATCAGGCAATACGGGCCGTAACAGAGTCTTAGTCGATGAGCGTCGCTTATCCGATTGACCTGATTCTTGCTCTATTTGATGTAAAATAGTCTCAAAACCTGTTTTCTATAATAAAACATAAAGAAGGGTGACAGTAGCTTTTTTCTATAATTAATTAAATATAAGTGTGAGATAATATGTAAAATTTGAGCCAAAACTCTACGTAATTCATCATCATTTTGACTCTGATTAGCTGTGTATGGGGATAAAAACAAATTTCTCTCACATTATGATATGTATATTTATAATCGGTTTTCATATTTTTTTTCTACCTTCGAGTTATTAAGGAATTAAGTGTTTGTTCGAATATTACGTAGTTTCGGATCATCTTATATTCAAATTTATTGGAATTATAAATTTGCTGGGTTCAATTAATTTTGAATGGAGATGTATATTTGTATATTTATTCAGGTTCTGATCAAATTGGTCTTTAATTTTATAAAGACCATACTGAATTATAACGTCAAATTTATTAGACGAATTGTTTTAATTAAATGAGATACAATAAAATATGCACTAAAAGAGTGAGGCTATGATAACATGCATATTACAGTTGTGCTTATAGTCTTTATTTTCAAAGTTCAAACCATTAATCTAAATTTTTATCATGATATTCATATAAAAATTTACTTGAATATCAAATATTATAATTTTTTTAGATTTATTTTACTATTTTTTAAATAGATAATAAACACTGCTTTTGGATAGCACATAATATTTATATCAAGTAATATTACATTAGACGTAGGGTTCAAATGATTTTATTTTTTTTGCCTTATCATGTTTCTGTTTTTATTTTATTTTTTAATAACACAAATTTTATATTTTATATGTCAAAATAAAATCATTAGATGTGATTAATATTATTTTCTTTACATATATATGGATTTATTATCACTTTTTCAGTTTTATTTTTATACAAATTAATAAGTTAAAAAATCAACGTCCATAACTTATTGATTTATTCATATCAATATACTATTGTCAATTCTTGATATTAATTGAAACAAAGTTAAAATGACAAAATCGTTTGTATGTGCATAAAAAATTGACATGAATTAAATTTAACAATATAAAAAAATTAACAATTTTATTTTGATATTTGAATTTTTAAGTTATTAATGTTTAAAAAATGAGGAACGACGGAGAAAAAAAAATAAAGAGAAGAAACATATTTGAATCCCTCCGTAAATATTATCGGAGTCTCACTCTACACGAAAAATATAAATATTTACTACTTTGGTGAGTGGCACACGTGGCACACCTATGTCTTTAAATGCACCCCTGCCATAATTGGATCGATTAATTCCTGCCTATCTTAAAAAAGAGACTTGACCGTCTTCATTCATAGAAACATCCCCCAACCAAAATTTGATAATAGGATCCATACCATTAATTGAAATAAACGCTCGAGAAGGAGGCCATAGTGCTTTATCTCGGCATGGGCGCCGGCCACCTATCTCCGATGGTGCTTCTCGCGAGACGATTAACCCGGCACGGGTTTTCGGTAACCATTGTCACTACTGTTCCCGTCATCAACCCGACTCTATTAACCCCGCCACATCAGATGTCTCCTATCCCGATCCTTTGATTTCTTTTCATGTACTGCTGGTTGTTTCATGCGCTCCGGTAATACGATATAACAGAGAGCAAGAGGAATGTGAAAATGTGATTTCTATATTCCATCTAGATCTGATACAGCTTGAGTCTTTTTATAGACAACCAAAATGTAACTGACTAACAGAGAATAAAGATGCTACGCCTGTTACACTGAGGAACCGCTGTTCATTTAGTCAACTCTATTACATACGCTATTACCCCCCTCAAGTAAAGACAGAGCTAGAGCGATGTGTAGCTTGTTCTTAAGGATCGATAATCTAGGAGCTGGAAGTCCTTTTGTGAGTAAGTCGGCCAATTGGTCTTTAGTACAGATGAATCGAACTTGCAATTCCTTTGAAGCAACTCTTTTGCTGATGAAATGGAAATCAATCTCTATGTGTTTCATTCTTGCATGAAAAACCGGGTTGGAGGCAAGAAAGGTTGTTCCTAAGTTATCGCATCATAGAGTCGGCTTGGAGAGTATAGGCAAATGAAGCTCTTTGAGAAGGTGTTGGATCCAAATTAATTCAGCACACGCCACAGCCATACTACGATACTCAGCCTCCGTGCTCGAGCGTGAAACCTTATTTTGTTTCTTGGAACTCCAAGAAAGAAAATTGGAGCCCAAAAATACACAAAAACCACTAGTCGAACGTCGATCATCAGGGCAACCAGTCCAATCCGCATCCGAATAAGCGTAAAGGTCAAGAGAGAAGGAGGAGTGAATGTGAAGGCCATGATCAAGCGTACCCTTAAGATAACGCAAGATTTGTTTGACGGCACACCAATGCTCATCGGTGGGAGAATGCATGAATTGCGAGGCTTTGTTAACGGCGAATGATATATCGGGACGAGTGATTGTAGCATATTGTAAGGTGCCCACCGTGCTACGGTACATATGAGGGTCGGTCATGGGTGACCCGTGGAATTTAGAGAGAGAGATGCCGGGTAGACAATGAGTCGTGCAAGGTTTAGCGCCCTCCATTTTTGATCAATTGAGAAGATCTCGAATGTATTTGGGTTGAGATAGATGAATACCCTGTCCCTTACCTCATTTATCTCGTCCACAGTTGCCTTGCGCGATGTAGAGAGTAACATGATCGGAGGAGAAATTGATAGATTGATGCTGAGAAGAGAGGAGGGCTTCATGTGACAGTAGAAAGCCATGAAGATCGGTTAAGGAAATGGGGTCCGATTGGGTGGTATTGGCCACCACAAAGGAGTTAAACTCCGAACCAAGACCATTAAGAATAGATCGCACAAGTTTCGAGTCAGAAATAGGCGATCCAGTGGCAGCAAGTTGATCCGCGATACCTCGCATCTGTTCAAGATACTCACTGCAGGATTTACCACTGCGAGTTGTGCTTTGCAAGGCTCGGCGGAGCTCCATTTCTCTGGCTCCTGAGACAGCAGAGAAAACACGATGAAGGGAAGTCCAAAGCTGAGCAGCGGTTTGACACTGAACATACTAAGAAAGAACAACTTCCGTGATGGAAGAGCGAATCCACCAGAGCAAGAGACAATCTTGCTTGTGCCAAGCAAGGTAAGCTGGGTTGGGTTCCAAATTTGTGACTTCTCTAATTTTCTGAGCTGGAGGCGTGAAGAATTCATCAAGATGATTGGAGAGGCCGAATCCATCAATAATCGGCTCAATTTGGGACTTCCAGGTAAGAAAATTCTGGCAAGTAAGTTTCGTGGAGATGGGAATAGAAATCTGAACCACAGGAGGAACTACTGGTGCAGAAGAATCAGTACTAGTGACTTGAGAAGTAGCCATGAGTCGCTAAATGGGAGGATGAAGAAGAGGATAATCTGAGATCTTGAAATCAAAATCGAAAAAGAAATGAGAAAGAGAGAAGAGAAGAGAGAGTTGTCAATGCTCTAGTACCATAATACGATATAACAAAGAGCAAGGAGAATGTGAAAATGTGATTTCTATATTTCATCTAGATCTGATAGAGCTTGAGTCTATTTATAAACAACCAATGTAACTAACTAACTAACTAACAGAGAATAAAGATGCTACGCCTATTACACTGAGAAACCGCTGTTGACTTAGTCAACTCTATTACATACGCTATTATCCGGCCAGAACAAGCACCCCATCTATTTCAAGTACGACATCATCCGAGAATACAATCTGAAACTCCTCGAATTCTTGACTTCGCTCTCAGCGACATCGACAATTCGCGCAATAGTCCTAGATTTTTTTTTACTGATACAAGGCTCTTGAATTAATATCTTCTGAAATATCTTAAAATTTGAATTGATATGTGAAAAGTCTGGATCGTTTAATTTTTAAAGAATGAATCGCAAATCATTTCTGTTAATATTATCATGTGAATTTCGAATAGGTTCCGTACTGAATATATAAAAAGTCCGATTTCGAATAAACTGAAAAGTTGCTTTCCATCAAAAGATATTCAGTCGAAGGCGAAGCTCTTCATTCTTCAAGTGGGTAAATGCAAATTCTCCTCGGATTTTCTAATTTATCTTACGTGCAGCCGTGCAGGCTGTGCAGTAAAGCCTGCAAAGCAAAGTGTCGGAATTTTTTTTTTTAAAGATAATTATTTTGTTCGTTCTTTAAAATTATTCATATTATTATTTTGTCTAATATAAAATTTAACTTTTTTTCGTTCAAAATAAAATAAACAATATATTTGTAAAAAGGTAAATATTAATTTTATATATTTTTTAAATATAAAAGATAAAGTTGAACGGACGAGTAACAGAGATAAATTTTTTGGAGTTGGCAACTCAAAAAAAGGATTATTTTTTAATATATACCTTGTGCAGTTTCTTATTTATCTCAAAAAAAAAAAATTTATCTTATATATCTCTTAACTCTTATAATTTTTTCTTATTTAATTAGTCTAATATTAGCTCGAGTTAAATTATTAAGAAAAAATAGTTTACCTTTAATTAAGAATTGCAAAGTAAAATAACCTTTCACTCTCAACTGAATATTATGACCATCGGTTACTTCATGACTGAAAATTGGACAAATTGGACATGCACCCATCAATACTTTTCTATTTTGGTACATATATGTCTAAATTTTAAAATTAAATATATTACATGACCTGATCTATTTATTAATCTTTACTGTTCAATTTTTAGGAAGAGATGTATTCTTCTTATTTAAATTTAAATGTACCACTGTAAAAACAAAACAAAAATAGTAAGAGAATTTCAAAATCAAGTGCGCAACTGAATATTGGAGCTAAATCTTACATTCCTACGTCTTCACTTGATACCAAATCTTAAAACTTTGATAAAAATTGCATTGTTATTATTATTGTGCTTTTAATCTTGTTATGAGCCTATAAATTTTTAGGCTCAGAAACCAAAGTGAAAAGGTGACTTAGAAATCACAAGCATAATAAGCGTGGAGTAAATTAATCCATCTGAAGATGTGGAGTATAACTTATTCCGAATTAGCACTCCTCTTATTCTATCTTACTCCTTTTTATTTTTCGTTTGACAATTTAAGTATGAAGTAAGAGGTCTACTCTACCTCTTACTCCACAACCACATGTGGGTTAACAATTGAGAGTAGGTCCGATGGTCACCGGACCTATTCTGGTTCAATGAGTTTAATCACCGTCGATTTGCTTTAAGATTCGTGCGGAACGCTTAAAACTTCGTGCGTGTTTGTTTCAATTTTCGTACGCACAAATCTTAAATTAGATCGGACAGTCATCATACTCGTTGAACCTAACTCCGTTCTTGTGGGTTAAAGTTAACTTCAGGTCACCAATTCATACACTAGTATTCAGAATCCATATCCTCTGAGGTAATATAATATTTTTGTTTAGATCACAACTGTGTAATAAGAATTCGGCCAATTTTGTCCGAAACACACATGACCGCTTTAATAGTTGTACACATTTTGATTGGAAAGTCCAGATCCAAACAGAAATACTCAAATTACCTTAGAAATAAAAAAAAATAATATTCAATTACCTTGTGTGATACGAATTCTCAGTGTTCGTGTGTCATTTACTCTATATCTCTCTCTGATCTTATGTGGACTGTATTCGTGTATCCGATTCCGTGGCTTCCGTAAAATGGAAGCACATGGGTTTGATACTTTGATGCCAGGACAGAATAATTAAAATTAAATTCTCTGATTATAAAAAAAAAAAATCTATCATCCGATAGGAATATCCGTGGAATTCATTCGACTTCATTTGACACCATTTTCAACGTACGTTCTAGATATCTTGTGTTATATTGAAATTGACTATCAAAAAGTTTAAAAATAATTATTTTAGTGGTTAATAAAATAGGGACGAATTTAAAGAAGGAAGAACTATCCCTACCGCGCAGAGAAGTGCGTATCCTCTGAATATCTCAGTGCGTGCGGTGCCTATTCAGAGATAGCGCAGGAGCCAGTATTATTTGTGCTTTGAGATTCGTTCAGAACATATTTGAACGGTTGAGAATTTTCAAAAAGTCGAGCAAAGTTTGACATATCTCATAGAGCCATAGGATGCGAATTCACCGCAGAGGTAGTCCAGCCTAATAAAGTATGAATGAATTCGCTCAGACTCAGAGGATACGCACTCATATAAGGTATAAGGTGGCAGTTTCGGGTAGATGTTTTTTTTTTTAGAAAAACCCGTAGGCAAGATGTTATTTTTTTTAGAATGACATCTGTTTGATGAAACAAATAATGAAACAGATGTTTCATAGCGTATGGTGACTCAAAACATGATTTGAAAATCATTCGGTTGACGAGTTACACAGTTCGTATTTCACAGAGCATCTAAAACATCTCCATAATGCGACACCTGTCACTGACGAAAGGAGATAATTCCAGAACGTGCTGGAGCAATTCCTCCAACATATCACCTAAAGTAATTTAAAATTTGAGTTTAGTAAGATCTGTTTTGGCACGGATTCCAGTGCATTTTATCTCGGGTAGGATTGGTCCCGATTCTGATCGAACGATCCAAATCAAAACTCAAAATTTGAGTTACTTCAAAGAATCCGGACTCGTCTAGAACCCCCTCGCTTATCCCTTCCAACGGTAAAGCCCCTCGCTCCAGAGTACTGATCGAGAAAACCGAACGACTGAGAGAGAGAGAGAGAGAGAGAGAGAGAGATGGGATCACTCGAGAGGTATCGTTACATTGGATGGAAGCGGTTCACCGAGGATGAGGATCGACCGGAGAAGCCACGCCCGTACGGTCTGACAGAGATGCGAAGCCCTGATTACCTCTTCCTCCGCCATGGCTCTCTACAGGTCTCTTTTATTTCTGTAATTACCTCTAATACTGTACTGTTTACTATTATATATGTTGAGCATTGTTTGCAATGCGTGCCAAATTGGTGCTCTCTGCAAATGTGGCAATACATAACTTGGAATTTGTGAAGAACCATTAACGTTAAATGCAATTGGTTTTTTGTTTTCTTTTTGAATGATATGAAGCCCGATCTCCTTGCTTATGAATCTGCATGAAATCCAATAGAAAATCACTGGAGTTTATGGCTCTTGCCATCATCACTGTTGGGTCCTTAATTATACTAAAGAAGCAAATGCTGTAACCTTTAATTGGTTAACTGTACAATTAAAGGATGTAAATTTTAAATTACAGGACAAAGAAACAATGGCTGTAAACTGTAACTGGTTTAACTCTATAATTACAGGATGTAATGGACTCTATTGGGGAGTTTGTGGATGGGTTAAAGTTTTCGGGTGGGTCCCACAGCCTGACACCAAGCTCAGTGGTTAAGGAAATAACCGACCTTGCACATAGGCACAACATGTATGTCAGCTCTGGCGATTGGGCGGAGCACTTACTTCGTGCTGGCCCTGCCTCTTTCAAAAATTACTTAGAGGTGTGTTAGAAAAACCCCCATGATTAACTTGAGCATTCTGAATGTTAATAATATGCTAAGAAATGCAAATTATCTCTAATCCAATAGGTTCCAATAATTGTTTGAATATGCAAAAATTGGATTAATTGTTCGAAGGTCATGGATGGGTATCTTTGTCCAAAAGAAATAGATTATTCCATCATCTTTTGTCCCTGTCAATATAAAAGTGGGCACTTATTTAGCAGATGCCAAAAAAATTGTATGAACTCTGCAAATACAGACCATGATCATGGAGTTTGCAAAACATGTTTAAAATAGGTTCCTTTGAATTATTTTGTTGCAACACTCCAGCAGATTCTAACAAAACTTCACAGGGATGGAGGTTTAAATCAACAAAATGAGTACAATAACATGAAGTGTTGTTCCAGGAATGCAGGAATGTAGGATTTGATACAATTGAATTAAATACTATGTCACTGAAGCTGCCAGAGGAAGCACTCTTGAGATTTGTGCGACTAATAAAGAGCTTTGGACTGAAGGCTAGGCCTGTATTTGCAGTGAAATTTGACAGTATTGACATTCCTGCCCCTGGTGACAGAGCATTTGGTGCTTACATTGCACCAGTTCAACGAAGCTCAGGTGAGTAGCTCCAATCTTTCCTGTAATTCTTATGAGAGAAGCGTCTGATATTTTCCTAATATGAGCAATGGAACCTGCATTATTAATATCACATTTTCTCCATTGTGCCAGCTTCACACGAACATCAGACTTCCAGTAAAATCATCACTATCTTTAATTTAAAATGGTTTGCCAAAATTATTTTTGGGACTAATTTTCTTTATTGTTGAAAAGATAGGCATGGTAGAGCTGATATAGTCAATCTGATTTACTGTTGCATTAATTATTGAATTTTTTTATTGTGAAGACCTATTCTGTAGAAAATTTTGATTTTCCTAACATGCACTTATGGAAACAATCATGAAAAGGCCGACAACACCACAATTTAATTTATAGTTGCTTGATGGGATATTGAATGCCAAATTTTTTATAACTCGAAATATGTAGAAAAAGTGGAAGATGTGGATTTGTTAATAAGAAAGGCAGAGAGATGCTTGGATGCTGGTGCAGACATGATTGCGATAGATGCTGATGATGTGTGCAGGTATCCTGACTCTCTTCGGGCTGACATCATTGCAAAGATCATAGGTCGTTTGGGCCTTGAGAAAACCATGTTTGAGGTGTCTGATGCTAGAACTTCCGAGTGGTTTGTCAAACGATATGGACCTAGGGTATGTTTTTTTTCTTGGTATTGAGCAGCAAGTAGCTGTCAAGAATTCATGGATGGTATTCAAAGAACAATAGTACCAATTAAGCCCCCTGGTATAATGGTTATATGGAAAAAGGAACAAAATTGACCCCGAAATAATGAAGAATTCTTTCAAATTCACAGCATTTTTATGAGTATTTGCAAAAAGATTCCAAATAAGGCTATATATGTTTCCAGGTTATTGCAAATGATTCTCAACCATTAGAATGAAGGTCAAGTTGTAAAAGAAATGTCAAAGCTCCTGGCACTTTCTAAATAAAATGGGTCATGGCTTCTAAATTAATTATAAGTTTAATTACCTTGATTAGAATATAATTTGTGCTAAGAAAAGGAGACTTTTTGGATCATAGGCAAATTTGTCAACAAGCTACGAAATATACAATTTTCCAATACTTTAAAATGGGTAAAGAAGACATTGGGGATTTGTCAACAAGCTATGTTGCAAAATGGAAGTTACTGCACAAATAAAACATTAGATGTCTTTTGTTAAAGACCTGAAAAAGAAGAAGTGTATAACAATGTCGATACCTACTGGCACCAGAGTTGTTCTAATAAAATTGTTTGTTTGATTGATAGGTGAACCTATTTGTGGACCGCTCGGAGGTAATGAATCTGGAACGCCTGCGCTCTCCTTTCTTTTGTGTGTAGTACATGTTGTGTATTAATATATGTATGTATGTGCATTGCATTCATGTGATGGTGTGTAATCTGTGGAATGTTTTGACAGTATGTTTTTAAGAAAATAAATGATGAGTTATATGTGATGAATGTAATTTTGAGTCAGATGCTAGATGATTTGAAGATGTTGAACAAAACTATACCGGGTAAATTTGATAGTAACAGCCAAGGTAATCTTTCTTAATAATAGATCTCATTGAGCTGAGCCGGGTCTGAGCCGAGCCAATCCCATTAGAAGGCCTAGGTTATGGTAATATGCAAATTATAGAACGACATGTGTTATGGAATGTCTGATGTCTCTATATATGACAATGCATTTCCAGTTTAACTTTTACAAAAAAAAATTCAGAAACTTAAACTAGAGTTTTAGGAAAAAAAAAAACAGATTTCTATAAAATGTATTTGTAGATTAAATTTTACAATTTTATTTAGAAATTTTACTAGAATGTTCGATATCAAATTTTACAATTTTACAATTCTATTTTCATACGAAAATGTATTTGTATATCAAATTTTACAACTTTTTACAATTTTTTACTAGATTTTTTAGATTGAAAATTAAAAGCAGTGATTTTTCTACTTACCTAAAATATAGTTAAAAAACTCTTAAATAAATGTAAATTTTTTATCTCCAAGTACATTTTCATATATAAATTATGTTTAACAGTTTGTATTGACTATGTGAACTTCACAAATAGATATATGAATCTATAGCATAGATCGATTTGTAATATGCATATTACCGTAGCTTCACTCATAGACATCTCAATTTTCAGGATAGTTTTCATCATGAAGGATTTACTTTCAGATGCTTGATAGGAAAACTCAAAAACAATGATAAAGCAAAATAAATAACCTATTTAAACATGGAAAATTAATTTGTTCAACTCCTCTGTACAATTTCAATATAAGAAACCTTTTAAAAAATTTAAAATTTAAAATTGAGGTTAAGATCTTAAACAGATGTTATGTACAGAAAGAGCTTTGGAAATGTTCACTTATATGAAGATAAAATTGAAATAAAACACAATGTTGCACAAAATTACAACCAAAAGAGTTTGAAAACAACAACTGTCTTTTCATATCCACCTTTCTATGGAATTTAGATCTTTCCCGGTACCGTAATAGAAAATCTTTCACAATTACTTGATCTGGACCGTTCTTTTTAACTTGGCACGAATCTCAAAGCCCAATAATACTGCCTCCTCCTCCTCCTCCGTCAGCCCGAATTCCAAAGCGGTTGAGAATTAATCTCAAACAGTAAAGTGAAGGGAATCTTTTACAGTGGAGAGGATACTTGTCCCTTTCTATGCCGGTGCAACGGTGACACTTAAACTATGAAACTGTTTCATTTTAATGGAGCAGGTAGCTCTCTAGCTACCTTTTTCCAGAAAGATGTATTTCCGAAACCGACGCAAAGGATATTTTTGTTTTTGCAACGTGCAATAACAAACTTCAATTATTTGGAACTCAGATCCCGCGTTCTTTGATGAGGTAGTGCAACAAGATAAACAATTAGTTTAGTACAATTACATTACAACATATTTCTGGAAGAGGGGCCATGGGGGCACATAATTTATTCATTAATTCAAATTGAAAATACAATATGAAAGTAAACATACAAAATAAGGTTGTTGGCAATGGAAAACCTAGAGATAATTCAGTACTAATATCAAATATTTGCAGCTTTATTCATGAAAGAAATTGAAAATAACAACATGTCAACATACTAAACAACAATTACAGCACACAAACAAATAAAACGGAAACACTAAGAGGTCAACCTCACAAACTGAAAAACAAAGAATGGGAGGAAAAACAGAGAATTACACTTTATTTTCAGATAACATTTGACAGTCCCCACACTGCATATATCAAACTGAATTGAACAAACAATGCTTATTAATTACTTAGTAATTAACAAACCTACAACACTTGCGCACCTGGCCTTCATACCCGGTCAAAGGCGAAATGTTACCCATTTTGACCATCGATTTTGCGAACTGCTCAAGGAAAATCTCGTTGTTTTCGGCATATAGCTTAACTAAGGCCATGGTATCGGGGCTCTTTGTAAAGAGAATTTGGTCTGAGCTGAGCAGCCCTGTTCCATATAAAATGTTCTTGTAGTACAAGTTGTCAAACTTGGTGGGGCTCACCTTGTCTAGCGGGAAGAGGTTGTTGTCACCACCTGACCTCGGGCAGCCCCAACGCAACTTTGCAGCGAATGATTCCTCAAGGGTGTTATCGGCCAGACCATTGCCGGTCTGGTTGTACAGCCTCTGCCGGAAGCTGGTGCATCGTGACAGCCCGATCGTGTGTCCACCTGTTCAATTTATCAAATGGTAATTATTATTGCATTTTTGCCCTTCCTTTGCGACAACCCTGTGCGTGACTTACAAGCATTCAGCTTTCTGTTGTTAATTCTTTCTAATTAATTTATCCTGAAATTGGGCATTTGGGTTTGAACATCTGATTTGTTCACATTTTTGTCATGTCAAGTATGCTTATAAATGAACCTGAAAGGACCCCAGTTAGGCATGATATCATGTTAAATAGGTTTCAGCGCTTCAGGCAACTATTTTCGCCTATTAAAGGATGATGAATCATGCAGCTATAAAAATAATGTATTGGTTGACCGAGTTGAACATTTTCTGTTTAAAGTTAGAAAAAAAAATACACAGTATGAGGTATTATTAAGATTAATTTAACCCATAATTTCTTAAACAGGATTTTACCTGAGAGGGCAACAAGATCGACAAGGTCGAGGTGTTGCAGCTTGAACTTGGTTATAATGGTGGGGAGAGTGTCGTTCGGAGCGGGTATCATGCGGTTGGATCCGCTAATGCTCGCACCCAATGAGTCTCTCCTTCCTAGTGGGACCTCCCAGTAAGGTCCCCCTGCCTGTAAAATTTCCAATTCAGAAAACAACAATTCAATGTAAATTAAGAGTAATTAACAATGCATTATGTTGAATACATATTATGTAATGATGACCCAAGAATTTATTAGTTAGGTACGTAGTGAATCAGTTGACAAAATAACTAAAGAACTAACCAGAACAGTAGAGTCTCTTGCGGCGAGAGTTGCAATGTCAGCGCAAGAAACGGTCTGAGGGCATGCTCTCTCAAGAGCCGCCTTGATTTCATCGATGACTTCATAACCTCTCAGGGAGTTCTTGTTCGGGTTTGATCCTTTCTCGCTAATTATATTCATGCTGCTATCCAGTAACACTGATGCATCACATCCCTAAACATGCCAAAATATTGCCCATGTTTTAGTTCGCAAATTTTTTCATACATTTCAAACTTTTGTCTTCTTAGTTTTCTTATAAGAGAAACATTTCAATATATATGAAATGAAGACACAAGTGTAATAAAGAGTACACACATGTTCTATGAAAATGACATGTAATGTGTCAAAAATTAAATAAAAAAAAAAAAGGTTGTAGTGACAACCTTGACAAAGCAGTCATGGAAATGCAGCCTGAGAAGGGAGGCAGCCATCCTGGCCTCCTTGGCAACTGCCTGTGCCACTATCGACTGCACGATCTCTTTTGCTTTCGGGCATGATTTGTCGTAGAACTGCGGGAACAGGTATCCTCCTCCCATGCACAATGGACTTATGAGGACAAGAAGAGAAACCACCACAATGCATCTCCCTAGTGGAATAGCCATTGGCTACTACAGTGTGTTTGTGTGTATTTGTGTGTGGTTCTGTATTAGATAGAGAGAGAGAGAGAGAGAGTGGTGAGTTTTGTGATGTTAAAGGATAAGTGGCAGGGGATATTTATAGGGGGGAGAGATTAAAGTTGAATGATAGATTAATATGTATTGCCTTGAGTATGAGAAAATGAATTAAATGTGAGAAATATAAAAGGAGATGTGAAAATGTACAAGAATGTATAAGAGCAGAGTTGTTGGTCGCTTTAGCTTTACTTCTACTATTGTATTAATTCCGGTTCTTTTCATTTCTCAGATATTAAATTATGAAGTGCCTTACACCTAGGGCTGCAAACCAACCAAACCAAATCGAACTCACTCTTCAGTTTGGGTTTGGTTTGAATTAATTTCGAACTAAGTTTGGTTTGAATTAATTTCGAACGAACTCAATTTCGAACGAATTCAATTTCGAATTGAACTTTTTACGAACTCAATTACGAACTTTTACGAACTTTGTTACGACTTACTAGTTACGACTTATGGCTGAGCCATAGTTCGAAATTACAGCATTTCAATAAAAACTCAGAAATTATTAATTCTAATTACACAGTACACCAAAGTTTATATCAAAGTTCATTACAAATATCAAAATTTATATCAAACACCAAAGTTTAATACAATCAATCAAAGTTCAGTACAATCACAATATCCAAAGTTCTCCAAATAGCCAACAGCAGCAACATCACCAAAGTTTTCAAATATCTAAAGTTTTCAAAGTACAATTTAAATATCAATAGAAGTACACAACAATAACCAAAGTCTTAGAATTATTACAAACTCAAATATTATCCTAAATAAAATATTAAAGTTCATTATCAGCCGAAATCAACGGTTCACGTTTGAGTTCATTTCGAACTAAGTTTGGTTTCCGAATCTATTTCGAACGAACTAGGTCCAGTTTGAGTTTGGTTTGAATTAATTTCAAACTAACACTACTACAAAAAAGGAGATTATACACGGACAATAAAGGAGGAGCTACACGGATTTCCTACCGTGTTTAAATCGAGGGTGTACGATTAGTTCAATAACTACACACGGACTTTTGCCCGTGTGCAATTTTAAAGATTCTACACGGATAACTTCACAAACAGCCGTGTACAAAGACCAGAATGTGTCGCTCACCATTTTACCGAGCTACACGGATATTACCTAAAAAACCGTGTACGATTCTTTTTGTACACGGACATTTAACTAAAAAACCGTGTAGCTTGACTCTTTCTACACGCACATTTAGTTAAATGTCCGTGTAGCTCTCCTCTTTCTACACGGACATTTAACTAAATGTCCGTGTAGCTCTCTTTTTTTCTACACGGATTTTAGTTAAATGTCCGTGTAGAAAGAACATTTTTTTTTTTGTATTTTTTGTTTTTCGGCTAGCCTCCAGTTTTGCTAGCCAGTTTTGTTACAGAACTATTCCAGATTTTCCAGATTTTCCATATTTTCCAGATTTCATATAACAAGAAATCCATATTTTCCAGATTAGCAATAAATTAATATTTTTCAGATTAGCCAGAAATTCATATGCAATAAATTATACAATATTCATATACACCAAATTATACAAAATTATGGAAATCCATGTTGAGCATTGCAAAATTCCGTTACAAACCACCTTGCCCACACACACCTGATATCGTCGATCTGCTCCTTGGTGTAATGCGGTTCCTTTGGCAAATTCTACAATTACAATTTGGTATTAGTTAGTAACAAGAAAAGGTAGATGAAATACAGTTGCAAATATCAATTGCTATTAATCGTGCAAAATCAAAACAGTAAATGATGCACGAAAAGACCCTAAAAACTCTGAGATTGTAAAGAAAGTTCGAAAACTCTATTTCCGACGGTCGGATCGGGCTGAAAAGTAAGTTAGCTTGCTTTTGGGGCTGTGGAGCTCATGTCAAAATTTCAGCCCGATCCGACGGACGGATCAAAAGTTATGCCCTTTTTTGTGAAGCATGCGCAGGACTTGATTAAACATCATGAGTAAAGTATAGAACAGATCAGTTGCAATCATAGGCAATTAAGATGAAGTACATACCGCTTATTATCTCAGATCTCAGCTGCTGGCCTCGATCAATTCGCAGAAATTTGATAGGGAAAAGCTCAGTTCAGAGAGATGTACTAAAAGACTTGATCAAAACGGCGCTGGAAGGGGAAGACATTAAAACCCTACACTTTTATACACGGCTATTTAGTTATAAATCCGTGTAGCTCTCCAACTAAACATACACGGCTATTTAGTTATAAATCCGTGTACAATTCTACTATTTCTACACGGATATATTATCAAAAATCCGTGTGTATATTCCTACACGGCTTTGTATTAAAAGTCCGTGTAGCTCTCTCTATTATTTACACACGGACCTCTTTACACACGGATTTTTGGTTTCTAATAAACCGTGTAGCTCTCTCTAATAATTCTACACTGATTATTAACTAATTATCCGTGTAGAAATCGTGCAGATATTTTGGACAAGTAAAAAATCATATTTTGTACACTGTTTTTAATAAAATTGTCAAAATCCGTGTACAATGTGCAGTGTACAATGACTATTTTTGTAGTAGTGTAAGTTTGGTTTGAATTAATTTCGAACGAACTCAATTTCGAATCGAACTTTTTATGAACTTTTTCGAACGAACTACGAATTTTTTGTGCAGCCCTACTTACACTTGGTCAAAAGAAATATACCCGTGATTTTTATTAATACTCTAAAAAAAAAAAGCCAATGGAAGATTTGCTATTTTCTTTTTTTTTGAGGGTATTAATAAAAATTTCGGGAAATATACTCAATGTAGTGTTAAGTTTTCTATATTTTTGGTATATTTGTATTAACATTGTAGGTATTGCTTCGAATTTAGATTCAGTCCAGTATCTGAACTGATAGAATAAGATATGGACCGTTTATTTTAGCCTGGCACAAATCTCAAAAACACCCGGTGCATCTAAGGCAGACCCGAAGAAATCGGTCAGCTGAAATTTTCTCAGATAGATACGCCTACCTAAGGGATACCCTTCTGCATTGCTTCATCCAGAGAAAACTGATGCAATCAAAAGTTCACCAGTGCAAAAATGGTATCTAAAATAGAGTGAGGCTATGGTGCTATGCATAGCACGGATGGGGTCCGTGCTACGGCTCAAAATTTGACTTCTTAAAATTCTAATGGTCGATCCAACCGTTCAATGTGATAACCATATGAATATGTACTTGCAAACTAAATTTTATATTTTTTCGAATTTTTTTACTATTTTTTTAGATAGGTAGAAAAATCAGTGTTTTCTGAAAATTCTGGACCATCAAAATTCTACCTATCTAAAAAAATAGTAAAACAATTTGAAAAAATATAAAATTTAGTTTACAAGTACATATTCATATGGTTATCACATTGAATGGTTGGATCGACTGTTAGGATTTTAAAAAGTCAAATTTTGAGCCGTAGCACGGACCCCATCCGTATCCGATATTATCGGACCGTATCCGAATTGTTTCTGAAAATTAAATATTGATATCCGATATCCGAATATTCGTGCGGATACGGATACGGATATGGTTTTAAATTTTAATATCCGTATCCGATATATACTATATAGTTTAATATATATTATGAAAAAAATATGTTATTTATTATCATAAAAAGCGGATATCCGTATCCGTATCCGTCTAATATCCGATCCGTATCTATCCGAAAATTAAAAACAGATACGGATATAGTTTTACATCCGTATCCACTCCGTTTGCACCCCTAGTACCATAGATTCACTCAATTTTCAAATCTTATTAACTCGATACAAGAACTTCTATTATCTTATCATCTGCTTGAACGAATAATAATATATCGTTTGCAAAATATAAATATAAATTAAGAATATTATCCAAATCTTGTATTGAGGGAAAACATAGTTGGAATCACAAGAAATTAATAAGTGCATATTATTACATTTTCATTATTTGAATTTGAATTGTAATTTGTAAAGATACTGTTGGACAATCACCGTCAGAACTGAGTTCAAGACAAAAAGAAGAAGAGATAGCTCATGCGTGTCAGTTGCCGACTCTCTTTTTTTTTTTTCCTGCTAACTGCATTTACTTTATGTTAACATTACCAACTCTTTTTTTTTTTTTTTTTCCTGCTAACTGCATTTACTTTATGTTAACATTACCAACTCTTTTTTTTTTTTTTTTTCCCTGCTAACTGCATTTACTTTTTGTTTGTAATATAGGTCCGTTAGCTCCATTTGTACTGGATTAGCGATTTATTTTTTTGTATGTACTAAATAAACAGCATAATAGCCTTTTATTTACACTACTCTTTCTTTTGGATAAAGAATATAAGCTTTTTATGCCTTCATACTTTCTTTTAATTCAATTGACGATTATCAAATGATTATATCATTTAATAAAATAAAAATTTAGAAAATATTATATTTAAGTTTTAATAGACAGTATACAAAAAGAAATTAGGCCCTACATCATTTGCAATAAAATAAATTAAATCTAACACCATTTAATTCATCTTAAGTCTCAATTTCAGCCTCACCAACAAAAATTATAATTGTTTCCTTTTTCTTTCTTTTTTGAAATTCTTTTTTCTTTCATAAAATCCAACACCCCTCCACACAAATACAATCCTATTTTTGAGTCGTTCTAAATACATCTTACCACAATTTTGTCACCAAACATGTTATATAGAAAAAAAAAATTGAAAGAGAAATTGGTTTGCTAAGACAATCCAAATGTCTTCAAAAATAATGCAAGTCCAAAAGATATAATGGATAGATTATTGCTTCATAATTGATGCCATTACTTTGATGACTTGTATGAGTACTTGTTAGAGTTAAACCAGTGCAGCACTAATTGTTTATTCAATTGCAAAAGATATTGTAAACAAGGATCTCAGTTCTCAGGAAAAAAAAATCAACAACTATGACCTAGGTCAAATTGCACTTAGCTAGGAGTAACCACGTGGCCAACTGCTTATGCTCAATTGGGCCCCACATGTCTGGATCTTTAATGGTTGGCCACAACGAGGCAAAGTTTGGCCCGACATTTTTATTAATACCCTAAAAAAAAAAAATTATCAAATCTCCTCACAAAGACAAATTATTATTAAAAATGCTCTAACCACCCAGCCCTGGGGCGGTCCACTATGGATACCTGACCGCCCCCCACTGGGGCGGTCCACTTCCCATACCAGATTGCCCCAGGGCTGGGCGGTCCGCTATAAAATCCCTATAAAAGGGGTTTTTCTCTCTCTTGACCAGCACAGTTTCATTCTAACAACCCCAAAAAGAAAGAGAAAGAAAGAGAGACGATTTTGAGGCAATTTTGAACAGTAGCTATCAAACAGAAAGATGTTGGTTGCACTGTATGTGGGCAGGAAGTTTACCCGGGGTGTGGAGGGAGCACAGTATACTAAGGAAGCAACCTATAGCTTCGAGGTAAATGAAAATACCTCATTTGTTGAACTGAAGGGAATAGTGTATGAAAAGATTGGTGTGAACCCCAACCGGTATGATATAGATTTAGCTACTCGGATTAACATAGTAAGTGGGGGTAGACCCTACTATACCAGGTATCCAATAACAGATGAGTCGTTATAGAGGAGTGTTTACAATAATTTTGAGTCACATGGTACCCTGGTAATGGACTTATATTCCAGGAGAGTTCTGCGTGAACCCGGAGTTGGAACTTCTAGGAAAAATAGAGGTTATGATCACTCGGGTTATGACAACCTGCGTCACTCGAGTTATGACAACTCAGGTTATGACAACTCGGGTCATGAGCACTCGGGGTATGACAACCCCTGCCACTCTAGTTATCACAACCCCCGCCCATCGAGGTATAACAACCCCCGTTACTCGAGTTATGAACCGCACGTACCACCCGTTTATGAGAATTATGTACCTGATTTTACCACTGATCGTAACATGGAGGATTATACTACCGAGCTACCACCACCACCACCTCCTCCTGAAACCCCAATCCAACCCAGATTTCTATCTGTACCACCATCAATACCTATAGTGGCACCCGTTGTTACCCGGAGAGGTCTTGACCTTGATGTTGAGATCGATGCCATACCAGAAAGAGATTTGGAAACGGGTGACGAATGGGACGGGGTTTGGGATTCTGATCACTTGTCAGAAGGTGATGGAGATTATTTACCTAAGGAAGACATATTTTCAATTAAAGGTCGGACAGATAGGCATCCGTGCCCCACATTCAACGATACCGCTGTTTTTGAAGAGGCAGACATAACATTTTTTGGACCGCGTGTAGTATACAATTCAGAGCTTGCTCCGCAGTAGGTTTACACCAACTTAGATGAACTTGTGAAGAAAATAAATGAGGTCCATGTTCACGACAACTGGGAGTGCAGAACTCAAAAAAGGTTAGTTATTGTTTGTAAAGACGAAGCGCATTGCTACTTCCGTCTTTATGCAACCCCTGTGGGTAAGGGCGAGGTATGGATTATTAAAAAGTGTGAACCACCTCACATATGCAAGTCTGCGTCATCAAGGACAGATCATGCACAACTTACGGCTTCACTTATTACCGATGTAATTGAGCGTGACTTTAAGGAGGACTCATCGATGAGCCTTAAGGAGGTCGCTAGACATGTCAGACGCGTTTACTTATATATCACCCCAAAATACAATAGGTTGTGGAGAGGGCGCGAACTTGCGATATGCTGAATGTTCGGTAACTGGCATGGTTCATACAACTTGCTTGCACCATTGCTCCAGGCCATAACAAGTACAAATCCTGGCACTAAGTATGAATGTTGGAATCTGAGCGTAGAGGATGTCGACAATGCGTTGCAATTCAAGGCCATACCATGGGCTTTCGGTCTATGTATTCAAGCTGTGCCATACATTAGACAGGTCATCAGTATAGATGCATGCCTCATGTCTGGCCGTTACGAGGGGAGACTGCTGATAGCATGTGCATATGATGCTGAAAACCAGTTGTTGCCTTTGGCCTTGCAATTGTTGAGAAGGAGGATGGGGAAAATTAGGGATTTTTCATGAGTTTCTTACGAAGAGAAGTGGTTGGTGACCGGTTCTTTTGTGTCATATTAGACCAACACAAAGGAATCAAATATATTTTTGATCGCATAGATTACGGGTGGTCAACAGCGAACAGCAATTGTGTGCACAGGCTGTGTATGCAACACGTTGCAGACAACCTAAACAAGAACTACATATACGAAAAATGAGTTGCAGATACATTCAAAATTAGTTGCAGGAGGAAAAAGCCGAAAATGGTGGAAGAGATGTTCAAAGATTTTGCCAAGGTATGTATATTTCTATTTATTTACTTAAATTTTCTCATCTAAATTTTTTTTTTTTAGTACTGTCCAAAGGCAAATGCGTACTTACTCAAGGTGGGAAAAAATAATCCCACCAATCTTGCTGAGCCACCCGCATATGAGAAGATATTACAAGCCTGTGATGGAGATTTCCGATGGGGAATTATGACCACAAATGGGTCCAAGTCTTTGAATGATGTTTTCAAGCAGAGCCGGATGTTGCCCGTGGCAACAATTGTAGATGACACCTTCTACAAGTTAAATGCATTGTTTGTTGAATGACGTATTAAAGCCCTCGAATTACTATCCAGGAATCAAACGTTTTCAACAAGGGTGGAGGGGAAACTAAGGAAACATAGGGAGAAAGGTGTAGTTATGAAAGTTGTCCCGTACGGGGAGAACCAATTGGAATTCGAAGTGCACTGTTCAAATGAGTATGCTCCAACCGGCCATAGACCGGATGGGACTATGGAGTTTGTGAAAAGGATTTTCAAGTATATTATTATTTTTGGACCTGACAATACTGTAACCTGCACTTGTCAAGGAATCCAATTGGCCCACCTACCTTGTTCTCATGTTATGGCGATGTGCCAAGAGAGAAACTTCTCTGAGGATGATTATGTCGCAGACATGTACCGTACCGAATATCTTGCGAGTACTTGGGGTGCATCTTTCCATCCTTATCCCAACCAGTATCAGTGGTCAGCCTATATTGGGGATAAAATCATGCCCGCAAGCGGGTGGATCAGAAAAGGAAGATGACCCCATAAGCGTGCTGTAATGACCATGAACCAGATGGAAGGTAGGCGAACGGGACATCAGGCCCGCCGTTCAACTACTGACAGGCAGCGAGCAGGTACAATTGATTTTATTTATATACTTATATTTTATTTTATATTTTACGATTTCAATATCATACCATGTTTGTTGAACTGGAATGCAATGCAGATACCATTAACAAAGCCAATGAAAGAGAAAATGCTGGAGTTGTTGCTGAGGCAACCGGTAGTAGTCACCGCACTCATGAAAGCTCAGGAACTAGTAGTAGCCATGGAGAGACATCCGGTAGTGTCGCACAACCAGCTGCACCCAGACCCAGACGTGGGCTGAGTTTGTTCGGCCGTCGTCGCTGATTACCAAGTTTTGTTAAATTATGTTATGAACTTTTTTAGATGTATGTTGTGAACTATTCTAATTGGTAGTTTGTGAACTATTTAATTTTTTATTTACCTCGATTATTTTATATGCTTCAGTTTTATTATTTTCAATAGTTAATTACATATATAAAAGCTGACAACATAAAATATAAATAAACACAAAATTAATGAAATAAAGTCTACGACATAAATTCTTAATAAGTCTACAGCATAAATTCTTAATAAGTCTACTTCTTACAACGAGCCTTGAAAGTGCATGGAACAAAGTCATCATCGGAGTTTGCCTGATCTGGATCAGTCACAGCAGACGAAGTGGTAGCCTTACCAGTACACGGAACAAACTTATTGTTCGATGCTGGAGGCTTTGGATCAACCTTTTTCTTTTTCAAACAAAAGCCGTAGGGGTTTTCGACAAAATCGTCGTCTGAAATTTCATATCGAATAGGCCGTTTAAAAAATTCCTTCATCGTACATACATGACAGTTCCGGGGATCACGGCATACTTGATAGTTGTTCTTTTTTCCCTCATTTTTACCTCGATCACTAATTGACCCTTCTCTCGCTACGCCACGATCTCGGTTGCTCTCTTTCTTACCTCGATAGTTACTATCCATACCTCTACTAGCCTTAAATCGCTCAAAATCGTCACAAAATTGCCTCTCTTTCTTTTCTGGAGTTGTTAGAATGAAATTGTGCTGGTCAGGAGAGAGAAAAACCCCCTTTATAGGGGTTTTATAGAGGATTGCCCAGCTCTGGGGCGGTCTGGTATGGGAAGTGGACCTCCCCAGTGGGGGGCGGTCAGGTATCCATAGTGGACCGCCCCAGAGCTGGACGGTTAGGGCATTTTTAATAAAAATTCTGGGGTGAGGACAGATTTGATAATTTCTTTATTTTTGGGTATTAATAAAAATGCCGGAAGTTTGGCTGCATGAAAGATAATTTATACAATATATAGTTGATGGAGGTTTACATAGAAATTAGAAGTTATTTTTTTTTTGTCAAAAAAAAATAAAAAAAATAAATTCTACAATAACTTTCTAGTTTTGATTTGATATTTGAAACAAGTTGTCAAAGAAATATTACCCACCATATTATTTGAAACATATTATAGTAGAATTGAGTTTAAACTTTTGCAATCAATTTTCTGTTTTTTTACAAATAGTTTTCTCACCTATTTCGTAGAGGTGATAGAACAAAGGAATTGCATTTTTTAAGAGATGAAATTAACTCTTTTATCAATATTTTTCTACTTTTACATTATTTTAATTTTTCATCTTCAACTGAATACGACTGAAATACTACGAAATAAAAACTTATTTCTAAATTTCACTTTTCATTTATTTTTTAAAATTCCACCTATAATTTTTAAAAGAAGCCGAGTCATAATATATACAAAAAAAACCCATTTAAAGTTGACTATGAGAGGTACAGGCGCTTATGTATTACGCGCAGTAACGACTAGCATGAATTGCGTAACGAAAGATCCAAGCAAGAGATATGAAGGCTCATAAAAAGACAGGAAAGCTTCAACTGCTAAAGGCAAAGGAGACCAAATGATGAGAGGCATGACCACCTAAACCTTTGACTTAGTTTTTCTTTCTCCATTTTTATACGCATTTCTCTTGTTTGATTATTACCATCTTTATTAGAAAAAATGAATCTAATGCAAGCACCACAACATTATAGAACAATCCAAATAGAACTAGTAGATAGACATTTGTCAATTACTTAATTAATTAATTAAGCTAGAATGGATATTAATGCCATGTATATGTAAAGCGCGTTTGGCTCCAGAAGGGAACTTGTCAATTATTGGATTCTTAATTCAGGGGAACATGCACATGCTGTGTGCAAATTATTGGTCCAGAACACCCCAGCAAATAAACATGGTGTATAAAGTTAAAAGTTCAAATTTCATTTGTGGGCTCCATGAGTTGGTTACATGTGAAATGTGTAACAAGTTTGACCAAAGTCAAACTTCTCATGCCTCAAGGCTTAATTAACAAGTTGGATAAAGATAAATTACTGAATTTATTCACCCATGAACTACTGGAAGTAAAACACTTTTTTTTTTTATTTCTCAAAGAATAATAGCTCATCTCTTTCTCTCTATGTACAGAGGAGGAATTCAATTACACCATTTTATGTTGACACATCTTGACACTATATATTTATAAATTATTTTTGCAATTTTAAAATTCAAACAGTCAATCCGAACCGTTCAACATGATCTTCATATTAAAATGTGCTTGGAGACCAAATTTTACATTTTTTTGAAAATTATTTATTATTTCTTTTTTGAAAATCGTTGTTTTTCAATGGTTCAGAATTGTCTGTAAACAATAATTTTGTACACATCTTAATAAATACTAGAAAGATTCCAAAAAAAATGTGAATTTTGTTCTCCAATCACATTTTAATATGGAGATCATGTTGAACAGTTCAAATCAACTATTTGTACTTTGAAATCACAAAAATAATTTATAAACATATGTTGTCAAGATGTGTCACTGTAAAATGGTGTGATTGGATCCCTCCTCATATATATATATATATATATATATATATATATATATATATATATATATATAGAGAGAGAGAGAGAGAGAGAGAGTGGCTAAGATCAAAGTGGTATGACCAAGGCCTTTGGTGCTACCAATTAGTTTTTGCGATTTAAAGTTCAAATAGTCGATCCAAACCGTTAGATGTTCAATCTATATTAAAATTTGCTTGGAGACCAAATTTTACATTTTTTTGGAATTTTTTTACTATTTTTTAAGCCACTTTGAAAATTGCTGATCACATGGTCCAGAATTTGGTTGCACTGTTTTTACTGTTCATCCGGATCTGCAATTTTCAAAGTGGCTTAAAAAATAGTAAACAAATTCCAAGAAATGTAAAATTTGGTCTCCAAGCAGATTTTAATATAGATTGAACATCTAACGGTTTGGATCGACTATTTGAACTTTAAAATTGCAAAAACTAATTGGTAGCACCAAGGCCTTGGTCATACCACTTTGACCTTAGCCACTCTCTATATATATATAGAGAGAGAGAGAGAGGGGGGGGGGGGGGGGCTAACTTGTTTTGGAATTAAAAATGGTGTTTTACTTCCTGCTTATATTTTCATTTTCAAAATTCAAAATAGTCGAGTCAAATCTTTTAATATGATCTTCATATTAAAATGTGCTTGGAGACCAAATTTTACATTTTTTTAAATTTTTTATTATTTTTTTAGAATTTTTGAAAATCATAGCTTTTCATTCAATAAAAAATTTAGAAAAGCTGCGATTTTCAAAATTTCTAAACAAATAGTAAAAAAATGTAGAATTTGTTCTTCAAGCAAATTTTAATATGAAGATCATGTTAGAAGGTTTGAGTCGATTATTTGAAATTTGAAAATGAAGATATGAGCGGAAGGTAAAACACTCTCTTTAATTCTCAAAACAAATTTGCCGATGTCTATATATATATAAAGTGAGTTGTTCATAATAAAATGAACACATATTTTATGAATATATTTTATGTAGCACTGCAACAAATTAAGGTATCCTATTCGTCAATTTGTTGGTCCGTTTTTTTTTTTTTGCCAAATTAATCTTAATTACGAATTTTACTGTTTTGAGTCTTTTGACATATATAATTCTAGATCACCTGCCGTGAAAAATGTCATTATTCTTTCTTTTTCATTTTGTCTCAATTTTATTAAATTCTAATCAACGGTTGGATATTGCAAAATTATTATTTTAAGAAGCGATAATTTCAAATTATCTTGATAGCGTTTCAAATTTTACACGATAAAGACAGAATATGTTTATAAGTAGAATATTCATCAACATAATTCATTTCAATTTGATTTATTTTGTTTAATTTATTTACTATCCCAATTTTCTGAATTTTTATATATCACAACGATTTGTTGTAGAACTAAACTTTAATGGGTTTCATAAAAAAATATTAATTCTATTAAACTTGGCTCGCACATTATAATAAAATAATTCCAGTGATTTTATAGGGCCTATTATTGGATTTTCAGGTGTAAGCTTGTATTGCACCTAGCCAGCAACCAAAGCATAGATTGCGGCCAAGTATGATTTTATTAGACACTGAAATCTTTAAATTCTGGCCTACGGGCGTCAATGTTAAAAAAACCAATGTATTTCTATAACCACTGACAATATAGTCAAGTGTATATTCTTAGTTATTTCAGTGGATTTTTTTTTTTTTTAAATCCCAACGTTTTTCAAGTCCTGGTCCTTCTTGCTTTCAGGCTTTTATTATTTTAATCTCAAATAATAATTTTATTTTTAATTTTTTCAAACGAAACAAAATTTTCGTTTTATTATTCCCACTATCAAATATTCATTAATAATCACTTTACTATCGCTTCTCTTTAATATATATTAAATGGAACTGTTTACTACCACACCTTTTTTTATCATAGTAAAGAATTCATAGAGATGCATTTCCATTTGTGTTTTGAATGATTATTAATTCAATTCTTTCTCCCTTATTATGGCAAAAGAAATAAAAATAGCGCACCAATTCGTTTCTCCAGATCTCGAAACCTTTCTCTGTTTTGTAACTGAGCAAGGAAGTTACAAAATGAAAATTCTTTCCTTGATTTGCTCCACAGAAAATGAATTTAATTATTTGAGTTCTTTTCTATTTTGTCTCAATCCTACTAAATCAATAATTTATATTTTTGGATATTCCAGAGTTATTACCAGTTACTTAATTCAATGGTTAGAACTGAATTATCTCGGTGATGATTTTGCGAGTTTCACACATTAGTGACGGAATATGTTTTGAAAACAGTGACATCACGATGCAGATAATATTGTTTCAATTTAATTTATTTGATTAATATCTTAACTATCCGAATTTTCTAAATTTTTACTCCAACAGTTGTTGCATTGATATCATTGAAAAAACTGATTTTCATTGAAAAAGTTTCTGGCTCCACCTTTAATGGCTGTTGTGGTTAACTTAATTATAAGTGTGTCATCAAAGATATTAACTAATAGTTTTTTAAGTGACAGCTACTTAACGATTTTTAAAAATGAATTTAAAATCTAATTAGCACAATATATGATTGATTTGTACACTTTTCCGTTATAAAAAAACAAAACACATGCATTCTCATATATATATATATATATATATATATATATATATATATAGTGAGTGGCTAATATCAAAACGTTTGTTCATAGGCCATGGAACAAGCACTTTGGTTTTTACATTTTTAAAGTCCAAAACGTTCAACATTCAATCTATATTAAAATGTGCTTGGAGACCAAATTTGACATTTTTTTGAATTTTTTTACTAATTATTAGCCAGTTTTAAAATCGTTGTTTTCAATGATCTAGAAAATTTTCACTGTTTATTAAAATCAGCGATTTTAAAACTGATTTAATAAATAGTAAAAAAATTGCAAAAAATGTAAAATATGGTCTCCAAGTACATTTTAATATAGAGATCACATCTAACGGTTTGGATCGACCGTTTGGACTTTGAAAATAAAAAAACCAATTGGTTGCACCATAGCTCCGGAACAAACGTTTTAATATTAGACAACCTCTCTCTCTAAATATCAAAACGTTTCTTCCGGAGCTATGGTGCAACAAATTGGTTTTTTTATTTTCAAAGTTCAAACGGTCGATCCAAACCTTTAGATGTGATATCTATATTAAAATGTACTTGGAGACCAAATTTTACATTTTTTGAATTTTTTTACTATTTATTAAGCCAGTTTATATATATATATATATATAAATTGCTAATATGCTATGCGTAGCAAAGAGGGCCTCTGTGCTACGGCTCAATATTTGAGTTTTCAAAATTCTAACGGTCGATCTGAAACGTTCAACATGATCTCCATATGAATATGTACTTGCAAACCAAATTTTACATTTTTTTAGAATTTTTTTACTATTTTTTTAGATAGGTAGAAAATCACTTGATTTGAAAATTCTGTACCATTCAGATCAAGTGTTTTTCTACCTATCTAAAAAAATAGTAAAATTTTTTTAAAAAAATGTAAAATTTGGTTTGCAAGTACATATTCATATGGAGATCATGTTGAACGGTTCAGATCGACCGTTAGGATTTTGAAAACTCAAATATTGAGCCGTAGCACGGAGGTCCTCTATGCTACGCATAGCACCGTAGCCAACTCCTATATATATATCTGAGGAGGGTTCAAATGCACCATTATTTTTGTGCTCCAATATGCTCCACATCTTTTATCTCCATTTTCAAAGTCCGAACAGTCGATCTGAACCGCTCAACATGATCTTCATAATAAAATATGCTTGGGTACCAAATTTTATATTTTTTAGAATTTTTTTAGAATTTTTTTTAGATAGGTACAAAATCACTTTTTTAAGACGATTTTGGACCATCCGATAAAGTGATATTGTACCTATCTAAAAAATAGTAAAAAATTCTAAGAAATATAAAATTTGGTCTCCAAACATATTTTATTATGAAGATCATGTTGAACGGTTCGGATCGACTGTTCGAACTTTGAAAATAGAGATAAAGAATGTGGAGCATATTGGAGCAAAAAAATTATGGTGCATTTGAACCCTCCTCGGTGTGTGTGTATATATAGGCTAATTTGCTGCTGGCAGCATTTTGGCCAGCTGCTGCCGGGGGCAGATCTGCCATACTGATGTTCAAACAACAAATTTTTTTTATATAGATGTTCAATTTATATTAAAATCTACTTGGAGACCAAAATTTACATTTTTTTTGAATTTTTTTACTATTTATTAAGCCACTTTGAAAATTGCTGATCCGGGTGAACAGTAAAAACAGTCTGGACCATATGATCTGCAATTTTCAAAGTGGCTTAATAAATAGTAAAAAAATTCCAAAAAATATAAAATTTGGTCTCCAAGTAGATTTTAATATAGGGATCACATCTAACGGTTTGAATTTGTTGTTTGAACATCAGTATGGCAGATATGTCCCCGGCAGCAGCTGGCCGAAATGCTGCCAGCAGCAAATTAGCCATACTCCACACACACATGTAATTATTCAGCTCAACAAGATATGACATTATTATATTGGAACAAAATAAAGCTATGATTGAGAGAGTTGCTCTACTGAAATTCGGTAGAATACCGAATTCTCCACTATTCAATTCAGTGGTACTTAGTAGTACTTTATACCAATTAGTTATCTGCTCCATGTACTATATAGTAGCTTGAACTAATACCAATTTGATACTCCCATCTGCCCTCACCTAAAAGTTGAATTAAGAGACGGACAAATTAAAACATTTAGTAGGATGAGGCAAACAAAATTAGGCGAGACATAATTTTATAATGTTTTGGGAAATCAAGTATATTTTTATAATTTTTTTATAAAAATATAGAAATAAAAAAAAATTTAGAGGTATAAAACTAGAAATATATTTTTAAAATTTTTGTAGTCAGGGTCGGCAAGTGTCCACCCTTGTCCCTTGATCATATTATGCATTTAGCTAGCTTTGCTGCAACTCAACTTAGATCGCAGAATGTTTAGCAAAAGCAAATTGTAACACAATAGTAAAAAATGGGATCATATAATCCTTCAAGCAAAAGTTGATTTTGATGTTGCGTTAAGTTTGTGCACAGTGCTCATTAGAAGCTAAGAAAATTTAACATTTTCATGAGAAATAATCTAATTACCTTTGAAAATTTATTATATTTTCTTTTCATTGTTTTCATATAAAATTGGGATCTTTCAGATTTTTTTTATTTAAATATTCACAGAGGATCTTTCAGATTTGTTTATTTTTTATTGGGAAGCAAAATATATTATATACTTTTTGCAAACAAAAAAAGGATACTTCAGCAACAATGGACAATATATTATGTTATAAACTCCGGACTTTTTACTCAACTTCTGCTCTATCGTGTTTTTATTTAATGTATGAAAAGTGATTTTGACTGTTGATATATGTTGCCTTTTTTATTTTTAATTGATAGTGAAAAATATAAATTATCAAAATGTATTGGCAAACTTCAATAAAAATAATAATTCATTTTCTCACTCGAATTTAAATAATTTCACAGTAGAATTGTGAAAGAAGGGAGGAAAAGTAGAATTTGAAATATATTTTTATTTTGCACTATTTTAGTCATATTCGGTTAAAAGTAAAATAGTGGACGAGGGGAAAGATATCGATAAATGAATCAATTTTATGTCTTGAAAAAGTTCAATTCCTATGTTTCATCATCTTTATGAAATTGAGAATTGGCTCATAATGGAATAGATGAGGGACCAATTTGTAAAAAGTAGAAAATAGATTGCAAAAATTTAAATTCAATTCTACTTTAGAAGAGACATTGCTCAATATATTTTCTCTGAACAATAATATTGTGGGTAATATTTCCTTGACAATTTGTTCCCAATATCAAATAAAAACAACAAAGTTATTGTAAAAAAAAATTCGTTTTATTTTTGAGAAAAAAAAGGTAACTTCTATTTTCAAGTAAACCTCTATCAAACTATATATTGTATAAATTATCTTTCATGCAGCCGAACTTTGTCTCATTGTGTACAACCATTAAAGATCCAGACATGTGGGGCCCAATTGAGCATAAGCAGTTGGTAGGGGTGGCAAAAAAAACTCGTAGCTCGTGGCTCGATCGTGACTCGCAACTGACTCGCTCGCTAACTAGTTCAGTCCAGAATTAACGAGTTCAAGCTAGGGTCTAGCTTGCTTGCCAGCTCGCGAGCTAACTCGCCTAGGCATCAATTTGTGAATTTGTATAATTTTGTGTGCATTTTATACTTTCTAGCTCGGTTCAGCTCGATCCAAAAAGGTTGTAGAATTTATTTTCTTCTTAAAACAAGATCCAGCCAAATCCAGCAAGTTAGCTCGTCAGCTCGCGAGCTAACTCGGGCTGGCTTGTCACGATTTCAAGCTGAGGTTTTTGCTCGGATGCCCTAGGTCCAGCTCGTTCGGCTGTAGCTTGGTCCAAAATTAACAAGCTGAGCTAGGACTTAGCTCGGACCGAGCCAGCTCGTTGCCACCCCTAGCAGTTGGCCACTTGGTTACTCCTAGCCCTAGTCCAATTTGACCGAGTTAGTCATAGTTCTTGATTTATTTTTCCTGAGATCCTGATTTACAATATATTTTGAAATTGAATAAACAATTAATGTTGCACTGGTTTAACTATAACAAGTACTCATACAAGGAATCAAAGTATCTTTGCAATTGACACGCATGAGTCTATCTCTTCTTGTTGTTGTTTTGTACTCAGTTCTGACAATGATCTCTCCAATAGTATCTTTACAAATTACATTAAATAAAAAAGTAATTAATAACATGCAATTCATTTCTTGCGATTCCAACTCTATTTTCCCTCAATACAGGATGTATAATATACAGGTTTTAGGTAATTTCCTCGTTTGGATAATATTCTTAAGTTGAATTTTATTAGATGATACATTATTATTAATTCAGGCATATGATAAGATGACGGAAGTTATTAAATGGTTGAAAATTTATCAGAATTAAAAAATAATTTTGTAAAGAGTGAGATGATACCTTTAAACATGCATCTCTTGAAGTATTTTTTTTTTTTTTTTTAAATCTTGCCAGTGGTAACATCTCTTGAAATATGAAGGTAACATATATCAGATACCATTTTTGCACTAAATGAACTTTTGATTGCATCACTTTTCTGTGGATGAAGCAATACCTATAATTAATGTTATTACATATACCAAAAATATAGAAAACTTAACAACACATTGAGTATATTTCTTTTGACCAGGTGTAAACTGCCTCATAATTTAATATCTGAGTAATGCAAAAGAACCCGGAATTAATATAATAGCAGAAGTAAAACTTAAGCGACCGACAACTCTGCTCTTATACGTTCTTCTACATTTTCACATCTCCTTTTATATTTCTCACATTTAATTCATTTTCTCTTACTCAAGGCAATACATATTAATCTATCATTCAACTTTAATCTCTTCCCCCTATAAATATCCCCTGCCAATTATCCTTTAACATCACAAAACTCACCACTCTCTCTCTCTCTCTCTCTCTCTCTCTCTCTCTCTCTCTCTCTCTCTCTCTCTCTCTCTCTCTCTCTCTCTATCTAATACAGACCCACACACAAATACACACAAACACACTGTAGTAGCCAATGGCTATTCCACTAGGGAGATGCATTGTGGTGGTTTCTCTTCTTGTCCTCATAAGTCCATTGTGCATGGGAGGAGGATACCTGTTCCCGCAGTTCTACGACAAATCATGCCCGAAAGCAAAAGAGATCGTGCAGTCGATAGTGGCACAGGCAGTTGCCAAGGAGGCCAGGATGGCTGCCTCCCTTCTCAGGCTGCATTTCCATGACTGCTTTGTCAAGGTTGTCACTACAACCTTTTTTTTTTTTATTTAATTTTTGACACATTACATGTCATTTTCATAGAACATGTGTGTACTCTTTATTACACTTGTGTCTTCATTTCATATATATTGAAATGTTTCTCTTATAAGAAAACTAAGAAGACAAAAGTTTGAAATGTATGAAAAAATTTGCGAACTAAAACATGGGCAATATTTTGGCATGTTTAGGGATGTGATGCATCAGTGTTACTGGATAGCAGCATGAATATAATTAGCGAGAAAGGATCAAACCCGAACAAGAACTCCCTGAGAGGTTATGAAGTCATCGATGAAATCAAGGCGGCTCTTGAGAGAGCATGCCCTCAGACCGTTTCTTGCGCTGACATTGCAACTCTCGCCGCAAGAGACTCTACTGTTCTGGTTAGTTCTTTAGTTATTTTGTCAACTGATTCACTACGTACCTAACTAATAAATTCTTGGGTCATCATTACATAATATGTATTCAACATAATGCATTGTTAATTACTCTTAATTTACATTGAATTGTTGTTTTCTGAATTGGAAATTTTACAGGCAGGGGGACCTTACTGGGAGGTCCCACTAGGAAGGAGAGACTCATTGGGTGCGAGCATTAGCGGATCCAACCGCATGATACCCGCTCCGAACGACACTCTCCCCACCATTATAACCAAGTTCAAGCTGCAACACCTCGACCTTGTCGATCTTGTTGCCCTCTCAGGTAAAATCCTGTTTAAGAAATTATGGGTTAAATTAATCTTAATAATACCTCATACTGTGTATTTTTTTTTCTAACTTTAAACAGAAAATGTTCAACTCGGTCAACCAATACATTATTTTTATAGCTGCATGATTCATCATCCTTTAATAGGCGAAAATAGTTGCCTGAAGCGCTGAAACCTATTTAACATGATATCATGCCTAACTGGGGTCCTTTCAGGTTCATTTATAAGCATACTTGACATGACAAAAATGTGAACAAATCAGATGTTCAAACCCAAATGCCCAATTTCAGGATAAATTAATTAGAAAGAATTAACAACAGAAAGCTGAATGCTTGTAAGTCACGCACAGGGTTGTCGCAAAGGAAGGGCAAAAATGCAATAATAATTACCATTTGATAAATTGAACAGGTGGACACACGATCGGGCTGTCACGATGCACCAGCTTCCGGCAGAGGCTGTACAACCAGACCGGCAATGGTCTGGCCGATAACACCCTTGAGGAATCATTCGCTGCAAAGTTGCGTTGGGGCTGCCCGAGGTCAGGTGGTGACAACAACCTCTTCCCGCTAGACAAGGTGAGCCCCACCAAGTTTGACAACTTGTACTACAAGAACATTTTATATGGAACAGGGCTGCTCAGCTCAGACCAAATTCTCTTTACAAAGAGCCCCGATACCATGGCCTTAGTTAAGCTATATGCCGAAAACAACGAGATTTTCCTTGAGCAGTTCGCAAAATCGATGGTCAAAATGGGTAACATTTCGCCTTTGACCGGGTATGAAGGCCAGGTGCGCAAGTGTTGTAGGTTTGTTAATTACTAAGTAATTAATAAGCATTGTTTGTTCAATTCAGTTTGATATATGCAGTGTGGGGACTGTCAAATGTTATCTGAAAATAAAGTGTAATTCTCTGTTTTTCCTCCCATTCTTTGTTTTTCAGTTTGTGAGGTTGACCTCTTAGTGTTTCCGTTTTATTTGTTTGTGTGCTGTAATTGTTGTTTAGTATGTTGACATGTTGTTATTTTCAATTTCTTTCATGAATAAAGCTGCAAATATTTGATATTAGTACTGAATTATCTCTAGGTTTTCCATTGCCAACAACCTTATTTTGTATGTTTACTTTCATATTGTATTTTCAATTTGAATTAATGAATAAATTATGTGCCCCCATGGCCCCTCTTCCAGAAATATGTTGTAATGTAATTGTACTAAACTAATTGTTTATCTTGTTGCACTACCTCATCAAAGAACGCGGGATCTGAGTTCCAATATATATACGAGGGTTCAAATGCTGTTGTGCTTGAATATGCTCTATATTTTTTATCTCTGTTTTCAAAGTCTGAATAGTCGATCCGAACTGTTCAATATGATATTCATAATAAAATATGCTTGGAGACCATCCAAAAAAGTGATATTGTACCTATGTTAAAAAAATTAAAAAATTCTAAAAAAATATAAAATTTGGTCTCCAAGAATATTTTATTATGAAGATCATATTGAGCAGTTCAGATCAACTGTTCGGACTTGAAAATGGAGATAAAGGATGTGGAGCATATTGGAGCACAAAATCATAGTGCATTTTGCACCCTCCTATATATATATATATAGAGAGAGAGAGAGAGAGAGAGTGGTTAATATACAAACGTTTGTTCTTGGACTCAGGAACAAACGGTTTGGTTCTCCAATTTTTAAAGTCCAAACAGTCGATTCAAACCGTTAGATATTCAATCTATATTAAAATGTGCTTGGAGACCAAATTTTACATTTTTTGAATTTTTTTTTTACTATTTATTAAGATGGTTTGAAAACTGTTGTTTTTCTTAAATTTCTGTAGCATTGAAAAACAATGGTTTTCAAACCAGCTTAATAAATAGTAAAAAAATTCCAAAAAATATAAAATTTGGTTTCCAAGCACATTTTAATATAGATTGAATATCTAACGGTTTGAATCGACTGTTTGAACTTTGAAAATCAGAAAACCGAACCGTTTGTTCCTGAGTCCAAGAACAAACGTTTGTATATTAGCCACTCTCTCTCTCTCTCTCTCTCTCAAACGTTTGTATCATAGTCCAAGAACAAACGATTGGAGCATGAAACAATAGGGTATTTGAGCCCTCCTCATATATATATATATATATATATATATATATATAATAAAGATGAGAGGTCAAACCACCTAATTATTTTAATACTCATATTATTACAATAAAGAATTTCTCCAATCCGAATTTCAAACCCACGATATTAATATATTATTCACTCACATTCATGATCAACTTTTAAAAACTAAACCTGATTTTATTGAAAAAAAATATTTCCTTTAAATTAATAAGTAAGCGGTAAGCCAAATGCACAGGAAGCTCGCCAAGTAAGCTCTGGTGTCAGGAATTTTCCGAAAAGACAACAAATGGGTTTTAGGCTTTTAGCCCCTCATTTCCATCTACTTGCTATTTTTATTTTGTAAAATTGTCTTTTTAGCCTACCTCTTCTCAGACTAACCTTACATCTGATGGCAAAAATTGTGAAGTAATATATAGTTTGCATCTTTTGCAATAGATTATGAATGAATTCTTTGTTACCTACTAATAGTTTTCGATCTTCGTTCCGATTATAGAGTTACTCTCAAGGGTGGAAGGCCTGTTTACAAGATCTAATAATTAAACCAACATGCACGTCATTCTGAGGTATCTCTTTCAGCATCTTTTTTGCATCCTTGAACTTCCCTGAAGCCATCAATGCTTGGTGCATCCTACATTTTATCAATTAATCAATTAGCTTACTATTAGAATGTGAACAGTTATCAAGGATTCTCAAATTAAACAAATGAAATGCCATAAAAGTAATCAACGACATATATAGTATTTTTTTTTTTTCAAATAACCACTAGCATCGCTCCAGTTTGCAAACAACACTAAACAATGTTGATATATTTGCAAATAACCCCCAACAATATTGAATTTTTTTGGTCCCAAACCCATATTGAACAAAAATAAATTAGATTTTACTATTAACCAATATTGATTTGCAAGCTTCTACGAATCAACCAAAAAGTTTGGATTCAATTCTTTTGGTCCCCATTTTTTTTTTCTCTTTTTGCAAAGGAGCTTTTAAACCAACAAGAACAAACTTGGTAGCATCTACCAAGTTTTTTCCAAAAAAAAGAAAAAAAAACCAACAAGAACAAAAACTACACATGAGAATAATAGTGGTAGAAAATATGTGCATAAATAAACCATAAACCTTAATTTAGTCAAGACATTATAAGGCAGGCCAGCTGATTCATATTCTTTCCAAACAATCATGGCCGTTTTCGAGTCTCTGGCTTTAACACACATGCTCAGTAAAAAATCTAGACTGGTACGAGACACTTGAAAACCTAGTTCCTCCTTCAAAGCATGGAGTAATTGCATACATGTCTCCACTTTTACTGACTCCATGTTTCTCACATGGCAGAATATCTGATTTTAAAGCAAAAAGATCAAGAATGTTTTAAAGTATCCCTACAGATGAGTTTTCCTGTACCAAACCAAACAACAAGTATACCATCAACAATTAAAGCTGTGTCTATACCTGATCAACACCCATGTATGCACTTGTTTCATCTTTTGCCCTTAGTTCCTTGAATAAACCAATGGCATCGCTGGTACATAGCGTTAGAAAGAAAAGTTAACATAAAGTATTTATTTCAGAAAACAGATGGCATAATATAAAACTAGATATACAAAAAGAACCCGTAAAGCCTGTAACATTACTTGATGTAGTTGTGTTGTACACAATAAAGGATTACTCGACAGCATGCATCACACCAATGGATTGAATCATTCAATTCCTTTAGAAGCTCTGTCATCCTCTCCAATTCTCCTTCTGTCTTAATATGTTCCTTTGGGGGAGGGGGAGAGAGAGACACACACACAGATAAGTATGACATAACCATAAGGCTCTCAAAAAATTTATAATCCACACCCATCCCCTCCCTCTCTCAAATGAAATAAAGTTGCCATTTGTTAGCACAGAGTGGAAAAACAGGAATAGTTTAAAAAAAAAAAAAAAAGCTCAAGTAGGTTCTTTCCTCAGATTGTGGCATAAAGCGAAAGGCCTATTATACTGAGTGGTAAGGTACTAGCACCACTCTTATCAGGTCATGGGTCAAACCATAATAAGCACATACATCATAATATAGAACATAATGGTGCAAAAATGGCTCTCTGTTAGAAAGAGATGAAAAAAAAAAGAACAGACGGCATACTGGCATTCAATGTTTTCTTGCATTTGGTTAATACTTTGTGTTTAGACTTTAGACATTATGTTATCATAACAGTGCAAAATGGCTTCTCTCTATTCAAAGATAGCGCAAAAGGAAATCAATATTTAGGATGGGTTTTATGCAAATTTGATGCTTCACAAAAGTTAGGAGAGTGGCTTGTATATAATACTTCCATGTCTTTTAGAGGGGAATTTGGGATATTATTTTATCTTCTAAACACATGATTATTTAAAAACTTTATTTTTGGGCATACGGAAGAGGGGTTTCAAGAACGAAATTTCTGAACTTAAGAAAGGACTTACAATGAGGCATACGACAGCCTTGGACTCAGGTTGAAATTCTTCTTGCTTTATTTCTTCATAAATTTTAATCGCTTCAGAAATCTCTCCATGTGAAGCAAGATTTGATACCAGTGCACTCTTTATATCTGCCATATATCTCTGTGGAGCATCTGGGTCCTTCACAACCTATTCACAAAGACACAGCAATATCATATATCTCTCATCTCATACTTCAACTAAGAAAAACAACTAAGTTCTAATTAAGCACCCACTAATCAACAGTGTAAACTAAATTATGATTAGTAATATTTGCAAATATGCAGACAATGCACATGAGGACTGCTGACTGTTAGGAAAATGGAAAAAATGACCATGTTGCTTTCAACTATTTAGCCCTATTACTATGGCCAAAAAAATTATTTGTTATTTGGAGCATGTAATTCTACGCCAGTCTAAGATGGTTCAACTTAGATTCATTAATAGATGTTTATCTAAACAACATAAACAATAGAAATCAAAATGGATTATTATGCGGTTTAATACAGGATATTTTGTTACTAAAAGGAACCAAATAATAAGATAACACGGAAGGAAAGAAAACAATCTTACCTGCTTGGCCATGTGAAAATTGCCAAGTTCACAATATGCGTGTATTAGGCCAATACAAACATTTCGTGTTAGTTGCAGACCCACTTGTCTCAGCTCCTCCCGATACTACATTGCATTTTCAGTCGGTCCCAAAAAGAAGCATCAGAATTATTAAATGCATGTGCTACAAAATAGGTATTCATATATGTACTTCTAGAAACGTAATAAATACGGTAAATCACCAGAACCTGTCCTTCATTAATTGTTTGTATCTTCTCAACAAAGGAAATGTGGTAATTGATATAATATCAGATTCTCAGGGCAACACAAACTTTTCTTTTAGCAAAACATAAAATTGGAATGTGTGTGTGTGTGTGTGGTGGTGGGGGGGGAGGGGGGGGGGTGTTAAAATGTTAAAATTCACCTTGGAAATGTCCTTCTCAGAGTCAGAATTAGAAATCAAGTAACTGAAAGTGTCTGCATCTGGTTCCACACCACGATTTTTCATTTGATTCAACACCGTTTGCACACCACCTCTATTCTTCTGCATATGGGTGAAATTTTAATTAACTGATGATTTCTTGTTGCCATACTATTCAAGTAAAATCTCAAGTAACAAGCAAAACAATATAATCACTAATGGTAGTTGGTATGTTAAAATTTAACTCGATAATCAGAGGGGAAAATGATAATAAGAAAGTAATAACATGAAGAGCATACCTCTCTGAAAAAACCATGGATAATCACATTGTACATACTAGCAGTAGGAGTCTCGCCCATGTTTTTAGCTTCTTCCAGCATCTCATAAGCTCCTTGAAACTACACACAAAAACAAACAAAAAAAGCAGTCGTTCAGGCATTCTCCGGGACTTAAACCAACAGCCAAGCCTCCTAAGCACATTTTTGGAAAAGGACCCTGCCTAATTTGTTATTCCCTCTTGCTTCATGAATGTGTGAAGGGGAGGTCCTTTAGGCAATATATATTTTTTTTTTCTGATATAAAAACTTGGTCATTTTCTTCAAGGATTATCAGGATACTTTAAACAGTTTTCTTCAAGAATCAATCCCCATGTCTACACGACGCCTAAAACATTATCTAATTACTGTCCATAAGTGCATATATAAAAAGAGGGAAACAGAAAATTTTCCAAAAAATAAATGTATGATTACATCTCTCATCTTGACACATAAGCTTATCAATGTTTTAAATGTTTCTCCTTTCGGCTTCAAGTTATGCTCACACATCAGAGAATATATACTACGAACCTGCAAGCAAACAAATATAAAAGTACCGTTGACAATTAAAGACATATTGGAAAAGAGAAACTTTTTCTTCACAAGTAATAAAAAAATTGATGCACCCTGGTAAAGAATTGCCCTTGAATTGAAAGTATATATGATCTTCTTTTTTTCTTTTGTAGGGCTATACTGAGTATTTTGACGGTTTAAAAGTTTATGAATTTATTCAAGATAACAACTAACATTACCATGTGAAGCTCGGAATTTTGGTCACAAGATAATAATATTGGATCAAATACTCCAATTGTTACATTCAATCCCGATTTACACATGTAATCGACTATGACAAGTGCTTCAGCAATCTGTATAATGGCACAAAAGAGACATGCCGGATTAGATAACAACAAGAAGATAAGTAAAATCAAGGACCTTCTATGTTATAGCCAAAAGTTACTGGTCAAGCTAAATTTAAGCCAATCTGAAAATGAAACCCAGACATCCAACAAACAAACCTCAAAATGCTTAATTACAACAAAGAGAGTTTGAATAAGAACGTACCAGATTTAAATTGCAAAAATAGGCGATAAGCTTGTCATAATATAAGAGATCCGGTATGGCTTCTAATTTCTCATGCAAGGAAACAAACTTGAGGACCATTTCCTTGGCCTAAAAAACATTTCAAGTAAAATATGTCACTTTCTAAGTGTATAATTCATCTTATAAGCCAAAATTACCATACCTGTAAATTGGGTAAGTTGGTTGTGTACTCATATATCAAGGCTGAGAACCTTTCACTTTTCACCCCTGCATTGAGAAACAAGAACAACTAAGGTACCTTGCAGATATGCACCAATTAATTCAATGCATTTGCTCAAAACACCCAGGTCACAAAAAAATATGCCTAAGTAACTATTTGGTGCTGTAGTAAATTTCTCAAGAATTTCGGTTTTTTTTTCCAGATAGATTTGAAACTTTATGTGCAGAAAAGCTCAAAAAAATAAATCGGAGGTTGTTTTCCTAGACAGCATACTGGTCTGTACGCAGCTGTGAGGTCAGGTACATTACAAGCAACCTGGACAGTTATGGGACTGATACCAGCATGCATAATCTCAGGTTAGAGTTAGGGCAGGGGACTGGACAGGTACCCTTTTGTACAATGCCAGCTTTCACTAATAGAGATAGATAACATACCCACTTCAGAGATATCAGAAAGGAACTTTAGAGCAAACTTTTCGAGTTGCAGTCTCCCAAGAGATTTAAATATGCTAACCACGTAACAAGGTTTTGAGACTTTATTTATTTTTAATACGTTCAACAACTCACTTAGCTCCTCGACTCTGTCAGTTTCACAAAACGCCAGAAAATAGTTCTCTGTTCCAGATTCAGAAACGAAAAGAATAAGAAGCATATTTTTATTTAGTGTGGCTTATTCTGGCCAATGGATTCACCATGCAGAATATTGTACCCACATGTACCAATGCATATACCTTCATAGTGTCGGTACATGTTGAAATCATTTCATTCCTCATTTTGCTTAATATTCGACATATATTTTGGCCAATGAAAGTTAAAAAAATGCACAAAAAAGGCACATTGAAATAGTAACATACTAAGTTATTATTAGGCAAACAAAAACATAAACAATAAGGTTCATTTCATGCATACCTTCACAAAATATCTAAGTATAGAGTATACACATACAAAAATCATGCATAATCTAAGACAAGTAAATGTCGCACATACTTTTCAAAAAACAGAAATCATCAGTGCCCTTTCCTTGATTTCTTATAACATACCCGAACTAACTATATCGATACTCTTTTTCTCTAATGAAAATAAAGACAAAAAAAGATAATTTAGGTACTTATATAGAGAGGGAGGGTAGAAAGACATTCTCTGCTTTAAGAGAAACAAAATACTTCCGTTTTGCAGGATATATAAGAAGTTTTGATATACTTTTGGCATACTAAACTTTGTTTGTAGAATCCAAGCAGTAGATAATATAATGTACCTGCTAAGCTATAAGTATCATCATTACTTGCCTTGCTGAATGATAAGAGCTCACTTATTCTCTGCTCATCTGAAACCCTTATGCACGACAACATCTCATAATACCCAAGTCTAGACAAAGCTCTCGGGTTCTCCTCCTTTAAGAATCCACATACCTGATCAAATTCCTCTACCATTTTGAAATCAACTAGGTAGGAGAGAATTGGGCCATAGCTTGCCTCTTCTATCTCAAAACCTTTCTCCTTCATCAACAGAAGCAACTTGCACGCCTCAGCAATACATTCAAATGCCTCATTTGGGTCTCGGCTCATCCTAGCCTCACTAATACAAACTCCAATTAAGGCATTGCATTCCTTTGGACTAGATCCTCTCCCGAGCTTGTCGAAAAATTCTAAGGTCGGACCCGAACCAAGTCGTTTGGCAGAGATTTTCATTAGCTTGTTGTAACGGCCTGACTCCGTGTTCCTAAAGATATATCTTTGCTTTCTCTCCCTTGTCATTGCCTTTCTATGTACATTTAGGACAGGACTGGGATTATGGTCCCATTCTATGCCTAGTAAGTTGTTTACCAAAGTAGATTCCACGGCGTTTTCTAAAAATTTCCATGTAATGGAGATGCAGTTAGTATTCTCTTTCAAAAATTATACTCAATTTTCAAATTTAACTTCTTGTAACTTCTTGGCTGTCAACTCAGTTGTAGGATTAAGAAAGCAATTAAGCAAATAAACCGTGATGCAGAGGGTTTAACAACAACCAGACCTAGGAAAAAGATGCTTGTCTCTATAACAGCCTACAAAACTGACAAGTACTGTGGCTTATTGGTTATAATGTACCTACGCTGTTACTCAGAGAAGTTCAACTAAAGTAAAAGATCATTTAAGTCCCACAGATAAATTTGACCTAAAAAAAACAAAAAAATTTTAAAAAAAGAAAGGAAAAGAACAGCATACCTCCATCAGGCAGAAGCACAGAAATCTCTCTTGAAACCGCAGCGGCATTAACTGTAGGGGAGAAAAAAAATCAGCCAAATACTAAATTAACTGATAGGGGTTTGCTAACAATCGGGGATTTACCCTTGGTTAGGCTCACCTGGAACTTTTCTGTGACAATAATTACTCAAGTTCTTGCACTATTACATGCTAGTATTGCAATCATTCATTGAGTACATTTGGATATGGGTGGGTCAATATTTTGTCTACAAGTTCAGTTGGTACTTAATACATGGTTGGAACTTTATAAATTAAAAGATGAACCTTGTAAATATAGTTTTTTTATTAGTCAATACTTCAACAACTTACAGCTTAGGCACTTAACATGTGAATATTGACACTGAAACAAGTTAAGGTATGATACTTCACAAACAATCAACACATGTTTAATCGATCTTTATAGGCAAAGATCTGGACGAACAGGCAAGAAAAAAAAAAATCGCCATCTGAATAGAATTTAGGTACTCGGATATAATGTACCGGGAGAAGAAGCGGAGGGAGGGGATTGGGATTTTCCCTTTCGACCAGTGGGGTCGAGACTGCAGAGGAGCTGTGTCGACAGAGAGGTGGAAGTCTGTGAAGACGAGGGAGTGACTGCGCGACGGGAGGCCGCAGTGGAACAGAGCGAAATGGTGGCCAGAAATGATTTTGCGAGGCTCTTTTTGGGCATAGCCACAGTCCCGTTTCCGGCCTTGCCCTCCTCGCAAAGAGAAGTGCGCGGCGGGGAGAAGGAAGAAATGAAGGCCCGAGAGGTCTGCTCCAGCAAAAGGCGAGGAGCAAGGCGATCAAGGAATTTTTTTTTCTTTTTTTTTTTTCTGTTGCTCATCCATGATCCATCCAGTAGTAGGAACAGTCGGAGTTTCTGTTCGATTCTGGATGTACGTTTCTGCTCGAACTGAACGGCCAGGATTCAGTTCAGAATTGTGCTTCTTAGATTTGAACGGTTCGGATGCAGTTTATTGGACTATTTTCATAGCTGGGAATACCCAAGTTTATTTATGTTTTTCTCCATTTTATCCTTGATTTAAATTATCTACGGTCATTCGTAAACATGTAATATGAATATTTTATTTTGGTTTTAATCCAATACTAGTATATTCCTTTACAAATTTAGAAATATATTAACAAGAAATCAATATCACAATCACTAAATCTACATAATGAGTACTAGGTTACATCACAATACTTGAAATAAATATCTAATCTTTCGTGTAATAAATACTAGTGCAAATCATATTTCTCCATTTAAACAATCAAGAGATAATAAAGAAATAAAATAAAAAAAATCAATCATTTCTCATTAGTTGCTACTTGCTAGTTGCTACCATAAAATGGGAATGCGCCGGTTGAGAATACGTATGAAATTTAGATTTGTCTTGATACGCTCATGAGATGCTCCACTTGGTTGCTGCGTAAATAGGATCAATTTCGGATATATTTCCTTTCCGAACGCATCACTGAAAAAATTGCCAAACCATTTTGTGCATTATGTTTAATGCAGCTTCTGTCATGCTATTTCAAAAAAAAAAAAAATTGCCAAACCAAATGAGAGATTGCAGCTCTGGTGCTGTTGGAGTAAAATATGTAATCTCCTCATTTTCTTTCTTGCATCAATTTTTAATTTTCTTTTAAATTTGTATTGGCGTATGGCGCACGAGATAGATGGCTTGGCGCACCGAATCTTCTACGGGAACGGGTGCGTCGACTGACATTTAGGCTGTGCTCCACAAAACGAAAGTGAAAGCTCATTAATAGAAAAAGGAAGAGAGGATTATGTGGGTGAGACTCTCCTTCAAACAGTGAATTTACACTCCTATTTGGAGGTCAATGATTTTACACACCGATTTGGAGATGAAGGATTTTCCCCCTTCTTGAGCAGGTGAATTCGCTATGCCCAGGCGGTCCGAGAGAAAGCTCCCCTCCGCACAGTGAATTTCACTTCCCCTCCCTCCGCGTACCCCCAATTGGAGCGGAGTCTTATTGGACTCAAATTGGAATCTTAGAGTAGGAATGTTTAATTCGTTTTAAGATCCATACGATTGTTTTAGTATTGGTACACATTTGTTTCAAAATTGTGTTGATCTAGTACGTATGTGTAGCTACCATGCTACGAGACTGACACTCAACTCACCCTCTTAAGTGTGATATAAATTTAATTGGAGTCGCCACCCGTTAGAAAACGGGAAATACAATTTATTTTTGGTCTACAGAGATAACAGGTTCGTGTCTTGGTTATGAATGTGGAAGGTGTTAGGCACCACACTCACCCGAAAGAAAACCGGTCTTTACTAATTTCTAGTTTTCAAAAATATATTTCAGCAATGATGAAAATTACAAAATGAGATAATCAAACATAATGACAGATAAAAAAAACATAAGGGAAGCAACTAAAAGAAAGTGAAAATAAATTGAAAGTTTTCAAGTCACGCAGATCTTCATTCTCGTTATTTGAACATCGTAATGATTTCTTCAGTGGCTTGGATGGATGGCTTTAGTAATTTGAGGACTAAGTTAATGGAATAACATAGTGGGTTTGTCACTCATTATTTTTTTAGAGCTCATTCTATCAGAGTTTTAGGAGAATGTTTGTGGAAAACACATTTTTCCTTGGCTGTTTTTTTTTCTGTGGGCTGAAGTTCAACGTTTTTGCTCTCTTTTTGTTCTTTGTATGCTCTAACCAACCATGAAGATGAAGTGAAGATGTATGGGGCTATTTATAGGTGGAGTTTGAAGCCTCTTGAAGCTCAGAAACGTCCTTAAGTTGCTGCATCTTGGCATGCCCCACATCTAAATCTTTTCTGCACAAAGTTAAACATATTTGTTAGGCAAAGACTATGAAAAATGACTGAATTATGATGATTCTAATGCAGAAACGAAATCCAAACCATGCATATAGGTGTTTAGCAGGTTTTACTTAATTTATATAACTATTTTAACATATCATAATCATGTTTATTGTCAAGAAGAAGTGGAAACATGGCAGCAGAATTCCTGCTGTACTTTTTTGCTTCATTTCAGAAATTTGCATTGTTCTTAGGTCAACTTCAAGAGAATAAAAACTGAACAATTACAGCAAGCATATGACAAAATTAAGTGTGTTTTGATATGCATAAGTATGATAATTAAATTACTCTTAGAAGTGGAAACAAGGCAGCAGGATTCTTGCTGTACTTTTTTGCTTAATTTCAGAAATTTGCATTGTTTTTAGGTCAACTTCAAGAGAATAAAAACTGAAAGTTTGCAGCAAGGATATGTCAAAATTAAGTGTACTTTGATTATGCATAAGTATGATGATTAAAATACTTTTAAGCTCATTTCTTTGCTGCTGGAAAAAAACTGTGTTGCTGGAATTTTCTGCTGAATTTTTCTAGCTGCTGGGATGTTTTCTTATATGTGAAAAAAATCAGAAATATGTTCTCAATATGTGTACATAGAGGTAGATAATATAGGGTTTTAAATTTAAAGTCCCAAGTAATGAGTTTTTATAATTTTTAGGTGCTTTGATTCGAAATACAAAGCTTATCTCTTCATTTATAATTTGATAGGAGACTTTAGCTAGCAGTTTTTTTCTTTTTTGAAATAATGATTTAGACTTAAGAATAATATATTTCATGCTAATATTTTTGTGACAAATTAGTCTAATCAATTTTCTAAAGACATGCACGTGTGAAGGATCAAGAAACATGACAAAAATTACAATCCAAGTGGTGCAAAAGCAAGAATCTTGCTGAAATGTTTTCAAGAATAGTTTTTGTGGCCCTACAATGTCATATTTGACTATTTGGTTGTCTTCATGACTATTCCAATTCATGTATGATTTTTTCTTGCTCATTAAGGCCTCTAATTTGATGTGTTATAATTTACTCAAGAGAAATGGTATGTCTCACGTAGGTTTCTAATTTAAGGAGAATTGTATGATCATAATATATTCATGATGCGGAAGGTCAATACAATAGAAGGCTTTATACTTATGATAATTCTAGCTCATGTTGATTTTTAGGATGTATTTATGTGACATATTAATGAGTTCCTAAAATTGATCAACGTTTAAAATTGTATATGTATATAAATATTCTCATGATTCTTATGGGGAGCATATAATATTTAAGTTGATGTAAAACTTGATTGACCAATAACTAGAAATTTGTCTAATAGGAATTAGTAAAAATGTGAGATTGTGATGATAAATTACTTTCTCATTAGTTCAAATTAACTTGATATATGTGCTATGTAAAGTGTTAAATTTGGACCTGGCATGCTTAATTAAATTTGACTTGGAGATATGATTTAATCAGGCATGTGAAACTATACAAATATTTATTATAGATTAGTAGGTAAATAGCTCCACATACTTCAGCCATATATATATGTTACACAGGTACCTAGGTGTAGTAGTAAAAGGTGACAATAGGTAACGTGTGGATTTTGCCTAAACCATTGCAGTTCACATATTTTGGCTACTGACTCCCTTGTTAATGTTGAGACATGAGACTATGTACCAATTATATGAGCATTTAGAATATTTATTATTTTATAGATTTGAAGACATATTTGAAAAAGTCTCTTAAGTTTACAGCATGAAATAATATAGTACGATATTACTATAGTTCAATTAGTGTGACTATAGTATATTAGTATGATATTACCATAGTTAAATATAGTATGCATTGTAGCATTAGAAAACTAAATATATTTTTCCCATTAGATTTTATCTTAATTTTATGAGATGGTATATTTTAGAAATATATTTTCCTCGTTATATTCTTAGATTTTATGATATATATAATACTATAATTCATCTCAAGACCGTGGGTAGAAAATAAACAAACAAGATAATTAATGTGATGAGCATTCATGTGGATAGAATTATTTGGGAAATATACGTTGCAATATTTTCTTTCTTAATTTCATGTATTAAATGCATTGTCATAATTTATTCTTCCAAATTAGAGCATTTACAAATTATGCAGTTTTAACATAACATGGATTCTTTTAAGCATAACCCAATAATATTCAACTTGTTATGTGCATATTCAACGAAACTAGGCAATAAACAATATTGATCGAAAAATTCAACTGCAAAGCATACCTTTTTTGCAGACGCCTGGAAATTACATTCTTGATTCATTATTGACGACATAACTCGCATTTGGTGCAAGCATATATTTTGTTTGGAGATTACACAATTTAGGGTGTCTACAGTATGAATCTTAAAATAAATCAAATGGTAGATAAACTCATCGGTCTTAAAGCATCGGACGCAAATTTCTTCCATCATCTGTGTGCTTGTTGCATCAAATTGTTGAAAGTCCGTAGTAAACACAAATTGTGCAGTGTTCTTCTCTCGATAAAAAACAAATAAAAGTAAATACAAACAAACAAAAATGCAGTGAAATATAATAAATGGATCTGCTTTTAATGATTAACTTATATCAAATAATATGTAAAATTATACTTATCATAATGCTAATAAAATATGCTACCGATACACATATCAAATTATGATTTAAAGAGTTTTTTTTTTAAGGCTTCCGATATACTCCAGTATCTTTTTTATATGATATTTTTGAGAATTAAACATATGTCTTCTTGAAAAAGAGACATTTCAAGAGATAAGGGCTCGTACCATTGCATTAAGTCTATTGTTCTGATTTAAAGAGTTTCTTAAATTAGTAAATAAGAGTTTGCAGAATTACAAGTTTATGAACCAAGGTCAAATTATAACGTCATAGTTCCTTCGCTATTCGTGATCAATATTTACAAAGTATGTATATTTAGTCGCAATTACTACATGTAAACTTTCTGATTCATTATGTAAGAAATTCAGAGAGAACTGATAATCGAACCTTACAGAATCATCTGTTATGACCGCGTGTATTATTTCACATTTAACATGCGGCTCAGTCATTTTACATTTGTATTGTTGGACAATTTTCCAAACTTCCAAACCGACTCGGCAAAAAAAAAGAATGCGTGAATCAGAACAAATTGTCTGATTCTTAAAGTAGTCCATCCGATTTAATAGGCAACCTGCCAATTTCGATTCTAATTACGAGTTTCGGAATTATGTGATTAACTATTTCGATTCTTATATAATGGTTTAAAATTTCATATAATCTTAACAAGTTCTTACATAACACGGAGTTGCTACATCGGCTTTGGCTTTATGGCACAAGGAGGGATTTACCCAAATGGAAAGACAGCTAGCTTTTTGTAAGAAAGTTGTGTTGTTTTTTTATAGTGGAAGAAAAAAGAAATTTGAGTGGTTATGAATTTCGGTTAAGGTGCAAAATAAAGGAACGAGCTTTCGAACTTGCAAATAATCTTGAAGAGCGATGGCGGCAAAGGTTGCGATGTCGGTGGCTAGAGCAAGGTGATAAAAAGACGAGGTTCTTTCACGCTTGTGCATATGTTAGAGTGAGCAAAAGCTTTATATCCTCAATCACTCACTAAGGTAACTTTATATCTGACCAGGAGGGTATCACAAATAGATTCTTAGAAAATTTGAAGGAATATTTGGGAGCTTCTAACCAAGTCAAGTCCTTCACCACAAACTCTATATGATACGGACCCGGATTTGCAGTACCTCAAAGTCTCGTTGAATGAACATGAAGTGGAACTATCTATCAAGCAATTAGCTAACAACAAAGCGTCCGGACCGGATGGTATACCCAATGAGTTCATACAATTGTACTGACCGGAGCTCCGGAAGGAAATAATGCAAATCATGTTTGGCTTTTTTGAAGGGGGATTGGACTTAGCACAAATCAATAGAGCCAACGTGGTTATGGTGTCTAAGAAGAATTCACCACAAACAGTTAGTGACTTTAGGCCCATAAGTGTGACCAACATCATACCCAAACTGATCTCCAAAGTCTTAGCTAATTAGCTTAGAAAGAAAATGCCAGACTTGATCTCTTCAAATCAAACGGCCTTTATCCGAGGCTGACAAATTTCAGAAAATTTTATAGCAACGAGAGAGGTACTACATCATATCCATGAAACTGGCCATAGTGCAATCTTTCTAAAATTGGATTTTGCAAAGGCTTTCGATTCGATTGAATGGGAATTCCTTTTTACGGTAATGGCTGCGAGGGGGTTCCCATTAAGGTGGATGGGATGAATAAAAGCACTACTTCAATCAGCTTCATCTAAAGTGCTTGTGAAGGAACCGCTTCTGACTTCTTTTTTCATAAGAGGGGGCTAAGGCAAGGAGATCCATTATCCCCTATGCTTTTTAACATTGCGGTGGATGTGCTCCAAAAAATGGTGATAGCGACTAATATAACACTATATGGAGGAATAACACAAAAAACAAGAGACTCTATTATAGCATACCAATACACCGATGACACGGCACTCATAGCCTCGGCTGATTTAACCTCATTAATATCACTCAAATTGGTTATTCGGTTATTTGCTTCTATTTCGAGGTTGAAGGTGAATTTCAATAAAAAAACAACTTTATACCCTTAAATGTGGATGAAGAAGACTTGAGTGGATGCAGGCAGTAATTGGATGCCCGAAGCCGGCCTTTCTGATAAAATATCTTGGGATGCCTTTATCCATTTCAAAACCGAAAAAGGAGGATTTCTCACATTTGATTGAGAGTGTCGAAAGAAAACTTGGAGGGTGGAAGGACAAAATGATCTTGAGAGGAAGGAGACTACAACTTGTCAAATCAGTTCTATCAACGATACCTATTTATTACATGTGCTGCTTTCGCCTGCCTCAATGGGTGATTAATCGCTTAGACAAGATAAGGCGGTCATTTCTGTGGGCCAAAATAACAGGTGGAAGGGGCATGTTGCTAACAAATTGGGAGGTGGCATGCACACCAAAACAATGGGGTGGCATGGGGATTTCAGATTTGAACATAGTTAACATAGCGTTACTGTTGCGATGGTGGTGGAGGGCATATGCGGAAAAAGATTGTCTTTGGACAATTATTGTCCGATTGATAAGAATGAGACAGTCTCCGGCTACTAGACCGATCATCTGGACGGTCAATGGCTTATTCTCTTGGAGGCAATTACAGGTGATCCCAGATTATTTCAACTCAATCAAGCACAAAGTGAATAGTAGGTGATGGCACAACAATATCATTTTGGTTTGATGCATGGAATGACACACCTCAAGCAACAGGCAGCGGGTGTGGTCTGGTACGGCCGACTATTGCCCTTAGGGATGCTTGGCCAATATTACAATCTCTAAACCCTAATCTATCAATACCACAAGATCTGAATTTTAACTCCCAAATGGATGGAATTGTGTGGAATTGGGAAAGTTCGGGTAAATGCTCTGCAAATTCGGCTTATCGACTGCTCACTGGAGGAGGTAGAATTCAAACCCCATTTCTATTTGTTTGGAAATGCCCGGCACCTCCTACGGTACGTGTTTTCACATATCTCATGTTGCATGACAAGATACTCTCTAGAGACGTTTTACAGAGAAGAGGAATGTCTGTTGATCTAGCTTGTGTATCTTGCCCTTCATGCCAAAGGGAGACCACATTACACCTGTTATTTCACCCATATGCACGAGCGGTATGGGCTTCTATGGCTCGCCTGTTACAAGAAAAAAATATGGTTCTTGGTCAATCTATGAGTGAAGTCTGGGATAACTCTTGGAGTAGACTCAAACAGAGAGGAAACTGGAGACGTAAGACATGGGCAGTATACTTCATGTGCACAGTTTGGCATATTTGGAAGCACTGTAATAGAGTCGTTTCTGAAGAACATGTAACAACGCCGACGGTTATGGCAACTCGATGTTTTCATGAAGTGAAACTATGGATAAAACATTGCTGATCAGAAGGGCAACTGGTCGAAATACTGGCATGAACACTTTTCGCACAAAGAGTTGGCTAATTCTGGTTTCGTCGTTATGTCATTTTTGTATGTTTTGAGGTTGTTGTAATTGGAACCTTTAATTTTAATATATCCCTTGACAGTCGCTGTCAAGTTTTCAAAAAAAAAAAAGAATTCATATAACATTATACAATTTATAGTAATGTTTAACACTGTTGTAACGAATCACTAATATGTCACGTTAGATTTACAGTTCGCAAAAATAATATAATCTTAGTAGCTCAACAAAAAGTAAAATAATTATGCAGCACTGTTGCAATCAACTAATATTATAGAAATGAGCAAATTTAGAACTGCAATATAGTATAAAATAATATCATAAAAGCACATTAAACCTTACTCTTTTTTTTTGCACTTGGTTCATATTTAAGTGGCAGATCAGAAGTCCACGTGATAAATAGAACAATTCACATTAACGAATGTCTAATAGAATGACTAAATCAATTATTTTTTTGAAAAGTAAAGAATCTAATTTACCTTTTTTTTAAATATAAAAACTAACTTGCTTTTAAGTAAATCTTAGCCGACATTTTTATTAATATCCAAAGTTTAATACAAATTATTAATTATGCTCAGATTTCCAAACTTTCGCTAAAAATACCCAAGCCGGTCAGAAAATGGCCGGCTTAGGTACCCCAGTAAACCGGCCATTTTCTGGCTGGCTTACTCCATTTTTTTTTTTTTTTAGAGAGACACTATGAAGATCAAAATATTGAAATTTAACACTGAAAATTTGAAATTTTTTGTTTAAATTTTTTGTTATATTACTTCTTTTGATATATAATTAGCATATTTATCAAAGGTTTAAATAGCGTTTATCGCGTCATAGCGGAACGGCTGAAAAAACGGCGCTATGGCCATATAGCGCCGCTATAGCGCGAAATAGCGCACTATATGGCCATAGCGTCATAGCTTTTTTGGTCCGAAAACGCTATAGCGCGCTATTTAGAACATTGATATTTATACTAAAATACGCTAGATTAATTGAAATTATATTGAATAACACTATATTATGTTAAATTACGCTAAATTACATTACATTACGCTAAAATACGGTAAATTACGCTAAATTACAAATGAATAGGGAGGATAAATTCAATGAAAAGGCGAAAAACGGCGATGAAATTTCAAACGGTCATAAAACGGCGCCCGAGTGGCCGATTTCAGCAAATGACCACTTTTCGGAAAGCTTGCAAAAATGCGCATGCGTCCGTATTAGCTATGCTAATTTCGAAATTCAGAATCGCCAAAAAACAAAGGGAAGAGCCTCAAAACTTGAGTTGAAGTTTCCGATTAAGATTTTCATTTCTATCATTCAATCCAAGTAGCTCAGTAAATTAGTTACATAATGAACTTGCAGATTACCAATTTTTACTATTTTTGGAATTTTTTTACTATTTTTTATGATTTATGAAAGATGAGCAAAATCAGTCTACTATAGCGTAATTTTGTGTAGTTTAGTGTTTTTTTTACCGTATTTTATCATAATTAGCGAAGTTATTGTAATTTAACGTAATTTAGTATAATTGAACATAATTTATTGTAATATAGTGTAATTCAACATAATTTCAAGTAATCTAGCGTATTTTAGTATAAATATGCTAATTATACATCAAAAGAAGTAATATAACAAATAATTTAAACAAAAATTTCAAATTTTCAGAGTTAGGTTTTAATATTTTGATCTTCATAGTCTCTCTCTAAAAAAAAAAAAAAATGGAGTAAGCCGGCCATTTTCTGGCCGGCTTGAATATTTTTAGCAAAAGTTTGGAAATCTGGGCATAATTAATAATTTGTATTAAACTTTGGATATTAATAAAAATGTCGGAAATCTTAGGATCAAAATCTGAAATTTAAAAAATAAACGATCTGCTATTATTGGGTCCCACATGTCAGGGATCCAGACACAGACATAACCTCTGTTTCCGTCATATTCGGATAAACTCTTCCGACACATCTCCTTCCGCTTCGGTCTTTTCTGAAAACCCTAACTGGAGCCTCTGGTTCAGCTCTCTCTTCTGAGCAGCCTACGACCATCGGGTCCCACCCGACAGACCCATCTTCTTCCTCTTAATTACGAAAACTAGTTCACACAATCCCAAGTCTCAATCTCTCTTCCGATCATAAACCGCTTCACCTTTTGAAGAATCGGTAAGAAACTATATCTGAACAATCAGTGAGTGAGTCGCGAACAAACTAGAAGGAAGGAAATAATTGGCGTATCTCGGACATAAGGTGAGTCTTTTCCCATTCAAGCGTTTTTTGTTTTGCTCAAAATGCTTTTGCCCAGTCGGTTTGGAAGTTTGGAAAATTGCCCAACAACCTGGGCCACTGTCTCTGCCTGTAATGTTACTTTGTAAGTAACCTAATTTGTAATTCCGAACAAGTACTGGTACCAACTGAAGTTGATTCTACCAGACCTAACCCCTACCAGTATTGACACTATTCTGCATGACATGCCTTTTTTTTCCCAATTGTCCATCTGCACCAGTGAAAGTACGAACTGCTAAGTATTGGGATATTCTGGTGTGGGGATTGTAACTTTGTAAGCATCATTGCCCCAATCAAAAGTACCTTTATTACCTTTGTATTTATCTCAGATCAATTTTCTTTATCCAATTGTAAGTGAAATGGATCGTCAGTCCCAAGAATATGCAGCTGCTATGTCGTACACACAGAACCAACAACAGTATGGCGGTTTTGCTCCACAGCCCCAACAATATCCCCAGCCGCAGTTTCCAGGCCCACAATACATTCCATCTCACCACTCTGCACTCCCTCAATACCCTTCTTTTCCCTCTCACCCAGTCCCACCATCGCAGCAACCTGGGCCTCATCAATTCTATTCTCACCCTCCACCTCCCTATGCCGGTGGGCCCCACCACCAGCAGTCACCTCCACCCTTCGGTTTGCCACATCACCTCCCACCACCTCATTTCGTGCCCCACCACCACCCACCACCTCCTGTGGGACCCCCAGCGGACCCCGAACTCCAAAAGAGAATCGACAAATTGGTCGAGTACACAGCCAAAAATGGGCCTGAATTTGAGATTATGATTCGAGAAAAACAGCATGACAACCCGGATTATGCATTCCTCTTCGGCGGAGAGGGCCATGGGTACTACAAATACAGACTCTTCTTGATAGGTGAGTCCCACTTCTAACTAATGAATTTTTCATGCAGCTAAACATCATGCTGTTAAATTGAAATTTGTAATCTGTTGTTGGGGAAAAGTTTCGGAATGTGTCTTGTTTGAAAATTAGTACATGTAGTTCAAATATATTGACTGGTGGATCTGACCATTCCATCCTTAAGCCTTGAGAGTCCTCAAAAGTAAAAAAATTAATACTATGAGTAAGCTAGTATTCAGAAGCCAAACTAAGTTCTCAGAAGAAAACGGTCACGTAACATTATTGAAATCCCCATACAAGTAAAGGCTCATCTCGATTGAGTCGACAACCTCAATCCAAAACAGTCTAGTTGGCTTGCAAATGCAAAAGGGCTTGTGGTATTAACTCAAGAACTGTGCTTCTATTTAATAGGAAACTTCAAAATGTTCAAGGTGATAGGTTGTGGAAGGTTCTAGGAAGTATGTATTTAGTAAACTGACTTGATATGAAATTACCATTATGCCATTTAGGTTTAAAACCGGCAAATGACCTTTACATGGTCAAAATATTTCCCATAAGTGCCAATGCAGCAATATATTCTGTAGCTAGTATTTGGAAGATAAATTTTTCTTTTGCGGAAAAAAAGGAACTTTGTGTGGAATATACCATATTTCCGTGGGTACTAACTACAAAGTACAATTGCTTCCTGACAGGCGGGACCCATTTCAATTCTCCCCCGCCATACCCCCACATGGTTGCTCATGCTGCAGGTCCACCGCAAATGGCACATCAAGTCCCCCACAACCACCCATACTATGAGCACCAGTCACAGCCTCAGGCGCCAAGCTTCTTCGAGCCGAGGCCATTCAAGGGCCTCGCTGGTCCACTTCCTTCTGATGTGGCAGCTGAGCTGGAGGACGTGCTGATGGAGCTAAGTGGCACCAAAGAATCTATAAAGGGGGCCAAGTCGTGGTTCATTCAGCGGGCACCATTTGCACCTGCACTGGCTGAGGCACTGAGAGGTCGGGTCTTTGCAACGGATGACCCTGAGAGGCAGTTGTATATCATTTTCTTGGTCAATGATATACTTTTTGAAAGGTTCTTCTCTCTATTTTCTTTTACTTCTTTTTTGGTGAAGAATGATTGCATGTTTGAGCTGCAAAACTGCAAAATACCATGTCCCTCTAGGCTCCAAGATGACAGATAATGTCAAGATATCAAGCCTCTCTGTATCCCTATCCTGATTTATCCATTTGTTCTATATGATATTAGAGTGAGTAACCCTCTTTTTTCTCATTGTTCTGATATACAAAATGAGGAGAGAGAGAGATGAGGTGGGAAAAAATGAATAAAATTGTGTTTATCTATGTATGCTTCTTTTGCATTATATCATGACTTCGAAGTACAGAAGGGACTGTTTGTTGGTTAAGTTTTGTCTACACAAAACATCGTTTTTCCAAATTTGTTGCTTTGAAAAAAGAGTCTTGCAGTGGTTTGACCTCCTTCAGCATGTGATGGTTTTTGAGAGCAAAGCCATCCAAACCATTATTTTCTTCACTTGGTGAAAGACCACTGGTAGTCAATCTTTTGGTGCTTTTGGCTGGCTTAGGTTATAAAATGAGGAATCATGATCCTTACTAGGATCGAAGCCTCATGTTGCTTCGGCCCATTTATTCAGTCATTTTATGGCTTATATTTTTTATGGTTGGAGACTTAGAAAGTATTCTATTTGCGTAATAAAGTTATAATATCAGATCAATAACTGTGATCCTTTGTATACATTTTAATTAAAACTAAATAGTATAACAACCATTATCTATGAAATGGAGAATTGTATCAAAATGCCGTTTTTGGCAACTGACTGCTGTGATTATCTCGCTGTACCAGCTTACAACATAGAACAAACCCGCATGAGCTAGACAATGAGGCACTTGCACTACTACCTGTGCTGGGTGCAATGCTTTCTAGGGTTTACAACAACCCACTAAACAGGGAGGCGAATCAATCTCGGCTCCAGAAAATTGTACAGTTCTGGGCTTCTAAAGAGGTCTTTGATCAAAGTACCATTTCTATCCTCGAAAGGGAGATGAAGGCTGGTACCACTATTGCTCATGCACCTGTTGACATACCAATGCCAATGCCCTCAGGTCTCTCTCTCTCTCTCTCTCTCTCTCTCTCTCTCATATAATGGGTCTTGGGGGATTGTTCTCTAATATGGGGTACTGCCAACCTTCCAGTGGAGACAACTAATAGAGGTATCAGCACTGGCCAAGTCTTGTGCCATTATCTACTGCCTGGTACAGTATATTTGAATACCAAATCACAATTCTAATATCTAAGGGAGTTCTGTAAATTTATTTCAGGGTTTCAGCAGCAACCTCAAAGTTGGCAGTCCGAAAACTCACAACATGAAAACCAACTAACACATAACATTTCTATCCCTCCAGCACACATACCTCCTTACTCCCTCCCAAACCAACCGCCTTTCCCTGCCTCACTACCTGCATCCATTTCGGGACCGATCCAACCTGCCTTACCAATCACACCCCCAATTCAGGCTGACCCTAACCCACCCCCTTATCCGTTGTTCCCTCCAGGTCTCATACCTGGTATGGTACGCAAAATGCAGATAGGTAGCGGTGTACCATACTCCCCTTTGAGCCCCTTAGATATCCCCACAATTATACCTCCATCCCCAGTTCCACAGTCAGAGATTCTGGAGCGGGTCTCAAAATTTTTCAGAGAGATCGGAGAAACGAACCCTTCAGAGGGCCCGATGAGGAGAGATGAAACTGATGATGGGTATGACAACTTTGAGAGAGAGGCGGAGGAAAGAGAGAACTTGATACGCAAGGGAGGTGCATGCATACCACCCCCACCGAATTTACAGACTGTTGATCCAGAGACAGGGATGTACCCTGATGGGTCGGTTCCTGCTTCGGGCAGTACTGGGTCAGGGCGGCTGGGTCTAGGGGCCATAACGGATCCAAATGGGCCAAGCCAGTATGATGATGTGTATTCCTCTTACAGAAAGCAGAGAAGTACTTCGTACCACTCAACCATTAGTGCAAGATCTACCACCCGCTGATACGTTTGGAATATGAATTTTCACTTTGCAAGATCCCTGTGAATTTTGTTCGTATGAGGTGCTTTATTTCTTCTTAGCAGTCATGTAGAACTTGAGTTCATCATTAACTAGAGGTTACAGCTTAAATTTTTTTAGATTATTGAAATTGCTTACATTAACAAAAGAACTGTAATCCACACAGCTTTTGAAATTTTTGATAAATCAAACAGCATAATGCCATAATCAGTATATTATAGTAGAGTTGGGTTATAGTGAGTTGCGAAGTAAGAGCTTTGTTTTATTTCACGTTCATATTTTTTACTTTTGAAATGTTAAAAAGTCGATCTGAACTGCTCAACATGATCTATGTATTGAAATGTGCTAGGAGACCAAATTTTACATTTTTTTGGAAAGTTAACTATTTGTTTAGAATTTTTTAAATTATTGTTTTTGATAGTTCATAACCCATCCAAAAATAGTGATTTTCTACCCATCTAAAAAAATAGTAAAAAAATTTAAAAAAATGTAAAATTTTATCTCCAAGCACATTTCTATATGGAGATCATGTTGAACTGTTTGAATTGACTATTTAGACTTTGAAAACGAAAATATAAGCGAGAAGTAAAACAAGAATCTTACTTCGTAACTCACCATAGCCCAACTCTTATAGTATTACATATGGGCACTATTATAAATATATTGTTTTCAAAATTTGAAAAACAATAAACTTTGTGATTAAATTTAGACAAATTCATAGATAAATTAACACTAAATTACTTGTATAAATTTAAGCACGTGTAATGAAATAAAATATAGGTATAGGTCGAGACATTCATTCAAGCCAACCATAAAGGAACATCTATTTTTTTTATGTAATTTGTGTTAGCACCTTTGGAGGCAAGTTACATTGGTTTCTGGACGGGCTTTATTTAACAATTGACAGAGGTGCTACAAGTCTTCAAGCGTTTTCGTCCTTGGGTTTTCAATAATTAGAGCATGTCATTGCTCATTTTCGTTCTAATGTCAATAAATCCAAAAGTTTAACCTTAATAAAATTAAAATTAAATATGTGACACCTTGGCGCTTACAAAAGCATTATACAACAGATCTACAACATTCCATTTCAGTGTCATTCAATCATTTGTTCTGAATTAGGAAGAGATAAAACAAGCAAATGTAAGTTACGCATATTTTTATCAAGCCATAATCGCCCTGTCAATATTCTCACCGTCTTTTACAAATCAAGTTTGACAAGCTTGCTGCTACGCAACTTTCTCGCATCAAATCAAATTTACAAAAATATTCAGATAATAATATTTCCCTTAAATTATAGCAATATCAAAAGCAGTACATTTTTTTTTTGCCATAGTCCATCTAAAGTTAATATAATAACCAAGATATTTACAAAGTAAAAAAGATTCATAAAATCAAAAGAATGAGAAAACAGAAAACTAACATGCACACTCAATCACATTCTCCTTTCCTTTCCACCAATTTGCAATCATCACGACATTGAGACGGTATCCAACGTGTGATCTGTCTTTCATCCACAGTTGTCTTCTCCCGAAATTCCGGCAAACTGAAATTAACATCACAACCCGTTACATTAAGAAGCAACACTGCCTTGGCCACACCATTGCAAGCCCTAATTGCACAATGGAAGTCCGACCAAACCTTCAACCTGTCACCCTTTTTCTCGTCGTTTTCCTTTTCCCAATCTACAATAACTGCATACTCAGAATGTACCAGTGCTGGATGGTGTCGGTACACCACATAATCAACCCCATTTCTTGTCCCTGATTTCACAACCCAATTTTTGAACCTCAAATGCATGTATGCCTTGTGGTAAATGGGGAACAGTTCATTTCTAGTTCTCATATAATTCCACAACTCATTACTATTGATTGAGGTAGCGTCATCGATTGATACTTTAAGGCACTCAAGATAATGGTGTAATAAAAGGTTTCTTCAGGACTTAGTTGAAAGTAATGTTTGGCATCATTAGAAGTTTTGAGCTGCCGGCCAAATGAAGTCTGGTTTAATAGGTCAGTAAGTTCTGGTGCAGCTTCCAGTAGAAAGTCGGTACCAATAAGAAGAGCTCTCAATTCAGATTTTGATAGACAAACTTTGAGTTGGGTTATAATTTCTGACATGGGGTTGGAGTTGGCTATTTGTGAAAAATTCTTGCATTTCCATCTTGGCCCAGATAATTCCATATTTTAAACTGCAATTTTCACAATAAAGTTAATTAAAAAGAATAACAAGTCACTTCAAACCAAACTTACTCTCTCAATGTGCAGAACTAGTTTATGGTCTGACAGACTAACAATAATTAAAAATAACAATCAATATTGTACACTTCCAATCATAAGAACTAGTATTGAAATCTTTCCTTTTTGTAAATAACAGTGCAAATTCAAAAATATTTGTGGTGTTTCCGGGACCAGATGGCACAAAAATACTCCAAAGGTTAGGATCACCACAAAAGAATTCAATGTAGCACCCGAGCCATTATACCAAGGGAAATTAATTTATCCCCCAGAATTGGTATTGGACGCCAAGTTTTTCAACCGATCATTATGATGATCAAGCTACAATAATTCATCAAAAAAGAAGAAATTTAGAATGAAATTTTTCAACTTGTTTTGTTAAAAAACTCACATATAAAATTAATATTACAAACAGAAGAAATTAGAAACGTAATTAATTGTTAAGCAAGGTTAATTGATGTGTTCCAAAAAAACATAATTAATTGGTAATGTAGAGTAGATGTATTTAGTAATAAATCAATTGAAAACTATAGAACAATAAGAATGAGAGAGGTGCTCAGACAACCAAGGGTGAATCTTCAACTAATGGGTAGGAACCCAAACCAGAAACTCTAGTCCATATAAAATTCATCCTCGTGGCAACCTCATTTAGCAAAGAAACAATGAGAACATAATACAAAAGAAAAAAGATGAACACCGAAATTCAACAAAAAAAAAATGCTAACTTCCAATGGACAGGAAAGAGCAAACACCCATTATGTTGAACTAATTCAGACACAAATATCCAATACGATACTTATCCAATGATACAACATTTAAAAAAATATATGAATATGATAGACCTACATATATTATTTTATAGAGTAGAGTTAAAATGCCCCATTGTTTTGTGCCCCATCATGCCCCAACATCATTATCTCTACTTTCAAAGTCGAAATAATCGATCCAAACCGTTCAACATGATCTTCATATTAAAATGTGCTTGGATAACAAATTTTAGAATTTTTAATTTTTTTTTACTAATTGTTTAGAGAGGTACAAAATCACTATTTTTTAATGGTCCAGGATCTTCTATAAACAGTTATTTTGTACCTATCTTAAAAAATAGCAAAAAAATTTCAAAAAATATAAAATTTTGTATCTAGGCACATTTTAATATGAAGATCATATTGAGCGGTTCCGATCGACTGTTTAAACTTTGAAAATAGAGATAACGATGTTGGGGCATGATGGGGCACAAAACCAATGGGGCATTTTAACCCTACTCTATTTTATATTAGATCAGAGCTTCAAGATAAGACAGTCTCCAATCCACATCTTATTATACTTTAATGCGAGCCTTAAACTAAGACCAACATGATTTGGGTTGAACTAAGTCCAATTTTCAGACCAACCTAACTAGATAAGAGTTCAATACTTAATTAGATAGGAATTTACATGATTAATTAGTACAATTCAAGATTAGAGGGCAACACCAATACTTAACATTCACTTTCTTTTGTTAAAGCAAATCCTACTAACTCACCAGCTTCCATTGTTTTTTGAAGGTTCATAACACAGGCATAGCTGGTTCAAATTCAACTACATAAAATAAAATAAAATAAAAACAGAGAGAAAGCCCATACCTAGATGGCTAGATGCATCCTTGCACTAAGCTTCTAAACTATACTGATTATAGAAATATACAGACAAGCACATTAATACATTCACCTGTTGAACGAAGTAGAAGAGAGGACCAGTCGGCGCGTCGCTAACAGAGAGAAGAGCGAGACTGCGAGAGATCGGACTTCTTGCTTCGGACTCGGAGCGGAGAGCCAGCAGCCAGGGGCGATTGCTTTTCGCGCAATTGACCGAGTCAGAGAGAAAGCTGTGCGGAGAGGGGCGATTTGGTTTTGGGCTTGAGGCCCGTATTTGGTTTGGGCTAAGAGAGAAAGTCAGGGCCCGTTCATTTTTTTTTAAAACAGTGCTGAGGAAGAAACTTTTGGGCTTACTGGACCGAAGAGTCAAGTTTTGCATTGCAACGTACGAAGTTGACGAGTGTCAAAATTGGGACACATTTTACACCAATTTCTTTAAACATGCATGCAGCTGTGCAACGTCGGCCGCAGATAAGTTGAAAAGTAAAATAAACCACATTCAGTTCACAAGAAATGCCCAAAGAACCAAATTATTGGTTCAGTTCTTCTTTCCGGAGAAATATTTAATGAATTTCTATAAATAAAAAATTCTACTTTTTACACACTCTAAGCACAATGCTGCTGCTTTGAGATTAACGAATTTGCTTTTCACTATGCCCCACATCTATACCGGGCATATGAGCCGCATCAAAAATAATTTTATCTAGTTGTGCAACAAGTCATCATCCTAAATTCCTAATCTATGAAATGTCAGATGATGACCGTCTATCAGTTGGCACCTCAAGATTCTCTCCAGCCACAACAACCTCCTGGCTCTCCAGTTCTTCTCCAGTGGTTGCTTCATATTTCGAACCAGAGCAAGCATCATATGGGACATTAATGCCGGCAAAGCCAACTAACACAGCGGCGGCCCCCACGTAATCCAGGAGATGCGGTGCATGGCCAGTGATGGAGTCGACAACCGCAGCTATCGGTACCTGAATTGTCAGGCCTGCTGTGGCCACTGTTGTTGTGGTCAAATTTATGGCTTTTGCCCATAGATAGTCGCTCAGTACATTATCCAATAGACCTAAAATTCAAAATTAATGAATTATTAAATGACCAAGCAAAAATTGTTTTAGCAGATGCTTATCATAATGCCAGTTTTTCTGATACATTATCTGTTCTTGCCATTGTTTCTGTTTTAACTCTTCAGTCATTTTTTAAAATTTTGTGTTTTTGTACAGTTTTAAGTCCCTTTTTGACTATACAATCTGCACTGCTAGTCCTGTTCTATCCAAAACAGAAATCAGCAAAACCATATTTATTAACCTTATATAACAAACTCTCAGCTCTTCTGACATGTGAAAGTTCCTTGTAAGTTCAGTAAAACTATCAGAATTTGAATTATACCCTTTAATACCCAAAATACCACCATTCTTTTTTAATTCCTCAGTATTAGGGTGTATGCATATAAGATAACTTTATATTTTTTGAAGGTCTCATATGAAATCTCCAAACTTTCTGTGTACACTTGAAATGTAGAATTTGTCCTGTAAATAAGAAAATAAAAGAAACAAAAATGAACTTTTACTCCAATTTTTTTTTTTACCTTTCCCAATTATAAGGCTAACTTGTTGCCATGTCAGACGATGAAATGGCTCAACCCCAGTGAAATGCAAAACCAGAATAACAGGTAGGAATATAAGCATGTTAAAGAGTCCCAGAAACCCTAGAAATTGTGCTGTGCTCGCCTCCCCCTTCCCTTCCTTCTCATCTGGTAGCTTCTTCCTTATCAGGGTTATGTAGATGGCATACAAGCCAGCAGATAGGAGGGTGAGAATATCACCTAATAATGGGTTTGTTGCAATCTCATTGGATTGGGAATTTGAATCCGCCAAGCTCACAATAATCGTACCAGCCATACACATAAGCACGCTTGCTAGTTTAATCCATGTGAATTTCTCGCCGAGAAAAAATAATGCGACTAGAAATGTGAAGAGGCTTGATGTGCTGCTCAAGATGGTGTTTGACTACAGAGAGAGAGAGAGAGATCAAATACTGGAATTCAGATAAGTTGAACGCATACCGGTATGATGATTGCTAATACTTTAGAGAAACTTTGTACCAGAAAAGAGGTATTACTCACTTCGTTTAGGCAGTGGGAGGTTACACGTTTACCAAAACCGCACTTGTATTGTATAGTTCAATTAAATGCCAGCTGTTTTAGCCTTTATTGACCAGTGGTACACTATACAGAAGCCCCGATTCTCTAAAAACATCAGCAATGTAGAGAAAATACTAGAAAAGAAAAATATATATATAACACTACAAGACTACAAGTTAGACACCACTTGGTAAAACCTAGAAAGAGAGAACATTAGTTAGATACCATGGTACGTTGTAGACACCAGTACCAAGCATCGACTTATTCATAGAACTCGAGAGATAAAAACAAGCATAGTAAGTTCTGTACTACCCAGTAAAAAGATATATTTGCAAAAATATTTTACCGCAACAGTGGTGTACTTCAGAGAGAGATTGAATGTGAGTTGCGCGAAGAACCAAAACGGGCATATCAGAATACTAACTTTTGCCATACGTGTACGGGTCCACCTCCCCTTTGAATCCAATAACCCCTTATCTTCACCTCCTTCTGCACCTTCACTAACCTTTTCCTTGGATTCTTGAGCCCTGCAACTAACAGTTGCTTGAAGTAGATTTACACTCTCTAAATCAGCTGAATTTTGTACTGACATTTCACAACCTTTTTGTTGATTAAAAGATAACAAGAGTTTTGCAACTGAGTCCTCAAAATACCGTGAAACTTCAACAATGGGGATGTAAACGACAAAAAGTGAGTTGCATATGTAGGTAATGAGAAAAGGAGATACGCCTGAGTCGACAACAGATTGAACAATGTAACTAGCTGCAATCCAAATTCCCGCAACAGCCACTATGTAAATCAAGCCAAGAATCCATCTCCATTTATCGGAATTGAAAAATTCTTTTAGTTGTTTCGAATAATACCCTTGTCTGTCAATGTTGGCATCCATATTTTCTGTTTCAAATGAAAAATGAAGTTAAAAAATGACATCATTGTCTTCAATTAAAAACTAAGACGAGATAATTACTATGAATAGAGATGGAGAGGGGGGGGGGGGGGCAGCACGGGCCCAGCTCCCCCACCCCTCTCCTATTGTTTGTGAAGTAATACCATACTTAAAATTACGACCCTCTCTACCATAACATTAATTAGCAAGCAATAGTCATCATTGTCTCTTTTAAATGTATATTAAAATTGATGAAGATTTTTAAATTTTAAGTAAATACATTGATGTTCTATAGTCATATTTTTTAAAAATTTGGGTTGATGATTCTTTATTATTATCAGAAGTGATTTCTTATTTACTTCCTAATAGGTTGAAGCATATGATTTTTCTTTAATGACACAACCTAGTATACGTGCACTTAAAATTTTCATCAGAAATTAGTATGTTATCCATGTGTGGTGAGAGAGAGAGAGATGGGGAAGAGTTTAGCTTATATGTTATGCAAGTACTACTCAAATACTTATTTGAAGTATCTTATGAATTATGTGAAATGTGCAAACTTATCACTTATTATACATAAGAAAATAGTTAATTTTTTTTATCAAAACTTCACTTTCATTTTTAATGGAATTTTTAACAAAAATGTATGTATACTAGTTATATTCATGATTCTTAAATTTCACAAGATGAATTTTGCAATTAGAGATCAGAGAACAACAACAAATTAGTTTGACCTCTTCTATAGTTCTATTATAAAGTTTTGGCTCTATCCTTAGCTATGAAATATGACAAATATATTGAAATAAACACAGGTTTCTGATTCCATAACAAAATTAAGAGATACTACCAGTATCTAATGTGAAGCGTATATGAATGCAGACTAACAAAATTCCAATTGAGTACCAAACTTTCAATAATATTTTGTGATCTGATTAACTCCTACTTCCAGTTTAGTTGAATCACAATAACTGTAGATTTCAAATCCCCTCAAAAATAACAAGCAGCTAGAATCAGCAAAGCATTCACCAGTTATCTAATAATTTGTGCTGATAATATAAAAGTTTCCAGACAGAAACTCAAAATAACCTCCAAATATGGAATTTGATGGGAGAAGAATAATACCCTGACCTGAATCGGCCTTTTCGTTACTGGTAGATTCCATCAAAACCTCGACCTCAGATCCGACGAAAAATTTCGTAAAACCTCCAATTGGCAAATTAAATCACACTAGAGCCTCATGAGCATCACAGTTGAACTCAATTTTCCTGGCAATGTGCTTATTTCGGAAGAAAAAAAAAAAAACAAATTGGGGGAGAAAGAGCTTGTGGTCCTCGTGCTGCGCAGAGATACTTCCCTCTTTTCCACTCGTGCAAGGCTTTAGTTGTTGGTTTAGTGACTCGTAAGCTCACACAAGTTAGATTTAATTATTTGAAGAAACTAATCTAAGCCCAAAAACAAATTGGGCCTTTGGGTCCAATCTAATTTATATATTTCTTCGGTTTAGAGTGGAAGTCCAGTGGTCTCTCACCTGAATTTTGAGTTTAGATCCGGACCGTCCGATCTGCTTTAGTACGAATATTAAAAGAACTTGTGCATTCTACCTGACTGTTCGGATCTAAACTCAAAATTTGAGTTATTTCAGAGGATCCGGACTCCATCAAGTGCGGGAGCAAGTTTTTTGATGGATATCGAACAAAATTTGTTTTTAATTTTCTGTTTTATTTGCTTTGAGTTACATATTTTTGAGTAAAAGGAGGTCAGTCCATCCAATAATTTAATATTCATAATGAATTTTTTCATATGAATTTCGAACTTGTAACCTTCTACACAGAGAACATTGTCTTTGTCACTGAATCAAATACTGATTCTCGCCTTGAGATACATATGGAAATTAAAATTTTAAATCGGTTTGTAAATTTAAATGAGACTCATAAAATTTAATACAAATGGAACGGTTCAGATTAAGTTTCAAATCAAATTTGATCTAATACGCTTTAAACCCCTTCATTCTTTTTAAATATACGTGGATACGTGTTTGGCTTGTTGAGGTCTCCACCGCTGAAGTGTTCACTTATCACGCAACCCACTGATTTGAGGATAATTAACTAACTTTGCTGGAGCCTTTGCTTGGTTTATACAGGAATGGGAACAATGCAGTAAGTAACATTATTCTTTGTGGGACTAGAGATTAGAGAAGTGCATGCTCCAGAGTCCAGACACATTATTTTATAATTTATTTCTTTAGTTTTTCTTAAATCCGTAGGTAATCTCTCTATTTCTCAAATAAAATCGTCTCTTAAGTTTATTTTTGAAATTTTTGTAAATTTACTTGAACCAAATATTATATTATTACTATTTGATCATCTTAGAACTATCCAACATAAACTAGTAAACCCCTAACCTTTTATATAATTTGTAGACTTTTATATACATAATTGTTTAAATTGAAAAGATGTTTTCATGTCAGAAAAAATTATGCGTACACAAATTAAAAAAAAAAAAGAAAAAAAAAATAGATATATGACCATCATAACTTTTTCAATTAGATATTTCCTCATTCAGATTTAAAAATAAATTATTTTCTCATTTAAATTCTTTCATTTTATTAATATCCTCATTTTTTTTTAATTTAATCACTTAAAAAAAAATAAAGATTAACAATTTTATTCCTATTCAAAATTGGGTATCGCCAAGTCCTCCATCCCGCACGACTTTCTCTCTTCTGGGTCGACCCTCCCCCCTTCCCTGCACGGCTGCACCTTATATATATCCCTCTTCTTGCTCTCACAAGATCGAACAGATAAAATCGTGTGTCATCACTAATTCTTTCACCTGAGTGCTGAGTACTTAATTAATTAACCATCTTGGAATGAGGTTTGATGAAAATAAGGTCTCCATCTCCATTAATTATTGATATATCTATCGACTATCGTATAGATATACCACGTGACCCTTTTGACAAAGGAGGCCCCACCGCCCCGGCCATTATCAAAAGTACTCAGCATGCATGCATGCATGCTTGTTATTGAAATTTATGGAGTCGCATCCATCATTTAGGAAATGACTTCATTTGACCCATGGAGATGCACTATGTCTATGCTCTTTTAAAGTTCGGACAACCAATTTTTTAGTTGCATTAAAGTTATTTTGCAACGGAAAATATTAATTGCTAGCAGCTGTAAAAAGTGTTTTTGCAATATATTTTTCATCCGAATTTTTTTGGTTGCAATTTATTTATTTATTGCAACTTATAGCTTGATTGCAAGAATGGCATATCAATAAGATATTGCAACTAAATAGACGGTTGTTTTGTTTTTGTACATTTAACACAACCAAAATATAATAGTGATAATATGTTTGGTTCATCAATAATAGTAGCTATTTCTATTTCCAAATAGTGTTGTTGTTCTAAATAGCATTCAATCCAAAAGCACATCAAAAGAAGAGAATTTGTACTCCTAAGAATTAAATTATTTTTACTAATTCAAATCTACAGCCCAAAAAATGTATATATTAATTCAAATAACACTATTCATATTATTTTCTCATTAATTCGAAAATCACTATTTTCTCTATTTTTATCCACTAATTTTAATTCCGACATGTTTATTAATATCCAAAGTTTAATACAAATTATTATTTATGTCCAGAATCTGATTCAATATTGAAAAATGCCCAAGCCGGCCATTTTCTGGCCGGTTTACTCGTTTTTTTTTTTTAAGAGACATTATGAAGAGCAAAATAATGGAATCTAACACTAAAAATTTGAATTTTTTTGTTTAAATTATTTGTTAGATTACTTCTTTTGATATATAATTAGTATATTTATACTAAAATACGTTAAACTACTTGAAATTATGTTGAATTACACTAAATTAAGTTAAATTACACTAAATTACATTACATTACACTAAAATACGGTAAATTACATATTAATAGAGACCATATCTTCACTAAAAATGTGAAAAACGATGACGAAACTTCAAACGGTCATAAAACGGTGCTCGAGTGTCCGATTTTAGCAAATGACCACTTTTCGGAAAGCTTGCGAAAATGCGCATGCGTCTGTGACCGCTATGCCATTTCTAAAATTCAGAATCACCAAAAAACAAAGAGAAGAGCTTCAAAACTTGAGTTGAAGTTTCCGATTAAGATTTTCATTTCTATTATTCAATCCAAGTAGCTCAGTAAATTAGTTACATAATAAACTTATAGAATACCAGTTTTTACTATTTTCGGAATTTTTTTACTATTTTTTATGATTCATGAAAGATGGCACAGAATCGGTCTATTTTAGCGTAATTTACGGTATTTCAGCATAATTAGCGAAGTTATTGTAATTTAGCGTAATTTAACGTAATTTAGTGTAATTCAACATAATTTCAAGTAATCTAGTGTATTTTAGTATAAATATGCTAATTATAAATCAAAATAAGTAATCTAACAAATAATTTAAACATAAAATTCAAATTTTCAGTATTAGATTTCATTATTTTGCTCTTCATAGTGTCTCTCTAAATATAAAAAAAAAAAAAAACAGTAAGCCGGCCAGAAAATGGCCAGCTTAGGGGGGGGTCGGCCAGAAAACGAGTAAGCTGGCCATTTTCTGGCCGGCTTGGACATTTTTCGAAATTGACTGACAATCTGGACATAAATAATAATTTGTATTAAACTTTGGATATTAATAAAACTGTCGGATTTTAATTTGCTCTATTCTTGTGAATCTTTGCACGATCAAAACGTACTGATTCACAACGAAATTTATAATTTCCTCCATGTCAGTATTATATAGATATTTTATGCGGACTTGACTAGTTGGAAAAACATTGAAAACCAGAAAGCCAATGTAATAAAGTTAAAATGCTATATATTCACCAAATTTCAATAAAGAAATTGTGTAATTATTAATTGTAGTTGTGAAGCCGGCTTCAAGAAGTTCGCAATATGGAATTTTTAGATTTACATAATAAATAGGCACTTGAATATAAATATTGGATCAGTCACTTCATTCTATAAATAAACACTCGTATCCGTAACATTCAATATACATGCAAAATTAAGTAATCAATGAAGTTGAATATATAGGGGGATATCGAAGAGGTATTGTGAGAGCTAAATTAAAAATTGAATTCACATTACCTGAACCTGACTGACTGATTACAATTGAATCAGACGGTCTAAAATTACTCTTTTTAACTTAGCACGAATCTCAAAGTATAAATAATACTGCCCCTGGTAAAATTATTTTTATGCATAATACTAAACGTAATTCTACAATTGAATCAGCTGGGAGTAACTCTGAGCCGTCCGTTTCAATTGTGTTGAGTCAGGTAACTGAGAAAATACGGATCCTTAAAATTTACCCAACGTATTTAATTAATATGGATTTCTTATTTTACGTCTATGCATAAAATATAACTGAATCTTTTGGATAATTGAATATAGGAAAATAATTAAGATATATGAGAAACGATATTACAATAGAAAGTTAAGATATTGTCATTTAATTATATGGATATGTATCATGTTTGAAATAATATAATTCGACAAAAATGTGATTATATATTATGAGAATTACGTTTAGTATAATTGATTAAAGTAATATGTTCTGTACGAATTAATGATGTAGATTTGAAACCGGTGGTATTATATAGCAGGTTATTTAAACTACTAAGGATGTATTAATTGCTACTATATTCATTAACTACGTATCTTGAGCTCCTTCGTTTAATTAAAAAAAAAAAAACAAAAAAACTACATGTTTATCATAAATTATCTGAAGTGGTTAAGTTCCCCTGCTTCTCTCATGTAAGACCCTAGGCCTAGTACATCAACGAGTCCGTGTCCCCCGGATCCTGAGGTGCAATTTAAAAAAATGGACGGTCCAGATCAATCTTAATCGGGCCAAGTTTAATCTGGTGTCAATTAAAACTATATGAGTCTGCTTTGAGATTTGTGTCAAGTTAAGAGAACGATCATGATTTTTTGTCACTTGTACCTTAGGTACGTACATGGGGTGATACGAATTCCACATCAACACCTGGAAATGTTAGACTGGAGTAGAACTGTGGTGTTCTTAAGTTCACCAAGCTCTTTGATGAGCTTAACTCTAAAATATATCAGATTAATTTTAAATGACAAATTTAAATGTTAAAGCCGATCTACTTCACAAGTGATATATATATTGCATGTCAAATTTATTTAATTTTTTAATTGATTTAATATAAAGTCAAGTGGTAAAAAGAAGATGAAAAATAGACTATTAAATTAATTTATAAATCTTTTTTTACTGCTTGACTTTACACTATATTAATTAATTTTTTTTAAATTTAACATCTAATTACATCATCATTCATTCGTGAATTAAATTGGTTTTAAAGAATTGAATTCACTACTTGAAGTTAAGTTTATCAATCTTTTGGTGAGCTTACAGCATATATATATATATATATATATATATATATATATATATATATATATATATATATATATATATATATAGTTGTACTCGTGAGACAGACAGAGACTTATATAACCACTACAACCAAATTTAATTGATGGAAAGAGACCATATTGTTGAATGCCAACAAAACAAAACAAAACAAAACACCTTATTCTTACCTACCTAGCAATAAGTAAGTAGTTCAGTACTATACACATGATATTATTTGCCCACCTGGATCAAAAAGCAATATTTTTTTTAATATAGATTGGGATGTGGTACCAAATATACAGATGCATTTTATTTCTTAAGATAATTAACTTCATTTGTTAAACGCTAATCTTTTACGTCTCTGTTCTTGTAGTTAATTAAATGCACCGACACTATTAATACGTAATAACCTATATATGATTGAGGACACCATCTCTCACTCCATCTTCATTTAAGTACTCAACGCATATCTTTCAAAATTTTATTTTTAAAAATTAGGAAAAGAAATTTTTCGGAAACAAGATGGATTATTTTTCTTTCTATCCCTCGGATAATTTCGAACCAATAATTTGGTCCCACTGAGTATCTACTGGTTCGGTCCCAGTAGTTTTCGTAAGTTGCAATGTGTTTTTCTCACAAAAATAGAAAATTACTGGGTCTAAATCATTGATTCGGTTCCGGCAGAGCATGAAAATCTGCGGACCCTCTCCTCTACTTTCTTTTTTATCTTCTGCTCAGACCCCCATTGAGGAGAGGCCAATAAAACCAAATTAATGGTTGATTCACTACTAGAATTTGAAATGTTAGTATGGGACGAAAAATACTCATTTGCATGGCTACCCATGCAAATAAATAAACTGCATTTAAATTATTAGCATGGAACCGGTCCCATTAATTTTTCACATTGTGAGACTATTGGTGTAGTAAATTGTGAAAATACGTGGGGCCAAACCAAAACATTGGTTAAGTCCCATTATCCTGCCAATGCTGGAATCAAACCAATGGTTCAGTTTCATTTATTTTTCAAAGAAAAAAACCAATCTTGTTTCCGATAATTTGATTTTTTTTAGTTTATAAAAATAAATAAATTGCATATCTTTCTAGCAAGTTTCAATTTAAGATGTCATATCAGCACATATCTTTCTAGCAAGTTTCAACTAATTTTAGTTTATAAAAATAAATAAATTAGTTGAGATGTCATATCAGCACATATCTTTTTTCGTTTAGAAATAGACTTCACATGACAGGGCAAGTGCATTGCATTTTTTGAAATTTCCTTCAGCTGCCAGATAACTAGATAAGTATACAAAGCACCGACATTAATTATAGGTTATAACAGTTTAATTACAGCACGTGATAAATAAAGATATATATAATTAAGTTCCTTCAACATTACATTTATTTATTCATGTTCCTCGAAAACAATTGACAACCAACTTGTGACCTAATTAATTACTTGCACCCAAGAAGCAAAAAAAATATTTGCAAAATAATACCGACAAATAAATCTGCAAAATAGCACATACAAAACAATCTGTTGCAAAATAATACAGACAAAAGGAAATGTGGGCTTATTCACCATGTACATTTCACACGAAAAAAAATAAAAAATTACCAGAAAAAAACATTAATTTACCAGAGAACAATGTTTTCTGATCTCCCCTTCACTTCCTGTCTTGACCTCAATCTGGTTCATCTTCTCCATGGAAATAGCGAACACGGAGAAAAAGACGCTATCAGTGGAATTTGCAAGTGTAGTTACACCTGCCTTAGCAGTTGCATTGGTAAGTAGAGCTGCATCGGAGGTGAAGAGACCTCGTCTCTTGATGACGTTCTTGTAATAATCCGTGTCGAAAGTCAGGAAGCTACCGGGATCCATTTCGACAAATGTCGTGTTATCTTGCAGACTTTTGCATTTGTATTTCTTCAAGTTGTCAGCGTAGAACGGGTCGATAGACGGGTCTTGGTCAAATTTACCAGTGAAGTTGTACAGCCGTTTGGTGAAGAAGTTGCAGTGTCCTATGCCGATTGTGTGAGCACCTTATTTTGTTTTTTTTTTGGTTGGTGTCCCAATTTTGAGGGGAAAAAAGAATTAGCCATGTTAATTCAATGAGAAAAGAACAAATTTCTACATAATATATATGCAAAATATATAGTATTGTTTGGGGAACTGCATGCTTTTTTGGTGTTTTGTTCGGTAATTTTTTTAGTAACAATTGATATTAATTAATCCATTCTATTATTTTTTTTATCTCATCATAAGGTAACAAAATATGATAATTATCATGACCTACAAATATTAAGCAATTAATGCACGGCATCCTGTTATTCTGCACACACATACTAAGTCATATAACTAATTAAATATCTTGGTAAAAAATCGGTATAATCAATTTAAATATTGAAAAATAAATTTTAGGGCTTGTTTGGTTGTCACGATGTTCTACGTAAATATGATTCTATATTCAATTGAGGGGAATTCACACCCATAAATAACACGGGAATGCTCGATCGTGAGAATTTATTGGAATGAGTATTCGGTTAAACTACAAGAATAAATGTAGAAAATTCAATTTTCTTTTCGAAGGGCTTCATGTCAATATTGATTTTCGTAATAATTAATGTTAATGTTGAAAATAATGATTTTGACCGGCCTTCTTATTATATATAAGACATTGGAGGAATAGACGAAACTATAATTAGATTAACTTACTTTTCGTTATAAAATAAGATATAAACTATCATTTTATATTAATTAGATATTAGTTGTGCTGATTTTTACCTTAAAATAATACGTTGAGTGATCACTATAATTGATGCTTAATCATTTATTTAAAAAAATAATGACATGAAGATTAATAATCAACTGATTAAGAAAATTGGAACTGTTATTTAAAATACTAAAGAAAAAAATAAATTAATTAAATTAAGTTCTTTATAAAATTTAAGTATACTAAAACTGACAACATAAAGACATAAAATAGACTAAATATTTTAATAAAAGATAAATATTAAACAATTAAAAATTAGAGTGCTTAAGCACAAAACATGCATGACAGAATAAGTTCTTTAATTATGCCCTTTTTTAAATATGCTAATTTATGAAATAAGACATATTGGCACGTCTCTTTTAGCTGTGGGAAAAAAAAATTGATCTCATGAGCTTAATTATTTTTTTAGCTGATCGAGGTACATACACAGTTGCTATAATGAGAATTGAAAGGCAACCAGACAAAGTATCCACTAACCGCAAAAGGTGATTAGATGACTAGAATTTCTGTCCATGATGGATGCATGTGATATGCACAATGCCATTGCCCAATATGCATGCTTGATTCGCATTTTCATAAAGTATAGTAAAGATGGAAACAATTGGAGGTAAGGCACATTTTGACACTTCTCTTGGTCCAGGATTGGTCAATTTGATGCTTTTTTTGGGGTGAGATTCCCCTTATAAACCATCATTATTTTTCTTTTATTGCTAATTTTTAAACTTGAGTTTATTTGTTGCAATCTTACCAATGGCTGTCAAATTTTGTTTAATCAATTAGTAAAATGAATGAACTATGTCAATAAACCAATAATTGCTATAAAGCAAGTGGTTTGATGCTTTTTCTACCAAATATAAGCTATTTGAAAGATTGTCTTTACAGAGAAGATGACATAAAAAATAGAGTGAGGCTACGGTACTATGCATAGCACGGTTTGGTCCGTGCTACGGCTAAATATTTGAGTTTTCAAAATCTTAACGGTCGATCCGAACCGTTCAACATGATTATAAAATGAATATGTACTTGCAAACCAAATTTTACATTTTTTCAAATTTTTTACTATTTTTTTAGATAGGTAGAAAATCGCTTGATCTGAAAATTCTGGACCATCCAAAAACAGTGATTTTCTACCTATTTAAAAAAATAGTAAAAAAAGTTCGAAAAAATGTAAAATTTGGTTTGCAAGTACATATTCATTTTATAATCATGTTGAACGGTTTGGATCGACCGTTAGGATTTTGAAAACTCAAATATTGAGCCATATCACGGACCAATCCGTGCTATGCATAGCACCGTAGCCTCACTCTAAAAAATAATAGCAAATTAATTAAAAACATTCTCCTGACTCACCATCTTCATTTAATTTTTCTCATGAGTGGGTCCCCAGACCGTTAACAATAATTTTTTTTGAGGCAAAAGATAAAATTCACTAGTACTGTTCAAGTGCCATGAACACCCTTTATGGAAGAAAATTTATAACATACGAAATATGGCTAGCTCTTTTTCTCAAAAAATAAATAAATAAAAGGATGATAATAATAATAATAATGCGTAGCAGCAAGAGGAGGTTAAAATCACTATTTTATTGTCCATAATTTGGTGCATTTATATAATTTTAATCTTTTAAGGTTGTCGCTATACCTAAAAAAAAATGCTTGTCTATGCTACGACAACAATAATAACACAGATGCGACAATGTACCAATAATTAGATGACAATTACTAATGCACTAGTTAGTTTTGAGTTTTTATATATCTTTCTTTGACGAAATATCCTTATAACTAATTTCATATGATTTTCAATGTTGTATCTCATATATAGTTAATACAATTAATCTATATATAGCCATGTAACACTAATTTATTTACTGCATGCTCCAATGCTAATTAATTATTAAAGCAGAAATTTGCAAAAACAGAGAAGAAGACAATTAATACCTGATAACCAAACAAGATCATTCAAATCAAGCCCCTTGTTTTCGAAAGAAGTAATCAATTGGCTAAAATTGAAATTCGGCCCCGGTATATTTTGTTGCGCCTCCTTCTTGATTGACACTGTGCCATCTCTTCGCCCGGTTGGAACTTTCCAGGTTGGTCCTCCCTGAAAAGAAAATTTCATTTCACAAATTAAGTTCAATCAGACAATATAATTGATATACTCGATCGATCGTCCGATATAAGAGTACTTAGTCCTACATTTTATCTATATATGTTTAATTAGTTTCCTTTGGAAAATAATTAAGTACTAAGAGGACCGGCGCCACAATCACAATATATTAATTAGTTGTACATTTCTTCAACTGCATGTAATATAATTTGTCTTACAATTGTCTCAACAGCATCTCTTGCAACCAGTGAAACTATATCTGCGCATGAGACGACTCCGGGACACTCGTTTTCTAGAAGGCTCTTAATAGTTTCAATAAAACCGAAACCGCGAAGCGTTAGGTTTGGTCCCGCATCTTTCTCTGCTTGTTGCGTGGTCGAGTTTAGCAGCACCGACGCATCACAACCCTGCAAAAACAATTAATCAGAATGTGTATGCAGTTACATGTATAATGAGCAGAAAGCAAGTAGCTTGTGAAATGTGGAATAAACAAACATAGTTACGTATATATATTATTAATTAATTACATACTCTAACAAAACAATCATGGAAGTGCATTCTAAGAAGAGGAGCTGCCAGAGTTGGTGCATGAGGTATATGCTTCTTGACATAATTCAAAATGATCTTCTCTGCTTGGGGGCAGCTCTTATCATAGAAACCTATTTCTAGGCCACCTTGCACACTACTCAAAGCACCCAACAAAACCCATGTCACAAGAAAAACCCCACAACCACTCACTAGCTTCATCTTTCACAAATTAGCAATTAATACAGTACTCTCCAAATAGTATGACAAGTAGTACTCTGACACTCAGTTAATGGCTTTCTTTATAGTTCTTCTCTTTAATTTTGTTGTGGGATGCATGGATTAATGGAGAGGAGGGGGGGGGGGGGGGGGGGGCCGGGCTTATAAACCTTTGAACTAAGAATGGTTTTGGAACAAGTGGCTTTTAATTTAAAGCGCTTGTTAGTAGCTTGTGTTTCTTTTATTTACTTTTTTGAGTATGGAGATTGGATGTAAAGAAAAGGCTTAGCAGCCAAGTAGGTAGGTAGGTGGGGTTTGCATATCTTGTGCTGTAACAGTACTACAGTCCAACAGCAAACTGGAATGGAGGGGTTAGGTACTTGGGTGCAAGGATCCATATCCTCTCCGGTACCGTAAAAGAATCCCTTCATTTTACAGTTTGAGATTAACTCCCAGCCGGTTTGGGATTCGGGCTGACAGAGGGGCAGTATTATTGGGCTTTGAGATTTCGTGCCAAGTTAAAAAGAACGGTCCAGATCAAGTAATTGTAAAAGATTCCCTATTACGGTACCGGGGGTGATGTGAATTCTTAATTAGGTGCAAAGAATGGTGTCTTTCCACCTTATATACGTGGGTCTATAGCATAGGTACACGTTCATGACATATATAAATTAGCTATTATATATGAAATGTTATCAGGATTATCAGAATGCAATGCTTTAATTAATATTGGAGTGGGGGCGTTCTAGTGTGCATGGAATCAAATTTGGATTACTATTCGATCAGACCCGTTTAATTCACGTCAAAATTAGTGTGCACTTGATATGTATGAATTTCAAAGTCATCTGCTCGAACCTTGACATTGATCAAACAACTCTGATTGAACATTGAACTCAATTTATCTGATGTTCATTGAACCGCCTTCGATTCCTTTAATATTTGGCATATTTTGTTCTCTTAAATTCACATATGTATATCCTGATATCCATGTTATCAGTAATTATGTTTTGCTATAAATAAATGAATAATTCTTTGAAACCATAAATGAGCACACTTCAAGTTATGAATATTTTGAACAATGAAAGTATTTCTTCTAGTATTGTTCATTTCGTCCTTTTCTAAAGAAAAAAAAAGTAGAAGCTCCAGTAGACCATATATATTATATTTTATAAGAATTTTTTTATAAATAATGTTAAGCATAGCTTTACTTTTCAGACTAGTTCCTAACTTTTAAGTATGAAAATATGCACTAATAAATATAGACTGTAACAAAATTATTTTAATATTATTGTTAGTTGTTATGAACAAAGCAAATGTTCCTATTATCTTATGACCACTTTATTTCGTGCTTTTGCAAGAAACTCGTGCGAAATTGTACAAGTTATTATGTATTACAAGGGTTGTTTTCTGGGATTCACTCAGTAAGAAAAAAAGAATATATATTGAAGAAATGTGAAATTAAAAAATCATAGCGAATTTGTAAATAAATAAATATTTTTTGAAATATTAAAATTGTGTATGATAATTGATAAATAGCAACACATGCAACTAGGGATGCACAAAAAATTTGTAGTTCGTAATTTGATTCGAGTTTGATTCGAAAAAGTTCGTAAAAAATTCGATTTGAAATTGACTTCGTTCGAAATTAATTCAAACCAAACTTAGTTCAAAATTAATTCAAACCAAACTCAAACTGGACCTAGTTCGTTCGAAATAGGTTCGCAAACCAAACTTAGTTCGAAATTAATTCAAACGTGAACTGTTGATTTCCGCTGATAACTTATGTTCGCTGATGAAAATATAAGGCCACCTCAATTCTGACTTTTGAAAAATGTTTCTTGAATACTTTGGTGATGTTTTACCAGTTGGCTATTTGGAAAACTTTGGATACTGTGATTGTACTGAACTTTGATTGATTGTACTAAACTTTGGTGTTTGATATAAATTTTGGTATTTTAATGAACTTTGATTTCCAACTTTGGTGTATTGTGTAATTAGAATTCAAAATGCCTGAGTTTTTATTGAAGTGATGTAATTTTGAACTATGGTCTAGCCATAAGTCATAACTCGTAAGTCGTAACAAAGTTCGTAAAAGTTTGAAATTGAGTTCGTAAAAAATTCGATTCGAAATTGAGTTCGTTCGAAATTAATTCAAACCAAACTTAGTTCGAAATTAATTCAAAACAAACTCAAACTGGAGGTAAGTTCGATTCGGTTCGGTTCGGTTCGTTTGCAGCCCTACATGCAACTAATTATGTGAGAACTTCTACGTACATAGTAATCACAAAAGAATTGTATCACTTTAATGATTTAGTTACACCAGTGTTGTAAATAATGATATGTGCTTGTCAGACAAACGGGGTACCGTCAAGCAATATGTATATAATTTTTAAAAATAATTAATTTAACTCATTAAAATTATCAAATAAATTTATTTTAACTTAATTTCATTGTTAATTTATAAATTTTATGAAATTGTCATTAAGAATCAGATAAGACAAGACAAAGTATAGTACATATAACGGATAAATGCAGAAAAAATAAAAATGACCAACTAATTGAATGACATTATAAACAGAAAACGGACGATTCGTAATGGTTTGGTCACCGCCAACTACTAATTAGACAATTAGTCGGGCTAAACGGCTGTTTTTTAAACACTAGAGTTACACCATTATACTTTTATATGTGAAGAGGAGCTAAAATTACAAGTCATTCGATCAAGATAATTAACAAGAGAGAAACAAATCAAACATTTAATAATAAAGATGACATGACATATAAAATCAAAAGTTTTAAAACTCAACCAGAAATGTGGAAGCATAAAATGATAATATTATTATTTTACATAATGTGAATTAATAAATAAATAAATATTCGAAACATTTAGTATCTGCACGATAGAGAAGAACACTGTAATCACAGAATTATATCACTTAATTGATTTCATTACACCTTAGACACATCATATATATATATATATACACACACACACACACACACACTTCTAAATACGGAGATATGAGAAAGAAACTTGACTCCATTAGATGAAGATAATAATTATAATAAAAAAAGAGAAGCATATCAAACGGTTGATAATAAAGATTACATGACATAACTAAAATGTTTTAAAACCCAACCAATATTACATAGTACAACTAAAGATTGCATGAGTTTCGTAGTAATAATTAACCAAAAACTATATATAGTAAAGAACAAAAATAATTCAGTAGTGGAACTTTCCATTTTCCAAGCGTTAGTTAAAAAAGAAAAAAAGAAAAATTGTGACTTGCATTGATTGAAGCAATTGTAGAAGTTTCAAAGGGGGCGAATGTGGGACCATTTTGCTCTTTTCTTTTTCACTTTATTTTATGCCTTTCTTGGTCACGGCAAGCAAATACAGCTTGCAAGGCTGATTACTTTCTGGGTTATTTGTCCATATGTGTGGTGTGAATGTGATGGCGCAACGATTAGAAATAGACCTTGTAATGTAACGTACCTTCGCGTTGGCTTCATGCGCGCACATCAAAATAAAAATCAAGAAACACGTGTCCGTGCATGGCGGGGTTAGGTGTGAGTAAATAGCTCATAACTCAGCTTTTTAAAAACTCACTCTTTATAACTTAACTCGCTCATTATCAACTCTTTATAACTTAACTCGCTTATTAAGAACTGAGTTACATAAATTCTGCCACATCTAATCTCTTGAATCAAATTCAAATAAATTAGATAACATTTTTATACAACATACAAATATTTAGCCTAATTTTATTCATTTACCAAACAAAAGCACCATTTTAAATTCTTTTCTTTTAATTATTATTATTTTTCATAATCACCTGAACACTTTATTACTTGAGATTTATGAAGAGGTTGTCCAATTAATAAAGTAATGTATTGCAGAATACCACAACTCGCTCATTATCAACTCACTCATTAAGCTAATGAGCCGAGCAAGAGCATACCCAACTCGCTCATTAATCACCCCTAGCTGGGGTTAACTTCTACCTAAACCACATTAGTTAGTTCATGCTTGTTACTTAATTTAAGAAAGTTAAAGTTAGTTTACTCTATCTTGTTTTTTTTATATTTTATATTTTGTTTAATAGCTTTTAGGTTATGACTTAAATTAATTATTGTCTGAAGGAGCGCAATATTAGAAAATTGATCTCTATCTGATAAAATAGACCCTACAGATAGAGACAGTAAGTATGACATATGTTAATATGTATAAGATGAAGTTACTTATTCTCAACTTAGCTCCAATTTTACTCTTTATTTCTATTTTATTCTTCGTAAGACAGCTTTAAGTGAGAAATAAGAAATTTACTCCACTTCTTACTCTACAATCAAACATTATCATATGTTGTAAGATCGTGAAACCGGCAATCAGGATAACAATATAGAGGAGGGAGATTATTTGAATGGTTTTGACTAGATTTCTTTCTTAAATTTAAAGTTAATTCGAAAATAAAAACTAAATATATTGATGTTATTTGACATATAGATAATTTAATAATTAAAATTTATTTAATTTGAGTATTTTTGGATGATGCATTAAAAACCTCTAATTTTGCACGATTAAAATATTAAGTTACTTATTGTACAATAAAATATTGTAACTTATATTTTAATAAGATCTTATTGACCTTTTCCACTTGAAAATTATAAAATTAAGTTTAAACGACTAACGTCCAGATAAAAACATTATGATTAGGAACACTAACTTGAAACTTATATTTTAATAAGACTCCTCAATTTAAATTTGAACCATTATGATTATAGAATATATATATATATATATATATATATATATATCTTAATTTTACTAAACTGAAAAACATTTCTCTTTTAATTTCAAATTTTGCATTACTGTTTTTGTAAATTAGCAAATTTATTTCCTTATGATACGCAAAGGTTTTTGCAAAAGGGCGTCGTATATAATAACCTTGTTCTTTGAAATTTTCAAAACTTGTTCACAACATTTTGCAATTTTGAAAGAAAAGAAATTTTATTTTTCCCCAATTCGTTCGTTGTGCTTAATTCACCATTGAGAGTGTGAAGTGATAATTTTATTTTTTATGAACGTAAATTTGTATAAATTTAAATGTCTACATAATTTATGTTCAAGTTAGACGTCAGTAATTAACGTTGTGCGCGTTTATTGATGGAGTAACTCGGAATAAGCAACACTTTTGTATGATTATTAACACTCCCTATATAGGTTGAGAGATTAAAATACAGATAAAGAGATAGACAGATTATTTTTGCTTCACGTAACAAACTGTTTATAAACTTTTTATTTTATTTATATTAATCGGGCGCTATGTGAAATAAAATTAACATTGTCAATATATTTACAAAAAGATACAGAATTAGACTTTTTTTTTTTTTGATGAAAGGCACAGAGTGCCCATTTCATTTATTATGAAATCAAGTTAACTTACAGTTAAAAACTGTAAACAGAGAAGAGTACCGCAGTCCTAATGAAAAGATACGGAATTAGACTATCTAGAATTGAAAGCATGTGACTTAATTAACTGTTAGTTATTTGATTGAAACTCTTTGTTGAAAGCATGTGACCTCTCACATAAACTACTTAATATATTTTGCAAAGAAAATAAAGTGAACTGAAATATGAGATATCAAATCAAATGACTACTATACTATACTAGGATACACCCCATCATTACTTTTCCTTTAGATCAAATGGTTATTGAGCCGTCCAACGGAGAAAATGAGAGGAGATTACATTCTTTATCGTCGACCCATTAGAATCAAAAATGTTGGAAAATGTTTTTTTCTCCTTTGATATTTATAATATCATATTTCCCTTCTAGATTTTCAAAATTCACAAATTTACTCAATTAATTATTTTCTATTAAAATTAATTTTAAATATATAAAATATTCATTTTATTCTTTGTTCAAAAATAAAAAATATAGGTGTCATGTTTAAGAGAATGTCAGTCTTCTAATTGGTCGGTTGTGAGAGCAAATGGTTTATTTTCTTACTTCTGATGTGTACACAAGTGCATGGGTAAATACCACTATGTATACGTCACGAGTAGAGAAATGAACCGTTTGTCTTGGAAATCGACCAATTAAATTATTGAACATTTTCTCTTACACAAACTTCATATTTATATTTTTTTTTAATAAAGAAAAAAATGAGAAATTAATAAGTTTAAAATAAGTTTTAATAGAAAAGGCGACAAATTGGGTAAATTTGTGGGTTTCTTACATTTAGAAGGATAAATATGATATTATGAAATTCAGAGGGAGAATACGTAATTCCAAAGTTTTTGAGGGGTATACATGAAATTCCCTCAATTATGAAAATAAAAAATTGTCAATTTTTTTTTTATCATCAGGACATTAAATTTTGCCTCGGAACGTGACACGTTTCATTGTGGTTTTGCAAGTGCAAATCAAAATTTGGATTATGGATAAAAATATGTTAAATATGAACTTTGTACAAATTTTAATTTGTGCTGGGTGATGCACTACGGTTGATGGATGAGTTAAAAGAGATGCATACTGACTGTGAACGATTGTCTTGACAATCTAGATATTTGTTTTCCTTTCAAACAGGTCAGATTTGTTGACATTTGTTTTTGTTAAACAGCTAGTACGGATCCAATCCAGACCCAACAAGAGACAATATCGACAATGACCCATTAGGTTTGGTAAATGAACAGCAAACCCACATCCCGGATTACTTGTGCTTCCATAATTGGGTGCACATGATTGATGGTTTTGCCTTTTGCGCACATGCAATGATGGAAGGGTGCTAGGTGCTCGTGTTATGTCGGTTGAAAGTTCAAAACCACCAAAAGACAAAAAATATATAAACTAAAAAGATAAATGACAAATGGCAAGGAAGGAAAGGTATTCTGATCTTACATTTTTCTATTGTTACAAATTGAAATAAAATAAAATTATGGAACCAAGATGGGTCCACCGTGGTGTTTTCAGGCCTTATTCAGTCTCAATAATTTATGTAAGTTGCAACGTCTCTTCAAATTTTTTGAAAATAACTTAAATAAAGCTATTAATTCGGTTTCAACAGGAGGTGTGGAATCCTTCCTCTTTCCTCTTTCCTCTTTCACCTGATTCCTCCATTGGAGAGAGACTAATTGTTCGGTCTCATTAATTTTTTACACTGTGTAAATTGTTAAAATCAGTGGAATTGGTTCTATTTCATTGGTGTCTCCTCAATAAAATTGAACCATTCATTCGGTGTCATCCATTTATAAAAAAGAAACTATATTTTTTTCAACAAATTATTTTTTTAGCTTCTAAAAATTAAAAAAAAAATGCTTCTCTTATAAAGAGGAGCTTGGGCATCTACTATATATTAAGCATGTATCACCAAAAAAAACTATTAAACATGTTTCATGCGCATTTTTCTTCATTAATTAATTGCGCGCCTTTCTATTACTTTCTTCCATTTTTTAAACATTTATTGTAACTTCTCATTCCTTCCTTGTCTTTGTTTTTGCACTCCTAATAAATATAAAGCTAATAAAAGATGTCTAGTTCATTGATTAGTTATCATTTAATCATTTTTTTTTTCATTTTTCTATATAAGAGAAGTATGGTATACGTAGACATTATAATGTCTGCTCATGGCAAGTTGATAGTATTCATCACCTAATTATACATCACAACTTGAAAAATTAATTATCAGAAAAGCACTAATCCTAACCACGCCAGTTTGCTTTTAGGTGTAGCCGCCAGACATTCAATAATGTATTTTTCTTTTGGAGATATCCCAATTTTTACATCTAACCAATTTCTTTGCCAATTTTAGAAAGTGGGAACGGAAATGAAATATTTAAATATTTAAATAAATTATAGAAGTGTTCAAAGAATATATTACATGTTCTTTGATATCAATTTTTTTTTTCTTTCCTCAGACATTTTTTATATGAATTTATGAATTTTGACAATTACAAATTTGCAAGCTTGTTACTTGGAAATCAAAATTAATATGTTGACAACTTAAAATTCTAATTCATCTTTCCTTTCCATGCTTAGTTGAAAAAAAGTATGTGAAGAGATATCTTGCAAAATGTTATTCATATTACATCATAAGGAAATTTTTTCCAAAGACTTTAATTTATGATAAATATCTAGCTTAAGAAACATAAAAAAAATGTGCATAATTAATGACTGTATTTTTGCAATTTACGTACTTACATATTACAATAATTAAATTTACCATCTTGTAATATTAACCCATTTTAAGAAATAATTTTCAGCTTTGTCCTGAAAAGAATATAATGATACAAAAATTAAAGCAATAAAGCAATAAATCAGGGGCTTTTTTTTCTTTTGTTAACATACATCAGAGTTCTTTATTCTTTTCTGAGATTTGAAGAAAACTTAAATCTGACTGTTAATTAATTTATGCTAACTAATAGTACTTACTACCAGTCTATAGTACATAAACATAGTAATTAACACTTAAAACAAGAATCTGAGTACAAACAAGACACGCAATATATGTTTTCGAGCTGCTACCTATACCGACATTTTTATTAGTATCCAAAGTTTAATATAAATTAATTAATGGGGGAATCGGTTATATACCCATCAAAAGTTTAGAATTTGGATATTTACCCATATTGTATTAGAAATTTGGGCCCAATTTGAAGATTTGATGGGCAAATATCCAAATTCTAAACTTTTGATGGGTATATAACCGATTCTTCCTTAATTAATATACCCCAGATCCTTTGAGTATTTATAAAAAATACCTTTATCGGCCATTTTCTGGCCGGTACTCTATTTATTTGCCTACCAGCCATTAAATGGCCAGTACCCTTATTTTTTTTTTAGAGACACTATGAAGAGCAAGATACTGAAATCTAACACTAAAAATTCAAAATTTTAGTTTAAATTATTGGTTAGATTACTTCTTTTGATGTATAATTAGCATATTTATACTTCAAAATACACTAAATTACTTGAAATTATGTTAAATTACCCTGAATTACACTAAATTACATTAAATTATGCTAAATTATGTTAAATTACGGTGCATCATCGATGTTTTATTAGCCTTAGCATTGGCAATTAAGTAGGGTAGTGCTAAAAAAACATCGGTGCGTTGCTAATTAATTTGTAATGAAACATCGATGTTTTATGAGCCTGAGTATTGGCAATTAAGCAGGGTAGTGCCAAAAAAATATCGGTGCGTCGCTGATGTTTTTGTAATGAAATATCGATGCACTTCTGCCGTCGTTAAGCCGTGCATAAAGCATCAGTGCGTCATCAGTGTTTTTACACGAAAGCATCGTTTTTAAAAAAAAAAACTTTAAACGGCCATAACTTTGGCTAGGAAACTCGGATTTGTGCGTACGACCCCAATTCGGAAAACTTGGGAGTAGCCTCAAAAATTGAGTTAAAGTGTTTTATCATCGGTAGACACAACGACCCGTATGCGGCTAGTGACAGTGTCGTATGCGGCTGATGATTAGGAAGGATAGAAAACATGAATACATTAAAACAACTGGATCAACCTGAACTAGTGAAATTGTTAAAACTTAGTACCTAAAAAAACGTAGTTTAGTGTTCGCATGCGACTAGTGAATTTAATTACTTGAAATTATGTTAGCGGAATTTTGCGTATTTCAGTATAATTAGCAAAATTAGCGTAATTTAATGTAATTTAACATAATTTAATGTAATTTAACATAATTTCAAGTAATTTAGCGTATTTTAGTATAAATATGCTAATTATACATCAAAAGAAGTAATCTAACAAAAAATTTGAATTTTTAGTGTTAAATTTCAACATGTTGCTCTTCACAGTGTCTCTAAAATAAAAAAAAAATTAAGGGTACCGGTCATTTAATAGCCGGTAGGCAAACAAATAGAGTACCGACCAGAAAATGACCGCTAGAGATATTTTTATAAATACTCAGATTCTCTGAGTATATTAATTAATTTCTATTAAACTTTGGATAAAAATGTCGGTTACCTATATATATATAGGCAGATTAATCTAGCAACGAGACTAATAAGGCATACAGTTAACCGTACAGATCCGAAGCAATAATTTATCACCACACACACAACATGGATGATGGATCCTATATTCCTATTCGTGGGGTGTCTGGTACAGTTTGGTTGGTTTATCTCAATCATACATACACCTTCCACAAAGTTCATAAAAATTGTAAATAGTTACCAGGCCAAATGATTCTTATAATACCATTTTTTTCCTATTGTCCTTTTTATGTTTCCGAGCTTTTTCAATTTTGGTTTTTAAACTGACAATTTGTATCAAACTAGCTAGTTCCCCATTACGCCTACAAAGTGCACATATAATTGGAGTAAATGAAGAAAATAATTAATAAAGGATAAAATTATTTATATATTAAAATATTTAGATAATGTGTGTTAATAAAAAAAAGTAGTGTTAATATCATAGTCCTCTGGAGTTCTTTCAATTTTTGGATTTTGAACTGCTAATATGTATTAAACTAGTTTGTCGTTATAATTATAATTATAATTACCTCATTAAGGAGATAACCAGTCTTTAATCTAGTTGCAAAAGTAATGTCATGTGTGTAGAAGGTCGCAGATTTAAAATTCGAACAAAACAATCCTTGTAAATATTATATAATTAAAAAGTTTAACCTCCAACTTTTATTAAAAAAGAAGTAATTATCTCATCAAAATATGCTGTCTTGAAATATATTTATTAATTTTAATAAATAGTCAGCTAACAAATCGCCGGCTGACCTTAAAAAAAGTATATGACATCCTCTCTGTTTCCATTTTGATTCTAGCTTCTTGTTTTAAATTGGCATATATTTAGTAAATTAAAGATCAAAAATATTTTGTTCAATCATTTAGGCACTAGTTCTCAAACTTATATTCAATTTTTGAATAAAATTTGATTGTCTACCAAAATTTAAATGGTTAAACATTTATGTTTTCAAATGATTACTAATAATTGCGATCAACGAAATATAAGTTTTACTGATTGACTTATTTACTTTGCGATCAAATGATTACTAAAAAAAACATGAATTTTAACTTTTACTTTGACTTATTTTATCATTTTTCTTACATAATACTCATTTGTAGGCGCTTCGGATAATCCTTCAAGATTTGATTTTTTTTTTAAAAATTTTAAACTAAAACTATAAACAAAATATGAGAAAATAGTAATTAATTTATAGTATCCACAATTACGTGTCTTTACTCTTTACTGATTGATATATCATATATCACTAATGGAAGCACGATTTTTAGCAAAGTATCACCAATCAAAATTGTGAGGAGAAAAATAACAATGATTTGTGGCGAAATAACAATTCCTAAAAAGAAAAAAGAAAAAGGAGTGAATCCTTTCCATTTGTGAGGTTGAGCAAAGTACACTATTTGCATTTATAATGGATCGGAAATCTTCCTATCACTTGGAGATTTTTCTCTTATAATTAAGCAAACGGTTTAGCAGAAAAAACAATGACCTTCTATTGCAGAAATTTTTATTTATACCAAAGAAAATATTAAACTAAATAACCACAATTTCTAAGAATTTTCATTATCATTATGTCCGCAGTTTGAAACTTCATGCAGAAATTGATTGTTCGGAGTTTGACACATGATTTTTTTTTTTTTAATATCTGCTATTTGGCCGAAATTTTTATTTATAACACTTTAAAAAAATAAATTAATAAAATAACCATTGTTTTTGGTCAATTCTAAATCTAACACGGCCGCAGAACACCGGAGCGGACCCATATGAGGGAGGCCGCAGAATGCCGGAGCGGACCCCCATATGGGGCCGCAGTATGCCGGAGCGGACCCTGTTCTTTATATCCCGAAAATGACAGAGAAATTTCATTCCACACTCTCACACCTTCTCTCTCCTGAGTTAGCTCTCTGATCTGTAAGTTTTTTCTCTCTTCTTTTAAATTTTTATTTTTATTTCAGTAGATTAATAATTTAATTAGAATAATTAATTTAGCAATAATTAAATTAGCAATAATTTAATTAGAATAATTAATTTAGTTAATTTTTAATTGTAGGTTTTTTCTGTATTGAATTGGAAAAATGGCTCTTATGGTATCCATCTACACTGGTGGGGATGTTTTAACAGGTTCTAACGGGGTTTACTATAGTATTGGACCTATTACTGTGATCCCGGTATTGCCGGGTACTGATTATTTGGGACTTAAATCAAGTATATGTCAGAATTTGGGGTTGGATCAGGGTCAGTATGACCTCAAAATTGATGCCAAAATTAGCATGCCGACTAGTTCGGCACAAACCTGGTTCCAACTATTTCCAGTTCAGAATGAGGGAGTCTGGCAGGTATTGTACAACCAAACCATGAGTTTTTCTGGGGGTGCATACAAGATAATTGACCTATATGTGGAGGTTACCAGAGCCCGGCGTTCGAACCCAGCTATGAGGTTAATCCAGGGTCGTAGTCGGGGTAACTCACCCGGCTCTAGTCCGTCCCCTGTCCAAATTGACCAACCGTCCAGTAGTCGGGCCCCAGTTCAGAGGGACCGACCCTCCCGTCGGGCCCCAGTTCAGAGGGACCAGCCTTCATCTAGTCGGACCGCTCATTGGGGTCAAACTTGTGATCCGGATGAATCCGATGAAGAAGTGGATCCGGAAATACTAGAGGCAGAGGAAAATTGGGGTCCTGTTGATCCTGAGGGTATGAGCGATTATTCTGACCAGGAAGATACCGGGTCTGTGCTCGGCAAACCAAGGACTTTCAAGATGGATCGCGGGTTTCGGATAATGGATCGCGGGTTTCAGCACCCGATTAATGCTTTCAACGACACATCAGGGTTTATAGAAGCCAATTCGGGTTTGTTTGGAAGTAGGGCAGAGTATGAGAATGAATTGTCCGAGGGACAAACATATGACTCAAAAGAGGAAATGAAGAGCGCAATTGCCAGGTTTCACATCCTTTGCAACAAAGAGGTAAAACCTACGCACAGTGACCGCACAAGAATGAGGTTCAAGTGCAAGGACAGTTACTGTGGGTGGTACATACTCGCAAGGGCCACCGGTTATGGAACACAATGGCGTGTCTCCAAGTGCCCAACACAACATTCATGCCACGGGGATGCGACAAGAACAGATCACGCCCAGTTGTCAGCTGCTATGGTTACCGAGTGTATATCCGCTCACATGAAGAACGATGTCGACTTGAGTATTCAGGCTGTCAGAATTGCTGTTGCTGAAAGGTACAACGGTCAGATACCGGCGTACAACAAACTATGGCGTGGCCGTGAGTTGGCAATAGCACGTCAATTTGGCAGTTGGGAGGGGTCATACGCTCTTGTAGTTCCATTGTTGGAGGCAATCAAAAGAAGCAACCCAAGTACTACATTGTTCCTTCAATTTTTATGTCATTTCATTATCAATCAAAAATTGAACTTATTTTTTTAAATTTATTGACAGAAACATTGTTTGAGGTGACCTCATATCCCACTGGTGAACCTGGATCATGGAGGTATTTTCATAGGGCGGCTTGGGCATTTGGACCGTGCATAGCTGCTTTTCAACATATCAGACCGGTCATCACAGTTGATGCATGTTTCCTGTCAGGCCGGTATAAAGGTAACTAATTTGGTTGTTTTCACTTTATTTATTTTAGTTGATTTCGGCTCTTACAAAATGGGTTTTAACCATAGGCAAGCTGTTGATTGCAACCGGGTACGATGCTGAAAATCAGCTCCTCCTGTTGGCTTTTTCACTGGTAGAATCAGAGAGTTATGACGATTGTGCATGGTTCATGAAATGATTGCGCCGTAATGTAATCCGCTCCAGATTCATGTGTGTCATCACTGATAGGGGAAAGGGTATCAAGAAGGTGTTCAGACAAGATGATATGGGGTGGAACGAGGAGGATGAGGATCAATGTGTTCACCGTCTTTGTGCTACTCACATAGCCGAGAACATGAAGAAGAACGGTTGCAGTGATAAGGCAATCCGTTTTTTTAGAATATGTGTGGCTAAGAGGAAAATGAGGAGGTACGAGCAAGGAATGCAAGCAATGGGGCAGGCATGTGACATTGCCCTCAATTGGCTGGACGGGGTGGGTAAATATTTGGATCAAGATGAGAACGAGTGCCCCAAACCATGGAAGATATTCCAAGCACTGGACGGTGGTTACCGTTGGGGCATCATGACTACAAACGGGTCCGAGTCGCTTAATAAGGTCTTCAAGTCCTCTCGTAGGCTACCGGTTGCAGCAATAATTGAAGACACATTTTACAAATGTATGACATGGTTTGCGCAAAGGAGGGCCAAAGCAGAATGGGAAGTCAGTCAAGGTCAACAATTCTCGTGTCGTGTGCATCAGGTACTTTTATTTGTAGTTCTTTCTTCATAATTTTTAATTTAATGAACTTTGTTAAAAAAATCTGACTTCTTCATTATTTTTTAATTTTTCGTAGCTGATCAACAAACGGTTTGAGAGGTCCGATAAAATGAAGACGCTGGGGGGCTTTGGAAACAACAACGAGTTCGAGGTAACCTCCACACAGGAGAGAGTTCACGCTTTCATACCTGACGATTCTGGTCGGTTTACCAAGGCCAATTACAAATACACGGTGATAATCGGGGATGATCACACGGTAACTTGCACGTGCCAGAAGCCTCAATTGGAGAGAATACCGTGCTCTCATGTTCTGTCCGTGTGTCGTCTCCGAGGCATCGACCCTGGCGTATTTGTTAGTCACTACTATCACATCCATACACTGATCAACACATGGAGCGCACAATGGAATGTCTTTGGAAATCAGTCGGAATGGCCTCAACACGATGGCCCGGTCCTTGTTCCAGAGAAAAAAAATATTGATGTGGGCAGAAGACAGCACGACAGAATTCCGATGTGGATGGACGTTCTACATAATAGGAGAAGAGGACACCAAGCCGGCCGAGATATACAAAAAAGACAAAACAAAGCTGCTCGAGCTGCACGAGATTGAGAGTTAATGTTGCTTTTTTAATTGTACTCGTAGAAATGTTGTTTATTTTCAGTTAATTAGACGTATTTGTAATTTCCGATAACATTAGCATTATTCTATTGTATGTTTCTTTATATGGCTTTCTATTGTAATGTTTCTTTTGATCAAACAAACGACGAACAACAATTTCAGATTAAACGACATTTCAAACATAAGTAATTACACACAACTTCCAGTACAAACTTTACATTTTTGATAAAAATTTCCAAAACAAAATCATAATCAACTTCAGAATCAGATTAAAAAAAAAAAAACAGGGGCCGCTCCTGCATAGTGCGGACCCGGGTCCGCTCCGGCATTCTGCGGACCCATATGGGGGTCCGCTCCGGCATTCTGCGGCCGTGTTAGATTTAGAATTGATCAGAAACGATGGTTATTTTATTAATTTATTTTGTTAAAATGTTATAAATAAAAATTTCGGGCTATTTGGTTTTGAAAATTAAGCGGTGTTGACAAAAAAATTCAAACTTTTTTCAAGCAGTGCTAACCAAATTGGGTGCCTTGGACACAATTTTTTTTTAATTAATGTAATGCCATGTAATTTGAGTTACGATGTAATTGAATAACTATACTTTAAATACAACGCCACGTAATTGACATACTAACTATAGATATGACGTAAATATTTTATATATTTTTCTTCTTCTTTCCTTTATTGAATAGAATTTGTGTAGTCCGAAAATTCAACAGGGATTAGAATATCATATATTTCTAATTAAAATAGGTCATCGGAAAATACAAGACCCAAAATATTAATATAATTATTTCGGCAGCCCAAAAATTAGAAGTGTTGATTCTCAGAATATATATAATGAGATCTCTACAAAAATAACCACCCTGTAAATAACATCTATTCCCTATGAAATAATAACAAATAGGGTTAGCTCAAGAGATGAAATAATAACAAAATAGAATTTTAGTATATACACATAGGGATATGTTATTGAGCTGCAGCTCAAGAGATGAAATAATAACAAAATTGAATTTTGTTAAATTCCATTAAAGGCTGATATTGTCTATAGTTGTACCCAATCTAGTTTAGAAATAAAAAAAAAAAAAGGGCTTGGTTGGTAGAGAGGAATTAAGGCAAATTACTATTTATGCATTGATTGGAATAGACCAAAGCTAACAGCTAACATAATTTTATTGTATTAGGTGACTATATTTGAAAGACATGCATTTCCTGATTTTAATATGAACACGTGGTTTGTCGTGAATCTTAGAATGTATAATTAGTTATATGATCATAATCGTCTAAAAATTCTAAACTTATTTATCAAAACAATAATAGACACTTGTTAATTTGAACAAAAAAATATGAGTTTGATGGACATCGGAGCTGTCCGATGCGCTTGAAATACATGCGCAAGAATCTCATAACATGAGATGTATGGATTTTAAAACGCATTGAACGGTTCTGATGGTCATCAGATTCAAATATACTTCCGATAATCATTACACATTTCTTATTTGAGAGGCGAGTACTTAAAAAATTTCAGCAATTTTTCTTATTATATAATTTTTTTATCAGAAATTAGATAATCATCTACTTTAATGATGTTGATTGAAATAGTTAAAATGTTAATACTGACAAACTTGAAAATAATGTACAAAAAGTAAATGACAGCTACTTATTGAAGTCCAAATTATGACATGCCCCTTTCGGATGTGTATTAATTAATGTACAGGTGTCGTCTTTTTCAATCATACAATTGGAAGTTCAAAACTAACTGTAGCAAACCGATCGAATAGCTAGCTACTTTGGTTGTTAGTTCGATCTCATGCTGTAACTGTAACCTGTAATAAAGACAGTCAATTGACTGACCATATATATATATATATATATATATATATATATATATATATATATATATATATATATATATATATATATACTTCTCTCCGCAACTATTACTAAATACAGTGACTTTATTTTTAGTGGAAATTAAAAAAACGTGCCCATCATTAGTACGTCGGGATGTGATCATGTCAAGATATATCATATGTAATTAAATTTTATTTCACCTGACATGACTGTCATGCAATAGTCACACTTAATTTGTAGCAAAAAAAATGTTAAAATTAAGAATTATTTAAAATAAATTAAAATCACGAAAAATATTTGAAAATTAGTCGTGTGATGTGATACGATGTGATTTGGTCAATTTTTGTGACGTGTCATGCGTGATGTGTCATTTTTGATCGAAGAGAGACACACTACACTACATGTGTCTTTTTGTGGTCAAGAGTCTTTGGTCAGGACCAATTAAATCTGAACCGTGAAAATCATCTGACGGTGGAGACTCCTAAACTCAAAAGTTACGTTAATGCAGAGGATATGGATTCGTGCATGCACTGGGCTGCTCTCATATCATGTCAAACTAAAATTTGGATACTTGTGCGTGAACATTTACCAGTTGGCGGTGTTATTAATGTATTACATAAGATTTATCATATATAAAATAAGGCACGTCGACCTCTCATGAATTCGTTAAACAGTTGCTTTCGGGCCAGAAAAAACAGAGAAGACTTGCGCATGTGGTCATATAGATAGATAGATAGATAGATAGATAGATAGTTTAAACATATCCACCTTAATTGTTTGTAGTTATATATGGATAGAAAGCAGTCATCAATGCAACTGGCAGATAGCTTTCGTTAGACCTTTCTATTATAGAAATGCTACTTTCTCATAAATATTACGTGCCCAATTGTACAAACAAGAGGTGGCAAAATCTGACCTGATCCGAATTATCAGAGGCGGAGTCTGACTTCCAACCTACGATCTGACTTAAATTCAATCTAATTTATTCGATTCTACTTCTTGCAAAGCCATGATTGATCCGGGTTGAATTCGACCTAATCTGGAACGATTATGAATCCGAACTTGATGCGAAGTTGGACAATCCAAAATCTGATCCACTTGATACGGTATGATGTCACTTTATCCGACCCAAATTTAACTTGAATCTATTTTTTTGGAAAGTCAAATTAATCCGAACGCGACCCGCTCGGAACCCGAACATGACACAAAATTGGATGTCCTGACTTGGCTCGAACCGATCCATAACCCGATAATTCTCACAGGTAAAAAAGAAAAAAAAATCTTGATAAACTTAAGTATATTATTTGAATTGTTTAAATTAAAATATTACTAATAAATCTGAAAATGTGCTAATTTACTATTTGCTAACCCATCTATTCTTGATAGACCACAAAAAAGGAATTTACTTATATATCAACGAGAATTAATAACAACATTAATTAGCAAATTGCATCTAAATGTCTTCATAAAATAAATAGAAGACTAATGAATTTATGGGACGGACTTCGAGCGTGATTGTCTTTCCGGGACCAAGCACCGCCTCATCGAATAAGAACTTAGAAAAGAAGGGGATGGCGTCTCTCCCAACACGTCTAGCTCTCAAGCAGGAGGCTCTGGAGGCAATACGCAAGCGCAACCCATTGAAGACCGACGAAACAAGACCACTCTACTCACAGGTCGTGGCTGGCTGGAAGCCAGCTTCTACTCCCGCAGACCATTTAAGCCAAGCACCAACCCACCCACCAACATTCAATGAAACCTATGCCAAAGGAGGGGCAGAGAACATTGATGATGGTTGGATAAAGGTAACTAGACACAAAGCACGCCATGCCCAGACGGAAAGGCGTATCCCACCAAAGCTTAACAAGCAAACTGAGTTATTAAAAGCTCAAGGGAGATGCTTTAGATGTCTCGAACGGGGACACAAGAAGTTTCAGTGCCGAAACAGTATTAGATGTATTAAGTGCCATGGTCTTGGCCATACATCAAAACGATGTGCACTTCAGAGGACACCGCCTATATATCCAGCCTCCCACCCGGCAAACCCTAAAGCAGCACCTCCACTGAAACCCACCCCTCTTCACACCGACCACGAGCAACCCCCCTCCCATACCCATCAACCTGCTGACTCCACGGCTGCCGACATGGACCTCGACAACTGGGAAACGCTACCCATGCTGAGCCCGAACACCCTCCCAGCTCGGGGACCACCACTCAAAGTTTTCTTCCCACCCAATGACAACATGCGATCTGCAAACCTTCTGCTAGACAGATCCGCGGTGGTCATGCTCGGGCCAGGTGCAGACATTGTTGGCCAACTGCCACGCCGCATAGCCACAGCCATAGCAGTGACTTTCGGCTGTCACCCTGACGTCTTCAAGATCTCCACCCTAGAACCGGCAGCCGGCGATCTTTTGGTGGAATTCCCCTCCAAAGTGCTCCGCAATATGGCGGTTAGTGTGGGGGTGTTTATGATCGCTCGAGGTATAGAAGTCCAGCTACGACCATGGACACCAAACATGCACATGGTACGTGACCCGACAACGCACCGAGCGAGGATCCGCCTTCGTAACTTCCCAATGCAATACTGGAATTTCCATGACGTCAATCACTTGATTTCCGGCTTCGGGTACACCATATGTATGACGCCGGCAATTTCCAACGGCAACTTTGACACCCTCCGTGTCCTAGTGGCCTGCTACGATCCGACCACAATTCCGCCATCGGTAGAATTGCACAAGGATCCTGGCGCCAAGGTGGTGCATATAGACCTTGAAGGTTGGCTGCACAATTCATCTCCAGCGCTACAAACACTCTCTGATGATGACGAAGGGGACCACACCAGTTCCAACCTCGGCCCACACAGACATCACCACCACAACCGACAGCAGAACAGAGCTCCGGCCACCCCCTATGGCCGACACAATGAAGCACACGCAAGACACACACGACCAACTGGAGGGTCCGGTTCGACTGCCTTCGACCTAACTGGAGGGGTGCAATCTCCAACCACAATGGACCCACTGCCACAGTTATCCGAAATTCTTCCCTTGCTGCCACGTGCCCCAAACACATGCAACGATGGCTCGATAACCATGCATGAACCGATCACATGGAAGATCTCACACCAGACCTGGGACAGAGTGCATCTCCACGCCACTACGGACAAGGGAGATACAATAAATGCAGAACTTTCGGTCGTCTCCATGCGTTTCCTATGTAACCTGAGCTCATTCATTGTAGCATGGGAAAGGGACCGGTCTCAAAAGGAGCAGCAAAATAGAGCCTGCACCATACCACTTCTAGCCTCCAACCAGGAGACCAATGCCACGTGTCAACCATCTGGAAGCATTACCCTCTCTCCAACCCCCCTACTCTGTCAAAATAATAAGGACAACGACCGAGCGGCCCAAGTTAATGATCCACAAGGCCTGTATCTACAGGGCCTGCAAGAAAGGGCTGCAACTACTGTACGGGCCTTAGAGATTAACCCAACCGAACAGCAACAAGTTAGTGACTCCACCATTGCGGGCTACTTCAGTCACATGCGCATCTCCACAGCAATACCTGGCCCAAACCCTGTAATACTTAATGAAGTTGGCCAGCCCAATTCAGACTCCTCTCACGAAGATGCACCCCCAGGTTTTGAGGGCCCCCCATGCTACAAAAAGAATAAGACACGTCGAAGCCCACGTTTGCAAACAAGGATAACGGGCCGATACCTATCTGCCGTCAACAAGGCCAGGGCTACTAAAGGCTTCCTGGATGTCTCCGAGATGATGCAAAAACCAAAACGAAGAGCTAAATTAATGCCTAGACAGACAGCTACATCGGAGTATCTCCGGACATTCAACCCCCTCACAGCGGCACACGCAGAGGCGCTTCTTGCTACCGCGGGAGTCGAGCTTACTTCCGAACTCAGGGACAAGATTAAATCAGAGGTGACGGGTACCACAGGGGTACCCCAGGTCCCGGCCGAAAACTAACTTCAATGCAGAGACGGGCTGCCAGTGACGGATACTTTAGTTTCTTTATGTCAATGTTCTTTTTCATTTCTAGTATCAATCGGCCTTGCCGAAGTAGGTTTTTATCTTTTTTTTGGGAAATTGGCTTGGGAATTTACGGTTAGCAGCAGGGTGGTGCTTGAATTGTGTTTTATTTCGAGTGGTGTCATAGTATCCGGCAGCCCAGTTAAGGGACTTTATGCAATCAGAGGAATTTTTAGTTTACCATGAATCTTAAAACAAAACTCAAACTCATGTCCTGGAACGTTCGTGGATTAAACATGCGACCCAAACGCTTAGCAGTGCGACAAGGAATTTTCAATGAGAAGCCGGATATTGTAACGCTACAGGAAACAAAGCTCGACGCAATCGACTTAACAACGATCAGAGAAATATGTGGCCGCCGCCTTGAAACATTTGCAATGCTGCCGGCCAATGGTACGAGGGGGGGAATTCTCATTGCTTGGAACCAGCACATTTTTACCCAACTTTCGGTCCAGCTGAACCAGTTCTCACTATCGGTTAATCTCCGCCACAGTCTGGATGGAACTACCTGCACTATAACTGCGGTTTATGGCCCCACCACACGGCAAGGTCGCGTTGCTTTCTTCCGCGAGCTCAGAATGGCAAAGTCTCCGTCACAGGTGCCGTGGGTAATCGCCGGCGACTTTAATGTCACTGCGGACCCGGACGAGCGCAATAATAATGAAAACTCATGGAGATCAACATTGACCTTTGCTAATTTAATTTCTGAATTGGAGTTGCTGAATTTAGCATTGGTAGGCAAGAAGTATACATGGAGTAGCGACAGACCGAGGCCACACCTAGCGCGCCTCGACCGCTTCCTCATCTCAGAACGCTGGAATCAAGTCTTTCCAGACTCGATACAGAAAGCGGCTCCCAACTCTAGCTCCGATCACTGTCCCATTACCCTGACGGCAATGACAAATTTTGCCAGATCACGGATCTTCCGATTCGAAAACATTCTGCTTCGCCTCGACAGTTTTCGAACGATGGTGCGTGCGCAGTGGGCCTCATCCCCTGCAGCAACCACGCCTGTCCAACTCCATACCAAACTAATCGGCTTGCAGAAGCTCATCCGCCACTGGACTCAGACACGGGTCAGTACCATCAGGGCTCAAATATGTACCTGTAGGGATTTTTTCAGCTGGATTGATAGAGTTAAGGAAATTCGCCCAATCACGGGTCTGGAGAAATTGACGACTGCTGCTCTAAAGCAGAGACACACGACTTTGGCTGTCTTCGAGGAAGACATATGGCGGCAGAGGGCCCGTACAAAGTGGGAATTGCAAGGGGATAGAGGGACTCAATTCTTCCACGCGATTGCATCAGGAGCAAAGCGAAACAACACGATAACTCAGGTGCAGCACAACTCACTTCCTTTTTCTGACCAACACACTAAAGCATCGGTATTTCGTGAGTTTTTCATAAATTTAATGGGAACCGAGCCATCACAGACCCCGCCAATAAATTGGCACTCTCTCTACCCAACTCAGATTAATCTATGCCACTTAACCAATCCAATCACACCTCATGAGATAACCACGGCAATTGGCCAATGGCCGAATAATAAAAGCCCGGGCCCCGACGGCTTTCCGGGTGAATTTTATAAACAATTTCAGGAAATTTTGCTGCCGGACCTGCTGTCGGTTTATACCCATGTCATGCACAACAACTCCGATCTCACCCCCCTCAACACTTCTTACATCATTCTAATACCCAAAAAGACCGACCCACAGCTGCCAGGGGACTACAGGCCGATTAGCCTATTGCATGGGGTCCAAAAATTATACTCCAAAATTTTGGCAAATCGCCTACAGCCGTTCCTGTCACAGCTCATTAGTGACGCACAGACCGAGTTTCAACAGAACCGAAGAATCACAGAATCCTATCTTTATGCCCAACATGTCTTGCAAATGGCCAAGAAGGACGGATTACCATTGGGAATGTTGAAGTTGGATATCAGGAAAGCCTTCGACACAGTGAGTTGGAATTTTGTATTACAAGTCATGCACAACTTGGGATTTCCAGAAAAATGGGTTGCATGGATAGACAATTCAGTCCTCCGAGGGACTTCGCAGGTGCTCATCAATGGGTTATTGGGTAGAAATATCACTCTCAAGCGGGGAGTGCGTCAAGGTGACCCGATATCACCATCTCTCTTTATCATAGCAATGGACTTCCTGGCACGATATTTAGAAAAATTGGTAAGCACGGGAGCAATTAAATTGCCGTACATTCACATGCGGCCGTGTCTACTGTACGCCGACGATGCATTGCTCTTTCTCAAACCTGACTTGGCTCAGGTGCGGGCAATCAAGATTGCCCTACTTGCATTCCAGGAGGTCTCGGGTTTGGCAATAAATTTGCAAAAATCGGAGTTCATAGTGACGAATGGAGACCAACACCAAACACAGCATCTACTTTCGGTCTTTGGCTGCAAGCAAGCGTCTTTGCCCTTCATCTACTTGGGCATTCCATTGTCTGATACACGGCTGCCCAAAATAGCATATCTCCCACTGATTCACAAATTGCGCCAAAGAATGACGGGATGGGCAGCAAGATGCCTGTCCATGGCGGGTCGACTGGTCTTGTTAAACTCGGTTCTTTCATCAGTGCCAATCTACACAATGTCGGTCCTCAGAATCCCCCAATGGGTTATTGCTGAAATTGACAAAATCCGCCGCCGATTCCTGTGGCATGGTGCATCCGAACACAAGAAAGGCTACAATTTGGTCAAATGGACATCCGTCTGTCAACCAAAAGAAATCGGAGGTCTCGGCATATTAGATTTACAACCCTTTAACTCTGCCCTACTGCTCAAATGGCATTGGGAATGGCTCGCACCACAGGCCGCACTATGGAAGCCGCTGCTGCAACATACGGTGCCCACACAGGGAGGATTACCAACAGCTGCAGTTTTCAGAGCAATTCCACCCGAAATCGCCCAATTCTTCCATCTCTCACTCACTTGGACGCCGGGGGATGCTCATACAATCAGGCTATGGGACTATGATTGGGGGGGGAATACTCAGGACAGAACTCCCAAACCTATACTCACACGCTCTATTCAGTGATACACTGATATATGAAGCGATTACGGTACCGGACATTACGTCACTCTTCAGACCGAGCTTGTCAATCGCAGCGCAAGAAGAACTACCTCTGCTGCTGTCTGTCTTGTCGCGACTAAATCTCACACAACACACTGCATACACCGTGGCCTGGAAGTGGACGACCTCTGCAACATTCACAGTAAAGACCGCCTACAAAATGCTCAAGACGCCCGCTAGAATCACATCAAGAGCGGCCGGAATCTGGCAAGTCGCGGCCCCACCGCGGTTTAAGGTTTTTGGTTGGCTTGTTATCGAAAATAAAATTCTCACTCACGATAACCTCCAACGAAGAGGATGGATGCTTGTTAGTCGTTGCCTTATGTGTCAGGCAGCTCTCGAATCAGCGAAACACCTCTTCGAGGATTGCTCCTTCACAAGACAATTGTATGCAAAACTCATTGGCGGAACACTGGCGCATGGCTGGCCAGACAAACCAACCATGGAGATAACAAATAGGAACAAGGAAGAACGACTGCATAGGGGGCAAAAATCCATTTTGCTGATAATGAGCTTTGTCACTTGGAGGGAGCGATGTGCGCGAACATTCTCGGAAAAACACAAATCGATAGATCAACTGCTCGAAGAAATAGTGGGTTACATAAAGTTATACCCTGACAAGGCACAGAAAGCACGACGGCCGACCATTGCTGGACATCCGGCATAAAGGACGGCCGAACAAAGAACAAGGGAGCTAGGACCGGTACCCTATATATACTGGTACAGACGGGCACAAGCCAGGGATCACTTCGCAAAATTTTCATTTAGCTCCTCAAAATTTCCAACTCTTATTTTCCAGGGCTCAGTAGCTTGAGCCATTTTACTCTGTATTACTTTTCGATCTTTCTTTTCATTACAAATCTTTTGTAATTGTTACCGTTTTAATGAAATCAAATATGAGCCTGACTCATATTTTTCATCAAAAAAAAAAAGAATTTATGGGACCCCAAAGGGGGAGTGGGATGAAAGGATTGCATGTAGCTAGATTTGCTAGTTAGAGATTACATGTGACAAATTGAATCTGGGAATATGAACAAGGATTAGAAAGGATAAATACAACTTTACAGGTGAGACCGTGAGAGATGGGGAATTATCAGAAAAAGATAAAATAATTAAAATTTTGTTTTCTTTTTCATATATTTTTAACAATAAAATAGCAAAGTGTCCCCGTGCCGCTGCCGAAAGTTTGTATATATATATATATATTTTGTGTACAGAGTTTCTATAAGCTGAATATTAATTTTTAGCAAAAGCAAATCATTAAAATATTTTGTTATGATAATCTTAATTTAAATCATAATAACACAAGCACATCGATCGATCATTAGATGGAAATAAATAAAAAATGACAGAGCGGAAGCATCATTTTTGTTTTAAAATATGTAAAGTGGAATTAAAGGAGATGTTTGGTTATATTTGAATATGAATAGGTATTTAGTTGATGTGCTGATAAAGTTGAATGGACAAAATCATATTTAATAAATGTACAAAATGACACTACTCTTTTCAGTGACGCTCACAAATTTGTGTTTCCCTTTTAAGATTAATTAAGAAGCACATCTTAGCAGCATGCTCTGTTGAAGTCGTTTGCTTCTTATCAAAAATATTATCAGAGTTGGTAAATTTCTGTATCTGTCGTATATATATATATATATATATATATATATATATATATATATATTTTTTTTTTTTTTTTTTTTTACTGATCGTGCGATGCATGAAATCAAACTAATTGTGTGAATATATTTATCAAATATTGTGTTAATTACGAAGTAGACAGGTTAGAGCTTAGTATTCCGTTGTTTCCCCTTAATTTTTCAATTACACATATTGTAGAGCTAGACGTGTAACGAGTGGGAAATATGATATAGTGGTGGGTTAAAATTAAATAAACAAATTTTACCCCTCTGACTCTGAGAGCTATTCAGATTGCCGCTTTCGATCCCTAGAACAAACATGTTATGTTATCTATCCTTCAAGCGGTAGAATCCACGTGTATTTAGCGGATCGAGATGATTTCTCAGCTTTCGATCTTGGCAATCCATCGTTCGACCGTACCAGCAGAGGATTTCGCCACTTTTTCTATATATTAATACCGCTTTTTATTTTATTAGGTTATAATTTCCATCTTTTTCATTTATTTTAAAATTGCTCAACACTTTTAGTATCCGCAGGAGATTCTCTAATCAGATTTTTTAGGTGCGACCTCTAACATAACATAAGAGCATCGTTTATTTTATTGTCACTAAATAAGTATGTTTTTATTGTTTATTTTTTCATATCATTTATAAGTATGTTTGCCACTTTCGTCTTGTGAAAGAAATCTTAATTTCTTTCTGTTCCTTTTGCACCAAAGCGCTCACGTTCTTACGCGCTTGTCAAAAACAAGAATATGAAAAAACAACGAAATCTGTTGTGATCCACAGCCCTAGTAAATACAATAATACAAGTGTTACATGTAATGTTTAATTGTATGATAAACCGACATGTGACCTACCCCTCTAACCGATCACTTTTTAGTTGCCTATGCCGACTTCACAATTTCAATTATTTTTTTTAGATCCCCAGCAATTCTATTATCATCTACAGCTCAGCAATTCTATACACAGCTTATTTCTTTTCTTTTTTAATTAATACTTTGCCTGTTATTTTTTTGGTGACACTACTTTGCTCTCTTGCTCTGTTTCCGCACAATAGTTAAAACAGAGCGCAGTAGAACTAGAAAGTTGAGATTAGAGATGCCAATAAGTTACTATAATTTTATTTTATTTTATAAGAAATACTAAAAATTATAAATATAAAGGCAAAAATAATTACTTTTTCATTTATAAAAGTGACTTAGGCATCTAAAATTAGACTTTTCCTGGGCTGGATAACAAGAGCAAACAAACATCCATCGTTCGACCGTACCAGCAGAGGATTTCGCGCATTGTATTTATAATATATTTCGTCTTTTCTTATTTGGGCTGTCTGAACTCTGAATTACAAAAACTTCTATATATATATTTTGCTGTCTTAATACTCAGCCTATTTCTTTGAGTATAATGAGTGCAATATTGAATGTATATATCTATTTTATGCCTTTTGTTTTTTTAGATATCCCATATACAAAGCTTTCATGTCTGATGCATTTTGTAAAAATTATAATTTTTTTTTCTCATGGCATATCTTCGTGATTATACAACTACGAGTATATAAAATTTGTTTTTCTTCCACGTCCTTATCGGATGGGAAAAAGAAAATGTTTTTTTAGATAGAAAAATAGAGATCTAGTCATCTAAATTTCATTTAATATCTATAAAGAATCCGTCATTTTAATCCACAAACTCGCTTTGTTCATACAAAGAGTGTTGCTCTTTATCGGATCCGACTCCGCTGCTCGCCAAATAGGCGAGCAGACCCTGCTATTCAAAATCAGACCGTTGAGTTTTTTTCAAGCACGGATCTCAACACAGATGAACGGTTCGATTTAGAATAGCAGGGTCCTGCTAATATTTTATCAAAAAAAATAAATAATATATTGTTATAAGAGCAATGTATTTAATTTGAATTTTAGAATTTCTTCAAATATATTGCATGCAATTCAATTTTGATGTACTTTAGGTATATATATATATATATATATATATATATATATATATATATATATATATATATATGAGGAGGGTTCCAATGCCTCCATTTTTCATGCCTCCACCATGCCTCCATTTTTAAAACTTTAATAACTCAAAATTTAAAACTTAAAAGTCAAAATAAAACCGTTGGATATGATCTACATCATTTTATCTATGTGCTCATAAAAAATTATCACATTTTGATTTTGTTTTTATGTGAATCAATTAGTTGAAAAATCAACGTCTAGAAATTATCCACATTAGTACGTTTTTTACAAGCTCTTGATGACAACCAAAACAAAATTGAAATGTCATAATTTTTTACACGTGCATAGATAAAATGATATAGATCATATCCAATGGTTTTATTTTGACTTTTAAGTTTTAAATTTTGAGTTATTAAAGTTTTAAAAAATGGAGGCATGGTGGAGGCATGAAAAATTGAGGCATGGCCAGCTGCTGCCGGGGGCAATTCGGTCATTTCCGGTGTTCAAACAATAAATCTGAACCGTTCAACGTGTTCTAAATATTAAAATCTACTTGGAGACCAAATTTTACATTTTTTGGAATTTTTTTACTATTTATTAAGCCACTTTGAAAATTCCAGATCACATGGTCCAGAATTTTGGTGCAATGTTCACCCGGATCAGCCAATTTCAAAGTGGCCTAATAAATAGCTAAAAAATTCCAAAAAATGTAAAATTTGGTCTCCAAGTAGATTTTAATATTTAGAACATATCTGTATAAAAACATTTGTTGTTTGAACACCGGAAATGACCGAATTGCCCCCGGCAGCAGCTGGCCAGAATGCTGCCGGCAGCAATTTAGCCATACTCTATATATATATATATATATATATATATATATATATATATAGATAGGCTATGGTGAGTTGCGAAGTAAAACGTCGTTTTACTTCACGCCATATTTTCATTTTGAAAATCCAAACACCCGATCCGAACCGTTCAACTTTTTCTAAATATTGAAATGTGCTTGGAGACTAAATTTTACATTTTTTGGAATTTTTTTACTATTTATTAAGCCACTTTGAAATAGCTGATCCACTGTGAACAGTAAAAAAACAGTAAAATTTTCTGGACCACCGGATCAGCGATTTCAATGTGGCTTAATAAATAGTAAAAAAATTCCAAAAAATGTAAAATTTAGTCTCCAAGCACATTTCAATATTTAGAACATGTTGAGCGGTTCGGATCGGTTGTTTGAATTTTCAAAATGAAAATATGAGCGTGAAGTAAAAATGACCTCTTACTTCACAACTCACCATAGCCCAGCTATATATATATATATATATATATATATATATATATATATATAAACTTAACCATTTTTTCCTTTTTTTTTTAGGATATGAGATAACTATAATAATATTGTCAGTTGCTTATTACGGTGGAAAAAAAATTGGTTACATCTTACCATCATGTACTATATATAGTTTAATCAGAGACGGAGTCAAATTTTTAATTTATGGAGTTCAAAAATGAATGTGAGTCAATTATATAAAATGTTCATACTACGAATGAAGGTAATTTTATAGTCCTATAGCATTTTACTCTAAATTATATAGAAAATCGCTGATCCAACGGTGAACAGTAAAAAACAGTAAAATTTTCTGGACCACCGGATCAGACTTTTTCAAAGTGGCTTAATAAATAGTAAAAAAATTCCAAAAAATGTAAAATTTGGTCTCCAAGCACATTTCAATATTTAGAACATGTTGAACGGTTCGGATCGGTTGTTTGAGTTTTGCAAATTGAAAAAGTAGCCCGAATTAAAGAGGGCTGTTTAATTTGCAAAGCACCGTAGCCTTACTCTCTCTCTATATATATATATATATATATATATATATATATATATATATATATAATATATATGAATCTGGCTAATATGCTACGCGTATATAAGGGCCTCTCTGTGCTACGGCTTACTTTTTGAGTTTGCAAAATCCTAACGGTCAATCCGAACCGTTCAACATGATCTCCATATGAATATGTACTTGCAAACCAAATTTTACATTTTTTAGAATTTTTTTACTATTTATTAAGCCACTTTGAAAATCGCTGATCCAATGGTCCAGCAGATTTTACTGTTGTGTACAAATTAGTATTTTTTTCAAAGTGCTTAATAAATAGTAAAAAAATTGTAAAAAATGTAAAATTTGGTTTGCAAGTACATATTCATATGGAGATCATGTTGCACGGTTCGGATCGACCGTTAGGATTTTGAAAACTCAAAAAGTGAGCCGTAGCACGGAGGGCTCTATGCTACGCCTAGCACCGTAGCACTGTCCATATATATAAACTTACCATTTTTTCCTTTTTGTTGTAGGATATGAGATAACTATAATAATATTGTCAGTTGCTTATTACGGTGGAAAAAAAATTGGTTACATCTTACCATCATGTACTATATATAGTTTAATCAGAGACGGAGTCAAACTTTTAATTTATGGAGTTCAAAAATGAATATGAGTCAATTATAAAAAATGTTCATACTACGGATGAAGATAATTTTCTAGTACTATAGCATTTTACTATAGTTCAAAAATAAATGTGAGTCAATTGATCATAGTATCTCCACCCCCCTGAGTTTACCATTATTATTTTATTAGGTTATAATTTCCATTTTTGTAATTTTTTTTAAAAGAGTGAGGAATTGAGAGTTAAAACCGCTCAACACTTTTAGTATCCGCAGGAGATTCTCTAATCGGATTTTTTATGTGCGACTTCTCACATAAGATCATCGGTTTTTTGTCACTAAATATGTGTTTTTTAGTTTTGCATATCATTTATAAGTATGTTCGCCACTTTCGTCTTGTGAAAGAAATCTTGATTTCTTTCTGTTCCTTTTGCACCAAAGCGCCCACGTTTTTACGCGCTTGTCAAAAACAAGAATATGAAAAAATAACGAAATCACAACAAAACGCGGTCCACAACCCTAGTAAATACAATAATACAAGTGTTACATGTAATGTTTAATTGTATGATAAACCGACATATGACCTATCCCTTTAACCGATCACTTTTTAGTTGTCTATTCCGACTTCACAATTTCAATTATTTTTTTTAGATCCCCAGCAATGAGCTCTATACACAGCTTATTTCTTTTTTTTTTTATTAATACTTTGCTTGTTATTTTTTTGGTGACACTACTTTGCTCTCTTGCTCTGTTTCCGCACAATAGTTAAAACAGAGCACAGTAGAACTAGAAAATTGAGATTAGAGATGCCAATAAGTTACTATAATTTTATTTTATTTTATAAGAAATACTAAAAATTATAAATAAAAAGGAAAAAATAATTAATTTTTAATTTATAAAAGTGACTTAGGCATCTAAAATTAGACTTTAGATCCGCCCCCTAAAACAGAGGAGATAATATGAATTAACTCTAAATGAGTGCTTATTTTTTTTAGAGAAAGGAATGAGGATTTTTTTTAATATTTGACCAAAAAAAGAAAAGACCGATTAGCATATCAATTCCAAGTAAACAAAAATGTTGCACGACTTGTTTAGTGAACATTATTAGAAAATTTCACAATAAAGATGCATAATTAATAAACATACTCAACAACAAGAAAAACAAAAGAGAACCCGAAACATATTGGGTTCTATACTTGCACTTCTATTGTCATTATATGATATTAACAAATACATTATTACCAATAAACATGTAAGAATCATGAATAGTAACCCAATAATTTACACTGATACATTAACATAAATCCAAAATTAAAATTTTTTTTTTCCAAAATTGTGATACGTACCAAAGTCTATTTAATTCTAATTTTATTATAAAAAAAGAAATAAATGCAGCTGAACATCCATACAAAAACCCACACCAAATAAACCTCAAAAAGGATGAGAACAGAACCACCTCAATGCAAATAGACACCCCCAAACCAGCCATTTAAGTGTCTGTACCCACTAAATCACACAGCCCACCTTAGATATCATCATTCATCAAGCTTCTTACACTCAAAAGTTATTACAAAGCAATTAAAATCACATTCATCAGCTGAAATGCAAGTTCAGGGAAAGGAACTGCACCTCTCTTTGGTAATATCTTCTCATCTCCTTCCCATACAATGTACCTGTCCGATAAAAAATAATTACATTTGCTAATTGTCTCAAAGTGTTACATTTACCTTGTATGAAACCAACTCTACATTCTAACCAAACAGTCCAAATAATAGCACCACTGATTACATCAATATAGTACCTCCCGTTTGGTGCAAAGGGTGACCTGAGCTGAGAGAGATCAGTCACATTATAAATGGAATTGCATCTATATTGAATTTTATTATGATTGCAGATCCAATTCCAAAAGGGTTAATCATACTGCAAGCAAATAATAGGTGATTATACTCAATTACAAAATTCACATGAATCATGTCCTGCCATCCTCTTTCTAAGAGTTAACTTTAGTATCTTACTTTTGCTTAGCAAATAATAGGAAGTCTCTTATTTTCTGAGGTAATTAAAATCCCAAATATTGATAGCAGAGTGCATTCCTCTGTTGGAAATGCAATCATACAATAGTTCAACATAGAATTTCCCTTTTGGGTCCCACCTCCAGAATCCAGATAGGTCAATTTGGCAATTATTGAGCTGGCATTTTCTGGCAAAGTGATTATTGAATGCAACATATGATAATTATAATCTCCAACTAAATTACCATATAAATGTCTTCTAAACACTTATTTAATCTAAAATTTTGACACACTACAGCAACAGTATCCCTCTGATTAGAAGATCGGGAAACATAATCGGAAGAGCAAAGAGCATCTAACCAATTTCCTGAGTAAAGAAAAATTCTCAAAAAGTACCTTGGCGAAAAATATTTAGAACTTGTTCAACGTTTCAAATACCTCCCCCCCCCCCCCCCAAGTTTCTAATCCCAATTAAGCATCTTGCAATCCCCTCACCTTCAATATTCCAATGTTGCTATTAAACCCACTAAAAATTCTCAGTTGAGCAACTAAGCCTGTTCTCTTAACCAAAGATGAAGCAGAATGCCACAGTGCCACATGACACCGGACTAATATCACTGGTACATAAATTGATTTAGAAGAAATCTGATGCGGCTTTGATTTTTTATTTGCTGTTTTTTATTTTTTTATTGTTCTTAGTTTATTGAGAGGCTGTCTATGAAGTTGTAAACTTGGTAGCCACTACCAAGCAATTTTTAAAAAAAAAAACATAAATTGATTTAGAATACAAATAGTACCTTTGATACAAATACAATTTCAAATTTAACAATTCACAGCTAATTTATAGCGCTTATGACCTTAAATTGTGTATTGCAGCTGCCGGTCAAGTCTTCTACTACTAGGGTACATGGAAATGCAAATCTTTATAACAAAAGATTCCCTGTACATAACAGAAATGACAGCACAACATGTTAAAAACGACAGCATAAATAATTCATTCACCCTTTGTAAATGACTTCAACTGGTGCCATCATACTGATTCATTACAACTCAGGACCTACATTTCTGAATCAACCTTCCAAATATACAGCACAATTCCAATTCCACTCATGTGCAACTTTTGAAATACCAGCAGAATCCAATGTAATACAACGATTATGAAATTATTGTTAAAAATGTAGAAGATTGATCTCAGATTTTATCATCATCATAGATCAAAGATCAAGGGCTAGGATTAGTTCAAGTGTCAAAATAGAAATAGAATAGAATAGTTGGTACATTGGTACCAGAGATTACCATAAATAGGAATAGTAACGTTAGGATTTCCAACGGCTCTTTAAGAGCTTGTATTATAAATAGCTCTAGAAAAATTGTAACATATACAACACAAGAGATACAATACTAAAAAAGACAATATGATTCTTCCACATAATCTCTCCAATAATTAATGGAAATAAATCAATACTGTTCCGCATCCTTTCTCCTCAGAACCTCAAAAATCAACATGGTATCAGAGCCAGGTTTCCAAACCCTAGAATCAAGCACTACAAGCACACAAAGCAAGAATGGCTCAAGATGGGCAGCAATCATCTGAGGCTACCTCAAAGCTGATAAATACCGTGCTTCATGGCAGCAATTGCTTGTCGGGGGCAAGTATCCAGCTAGAGTTCATCACAGGAGAAAAGGCAAGGCTTAATAACCCATAAAAAAAACCAGATCCATATAAACAAAATAACCCAGACAATCCATACCAGCATCTGTTCTTATGAGCACCCGAAAAAAAAAACCCAATAACCCGATAAAGCTCTAAGCTTTTGATTCCGACCAGCAAACCTGATAATCATCTGTTCTTATCAGGTCCAAGAGAAAAAACCCAACAAAATTACAAGATCTGATTTTATCTGATCTAAACCAGAAATTTCAGAAAAAGAACAATGCTGTATCAGCTAATACCAGAAAATTTCGTACCAGAAAATAAAAAAAAAATTCCAGAAAAAAAAAACCAGTGCCCGAAAAATCTCAGAAAACCCTTCTTCCTTTCATATCTCAAAAAAAAAAGGGACGAAAACAACGAAAAAGAGAAACTTCCTTTTTTTTTTAAGGGGGAGAAGTTGAGAAAACCAGAGTCGTACCAAAAAATCAAATTATGAAATAAACTACTAACCCGATCGAACCACAATCGCCAAAACCATAATCCTAGTTCTTCCATTCGCACAAACCCTAGCTTCTCCACCGCCGGAAAATATACCCATTGCAAGAAGAAAGGGCATACAAGGGTGAGTTCTTGATCCTTGTCACCAGATCAGAACCAGAAAAAAGGGCTTCATCAGTCTTACCAGCAAATACCCTAATTAGCAAAATGAAAACCTCGTCGCAAAAAAAAAAAGCAAAAAAAAAAAAAAAAAACCTAGCCTTCAAGGTGAAGGGAAAATATGCACAAATTGCAAAAAAAATAAAAAAAAAAAACAAGGCCATAATTGAGATCGGTGCTGGATTTTATTTCCTAATCTCCGGCCGAAGAAACAAAAAGCGACGGAGAATAGAGATGATCGGAAGAGGTACGCAAGAGGTGGCGACGGATTTGAGAAAGAATAAAAAAAAAAAAGGTCAGCAGCGATAAATTAGAAGGAAGGAGAAAGGGGGAGTTACAGGAGGATACGAAATGAAATGGGTTTTAATAACCTGATTTCATCCTCTCCATTTTTTAAAATAAATGGACACCTCCATTGGAACTGCCTCAAGAGGGTCTAGCGAGTCAAAAGAAGATCTCATGCAACGATTGTTCATGCAACTCTTCATGTGGTACTCTAAAACCAAAATTTAAATTCTTATAGTATAGCCCTTATTTTATGAAAGAAAATCCCGCTTGACCAAATTTGAATAACCAAATATTCATAGATAGCGGTGCACCAATCAATAGTATAGAAAAATCTTGAAAATTGCCGAATATATTTCTAGAAATGTTTAAAATATTTTTATATAACTCTTTACAAAAAAAAATTACTTTCTATTAATATTTTACAAAAAAATTAACACAAAGTGAATTAGATTGCAATGCACATTTTCTTCTTCAAATAAATATAATATTTCAAACCGGAAAGCCAGAAAAATAATTAATGAAGTTTTTGAAAATCTTGAGAAAATTGTATAATTTACAAAAATAAAATTTTATGAAATTTTCAAATATTCCATGTTATGACATTCATAAATTTCAATATATTAATCATAAAAGTTCAAAAATAATTATGTTTTTGCAAGTCAATCACATTTACATGATATTTATAAAATTTGAAATTATTTAACAATAAAAATTAATATTATCTCAAAATTAAAATTGCATAAATTAATACATGAAGTTTTTTGACAATGGCCTTTATGTTTGAAAACAAAAACAAAAATAATAATTCATCTTTGTACAATAATATATATATATATATATATATATATATATATGAGAGAAATATGGCACAAGATTTTTGGACATCCTTTCTCTAAAAAAAAAAAATATATATATATATATATATATATATATAAAATTTCCTATAACAACTATATTAATTGTAATGATTTGTAAAAATTGTTAATTTACTAGAAATTCAATTTAATGCATGAACTAAATATTTAGATTTTATAAGAATACCGAATTTGAAATTAATTATTCTACAAACTATCTTAAAATTAAAAGTTTCTTCTTCGTACAAAAAGGCTTGGTTTATAAAGAAAGCCTCAATATTCATATTTTTACATGGTGTCACCATAACACAAAGAGCCGGTATCCAATTCATACCGAGATAACCAAGAGCCGAAAAGCCACCATACCTTTTTAGCCGAGAGGGTAACAAAAATCAAGAGCCGAAAGGCCACTATAACCGAGAGCCGGAAGGTTTCGGTCACCATAACCAAGAGCTACTAGAGCCACCGAGCTACTAGAGCCACCATAACAAGTGCTACTAGAGCCATCGAGCTACTAGAGCCACAATACCAAGAGCTACTAGAGCCACCGAGCTACTAGAGCCACCATAACAAGTGCTACTAGAGCCACCGAGCTACTAGAGCCACCATACCAAGAGCTACTAGAGCCACCGAGCTACTAGAGCCACCATAACAAGTGCTACTAGAGCCACCGAGCTACTAGAGCCACAATACCAAGAGCTACTAGAGCCACCGAGCTACTAGAGCCACCATACCAAGAGCCGAAAGATTTCGGCTACCATAACAAAAAACCAATAACCTTTCTACCCGAAAGGTCACCATAACAATACCAAAAAAACCAAAAAAACCAAAAAAAAAGGGGGAGAACCTATACCAAATTGTGTTGGTAATACCTAAAATAATAAAAGTTGTACAAGAGCATGTACAATTAGAAATACCAATACAAATATGAAGGTCATAAAAAATAAAAAATTGACAAGTTGGTAATTGTACAATTACCTAAAAAAATAAAAGACCCATTGGATGTAAATAAATATACAAATAAAATACAATATTGATGACACCGTTAGAATTTTGAATTTATTTTCTATTGCGGTAAATAAATGTTGAAACCAATATATATATATATATATATATATATATAGAGATAGGCTATGGTGAGTTGTGAAGTAAAACGTCGTTTTACTTCACGCCATATTTTCATTTTGAAAATTCAAACAACCGATCCGAACCGTTCAACTTTTTCTAAATATTGAAATGTGCTTGGAGACTAAATTTTACATTTTTTGGAATTTTTTTACTATTTATTAAGCCACTTTGAAATCGCTGATCCACTGTGAACAATAAAAAACAGTAAAATTTTCTGGACCACCGGATCAGCGATTTTCAAAGTGGCTTAATAAATAGTAAAAAAATTCCAAAAAATGTAAAATTTAGTCTCCAAGCACATTTAAATATAGAGAACATGTTGAGCGGTTCGGATCGGTTGTTTGGATTTTCAAAATGAAAACATGAGCGTGAAGTAAAAATAACATCTTACTTCACAACTCACCATAGCCCAGCTCTATATATATATATATATATATATATATATATATATATAGAGACTGGCTAATGTAATAACGTTAGAACTTCGGCCGAAGTTATAACGGGTCACTTTTTGCAATTTCAAAATCCAAACAACCCATCCGAACCGTTCAACATGTTCTCTATATTGAAATGTGCTTGGAGACCAAATTTTACATTTTTTGGAATTTTTTTGCTATTTATTAAGCCACTTTGAAAATTCTGATCCGGTGGTCCAGAAAATTTGGCTGTTTTTTACTGTTCACCGTTGGATCAGAAACTTTCAAAGTGGCTTAATAAATAGCAAAAAAATTCCAAAAAATGTAAAATTTGGTCTCCAAGCACATTTCAATATAGAGAACATGTTGAACGGTTCGGATGGGTTGTTTGGATTTTGAAATTGCAAAAACGACCCGTTATAACTTCGGCCGAAGTTCTAACGTTAGCACGGTAGCCAGTCTCTATATATATATATATATATATATATATATATATATATATATATATATATATATATATATACGCATATATGAATTATTCTCTCTATTTATCTATATAAGAAAAATAATAATGCTAACAATGAGGGGGAGGAAGAATTAATAGGTAAGAAGAACATCAAGGATGAAGCAACCATCTTCAAGGCCTAAAGACGATGCGATCCCTCCGAGGCATGAAAAAGATGCAAGCCAAAATCGAAACTCAACTCATGCGAAATGAAGAGCAACTTGCCAATATCCTTATCAAAGGATTGGACCCGAGTCCATTCGAAGATATCACAAGCAAGCTAGAATTGTACAATATATACATTCCTAGCTTGAGGGGGAGTGTTAAAAATGTAGAAGATTGATCTCAGATTTTATCATCATCATAGATCAAAGATCAAGGGCTAGGATTAGTTCAAGTGTCAAAATAGAAATAGAATAGAATAGTTGGTACATTGGTACCAGAGATTACCATAAATAGGAATAGTAACGTTAGGATTTCCAACGGCTCTTTAAGAGCTTGTATTATAAATAGCTCTAGAAAAATTGTAACATATACAACACAAGAGATACAATACTAAAAAAGACAATATGATTCTTCCACATAATCTCTCCAATAATTAATGGAAATAAATCAATACTGTTCCGCATCCTTTCTCCTCAGAACCTCAAAAATCAACAATTATTTGTTCTCAGCAAGAATTAAATTACAATATCTGTGTAAATCCTGATACGGCTGAACACACGATAGGTTGGAGCATGGATAAATTGCTCAATTTATTGTTTACCATTAATTTTTCCTGCCTAATCTTTGTAGCACTATTTCAAATGTTTAGATTTATGATGTGGCATATTTATTATGCCACATATTATGCAAATAAAACATATATAATTAATATTTGGAAGGTTTATTTAATATGATGAAAAGATTTTTCCTTTGTTTGAATTCTAACCAAAAAAACTTCTTGAATTATCTACATAACATAGTCAAATAAAATCTTTATTTTATTTTATTTTATTTTATTGAACTAAAATGAAACAAAAACCTATTAATTCTATCACTCACCCTGCCGTTTTTCTCTCACGAGTCCTGACTGTGCACCGATTCCCAAATGCTAAGGGCCCAATTGGCCCAGGTGCGGCGGATAAAGAGTGTTAAGTTCCTCTTTCTTCCTATTAATTAAAGAGCTATACAATGTAGACACTGGACCTAGCCACAAAATCAGACGCCAGCATTTACGCTTCATCATTTTGCTCTTTGACGGCATACTTGTAGACTTGTAGATTTAATGCCAGCATTTACTTTCTCGGCCAACTTCCGTGAACTAGGCCAGTAGGCCTATGAAAATATATGAAATATGACTTTTTGCTCCTAATTTGAAATATCACTGAATTTACTTGCAGTGCTATAATAATTGTTGCTTCAACAATCAACACATATTAAAAGATACTGCAATGAATTTGCATCATAAACACAATTTAGATCATCAGAAAGGGCTATTCAAGGCTCAACTTTTCCACTGCTCTAACAAAATGGGCTCTTTAGTTCTCTTTTATCTAATTTTATTTTATTTTATCAAGGAAATTAAGCGTTATATCGCTTCAAATTAACAAAATCTGTAACATAATTTATATATATTGTAAGTACCTATAAAACTAAAAGATGAGGGTTCAAAATACCTCTATTTTATGTGCCTCCACCATGTCTCTATTTTTAAAATGTTAATAATTCAAAATTTAAATTATAAACATCAAAATAAAATCGTTAGATGTATCAATATAAAACCGTTAGATGTAATCTATGTTATTTTCTCTATGTGCTCATAAAACATTATCACATTTCTCTATGTTATTTTCTCTACGTTCTTACAAGCTCTTGATGACAACCAAATTAAAGTTGAAATGTCATAATGTTTTACACGTGCATAGATATAATGATGTAGATCATATCCAACGGTTTTATTTTGACCTTTAACTTTTTTAATTTTGAGTTATTAAAATTTTAAAAATTGAAAGCCCGATCCGATGGAGGTATTTGAACCCTCCTCAAACTAAAACCAGGGAACAACCATAATATGCATGCGGAGAAGGTAACTCGTTTTTCAGTTTTTTTGTTTGAGCAGAACAAGGTACATTTTGTAACAATTTATTCTCACACACAAAACTGAACTATAACAAGTTCTCCTCAAACGCAAAACTGAAAACCAAATTATGTGTTCCTCGTAGAATTATAGACAGTTTAGAAGAGAAAAACGAACTCGAAAAATTCAGACAGGAGCAAGATTATAGCATTAGACCCAAAAATATACCCATGTCCAATATCAACATTCAAAACAAGCACAAGGTTCAGAGAGCATGACTAGCATCCCAAGGATTTTTAGGAAGGCCAGTATGTCTGACAGCAAATAGCATGACTAGCATTCTAGGGATTAACAGATGTTTAGTGCTAAACTAGGAAGGCCAGTACGTCTGACAGCAAATAGCAAGATGCAGCAATATTACTTAAAAGGATATTTCATTAATACCACATGTTTATTGTTCATAACTTTCATGACAGAGACGCATAACACGACCGCTCACACCAACCATTCATAGCCAAACACCACATAAACAAAAAACGAAACCAGCTCAACACTAACACAAAGTATTACTTCCAAACTGCATACATGAAACACCAGATACAACCGACGCAGGCCTTGCCAGACCCTCACTGGACCAGAAAGATAGCAGTGTTTCACCCAGTGGCCAGTAGCCAGATGTGGCTCACTTAGTTACCGCCACGGAGGCGGAGAACCAAGTGGAGGGTAGACTCCTTTTGAATGTTATAATCAGCCAGGGTGCGACCTTCCTCCAGCTGCTTACCCGCAAAGATCAGCCTCTGCTGGTCCGGGGGGATCCCCTCCTTATCCTGAATCTTTGCCTTCACATTGTCAATTGTGTCAGATGACTCAACCTCCAACGTGATGGTCTTACCAGTGAGAGTCTTGACGAAAATCTGCATGCCACCACGGAGACGGAGCACCAAGTGGAGAGTGGACTCCTTTTGAATGTTATAGTCAGCCAAGGTACGGCCTTCCTCGAGTTGCTTGCCGGCGAAGATGAGCCTTTGCTGGTCTGGGGGGATGCCCTCCTTGTCCTGGATCTTTGCCTTCACATTGTCGATGGTGTCAGACGACTCAACCTCAAGGGTGATCGTCTTGCCGGTGAGGGTCTTGACAAAGATCTGCATGCCACCACGAAGGCGGAGCACCAAGTGGAGAGTTGACTCCTTTTGGATATTATAGTCGGCCAAGGTGCGGCCATCCTCTAGCTGCTTGCCGGCAAAGATCAACCTCTGCTGGTCCGGTGGGATTCCCTCCTTGTCCTGAATCTTGGCTTTCACATTGTCGATGGTGTCAGAGGATTCCACTTCAAGGGTGATGGTCTTGCCAGTAAGGGTTTTCACGAAGATCTGCATGCCACCACGGAGACGGAGCACCAAGTGGAGAGTCGACTCCTTTTGGATGTTATAGTCGGCCAGGGTGCGGCCATCCTCGAGCTGCTTGCCAGCGAAGATCAACCTCTGCTGGTCCGGGGGGATCCCCTCCTTATCTTGGATCTTGGCCTTGACATTGTCGATGGTGTCAGAGCTCTCCACCTCAAGGGTGATGGTCTTGCCAGTGAGGGTTTTCACAAAGATCTGCATGCCACCGCGAAGGCGGAGCACCAAGTGGAGAGTCGACTCCTTTTGGATGTTGTAGTCAGCCAAGGTGCGGCCGTCCTCTAGCTGCTTGCCGGCGAAGATCAACCTTTGCTGGTCCGGTGGGATCCCCTCCTTGTCCTGAATCTTGGCCTTGACATTGTCGATGGTGTCAGAGCTCTCCACCTCAAGGGTGATGGTCTTGCCAGTAAGTGTTTTCACGAAAATCTGCATGCCACCACGAAGGCGGAGCACCAAGTGGAGAGTCGACTCCTTTTGGATGTTGTAGTCGGCCAAAGTGCGACCGTCCTCGAGCTGCTTTCCGGCGAAGATAAGCCTCTGCTGGTCCGGGGGGATCCCCTCCTTGTCTTGGATCTTGGCTTTCACGTTGTCAATGGTGTCAGAGGATTCCACCTCAAGGGTGATGGTCTTACCAGTGAGGGTCTTGACAAAGATCTGCATCTGTTGGGGAATAGATAAATAGACATTAGCATCGCATCAGAAATTAGAAACAATACTGGTAAACAGACTGCAGCCTAAATGAAAAAACATAGAAACACACTACCGATATAAATCAGGACATATTTTAGCAAGTGAAAAATACCAAACACATGTTACCTTCTATGACAGATGAAGCAGTTCTCTTATTACGGAACAAATATATGTTCTTAAATCAAAATAAAGATATGCAACTCCAGATTAAAGACGCCAAGAAGACTTCTTCGGTTATTAGGCTCCACTTAACCCTATGGTACGAGCTAATCTCAAAGGTGAACCCATAAAGAAAATAAATACTTAGTGCTAAGGCCAATAGTAAACCTATCACCAAACAATTTTTTAAATCCCCTTGTTCAAGTTTCTCCTATTTACAAACCTTCAAAAACAATTCAATTTATTTGAGCTATCTGGAAACTCCCACGAACAAAAAAGTTTGGGACTTAGGGTTACGGGCCTAAGAGAAATCGATCGCCGAAAAATCAATCACAATCGGCTTTTCTCAAAATCAGCTAAAGAAACTAAAAGGTTGTTTAAAAAAATTGAGAGGAAAAGAAAGAATATACCTTGAGAGAGCGAAGAAAAGAATCTGCGGAGAAATTTGAGAGAAGTATTAAAAATATTTGATGGATTGAGTGGGGATCCAAGCTCCGTTTTATAGGCCCTCAGGGAGTTTGGTGACCGCCTGTTGAAGTTACCGCCTCAATTAATTTTCTATTATTGCTTTTTTCAGTGACCGTTTCTAACACGTCTCTAGAGAGAGAGATTTCTTTAGGAGGTGGGAAAGAACAGTACGGTGACCTGATAAAGATAGGAACCAGAACGAAATTTCTCTAGATGATCCTGGAACAAAGATTATGGCATAGCACATGGTATACATCTTATGCGGGTCCCGAGTTCCTGGTGATATTTCAGTCGTTAAATAAATTCCTGGTTCATAACATTTCTTCTTGCCATGGGAGTCGCGCCGAGTAAATATTCGATGAACCTGGAATAAAAGCGTAATGTTGTGATCCGGGTTTATCTAACATTTCCTGGTTCATAACATTTCTTCGTATCACAGTCGCAGTATTGTTGATCCGGGTTTATCTAACATTTTCTGTATAAAAATCTAAATAAATAAGATCCATTAGCTATATCTGCCTGCCTTATCAAAAAGAACTAGTGGCGAAAATTAGGTACTCCGAAATTTTTATTTATAACATTTTTAAAAAATAAATTAATAAAATAACCATAGTTTTTGGTCAATTGTAAATCTAACACGGCCGCAGAATGCCGGAGCGGACCCATATGGGGGGTACCGCAGAATGCCGGAGCGGACCCTCATATGGGTCCGCAGAATGCCGAAGCGGCCCCTGGGGCCGCAGAATGCCAGAGCGGTCCCCAGCCTATATAAAGGGCCGCTGGGTTCCGATTTCATATCATTTCATTTGAAGTTTCAATCCCTTCGACCTCGGGTAAGTTTTCTTCTTCTTCTCTAGTTTTAATTTTTAGTGTAGAGTAGTAATTAGGTTTAGGTTTAGGGTTTAGGGTTTAGGGTTTAGGATTAGGGTTTAGATTTAGAGTTTAGATTTAGCATTTAGAATTAGATATTAATTTAGGATTTAGAATTAGAATTGTACCCAAATTTAATTAGAATTGTACCCAAATTTAATTCGATTGTACCCAAATTTAATTAGATTGTACCCAAATTTAATTAGAATTGTACCCAAATTTAATTCGATTGTATCCAAATTTAATTAGAATTGTACCCAAATTTAAACCGGACTTTGACCAAACTCTCATATTTGACCAAAAATTATCCAATACAGCATGAGTACCAGTAGACCATCCTCCAGTAGGGGTACACAGCATGCTCCTACAGCCACGCCATACGAGATGTCTCAGTACATCGAGACAGCATTGGCGGATGTTCCGGGTATCCGGAGTCGCACCGACAGGGTCAGCGACTTCTTGTGGTATCCGAATGCGGAGCATCGGATTTTAGAGGCTTCCACTGGGGTAAGTAAATTTGTCATATTTATAAATTTGTCATTCCGAATTTTTGATGAATGAACTTGATCTGATTATTTAATTAAATGCAGGGTTTGGATGCGGTTACGGTTCGTCACAACCGCCAGCATCTACGGTACCAGCCGGCGTACGGGGGGATTTTACGCTCGATGGGATTGTACCAGATATCCCAGATGGCCGAGGAGAATGCTGACGAGGGTTTATCTTCTGGCCTCGTTGAGCGATGGCGTCCCGAGACGCACACCTTTCATCTCCCCCATGCTGAGATGACAGTCACCCTACAGGACGTCAGTTGCCTGTGGGGTATGACCATTATTGGGGAGCCGGTCACGGGCGTCGAGTACGGAGATTTTCGTGCATTGTGCTTGGAGCTACTGGGTATCCCGCACGAGGATCTCCAGAAACAGAAGAAGAGAGGTGAGAAGACTGTGGTCTCGCCCAGCTGCATCAGCTTGGCAAAGCTGCGGGCGAGATTCCAGGTCTTTCCGGATCGACCAGATCAGGTATTTGCTTGTACAAGATTTAATTTAAATAGTATTATATTTATTTTCTTGTAAGTAATGTTCTAATTTAAATCTATAACAGGTGGTTATTGACCGATATCTACGCGCCTATATTTTGGAGATGATCACCTGTCGGTTGTTTCCGGATTCGCTTGGAGATCAGGTGCGGCTGTGTTACCTCGAGCTTCTGCGCGACCTGTCCACTGCGGGCAGGTTCAACTGGGGAGGTGCCACGCTGGCATGCCTATATAGGTAAGAAACACCTTTTCAAATAGTATACATCGTAGTGTAGTAACAATGACTTTGTTTTCTTGTAAAGGGGTCTTAACACAGCCTGCCTGAAGAAGAACAAGACCTTCATAGGACCGTGCATGTTACTACAGCACTGGTCCTACGCACATCTGATCGTTGGCCGTCCAGTCCTGGCCAGCAAGACAGATGTGCCGCAGTGGGGCAAGCCCGAGCCGGACAACTGCCCTGCATTTGCCGCCAAGTACTGCTATCCCAAGATTTGGGTGGGTGCAGGGCATGGCGCGTCTCTCGGCATCACATTCTAGAGACAGGAGATCGAGCATCTCAGAGATGATGCCGAGTTTGTCACTTGGGAGCCCTACAGAGATTATGTAACTTTACTTTTGTTTTTTATTTTGATTTAAATTGTTTCCAGTTCGAATTGATATATGATATTAAATCTATACTTCCAGGTCGAGGTGGATGGCGCACATCGGTCATATCTTGAGATATTGCCGGAGCGATGTCGTCAGCAGGAGCGTTTCTGGCGTGCAGAGGTGCCACTCATATGTTTTCAGGTACTGTAATTTCTTTATGCTAGTTATTTACACAAGCGACTTAATTTAATAAAAACAGTCTAACGTATTAAAATATATAGATCATCGAGCACCATTACCCCGGACGGGTCATGAGACAGTTCGGGATGCGCCAGCTTGCTCCGCCCCCGGTACCGATCAGCGAGGAGGTCTGGCGAGGGCTGCACCATCCCAGGGAGACCACTGCAGGCAAGGACTGGGGGATTACCCGTGCAGATTACGTGTTCGAGGCAGGAGCTGCAGATCCCCCATTGGCCGAGCCCGACCGTACGTCAGATGGATGTCGCGCCAGTGTAAGAATTTTTTTTATTAATTCAAAACTTCAACTATAGTTTTTTGATTGGAATATCTAACATTTGTTGTAATTCGTACAGACCTTACAGAGATTGGTGATACCTCGCATATTTAGTCTATTTTAGGCCTGTTTTCGTACCAGATTCGTGCCATAATTCACCAGAATCATGTGCATTTCATCGATATATCTTTAGAATTTGGTACTGCTGAGTGTTTGTTTGTTTTCTGCAGGTTTGGAGCAAAACACACGAAGAAACGGCGATTCAGATGATGAGGTACGACCCTTACCATGCTTGGTACGACTCTTACCAGACTTAGCCATTTTTCAGCTCTTCACGCCTGGTACGGCCAGGCCGTACCAATTTGGTACGGGCCGTACATAAAGGCGGCCTGACAGATTCAAATTTTGGCAGAGGCTATTTAAAGCGGGGAACTCTCCAATTTCGACATCAATTCCATTCCAGATCCATTGGAGAGCACAGTAAGAGAGAGAAAGAGAGCTAAGGAGCTGAGAGCAAGAAGGAAGGAAGAGGAAGAGGCGAAACTCGACGGATCTAGCTTCCTCCTCTCGATCCCTTCGATCCATGGCTATCTCTATCCCTCTTATTGCATTTTTAGATATGATTATGTGCTGTGAGTAGTTCTTTTAGTTTCTAGGGTTAGAGATTGATTCTTGATTTGTTTTGACTTTCTTTGACTTGTATCTTGTATGAACTCTTTAGTTTGATTGATTGTGATTTACTTTGATATCTTTTGCTTTGCTTGCTGTGATTGTTGTATGATGTGCCTCTAGGTTTAGATCGAACCTATCAAGGTCGTGTGATCATCTCAATCTCTCATCCAAATCAAATGCTTAGGGTAGAATAGTTCGAATTGAAGCCGAGAGGTTGAATTCTCCTCTAATCGACAGATTAGAGGGTGCCTTAGACCTCCAATCAACCAGCTAGGGTAGATCTGTACCAACACACGAGAGTTGAGGTGTAGAAATCCCTAAAAGGCAATCAATTGCATTCCAACCTAGATCTTGATCCAACAAACGATGGTTGAGGGTTAGGAACCTTAGGTATGGTCAATTGAACCTTTCTAAAGAGTTTAGCACAAGGTACCAGCAAGGAAATGCATTCACTCGAACTGGTAGGTTCTGTTCTGGGAAGCCAGTACGGGTCTTACCAGGGTGGTACGGCCTTGCCTTACCAAGTGAAGTACGGCCTAGCCGTACCAACTTGGTACGGGCCGTACCACTAGAGGCAGATCAGAGATGAAGTCTGAAACCCTGGAAACGCCTTTTATCCATAATCAAAACACAATTTACATTTCTTCTAGCATTTTATTACATCTTCTTGAATTGTTTGATCTGACCCTTTAGGAAATTAAACACCAAACCAAACCTTTTTCACTTCTAGTTTTTGATTGAGTTTGATAGAATCTAACCTCGCAATTAACCGTTCCTGTGGATCGATACCCGAATATACTACACGATAGGGGTTGTGCACTTGCATCCCTTACTCGTGGAGTGTAAACGCGGTTTTAAAAGGTACGCCCTCAAGCGTACCGAAACTTGCGTTGCGTTTCTGCGCGAACAAGTTTTTGGCGCCGTTGCCGGGGACGGTAACCAATTGCCTAGTTAGATTTTACCTTACTTAGTTAATCTAGATTTTATCTTGTATCTTTCTTGCTTTTTCTTATTCAAAATCACTAAAAACTGGCTTTTGAACCCCCCCCTGCAGGAAAATACAGGTTGAAGTATAATCTGAGAAGCAAGGGCCCACTGTTCGATCAAACTCCTCCAGAATCAGCCGAGACTGCTCAGCCACCCTCTGGTACGGCTAGGCCGCACCAATCTGGTCCGACCCGTAACGATTCAGGCACGGCCAGGCCGCACCAATCTGGTCCGACCCGTACCAAAACACCTGAACCTGAAGAAATGGCTGGGGCAGAGGACGAAGCCCGAATCAGATTGGAGGCAGAGGCCAGGGAAAGAGAAAGAGAACGGCGAGAAGACGAAGGCCGTCTGACGGACGATGATGAGGATGTTTTCATGCCTCGGACCCTGCGGGAGTTCAACGTGCCGAGAGCTGGAGACGTGCGAGGTGCGATCCGGCTACCACACATTCCAGGACAGCAACCGAACTTCAATCCGGGGGTTGTCAACATGGTGCAGCAGAACACCTTCCACGGACTCGACCACGAGGACCCGCACGCTCACCTCCAGACCTTCCTCGAGTGCATCACGACCATCAAAACCAACGGTGAGAATGCTGATTACACCAAGCTTGCTCTATTTCCTTTCACTCTTAGGGATAAGGCCAAGAAATGGTTAGGATCTTTGCCTAGGGACTCTGTTAGAACTTGGAGGGACTTGTCCAAATTGTTTCTGACCAGATTTTTCCCTCACAAGAGGACAGCCAAGGTAAGACATGACCTAACCAGCTTTAGGCAAATTTTTTATGAACCCCTGAATGAGGCTTGGGAAAGGTTTAGAGAATTGCAGTACTCTTGTCCACACCATGGTATACCCGACTGGCTTTTAATTCAAACGTTTTATGACGGCCTGAACGAGAGCACACGTGCTTACGTGGACGCTGTTGCGGGAGGCGCGCTGATGTCAAGGGAGCCTTTAGAGGCTATGAACTTGATCGACAGCATGGCGCAGAACCAGCAGTGGTCCGGCCGCGACACGTCACGCCAGCGAGGAGGCCAAGGAGGTAGCCAAGGAGGTGGCAAGTACGAGCTCGATCACATCACAGCTCTCACCGCCAAGATGGACGCCATGCAGCGGGCGATGGACAAGCTCAGTGTCAAGGCAGTCGAACAGCAGCCTCAAGTCTGCGTCATGTGCGGAGACGAGAGGCACGCATACGAGCAATGCCCGCTGGTGCAACAAGACGAGGAGAGTGAGCAGGTCAACTCTCTCAACAACGAGCCTTCCTTCTTCCCGAGACCTCCCTTCAGCCGGTCCTACTCCAAGGACCCGGTTGAGCAGCAGCACTGGAGGTCGAACCAGAACAACCCTGCGCCTTTCAACAACTCTTCGTTCAGACCGCCCTTCAACAACAACAGCTTCCAGAGGCCGCAGTACAACAACAACAACAACTGGAACAATCAGGCGAACAACACTGGAAACTACCCCCCTCCGAACAACAACGATTGGAGAGCCCAAGCTTCGAGCAGCAGCAACAGCAACAACAATGGCAACAGGAACTTCTACCAGAACGCTTCCTTTCCCAATCAAGGCAACCGAGCAGCTCCCTCTGACCCCTCAAAGTCAATTGCGCCTACCGAAGTGAACAACTTCACTCACGAGCAAGGCAAGATGAATCAGATGATGTGGGAACATATGCAGAGCATGTCCACTCAGATGGCTGCTCAACAAAATCAAATGGCTGCTCAAAACAAGTTGCTGGAGCAGCTGAGCCAGATAGTCACCTCAAGCCACTCTCGACCCGGGAAGCTTCCAGCTCAGCCCGAACCAAATCCAAGAGAAGAGGCTAAGGCGATCACTCTGAGAAGTGGGACCCAATACGACGAGCCACCAATGCCAAGTGAGGGCATAGTTGATCCGATTCTTGACGCGACACCTGACGCGACCCCGACCCCTGTGTCAATTCCACTGAAGGAGGTTAATCCAGAACGAGCTGAGGTCATCCAACCTCAAGCGAGTGCAGATTGCACCAGCTCGGCAAGACCTGCACAACCTCCATCCGAAGCGTCAGGTAGTCAAAAGAAGAAAGGTGCCGAGAAACCACCTCCATACCGGCCACCTGTTCCATTCCCCCAGAGATTAGCTGAGACGAGACTGAACGAGCAATTCGCCAACTTCGCAAACGTCATCAAGCAGCTGCAGATCACCATCCCTTTCACCGACGCTTTGACCCAAATGCCCACCTATGCCAAGTTTCTGAAGGACATCCTTTCCAACAAGAGAAGCTTAGAGGGGCACGCGACAGTCAAGCTGACGGAGCAGTGCAGCGCAATTTTGAAAAGCGAGCTACCCCCCAAATTGGACGATCCTGGAAAGTTTTCCATTCCATGCACCATTGGGAAGGCGACAATCAAGAAAGCCCTGTGTGATCTAGGAGCGAGTGTGAGTCTCATGCCACGCACCATCTATGATCGCATAGGAGTGGGGGAGCTCAAGCCCACAAGGATGACATTGCAGTTGGCGGATTCTTCAGTCCGACTTCCACTTGGTGTGGTGGAGGATCTGCCAGTTCGAGTCGGGAAGTTCTTCGTGCCCGTCGATTTCATCGTCATGGAGATGGAAGAAGATAAGGAAGTCCCAATCATCTTGGGGCGACCTTTTCTGAGTACAGCTGGCACGATAATTGACGTGAAGCAAGGCATCCTGACTTTGAACTTTGGAGGAGAGAAGGTGAAGTTCCAAATCGATCGCGCCATGAGATATCCGTCACGATCCGAGACATGTTTCCGGGTTGACAGGACAGAGGAGTACTTGGCTGATCTGGCCAAGGACTACTTTCTTGAACAAGTCAACAACTCGCTGCGCCAAGACGCTGAATTCCTCTCTCAATTTCCAAGCGAAGCGAGCGAGTCAATCTGTGCAGCGGATGCGATTCCTGAGGATCTGGAGGACAGTACATCACACTCTGAGACGAGGAGTGGAGCGGAGCCTGCCAAGGCCGACATCTCGACGACACACGAGTCAGCTCACCCAGATGCGACTCGTGTCAATGATCAGCCTGAGCGTCCGACTCCTGAACTCAAACCTCTTCCGACCAATCTCCGATACGAGTTCCTCGATCCAGAAAAGTCATGTCCTATGATCGTCAATGCGAGTCTGAACCCCGATCAAACCGCCAAACTTCTGGAGAAGCTGAGATTTCACAAGGGTGCGATCGGGTACTCGATCAAGGACTTGAAAGGGATCAACCCAGCCATCTGCTCACACCGGATTCTTCTCGAGGATGATCACAAGCCGTCTGTGGAGCACCAGCGGCGACTCAACCCCAACCTGAAAGAGGTGGTGAAAAAGGAAATTCTCAAACTCCTGGATGCAGGCATCATCTATCCCATCTCTGACAGCAAGTGGGTGAGTCCCGTTCACGTGGTGCCCAAGAAGGGAGGCACGACAGTGGTGAGAAATGACAAGGACGAGCTAGTCCCTACTCGTGTGGTATCTGGGTACCGCATGTGTATTGACTACAGAAAGCTCAACGCTGCTACGCGCAAAGATCACTTCCCACTGCCGTTTGTCGACCAACTCCTTGAAAGGCTGGCGACTCATTCTCATTTTTGCTACCTTGACGGGTATTCAGGATTCTTTCAGATCCCCATTCACCCGAACGACCAAGACAAGACCACTTTCACATGTCCCTACGGTACATTCGCATACCGTAGGATGCCATTTGGTCTGTGCAATGCACCTGCCACCTTCCAAAGAGCCATGATGGCTATCTTCTCCGATTTCATTGAGAAAGAGGTTGAGGTTTTCATGGACGACTTCTCTGTCTATGGAACCAGCTTTGACTCATGTCTAGCCAACCTCTGCAAAATCCTGGAGAAGTGTGAAGAGGTCAACCTGATCCTGAACTGGGAGAAATGTCACTTCATGGTCCAAGAGGGAGTTGTCCTTGGACATGTGGTGACCTCCAAAGGAATTGAGGTTGACAAAGCCAAGGTGGAGGTGATCGAGAAGCTGGAGATCCCAACAAATGTCAAAGCTGTGCGAAGCTTTCTGGGACACGCTGGCTTCTACCGCCGATTCATCAAGGACTTCTCGAAAATCGCAAAACCATTGACCAACCTGCTCATCAAGGACTCTGATTTCATCTTCACGCAGGAGTGTGTCGATTCGTTTTGCCGACTGAAAGAAGCCCTTGTCTCAGCACCCATCCTGCAGCCTCCAGACTGGACCTTGCCATTTGAGTTGATGTGCGATGCGAGTGATTACGCTGTGGGAGCGGTTCTTGGGCAGCGGAAGGAGAACAAGCCATGTGCTATCTACTACGCTAGCAAGGTGCTAGACCCTGCCCAGATGAACTACACAACAACCGAAAAGGAGCTTTTGGCTGTTGTGTTCGCTCTCGACAAGTTTAGATCCTATCTGGTTGGTTCCAAGATAGTGATCTACACTGACCACGCCGCACTCAAGTATCTGTTGAGCAAGCAGGATGCCAAACCTCGCTTGATTAGGTGGATTCTCCTCCTGCAGGAGTTTGACATCGAAATCAGGGACAAGAAAGGAGTCGAAAACACCGTGGCTGACCATCTGTCCCGGCTTCGCTGGGAAGATGAGGGCTCTGGTAGCCTGCCAATTGATGACTCGTTCCCTGATGACCAATTCCATTCGATTTCTGCCATGGAGGAGATCCACTCGGTTGGTACACCGATGCACGTGACTCATGCGGTGCAAGATCGGACGTTCCATGCAACTGACCGAGTGAACACCAAGTCAGCGCCCTGGTATGCAGACATTGCGAACTTTCTCGCCTCAGGAGTACTTCCTCCTACCATGTCATACCAGCAGAAGAAGAAGCTGCGATCGGACGCCAAGTTCTACTTCTGGGACGACCCCTACCTCTTCAAGACTGGCGTTGATGGCATCTACAGACGTTGTGTGCCATACGACGAGACGCGCTCCATTCTTGAGCACTGCCACTCCTCAGCCTACGGAGGACACGCTTCATTCTCCAAGACTGCTTCAAAGGTCCTGCAATCCGGCTTCTTCTGGCCTTCACTTTTCAGAGATGCTAGGACCTTCGTCGCAGCTTGTGACAAGTGTCAGCGCACCGGGAACATCTCCAAGAGGAATGAAATGCCTCTCCACTCTATTCTAGAGGTAGACATCTTTGATGTCTGGGGCATTGATTTCATGGGACCGTTTCCACCCTCGTGTGGGAACGAGTACATCCTGGTGGCAGTTGACTACGTCTCCAAGTGGGTGGAGGCAGTAGCGTGCAAAAATGCGGACTCCAACGCAGTGAAAAGATTGTTCACTGACACCATCTTCCATCGCTTTGGAGTTCCGAGAGCCGTCATCAGCGATGGTGGCAAGCACTTCATCAACCGCCAGTTCGACAATCTCCTGAGTCGCCATGGGGTCACTCACAAGGTGACCACATCCTACCATCCTCAAGCCAACGGTCAAGCCGAGATTTCCAACAGAGAGATCAAGTCTATCCTGGAGAAGACCGTTGCTCGAACGAGAAAGGATTGGTCGCTCAAGCTGAGTGACGCACTATGGGCCTACCGTACAGCCTTCAAAACTTCGATTGGGATGAGCCCTTTCAAACTGGTGTACGGAAAGTCCTGCCACTTGCCCGTGGAAATTGAGCACAAGGCATACTGGGCCACACGGGCCATCAACATGGACTTGCTCTCAGCTGGAGAGAAACGCATCCTTGACTTGCATGAGTTAGAGGAGATGCGTCTCAATGCCTACGAGAACGCGAGAATCTACAAGGAAAGGACCAAACAGGTTCACGACAAGCGCATCATGCCTCGTGAGTTCCATGAGGGAGACCTGGTCCTCTTGTTCAATTCTCGACTTAGGCTCTTTCCAGGGAAGCTGAAGTCCAGGTGGTCCGGTCCATTCCGGGTGAGGGCAGTGTTCCCATTTGGCGCCGTGGAATTGGAAAACAAGGAGGGACAGACTTTCAAAGTCAATGGTCAGCGTCTCAAGCACTACATTGCTGATCATCCCCAAGAAATGCGAGTGAGCTTGGATCTCTCCGATCCATCTCCAACCAAAGCCTGACGAGAGAAGGTCGAGCTCGAGACCTAAAACGAGCGCTCCTTGGGAGGCAGCCCAAGCCATTTTTACCTGTTTTGCATCTTAGGAACAGATAGACATGCATTCATTCTTCTGCATTGCATCACGAGCGGCTTGAGAAGTCACGAGAAAGAGAAACGAAAATTTTTGAGGTTGGTACGGCTAGGTCATACCACATTGGTACGGCCTGAAAAATTGAAGGGTTGGTACGGCCCGCACCAATGTGGTACGGCCAGGCCGTACCTAGGTCAGGGACGCGAACCGACGCCATAACTGCCGCCTTTTTCTTTTTAAACCCGATCCAACCCGCACCCCTTCCCCTTCCCAGCCGCACCTCTCAATCTACTCTCTCTTCTCTCCCTCTCCACTCCATTTTCTCTCCTTCTCCACTCATTCTACCTCTCTTCCACCTTAACCGAGCACAAGGAGCACCGGCCACCCAACCGAACACTTCACCGGTCCAAGCCGCACGTCTTCGGTCCGACCCGCACTTCTCTTCGGTCCGACCTGCACCTTCTTGCCCTCGGTTAGTCCTTCTCCTTCCATTTTCTTTGTTTCTCTCCATTTTCATGCTTACCTCTCTTCCTTGCTCGGTTCTGCCCAGTTTGTCAAAACCCTAGCTTGGTACGGCCCACCCGTACCAAGTAAGTACGGCCCGTACCAGTCTCTCTGAACTGACACCAAACTGGTACCAGTTGGTGCGGCCCTTACCAGCCATCACCAAAACCCTAAGTTAGGTACGGCCCGTACCAGCCCGTGCGGCTAGGCCGTACCTACCTAGGTCAGACCAGTCCGTACCAACTAGGTCAGACCAGGCCGTACCTACTCAGTCGGACCCTCAACCAGCCCAACGAGCGTCTGAGAGAAATGCGTCGTCAATCCTCTCGCTCCTCCACACCCTCTGACGCCTCCGTCCCTTCCGCCACTGGCCCGATGGCCAACGTCCCTCCTGCTGATGCCCCCACGTCATCTCATCACTCCCACCGGAGTACGTCTCGTAGTGGCTCCCGCGCATCTCGCCACTCCCAGGAGAGTGCAGCCAGGACTGGGTCCCGCCAGAGTCCTTCCCTTCAGGACGCCGTCACGCCCATCTACTATGAGGGTGAGACCACATCCAGTGAGTCTCCGTCAGGTCACCGGAGCCCACAGGAGAGCCCCTCCTACCACCCATCTGCTGACCAGGACCAGGGCTCTGACCAGGCCTCTGACCAGGACCAGGGCTCTGACCAGGCCTCCGCCCATGGCTCCGTTCCCGGCTCCGATCACAGCTCCGACCCTAGCTCCGACCACGCCTCTGACTCCATGGGCACCGATACGGCCCTCTCTGATGCCACCCAGCGTGTCGACGCATACGCCGAGCGGTACTTCCTCATTTCGACCCGTCGGCAGCTCAAGAACTTCGAAACCTTGCTGACGAAGACGATCAACAATACGAGGATTGTTGACTTCTCTGCTCTTCGGACACTGGGACTGGAGGATGAGTTCCGCCGCATCACCACCCGGGTCGGGATCACTCCAGCCTTCTAGGAGATCGCCCAGAGGGGATACAAGAAGCTCACCATGGAGTTTCTTTCCTCTCTGGAGCTCAAGTACTCGCGGAACGATAATCCGTTCATCAGGTTCCGCTTGCTGAGTGAGACCCACCGTGTTTGGCTGTCTGACTTGAGGGAGTGGTTTGGCTTTGAGCCGAACCCGACTACTGATTCCCTCTCTTTCTCTGGGGAGTTGACGCGCGACACCTTCTGGCAGCTGATCTCTGGTGCCCCAGCCGGGTCAGCTTTCAACAAGGAGTACAAGCAGCTCAATGTCCCACATCCAGTCATCCGGGTCCTGCTGCGTATCCTCGGTTGCACCATCTTTGCGCGTGGCGAGACGTTCGCCCGCGCCAATGTTGAGGATCTGCAGCTGGTGGATCATATGCTGCGCCCTGACAGCACTCTCGAGCGGCCCGATCTGATGCTCGCCATGATCCACCACTGGATCGACATCCAGAGGCAGCCCAAGCCGGGTGGCACTGTCTACATCTCTGCCTACGTCACTCTGATCGCCGAGCGCTTACACCTCCAGATCTTCGGCGACGAGGAGTGCAGGAGCTCCCGTTCTCTCTCTCTCACTCAGTTCACCACCTACAAGTTCATCGAGTCAGCAGCAGGACGCGATGGGCGAGGTGCTTGGGCTTGGCGCATGCCTGACCAGCATACCAGATATGTCATGCCTTTCCCGGTCACTCTCTCCTTCACTGACCGGAGCACTTGGTTTTTCCGACGTCCGCCCCGCGTGCAGCCTGCCCCTGTAGCCCCACCTCCACCTCCTCCACCACCACCGTAGGGCGATGAGGACATGATCGATGCCACCACCTCTCCAGTCCAGGCTCCGTTTGAGCCGCTGCATCCTCTCTCTCCTCATGTGCCACCTTTCCCCAGCCAGGCTCCCCCCTTCTTCGAGCAGGTACATCCTTCACCCTTTGGTGCAGGTACCTCATTCTATGGAGCTGGCCCATCCACCTCCACCTACGCTGCTGGCCCTTCCACCTCCGCCTACGCTGCCGGCCCCTCCACCTCCTTCAGTAGACCTGTGTACCCCCCTCCTCTCTCTGAGCCCACCATCCAGGATGTCTACCACCTGATGTACGGCATGCGTCAGGATCAGGGTGTTGCACTCTATGAGCAGGGTGCTGCCATTCGTGAGCAGGGCGCCATACTCCATGATCTCCAGCAGCGCGTGACTGGGATAGAGGAGCGGTTTAGCGACTAGCTCTGGTACGACCACCCCGAGGGCTGATCAGGTTCGCTCTCTTTTCCCCGAGCTTCTTTTATCTCTTTTATCTCACAGTCTTGAAGCATTGAGGACAATGCTCAGGCTAAGCTTGGGGGGATGACATTTGCATGTAGGTCATATTTACTTTACCGTTATTTTTCTTACATTTTTTCGTATTTTCGTGCATTGTTAGGTGAAGATTTGCGTGAATTGCTAGAATTGAGAATAACTTTGAAACAATTTAGTTGTGATTAGAATAGACCTGAGTGAATTGGAACTAACCCATGATTGGTTATTGAACTACTTAGGTTGAGATGTTTTTAATAATGGAAAAGATGAAACAAACTTAGAATTGAATCGAACGAGATTATTCGAAAAAACTGAACTGTGCCTTTAGGAATTGGGGTTTTCAAATTAAGAAAGTTTGGAATATCCATTGGTATGAATGAGTACCAATAGATGTGTGTATTCATGGTATGAGCAAACCAAAAAGAAATAAAACAAAAAGAAAAAAAAAAAAAAAAGAGAAATGAAAAAGATGGAGAACATAAGAGTACTGGCAATAAGCCTCGAATGGGCGCCTTTGAGCTCGTCTCCCAACTAGAAATAAAGAAAGAAAATTTTGCTCACACCAACACACTTCGTTCGCAACTTTCTTACCCTTAAGCTTGATTCAAGCTTGGGGGAGGGCAAATGAAAAGAAAAATCACCTTGAATAAAAGCACTGATTCGGAAAAAGAATGAAATTGTTTCGATCAAACCTAGGTAATTAGTCTTTCCATTGTTAGAAGCATCTCAAAATAAGAAGTTCAATTGACTAATTGGTGGAGTGAATCAAGGTTTATAAAGGCATATTTGAATTACAACCGAATCGATTCTAGAAATTCTTGACTATAGCAGATTCACGTAGGTTTTCACATTTAGACTTGTATCTGCATTTAGATTTAGTTGTCCAGCACTTTTACCCGAGTTTGAAACTTTTTGCTTGAGGACAAGCAAAGGTTCAGCTTGGGGGAATTTGATACCTCGCATATTTAGTCTATTTTAGGCCTGTTTTCGTACCAGATTCGTGCCATAATTCATCAGAATCATGTGCATTTCATCGATATATCTTTAGAATTTGGTACTGCTGAGTGTTTGTTTGTTTTCTGCAGGTTTGGAGCAAAACACACGAAGAAACGGCGATTCAGATGATGAGGTACGACCCTTACCATGCTTGGTACGGGTCTTACCAGACTTAGCCATTTTTCAGCTCTTCACGCCTGGTACGGCCAGGCCGTACCAATTTGGTACGGGCCGTACATAAAGGCGGCCTGACAGATTCAAATTTTGGCAGAGGCTATTTAAAGCGGGGAACTCTCCAATTTCGACATCAATTCCATTCCAGATCCATTGGAGAGCACAGTAAGAGAGAGAAAGAGAGCTAAGGAGCTGAGAGCAAGAAGGAAGGAAGAGGAAGAGGCGAAACTCGACGGATCTAGCTTCCTCCTCTCGATCCCTTCGATCCATGGCTATCTCTATCCCTCTTATTGCATTTTTAGATCTGATTATGTGCTGTGAGTAGTTCTTTTAGTTTCTAGGGTTAGAGATTGATTCTTGATTTGTTTTGACTTTCTTTGACTTGTATCTTGTATGAACTCTTTAGTTTGATTGATTGTGATTTACTTTGATATCTTTTGCTTTGCTTGCTGTGATTGTTGTATGATGTGCCTCTAGGTTTAGATCGAACCTATCAAGGTCGTGTGATCATCTCAATCTCTCATCCAAATCAAATGCTTAGGGTAGAATAGTTCGAATTGAAGCCGAGAGGTTGAATTCTCCTCTAATCGACAGATTAGAGGGTGCCTTAGACCTCCAATCAACCAGCTAGGGTAGATCTGTACCAACACACGAGAGTTGAGGTGTAGAAATCCCTAAAAGGCAATCAATTGCATTCCAACCTAGATCTTGATCCAACAAACGATGGTTGAGGGTTAGGAACCTTAGGTATGGTCAATTGAACCTTTCTAAAGAGTTTAGCACAAGGTACCAGCAAGGAAATGCATTCACTCGAACTGGTAGGTTCTGTTCTGGGAAGCCAGTACGGGTCTTACCAGGGTGGTACGGCCTTGCCTTACCAAGTGAAGTACGGCCTAGCCGTACCAACTTGGTACGGGCCGTACCACTAGAGGCAGATCAGAGATGAAGTCTGAAACCCTGGAAACGCCTTTTATCCATAATCAAAACACAATTTACATTTCTTCTAGCATTTTATTACATCTTCTTGAATTGTTTGATCTGACCCTTTAGGAAATTAAACACCAAACCAAACCTTTTTCACTTCTAGTTTTTGATTGAGTTTGATAGAATCTAACCTCGCAATTAACCGTTCCTGTGGATCGATACCCGAATATACTACACGATAGGGGTTGTGCACTTGCATCCCTTACTCGTGGAGTGTAAACGCGGTTTTAAAAGGTACGCCCTCAAGCGTACCGAAACTTGCGTTGCGTTTCTAAAATATCTATTTTGTTGATTTCATTATCTCAGAGTACACAAAAGAATTTCAAAGAAACCACATATCTAAAATATCTAAAATATTTCAAACCAACGACATATCTAAAATACGATACGACCAAAATCAATTTAAACAGCATTCGAAACTAAATTACAATTTTGTATCTCTAAAATAAAAAATAAAGGGTCCGCTCCGGCATTCTGCGGCCCCAGGGGCCGCTCCGGCATTCTGCGGTACCCCCCATATGGGTCCGCTCCGGTATTCTGCGGCCGTGTTAGATTTAGAATTGACCAAAAACGATTGTTATTTTATTAATTTATTTTTTAAAAATGTTATAAATAAAAATTTCGGTTATCTGTCCGTATCAAAGCACTATGTATGTATATTGCAAAATATTGAAGTCTCATTTATATTAAATAATTAAAAATATATCTCTTTTTTTATGTTAAGTATGTAGATATTCTGATTTGTCAACTATTGTAATTTAATTTGTTAAATTTTAAATAATTAAGATAAAAAAGTTCTATAACTATGATTTTTTTTAACAATGTATTAATATTTATTGTATTGAAGTGTATATTTAGTTTTTTAAACACTTACTATATTAATTTTTTTCTTACAATTTCTTCATATAAATGTTGTCATGAAAACAATTAATTTGATAACATTTCTTTCTTTCTTTTTATATTATTGATCACAACAAAAATAAGAAAACAATAAAATTAAGAAAGTAATTAACATGTTTGCTCACTAAATATTTATGTTGCATGAGTACGGATACGGGTTCGTATTGGATACGATACTGATATGGCAATACGGCAATTTTCAAATATTTAAGATACGATATGACTATTATATATATTATTTTAATTATATTATCAATTCAACATTTATATCACACCATAGTTACAAATTCTAGCAACAAAGAGTAGTCAGTGCAGTGGTAAATGTTTTGAACCTCAATAGGTCAAGAGTTCGATTTCCGCTTGTAAATATGTAATTATTTTAGGTGTTTGCGCGGCTCACGGTGAACCAAGTTGTGCGGTGTACGAGCACGATCCATAGATTTTCACAAGATTGTGGCGTATCCGGAAGTATCTGTGGCATATCGGGGAGTATCTGTGGTGTATCCGGAAGTATCGAAGGGAAATGATACGCCACGTGAATCTATACGCTAGTTGGCGTATTCGACACGTATCGGGGTCGTATCAGGTGCGTATCTGCATCCGATATGCACCCCATACGGGTACAGAGCTTTTGGTGGAGTATCGGAGTAACGTAGCTAAATATTTAACGGAGAGGTAATGACACAGGCAAAATTTTGAATTTTCCGTTTGCATCTTTAACATGTAGCAGAGTACGGGTAAAATACTAGTTTATTATATAAAAATTTACAATTAATTAAAAGCAAAAAATAAAATATAAATTAATAGTTTTCTTAATTAATCTGTCCACATTTTACAGTATTTTATTGGACGAGTTTTTGTTTACCAGCATGATATGTTGAATTTATGATAGTTTCATGAAAATTGTTATGAAATAATGACTGTTTGGATACATCATATATTTTAAACTCTCTTTTGTCAATTGTCATAGAAGCAGTGTTTGTTTCGAATTTTCCATACCAAAGGTATCGAAGAGGGTATTATTGTATTTTTATTCTGCATAATATTGTGTAATATCGTTTAAATCTTCTAGGTTTAAATAAGGCTAAAAGTAATTGAAGTCATTATGGCATTATACTTGTATTATTCAAATGCTTTTATTTTTTGTGCCTCCATTATGCTTCTACTTTTAATAACTTTAATAACTCAAAATTTAAAACTTAAAAATCAAAATAAAACCGTTGGATATGATCTACATCATTTTATCTATGCACGTGTAAAAAATTGTGACATTTCAACTTTGTTTTGGTTGTCATCAAGAGCTTGTAAAACCGTACTAATGTGGATAATTTCTAGACATTTATTTTTCAAATGATTGATTCACATAAAAACAAAATTAAAATGTGATATTTTTTTCATGAGCACATAAAGAAAATAGCATAGATCACATCTAACGGTTTTATTTTGATGTTTATGATTTAAATTTTGATTTATTAGTATTTTTAAAAATGAAGATATGATAGAGGCACAAAAAATAAAAGCATTTGAACCGTTCTCAAATAAGTAATAAGGTTAAAAGTAATTGAAGTAACTTCTTGGTTTTATCAATTAGATTCTTAGAAATATATAGATTAAGTTTAGTTTTACAAAGGCCATATGACACGTGTCTGATGTAAAATGCGCGAAAGAACCAGAAGTGAGTTTAATAAGGCCAGCTTGATTAAGTTGCTTGTTTCATTTTATTTTTTATATTTTATATTTTGTTTGAAATTTTAAATTATGACTTAAACTAATCTGTTTAAAAAGTAAAATGTTAAAAAATAAATATTTATTTATTATAAATTGCAAAATAAATATAAAGTAAGTTAATTCCTAAGACATGGAGTAACTTACATTAAATTAAATCATCTTTTATTTTATTTTACTTTTTATTTGACAATTTAAACGTAGAGTAAATTTTCTACTTTTACTTCACAATCAAACATGCTAAACAATTTATACACTAACATTAGAGATGTTCGTTGGATCTGGTTTAATCAGTTTTAAACCGAACTGATTTAGATCGGATTAAAAGATTTGGTTTTGTCGGTTTAATGAATCAGTTCGGTTTATTTATTAAAACCAAATTCATACTTTGGTTCGATTCAGTTTAAAAATTTGGAAAACCAATTATACTGAAACGATCAAACTAGTCTTTATTAAATCCGCTTGAATCAAATTTGATTCAGTTCATTTCTGAATACTTCAAACGAAGCCGTTGAACCTGCTCCAACTCCAAGCCTAAAGTTTCACGCTTCTCAGTGTAGCCTCCTTGTATCTTTACTTCCCCTCTCTCTCTCTTTATTTCCTCCATCCGTTCCCCAAAACCAATTTCTCACATTCAACCCATATCATTTTTTCTACCTATTTCTTTTCTCTTCTCTTGCTTTTATTAATACTCATTTATCCGACATTTTTATTAATATCCAACATAAAATAAAAATTATCAATTGTATCCAGCTTAGCTAGTTATTTTTAAAAATATTCAAACCGATAAAAAAATAGCCAGTTGGATTAAAAATTAGGACCGGCCATTTTTGACCGGTCAGGAGCATTATTTTTTTTTTTGAAATATTTGTTAGATTACTTCTTTTGATGTATAATTAGCATAATTAAACTAAAATACGCTAAATTACTTGAAATTATGTTAAATTACACTAAATTACGCTAAATTACGCTAATTTACACTAAGAGAGTCGATATCTTTATTGAGAAGGCGAAAAACGACGATGAAACTTCAAACGGCACTCGAGTGTCCGATTTTAGCAAATGACTACTTTTCAGAAAACTTGCAAAAATATGCATGCGTCGGTGACAACTTTGCCATTTTTTAAAATTCAGAATTACCAAAAAACAAAGGGAAGAGCCTCAAAACTTGAGTTGAAGTTTCCAATTGAGATTTTCATTTCTATTTTTCGATCTAACTAGCTCAGTAAATTGGTTATATAATGAACTTGTAGAATACCAATTTTTACTATTTTTGAAACTTTTTACTATTTTTATGATTTATGAACGATGACACAAAATCGGTCTAATTTAGCGTAATTTAGCGTATTTCAGTATAATTAGCGTAATTAGAGTACTTTAGCGTAATTTAACATAAGTTAGAGTAATTTAGCGTAATTTAGCATAAATTAGCTTAATTTAGTATAATTTACCGTATTTTAGCTTAATTTAACATAATTTCAAGTAATTTAGCATATTTTAGTTTTATTATGCTAATTATACATAAAAAATGTAATCTAACAAATATTTCAAAAAAAAATCCCCCTCATCGGCTAAAAAATGGTCGGTCGTAATTTTTATTCCAATCGGACATCTTTTGACTGGTTTGGGCATTTAAAAAAAGATACTAAGTTAGGTACAATTGATAATTTTTATTTTATGTTGATTATTAATAAAAATGTCGGCTCATTTATTTATTCTCTTTGATCTTTACGACTTTACCTCAAGAGGAGGCATAGAGGGACTCTCTCTGAAGTGCTGATTTTTCTATGAGATCCAACAAAACCCATCTCAATTCTAAATCTTTTGAATTCAATTAAACGATCTCTCCTGTTTTTATTACTTCAGTTTGCTTTTTCTTTTTCTTTGTTTTTTGGGTTCTGTCTTTTTGTTTTGTTTTTGTGGAAAAACTGAAATCTTAGTTAGACTTGCTTTGTATATATTCATCAGATTTTTTTTGTAAGAAGAAGAATAATAGTGATTTTTGTTCTTTAGAAAACAGATCATTAATTTTTGCACTTTTTATTTCCTTGGTAGATTAAGTAGGTATTTTAATATTAATTTTATTACCGATTTGTGAACAAAACTTTGATCTTTTGTTGAAAATTAAATTTTTTTTTTGAGTAAAGATTGGAGGTCAAGCCACCCAACTATTTAATACCCTTGTTATTACAACAAAGGATTTTCCCAATCCGGGTTTCAAACTCATGACCTCTCACATAGAGACCATGTGTCTTTGCTACTATATCAAAGACTAGTTCTTACATATTAAAAATTAATATACTTTGGTTTGAACCTAACAAAGCGAAATAAAACTTTAGTTCGGCTCGGTTCGGTTGATAGACTAAAACAGTTCGGATCGGTTTTATTTTTAAAACCAGAATAAAACTTCTTTATTTTTGAAACCGAAATAACTTACCCAGTTCGGTTCGATAATTGGCGCTCCAACTAGAATTTATTTCTCCGTAAAATTGACGACGCTTGATAATTATTTTTCTCACTTAACGGAGAGGCTCTATGAATCCACGATCCTTTATTTCTGAAAAATTATACAGTCCATTTAAAATTGCGGTTAGTGGGTCCATTGTAGGCCTCAAATCATGCACAAAAATATTTGTTGTTCCAGACTGGGCTCAGTATGCAATTCCTTATATTGTGGGCTTTGTACAGCCCAAAACATTTAAAGATTGGAATTTTCTTAGCATTTGATAGAAGTATCTGTATAAATAAAAGTTTCCGAATTAACAAGGAATTTTATTATTCAATCATATCATATAATAATTAATTTTCTGGCTGCACCTGCACGTATTCCATCCGCTAAAATTGCATTGCTTTTTAGTTCATGCTTATATCTCTCCTGTCCGTTTTTTTAGTTCACCTCCATCCACTTTTGTGAGCTCAAAGAAATATGCAGCCAAGCAAAGCAAAAAAAAGTCACAAGAATTGCAAGGTCCCGAAGTAAAAAATTACAGGAAATTGCAAGGATGTCAGTATTAAAAAAACACGAGGAATACCAACACTGATAAGCATTTTTACCAACATTCACGAGAATACCAACACTGATAAGTGTTTTTACCCTTGCGAATAAAATAGATTCCTGTAATAAAATAAAATAAAATAAAATAAATGAACACTGATCAGGCAGAGCAATGTTCAAAATTAATAATATGTTTAATTGGTCTTTCCTAATTAATAAAGAGGAAACTACACCGAGTAAAATGGATGAGTTGGAAGGATCAGCACTAACATTTTCCAACGTGCATGACACCTACTAATAGTCTAATAGTAAACCCCACATTCAAAATATATAAACAAGAAAAATAATGTAAAAAGATAATCATACTCATACATCCTGTGGCCATTTTCACATGTACCCTCAAAGATCATCAAATATTGCATAAGCCCTCTACAAAATATGGACATTAATTACTTCATATATAGTTCATACTAGCTAATCCGCCAATTTTTATCCTAAATCTTGACAAATTAATTTTACTCTCCAGCTTTTTTCTTATTTAATTAATTTTTGAGAAAATAAAAAAGGAACTAGAATTGGTTTGTCCCAACTAATATTTTCTGGGCCATATAATTAATTAAGATGTTTCTCAAAATTCCAGGGTAAATTTAATTTGCATTCAGGTTTTAAGCCTGGGCATATGAGAAAAGTTTCCTTTCCTTTATAACACAAAAACAAATTGACAGCCTCTCATACAGTGCCATGTACAATTAATGGATGATTATGATTAATTAATTTAAATTATAATAAATAACCTGATACGTTTGCATCAAGACAATACTAAATAATCAAACCAGGATTGAACTGAACCCATGCCAATCCGCAAATGAGAGAAACCATGTATGGTATGGTATTAGTCTATTAGACAACTAATGCCACCTATTTTTACATATATTATATGATAAAATAATTTCAATCTCATATTTATTTAATTGGGCCAATTGGATACAAAACAATAAAATCTGTTATGATTTAAATTCTTCCCAATTTCATATTTCTCGAGTAGCAAAAGATTGTGCTGTGTGCAGTTCCTGTTATATTAAAAAACATTATATTTTATGTATATCTGCAATTCTATTGGTATATTAGTCGATATTTTATTAAAATATGTGCGCTAAATTTACATTCTCAGTCAATATTTTTTTTTTCTGGGTGTTAAATTCAAGTAGGCGAACATTTTTTTTTTTTTTGACGAAGCTTATCGAAATTTTAATTTTAATAACAAAAGATTATAACATTTTTAAATTGTGATGTGATAATATTTTTATCTAAAAGAAGGCAGTGCTATTACAGCTATTGGCGAAATGGAAATATTTGTCTTATAATCAATTTGAAAGCAACAATTAATATCCTAGCTGGTACAGCTCATTAATTAAACAGGACAAAAATAATATATCTTTGGCATCTGATGATCTGAAACCTTAAAAAACGAATAGACATTAATAATTTTTGCTTAACTAAAGCATATTCCACCAGTGATAAAATATAGAAGAAAATAATACATCAAAATAATTTTTTTGCCTATAATTAATTTTGTCATAGGTTCTAGACGCGCCCACTCACACACGCGCGCGCGCGCAATAGAAAAGCAGATAGCACGGGGATATTATTTGATGCCATCTTTCAATGAGTAATTCCCTAGGCAAAAAATATGCATGGGCGTATAACAGTAAAAAAATGGATCCATATTCAAGAGATTAATACACGGTCAGTGATGTATATATAAATACAAAAGTCCATATATATATATACATTGGGGGGCGTCGGCGGTATGTATTTTGACACAGATTCATCGTCTTTGATTTGACATCTAGAAATCTAAAAATTCATGTCTTATCGGATACGTCATGGCACGGTATGCATGACGGTTATGTATGTACCGTGATCATTATTCAAAAAATGAATACGGCACAATATACAAACAAATGTAATCACAATATGACACGGTATATATACGTGATCACACGAATCACGTGTGTAATCATAATCGTTAAATCTTAAAATGATAAATTTTAAATAAACTAACTTCAATTAAAAAAAATAGTTAAACATCATCAAACTTTGATGACAAATGTAATCAGATATATATTTAAACACAATACATATAATCACATGCAGTTTAATATGACTGTTCCTTCTGATTTAATCATAACAAGACACACTCGGGTCGGGGACATAAAACCGCGCGCGCCTCGATTCCATAGTTCAATAATAAATTTGCATTGAAAGAAGAATATTTTTGGTTAATTAATTAAGGAAAGGTTCACAACCTAGCTAGCTTGCTCCCACGCACATAGATCGATCTCAAAAGATTTATTACAATTCACACCTAACATTACATCTCTCAAAGTGGATGCCATAAAGATCTTCGTCTCGTAATCAAGGGGTGCTGATATATACTAGCATAATATTTTTTTATTTAACACAACGTACAACTTTAAAATTTTGAACTTTATAGACAGGTTTTACCCTGTACATATATTGTTCTTTCAGCTGCTATTTTGTTCTCCGGAAATTATGCAATCTTATGCTAAAGAACTATTTATTAGTTACTATATACATTCTTCATTATTATTAGTTACTATATATTATTCGTTATTAGATCTTTATCTAATTTGAAAAAAAAAGCAAAAGAAAAATCAACCCATGCATCTCGATCTAGTTGTACATCAATGATTTTAGATTTTGTAAATGTTTATTTCGATCCTTTGTTGTTTGAATATATATAGTTAGTATAAAAAAATATAAAAATAAATTTATAATATGATCAATTTGTTAACAAATTATAACATAATTAGTTTATTCTTACTATTTACTAGAGCATATACATATTCAAAATAACATCATTTGAAAAAAAAACAGCAATAAAAGCATATAATTATTATGCTTGACAAATCTTATACGTATTTTTATTGCAGTTTTTTTTCGCTCTTGTCATTTTGAATTTGTATGTGCTTTAATCACATAGTAAGAATAAAATTATAATTTAGGTTCTTTCTTCCAGCTAGTTATACTTTTCAAATTTGAAAAAAAAAAAAAAAATTTCTTGTAAGTTCTTAAAGATTTCACTAGATGTTTTAGTAATGAAAATAAAATAAATAATCAATGATCATTAATATAAAGAAAGTGCATTCTAAAAAGGTATGATATCTAGATAGAAGTTAAGTAAGGACAAATTTGTCCATATAAATAAAAAAATTTAATTGTTGTGTTAATATAAATAATTGATTGTGTTAGTATCATCACCCGTCATTAAGTTTTAGCTACGAGTCTGGCTAGTATGACATTAGTGTCATTTCAGCTTATATAACACTAACTCCAAAACCTATCGAATTGACTTCAAACGGTGAATCTAAACCATTCAAACCGATCTATTTCATTAGTTTGTGCCATTTTATGCAAAATTTATAATTTTTCGAATTTATTTAGTATCAAGTCAAGCGGTCAAATGTGAGTTTTTTAAGTTAATTTTAATGCATTCAGTTTTCAACATTTTTGACCGCTTGATTAGATACTACAATAACTAGAAAATATAATTTTTTTGCATATAAACGCATCACTCATAAAGTAAATCATTTTGAACGGTTTGGATTAGTCGTTTGAAGTCTATCCAATCAATTTTGTAGTTGGTGTCATATGACACCGATGTCATATTAGCTGGACTCTCTAGCTACATACCGTAGTTTTCTTTTGTAAATTACAACAAGTATTGATTACTTTTCGTTCTGGTCTATAAAATTTCAAAATTTTCATTTAACCCTTGAATAATGAAACCTGTGTCATTTTATCCCTACTGCTTGGTATCTTTCAGTAAAAAATAAAAAATACAACACAAATTAATACTCGGTATGGTTGTGGACTTGTGGGTGAATTGAATATATCCCAAAAATAAAATAATTTTGCACTGACAAATTAAGATTAGAATTGTCTAGAACCGTAGATTATTATACTAGTGAATCCAACATATAAATTTAAAATGGCAAATGAGTGATGTGGTATGGATCATTTGCAATATTTACTCAATTTTAAATTAAGGCTCTTATAATGCTCCATCTTGCGTCAATGATATAGCTGTACTGTTGATTCTACCATATACATGCAAACATCAAAAGTGAAAAAAAGAAAAAGAAAATCTACATTGAAAGCTACTCTGGAAATCAAGTAGCTAGGCCTAGGTTGTAAATTACATTCATGTCCTAATTAATTGAGCTTGAAACATGTACTTCATAAAATAGTTGAGTTTCATAACCTTTATCTATGTCACATTATAAATATCCTTCATCTATCCAATTATATTTTTTCCTTATATTTATTATGCTCGAAAGATTCATATTTTCTCACACACTCTCTCTCTCTCCTAATTTAAGAGAGATCATATATGTCTCTATTTTATTTGTAGTGGTTGATTGTGTTATTTTTAATTATATAGGATTCTTGAATTTTACAAAAAATATATATTTATGTCCAGAATTTACTTGATTGTAAGATAGTTTATATATATTATCATTGCAGAAATTAATTTATTTTAAAATAACTATTATTCTTTTTTCAGAGTGAATTCCGAAAGACAATCCTAGCTGACAATAATTAATAATACCTAAAATATCTACAATTTAGAGCAAAAATATAAATATAAATTATTATTGATTATAAGTTTAGTTAACCGCTATTGCTACCAATTAGGACAAAACTTGTCAAAAAAACAAAAAAGAATCAATATATATATTTTTAAGATAAGAATCACTTGATAGTACATATATCAAACTTGATGCGTCTTAAAAAAATATTTGTTGGCTGATCAAAATTCAATAAAAATGAGATAAAAGTAAAGTCATCAACTAACCTTTCAGTGCTGGCATGCTGAGTTTTGAACTTGTGAACTCCCATGCATCCGAACGACTATGTCCTATAACCTATTGAATTACTCAAATTTTGAATTTTTTGATATATAATTAATTAGTTTTCAATTGTATCAAATTTAATACAAGACATATCTGAGTAATGAAATATATATATAATTTTGATATTATGGTTCTGATGAGTTGTGCTTCAGCTGTTGAGGTTGTCAAATTTATAAATCTTTATCCCACATAATAAATATGAAAATCCCAAAAAGTTTGTACAATAAATATAAAAACGAATCACCTCAATGCACCTATTATATATTATCAAGATATTCATATGTAGATATAATCAAGAGTGAGTATCTCCTAAGTTACCTGACTGCGTAGAATACTCATAGTAATTAATTAAGTCAAAATCAATTGTGTCTATTTAAAATATAGGGCTGGGGAATCGCTTTAAAAGTAGTGTCAGATAAAAACAGGCGACTCGATCGGATCTCATTTTACACTGTCAGGTATTGCACCGGATCTGAATTATATAATGAAGAGATTTTAATGGACACAATGACGGGTGAGCTAAAGTATATCCATATTCTAAAGACTAAAAAAAAATAAAATTAATACAGCCGCTCTAAAAAACTAACCACCTATATTTATACCTCTCCATCCAAAACAAACCCTTTTCATCACCTCCTTCAAAATTAATTCCTCTTTCTCTCTCTCTCGTTACGTTGGTCCAAGTATACATATATAGTCTGGCAAAAAGCTCTTTGTCCTTTTATGTGCAATGCATTGCACTTGAAGCAAAATCAAGAAAAGGATTTGTCATACAAGCGGTCTCTATTGAACTCGTAGTGCAGCTAGCTAAGGGGGTACTATTACAGCAATCTTTTATAAGAGGTATTACTCGCTAGCATCTTCATCCTTGTGCAATAATCTTATTGTAGCTTTGTAACTTGTATTATGTATATAATTTACACTGACATCAAATACTCCTCTGTTGGTTCAAAAAAAAATAGGAAAGAAAGAAAAAAGGCAAGTAGGTGATACATCTATGTCTCCTTTCTCTCATAAAACTTTAAGTAGTTTAATTCACACAAATTTTCTCTGCTCATATATATATAGGTGTTCTTGCTGTTTTGAGGGACTACTATCTACATGTCAATCAAGATGAAAGGGCTAGTGAAGAGCATCAAGCTTCTCTCTCAAATATTTGGTAATATACATTTTTTTTCATTCCTTAGCTCATAATATATGTTATTGTGTTTATTATCACAATTTAGAATGATTGCAAAATAAAGCCTGCTAAGTTCTAAATAAGAAATCATGTGATAAATTTAAAGACTTCCTTTATGACTTATGACTAACTGGTATAATAAATTTATTAATGATTATGCGCTAAAGCACAAATGATCGAATTAATATATATTAGAAAATGTAGAACAAAAAAGAAAGAAAGAAGGTAGATTCAAATTCAGTATAAATTTCTTGTTAGCATTTGAGCTTTTACAATCCATTTAATTTATAAGCTAACTATTTTTTTTTCATATGTCGTAGTTTATAAGAAACATGAGATGGAGATCGGGTTTCCGACGGATGTGCAACACGTGGCACACATCGGTTGGGATGGCCAAAATACAAATAACCCCAGCTGGGTAAATTTCTCATTAGCTAATTGGTTAATTAATAGTTCAAACTTGTGATTTAAAAGAAAAATGAATATGAATGAACAGAAGCCAAATTTAATTATATTAGACCTCAGATTTCTGAAATGTGCTTTTATGTGTTGTAGATGAATGAATTGAAGACATCATCAGATTTCTCAACAGGCAGCTTTGCTGATTCTAGAGATACGGCCTCATGGGCATCACAAGGCAAGTATACTGGTGCATAGTATAGATACATAATTGATAATTTGCAGCTCAACTAAAAAAAAATAATCTTGATTTCAATGCATTAATAATTTAGACTTTAGAGGGGTTTATTTGTAAAATTTCCACGACCAATCCATTAATTATGAAATATCATACCTTGCCCTAACATCCGACCAGGAAAATCTAACATCAATTAATGTATTTCTACATATAGAACTTGAGGTTTTATTAAATAATCTAGCTCTAGCATCAATATATTTTAAAAACAGCTATTAGAAGTGTGTGCTTAGTGGCCAATTTGTTAAACAGCCTGGAGCATTAAAAAAAAAAAAAAATACACGAAACGAGATCTCAAGGATGGAGAATTGGCCAGGTATTAATATGATATAGTGCTAACGAGTTATCCACCAACTTCTTAGCTGGGAATTGTATATTAATTTCTAGAACTATTGGCATGACAAGGTCCATATAATTAAAATTGTAAATATTGCCGCTTTGGTGAGAGATTATTATTAAATTATGATTTAAGAAAGAAGATTCTTGGTAGGTTCAGTAATTAGTTAGGATACATGCACCAAGTACATTGTTATAATCAAATACAAACTAGCTAGATATCCATGTAATTAAAAAGGAATAGGAATTAAGTGTTTGATTTCTTTTATATAATAGGGCACATGTGTCTTTTGTGGCAAGTTATGACTTTGATTATATATATAATTACGCTCATAATTAAAACAAGTTTATAACTTTTGATGTTTGATTACAGATTTTGATCAGCCAAAAGACATTCCATCTTTTGGGATGTTCTCTGATGCAACATGCCCACCTGATATTCCAAAGGCCCCAAAGAAAATAAAGAAGAAGAAGAAGACAAGACCACCAACATCTCCCGCTTCAACAACTTCTGCAAGATCATCTAGATCCTCAAAATCACGAACCTCTTTCGCAACCGCATTCGAAGATTTCGATCAAGAACGGAAAGATTACCGCCTCACTTAATTAGACATTGCAAAATTCTTAAATTTCTCTTTCTAGCATCCAAAATTTCTTCAATCAAAGACTATTGTTTCTTGTTAAGTTCCATTGGAAGTCATTCTTGAAATGAACAATTAATGTGAGATAAAAACTTGACAGGGGAACGCTATATGGGTGTGTATAGTTTGCCTTTTTTTTTTTTTTTCTTTCTTTAATATAGATGATTATTTTATTCTTTGTAAAAAGTAATTATATTGTTTTTTTCTCTGATTGATTTTATTTTTTGTAACTGTTATATTTCGTATTTGTACATTAATGGTGAAATGAACAAAGACATATATTGTCCACATTTTTTTCCCCTTCGGATCGTCTTTTATTTATTTTTTTCTTTTTTCTTTTTTGAAGGTTATATTCCTTAATTTTGAATTAATCATATTTTTTACAATATGTATTATTGTACCTACTACATCACATTATACCATCACATAATTAACTAGACATTATACCTTTTTCTTAATTTGTGCTACCTAGGTTTGTTACTAATTGCAGAAATTCAATTTCTTCTACTAAAAAGTAATATTATATGGAATCGATCTTAACAAAATAATATTATAATAACATATTCTGATATATTTAAGCTGGCAAGTCACAACTGTGTCTCATTCTGACTTTATCAAACTGAAGCAATCATGTATGAGGCGAGAAATCTTAAAATGAAAGAAAGAAAATGATAGATTGTATGGCTTCATCGTTAGGTCAAGAGCCTATACTTCTATGAACTGCTTAGGCTGTGCTCCATAACGGTCTGTATAAACGGAAGGGAAAGGAAAGAAAGGAACGACTAATTTAAAAAAAAAAAAAAGGCATATAGCCATTTGCATTACGCAAATAGAAGAAAATTGTAATTACATACAAGCAACAAGTATTCCCAAAACTAAATGACACACAACAATCAAGCACAACTGTTATAGATTAGCAACTCAGATCATATGATACTAATACTTATTAGATGAACTAGGGTATCGTAAGCATAATATCACTATAAATCAAAATAACTGCTCGAGCGGTCACCATGAGCCCTCTTTCGCATTATATTGTCTCCCCCTCTGTACCACCAGTCATTTCATCCTCAAACATAATGAGTGGAGTCGCATCCCCCTATTCACGCAGAGGAATAATCTCCATGCTCTCTGGCATCCACTCTTTGACAGCATGCTCCATTCCATCTTTGAATTTTCTTGCCTAATATTGAATCAATTAGCAAATTAGAAAGATTAAAGATTAAAGATCTCACTAGTACAAAAAACTCCTTCACCGACCCTCAACCACCGACTGTTTTAATATGTAACAATCGGTGTAGAGACTGCTGGTAAAATCGTAAATAAGAAAAACCTCAACCCTGACTGTTCTCTTACAAAAAACCGTCAGTAAACCAACACCGACTGTTTTTAAAAAAAAACAGTCGGTGTTGTTCATACCCTACACCGACTGTTGTTTGTGAAAAACAGTCGGTGTTGAGCAGTCACCAACACTGACTGTTTTTTTTTAAACAGTCGGTGTTGCTCATACCTACACCGACTGTTTTTTGTAAAAAACAGTCGGTGTTGAGCAATCACAAACACTGACTGTTTTTTTTAAAAACAGTCGGTGTTGGTGATACCCTACACCGGCTGTTTTTTACAAAAACGGTCGGTGTTGAGCTAACAAAATTTAGTTCCCGGTTTATAACTTTCGATCAGCCGCGAAATATTTCATTTCCCTCTTCTTTGCCGAAAAACCCTCCTAAAATTTTGAGCGAGGTTTATCTATTTGGATGAGCCTCGCGATCTCCCAAAAACCCCGCCTTGCTGCCTCCGGCTCCGCCGAGCACCCGCTCAGCCGGGTTCAGGGTTTCCTCTTCGACGCAAACCCCTGATTGTCCCTTTTCTTCTCTTTTCTTTCCATTTCCCACCTTCCTCCTAAATTGGAGCTCTTCCCGCGGCCACAACCTCTCTTTTCGTCTCTCCCGCTCCTCTTCCGCTGTTGCCACATAATTAGAATAGGTTCGTCGCCGATCTTCTACAAGACGACGTTCCTCTCTTCATCACTATTTCGATCTCGTTGATCTCGAAGCATTTCTTTGCGAGCACAAGGTTCTCACACTACAGCAAAATATAGTATCAGCGACCGGAATCAGCGACCAGTGAAGTCGCCGGTCGCTGAAAATTTTTTTCTCCAAAAAAAAATAAAAAATAAATAGTTTTGGCGACCAATATTTTCAGCGACCGTATCAGCGGCCGGTTTCTCCCGGTCGCTGAAAGTGTTGGGTGAAAAAAAAAAGAGGGATGCTTCTGTGCATACAAGGACCTATTTGTAAAATGAGCATATTTTCATTTTCAAAGTTCAAACAGTCGATCCGACCGTTCAACATTATCTCCATATTAAAATGTACTTGGAGGTCAAATTTTACATTTTTTTGATTTTTTTTACTATTTATTAAGTATTTTACAAAACTAGTCAAATTCAGACCATTGAATTTTGTACCCATCTTCATAAATAGTAAACAAATTCAAAAAAATGTAAAATTTGACCTCCAAGTACATTGTAATATGGAGAAAATGTTGAACGGTCGGATCGACTGTTTGAACTTTGAAAATAAAAATATGCTCATTTTACAAATAGGTCCTTGTATGCACAGAAGCATTTGCCAAAAAAAAAACCCGATATCGCGCGCTGAAATCGCGCGCCACTCTCGACGAGATACGGTAGGGTTTCTCTCTCTCTGCTTCCTTCATTTGTCTCACGCGAGCCAGATCCAATAACCCCTTCTCTTTCTCTCTTTCATTTGTCTCTCCGCCCTACTCTCTTTCTCTCCGCTCTCTCTCTCTACTTCCTTCGCGCATGCGCTGAGCAAAATCTATCTCTCTCTCGCTCTTTTCTGTTTGCCTGTGCTTGCGATAACCGAACCCTAGGGTTTCGATTTTCTGTGCTTGTGTTTGCCTGTACCTAGCGGAGCCCTCCTCTGTGGTTGCTTGCTGATTCGACTTAGACGGCAGTGAGGCGAGACGAGTCACGGAACCGGCCTACCTTGCCTCTTTGCGATTCCTTCTTTCGGGTAATTAAAGCAGACCCTTTATTTTGATTTTTGTGAGATGATGTTGCGATTTGGGGAAGATTAAATTGTCTCACGCGAGTTGTTGATTTTCTCGGTGAGACGGTGACATTGGGGCTGTGCGGTTGCCTTTCTGTGTACTGGCTGTGGGTGTGCCTTTTTCTGATTTTCTGTTTCTGGTTTTTCCTTTGTGCTGGTTACTGGTAAAAGATTATAGATGTTGACATTTTGCATGCACAGTGTTGTAATTCAGTTTTTAGTAATAAATATTTCTTTCTATAAAAGAATTCTGGTAATTTTTTTGACTAATTATCCTTTGTCTGAGACATGCAGCTAATATTTTGTAATAGTTGGTATGACCTCTTTTGCACTTGTCTGGTGGCAACTGTCTTGAGGGTTGTACCAATAAAGAGGAGCTTGTGACTGTCACTCGAGTTGTAGTGTGTTTGAAGGGGAGGCGAAGGAGAAGCGCATGAGGATATGCACGCAAATATGCAGAGAAGAGCCGGGTATAAAGGATGAGGCTAGAAGAAGAGGAAGAGAAAGAGAAGAAAGGCACCCCTATCACTTTGGAAAGGAAAGGTACTTTGATAATAATGTCAATATGTGGTTTATTTGTTATTATCAATTTCAATTTTTACTTAAATGCTTGACCCCGTATTACCAAGATTTAATGCGGATAATATTGTGACATGAAATTACATGGTACACCTAGTGTAGTCATTAAATAAAATGAAAAATTGCATGTATATATTTTGACTTGAAATTTAGGAGGCTTAATATTTTTCAATAATTTTGCTGTCATAACTCGTATCTTTTTTTTTAATAAACATAAATTAATTTCTCACTTCATTAAAAAAACTCATCCCTCTTAATTTTCATCTGGCTCTAATTTTGTGTAAAATGTTCAAATCTTAGAGGAAAATGAGTTTTAAATTATCTTAGAGGAAAATGTTCAAAGCTAAAATTAAGTGAATTTTGAGTTGATTTACAGGTTTGAGGAAGTAGCAAGAACTCAAGAAGGGCATTTCAGAGTTCTTGAAAATTTCTCAAGTAGATCAAGGTTATTGAAGGGGATTGAGAAGTACCGTGTCGCAATTCTAGAGACAGGGCCGAGAACCTTTGCCATGCCGAGCCACATTGACGCAGATGAGCTGTTTTATGTCATTTCAGGTAACTATTTTACTTAGTTTGCTTTCATTTATTCTCAAAAGCCATGCATGCATGATTATTTGAACAAAAGGAAGAGAAATAAACTTATAATATACTGAAATACTGGTGATGACATTACATCTCTTTGGTCATATAGGTAGATATTTGTATGGATCAGAAAAAGGTATGTTAGATCAAAATAAATAACTTGGAAGAAAATCTATGATGGCTAAATATATGCTTTAATATACTTTTGGCAGCAAAATTAATAGCTCTTTTATTTTGTTATTGCAAAAGGTGCGTTGATACACTTTCAACATAAACTCTGGTGCTGTCGACTTCCTTGAGCTTGATTCCTTTGGGTTCTCTATCATTCCCTCAAGTCTGGTAAGCCTCGCAAATTGTCTCTTTTTCATTTAATAAAAAATAAAAAGATGCATAGATTTTCTACATTAGCTTACATCTGGAGCTCTTTCCCTTGTTAGGTGAGCACTTATTCTCTGTTAGTTGATGATATACTTGAGGTTGTATCAGATACAATTATAGTGCATGAAGATGCTGTTTCTCGACTCCAAAGAATAACAAAGGTACTGAAAATAATAGCAACAGTCTTTTTTGCGTCTAATGTGGGTATATACTAATAAAAATTTCAATCCAGTACCTCTTTTCAATTTGGCATAGCGGTCTTTTGCATATTGTGCGTGTGGTTCTCTGGGGCTTTGTATTTGAAGTGGGCAGGTTTATGTCTATGTTTTATTGACACTTGGTTCTTTTAACATTGTGTAATGTCCACTGCAGACTCTTTATTCCGGTCAACATTTCTTTTTCAATCTTTAACAGCTTCACATATCATTATGTTACCGAAATGGTTTTAAAACTTGCTCATAACAGGGTATTTGGGGTTCTCAAAATATTCGAGAAAGAGATCGGATGGATGATTATTCTGGATTTGAAAGAAGGCCCTGGTCCACAGAGAGAAATAATAGAGAAGTTCTCCATTGTCATAACAGGGTATTTTGTTGCTGCATGTAAAGAATTAATAGGTGATACCGGCATTTGTGCTTAATACAAAGGGAGGATCTGATATTGATTTTTAATTATTGGGTCTGTATAACTATTATCATGTAGTGCATGTAAAGAATTCATGTGTTTAAATAGTAAAGCATTCTTTGCTTTCTTTGTGATGCTGTTAGTTTTCTTTGTTTTGTTACTGAAGTGCGATATGATGCAGAACAAATGTTGTTGTTGCAGAACAAAAAGAAATAAAGCATAGTTAGTAACTATGATATTTGCCGTAATTATTTCTCTGATTATCTGCGATTGTTTCGATTATCAGCGACCGGTTTTTAAGTATCAGCGACCGTGAAATTTGGTCGCAGAATGTTTTTGCTGACGTCAGAAAAAAACGACAGCGACCAAAAAAAATTGGTCGCAAAAAAGGTATCAGCGACCGGTGACGTTATCAGAACAGTATCAGCGACAAGGCTTACAGCGACCGGGATTTCAGCGACCAAATTTGACTTTCAGCGACCGTATCCATCATCAGCGACCGGCGCCCATACTATCAGCGACCGGAATTCCGGTCGCTGATAGTCCTTTCTGCTGTAGTGTCAATCTGAAGGTAATAACCCCCTCCAAACTATTTAAAATTTGTATCAGTTGTTGGATTTGTTTTTTCTTCATTTATTTATGATTTTGAAACAAATTCCTAGATTGTCAACAAGTTTTTTTTTTTATTATTTCTTTTTCTCTGTCGTTGGTGCTATGTTCCCTGTAATCAATTTCTTCTGGTGCTCATCCTAGAGGCGCGCCTCTCTCCGCTCATCCTAGGTCTCTCTGACGGCGGGTCCCATTCGATCAGGCCGATTGAAGACTCGTAAGGTAATGGCTTGCTCGAGAGATTCGTCGGATATTCCCGTCCCCGATTTCCTCTCCTCCAATTGGTTCTTCACTTCTCCTCTCCAGTTCCTCCCTTTGTCTTTCTTTCTAGATTTGTTGAGAAAAATCAAATACTGATTTTGTTATGTTCTTTCCTAATAGGCTAGAGTCGTCAGAAAAATACTGTGTGTGAGCTAAATACTGATTTTGTGATAGTGTGTGTTTTACCAATTTATTTTTTATTTTCAATCCTTACATTTAGATTCAAATTTATTTAATTATGCTATTGAAGAATAAAGATCTTTCCCTCAGATATTATTCATCATAGGCTGTAATTAAATAGGAAACAAATAAGGCTAACATCCATAGCTTGTAATTAGGATGTAATTAGGCAAGTAATTCAGCAATTGTAATCAGGGAATCAATCCCAACGGCTAGTAGAATAGGCTATATATAATCATGTATAGAGAGCTTGTAAGAATCAGAAAACATTAGTAATAAAAACTAATTGTTCATCATATTCTGTTCTACCTCAAATTCAATATGGTATCAGAGCCAGGTTACATCCTGACTCAAAAATTCCGCAACAACAAGCAAACAGAGGGTCTAGAGTCGACAGAGCCAAAAGAACCTCGTATTCAAGCAACAAGCAAACAGGGTCTATAGCCGACAGAGCCAACAGAACCCCAGATTCAATCAATCTTGACCTCAGTCGAAGATGCCAAGTCTCAACACAGATCGGTGTGAGAACAAAGCTTTCGAGGTAAACAACTCAAACTCTAGCTTTCGGGACTCGGCCAAGTTGAGGGGAGCTCGAAGCACCGATCGGTGTGACCACTGCAAGCGAGCAGGACACAACCGAGATGGGTGTTGGATCCTCCACCCCCATCTCCGACTAACCCGAGCAAAGGGAGAAAGAGGAGCAAATTGGGGTTGTGGCGGCGGTGCAGGAAAAACAAAACAAGTTTTCGGTGGTTTGAGTAAAGGTGCAGAGACAAATCAAGTTGGATCCGAACCAGCTCAATCAAGTAAAGCTCCCAACTTCTCTGGATTCTCTGTGGCTCAAACAATGCAGCTGATCCAACTGTTAACCAAATTAAATAGTCTGCTACAGCAGCAAACTTCAGGTTTTGTACATTCTAAATCTACCTCTAATTCTTGCAAAATTAATAATAATTTTAAATTTGCAAATCTGTGTCACAACACAAGTAAATGGATTATTGATTCGGGTGCAACGGACCATATGACATGGGATCCAACCAAATTAGAAAATATTACGCAACATAAAGACCCTCAATATGTGATTGTTGCAAATGGAAATAAGGTCCAAATTCAAGGTGTTGGTACAACCAAATTTCTTACAAAAAATGTGAATGATATTTTGTATTTACCAGACTTTAACTCAAATTTATTATCAGTTAGTAAAATAACCCAAGAGTTGAATTGCAATGTCATATTCTCACCAAATAAAGTAACCCTTCAGGATAGAGAATCAGGGAATACAATTGGTGAGGGATGTTTGAAAAATGGTCTTTATTACCTTGAAGAAAATAACAATAAATGTCTTGTGTCATTAAATTCAGTAGATCGTGACAAATTGCTACACCGACGATTTGGTCATCCATCTGATCAAGTTTTAAATAAACTTTTTTGTTATAATCTTGATTCAAAATATTGTGATGTGTGTAAATTTTCAAAACAAACTAGATTACCATTTTCTTCATCCACCAATCTATCAGAAAAATGTTTTGACTTAATTCATTCAGATGTTTGGGGTCCAGCTCCTATCAATTCTTATAATCATTTTAGATATTTTGTCACATTTATTGATGATTTTTCTCGTACAACTTGGGTATACCTTTTGAAAGGAAAACATGAAGTTTTTTCATACTTTCAAGAATTCTATAATTTTGTCGAAAATCAATATAATGCGAAAATTAAAATTTTTAGGTCTGATAATGGGACTGAATACATAAATAATAATTTCTTAGAATTTTTTAAACAAAAAGGAATTTTACATCAAACCACATGCATCAACACACCCGAACAAAACGGAGTTTCAGAAAGAAAAAATAGACATTTACTTGAAGTTACTAGATCACTTCTCTTTCAAACTAACGTTCCAAAAACTTATTGGTCAGACGCGGTGTTAACAGCAACTTACCTTATAAATAGATTACCAAGTGCTAGACTTAGGAACATGAGTCCTTTAGAAATTCTTAAGGGTAGAAAAATTGATCTTGACCATATAAGAATATTTGGGTGTACATGTTTTGTACATATTAAAAGACAAGACAAGTTAGATAAAAATTCGGTTAAAGCTATTTTTTTAGGATACTCCTCAGAAAAGAAAGGATATAAGTGTTATGACCCAAAAAATCATAAGCTTTATATTTCACGAGATGTTTCATTCTTTGAAAATGAACCATATTATCAAACAAATGAACAAGAAAATGCACAAGGTCAACCAATACAATTGTCTCCAAATAATTTTATATTTCCTGAAGAAATAAATCAAGAACAGGTTGAAGGAGATCACACTGGTGCAATCCCTTCAGGGGGAGAAAATGAAGAAACTGAGTCAAGTGAAGAAACAACTCAAGAAGAGATTGAAATTGACTCAAGCGAAGAAGCAACTCAAGAAGAAAGTGGCTTGAGAAGATCAGTAAGACAAACTCGGCCTCCAATCAAACTGAGAGATTATATATCTCATCAGGTGATGTATCCAATTCAAGATTATATTTCTTATAAGAAGGTATCTCCTACATACCAGGCCTACTTGGGTAATATCAACAACCAAACCGAACCAACAAACTTTAATGAGGCAAACCAAAGTTTGATTTGGCGTAAGGCTATGAAAGAAGAACTTCAAGCCTTAGAAAAAAATAATACATGGGATATTATTCAGTTACCAAAAAACAAAAAGACTGTAGGTTGCAGATGGGTATACAAAATCAAATACAATTGTGATGGTACAATTGAAAGGTACAAAGCTAGATTAGTAGCCAAAGGATATACCCAAACTTATGGTATTGACTACCAAGAAACCTTTGCACCAGTAGCAAAAATGAATACTGTTAGAATTTTGCTATCAGTAGCCACCAACTTAGGATGGGACTTGTTCCAAATGGACGTAAAAAATGCATTTCTCCAAGGAACATTGGAAGAAGAGGTCTACATGACCCTTCCTCCAGGTCACAAGAATGCATCAGATTCAACATTGGCATGTAAGTTAAAGAAAGCAATTTATGGCCTAAAGCAATCACCAAGAGCATGGTATGCCAAGCTAAGCTTTTCTCTTTTAAAAATTAACTTTAATAAAAGCACATCAGATTCCTCTATGTTTGTCAAACATTCACAAAATTGCACCACCATTATTCTTGTCTATGTAGATGATATTATCATCACTGGAAATAATAATGAGGAAATTAAAAAGGTAAAACAATATTTGAAGGAGGAATTTGATATCAAGGACCTTGGAAAACTTTCATATTTTTTAGGAATAGAAATAGCTCACTCAAGTAAAGGCTTATTTCTATGCCAAAGAAAATATGTCATTGACCTGTTAAAAGAAACTGGTAAATTGGGAGCTAAACCAGCCAATACCCCAATGGAGACAAATATTAAACTTGGAATTGAGGATGGTGAACCACTATCTGATATAGGACAATATCAAAGGTTGGTAGGCAAGTTGATTTACCTTACAGTTACCAGACCTGACATTGCCTTTGCAGTGAGTGTTATAAGCCAATTTATGCATGCTCCACGCACCAGTCACTTGAGTGCTATCGATAGAGTTCTGAGATATCTTAAAAGCACTCCAGGTCAAGGAATTTGGATGAAAAAAAATAATTCTAATGAAGTGGTTGGTTTCTCTGATGCAGATTGGGCCGGTAGCTGCGACAGAAAATCAACCACAGGTTTTTGTACCTTTGTAGGTGGCAACTTGGTCACGTGGAAGAGCAAGAAACAGAATGTGGTGGCAAGATCAAGTGCGGAAGCAGAATATCGAGCCATGGCATCTACTGCGAGTGAGCTCATCTGGATCAAGCAACTACTTAGCGACATGAAGATGGAGCACACAGGAGCAATGAAAATGTACTGTGACAATCAAGCTGCACGACATATTGCATCCAACCCAGTGTTCCATGAAAGAACAAAACACATAGAGGTCGACTGTCACTTTGTCAGAGAAAAAGTACAGTCGGGAGAAATAGAAACCCCATTCGTCAGAAGCAAAGAGCAACTGGCAGATGTCTTTACTAAAGCACTCGACAAAGCCAGTCATCTAAACATACTTAGCAAGTTGGGCTCAATTAATTTATTCGAACCCAACTTGAGGGGGAGTATTGAAGAATAAAGATCTTTCCCTCAGATATTATTCATCATAGGCTGTAATTAAATAGGAAACAAATAAGGCTAACATCCATAGCTTGTAATTAGGATGTAATTAGGCAAGTAATTCAGCAATTGTAATCAGGGAATCAATCCCAACGGCTAGTAGAATAGGCTATATATAATCATGTATAGAGAGCTTGTAAGAATCAGAAAACATTAGTAATAAAAACTAATTGTTCATCATATTCTGTTCTACCTCAAATTCAATATATGCAATGCAGGCAAGTAAGAAGATAGCAGATGCAAAGCTGGCAAAAGATTTTAAAGCAATGCTCCATTTGTTCCCCAGGCTCAGAATCTTGCTGTTCAGAGACAAACCGCATATGCTCCATTTGTTCCCCAGGCTGTTCTTCCCCCTAGGTTTCATATTAAACTTCTCTGTTTGTGGACCTATTTTAAGTCTGCTGTGCCAAACGGCTAAGTCTCCTTTGTTTTGGTGCAGTTATACAGTAGGTGAGATCAATGTAGGTTCAGACAGGACGTCGGAACAGCGTGCTGCACTTGTAGAATCAAGAAGGTAAATACAGCTGCATTTTATTGACGCTATATTGCTCGGTGATTGTATTATAGTAAAAGGCAGACGAATAGGGAAGTAAAATTTAAGATGATATGCAGGCAGGAGGTGCTGTTGCTTGACAATGAGATAGCATTTAATGAGGCGATAATAGAGGAGAGGGATCAAGGTATTCAGGAGATACAAAACCAAATTGGTGAAGTCAATGAAATCTTCAAGGACCTCGCTGTACTTGTTCATGAACAAGGCTCTGTCATTGGTTTGTGTTCTTTTAATCACTTATTACTTTTTACTTTTCTATTTTATTTTGTTCACTTTCTTATTCTCCCTTTTGGGGGGTTATTGCTTGTTCTTTTGCAGATGATATAGACTCCAACATAGAGAATGCAGCAGCAGCAACTGTTCAGGCGAAGTCTCAGCTTGCCAAAGCCTCCAAAACCCAGAAGTCTAATTCATCTCTGGTAATTCATTTCTCACCACTCCTGAATTTTTCATACTTGTCACTTTATATTGGTGTCTGTCTGCCAGTTCGTATGATTCATATGCAACCTTGTGTGTTGACTTAATTTTCCAGCTTTTTGTTTATTATATCTACAAAGAATAATTTTGCTTTAAATTGGGTTAACTTGAGGTTTAATTCATTGAGGCTTAATTAAGGTTTAGCATAGTCTGAGTACATGATCAAATAACACTCTAGTTGAATTTATTTTTTTGTGAAAGTTGCCATTGCTATAATTTATTTTTTGCTTTTGCAATTAACTCATGCATCTTTTTAGTAAATTATTTAGATTGGGCTATATGGAATTGATGATTTTTCTTCTCTTTTTTCAAAAAAACAGTCGGTGTTGTAGTCATGGGTGTTGTCATTTACCTATTTGAAGACAGAATCCGACCTATGTAATTAAAACTGAGTTGAGCTAATAATGACCCAGTGCCCCAATAGTCAAATGGTTCTGTTATACATTGTTGTCAAAATTATGCAATACTAGGTGCAAGTGGTACTCATTTTGCAAACCTCACTAGTGTAAGATAAGGTTCAAGTTCACTAGGTCTCTATTTCCTTTTTAATAGCTCGTAACAAGCCATCTAACTGCTGAAATCTCTGCTTCTCTTTTCCACTGTATATTTGGTACCCCCCCCCCCCCCCCCCCCCAACCCCGCGTCCTGTTCACTCACTTACTAACTGTCACTCTCTGTTTGTTTGTGTTTATAGGTGAGTGGGTTAATGCTTGCAAATCACACTAGTATAAGGCATCTGTTCAGCAAGTGTCTGAGCAGTTACAAAACACTAAGAAAGAAGCAGGCTTTCATTGACAACTACCGGAAATTTCCCATGTTTGCTGTGAGTCCCTTCCTAGCAATTTTCTTATGTCTTAGTTTCATCTATCTTATCTATTATTGGTTTATGTATATTTTGTTCATGCTTTTTTTTTTTGGTCCAGGATAACGATCTGCCTGAGTTTGATGAGTCTAGAGAGATCATAGAAAGCCTTGTCGATGATACAAGGCATGTGAGTCGCCTGATTACATAAAATGGGGCATGGAGGTAATCATTAAATTCAATTGTATTCTATCTTGCAATTCAATTGTCGCCTCATACATCCCTTGCAATCCAAAAAAAAAAAAAAATAGTAATGACGACCGAGTCACAGACAGAAGGAAAGACAGAAAGCAACATAAAATACTGTTGAGATTAAATATAAGTTCCTCAAGTCATGTTTTTGTTTACTGCTCATTTCAGGAGGATTTGGTGATTATGATCTCAATATGGTGCCTTTTCAACATGGTTTTTTTTTTGAAAGTTGTTTTGCAATTGTTTTGTGGATGGTTGTTGGCTTTACCTCTTTTGAAATTTGCCCTGTATACTTGGCTGTTCAATTTATGGTGCTTGATTTTGGTTATTTAGGTATAGAGCATTTCTCATGATCTCCTCAGTTGGCTAGTTTTAGTTTTTATGTTATTACTCCGATGTGGGCATAATACTGATTGTAATATTTGTTTTTTTGTTTTGTTTTTAATTTGTAGATGAAATGGTTACACTAGATTGGTTTCTGTTCTTACCACGAAAATCAATTTATCTATCCTGGCTTATGTAGTTCTGAACTTCTTAGCTGAGTTTCATTTCAGAAGATTGCAACGACATCAAATTCTTAGATGTTTGACAATACTCGTGCTTTCGCAAATCATATTGGATTCATGTATTCATATAGTTGAAAATATACTGGTTTCTTTTCAAAAGATGGAGGAGATAAGTTTGACAAGTACAAACTTTTTTTTAACCGTGAGTAATTAAAATGTAAGATGACCCAAATTTTGGCTTGCCAGTTGTCACGTCTACAGGTTCAAATAACAGTCGGTGTTGGGCGCCTACGCCGACTGTTTTTTCAAAAAAACAGTCGGTGTTGGGTGCCTACACTGACTGTTATTTACCCGTCAGTAATGATATACCTATACTGACGGCGCCATCACCGACGCCTCAATAACAGCCGGTATAAGGTTTTTTTAACAGTCGGTGAAGGGGTTTTTTGTACTAGTGTCTATTAGAAGACACTTGTACTCCATTAAAACAAATATCGTTGCGATGTTTCCAAAGCAACCAACACACATATGCAATTGTATTAAGAGCAACAGTTTGTATATGTTTTGGTAAACTATGAGTAAATGAGAGTAAATTATCAAAGGAACCCCATGTTGAAAAGTAATTTTGAAAGGAACAAATATTAAAGAGGTCCCGTGCATTTTACCTCGTGCCGGACTGACCCGAATTCCGATCGGACGGTTCAAATCTAAACATAAATATTTTGTTACCTCAGAGGTTGGATTCCTCACGGTTTGGGGGGTGAGAAAAACCTAGAAGTTTATATAGAGGCTTCACCTCCGCTCAGAGCAAATAAGCTCAATGGTTAAGTCCGGTCATGCTGTGCAGTTTAATCGCAAATGCAGAATGGAATGAGAAATTTCTATTTGAGTATTCACTTGTGCAGATAAAATCGCTCATATTCCATTCAATACTTGATTTATATATTTTCCGCTCGAAAAAGGATGAACTTTGCACATGTGAAAAGTGACTACACAAATTTTAAAGCGTATAGGCGAGAGAGAAATTTTTCATAAACGATAGTTAGACTGCAGGGGAATCAAATGGTCGGACTGCACCGGCACCTAATCCCACACCATGCAAGGATAGAATGAGCTCCCAGCCCATTTGATATTCGAGCCTATTGGATTATAGGTGATCCGCTTTAAGTAAGATTCGTACCAGAGTAAATAGAAAGGTTCGGATCTCATTCTACTCCATGCAGTACCCGCCTGGATCTGCAATTCTGAACCCATACAAGCAATGGGCTGCAAGCTATGTTACTCGGATACGTCTCTATAGGACCCGTATCCGTATTGATACGCACCCGATACGTCTCTATAGGACCCATATCCGTATTGATACGTCCCTATAGGACCCGTATCCGTATCGATACGCACCCGATACGGCTCCGATACGCCAACTGGCTTATCAGAGTACGTGGCATATCGTACCCTCTTCGATATGGTATCGGATACGGTTTGACTCGCAGCGATACGTCTCTGATACGGTTGGGATACGCGGATTCTGATGATTATGAAGAATCAGAACAATTTTCTAGATGTGAACCATGTGCATGTACCGGTCCAGAGTTGTGCATCATGCACCGCGCAAAGACCATGTCAAAATAATTAGCGTCAGCGAGAATCGAACCCACGTCCTATGGCAACAACAACATACTCCTTAACCACTGCGCCAATTTGTTCTTGTGTTAGAAACTTGTAGCTAACATATTTAATATATTCTTGGACTGTCCTGAATTTTTTATATTTAATTTAAGTATTGAATTAATAATATTAATTATTATAATAAAAAATAATATATATAATAGACGTATCGTATCCTTGATTTTTGAAAATTGCCGTATCGTATCCGATACGATACCCGTACCCGTATCAATGCAACATAGGCTGCAAGGAAGTGGTTTCATTTATTTATTTATTTATCTGCAATAACTTCTTTAATGCAGTGTTCGTGTACCCACAAGGAAAAAGGACTCATCCATTCATAGCCCAAAGACCCCACACACACAAAGACTCCAAAACGGCCTCCCTCAAGAGAACGAACCCGACGACCCTGGAAGCCCAGCCCAAGAGCTAAGGAATGAGATAGTAGTTAGAGAGACTGATTTTAGCGCCCAAACCTCAGGTGCTGCGTTGGCAACCAACGGAAACAAAAGGAGGACCTTGGAGGAGAGCTCGGCTCGGCCTCCGCGTCACCAATGAATCTCATATCTTGGAATTGCCGTGGTGCAGGAGGGCCGCGGAAGCAACAATTCATTGTACAGATCCTCCAAGCAACACGAGCCAACGTGGCATTTGTCACGGAGACGAAGTGTTCTTACAAAAAATCTGAAAAAGTTCTAAAAATTTTCCTTTACAAAATTATACCTTCGTACCGGCACGAGGCCGGTCCGGCGGACTTTGGCTACTCTGGGATACCAATACCAACCTCACAGTACTTTCGCAACACCGATCACTAATACACGCAAAGGTCCAGCAACCCGGGGCCTTACCGTGGTCCTTAATATGTGTATATGGTGATCCATCGCATGGAAGAAATGCTAGAATCTGGGAAGAAATCAAGGGGATAATAGACAGGGAAGTAGTCGCCTGTGTGGTTGGAGACTTCAACGCAATCTCCAACGAAGATGAGAAATATGGGGGCAACCCGGTCATGAACCCCAACAACAGGGCTTTTCGTAAGTTTCTATTTGAGGCGGGCCTGGTTGATCTAGGATACAAAGGGCCGGCCTATACATGGACCAACAAACAAAGTACGTCAAATGCGATTTTCGAGAGGCTTGATAGAGCAGTGGCAACACTACAATGGACACAGGACCACCCCTATGCCTTTGTCAACCATCTGCCAAGACTAAAAAGTGACCATTGTCCCATTCTTCTCCGAACAAAAAATCGTCCAATTAGTGAAAGACGGTTTAAGATTGAGAACTGGTGGCAAAACTCTGAAGGTTTCAAAGATATGTGCACAATGGAATGGAATAAATCAATGGGCTTACCTTGGGATGAGAAAATTGGGCTCCTAAAAATGGGAATGGCAGATTGGGCTCGGCAAATGAATAGTCCCCAAAATAGAGTTAATTTTTTGAAACAGAGAATATATGAGGTGCAACTTATACATCCGAGCCAGCAGATCCCGGGACTCGAAGAAGCGCTTATGATCGCCTATGACCAGGCAGAGGCGGACCTGGAAGCCTATTGGAAACAAAGGGCACGGGTCCAGTGGCAGTGTGAAGGAGACCGAAATACTTCTTTTTTTCATGAGATGGCGACACAGAGGAGACGAGCTAACTACATCTCTCACATCCAAAGAAGTGATGGGACCACGGCAACCACGGAGGCGGATATTAGAAGTGAATTTGTCCAATACTTTAAAAAGCTCTACTGTCCGGTGCTGATGCAAGAGATAGCCGAGCTCAATGAGTATTTTCACCAATTCCAACTAACAGCAGATCAGATGATTCCGCCATATGCTTGGATCGGCCTCACTAACACCCCCACACAGGAGGAGATACGAACCACACTATTCTCCATGGGACCCGATAAGTCACCGGGACCCGACGGCATAACAGCGCGATTTTTGCAAAACAATTGGAGCTTGTTTAAAGGGGAAATCTCATCCGCAATACAACTTGCCTTTGTAACCGAGAAATTACCTGATCAGTGGCTTGCCAGCAACGTGGTGCTTATACCCAAAACAGATGCGCCCCAAACCCCCAAGGACTACAGACCTATTACCGTCGGCAATACCATCTACCGCCTGTTTATGAAGATATTAGCAAACAGAATCCAGCCACACATGCAAGGGGTGATCTCCAACCATCTAACCGCTTTCCTACAAGGACGCCATATTGCGGACAACACAATCCTAATCAAGGAGGTCATACACTCATTTGGAGACTTGAATTACCAAGAAGAGGCTTTTCTAGTCAAAGCAGACGTGAGCAAAGCTTTCGACACAATACAATGGCCGTTCGTTGAAAATGCGATGACCTTGGTAGGGATTCCAAACAAGTTCACAGCCATTGTAATGGCATGTTTGAAAGCTAGCAAAACAACAATTCTTCTCAATGGGTCCGGAAGTGGATTCATAAAACCAACGCGGGGCCTGAGGCAGGGATGCCCCCTCTCACCTTATCTATTCATTTTAGCAATGGAATGCCTCTCAAAGCAAATTAACAACTCATTGCGGGTCGGGTCAATGGCTGGAGTTAAACTTGCACCAACGGCACCGGTGCTCACACATATACTCTATGCAGATGACCTTATGATAATGGGAAAGGCCAACGTGTTTGAGGCAAGGCAGTACAAATCTATCTTGGAAGTTTTTGCTAAGAACTCGGGTTTGGCAATCAACCCGGATAAGTCTACCGTATGGTTCAGCCGGCATTGCAGTGCCGAAAGCATGCACCAGGTCACACAAGAGATTGGGGCAAAACCAGCAGAGCAGAAGGAAAAATATCTCAGCATACTGATCAACCCGCGGCAGGAAAGAAAGGACCCAAATAATGAGCTTCTGCTGGAACGGTTCTATGCTAGACTTGCCGGTTGGAAGGTAAAAACACTATCGTAGGCCGGCCGTGTAACCTTGATTAAATCGGTTTTAATGTCCCTCCCAGTATACTTTATGACTGTAGCGGCTCTGTCCCGGCAAACAATGGATGAAATCAACTCACTGATGCGAAAGTTTTTATGGGGAAAGCTAGGCCAAAACCGCTACATGTCACTAATTGCTTGGGAAAAGATATGCAGGCCGGCACAGCAAGGGGGGCTAGGCATACGGGACATTACGTCCTTTAATGAGGCATTGATGCTAAAATTGGTATGGCAGTTGATGGAAAACAAGGACAAGATTTGGGTGCATGTCATGCGTGCCAAATATTTTCCGAGAGGAGGGTTCTGGGCAATACAAAGAAGAAGGGGATCCAGCAGGTTATGGAGAGAACTACAAAACCTCAAGGAATTTTTTAAAGAAACAGTGAAATGGCAGGTGGGAGACGGCTCAGGGATACACGCTGTCAACCAACCGTGGTATGACGAGTGGCGCCTGCAACGGATTACAACAAACCATCAGCGGGATGCTACAGTAGCAAGCCTTTTTGACCAGCAGGAGGGTCTTTGGAAAACGGCAGAGATAGAAGCATTACTCGGGCCAGGTGCGACATCCTCAATTCAATCCTCAGCAAGGGTACCGAACCCCCAAGCCTGGGTGCCTGATAGATTAGTTTGGCAACATAGCCAGACAGGGGTGTATACGGCAAAAGGTGGCTATGAATTGCTAGCCACGGAAAAGCAGCGAGTATTTCTATTTGACGAGGATCAGCAAGCCGCCTTCAAGGGGATCTGGGCATGGAAGGGGATGACACCAAGGGTGCAACATTTTCTCTGGCGTGCCGTGCATGGAGGTCTACCAACCGCTAAAGTGCTACACAGAAGAATACCAGCTTTCAGCCCGTTATGTCCCAGATGTGGCAGGGAAGAAGAAGACCTCATGCACCTTCTTTTCTTTTGCCCCATATCCGAGGTCATGTGGTTCATCTCACCATTGGCAATTCGGACACGCGACCTATCGGGGAACTTCACACCGACTCTCATGACAATGGTAAGAAACCTAGATGCTGACCAGATTGTGCTTTTCTCAAATATCCTTTGGTGCGTTTGGAAGGCTCGCAACACACAGATCTTCAAGGGAGATATCTCAACACCGCAAGGGATCTTGGCACAGGCAAGGGCAATGGGAAAGGCACATATTGGGCAAACGGGTAGGGCACCTAATGAGGCAGGGGAAGGCATTGAGGTGCCTAATGGAAATTTCACGATCCTTATCGACGCATCCTGGGATAACACAACAAGAACGGGCATAGCTTTTTTATGCTTCGATGCAGCAGGTTACCTCATCCATGCACATGCAGGCCACAACCGATGCTCAGGCTCCTTTCATGCAGAGGCGCAGGCCTTGCTGCAGGCGGTGCAATATGCAACACAAGCGCAATATACCTCGGTCACTCTATGCTCTGACTGCAAATCCCTGGTGGAGGCGGTAACGCAAGGAAATATACATAACATCCCATCTTGGCGGGCTGCGGAAACGGTGGTCCGCACAATTCACCTGTACCGGGAAGCATCAGGGGCTCTCAACATAAGGCATGTCAGCAGAAAGCTGCTTACACAACCTCATAAGCTATCAAACTGGGCTCGTACTACTGCCAATGCGTTTGACGGTACAATACCGACAACGGTGGCAGAACAAACTGGCATCCCTTTGGGCCTCGACAGGGAACTTTTCAGGCAGACCACCCTACCCTAGGGCAACGGGTCACCAAGATGAGAAACATAACAACTCGACCAGAAGACATCAGGCTCTGGTCTTTCTAGCAGCGGAAGCTTCCAAAACCTTGGGATCCTATTCAGGTTTTAGGAATATTGTGCTATGTAGTTTATAACTTTTTTAGTGTAGCTTTGTTTCTTGCTTTAGAATTTCGTTTCATTACTTAGGAACTGTAACTTTGCTCTTTTCAAATTCAATCAATGAATGCCTACGGGTTTGAATCAAAAAAAAAAAAAAGGACTCAGGTACTGCCATGGTCACAGGATTTGCAAATTCGCAAATAATTTTTTTTTTGTCATGACGAACTCGTTCAAATTATTCGATTGACCAAATTTGACCAATCTATCCCCAAATAATTCGCGAATTTTACAAACTTTTCCCAAATTTTACAAATTATTTGCAAATTATTCCCAGAACATTTTTTTTTTGCTTTCGTGTAGGACTAATATCTCTGATTCAGATAATTCCGAATCATTTCCGAATTATATCCGAATTATTTCCGAATCACGAAATTTTAACCTCGCCGAACCAATCCCGAATAATTCATTTGTCACTATGGGTACTGCTAGTAGAGCAAGATGCATACAGAACCTGCAACACATCATAGTGAAGCAAAGGCAAACTATTGGGAAGCAGTGTATGATGCTCAACTATATATCAAAATACACCTCACAAACAGAGGCAAGATATCCAAAGTAAGGCAACTCCAACAGAAACATCCAAAAACCAAACTCTGAGCTAAATAACATGCCACCTCAAAATCTTAAACAAAAATTTCAACCGCTTTCTCTAGACATGACTTTCCCACTAACATGTTAAAAATGATTAAGCTAGGGAAAGAACAAACAGATAAACAATTTGGAGATTCCACTTAAAGCCTCCTTCCTCTCCTTCCACCCTTCCTGCGCGTGCTATCAGTGGGAATTGGAGTCACATCCTCTGAAAAAAACATATGACAAATAAATACAAGGTCATAATTATAAATTTTTATTTCAATCGATCAAATTTCTTCTTATCCTGTGTACAAAATTGTGAAATATCTTAGGACCTACACATAATTAAGTAATTTCAAACAACAAAATAAAAGAAAAAGAGCATTACCAATACGGCCAATTTTCATGCCAGAACGAGCAAGAGCTCGAAGAGCTGACTGTGCACCAGGACCTGGTGTCTTTGTTTTGTTGCCTCCAGTTGCACGTAACTTTATGTGCAGAGCTGAAATTCCAAGCTCCTACACAGAAAAATTAACAAAAATCACATGGAGCAAATTTTCATGCAATTCTACTAGAAAAGGGCCTAGAATACATAACAGAGCATAAATGTTGGGCATCCTTCTGAGACAATAAGCAAGAAAGATTGTTTTGTTTTTCAGTTTTTCACTTTCCTAATATCCTTCATGGATATCAAGATCTGGAAAAGAAGGGTTTAGGGGAATTTTTTTCAAAATTAGAATACCAGTCAAAAAGTACAATCTTAGAGAAGAAGGAAGACCTTGCACCGAGTGGAAACATCTTGAGCAGCAAGCATGGCAGCATAAGGAGACGATTCGTCACGATCTGCTTTGACCTTCATCCCACCTTTTAAGAAAATTCACGGCAAATCTGATTTTATACAAGTCACCCCACAATAACAAGAGGTACCAATTTTTCACAAAATGTGAAACTTATCAAGTAGTAGATATAGTTCAATCCCTCTCCTAGTGTCATTGCCAGTAAAATCATATCTATTGATAAATGGTAGGAAGAGCACGTTATTTGGGCAATACTTGCAAGAAAAGTAAAGATGGTTTGGAGCTTGGGATGCTGAAAACGTGCTTCGCATGAGTTGTGATACATGATAGGTGCAGTTTTAGCAAGGATATATAATGAATTGTCCTTGAACTAACATAAGATAAAGAACTGTGAGGTAAGTCATCAAACCTGTAATGCGAACAAGAGTTTCCCGACCAGACAAATCAGTCACATGCTGAAAAGGAGACCATAAATTAGAGAATTAGATTTTTTAGTTATGCAAAAAATAGCACAATTAAGAATATAAATATATATATCGAGAGAGAGCTCACAATAAAAGTGTCATTGAAGGAAGCAAAGATGTGTGCCACACCAAAAACATGCTCTCCCTCACGAACAGCGGGGCCAAGTGAGATCTCTTCCTTTGGCTCCCTGGTTCTTCCCTTCTTCGACTTTATTCACCCAACATCAAGTTAAAAGTATATTACTAATCATGCACATTATACGTAATACTAAATACCAAGTTAAATCAAACAGCAGAAATTGGCCTGATACCAAATTTAATACAAACTCAGTAACCGGCCCATTTGAAATGGCATAAGCTACCGACTAACATCTTCTACATCATCATAATTAACTGATAATACCCAAGCGGTTAATCACAATTTCTGAGGCATTCAATGAACATAGATCAGGACTGATAATACCCAAGGGGTTAATCACATGACAATCGGCCTAACTTTCACCAAATAACCTTCTTCAATTGAAATTTACTAGACTGTGTTGAATCAAGCAAGCTACAAACCCTCAAATTAAACTTACATCGAACAAAACATAATAGAAAATCGAACGAAGATAATGCAGAGAAATTGAAATTACCATGGTCAAGTGCGCGAGCCGAGATTCTAGAGCAGGGTTTCTTAGGCTGGAATGCTAGAAGACCAAAAAGAGCCGCGCAAGAAGAAAGAATGGCAGCGATGAAGAGCTGCCATTATATATACCTCCGTACCATCGGGCTAGGGTTTATCGCGTTTAAGAAAATACCGATATTGCCCCTCCTGGAATTATTCGGTTGGGCTCGACCGGGTTTATTTTAAGACAAGGGTGAGCTTGGGCCGAATCTTCCATCCTCATCGGTTCATCCTGAAATTCATTATAATGAATTTTTATTATTTAGATTAATTTAGATTTCTTATATTGTACTTGCAAAGTAATTGTAGTATTTTCTTTATAATTTCAGACTGATTGCCAATTAAGTCAGTTTACAAAATAACAATTGCAATGTGTTACTTCAATTAAAATTACAACTTTCACATCAGCACTAATTAATTTGCAATTGCAACTTGAGATGCGTGCGTGTTGCTGTTGCGACTAAACCAGCCGATCAGATTCAAAAAATTGTGAATTCGATTAGTTAGATATAGGTCGGATTTTGATCAACTCCGAAAAACATTATTTTGAATTGTTATTTAAGTTTACAAAACTAACAATTGCTATATGATCCTTCAACCAAAATTGTTATTTTCTCATTGGCATATCTAATTGATATATATTTATGGTGGAAATCTAATCCAACAAACTCAAAAGGTCTAACCTGGAAAATTATAAATTGAGGAATCTAGTTAGTTAGGTGTACATTTTCATTAACCCGACAAATAAAATATGGATATATAATTTGTAAAAAAGATGTCGAGCGAAACACGACCCGAGCATTGTCCATTATTTTTCATAGGAAAACATTTTTTATATACTTATGTTGAATTTTGCGGAAATAGAGTGATTTAGAGAGACAGTGAAACAAGAAACATGAAATACTGAGAAACTTGTATATTTTCGGTCTCCAGTGATAGTTGCATACAGTGGGCTTTTATAAGCGTAAAAGTACAATGAGCCGTTAGAACAAAAGTAAACGGTAACTTTCTAAAATTAGAAACTAAAAGTTGAGTAACTTTATATTTAGTTGCTCCTTTTGGTTTTTAAGATAGCCTATGATGAAATAAACCCTCAATGGGCATAACTGAGGCATTAGTCCCTAATCACTCTTAGTTCTCAACACTCCCCCTCAAGTTAGGACATCCGCTAATTGATATCAATCAAGCCTAACTTGTCTATATTTTCTTCAAACGGTTTTGAGTCTAAACCCTTAGTAAAGACATCCGCTAATTGATCACCACTTCTAACAAACAGAGTTTCAATTTCTTTCGCTTGAATTTTTCTCTAATAAAATAGCAATCAACTTCGATGTGTTTTGTTCTCTCATGAAACACCGGGTTTGATGCTATATGTCGTGCCGCTTGATTATCACAAAACATTTGCATTGGTGCATGAATTTTAATTCCTAAATCCGAAATGAGTTGCTTGATCCATGTCAACTCACTTGCGGTGGACGCCATGGCACGATATTCCGCTTCGGCGCTTGATCGAGCCACGACGTTTTGTTTCTTGCTTTTCCATGTGACTAGATTTCCGCCTACAAATGTGCAAAAACCGGTTGTCGATTTTCTATCGAAGCTTCTGGCCCAATCTGCATCGGAATAGCCACACACATTATTAGAGTTGTTATTTTTCATACAAATTCCTTTTCCGAGTGTACCTTTTAGATATCTTAGAATTTTATTTATTGCTTCTAAGTGTGGTGTTATAGGGACATGCATAAATTTACTAATTTGACTTACCGAAAAAGAAATATTCGGACGAGTTACCGTTAGATATATTAAATTTCCTACAATTCTTTGAAATTGATTTATATCTTCTAACGGTTCTCCATCTTCGGTATTTAATTTATTCCTACCATCTATTGGTGTTGAGGCCGGTTTACAACCTAATTTACCGGTTTCTTTTAACAAATCTAAGGTGTATTTTCTTTGAGAGATAAATAGGCCTTTCTTAGAGTGTGCAATTTCTATTCCTAGAAAATATTTTAAATAACCAAGGTCTTTAATATCAAATTTTTCCTTTAATTGGAATTTTATTTTATTAATTTCTTCTTGGTTATTTCTGGTGATTATGATGTTATCAACATATACTAATATAATGGTAGTATTAATTCCTTCAATTTTTATGAACAAGGAGTGATCGGCACTACTAATTTTAAAATTACAAGAGATTAAATGAGAGCTTAGCTTGCCATACCATGCTCTAGGAGATTGCTTTAATCCATAAATAGCCTTTTTCAATTTGCAAGCTAATCCATATTTTTTCTCTTTTTCGTGGCCGGGTGGTAAGGTCATATATACCTCTTCTTCAAGTGTCCCTTGAAGAAAGGCATTTTTGACGTCCATTTGGTATAATTTCTAATTTTGGTTTACCGCAATTGAAAACAAAATCCTTACGGTATTCATTTTGGCAACGGGTGCGAAAGTCTCATAATAGTCTATACCGTAGGTTTGTGTGTACCCTTTGGCTACTAAGCGAGCCTTGTACCGTTCTATGGTACCATCACTATTATATTTAATTTTATATATCCATCTACACCCTACGGGTTTTTTATTATTTGGTAATTGTACGATTACCCATGTTTCATTTTTTTCAAGAGCCTTCAACTCTTCTTTCATAGCCTTGATCCAAATAGGATTTTTTACGGCTTCAAGATAATTGGTTGGTTCTTGTTCTTTAGAAATAGAGGTAAGAAATGCTCTATGTGAGTTTGAGATATTTTTATAAGAAATAAAATTTTGAATAGGGTATTGTACCTCATATGTGACAAAGTCTCTTAACCTTGTTGATGGTTGAGTAGTCCTTGATGATCTTCGTAGTGGATTTTCCTCTACATTATTTTCTTCCATATTCTCCTCATTGTCTCCATTTTGTGAAATTTCTTCTATCTCATTTTCATTTTCTATTTGGGGTGTATCTTTCTCCAAGTGTTCAATTTGTGGCATTATGGGCATTTGTAATGATTCTTGTATGTTGATCTCATTTTCAATATTTTTGTAATATGGTTCATTTTCTAAGAAAATCACATCTCTAGAAACATAGAACTTGTGATGAATTGGATCATAACATTTATACCCCTTTTTTTTAGAAGAATATCCCAAAAAATTGTTTTAATTGATGTGTAATCCAATTTATCTAGTTTATGTTTATGTATGAAACAAGTACATCCAAATATTCTCAAAATGGTTGATACTAATTTTTTGTTGGTAAAGGAGTTCTAATGGACTTTTATACTCTAGCATAGCACTAGGTAATCTATTTATCAAATATGTTGAGGTAAGAACGGCATCCGACCAAAATCTTTTAGGAACATTATTTTGAAATAATAAAACTCGTGTCATTTCGAGAATATGACGATTTTTCCTTTCCGATACTCCATTTTGTTCGGGTGTGTATACACAAGTAGTTTGATGAAAAATTCCTTTTTGTTTAAAAAGGTTTGAGAAATTTTGATTTACAAATTCCGTTCCATTATCGGTTCTAAATACTTTAATTTTTGCATTAAATTGATTTTCTACAAAATTGTAGAATTCTTGAAAATGTGAAAAAACTTCACTTTTATGTTTCATTAAATACAACCAAGTTGTGCGAGAAAAATCATCGATAAAAAGAACAAAATATTTGTAACCATTAAATGATTCTATAGGTGCCGGTCCCCATACATCCGAATGGATTAAATCAAAAGGTTTTTCACTTTTACTACTTGACGAATAAAACGGTAATCTAGTGTGTTTCCCTAATTTACACACCTCACAATTACTACAATCTAATTTTAAAAAATTAAAAATACATTTTAGAATTTTGTCGGAATGATGCTTTATTCTTCTATGCCAAAGAGTGCTTAAGTCTTCTTGTCTCTTGGCACTTAAATTAGTTTGTTTTTGACTCAACATATAAAGTCCATTCTCTAAAACTCCTTCACCAATTATCCTCTTGGTTATCCATTCCTGAAAAACCACATTTTTAGATGTAAAAATAGCTTCACATTCTAATTCATTTGTGATTTTACTAATGGATAACAAATTTGATGAGCAATCTCTAGATACAACACATTTGGTAATTCTTTGGAAAATATATTAATTGTACCTATTCCTTTAATTTGCATTTTTTCACTATTAGCTACGGTCACAAATTTGTTACTTCTCCATTCTTCAAAATTATTCAATAGGGTTTTATTACCCGTCATATGGTCAGTGGCACCCGAGTCTAAAATCCAATTTGTAGAATTTAAATTATAAATTAAATGAGTTGCCATACCAGAATTGTTGTATTCTTTAGCAACACAGTGAGTGACTCCAGCAGCTGCCGCATATGATCTGGGTTTGTTGAGTTAGAGCTGGCTGGGTTGGACCCGTTACTGCTATTTTGACCCAAACCCGAATTGGGTTGAGTCGGTCCCGCCGCATACCCCTTCTTTTCCTTCTTCTCATCCCGACCTTCCCATTGTTTCTTCTCTCCCCCTTTGTTGTTGCCTCCGTAAGCTTTGCGATTTGGTCTGAGGTGTGGGTAGAGGAACCAGCATCCCTCCCGCCGATGTCCATCTCTCTTGCAGTAATCGCACTTGGAGGTTGGGTCTCCCCGCATCTCGATTTTCTGATTAGGGTTTGAGAATTGTCGCGATTGAACTTTGAAAGCTTTGTTCTCTGGATTTTGGGTTTCTTGCTGGTTCATAAGAATCCTTCTCGACTCCTCTCTATCAATTGTTGCCACTACTTCATCGAATGATGGCATCTCGGTTGAGAGAAGAATTTGGGACCGGATTGCATCATAACTCGAATCAAGAGATCCCAGATAAGTAAATATTAGATCTTGATCAGCTCTTTTTTGTATTTCATCTGGATCATTTGTTGGTGGAAGATAAATTTTGAGTTCTTCCCATTTGGTTGTGATTTCGGTTACCATTTGAGAATTGCTTTGGTTTGTTTGCTTGATTTGTGCCAGCTCTTGCTTGAGGTTGAATATATGAGCAAAATTGCGTTGCTGCCCAAATCGATTTTTTGCTTTCTCCCACACTTCTTTTGAAGAATCGGCATACATGAAAGGTTGAGCAATTTGGGGCTCCATGGTGTTTAATATCCATGACATGATCATGTGATCTGTCTGTTGCCATTCTTCAATTTTTTGTGTTTCTTCATCTGTTGGTTCCAGTGGTTTTGCTGCTTGGGGTTTTTTCTTGGTACCAGTGACAAATTGCAGTTTTCCTCTGCAACTGAGACCGATTGTTATCGATCTGGACCATGGGACATAATTTTTGCTGCCATTGAGTGTTATGGATGTGAGTTTGGAATTGTCAAACTGCTGAGACATGGTGATTTGTTTGGTGTTGGTGAATGCTGAATTAAATCAGTCTTTGGTTTTGGGTGCTGAATTGAATCAGTCTTTGGTTTTTTTGAGTGACTGTAGCAGAATTTTCTGCACAGTCTTTGGTGGCCTCTTCTTTCTAAGGCTCTTGTTTGTTTACTCATGGATCAGTGCTCTGATACCATGTTGAATTTTGCGGAAATAGAGTGATTTAGAGAGAGTGAAACAAGAAACATGAAATACTGAGAAACTTGTATATTTTCGGTCTACAGTGATAGTTGCATACAGTGGGCTTTTATAAGCGTAAAAGTACAAGGAGCCGTTAGAACAAAAGTAAACGGTAACTTTCTAAATTAGAAACTAAAAGTTGAGTAACTTTATATTTAGTTGCTCCTTTTGGTTTCTAAGATAGCCTATGATGAAATAAATTCTTAATGGGCATAACTGAGGCTATTAGTCCCTAATCACTCTTAGTTCTCAACAACTTATAACAATAATATTCGTAATAAAAATAAGGGGTATGTTGTTATTTTTCCAATTATAACTGACTCTAAATTATTCTTAGTTAAAAATTTGTTATATATTTATTTGTATTTTTTTTCAATTGCAACTTATTATTATTTATATTTCGAGTGAGACTATGGTACTATGTATAGCGCGGATTGGTCCGTACTATGAATCAATATCTCTGTTTTTATAATTCAAATAATTGATTCAAACCATTCAACATAATCTCCATATGAAAATGCACATGTAGATCAAATTCTAGTGTGAAAGATTATCATATCAATGATACTAGCATTGAGATTAGAATTTTTAAGAATAGCATATCAACGAGATTTGGGGATTATTATTAGAGGATCATCAGCTCTGAACCAATTCTTATTTTTCAACCATAGTAAATTTTTTTAGGCCGAAAAATATTCAAAATATACGGTCCAAGAATTATTAATATTTTATTCAACTATTTTGCTGGGCAGCCTCTTAAGTCTTATCATCGGATCCCACCCGACAGACTTCTCTTCGACTTCATATTACCTCGTCCTTTGAGTTTGAATCAGGTCCGTCCGTTATATGTATAATATCAGCACGAATCTCAAAAGACCCCCGTGTCAGAGACTTGGGCCGGATAGGTCCGAATTCTTATCGGACGGTCTGGATTTGAGGATCTCACTATCCCAATTCCCAAATCTCTCTTCCGATCATAAATCGCATAAAAAAAATCGGTAAAAAGATCAAATCAGTGAGTCGCAAACAAACTGGAAGGAAGAATCGGCGTAACTCTGAGGTAGAGAGCTTGAACATCGGTAGCTTGTAAAAGCAGCTACCAATCTCTATTTCTCTTCGATTACGACGAGCATCCTATTTAATTGAAGTTCAACGTTTCAATTGTTGCTTCCTTTTTGTAAGCTTTCGTCTCAATTTGTTGAAAACTTGGGTAAGATCGGTAGTTTACACATGATGTTTTGATTGGATTTCTGTTTTACCTTCATCATAAAATTTTATGGTTGGTAGCTCGGTTGGGCATTGTTATTCCAATTTTGTGGTTTTGGTTGAACAAGCCAATTGGAAATACTGGCAGTAAAACTAGCTCTTAGAGCATGAAAAGAATTACTAGGGTTTATTTGATAATCAAAGAAAATTGTCTTTTTTATTATTAGATTATTGTTCCAAGGGATCTCATTTTTAATTTATTCCCAAACCAATTTGGTTTCAGTAAAATAGCATTTTTGCTGACAACAACTGGATTATGGTTCTCTAGCTTGACTTGTACACACATATAGGAAATGAGTACACGTCCGGTACCTAGGAGGGAGAGCCCGTGGGGCCTACCAGAGGGAGAAACAAGAGAGCCTAAGGCCCATCGTTGCAACGACCGAGTCGAAGATGTTATTCAGGTTTTGTTTTTCTTCTATTTTCCTTCTCTCCTTCCTTGTGGAATATTGCAGTCATTCTCTATATGGTATTGGTATTGGACTGGTACTAATTATCAAACAATGATGACATGACCAAATTTTGGTTCAACCGTACTAATTGTCTGATTTGGTGTGGACTGGTACTTGTTTGTTCTGGAGGAAATTTTGGTTAGTACAATAGTATGTGGCCAAAAAATGGTGCTATATGTTGCAGTACATTTTTTGTGAGGACTGATATTAGCAAAATTGCAATTATTTGATGTAGCTACTATGTTGCAATCTTTTCTGTGGTTGCTATTGAATCCTGAGAGATAAAAAAGAAGTTTGATACTCTGGTGTTCTTAGTATTGTTTTTCTGGATGGAGTGGTAAGCTAAACGAACTGTGCATGTGCACATGCTCAAAATAATATGTTTGTGTTGATATCAGTTATTACTGGTACAGGGGTGCATATAGGTTGCATATGTTGCTTCAACAAATAATATTTTCAAATGGTATATAAGAATCCCTGTATTGAAATAATTTCCTTTTGGTTTTTCAGGCATGCTTTGAAGGAAACCCATTCAAGACTGTACCGGGTCCTTTCAAGCTTTTCTACAGATGCATGCGATCTCAACCTGGGTAGAGTTCTATTAAATTCTTTTGAAATGTTTCGAGCAAGCTAGTATAAGCTTAGCTTAGCAAAGAGGTTCTTGAGCTTATCCTCCAAAATTGTCAGATTGGCTTCACATGACAATTTTTTGATAGGTTCATCTTGTAATAATTTCTGGTCTCTTGATCTTATATACAGAACAAACTCAAAAAATTGAAAACTTGGGATGAATGTGGCACAGGATCGTTTAGATCAAATTCAACAGTTTGAATTTGTTGTTTGACATTAATCCGATGGCTCTTGACCCTAATGGTGAGCTTAAGCTCATGCTAGCATAACGTTTCTACAATTATGAGAAGGACAAATTAGCAATTAAGCTGTTAGAATTGCCCAAAATCTGAACGTGCTAATCTGGTTTTGGTATGTACCACTAATCAGGACTTGGGTTGTCCAATAAAATTGTTCATTCAAACTTATTAATTTTAGCTTTAGAAAGTAGAATATGCATTTCCCCAATCACATGGCATTGTTTGGGATTGTGCAAAGGAGATAATGGGATCTCAGGCCTACCTGCCTGATATGTACTGTTGAGGGCTGATATGATAAATCCTTGAGTGTAAATCTTAACTAAAACAACTGCTTGACATTTTCAGGGAAGAACCGACAGAACCATTCTACTATTTGCAGTTGGATCCACCAAGGAGAGAGACTGAGATTAAACTTGAATAGAGAACCCCAGCAAATTGGTGGAAATGAAAAGAAAACGTTGAAATTCCGGATCAAGTTCTCTTGACTGGAAATGGGTAGTCTTTTCTTTTGTTTGTTGGTAGAATAATTAGAGAGACTTTCTTGTCTACACTTTTGTAGTCTACTTTTTGCATCAACTTCAATGAATAAGTTTCTGGAATAGAGTATGCAACTATGCAAAATGACTGGCGTCTTTTTTTGGCGAGCATCGGTTACTTTTTTAGTTGTGTATTGCTAAAATTTATGGTCAAAGTAACAAAAAATCATTTTGTCGCTGTTTTTGTGTCTAACATAAAACAAATTATGTGATGAGGTTTTATTGGGCTTTTCGCACAGTCCCAACAAGATTTATACATGGGCGCATTTTTTTTTTTTTCCTCTCTCCTCTCTGCTAATTGAAAAGGCGCGTTTTAATTATTGACTCCGTAGTGCATACGTTGTGTATAGCATTTAATATGTCACTACCTCCGATGAAAAAAAGAAAGGCCTTTGATTCAAATTTATGAAATTTAGATTAGATGAGTTTACGTAAAATAATTAAGAATACGCTTCTTGGCAATGGAAAAAATGATCCCAGCTAGGTACCTTCAAAAGAGGCTAGAGAAATAGAAATTGAGAGAAAATTACCATTACAGTTCTGTTCTAACAAATCAAGAATGAAAATGGACAATTTCAGAAAATTTAAGTTCATTCTCTTCAATAAAAAATTGTGTTGGAAATGCAAACAGGGATGGAGCTTAGGCAATTAATTTTGAAAAAATAAGTTTTGGCCATGTATAATTGGGCTATTTGTAACCTTATTACAGTCCAACTCATTTTTTCAGCCCAACTCGTCGTTTATTTTTTTTTTCACAGCCCACAACCAGCCTCGCTATCCCTACCCACTAGTCCGCTACCCAATACCTGAATTGTCAAACTCCTCTTCTCAACATAATAAATAGTGCACTATGTACCTTGTGAATCATCACTTCCGTGACTTCTTTTTCTATCAATATATTTAATTTGTTCATTCATCTCCATACTCGAGTGATTTCCATGTGACATGTATGTTATTGGGTCTTCATCACGTGTTCTGGTTTGATAGAAACTGTTGACTCGGATCTAGAAACTGTGACCAAAACCCAGCATTTATTACCAATCAGAAATTGATCAGGAAGGTGAACGTAAGTGTCCCAAAAGGTAATTTGAAGAATAAGAACTCTTTTCGTGTTACTTATAGATAGGGGTTCTCTTTAAAAATTTCCACCACACACTTGATCTAATATAACACTGACATCGATCTATTCAACTCTTTAGTGCTGTTCTGAATTATTGATGCAATACAACTTTGCATTATGCAATCCAAATATCTAATTGATATCAATCCCAACACACCCCTATTTAATCCACATCGTTTACTGGAGAATGTCACATGCTCTTCTATTATTATTATTATTATTATTTATTACTGTCCCTATGTATTTATGACTGCTACTATTAGGAGTATACGTACGGTTACACATGTAATTAATGGCAGTGCACGGATAATGCTCAAATAGTTTCACCCAAAATTCATACCAAGGAATATTAATTAAACAGCTCAACCTACAGTAATTAACATTTAACACACCGTACATAAAATGCTATATTTGACAGTTCACACAATTAATTAATATATCATGACATGACATGACATGTTCGGTCTCTCCATTGATCTGACACAACTTGCTACATACGTACCATGCACTAATAGTAACTGGTATTAACTCATCAGAAATAACACTGAAAAACAAATCAAGAGGAAAAACAATGCAACTGATCAATGGCTAGAGTCCTATATATATCTTTTATAAATCTCCAAATGCATGCTTTCTACTCCTTTTCGTCTCTCTCGAGGATTGCTGCTCTGAGCGGTTCTTTGAGAACAACGGTGAATGCAAATGTCTCTGTCGGATCCGGCGGTTGTTCTCCAGGAACCACAATCCATTTAAATTCGCGTACCATCCTGGATAGCATGAGGTGCACATGCAATATGCCGAGAGTTGCTGCCGGGCAGATCCGGCGCCCGACTCCAAATGGCATCATACGCACATCTCGTGTCCCTGTTATGTCAGTGTCATATCCCTCCCCTCCTTCTAAGAACCTCTCTGGTTGCCACTTGTCAGGGTTTGTCCATATGCTTGGATCTTGTGTCACCCATGCCGTGTAAAATTCCACGTTTGCATCAGCCGGAATGCGGTACCTATCACAAGAAAAATTGATATATATTTAAACTACATCATGCAAGTTCATATATTTTGTTTGAACTTTTAATAAAATTTATTTACAGATCTTTTTGTCTCTAGCTATTTCAGTGTTAAATTTAAACTGTCAAAAAGGAAAAAGAAACTATTCTGATCATACCATCAAAGATAAAATTTAAGTACTTTCTTAGCTGGTTCCTATTTGGCAACTCAAAGATAAATTTTGTTCTTACATATTTATCTATGTTCACATGATATGTTTCATTAAAGCGTTAATGGAATGTAAAAAACATTCCACACACGTACGATCAAGGGGGACAACAAAAGTATGTATATTTAAGATGCATTTATGCAGAATGTCTCAATTTTTAAGATAATTTTTGAAGGATAAGTGTATCCCAGTACGCACCCAGCTAACTCTGTATCGTGTGTTGTGGCATGGGACAACACGAAGTGACTCGGCGGATGTCGCCTTAGCGTCTCCTTCACCACTGCCTGAAATTTTAACTGGCTTGTTAGTGTTAAGTAAAATTAATACAATAAATCCTGAAAATCTAAGAGCTTAATTTCTAATTTCTCCATATATATATGCAGCTGCACTTCCAAAATTCAGATGTTGGACAATCAAATTCCATGAGGTGTTAAAATTTATAATGCTCACTAGACATTCCTAATAGTAAACTGTTTTGCATATTTAAGGATACTACTTTGCACAATGAATTAATGCGATGGAAGAAAAGGTGCCAGCAATTTTGACCACTAGTACTAGTGTACTACAAAACCATATTACCATATACACGTATAAGAAATTGTTCTTTGAAGTTTGAACTGGAGATTAAATCACAAATTCTTTTTTTTTAATTAATAAAAATTAAGGCAACATAAGAATACACCTGTAAGTAGGTCATGGATTCCACATCAGCTTCAGTGATCTTCCTGTTCTTATCCATCCCTACTTTGCTCACAATCTCCTTGTACAACCTGTCCTGCACCGTCGGATCGAGCACATGCAACATGACCCACTCAAGAGCAGTGGCGCTCGTGTCAGTGCCAGCGCTCATCACTTCTGAGCAAAGTGTCACCAGTTCATCCTCTCCTAGCTCTCCTTTCTTTCCTTCTACTTCCATTCCTATCAAGGAATCTAAGTATGCTTCACCAACCCCTGACACCATCTCGAACTGACATGCATTTTGGCTGATCAAGGAAAAAGTTAGACATGGTAAAATGTTAATTGCTCTTTATTATACAGGTACTTTTAATTAATCTTTATAACTATAGTATTTCATTTCCTTCTCTTTTAAAATAAAATCTAGGAAAGAGTAAGAAATTTATTTTTTTCAACTCCTTTTCGTTTTCAAAATATTTTTTTTGAGCTTGCATTAACCAATATATTTTAAACGTTATCAGAAATTATAACTTATATACCTAGTGAAATCAATCTTCCCACCGTTTTGCACGAAAGCGCGTCTAGCCCGCACCAAAGGCAACAAGCAGTCCAGCTGCCTCTTTCTAAGCTTTTTTGCCTCTTTGAACTCTTTCCTGAACAAAGGTGCTAGGGCTGGTAAAAAATCAGGCAACTTTAGTGTGGAAATCAACATAACCTCCTTCAATACTTGTTCTATTTCCTTCACATGTGATTCGGGCACTTTCATGCCGAAACAAATGCAGCACAAGATGCTGCATATGGTTAAACGGCAGTTTGCCAGGATTTGCACGCTACCGGTTTTGTGGAACTCAGTTCTCAAGCGCTCAAAGTGGTTGCTTATAGCCCAGTCACGTATCCATGAAAACTGCTTAACACGTGTTGGTGTCACAAGCTCACCCACAAAATTTCTGCGTAAAGACCGCCAGAGCGGGCCGTAGTGGGCTGAGTTGACAGTGCACTTGCCGCAACTGAAGAGGAGACGAGTTGGAGAGTCCGGAGGCCGGTTGGCAAAAACCGGGCCCCGCTTGATCAGGGCTTCATGGATTAAGTCAGATGAGGAGATGATAACCATGGTTCGAGCACCCATTTTGAGAGTGAATATGGGGCCATATTTTACACGCAAGTCGCGCACGACATACATGAAGTTACGGCGTTGCAAGATGACTTGCACCAAGTTGCCGACAACTGGCCAGCCAGGCGGGCCAGGCGGGAGGCCATCAGTCCCTTTACTAGCTTTCTGACAGCTACGCCACCAAAGAACCGCTAGGATAGCAGCGGTGAAAAACAGTATAACATCAGTGAAATCTATCCACACCATGTTTGCCACAAGGCAACAATGGTTTATTGGGTATTATCCAGTAAAAGGTGGTATACTGGTATAATAGTGTAGTAGTGTGAATTGTGTGCTTGGGTACTTGTTCAGTGCAGTGTAAATATAACAAGGAGAGAAAAGCATAAGCCATAAGGTGAAATAAATATGGGTAGTTGTCACTCTCTGTGCGAGTAAACGTGAAATTAAATGACCATGTCAGTGTTTGTTTACTGGTTAATGTTTTCAAAGCATGGAGACAGCTGTTGGTGGAGAGGATATTACAACGGCCGTACGCAGAGATAAATTTAAAATTCTGATGATATATAAAGTCAAGTTACTATTGGTTATAACTTTTTCTTTTTCTTTTGTGCTCCTATTGGTTATTACTTGGTGCTGAAATATAATGGCGCAGTCTGGAAAACCATCCTGGATTGGCAATGTTGGCAACTTGCCATTTAATGAAGAGCTCAATGTAAGATCTATGATATCACTAATTATTAAATAAATAAAATACAAATATTTTATAAAAAAAAATACAAATATCTCTGTTTTTAAAGTTCAAACAGTCGGTTCGAATTGCTCAACATGATAGGTACAAAATTACTTTTTACGAAAGATTCTGATTCATAAAAAAACAATGATTTTGTGCCTATCTAGAAAAATAGTAAAAAGTTACTAAGAAATATAAAACTTGATCTCCAAACACATTTTAATATGGAGATCATGTGAGCGGTTCGAATTAACTTTTTGAATTTTGAAACGAAAATAAAGATGTGAGACATGATTGTAACACAAAAATAAAGGTCATTTTAAACCTGCTATCACAAAAATAACCTTATTTAATGTTGAATTTTGTGTACCTAAGATTTTGTCTTGGTTTGGCAGAGATGAGATCGTCCTAATTAAACCCAAGAATGCACATTGTTTTCCTTTTCTTCTCTTCTCTGTCGAAATGAATAAGGTGTAGTCTTATTAATAGCACTGCTATTTTGAACCACAGTTTGTCTCTCTAAAGTCTAAACAAGTGACCATTTCCGGAGGGGCAAACACGAGACGAGATGTGTCTATTTCCATTACTCTTGCATTTATTTTATTATTCATAACATATCCCATTGATTAGATTTTCTTAAAAAAATTGAAACAAAAATCCCGGGCATGGGAAATAAACAGATACAATAATTCAATGCATACGGTTGGTAGTGTCGAAGAACTTTATGTAAAATAGTTAAAGCAACTTTATTGTAGCTACCGCAATTAGAAGAACTTTATGTAAAAATGGAATGTTGCAATAAGACCCAATAGTGCACAGTGACTGTTTTATGCAAAATTCAAAAAGAGAATCTTTCTGTGTTTGAATTCACGTATATTGGAAGATAAATTATAAAGATATATCATACTTACCCTTCAAAAAAAAAAATGATGGAAGTTTTGACTCTATCAGAAACAAGCAAAAATTACTGCACAAATAACAATTATTAATTCTACACATTTAGAAAAAAAAAAAAAAGCCAAAAAGCAAAGCTCAGAACAAATTAAGTTTAGGCCAAGGAGCCCTTACATTAATATTTACATTCAGGATCCAACACATTTTCAATAAGCCACCACAATTTCATCCCGCTGCCGCACCTCTGCCACTGGTACCAAGATTGTACCAGTCCCCTGTGCCATTTCTTATCTGTGTGCAATTCCTTCAGCTGTGTCTGAAATAACTGATGAACAAATTGCATCCAAAAAAAGAAAATTCCTAGGCCAGTCATACAAAATCTAATTAGAGAAATAAACATAGCTGGTAATAATTTCCCACTTTCAAGGTTAGTTTGATTGAAACAAAGTTTACTCCTCTCCAACCAAACAAACCATAATATGGCATCAAAAGTCAAATAATATGTTAATAACAATTTCTTTGCACATCATACATTGCGTTGCCAAGTCTTTTTTACTGAATCAAAATTGAAATCGCGTTGATTGCAATGTGCCAACATTTTGAGATAATTCAGACATAAGGCCATTATGGGAATAATGAATTATCAATAGTATTATGATCCGATCAAAAGCAATATGAGGTGTTCCCTTCCAATCCTTTTTATATAAGATTAAATTGTGTCAAAATCTTGTTTTTTATTTACCAATGAATTGAACCCTCTAATTTTTACAGGCAATTATGTTTTCCAAATCATACTCCACATTGAATATTTAGCCCCTTCACAATTCAATTTCAATAAAGGACTTCCAAACTAAATTTTATAAACAAGAACCCTGCATATTTACACTAATAATTAATCAATAGAAATTTGTGAGGTTTGGCTACCATTATCACTAGATTTTCTCGTACTGGAAGTTTTCACCTGTCCGCTATTTTCTCTCTTCTTTTTGAGATCTGCTTCCTTGGTATCCACAAACTCGATCAAATCTTTGAAACTAGCAAAACTAGCAAGACGCTTTGGCTTCTTGACAAGTGGCAGCATCTTGTCAGCCGATGCAGCTTCATTTTCTCTTGTATCACTTGTTTTATTGTAGTATCTTTTAAACTGAAGACATATCTTTATGAAATATATAATTAATGCCAAAACACAAACAACACCACATATTAAAAAAAGGCCCCAAAAGCTGCTTAGACTTAGATGATTTGATTCGGTATCTGTGTTCTCGGAGCTGCACCTGTCGTGGCTGTTCAGCCATTGGTCGTGAATGCGCTGGAGTTCTCCACTCTCTGACAATGTCAGAATAGCAGTTGAGAGGTCAACTGCTAGAGGAGAATCTCTTTGAAATGCCTATTAAGGAAAAAAAAAAAATACATGTTTAAATGGTATGTTCCAAATACATATACATTACCCATAGATTATACAAGTAGTCTCAAGCAGATACACGTTCTTAATCTATGAACCTAAAAAAACTGTATTTTAGAAGAGAAAAAAAGGTAGGTGTGGATGCCTCCATTTTTCATGCCTCTAATTATTCAATGCATTATTACAAAAATTTCTAAAACAAAAAATAACAAAATGAAACCATTGGATTTGCCCTATATTATGTACTCTAGATGTACATAAATAATTATGACCAACAACTTGGAAAATTAACATCTAGAAATTATCTATGCCATTGGATTTTATTACAAAATGTTGTAATTTTTTATGCGTGCATAAAAGAAGTGACATAGATCACATCTAACCATTTTAATTTGACATTTCAGGTTTAGAGTTTAATTAAAAGTTTAGAAAAGAGACTTACGAAACCCCATCCTTCTCGGGTGAACTTTTGACCAACAACGCGAAAATTACAATAATTTGAGAGGAAAATCTCAACATATGGGTTCTCATCAACTATTGCCGCGACACCACCCCGCTGGGGCCCACGTGTCAGGGCATCAGCATACTCTTCAATAGTATTTAGAGGCACAAGCCTTGACTCAGGTATGTTCAGTTCCTCTATGAGGTAACTCTTTGTGAATTTACCGACCTGGTACCTGTCACAGAAAATGTTGAATAGTAGTTTGGATGTATTCTTTTATACCACATACTGGACTATAATTTTAGTTTGGATGTATTATTTCCAAACACCACAAGTTGGGTGTTTTTGTGAAAACAATTTGTTTAACAATAAGATATATATGGTTTTTATAATACCCGATGGGGTCATGGCTGGCTATGAGGCTATCGAGGCCTTTGATGCCAGAGGAGAGTTGTTGGACAGTTAGGATCGAGGTGAGAGATGCAGTGTAGCTGGAGGTAATAATCAGGACCACAAACAACCACACAATCAGCACAAAACGGCCAAGCACAGATTCTGTATTCTGTCCTACAAAAAGAATTACAGCAAAGCCAAAATAATATTATATTTTTAAATAATTTTCTTTTATTTCTGAAAATATACTTTGTGACAATACCGAATATTATCAAGCATGCATCTGAAATCATGTCCTATGTGCCAGCACAAGTGTTGGAAAAAGCTATTCATCAGATAGTTTATTCAAAGTACCCAGAAAGCCCCTCTCCTTATTTTATATCTATCGTTTTTCACTTAGTTGCATATGGGCATCTGCTGTTTTCTAGCGTTTGTGTGATGCTTTGTGCACCTATAATCATTTCTTTGTGTAAACTTTTGGTTTCAAGTCAGAGATGAAGTAAGAGGACATACTGTGTGAAAAGAACATAGTGGAGAAGCTAAACCTGCAGAATGAACAAACAAATTAATAGATAATTTTTCTAAAAAGGAAATCAATGGATAATAAAAAAAAATTAGAAAAAATAAAGTACATATGTTTATAATGTTCATAAAAACTGTAATGTGCTACACAGTTCTGTCAAAAGAAGGAAATCCATGATATGGTTTCAAATAGTCCAATATCCGCAGCTGCTACAAGACTTTGAAAAGAGGGTAAAGAGAAAAAAAAAAATAAAGGTAGTATCTGAAAGCTCACCAAAATATAGTGGCAACTTGTTCTCGAGGCCGACCACGAAACTCCTCGTTAGTTCTGTGTTCGAGAATCCAAACAACAACTCCAACAAATAGGAAAAATACACCAATAACACACCACATTGGGAGTGTAAACGGTTTCAGAAAGGCCCATGCACTTGAGCTGTCATGCTTAACTACTGCAACTATCACCAAACCTGCTTCAACATAAGGTTGTGTGAAATCCGCTATCTTTGTTCGGTTTTTCACTATCGCTATGTCCCCCACTACTGCGTCCAATTCCTGAAAAGTTTAGAAGTAGACGAGATCACAAGAAAACAATAAAAAAAAGCTATTTGATCTGTTATAAGTTATACCCACTGGAACAACTTCAAGTACAATTCATATAGTACATGTACAGTTCACTACCAAGACCTGACTGATAAGTGACCTCTATGTCTCAGTATCAAGCATACCAACATGGTACTAATTCATTCAGTTCTTTTTGGTCTTGTTAGTTAGCCATCAGTTAATACCTTGATACAGGTATTACTACCACTGGAATGTGTTGGTACCGAGTCTAATTTGGCCCGGCATCGATATGACTCTGGTATGTTATTGGGAATTTTGACATATGTCTGTCTGGCATTTCAACCAGGACTTCTCCAATACAGGCTACAGCATTTGACTTTATGGTAGTATTAGCTCCTTGTACCAATTAAGGTTGTACGCTTGATAGGGGGGAGGGGGGGGGGGGGGGGGGGGGGGGGGAAGGGGGCGAGAAAGAGAAGGTTCAAACGAGAGAGAGAGAGAGAGAGAGTACATTTTGAGCAATCATTTTGACCATATCATCATAATTCGGGTTAACAGTACCATTTCCAATCAGTATAAAAGAACACGGCACCGGGTATGGCAATAACTTGATTGCCGCATTGAAAACATCAATACAGAACCCACTAGCATTGCTGTTGGATCCAGAATTAGACCCGCGTGACACAAACTGCTTAAAGCTGGCCTTGTTTGGCACTCCGATTCGCAACGGCTGGCCATTGTTCGGGAAAACCCAACCACGTGGTTGTTGCGTGGTTCCACCAGGCCACATCACATCGTATAGCCTACGCGACTGACCTGACAAGTTTTGTGGCTTTTGATACAGGATTTCAGGCGAAACAACAGATAGACCCGAGTAATTTGACCAGTACCCGATCAATCGTGGCCCAGTAGACACCACATTGATGATATCATATGCGGGGTGGATCAGGTCCCGATTTGGGCCAAATTGTAATGGTCCAGTAACACCTGTGAAGTTTGTGCTCAGCAGATTTTGTAGCAAGCCCTCACCACCATTAAAAATTTTCAAGACTGCCAAGCTTAAAGTGCTCCCATTCACATCATGCAATCTTGGGTCAGTAGAGAAATTTATTCTGTTTGCATTCGTTTTTAAATATTGATCAATTGCATGTGCCACCAACCACACTGAATCATAAGCATACAGACTGTATGCATTGAGACCTGACACAGTAGCTGTATTGCCCGTTTTGTTTCTCCATCTGGACACAAATTTCATCTTGAGATCTGAATCCGGCGTATGCTCTCTGAGCACAATTGACCCTTGTATCAGATTAAGAACTTTTGGGTCGGTATCCACTGACTCGTACCCGTATCCTAAACCGAACCCTTTAGAATCCAAAACAGCAGCAAGCCAATTAGTTACGATCCACACGTAACCAGGTCCTGTCATGCCCAACTTTTGAGCAACAGAAAAGACAGTTAGACCTGAATCTGGGTTCACGTGCAGGACATAAACTCGTGACTCCATTAAATTGACCCGCATCAGCAAGTCAGTGATCTCAGTCAGATCCACAGCCTGCGCAAAAGCAGCTTTGTATGAAATCTTTGCCCTTCTGAACGCCAGCTCATCCCCCAAGGCGGCAATACCGTTACGGCCGTAGTCGTCATCAACATATATTGCGGTGACCTCACGCCAATGGAAGAATTCTACAATGTCGGCTATGGCACGCATTTGAAACTGGTCAGATCGAGTGGCACGGAGGAAGTAGGGGAATTCTAGGGAGGAGAGAGTCGGGTCCGTTGCAGAGAAGGAGACTAATGGTACTTGTAATGAGTTCGCCACATGGGAGAGTATGTGACTACCTCCTGATGACTGTGGGCCAATGATCGCCACCACATTCTTCTCTAGTACTTGTAATGCTGGAGAGAATATTGAACAAAACAAGCATTTGTAGCGATTAGTTCGTTAGAAAGTTTTTAAACACAAAGAGACTTATATCTTTTTGTTTATGTATTTGATTTTGTTTATTTAGTTACTCTCCACATAGTAGAAATTTCATTCTAATTCGGAGTTTGTTTGGTGCTCAGAATTTTAATAAAAAAGAAACTATCATGGTATCATAAGTGTATAAGACCAATACTGGCAAGGGTCCCTAGACTGCAACCAAACAAATCTAGTACCTAACAGGTATATGCAGATTGTACCTGTTGATGTATTTGTATGTTTTCAGATTAGTAGCTTTGTTAGGGTCCTTATGATAAAAGGACATTATAGAAAAGTCGAGGGACTTGGTTGTAACTTGTAAGCTCTATATAAGCCCAAGGACTCATATAATAAAATAACAATTATTCCTTGGCTGAAATTCTATTTGATATCAGAGCCCTAAAATTAGGGTTAAGGTTAGGTTAGCCACATAAACTGCCGCCGGCGGCTGCTCCTTCCCGGCGCCGCCACCACCACCGTCGCAGGTGCGTCTCCTTCACCCTGCTGCTGCCTCCGCCTGGCAGATCGCGCACCAGATCGCACGGGTGAGGCCGATCCAGTGGCTCCGCCTGGCCGCTGCTGTCTTCGCCTAGCCGCTGCTGCCTCCAGTGGCTCCGCCTAGCCGCTGAGGCCGATCCATCTAGCCGCTCCGCCTCCACGTAGCTGCTGGCCACCTAGCTGCTAGCCGATAGCCACCAGCCGCCAGCCAGCCCAAGGCCGCCTCGTCTTCTCTCCTAGACCACCGCCTACCTCTTCCTCTCGGTTTCTAGGTAAGAGGGTTGTTTGTTGATTGATTTGACCGGCGTGGGGGGCCTATACCCCACGATACCCGAGAAGGGGGTTGATCGGGTTTGAACTTGGATCTCTTAGATGAGATAAATCAAGATCGGGTTAAGAAGAAGAGGAAGAGAATGGAGATGATTTGGATCTAGATCTTGAGAGTGTAAAATCGGGTCTAAGGAAGAAGCAAGAGAGATCCGGACTTAGAACGGTGTGTGAGAAGTAGAACTGAGTCGGATTGATGGAGAAGGATAAGGGGGGTGATAGTGGCAGCACGAATCCGTTCGCCGAGATCATATCAAAGAGATCATATCAAAGCTGAGCTCTGATGAGGTCTCGATCCTGATACGAGCATTCAGTGTGGCAGCTAGTGAGAGCAAGCCGAAGCCGCAGAGGGTTGAGCTGCCACCTATTGTTACGAAACTCGATGGGCCAGCTACATATCTGAGCTGGTCACGTCGGGTGAGGTACACTCTGGAGGGATACTTGACTGGGGAGAAGAAAGAGCCAGCTGAGAATGCACCGGGAGAGCTAAGTGGAAGTCTACTTACATGCAGGCGTACATTTAGCTCCTGAGCTCATTTCGTCTATTGCGTCCACAGTAGATGGCATAGAGAAGGTAAAGGATGTCTGGGAGAAGTTGAAGAGAACCTACGATAGTGTGGGGAACAACCTGAGGGTGTACCAGATCAAGAGGGAGATCTCTGCTGCGATACAGGGGGAGAGGACTGTGTAGGAGTATGCCATAGAGCTGGAGCGCTTATGGTTAGATCATGACCATTTCAGAATCCGAAGACGATGCTGCATTGACCCTGTTTGTTCTGAGATTTCCATGGAGGATAGGGTTTTGGTGTTCTTCCAGGGTCTGGCACTAGCATTTGAGCAGAGAGCTGCTATGCTACTGGCTTAGACGAGTATTCCCTCTCTTGAGGAGGCGATCTCAGCCATGATACAGGAGGAGAGCCTGATTAAGCTACAGGCTGGGGCAACAAGACTTCCAAGGGTGAAGTCAGCACTAGCAATCTCCAACTCAGGTAACACAGGATATAGGGCGAGACTCGACAGTGCTACAACTGTGGTGAGGTAGGTCATCTGAGACAGGTTTGCCCTAAGCCACCAAAGGAGAGAGATGCAGGTGGACGGGGACAATTTGGAGTCGTGGTCGCGGCCGTGGAGGTCGGAAAGGTGGAAGAGGAGGCAACCGGGCAAATCTGATGGTTGCAGGGGAAGAGGAAGAAGCTGGTGTGGGCTTTACAGAGGAGGATCTCTCGATCATGGATGCTTGCTCACAGATACTCAGGAGAAAGCAGAAATGAGCAAGTAATGGGAAGAGTTTGGTCGATGATGCATCCACCTCATCTTCATCCAGGGGTAACTTTGCTTCTTTTGCTCACTCAGCCACAGGTACTTGTGATACACTTGCTCTTGTCTCTATATCCACCACTAGGTCACCAGATTAGATAGTCGATTCTGGTGCATCTCGACATGTGACGGGTGCTGCTAGGGAGTTTTCTTCCTATACTCACCTAGCAGTCCCATATAGCATTTAGACTGCCAATGGTACGGCTCAGCTCGTGATTGGTAATGGTACCATGAAATGTACCAACACTTTGACTCTGTCTAATGTTTTGCATGCTTATTCTTTTTCTGTGAATCTCTTATCCATAAGTGCCATTATATCACAACTAAAATGTGTCGTTTTGTTTTATATTTCAAAGGTGATCTTCCTAGAGAAGGGGACCGGCAAGCGACTTGGGACTGGCATATGGCATAGCGACTTGTGGTACCTGGATAGGGAGGGTATGGACTCGGCCCTTTCATCCATTGTAGAGGGTACTGGAGGAGTTGGTAGGAGTGTGGAGGACTTGTTGCTGTTTCATCATATGCACTTGGGTCATCACTCTTTTCCTGTTTTGAGTAGATTGTATCCGCATTTGTTTGAAAAGGCTAATAAGGAAAAACTGGTGTGGTGTGTGTGAATTAGGCAAGCATATCAGGAGCTCTTATACTAGTTCTGGTAGTAGGAGTTCTTTTGCTTTTGACTTGGTGCATTTAGATGTATAGGGACCTTGTCCCACAACTACTATGAATGGATTTAGATATTTTGTCTCTCTCATTGATTATTTTTCTCGTGTGACCTAGATTTATTTGATGAAAAACAAAAGTGATGTGTTTGCTTACTTCAAAGATTTTCACAAAGGGGTTCAGACTCAATACGGTGCAGTTGTGAAGGTATTGAGGTCTGACAATGGGACAGAGTACACCAACAAGACGTTTGGGAAGTACTTGTCATCCCAGGAAGTACAACATCAAACCACTTGTTCGTACACACCAGAGCAGAATAGGGTAGCATAACGGAAGAACAAGGAGATAAGGTGACACGGAGTATGATGATTTCGATGAAAGTACCAAAATACATGCATCTCCTTGAGGTACAGTCAGACCTATGGCATTGACTATGATGAGACCTTTACACCGGTGGCAAAGATGAGCACAGTGAGGACACTAGTGTCCCTAGCAACGAATGGTGGATGGAAGTTACACCAACTCGACGTGAAGAATGTCTTTCTTCATAGTGATTTGTTGGAGGAGGTATACATGGAGATTCCACCGGGGTTCGACACAAACCAGACAGTGGATAAGATGTGCAGGCTCAAGAAGTCGCTTTATGGGTTGAAGCAATCTCCTCGGGCCTAGTTTGACAAGTTCAGGAGGGCTATGGTAGGCATGGGCAATCAGCAGATCAATGAAGACCACACGGTGTTCTGTTGACAACATGGTAGTCATATTACTATGCTGGCTGTGTATGTTGATGATATGGTCATTACTGGGGATGATGAAGGGGAAATTGCACAGTTGAAGGCAAAATTGGGAAAGAAATTCGAGGTGAAGGATCTGAGACAGCTTAGGTATTTCCTTGAGATTGAGGTGGCTCGCAGAGCAGAGGGATTGTTCTATCTCAAAGGATGTATGTCCTAGACTTGTTCACAGAAACAGGCATGTTGGGGTGCAGGCCTGCAGTTTCTCTAATTGATCAGAAGTCCAAGTTGAGTGCAGAGACATGAGAGCCAGTTGATCGTGAGAGGTACCAGAGGTTGGTAGGCCGTCTGATCTATCTGAGCCATACTCGTTCCGACATATCATTTGCAGTGAGTGTAGTGAGCCGCTATATGCATGACCCTAGGAAGGGTCACATGGATGCCGTGTACCATATTCTGGGATACATGAAGAGCACTAGAAAAGGGGTTGATCTTCAAGAAGAATGGGCACTTAGACATTGAGGGCTATTGTGATGCTGACTGGGCGAGTTGCCCGGATGACAGGAAGTCCACCTCAGGATACTGCATGTTCGTAGGGGGCACTTTGGTCTCGTGGAAGAGCAAGAAGCAACCAGTGGTTGCAAGGTCCACAGCAGAAGTAGAGTACAGGGCCATGGCCTTAGGAGTTGTCGAGATGCTGTGGCTGAAGACTCTATTGGAAGAGCTCAAGGTGGACCAATGAGCTTAAATGAAGTTGTGGTGTGACAACAAGTCAGCAATCAGCATTGCCTATAACCCAGTGCAGCATGACAGAACCAAGCACATGGAGATCGATAGGTTCTTCATAAAGGAAAAGCTAAATAGTGGACTATTGGAGCTGAGTCATGTAGCTATTAGAGATCAAGTAGCTGACTGCCTCACCAAAGGACTTAGCTCAATAGATCTATCTAGGTTGTGTGACAAGATGGGCTTGATGGATATCTTTTGCCCATTTTGAGGGGGAGTGTTGATGTATTTGTATGTTTTCAAATTAGTAGATTTGGTAGGGTCCTTATGATAAAAGGACATTATAGAAAAGTCGAGGGACTTGATTGTAAGTTGTAAGCTCTATATAAGCCCAAGGGCTCATCTAATAAAATAACAATTATTCCTTGGCTGAAATTCTATTGTACCAATACAATCCCATAGCACAATAGTTGAAATCATAATAAGCTACATTGGAGCAAATGACCTAGTAGCTCAAGTGATATACTAAGGTGACTTTTATGAATTATGAGGTCATGGGTTAAAACCCTCGAAGCCACTAAATATGGATGAAGTCTTCTGAGCCTTTTCCGTTCAAAAAAATTAGAAAGCTCACACTAAATTTAGGTTTTTACTTTCTCAATGTACAGAAAAGTTCGGTGTGAAAAAAAAAAAAGAAAAGGATTCCTCACAAAACAACCTCAATAAATAGAAAGGGTACCAAGAAAAGAATCAGATGCTTTTTAAGAGAAGATCCACAAAGATTTAAAAAAGAAAAAGATACATGCTAACACGCATAGACAGTCAAAAGCTTTTTAATTAAATGATGGCACTTCTGTGTGTATGCATATGCGTATGCATACATACCATTATGAAAGTTTTGCTGATTTTACTTTATCTTTTGTATCCATCCAGAGAAATAAACAAAAACTGTTATGACTTTTTTGAGTAAAAAAAACTGTTATGACTTTTGTTTTTATGCGTTTAATCTTAGAAAATAGATAGGAGCTAGCTAGCAGATGTGCAAACATTTAGTAGAAACCTGGCAAAAGTCAGTATAGGTACTGATACAAACCAGCTCGTCACTCTGCGCTGCTGTATGAAATCCAAAAGCTAAACATCTCTCTTATATAACATAAAACTCAGTCCGCTTGCACCATAACAACAAACATCACTTGCCATCTTTTATTTCTAAATCATAAAACTAAATAATAATAGATGGTGATGATGATGATGATGATGATGATGATGATAATGATAATAGGTTTTCAAATTGCACTAATTTGATGCACAAGCACAACTTACTTTTTAACTTTTGAGAAGCATTGTGTCGGTTGTCACGGTTGTCAATAGAACCATCCCAACTTTACAGGAGCTATGTTCTTGTTATAACAAATAAAGAAACAGAAGGTATAACCTAATGTACTCTCGGTAAATTGGAAGTCCCTTCTAAGTCAAAAGTATATTTAATTAAAAAAATACAAACATTATTCTATCCCATTGAAATTAAATAAATGTTGAGTTTATTACCTTCAATTGTAGCAAGAAACCCACTACAATTGGTATCCTGCGAGATTACATTGAGCTTCGTGTCAGGGAGTATGGTTCGATCTGAGTTCACATCTTCTAGTGCCAGCTCAATTGCAAGCCTAGCAGCGCGACCAATGATGGAATTGAATGTGTAAAGAGTTCCTATATTAACAGTCGTGATATTTTGTGGGTTTGAATTTTGGGATCTTACAATGATGGCTAGAGAAAGAGAGATTAGGAACAGCAAGAGCAATGGAGAGCGACCCATTTGCGTTTGTTGGGTTATGGCATCTCTCGTTCTCTCTCTCTCTCTCTCTCTCTCTCTCTTTCTCTCTAAGTCTATATAGATTGGTTTAATAGATGTGGTATAAAGAATGAGGAGGGGGGGAAGGAAAGAACAGTGATGAAGCTGGAGGTTTGTACGGTGGTCATGGAGTGAGGAAGGAACGAATATTTTTCTTTCGTAGGGTCATTTTGCATAGTTTATCGAGTAACTTTTGTTTATTAAAGTGGGGAGTAATTTTTCTTTCGGAGTGCGGAGTGCCCACCTGTTTTATGTTTTACATAGAAACTAAACTAATACTACATACAAAAGCAATGGCGTGATAAGTGATAACCATTGTAAACAAAGAACTAAAACAGCCGCTAAAACATACAAGCCCATTAGAGATCTGAAGGATTGATTACTAAGGTACCTAATCTGCATAGTAATTAATAAAGGATAATATCTAACAAGAGAACACAAAATAGTCAATTAGTCAAACAACAACAACACTGATTTAAGAATTAAAATCTATGAATTCGTGGAATTGAACCCGGGAAAAAGAAATTGTTCCTTTTTCTTTTCTGTTGGAAACATGTTTATATGTGGATGGTATTTTCTTAATTTTGCCTTCCAATTTAATCCTCACACATCGACAAACTGGTAATATGGGAAAAAAAATAATAATTAGTCCCTAGTCGACTCGATGGTGATGGATGTAGTTTCTCACGAAGAGATACATATTAATTATTTATAACATCTAAAAAAAATTAATGACGAAGTTAACAACAATCCTTATTTCTAAGCAAAAAAAGTAATATGAAAAAAGATAATGCGGGCTTCACACATAAAAAAAATACATCAAGTTTAGATGCAGCGAATCTGGAAGCAGCGAAATGAGGATATGGGCAACTCGGTTTATGTGTGTGCTATGGGAAATCTGGAAGCAGCGAAATGAGAATATCTTTCGAGGGAAAAGAATGCCACCACAGCTGCTCGCCGGAAAAATCAAAGAGGAAACAGAGCTATGGATTAAGTACTGCAAGGGGAGCAAAGTTGTAAGTGGAGAAGATGTGATAAGAAGTTCAATCTAATGTAATTTGAGTGTTGACGGTAGGTGTGAGTTGTAAACAATTTTATTTTTTTCCTTTTTAACTTGGTAGCGTTACCAAGTCTTTCAAAAAAAAAAAGTTTAGATGCATGCTGGAAAAATAACATAGATCATAACATACATTTATTTATATGGTTTATGTTGTTGTTACTTGTTATTCAATAGAAACATGATCCATTAATAATAAGTTTATTTGAATTCTACGACAACCAATAAGTGAATAAATTCATACTTCAAATATTCATAAATATTGAAATCTCATCCACCGCCAAATTATTCGAAATAAAAAACTTAATTCATAAGATATTTGAAACATTAATGTTTTAGTTTTATCATCAGTAAAATTAAATTAAATTCGTCCATGTCTAAATTTAAAAAAAAGAACCTAGCTTTTAAATTTAAATTCAATAAATTTAATTATCAATTGCCACGATTGTGAGATAAATTCAATATATTTAATTTATCAGTCGCCTGATTGATATCATGCGCATATCTTGATGTAACTCAAATGACATAGTATTAATTTTTTTTAACTTTTAACTACATTCACAGGATTTACTCGTATTAGTTAAAGAGAAGAGTTCAAATGCATGTATTTGTTGTGTCTTTATTATGCTTTCAATTTTTAATTGTCTAATAGTAAAAATTTAAAATTCATGTCAAAATAAGTCGTTAGATATGATATATATATATATATATATATATATATATATATATATATATATATATATATATATATAGAGTAAGGCTACGGTGCTTTGCAAAGTAAACGGCCCCGTTTACTTCGGGCCACTTTTTCCATTTTGAAAATCCAAACAACCGATCCGAACAGCTCAACATGTTCTAAATATTGAAATGTGCTTGGAGACCATATTTTACATTTTTTGGAATTTTTTTACTATTTATTAAGCCACTTTGAAAATCGCTGATCCGATGGTGAACAGTAAAAAACAGTAAAATTTTCTGGACCACCGGATCAGAAACTTTCAAAGTGGCTTAATAAATAGTAAAAAAATTCCAAAAAATGTAAAATTTGGTCTCCAAGCACATTTTAATATTTAGAACATGTTGACCGGTTCGGATTGGTTGTTTGGATTTTCAAAATGGAAAAAGTGGCCCGAAGTAAACGGGGCCGTTTACTTTGCAAAGCACCGTAGCCTTACTCATATATATATATATATATGAGTATGACTAAGTTGCTGCCGGCAGCGTTTCGGCCATTCTGGTGTTCAAACAACAATTTTTTTTTATATCGATGTTCAATCTATATTAAAATCTACTTGGAGACCAAATTTTACATTTTTTTGGAATTTTTTTACTATTTATTAAGCCACTTTGAAAATTGCTGATCTTGGTGAACAGTAAAAACAGTCTGGACCATATGATCTGGAATTTTCAAAGTGGCTTAATAAATAGTAAAAAAATTCCAAAAAATGTAAAATTTGGTCTCCAAGTAGATTTTAATATTTAGAACACGTTGAACGGTTCGGATTTTCTGTTTGAACACCAGAATGGCCGAAACGCTGCCGGCAGCACCTCGCCGAAATGCTGCCGACAGCAACTTAGCCATACTCATATATATATATATATATATATATATATATATATATAGAGAGAGAGAGAGAGAGAGTGTGGCTAAATTGCTGCTGGCAGCATTTCAGCCAAGTGCTGCCGAGGCTATATTTGATTATGTGATGTTCAAACAACAAATCCAAACCGTTAGATGCTCAATCTATATTAAAATCTACTTGGAGACCAAATTTTACATTTTTTTGAATTTTTTTACTATTTATTAAGCTGGATTGAAAACCGCTGTTTTCAGTAAATTTCTGCACCATTGAAAACAACGGTTTTCAAACCAGCTTAATAAATAGTAAAAAAATTTAAATAAATGTAAAATTTAGTCTCGAAGTAGATTTTAATATAGATTGAACATCTAACGGTTTGAATTTGTTGTTTGAACATCACATAATCAAATATAGCCCCGGCAGCATTTCAGCCAAAATGCTGCCAGCAACAATTTAGCCACACTATATATATATATATATATATATATATATATGAGGAGGGTTCCAATGCCTCCATTTTTTCATGCCTCCACCATGCCTCCATTTTTAAAACTTAAAAGTCAAAATAAAACCGTTGGATATGATCTACATCATTATATCTATACACGTATAAACAATTATGACATTTCAATTTTGTTTTGGTTGTCATCAAGAGCTTGTAAAAAACGTACTAATGTGGATAATTTCTAGACGTTGATTTTTCAACTTATTGATTCACATAAAAACAAAATCAAAATGTGATAATTTTTTATGAGCACATAGATAAAATGATATAGATCATATCCAACGGTTTTATTTTGACTTTTAAGTTTTAAATTTTGAGTTATTAAAGTTTTAAAAATGGAGGCATGGTGGAGGCATGAAAAATGGAGGCATTGGAACCCTCCTCTCTCTCTCTATATATATATATATATATATTATCTACACGAACACAAAAAATTATCACTTTTCAGTTTTGTCTTTATATGAATTAAGTTGAAAAATCAATGTCCATAATTTATCTACATCAATGTATTTTTGAAAGCACTTAATACTAATTATAACAAAACTGAAATGTCATAATCATTTACGTGTGCATAGAAAAATAATATAAATCATATCTAATGATTTTAATTTAATATTTTAAATTTTAAATTTAAGTTACTAAAATTTAAAAATGAAGATTTATATTAAAACATAAAATATAAAGACATTTAACCCTCCTCTTAATTAGATCTTTTTATTGAGAATGAATGTGTGAAAAGAAAAGAAGGAATTTGTGAAAAGAAAAGAGAACAAACGTTGGGTCTTGGTATCATTTTCCAAACCCTATATGGATCTTTCTCTAGGCTCTGATACGGGGAGAAAGTTGTAAAGCTTTCTTCCGACATTTTTATTAATATCCAAAGTTAATTACAAATTAATAAATATCTCACGTTAGCTAAATATTTTTAAAAATATCCTAACCGGTCATTTAATTGCCGGTTCATTTTTTCTCTCAATCGGCCATTAAATGGATGGTTCACATTTTCTTTTTGTTGTTTCAGACTCTATAAATATCCATATTTCCCTCTCCTCCCTCACAACTCACTCAACTCATATAAGAGAAAGAGAGGAAGAGAAAGAGAAGGCGATTTGAGGCGATTTCCCAGGAGCCAAATGGATAAACAATAGCAACCGAGGTAAGTTGTCCTATCGTGGCCTAGCGAGAGGAGGGTCAATTAGTGATCGAGGTAAAAATGAGGAAAAAAAGAACAACTGTTAAGTATGCCGTGATAAAAAAAACTATCAAGTATGTATAATGGAGAAATTTCTTAGACGGCCTATTCGGTATGAAATTTCAGACGATGACTTTATGGAAAACCCCTACGGCTTTGGTTTGAAAAAAAAAAGGTTGATCCAAAGCCTTCAACATCGGATAATGAGTTTGTTCCGTGTACTTATACCGGTAAGGCTAGCACTTCGTCTGTTGTGACTGATCAAGATCCAGCAATATCAGACGAGGAGTTTGTTCCATGTACTTTCAAGGCTCATTCTAAGAAGTAGAATTATTAGAGTTTAAAATTTAGATCCATTTGAGCTGGGTTCTAAGAAGTAGTATTATTTTAGTTGGATGAATTAGGGTTGTAAATTTTTTTAGTTAATGTATTGACATGCATGTAGACTTGATGTTTCTCTACATTTGAATATGGTAAAAAATCATAAAGTTATAAACTTACATTCAACTAACTCATAACTTAGTCTTAATAAAGTCCACACAAATAAAAGCCAATTTCATTGTTCTAAAAGCAGCATCTAAATAAACAAGTTCACAACATGCATCAAATGAGAAGAATTTAAATCACCTATTACTACTATGTCTAAAATTAAATCCGAAAAACCGACCAGTTGCAAAAGATGGCTACCAGATGGCTCTGCTTGGCTTCCAGATGCCCCTGCTTGGCTTCCAAATGCCCTTATACGCCTACTAGCTGACCTCCTTGGTTGGCTTCTAGATTGCTCTCCTTGCACCCCAACCGCCTCTCCTCCTATGACAACTGTCTCTCCCATTGAATATGCAAACATAGTAGATGTAGCTAAATGACTTGTAGTTGTGCTTCGCTGTGACCCTTGTGACCCAGATGCCTCTGCAATAACTCGCTCATTTTCTGCCGCATTTGCTGTGTTTCTGGCATTTGCATTGCATTTGTTACTTAGTAAGTTGGTCTAAATTGAAAAGAAATATATTTTTGATGAATGTTATCTCTTCGATTCCTGTCGGTAGTGGAATGGCGAGCCTGATGCCCCCTTTGCCTACCTTGCATTTTATCAATGGTCATTACATGATGGGTGTGTTTTCTCCTCCCAACCCTAATCCAAGCCTTGCTAGGAAGAATTCTAGGTTCATTACAAGTAGGTCATTCTTCTATATTGCCAAAACAAACAAACATCCCACTCAAAGTACTTTTAAGATAGTTCAGAGGATACCAGTCTGCAACAAATTGGTCCTTGCTCCAGTTTCGTTCACTACAAACCGCTAAGACATAAGCGCACAAAATGGATGTTAATTGGATACCTCTATATGTACATTCTATTTTTTTGCCGGGCCCGCGTGTCACAATATACTGGAACTCCCTGTGAATAATGTCCATACTTACATTGCCGCCGCGGGTGACTGGAACGTACTCATTTGGAGAGAAACTTGGTATTGATCTTCACCTTGCGTATAAGGGACCAAATGCATCTCTCCAGCTTTGGTCCATCATTTTCTAATCTTTTGCAAAATCTGGTCGGAAACTATCTGATTTGCATCTCTTAAGTCCATTGCTCGCTTTCGCCGCTCAACAAACCATTTGTTGCACTTGTAGAACGTATCCTCCACTATGACAGCCACGAGCATTCTACGGCTAACCCGAAAGACATTGTTGAGCGACTCAGAGCCGTTTGTTGTCATGATACCAAATCGGTATTCTCCATCACAGGTTTGAAAAAAATCTTCGCATAATTGGACGGCTCCATCACATCATTAGGACGTACTTTGCCCACCTTCTTTAAAAATGCATTACCCTTGAATTTAGCTGCAAAAAAAATGTGTTACTTCATTTTCAGAATAGTTTTATAAAAATAATTAAACAAAATGTTATAAATTAAACATACCACAGCAAACTCTTCGAACATCTCTTTCAACCTTCTTGGCTTCTTCTTCCTGGTTCCTTGTCTAAACCCCCATCCAAACCACTTGCCTTTTCACAATTCTGGACCAGGTTGTCAGCAACATGCTGCATACAAAACATGTGCACAAAAAGGTCTGGAGACCATCCGTATTCTGCTATCAGTGCACATTTGATCCCCCGACTCTATCATAACTCTCTTGGCATAGATTTCTATTACAAAATTTCCAGTGGCCTTTAACCGACTATACAGAGCTCTCCATGCAGCATCACTTAGTACTTTCACTATGGTATAAGTCAGGGGTGTTCCATGATTTACTCGGGTTGCCAATTCTAAGTTCCACTTTTCTGGGTTATAACCAGTGCAATCGTAAATCATGGTTTTCAAGTCCCAAAGTGAGATATCATCGGAAACCATAAATGAATTAACTGGCTCTTTGGAGTAATACGCCCCATATGTATTAGTAAGAAATTTCCCACCACAGTGTAATGAAATCATGGCCATGACAAACAAATTACATTTTGGTAAATGGTAAACAATTGTCAGGTTACTAATTTAAATGTATATGTTACTGAAAAATAATTAAAATAAAATAATAAATTATAAAAAAATAATAAATTTAAATTAAATAAAAAAATTAAATTAAAATAAAGACCTGAAAATTGCTTGGGAAATCACCTCAAAATCACCTTCTCTTCCTCTCTTTTCCTTCCTCTATTTCTCTTCTGTGAGTTGAGTGAGTTGTGAGAGGGAGGAGAGAGAAAGATGGATAATTTTAGAGTCTGAAACAGCAATAAAAAAAAGGTATGTGATCCGGCCATTAAATGACCGGTTGAGAAAAAAAATGGACTGTCCATTAAATGATCAGTTTGGACATTTTTTAAAAATACCTAGCTAACGTAGGTATATTTATTAATTTGTAATTAACTTCGGATATTAATAAAAATGTCGGCACTTTCTTGGATGTCATTTTCATTTTTTAATTTAGCTTGAGGTAAGCACATTGAAAACATTCCAACATAATACGAATGGAGACAAAGAAAGGCACTACAACCTTTGTTCTATTCTGTATGACTGTATCATGCAAAAGAACTCACTTAAAATTTTCATTTGTAAGCTTTGCTTTTAAATTTTTATTTTATTTTGATACTTACTCTCCCAAACTTTTTATATGTGCAATCCCAATACTACCAATCTGATTTGCTACTACTCATTTTTACAATTAATAACTTCATAAGAAAATTATGGTTATAAATTTCTAACATTATTTTTTTATTTTTTAGATGCTATTGTTAAAAATTAAACCTGCAACTTCTTCGTAAATATAATTAAACCTGCGACATCTTTTAGATGAAATCTCTAACATTAGTATTTATCTTCTTTCTATTGTTTTGTTATATTACATATGTTTTATACCTTCTTAGAGAGAATTTGGAGGATGTAGTTCTATTCAGTGTTGTAAATAACGGTATGCACTCGTCGGATGGACATGGTACCGTCAAGCGATTAATCATAAATAATTGAAAAAAATGGACCGATTAATCGGAAAATTTCTTAACAGATTGGTCACCGCCAACGAATAATCAGCCGATTACAACACTGCTTCTATTACCTCTTTTTTAACCATGTACGGCATGCCATGTTTTGCAGATCTAACTATTTTTCGTTTAAAAAAAAATTAAGTTATATACCCTTTTTAATTATCCGGTTTACTCTTTTTATTTGGTAATAATTTATAACAAGATTTTCAATATATAAAGGGGCATGGTAGAGTTCTAACTTTACGGTTTAAATTTACTTCTAGCCAGCCAGATCAAACTCAATCATGTACCTATTTAAACTGTAGGGATCCTCAGTCAATTTGTGCCGGATGAAACGAACGGTACGGTTCAAATCTACTAACTCTACAGAATAGTAGATTTATAGTACTCAAACTCAAAAGGATACGATTCCTAGTTCCATGACCAGAGGAGTGAAATCCTTATAATTATGTTTAAAAATATTCGTTTTACGGATAAGAAACTGCAAGTAAAAAAAATTTAAGTGCATATACTAATATCATGTTTTGCACATGGGAACTAAGATATTAGGGATAGTGGGTCCCGCATTTCTATATAAATGAACGGTGTACAACAACCAGGATTGGTCCGTGAAGTTGATATACTTGGAACTTTTTGTTTCAGGTTATCAATTACAATAAATTAAGGGAGAAGTAACGTTAACAATAAATTTACTTGATAATTAATTGACAGACGGTTAGGTAATTATTAAAATTTAAAATTTATTGTTTTATATAATTCAGATGCTGTGTATTATATTTGACAATAAATTTGTCTGTATAGTAATTTTTTAAGAATATCGTTTTTCATCAATGAAATTTTCTATGATGTTTTGTAATGAAAAAGAGGAAAATTGTAACTGCACAAAATTTAGTTGTTAATTAAACTTGAAATTTCTAGATACTGGAAATAAAATATTAACAATATTCGTAATAACCTAAAATTTTGTTTATAGTATAGTTTGTTAAATATTGTGATAATACAAAGTTTTAAATTTATAACAATAGTTTTTAATATTAAAAGACTATAATAATGAATAATGGAAGTATATTCCTTTACAAAATCAGCTTAAAATTGTACTTCTGTTAAGGCTCACTAAATTAGCAAATTATTAATAAAAAAAATTAGCATTGATAGCTAGCTCTTGAAAGAGAAAAACATAATTTTAATATTCTTATCGTATAACTGAACAATTATTTTTGTAAATTTTCATAACAAATTACGTCATTTCACGAGTATGAAATCTCACGAATAAATTCATGAGATATGTATCCCGTACAATCTCATTGTTAGAAATGTTTTACATGTCAATTATTTTAGCCGAAATTAATATGTTATTTATGAAATTAAATATGAATTAAATTAAAATGGGCCGCAAGCAAAAATTTTGGACCAAATTTATGCACCCTGAAAAGTTGCAGCTGAATAGATGCGACTGAAAAAGTACAATTGAATAGATCACTCATGCTTACTCGAAAGTTTTATTGTTTTTAGGATCTAAATCCATTATAATTGAATTAATTTAATTCAATGGAACATGTTTTTGGACATTCACCGAATAAGAACACCAACTCATGGTTATTTTTGACTTGTATATATGAATACTAATAGAGATACGGTTTCTATTGCTGTGTACATTGATTTCTATGGAGCTGTTCGGGCAATTAGGGATTAAGCTTCCTTAAGGCTTAATATACTTTCTTTAGCTTTCTTAGCTGCTTAATTATGCCAAACACCGATTTTTTAGCGCGATTTAAGAACACCTTCTTTAACCTCTTTTTGCCCATATTTTAATTTTCTGCTCGAATCTTAAGGCACATTTACACCTTTCTTTAGTTTCCTTATCTTTCACCCACGGATTAAGACAACCGGACATCAGTTCCTTAACGCTCCTTAATCTCTTGTTGCCGAACAAATCCTATGTGGTATGCGGAAGGTTACCGCATACTGCATATGCGGTATGTGGTCGTATATGCGAATTTTTATGCGGACTTATATATGTAGATTTTAAAATGAGAATTCATATATAGGATTTTGCTAATATGCTATGCGTAGCATAGAGCCCCTCCGTGCTACGGCTCACTCTTTGAGTTTTTAAAATTCTAACGGTCCATCCGAACCGTTCAACATGATCTCCATATGAATATGTACTTGCAAACCAAATTTTACATTTTTTAGAATTTTTTTACTATTTATTAAGCCACTTTGAAAATCGCTGATACAATGGTCCAGAAAAGTTTACTGTTGTGTACAAATTAGTGTTTTTTAAAGTGTCTTAATAAATAGTAAAAAAATTCTAAAAAATGTAAAATTTGGTTTGCAAGTACATATTCATATGGATATCATGTTGAACGGTTCGGATCGACCGTTAGGATTTTGAAAACTCATAAAGTGAGCCGTAGCACGGAGGGGCTCTATGCTACGCGTAGCACTGTCCTATATATATATATATATATATATATATAGAGTATGGCTAAATTGCTGCCGGCAGCATTCTGGACAGCTGCTGCCGGGGGAAATTTGGTCATTTCTGGTGTTCAAACAACAAATCCGAACCGTTCAACGTGTTCTAAATATTAAAATCTACTTGGAGACCAAATTTTACATTTTTTGGAATTTTTTTACTATTTATTAAGCCACTTTGAAAATTTCAGATCACATGGTCCAGAATTATGTGCACTGTTCACCCGGATCAGCCAATTTCAAAGTGGCCTAATAAATAGGTAAAAAATTCCAAAAAATGTAAAATTTGGTCTCCAAGTAGATTTTAATATAGATTGAATATCTGTATAAAAAAATTTGTTGTTTGAACACCGGAAATGACCGAATTGCCCCCGGCAGCAGCTGTCCAGAATGCTGCCGGCAGCAATTTAGCCATACTCTATATATATATAGAGGTTGGCTACTCTACTTACATAAGCATATGAGGGCATATGCTTATAAGTCATTTTTGCGTTTTCAATGTCTAAATGGTCGATCTGAAGCACTCAACATGTTCTCCATATTAATATGTGTTTGGAAACAAAATTTAACATTTTTTGGAATTTCATTACTACTTTTCTAGAATTTTTCAAAACAGTGGTATAATATGGTAAAAAAAATATTAAAAAATAATATGAAAAATGTTATTTTGAAAAATTCTAAACAAATAGTAATAAAATTCCAAAAAATATAAAATTTCGTTTCCAAACACATATTAATATGGAGAACATGTTGAGCGCTTTAGATCGACCATTTAAACATTAAAAACGCAAAAATAATTTATAAGCATATGCTGTCATATGCTTATGTAAGTAGAGTAGCCACTCACTATATATATATATATATATATATATATATATATATATATATATATATATATAAACAAATATGCGGTAATATGCGGTATCATACAAATAAATATGCGATAATATACGATATCATACAAATAAGTATGCGGTAATATGCGGTAGTATACGGCCGAATATGCGGCCTAAAATGCAACATCGTATATTTGACTGGATATAGATTTTTTATTTAAATTGCAACTGAATAGAACTATACCGAATATAGTTAGAATAGCTTCCGCTACTTAAACCGTGATAATCTACATCTTAAACTAATTTGACACATACAAATAGAAATTGAAATCAAATTGTAACCCTATATGGATCATACCCCAATTCTCAACACTCACGACATTTGAATGGATCCTGATTGCATAATATTTTTTTTAAGTAAAAGTTGAAGGTCAAACACTCAACTATAAATGATTGTTTTTTTGAATTTGGAACTTGTAACTTAATTTTCACACGAAAAATATTGCCTTTGCCAGCATATCAAAGCTGATTCTCACTTTTTTTGACTACGTAATATTGTTTGAAAAATCGGTACTTTTTGACTGTATATCTTCAATATATTTGTTCTTATAATATTATACTTGTTGTTGATATCTTCAATATTTTTGTTTATACAATTGTAAAATCACCAAATCACTATGTTTGGTTGTAAAAATAAAAATATCTATCATTTGTCTTATTAGAATAGTCAAATCTCAAAACTTTTTAAAAATAGTCTATTCAAATAAGATAAAAAGTTTGAATTCACTATTCTAATTATTCTAATCCAATCAAATACCGAATAAACTATTTCGAATAGTCTAATTCTAAAAATAGTTTATTCTCAGTCCAACCAAATATACCTTGTGTTTAATATAATATAATGGTTTCCGAAATGTTAAAAATCACAGAAAAAAATCTGTAATTCAGTAACACTCACGGTCATTATCCATGTGTCCATTTCTGCAAATGAAATCAGGTTGTCCTGTCCATTTTCTATAGCCACTCATAGAGTCACAGTCATTATTATGTACCTTGTCGATTTCTGCTAAGAATGTTATTCTTGCTGTAAAAAATCAGGTGAATAATTAATTGGTTTTCAAGTTGCCACGTGCGAGGAAACAGTTGGTGTGGAATTTATTGGGACAAGACAAACGTGCCTCATCTAGTGGATACCCAAATAGGAGAATTATTATTTATATAAATTATTATTAAATAATAAAGAGAAACAGAAAGAATGATGGAATTTTTAGATGGTATAGATAGATCTGAAAAATATTCTGGACAAAAAAAAAATTCGGAACCAAATTTTAGGAAAAACTATTATTATCGTTTTGTTTCAGCCCACTTTTTCTATTTTGGAAAATATTACAGCCTATTTTCTGTTTTTAAAAATTTATGTCCCTGTTTCAGAAAAAGTTCCAGCACTATTTCTGTTCCAAAAAAACTCAGCCACTCTTTCTATTTCAAATAAAACTCAGGAATCCGAAAAAAACAAAACGGTTCCAAAGTTTGAACTGGAAATTTCCAGCACTGTTTCTCTTTATTATTCAATAAATTTTCTATAAATAAAAATTCTCCCCAAATAGTCCTCTTTTGACAACATTTTGTCCGATGGCCTCATGAACCGTTGGATATGGAAGATCCATTGTCATTTATTTTTACAAAATTGAATTAGCACAGATCTCAAACTTAACAGATGGTTCGAATCTGCAAAAGATGACCTCAACTCCCATCAACTCTATGCCTCTTTTGTTAACATCCATTTTTTTATTCTCTTCTCAATTAAAGATTTAACCGAACAATTTTGCCTCCATGCATAACACGAACCATATACAACACTGTTTTTATTCTATAATTTGTGTATAATTTGTGCGTTGTATAAAGTCAAAATTCCTCATTCCCCTGTTAAATTATTTACTCCACAATCACCTTTAATAGATTCAATTGAGTTCTCCGTTTTTTTTAAATACCCTCGAAAAAAATAACAAATATGCCCTCAATGGGGCGGTCAGCTCCCAATACCAAACCACTCCTCAGTGGGGCAATCAACACCATACCAAACCGATCCCCAGTGGGGCGGTTTGGTTTTGCCTAAATATTGGAGGGTACCCCTCCCTTTTTCACCCCATTCATTTCAAATTTTCACTCACTCTCTTATCTCTTTCTCTTTATCCAGATTTTCGCCTCCCCTTTTGCATACAAGTCCCTCAACTTTTTTGTATTTTATTTTTTAGTCCAAAATTGATTAGAAGTTGTTAGGAATTAATATAAATTGTTAGAAATTATTTAGATATTGTCCAAAATTATTTATAATTACTATAAATTATCCAAAATTATTTAGAAATTGTTAGGAATCAAAATAAATTGTTAAAAATTGGTTAGAAATTGTCCAAAATTATTTAGAATTACTATAAATTGTCCAAAATTATTTAGAAATTGTTAGAAATTGTTAGGAATTAATATAAATTATTAGAAATTGTTTAGAAATTGTCCAAAATTGTTTAGAATTACTATAAATTGTCCAAAATTATTTAGAAATTGTTAGAAATTTTTAGAAATCAATATAAATTGCCCAAAATTGTTTAGAATTACTATAAATTGTCCAAAATTATTTAGAAATTGTTAGAAATTATTTCCAATTAATATAAATTATCCAAAGTTGTTTAGAAATTGTTAGAAATTGTTCCAATTACTATACATTGTTAGAAATTGTTTAGAAATTGTTAGACTGAATTTGTAGTATTTTATGTTTGGATTGTTATATTTCATGTTTGGATTGCTAGATTTTATTTTGTAAACTTAGCATTTTGTTATTTTTGTTTTGTTGTTTATCTAGTCAAACAAAATCAATTTATAACATTACAACAAAATTATAACAAATAAAATTATAACAAACAAAATTATAATAAAATTATAACAAATTATAAAACATCAACAAATAAAATTACAACCCTAAATTATAAAACATTACTTAAAATTATAACCCCAAATTATAAAACATTACTTAAAATTATAACCCCAAGTTATAAAACATTACTTAAAATTATAAACCTAAATAGGGGTGCATAAAAAACTCATGACTCGAAACTCAGTTCAGAATCAATTCGGATTCAACTCGCTAATAACTCGAGTTGAAACTGACTCGAGTTAACTGACTTAGTTGATTTATGAGTCGAATCCAAGTTACCTCCAACTTGGTTAGGAATCAACTTGGTTGGAGTCACACCAAACTGTAATCCATATATTCCTAATTTTGGCGTCCCCAAACCTTAAACCTGTTTCTCACAATATTTGGTAATTTGACAAATTATGCACTATTTCTTTTATTTTGTTAATTTATTAGACTCTGTATTGTTTTGTTAGACTTTATATGTTTGGTAATTTTTAATTATGTACTATTTTGATATTTTTGTAATTTTTAATAATGTATTGGTCATTGTCTCATTATGTACTGTCTTTAATTGTGCATTATTTTCATAAACTATGTAATATTTTTTTTGTTAGAATTAACTTAGATTGTCTCACTATATATGTACTATATTATGAGTCGTGAGTCGACTCGCTTCGACTCGAGTTGATTCTAAATTGGAGTTTCTAACTCGGAACTGGATTAGCAACTCGGACTCAACTCGGCTCATGAGCAGCCCTAGACCTAAATTATAAAATTATAAAAAAAATTAACATAAATATAGTAACACAACATTATTTAAAAAAAATATTATATACTAAACCGCCCCATTGAGGGGCGGCCTGGAGCTGACCGCCCCGCTGAGGGGCGGTTTGGTATAGGAAGTTGACCGCTCCACTGAGGAGCGATTAGGTCATTTATAAAATTATTTCAAACCAGAGGGCATATTTGCTATTTTTAGGGTATTAATAAAAATTTCGATTGAATTCCTTCCGCTAATAATAAGTTGCTTTAATTAATGGACAAATTAAAAATAATATTATTCAAATAATAATAAAATAAAGGGGAAATTTCATGTATACCCCTCAAAAACTTCAAAATTACGTATTGTCTCCTCTAAAGTTTGAAATTACGTATTTCCCCCTCTAAATTTCAAATACTCACCAATTTACCCATTTTATTGTCTTTTATATTAAAATTCATTCTAAATTTATAAAATACCCATTTTACCCTTTATTAAAAACATATAAAGCCCATCAGACTCAAATTTGAATCTGAATGGTTCATCTACCGTCCGAATTGCTTTTAGATATGTGCGTGCAAGATCGGCACAATCTTGATGCTAACACACACGCATATTGAAGTAACATGCAAAAATCTTAATGCCATGCGCGCGATCGGAATTTCTTTAAGATCCGTGCATGCTAGATCAGCACGAATATTGAAGTAATGTGCACAGATCTCAATGCGATGCTAGCGGATCGGACGGTAGAGGAACCCTTCAGATTCAAATTTGAGTCTGATGGGCCTTTATATGCTTTTAATAAAGGGAAAAATGGGTATTTTAAAATTTTAGAATGAGTTTTAATATAAAAGAGGTAAATTTGTGAATTTTTGAAGTTTAGAGGGGAAATACGTAATTTCAAAGTTTAGAGGAGGAAATACGTAATTTTGAATTTTTGAGGGGTATACGTGAAATTCCCCCTAAAATAAAATATCCTTATTCGATTAGTGGACAATAATGCTATTATGTACAACTTGGAAGAGTGAAAATGTTGCTTGATATAATGTTAGTTAGAATAGTGACAAGATGGATTGCATAATAATAATAATAATAACAACAACAACTTATTGATAACGATAGCAATGATGATTATGATATAAACGACCACAATAAAAAATATTTTTTTTTATTATAATCATGATTCAGTTTATAATAACAACAATGTATAATAATATAATACAAATATTTGCAATATTAATGTGAATAATAATAATAAAATATAATGACACTATAATAAATAATGGTAATAATAATATAAGTATATAACTGATTGTAATAATAATAATAGTATTGATAATAATGATAACAATGTATTACATTATAATATAAATAATGATAATTAGTAGTTATTTATAATAATAACATAATATATAATAATCATTACAAATGCTGTATTATCTTCACAACTAGGGGTGATTAATGAGCGAGCATGAGCGAGTTGGGGTATGCTCATGCTCGGCTCATTAGCTTAATGAGCGAGTTGTTAATGAGCGAGTTAATTAGAGCGAGTTGTTAATGAGCGAGTTGTTAATGAGCATGTTGTTAATGAGCGAGTTGTCGAGCGAGTTACCGAGTTGTTTAAAATACATCATTCAAAAACTAATTTTCATTTATAGAATTTAACAAATTTTCCATAAACAAGTTTAACAAAAAATTATCCATAAGCAAATTAAACAATACATAATTTAACATAAAATTGTCCATAAGCAAATTAACAATACATAATCTGACTCTCTGTGACTTTAGTTTTGCAATTTTGTAGTTTTGCCTCTTAAGTTTTTAGTGGTGAAAATTTTGCTGCCGCCTAAATAGTTTCAAAAAATTTAGCTACAGAACCAAATACTATTCTAGGAATTAGATGTGGCAGGATTTGTGTAACTAATTTCTTAATGAGCTAATGAGCGAGTATGAGCGAGTTGGGGTATGCTCATGCTCGGCTCATTAAGTTAATGAGCGAGTTGTTAATGAGCGAGTTATAGCGAGTTGCTAATGAGCGAGTTGTTAATGAGCATTTAGCGAGCGAGTTATGAGCGAGTTACGAATTGTGAGCGATTTACTCACCCCTATTCACAACCACACAGTACGTGAAATTTCAATATAGATAATTAAAAAATTTAAAATCAGGATCGAGGGTGGCTAATCACCACCTCCTCGCTGAACTCAATAAGGACCACAACTCCATTGACCATCGGTACTGAACAGAAATAAAGGTCCTGGCTTGTATTGCCTTGTTGCCTAGAAAGGAATGTATTATAAGAAGAGGCAGAATAGTTTCCTTTTTCTTTTTTTGAAAGCTTGTCAGAGGCATAGTTTCCTTTTTCTCTGATTTGGTTTAAGAATAGATGCATTAATGGATTACACAAGTGGAAGCTGAACGTGGCAATTCACAAATGTTAACAGTGTGGAAGAAGCCAGCTGACCACACACCCATGATATACTAAAATAGAAAAACTGGTATGCTAGAATATGAGATGGATAATTAAGTTTACCCGATGAGATGTTAGAATATCATAACATAGCTAGAAAATATGGTATGACATCACCCATAATATGATAGGGAGCACCTAGCTGTCCCCCGGTAATAATTTCTCATTCTGTCCTCCAGTCATTAACTACTTGAGTGACCACTAATTACCTAGGAGACCACTAACTACTTGGGGACTGTCTAATATTTGAAAATTTTTACAACTGGCGCGTGCAAATATGGATAGCACAAATCTCAAAGCACAATTTATACTGGCCCCTGTGCTATCCCGAATAGGCACCGGCAAAGAGTAAATATGGGTCGTCCCTTGCAATTGTCTTGAGCCAGGTACTTGAGAGGATACGGATCCAACCAATACTAGTCAATGAAGTTGATATACTCGTTAGATAGACCATGCAACTTTTTTTTATGTTATTTTAGGTTATCAATTACAATAAATCAAGGAATAAGTGACGTTGACAACAAATTTATTTGATAATTGACAAATCGGTTAGGTAATTATGAAAATTATTAATTATTATTATTATTTTATAATTTAGATACGTTGCGTATTATATTTGGCAAATAAATTTGTCGGTTTTGTAATTTTTTTGGCCTAGACTATCCATTTTAATTGTACTCAGTCAGGTAATCTGAGGTGACGTGAATTCGTCTTGGTTGATGTACGCCGTTCATTGCTTTAGAAATGGAGGACCCACTACACATGAGATCTAAGTGTTAATAAGTCACACTAAAAATAAAATAAAAAACCACTACCAAGTTTTCAAAAAATAAAAAATAAAAAAAATAACTAGGTCCGGATCTGAACCAGTGGTTAGTCCGACAATATCTAGTGAATTAAAGAAATAGTACATATATATACTTCATTAATTTAGTTAATTATGAAGTTGAGTGAGGAGAGAGAAGGGAGGAGACAACCCCACGTGGAGAGAGAGGGGAGGAGAGAAGAGTGGGAAAAAATTTATTAAGTTATGAGCTTATTTTTTTTGTTCTCGGAAAATTACATGGGCCTAGGAATTTTTTTTATCAGGGAAATAGCCGACATTTTTATTAATATCCAAAGTTTAATACAAATTATTAATTATACCCAGAACTCAACTCAATATCGAAATATACCCAAGCCGGTCATTTTCTGGCCGGCTATGTTCCTTCCCTAAGCCGGCCAGAAAATGGCCGGCTATGTACTTTTTTTTTTATTTTTAGAGAGAGACACTATGAAGATCAAAATATTGAAATCTAACTCTGAAAATTTGAAATTTTTGTAACATGATACGTTTCGAAAATAAAATGATAAATAATTTATAACATGATACGTTTCGAAAATAAAATGATAGATAAAGGGTGAATTTTGACTTAATTGCATTATTTTCATATTTTATTTATTTTTACAAAATTTCAGCCTTTTTTTTTGGTTAATTACAACCAAGGCGTGATCACATTTTCATATTCGAACTTTTGAAACCCCATATGATGGTTTTCTGACTAAGCTCAAACACAAGAACCGAAATATAGGATAATCTAAATATACCAAACATAAATAGTATATCAAATATAAATAGTACAAAACTAGTAAAAATACAACTAAAACGGAGAGGGGGAATATCGCTGAGGCGGTACTCCGGCGTTCGCCCGGCGCCAGCGCGGCCAGCCTCCGTCTCTCTCGGGCTCATCTGGGGCATCGGCAGACCTCAGTATCTGCTCGGCAGTATCCCATCTGGCATCGCCCGTGGAGACTGTCGGTACTGGCGGAGGTGTAGCGAAGATAGATGCGGCAAACCCAGTCCCAAAGGCAGGCTGAGTATGAGACCCGCTACCACTAGCCTCTCCATCATGCGGCATCTCTGTGCCATATCGGGGCCATGCCGGTGCCGACATGAAACTCTCATCGAACTCATGGAGACTGCACGAGAGGGACTCGTACTCAGAAGTATCGGTCTCCGCAGGTGGTGGCTGTGGTGGCATCTCTGCTGGACCCTGCAATCATACACATAAATTATTAAATTTGATCTGAATGAAGAAATTTATTAAAACCTGACAGATACTGAAGTATGACATACATATGGCTGCACCGGACGTCCATGCTCGTCGTACCATGCCGTCCACCCAATGTCGGACAATACCCAACGATGGTAGTCCCACTCAACAAGAGGCTCAGGCAAACTCTGAAGCTCTGACCGGACTGGCCTGATCCCAACGGTAGCACCGTGGGTCCGATCCTGGTAGTTGTGGAAACCGTACCACTTCTTGGCGTATACCACTTCTTGGCGTATGCTCTTCTCTGTCCGCACGATGTCCACAACCTGGTAGAGACCCAGGTTGACGAGGTACGGCTCCATCACCTCGTAGTACCTCATGTGAGCGCACCTTAACTTCACATCTAGAAGATCCGTGTCCTGCGTTGAAAAATGTAATCCGCATGGTGACAACATAATAAAATTTAAATCCAACAAAATTTAATGAAAATATAAGAAAAGGAACGTACCTCACGAGAAGCCAGTGAGACTCGGTGCTCGCTGTGGGGAATCCACAGGAGAGGACTGATGTGCTCCGTGCTGCTAGTACTATCGGCTCGTCCACTACTGGACGCTGGGTAGGCCGTGCTCTAGGCATCCTGATATCTAAAATAACCTAAATTCGGTGAAATTACGCTTGATCAGCATAATTATGGTAAAAAAGGCCAAAATACCCTAAAAATTGGTTATCTGTGCTAATTACACTAAATTACGCTTAATCAGTCTAATTAGGGTAAAAAGACCAAAATACCCTAAAAATTGGTCAAACGTGCTAATTTCGGTAAAATTACGCTTAATCAGCATAACTATGGTAAAAAAAGACCAAAATACCCTAAATATTGGTCAAACGTGCTAATTTCGGTAAAATTACGCTTAATAAGCATGACTATGGTAAAAAAGACCAAAATACCCTAAATATTGGTTATCGGTGCTAATTACACTAATTGCGCTTAATTAGCCTAATTATGGTAAAAAAGACCAAAATATCCTAAATATTGGTCAAACGTGCTAATTTCGGTAAAATTACGCTTAATCAGCATAACTATGGTAAAAAAGACCAAAATACCCTAAATATTGGTCAATTGTGCTAATTAAACTAAATATTGGTTAACTTAGCTAATTACACTAAATTACAACAACATAATCTAAATTATAACACCTAAAACTTAAATCCTAAACTCTAAAATAAATAAATTAAAAATTAAATTAGATAAAAAAAAAATTTACCTCAAAGAAGAAGAGAGAATTCGGAATTCGGTTGGGATGAGAGAATTGTGAGAGGAGAGAGAGAAAAAAGGGTATATATAGGGGTTAATGCGGGAAAAAAAAAAGGTACATAGCCGGCCATTTTCTGGCCGGCTTAGGGAGGGTACATAGCCGGCCAGAAAATGGCCGGCTTGGGTATATATCGATATTGGGCCGGATTCTGGGTATATTTATTAATTTGTATTAAACTTTGGATATTAATAAAAATGTCGGGGGAAATAGCTAGGAGAAAACGAGTCCGGATCCTCTAAAGTAACCCAATTTTTGAGTTTAGACGTGTACGGTGCCTATTCGGTGGTAGCGCAGGGGGCCAGTATTATTTGTGGGGTCCAGGCTCTTTAAGATTCGTGTTAGAGCATCTTGGACGGTTTGGATCAAAACTCAAAAATTGAGTTAATGCACTGGATCTGAATTCGGAGAAAACATGGCCTCCGAATAGGGTGTAAACGGAGCAGATAATGCTAATATCAAATCCGTATCCGTCTTTCAATGAGCGGATACGGATACGGATAATAAACGGATATCAAAACTCAAAATCATATTCGCCTTAACCGAATACGGATACGGAGCGGATAATATCCGAATACGGATACGGAACGGATAATTGTCGGATATTGAGTCATATGTATTTTAAGATACAAATACCAATTAATAAAATTCAAATATGAAATCCTTTCAGCATATAACACGTTCGATTTACAAAATATAAAAGATATAAGGTCCGGATCTCTACTAAAAAGTAGTCCCATGAATGAAAATATATAAAAGTGAGACATTATATATAGAAATCGCTTTGCCTCTTAAATATAAATGGGTTTTGGAGAGATGAATATTGGATAAGGATATATGCGGATATCCGCTCCGTTTAGAGGTATAGAAATTTATCCGTTTCCATATCCGTGTATTTTGACTATGTTCAATATATACCCGTATCCGTATCCATTAAGTATCCGCTCCGTTTAAAACGGATACGGATAGTAACCGGATACGGAGCGGATTCGGACTGGATAATCTGGATCCCCTACCTCCGAACGGGCTTGGGAAAAAAAGTTGGAAATTAATATAAAATCTCATCAATTCCCATTAAAGTCAGAAGCAGAACTAGAAAATTTTGATTGGGGTGGCTGAAAATTAAAATGTACAATTACAGTGAGTGAGATTTGAACTCAAAACCTCTTATCTATAACATAGAGCTTTAACCACTAGACTACAACTAAACATACATTATTTATTGAGGGTGGCTAGACTATATAAAAAGTTAAAAAAAGATAAAATTCAATTAAATTCCTATATGTATAGTTAAAATTTTAAAATCATAGAGGTGGCTTAGTCACCTTTGGCTAAGTCTTAGATCTGCTTCTTATTAAAACTTAGTGTGCCGAACAGGACCTTAGAGAATCGAAAGATAAAAGCATAAAACTCCATATTTATTTGTAAATTTGTGTTGCAGTGACTATTTTTATGAAAAATTGAAAAAGAGAAGCTTTCTGTTCCTTTTTTTTAATGGTCATGAGCAAATAGCTCACTAACAATTAGATTAAAAAATAAAATGTCTGTACAACACCGCTATGACAGAAATGTCGAAGCTCATTACATAGTGAATAAGACCGCTAATAAACAACAATACAGTAAAAGGAAATTATGTAATCTATTCCTCTGGTACATCCTAAAGTGCTGCGCTCCACTGTTGTATCCTATGTACTGCTTCATAAATCAGCTGCTCTGCCGATTTGAATTCAGCTGAGAACGTTCTCATGTTTGTTTCACATCAGAGTTCTCAGGAACGCTGCCCATATAGTCTCCCATTTGATGTGCTGCATCTGGCTCGGCACCTTAGCATGCCATACCAGTAAAATGGAGTTGGAGCTCAGAATCTCAGTACGACGGATATTAAATCGTGCCAGTATCCCTTTCCAAAATTTTTGCAAGTATGTACTTGGCAAAAGTATATGATCTCTTGTCTCCAGATCTTTAGCATGGCACAAGACACACCCCTGTGCAATGTTGCATCCCCTTGCTAGTTGCTAGAAGAACTTGTTGAGTTAAGATTTTATTCTGAATCATAACCCAGAGAAAATCTCTCACTTTAATTGGTGCTTTTTTTTTCCAAAGTTCCCTGAATATTGCACATTTGACTCCAAAGTTTCTATCTGGAAGGAAAGAAATGAGAGAATCTTCGCACGCGGAGGAAAAATAGCGCCAATAATTATAAATGAAACGCTGCTTCAGATTGCACGATGGAAGGCTAATTGTTAGTCGGGCAAAATCTGTAAAGACAAGCCCATTGAGAAGAACCCACCAGGTTACCTTCTCATTGTTCATAGCGATCCTGTGTACTATCTAAATTTCGATTAGCTAGGACAGCATATTCATCAGAATGGATGAATTGTAATTTTTGGTTTTTCTTTTCTTTGAGAGGGGCTTGTAAATACTTTTGTTATTTTTATTAATATAAATCGTTACCAGGGGCGCCTTGACCGGTAACCTTCAAAAAAAAAATTGTACCAGTACTGTTGTGCATAATTTGATATGCTGACGGAGTTTTTTTTTTTAAGGTTAGTGGCTTTAAATACCTACTGATAATTTCATTGATAAAAAATGTATTTACAATGTGTCAAATGACTGTAATTCCTAAAAACGTATTTACAATGGGGGGGGGGGGGGGGTGGGTTGGGGGGGGGCTGTTGAAAACCCTAGGTTTTCTTGAATCGCCCCATTCAACTTGTATGGATTTTTTTTTTTATCGCTGATCCTACATTATGCTGATGCAGTTGTGAACATCCCCGTTGCCGTCCATCTCCAAATCACATCTAATTGTGCATCATGTTGACGGATAGAGCACCTGTAGAAGGGGAGAAGTTTACTCAAACTATCAAGGAAAAAAGACTGAAATGTCCCTGTGGAGATCTGTTCAGCACCTGATATGCCATGTAGCATCCTAACAGTTTTTGCCCAGTGTCCTTCCGGGTTTCTGTCTAACATCTAGAGCCACCTTGAAATGTGTCATTCTGTAGCTCTAAGTTCACTATACCCATGCCACCATTTATTTTCAGAGAACAAACTTTGTCCCAGTTGACGAGACAGTTAATTCCTTTGTACACCTCATTCCCTTTCCAAAAGAATTGTCTCCACAATCTGTCTATGTGAGAAGCTTTCTGTTCTTGAATTCATGTATATTTTACGATAAATTATAATGATATACCATGTTTACCCTTCAAAAAATATCAAGTTTTGACTCTATCAGAAACAAGCAAATGTGTGTGTGTGTGTGTGTGTTTTTTCTAAAGGTGAGTTGGCCAGATGTGTACTAACTGATATATTAATAAAAAAAAGTAAAGGTTTTACATCGCCTCTAACTATTCATATGTACAGTATTGCTGACTAAAAATTGCAATTTATCAAACTAAACTACTATCTAGATAACCAGTACGCAGAATTTCATCTTCTCTGTTGAGTAGAAAACCCCACTTCCACTACAGATTGCTGTACCATAATTTGTGCCTGTATGCTGGTCTCTTGTACCCTAAACCCTAATCTCTTGACTCTATCAGAAACAAGCATATGTTACTGCACAAATTAATTACCACAATTAATTCTTCACATTTAGAAGAAAAAAAAAGGCAAAATCCAAAAGCTCATAAAAAGCTAGAATGGTAGATCTAGAATAGGAAAGTACAGATTAGAATAGAGGGAGTCAATTGATGTGTTGTAAATATTTTTTTTTTATCAATACAATCGTTAGTAGGCGTTCAAGCCACTAATGTTAAAAAAAAAAAACCAAAAGCTCATCAGAAATTAAGTTTAGGCCACAGACCCCTTACATTATTTACATTAAGGATCAAATTCACATTCACAATTTTAACCCGACACTACCTCACCTTTTTTTTTTTAGAAGTAGTGATATTATCCACCGATTTCTATTGAAATCAGTACAGATCCGACTTGGTACATAAAAGACACTGCCACACCTCTGTCACTGTTCCAAGATTGTACCAAGTCCCTGTGTTTTTTCACCTCGGTCACATTCAGTATCAAATTCACATTCACAATTTTAGCCCTTACATTATTTACATTCCTCTTAATGGACCTTTTCACCTCTCCGCTCTATTCTTTCTTCTTTTTTTCGAAATCTGCTTTCTTAGTATCCACAAAATTAAATCTTTGAAATTAGCAAAATTAGCAAGCCGCCTTGTTCTATCCTATCGCTTCATTTTCTCTTGTATCGCTTGTTCTTGTTAGTTTTTGTACAGAGATGCAAAGATGAGGGGAACTATATTTTTGTATTTCTTTTTTGTTATGTTTTTCTAATCTCTCTCATATAGTTACATATACTTTCTTTTAAACTATTTTACCGTTAGTGATAACGATAATATCCTATGCCCCTATTTCTATTTTATTTACAATTTTACTCTTATTCTTATTTTATATTTTTACCCTCTAAGTTTCTAGTTATTCTCAATACTCCCCCTCAAGCTAGGATTATAAATATCGATTAATCCTAGCTTGCTTGTTATTTCTTCAAATGCCTTCGGAATGAGACCCTTTGTGAATATCGGCTAATTGGTCTTGACTCTTCACATAAGGAGTTTCGATTTTCTTTGCTTGAACATTTTCTCTTATGAAGTGACAATCAACTTCGATATGCTTTGTTCTTTCATGAAACACCGCATTCGAAGCAATATGTCTTGCCGCATTGTTGTCGCAAAATATCTTCATTGGTTTATCAATTTTGAAGTTCAATGCTTCGAGTAATTGTTTGATTCATGTGAGCTCACTTGCGGTGGATGCCATGGCACAATATTCTGCTTCCGCACTTGATCGCGCCACTACATTTTGCTTCTTGCTTTTCCATGTGACTAAGTTTCCGCCTACAAACGTACAATAGCCGGTTGTTGATTTTCTATCGAAGCTCCCGGTCCAATCTGTATTGGAATAGCCACACACTTTATTAAATTTATTATTTTTCATCCATATACCCTTTCCGGGTGATTTTTTTAAATATCTCAAAATTCTATCAATGACATCCAAATGCGGTTTTCTTCGTGAATGCATAAATTTACTAATTTAGATCACCGCAAATGATATATCCGGTCTAGTTACCGTTAGGTAGATTAATTTACTTACAAGTCGGTGGTTGATGGCCGATATGATCGGAGCTCATCTTTTTTCTTTTGAAGAGCACCAAGGTACTCTATATGCTTTCTAGTATCTTGTTTTTCTTGTTGGATTTCTTGTTTAAGTTGATAGATACGGGAATAATATATTATTTTTTTGCCCGTACATGTCTTTCACCGCTTGCCATAGTTCGAAAGCTGTGTCAGCAAGGAGAAAAAGGTCTGAAATGGATGGCTCCATGGGATCATGAGCCAAGTTATGATTTTGTCATTTTGGGTTCTCCATTTTTTCATTGCCTTTTTTTTGGTTTCGGTTGGCATAAGAGGATATGCGACTGTGGGCTCTTTGTTTTTCCCCGTGATGTATTCTCGCATCTCTCGACCACTGAGTGCTTTAGATGCAGCCCTTGCCCATGAAAGATAATTCTTGCCATTAAGAAAAGTATTAGTGAGCTTGGAGGTATTATTGGTAATCTCGTGTTGCTCCTCTTGAGCCCTTTTACTCCTTTGCTGAATTTTCTATGGATTTTTGTTTCTGATATGTTGTGTACCAGTTTACTGGTAAACAGATTGGGAATTTTTTTTCAGTCACAGAATTGTGAGCTATGATACCATGTTAGTTTTTGTACAGAGATGCAAAGCCGAGGAGAACTATATTTTTGCATTTCTTTTTTGTTATGTTTTTCCAATCTCTCTCATATGGTTACATATACTCTCTTTAAAACTTATTTACCGTTAGTAAAGTTGACGGTACTTAGAAAATGGGGAAAAGTTACTTCATTCATCGATAATCTGTCTACATATACAATTTATCTCAATCTTACACTTTAGTCCCTATAACTACTATATTCATACTTTTACCTAAATACCCTTATTAACAATACAATATTCAACACTCCCCCTCAAGATGATGCATAGATATTGATCATGTTCATCTTGCCTATTACATTGGAGAAGTCTGTGACACTCAACCCTTTTGTGAAGACATCAGCAATTTGCTCCTGGGTACGAACGAAAGGCATACATATAATGCTCTCGTCAAGTTTATCCTTGATAAAGTGTCGATCAATCTCCACATGTTTGGTTCTGTCATGTTGTACTGGGTTGTTTGCTATGTTTATAGCCGCCTTGTTGTCACAGTACAACATTATGGGTTTGTTCTCCAACAACCCCAATTCCGATAGCAATCTTCGTAACCACAACCCTTCACTCACACCTTGGGCCATGGCTCTATACTCAGCCTCTGCACTAGACCTTGCTACTACATTCTGCTTCTTGCTTCGCCAGGAAACCAGATTACCCCCAACAAACGAACAGTAGCCTGAAGTTGACTTTCTATCATCAAGACACCCTGCCCAATCGGCATCTGTATAGACTTCAATCCTAGTGTGCCCATTTTTACTCAGGAGCACACCTTTTCCTGGACAACTCTTGAGATACCTCAGAATCTGATACACGGCCTCTTCATGTGGAATTCTAGGGTCGTGCATATACCTGCTCACTACGCTCACAGCGTATGCAATGTCAGGTCGAGTATGTGCTAAGTAGATCAGTCTGCCTACTAGGCGCTGATACTGTCCTCTATCTACTTGATCACCTATTCCTCCCTTCAGCTTATTATTAGGGTCTATGGGTGTATTGACAGGTCGACACCCAAGCATTCCCGTGTCTCTCAGTAGATCTAGGACATACTTTTGCTGTGAAAGAACTACCCCTTTTTTTGAGCGAGCAACCTCAATGCCTAGAAAGTAGCGCAATTCACCCAGGTCTTTCATTTCAAACTCTGTGGCTAAGCTGGCCTTAAGCCTCTTCATCTCAACAAGATCATTACCTGTTAACACCACCAGAATGCAGATTTTCTCTCCTTTCCTTTGGATGAACATAGTGTGATCGGCACTACTTTGCTGATAGCCTAGTTTTTTCATTGCCATAGAAAACCTGTCAAACCAGGCTCGTGGTGACTGCTTTAACCCGTACAGGGAGCGCTTCAGGTGACACACTTTACCCTTCAGTTGTTCATTTTCAAACCCAGGTGGGATCTCCATATATACCTCTTCCTTTAGGTCCCCATGAAGAAAGACATTTTTAACATCTAGCTGGCACAAATCCCACCCAAAGTTTACCGCACACGAGATGAGAGTTCTGACAGTATTCATTTTCGCCACTGGAGCAAAGGTCTCCTCATAGTCCACACCATACGTTTGTGTGTAGCCCTTGGCCACCAATCTGGCTTTGAATCTGTCCACCTTTCCCTCTGGAGTATATTTTGTCGAGTATACCCACTTGCATCCTACGGTGCTTTTGTTGGACGGTCTAGGGACCATATCCCAAGTGTCATTCTTGACTAATGCTTTCATCTCCTCGAACATTGCCTTCTTCCACTTTGGGTCCTGCATTGCTTTCCTCTAATCACATGGAACAGAGTTAGAGTGTAAGGAGGTTACAAAAGCTTTGTAAGTAGGGGAAAGTGTCTCAAATGAGACATAGTGAGAGATAGGATGCGAGGTTGAGACATCTTCTCCTTGCTTCAAGACAGTTGACCGGACTCCTTTGCGCAAGGCAATAGGAAGGTCGAGATCAGAGAAAAGATGAGTACCTGAGGGTAACTCTGAGTTACCTGAAGGCTGTGGTGTGAGCGAGCCGTCGACAGGAGCAAGTAATTAGTATTGATCTTGGACCGGAGGTTGCTCAACATTCTCATGGCGAGGTTTTCGAGTGTAAACCTTGTTGATCTGCCTATTATGAGGTGGTAGGCTTTGGTCAATGCTTGAGTCCAGATCTATCTCTGTAGTTGGACTTACGGGCATACTGTTGTCAGATTCCTTACTCTCCCCCTCTCAACCAACTCGGTCCGAGGGATAGGTGACAACCACCTCAAGAAGATCATGAAATGTAACAGAAGATGCATTGGACTGTGCATCAGAAAGAGGAAAATAGGGTTCTGTTTCTCGGAATGTCACATCCAAGCTTTCCAGCATCCTTTTTTTCACAGGGTCATAACATCTATACCCCTTTTTTCCACTGGAGTACCCAACAAACACACATTTGTGGGCCTTCGCATCGAGTTTGCTAATACCTGGACTTGTGTTATGAACAAAACACACACAACCAAACTTTTTGGGAGGTACCTTGAATGAGGTGGTCCCTGTGAGCATTTCGAGTGGGGTACTAAAGTCCACCGCTCTCAAAGGCATTCTGTTGATCAAATACGTAGCAGTCTGCGCTGCTTCTCCCCAAAGGTACCTCAGAACGTTCATGGCAAAAAGGAGGCACCTCGTCACTTCCAGGATGTGCCTGTTCTTCCTTTCTGCAACACCATTTTGTTTAGGTGTATTCACACATGTAGTTTGATGTACAATACCATTACCTCGTAAGAATTCTTGCATTGCCCTGTTGGTGTATTCTGTGCCATTATCTAAGCGTAACACCTTCACTTTCTTCTCAAATTGGGTTTCCACCATCTTGTGAAAAGTCTTGAAGCACTCCAAAACTCCCTCTTTACTCTTCAACAGGTACAGCCAAGTCATCCGGCTATAACAATCAATAAAGGTGACAAACCACCTTGAACCAGATAGAGCAGTGACTCTCGAGGGCCCCCAAACATCAGAATGAACAATATCAAAGCAAGAAACACTTCTATTACCAAAAGATGGATACATTGTTCTGGTGTGCTTAGCAAACTCACAAGCATCACATACTAGTTTAGTTTTGCTACACTTAGAATACAACTTGGGATACAACCTTCCAAGCACAGTAAAAGATATATGCCCTAAACGGCAATGTAACAAAAACATCTCCAACTCTGGAGTCTCTGCCAAACAGGCTCTCGGGTCCAAAACCTCCCATCTTTGCTTAAGTCGGTACAAGCCTTCACTCCTCTTGCCAATACCAATCACTCTTCCTGTCTTCAGCTCCTGCAACACAACATGAGTAGGAGACAGAGAAACAACACAGTTAAGATCGTCTACCAATTGACTAACTGATAGGAGGTTATTGGTGAATTTAGGAACATGAAAGACTGATGATAGCTGGAGGTCTGGAGTACATGTTACATCCCCAACTCCTGTTATTGAGCAAAGCGAGCCATCGGCTGTTTGGACTTTTTCTCTTCCAGACATAGGCTTATAGGTTTTGAACAATGTAGGGTCAGGGGTCATATGTTTAGATGCCCCAAAGTCTACAATCCAGGACTGATCAGGGCTAGACTCGGCTATTAGGGCTTTTATAACAGTGCCAACAGGTCTAACTACAGTGGTAAGAAAAGAGGAAGGAATGTAACCGTCAGCCCCAGATGGAGCAGCAATAGATGAGGCACTGCTAGCTGAGGTAGTGGACAAGAGACGAGCTGCAAGCTGAGTCACTAGTTGAGTCAACCTATCATCAGTGCCTGAACTTGGCGTACTAGTGTTGTCAGCCACATGTGCCTTTTGGTATCCTCCACCACGTCCTGGTCCACGACCTCTACCTTGTCCTCTGCCACGTCCACCATCACGACCTCGACCTCTAGCTGGTCTTCCATGTAAGTCCCAGCAAGTCTCCCGAGTGTGATTCTTCCTATGGCAGTGATCACAGACTTTGTCACCCTGGGAGGACACTGAGTGTGGCTGGATGAACATAGCTGAACCCTCCTGTACTGGCAAGGATATCATTGCCTTCCTCATGCTTTCCTCTTGAACCGCTACTGCAAAGGCATCACGAGGAGCAGGTAGCGGATTCCTCTGCCAGAGACTCTGTCGAATCTGCTCGAACTCAACGTTGAGGCCAGCAAGGAAGCGAAAGGTCCTTCTTTTCTCCAACCAGTTTGTGAAGGCTAGTGCATCTACCGAGCATGTCATAGCCAAAGGATCAAAGAAATCCATTTGCTCCCACATATTGTTCAACTCTGAGAAATACTCAGCCACACTCATTTCTCCCTGAACTATACTGTCTGACTTAGACTGGAGGTGATAGATCTGCCCATGGTTACCCGTTTGAGAGTACATCTCGGCTGCCCGATCCCACACTTGTCGAGCAGTGTTCAACATCATAAACTGACTTTGCAGTCTAACCTCCATTGAATTGACCAGCCACGACATAACCTGCCCATCGTCTGTCTCCTACTTCTGAAACTCAGCTTTCTCCTCTATCTTTCCCTCTTTCTTCTCAGCTTCCGAAAGTTCTGGTTTCTTTGCCGTACCGGTAACATACCCGGTTAATCTCTGACCTTTCAAGTGCATAAGCATTTGTCTTGACCACAACAGATAGTTCTCAGCCCCATTCAATCTCACTGAGATGACCTGAGACGATCTAGAGAAATTTCTGTCTTCTGCCATATATATATATATATATATATATATATTTTTTTTAGGGTTTAGATGGAGAAACAGCAACAACCAGTGTATTGACACTCAGATCCGATCAATAAATCCTATGTGGGAGAAAATGAGACAGAAACGGCTCACACGAGCCTTCACTCACACCTTTACTCACGGAAAGGGGTGCTCGCGGAAAGGGAACTGCTCCCGCGGCGGAAAGGAACTGCTCTCGCGGAAAGGGAACTGCTCCCGCAGAAAAGGAGAAATCGCGAACGCGGAGACCGTGACTCGCGAATCGCGAACGCGGACGGGAGCTGCTGACGGCGACCGTGACTCGCGAAACGCGGAGCTGCTGACGGCAACTCGCGCTGGAACTAGCGGACGGCGACGCGAAGACAGTGACTCGCGCTACTCGCGCTGGAACTAGCGGACCACGGCGGCGGCGGATGCTCACGCTCCGGACTCCTGCTCTGATACCATAAAGTTGACGGTACTTAGAAAATGGGAAAAAGTTACTTCATTCATCGATAATCTGTCTACATATACAATTTATCTCAATCTTACACTTTAGTCCCTATAACTACTATATTCATACTTTTACCTAAATACCCTTATTAACAATACAATATTCAACAGTTAGTGATAACGGTACTATCCTATGCCCCTATATCTATTTTATTTACAATTTTATCTTTATTCTTATTTTACATTTTACATTTTTACCTTCTAAGTTTCTAGTTATTCTCAACAGTTCTATTGTTGTATTTTTTAGGCTGAACACATATCTTTATGAAATATATAATTACTGCCGAAAAACAGACGCCACCAAATATTAAAAAAAGAACCCAAAAGCTGCTTAGACTTAGACGATTTGACTCGATATCTGTATTCTCAGAGCTGCACCCGCCGTTGCTGTTCAGCCATTGGTCGTGAATGCGCTGGAGTTCTCCATTCTCTGACAATGTCAGAAGAGCAGTTGAGAGGTCAACTACTAGAGGAGAATCTCTTTGAAATGCCTATTAAGGAAAAAAAAAAAAAATCCACATTTAAATGGCACATCTCAAATACATGCATTACCCATAGATTGTACAAGTAGCTAGTCTCAAGCATATGCACGTCATTAATCTATTATCATAAAAAAAAAACTGTATTTTAGAAAAGTGTGGAAGCCTCCTTTTTTTCATGTCTCTACTTTTTTAATGCATAAGAACAAAAATTCTAAAACAAAAAAATAACAAAATGAAAACCGTTGAATTTGATCACCAATATTATGGACTTTAGATGTACATATACAAAATGAGTGAGGCTCTGGTAATATGCATAGCGCATATTGGTCCGTTCTATGGACTAAAATCTTCAGTTTGAAAGTTGGCCGATCCTAACGGTTTAACGTGGTCTCCATATTAAAATGTACTTGTAAACAAAATTTTACATTTTTTAAAATTTCTTTAATAATTTTTTAGATGTGTAGAAAATCACTTGATGTGAAAATTATGGACCATCCAAAAACAGTGATTTCAACCCATTTAAAGAAATAGTAAACAAATTTTACACAATGTAAATTTAGTTTATAAGTACATATAAATATGGAAACCATGTTGCATGAATGGTTTGGATCGACCATTAGAATTTTGAAAACAAAAAAATTGATCCGTAGTACGGACCAATCCGTGCTATGCATAGTACCATAGCCTTACTCTATACAAAATTATGGCATCTCAGCTTTATTTTGATGACCGCGATATTGTAAAATTAACTTCTACAAATTATCTATACAATTAGATTTTTATACAAAATATTGTAAGTTTTTAGAGTGCATAGAAGAAATGACATACATGACATTTTTTTTTTTTTTTTTTTTTTAAGGTTAGACGGCTTGATGCTGCTAACAATTGTATTAATATAAAAAAAAGTATTTACAAAGGTCACATGCTAGACTCTCCAAGAAATCCTAACGATTTACAAATAATTCATGATTTAACCATTTTATTTAATATTTCAGCTTTAGAGTTTGATTAAAACTTTTAAAAAATCGAAGCGAGCACCAAATGTAAAGTCATTTGAACCCTCCTTAAAATATGGACACTATTTTGCCATTGAAATTTGAATTATTTGGTTTTTCAAACTGTATATGAGTTAATAGTTTATAAACATACCTTCACATTGGAATTTTTTTACTATATACTTTGCAATAAATCTTAAAAATTAAGAGACTTACGAAACCCCATCCTTGCCGGGTAAACTGCTGACCAACAACACGAAAGTTGCAATAACCTGTGAGGAAAATCTGAACATATGGGCTCTGATCAACTATTGCCGCGACACCACCACCCTGGGGCCCACGCATCAGGGCATCAGCATACTCCTCAATGGTACTTAGCGGCACAAGCCTTGACTCAGGTATGTTCAGCTCCTCTATGAGGTAATTCTTTGTGAATGTACCAGCCTGGTACCTGTCACAGAAAAGTTGAATCTTTAGTATCTAAAGATTCATGAAATATATAGGTATGGTAGAAAAAAGAAAAGAGTTAGTCTCTACATGCAGTATGTCAGTATCATCCCTTTTCCTTTACAGTCCTTGAAGATAAATTTTCCATTTTGGTCCCTTAACAATTGAAGTTGTATGATTGTCGTCCCTGCCATTAATTACCTCTTGGTAAGATGATAGATATATATAGATTGGAGAATGCTGATGGGAATAAGCTTCTTTTTGACGAAAGTATTCCCCAAAAGCAATCTTTCACCATCAATGCTTACTAGGAACTATTTCCTCCATATAATAAAAATTGATTTAATTTACAGTGCTAGCAATGAACAGGTGGATTTTCGAATTATAAGTTATCCACCAAAATGGCTGATATTGCATGCTGACCAGGAATTGTCTACTTTTTTCAACTACAAGCAGCTGCTCCAATTATATTCAAGGTTTCTTAATTTTTATCTGCACCATTATCTATATATACAGAAGAAACCAAATGCACCTAGCTAGTATATTCTAAGAAACACAACTGTTTTTAAATCCACAAGAATAATTATATTAAAATGAAATTGACAGATTATGAACTAGACCAGACTGTTAGTTTTGGATGTATTCTTTCCAAACACCACAAGCTGGGTGTTTTTTTGCCAATAACAACAATAATAATGAGAAGATGAGTTTTATAATACCCGATGGGGTCATGGCTGGCAATGAGGCTATCGAGGCTTTTGATGCCAGAGGAGAGTTGTTGGACAGTTAGGATCGAGGTGAGAGATGCAGTGTAGCTGGAGGTAATAATCAGGACCACAAACAACCATACAAGCAGCACAAATCGGCCAAGCGCAGATAGTAGGTTCTGTCCTACAATTGGAATACAACAAAGCCAAAACAATATTATATATTTAAGTAATTTTCTTTTATTTCTGAAAATATACTGTGTGACAAGACCGAATATTATATATCTTGCATGCACCTGAAAACGGGTCCTATGTGCCAGGACAAGTGTTGGAAAAACTATGCATCACATAGTTTATTCAAAGTACCGCCTCTACCTAGTTTTATTCCTATCATATTTTTTTTCGGTTGTATGTTCACCTCTGCTGTTTTCTAGGGTTTGTGTGATGCTTTGTGGTATCACATCGAAGACTACTCATTTCTTTCTTTCTGCCTTATTATTATTTTTTGAAGTCAGAGATGAAGGAAGAGGACCTACTGTGTGCAAAGAACATAGTGGAGAAACTAAACCTGCAGAATGAAGAAAACAAATCAATATATAGATATATTTTTTTTAAAAAGAACTCAATATATAATTAAAATAAATTATGCACATTAAAAAAAACAAAGTGCATTTGCTAATAATGTCATAAAACTTGTAGTGTGCTCTGCTGTAATGTCCAATCTCCACTGCTGCTACAGGACTTTGAAAACAAGGGGCACAGTAGAAAAATATAGGTAGTAACTGAATGCTCACCAAAATATAGTGGCAACTTGTTCTTTAGGGGGGCCACGGAACTCCTCATTTGTTCTGTGTTCTAGAATCCAAATAACAACACCAAAAAATAGGAAAAACCCAACGGTAACACACCACATTGGGAGGGTAAACGGTTTTAGAAAGGCCCATGCACTTGAGCTATCGTGCTTAACTGGTACAACTATCTCCAAACCTGCTTCAGCATAAGGTTGCGTGAAATCCACAATCCTTGTTCGGTTTTTCACTATCGCTATGTCCCCCACTACTGCGTCCAATTCCTGACAAGTATAGAAGTTGAAAAGATCTAAAGTAAATAAATAGAGTTAAATGTTATTTGATCTGTTATAACCTATACCCACTGGACCAACTTCAAGTACAATAAATATCGTACATGTACAGTTCACTTCCGGAACATGACTGATAAGTCACCTCTATGTCATTGTATCAATTGCATACCAACATGTACCAATTCATTCAGTTACGTTCTTGTTGGGCTTGTTACTTTGTTAGTTAGCGATTAGTTACTACCTTCATACAGGTATTACCACCACTGGAATTTCTTGGTACCGAGTCTAATTGGCACGGCATCAATATGAATCTTGTATGGTATTGGGAATTTTGACATATGTCTGACCGGCATTTCAACCAGGTTTTATCCAATACTGGCTACAGCGTTTGACTTGTATGGTAGTTTGAGCTCCTGATGATACCAGTTGAGGTTGTGCCCTAAGCTACCAAGAGGCATGTGTGTGTGTGTGTGTGTGTGTGTGGGGGGGGGGGGGGGGGAGGGAGAAAGATAGTACATTTTGAGCAACCATATTGACCACATCATCATAATTCGGGTTAACAGTACCGTTTCCAATCAGTATAAAAGAACACGGCACCGGATACGGCAATAACTTGATTGCCGCATTGAAAACATCAATACAGAACCCACTAGCATTGCTGTTCGATCCAGAATTAGACCCTCTCGACACAAACTGCTTAAAGCTGACCTTGTTTGGCACTCCGATTCGCAAGGACTGGCCATTGTTCGGGAAAACCCAACCACGTGGCTGCTGCTTGATCCCACCAGGCCACAACACATCGTATAGCCTGCGGGACTGGCCTGACAAGTTTTGTGGCTTTTGATATAGGATTTCAGGTGAAACAACGGATAGACCCGAGTAATTTGACCAGTACCCGATCAGTCGTGGTCCAGTAGACACCACATTGATGATATCATACGCAGGGCGGATCAGGTCCCGATTTGGGCCAAACTGTAACTGTCCAGTAACACCTGTGAAGTTTGTGCTCAACATATTTTGTAGCAAGCCCTCACCGCCATCAAAAATTTTCAAAATTTCCAAGTGTAAAGCGCTCCCATTCACATCATGAAATCTTGGGTCAGTTGAGAAATTTATTCCGTTTCCATTCGTTTTTATATATTGATCAATTGCATGTGCCACCAACCACACTGAATCATAAGCATACAGACTGTATGCATTGAGATTTGACCCAGTAGCAGTATTGCCCGTTTTGTTTCTCCATCTGGATGCAAATTTCATCTTGAGATCTGAATCCGGCGTATGCCTTCTCAGCACAATTGATCCTTGTATCAGATTAAGAACTTTTGGGTCGGCATCAACTGACTCATGCCCGTATCCTAAACCGAACCCATTAGAATCCAAAACTGCAGCCAGCCAATCAGTTACGATCCATACGTAACCAGGTCCCGTCATGCCCAACTTTTGAGCAACAGAAAAGACCGTCAGACCTGAATCTGGGTTCACATGCAGGACATAAACTCGTGACTCCATTAAATTGACCCGTAGAAGCAAGTCAGTGATATCAGTCAGATCCATTGCCTGAGCAAAACCCGCTTTGTATGAAATCTTTGCCCTTCTAAGCGCCAGCTCATCACCCAAGGCGGCAATACCGTTACGTCCATAGTCATCATCAACATATATTGCGGTGACCTCACGCCACTGGAAGAAGTCTACAATGTCGGCTATGGCACGCATCTGAAACTGGTCAGATTGAGTGGCACGGAGGAAGTAGGGGAATTCTAGGGAGGAGAGAGTCGGGTCGGTTGCGGAGAAGGAGACTAATGGTACTTGTAGGGAGTTCGCCATATCGGAGAGTATGCGACTGCCTCCTGATGACTGTGGGCCAATGATGGCCACCACATTTTTCTCTAGTACTTGTAATGCTGGAGAGAATCATGACCAAGACAAGCATTTTGTAGCGACAAGTTTGTTAGAGAGGTTTTAAAACACAAAAGACATATATTTCTATTTGTTTATGTATTTTTTTTTTTTATTTAATTAGTTACTCACCACCTAGTAAAAATTTGAAATTCAGAGCTTGGTTAATGCTGAGAATTTTAATAAAAAAATACTACCATGGTATCCTAAAGAGTATTATAAGACCATATATATCGGCAAGGCCCCCTAGGCTACAACCTAATCTAGTACCTAGTAGGTATATGCAGATTGTTGATACAATCTCATAGCATAATAGTTGAAACCATAATATTCTACATTGGAGCAAATGACCAACTAGCTCAAGTGATATACTAAGCTCACGTTTAAGAAGTTATGGCAACGTACGGGTTAAAACCTCTGGCCCATAGCCACCAAAAATTGTTATCGTCTTCCTCAACGGACCAAAAAGTTCAGTGCGAACAGAAATTACTTTCAATTTTAGACATGAAGAATGAATTTTTGTTCGATTTGCTCTAATCTATTACCTGAGCGTTAGAGCATCTCCATTCCAGCAAATGTTTAGCAATTAATTTAGGTCACGTTACTGAATTTAGCAATTAAAAAGATTCATAATTTCTAAATCACTCCATCCCAGAAATTTAATTAGAGTTGCTTATTTAATAGAGTTGCTTCTAAAACAAACTTGCTAATTTAAAAACTGTGGTACATCCCAACAATTATATTAGCAATTAACACATCAGATTAGCAATTTAAAAGAAATCACCGTTGTAAATGCTCTAAAGAGTTGCTTTTAAAACAAACTTGATAATTTAAAAATTGTGGTACATCCCAGCAATTATATTAACAATTAACACATCAAATTAGCAATTTAAAAGAAATCACCGTTGTAGATGCTCTTACAAGGATATTAATTTACAGACCAATTTTATTGTAGACATTTGTTGCTTTCCTAGAATGCTAGATTCTGTCAGTTATATTTTGGATTCTAGTTAATTTCCGTCTTATTCATGCCATTAATTTGAAGCAGCTTCGGTTGTGTTTTAAAGGATTTGTTGCTGGAGACACTTTAACAGCTATATGCTATCTTACCAAGATTATAGTATCTAATATATATCCAATCAACTAGGATCAATCTGCTAAATTAGATTTTGTGTGATAGAAAAACCTAACGGCCAGTAGAATAATTAGGAGATATCATAACATTAACGGCTAAGTAGCCTATATAAACCCTTGCAAGCAATTAATGTAATGTAAAATCAATCAATCAATGAAATCATTTCTCTTTCAATTCAATCTTAAATTTTAACATGGTACCAGAGTAAAATATTCTTGAGAGAAAACTAAGAAAAAGAAGAAAAACAAGGGTAAAGAAACAGAAAAATCAGATCTTTGATATTGCCAAGAGGTACTGAAAATCAAATTCTAAATTTTTTTTTCCAGTCCACTACTCTTTAAGTCCACAGTATATTTATTAAAAAAAAGTCAAACATTATTCTATCCCATTGAAAGTTAAATAAAAATTTGGGTACATTAATTACCTTCAATTGTAGCAAGAAACCCACTACAATTGGTATCCTGTGAGATTACATTGAACTTCGTGTCAGGAAGTATGGTTCGATCTGAGTTCACATCTTCTAGTGCCAGCTCAATTGCAATTCTCGCAGCACGACCAATGATGGAATTGTATGTGTAGAGAACTCCTATGTTAATGCTTGTGATATTTTGCGGGTTTGAAGTTTGGGATATTGTAATGATGGCTTGAGAAAGAGAGAATAGGAACAGAAAAAGCCATGAAGAGCGACCCATTTGGGTTTGTTGGGTTATGGCATCTCTCGTTCGTTCTCTCTATAGACTGCTTAATTGGTGTAATAGATGGGGTATATATAGTGTTGGTAATTTCTAGCAACTTCATTTTATCACCCGACCATATATATAATTAAGTCGGTCAAAGAAGATTCCTGAAATTTATAGAATATGTTTGGGATATAATAAGTCGGTCAAAGAAGATTACTGAAATGGACCAACTTTCACCGACTGTTAATTAAAAAAACCGTTAGCGATAAGTTAACATTCACCAACGGTTTTACTGAAGAAGCTGTTGGTTAAAGTAGGCATCAATCATCAACGGCTCATTTAGAATAACCATTGGTGAATGTTTAAGATCCACTAAGTGTCTTTACAATTAACCGTCACTACAGCAGAGGGACTCTTCTGCGACCGGCTAAATCAATCACAGAAGGGTATTGATGCACGAACGATCAAGAAATTGGAGAAGTAATGAAAAGATAGGTTTGGTTCTGAGATCACACAGATTCTCAATTCTTTGATAAAACTAATACATGAAAACTACCTCTGCCAAAAGACATGACGTCTGTTTAAATACAAACCCTAAAACAGAAAATACATAAAAGATATATCAAAGACCCTAAAAACTCTAAAATTATAAAGAAAGGTCCAAAAGTCCATGAAGGAAGACTCGGATCGCGAATCTGAGCCCGCAAAATGGGCGAAACCAATCGTAGATTGTTTTAGATCCGGTTTTGGGCTGTGGAATTCCTGTCAAAATTTCAGCCCGATCCGACGGACGGATCAAAAGTTACGCTCCTTTTCGTGAAGCATGCGCAGGACCATATTGCATCAGGTATGGCGTCGGTCGCAGAAGGGTAGAGCCGGTCGCAAATGACAGAAATCGGTCGCAGTTGCTCTGTCGCTGATGACCGTCTCGCTGACGTCACCGGTCACTGAAGGGTAAGGCGCCGGTCGTAGATGACCCTATAGCGACCGATAAAATCTGTTGCTGATGCTATGTGCTGACGTGGTGGAAGACCATCAGAGATCGATTGGCCGGTCGCTGATGTCTGATCAGAGTCAAAATAATGATGATTTACGTAGGGTTTTGGCTTAGGTTTTGCATATTTTCTCACACTTATATTTAATTAATTAGAGAAAAAGGCTACTGTCACCCTTCTTTATGTTTTATTGCAGAAAACAGGTTTTGGAACTATTTTACACCAAATGGAGCTAGAATCGGGTCAATCGGATCAGCAACGCTCATTGACTAAGTCCCTGTTACGGCCCGTATTGCCTAATACGGACCAGGCCTAGCATTGACCAGAAGATAGCGCTGGAAGCATTAAACCCTAACCGTCAAGGTCCTAATACGGACCGTATCACCCAATACGGTCCGTATCTGAAGGCGTCTCTTGGGGAATAACTGCCGACAGCTGTTTCCAGATCAGTTCCTTAGCCCCTACTCAACCTCTACACGTCCCTACACTCCTATATAAGGCCCCTGGGCAGAATGATTAGTTATCTTTGTAATTAGGGTTAGATTTGATTAAAGTAAGAAGAGAGGAGTGCTTGTAACCATGTCGTTCCGCGGCTAAGTTCATTTTCTTAGGGCTAGGCAGTAAACCTTGTTACTCTTGATGTTTTGATATATATATTTCTGTTGATTATGATTTCTTGTTGTTGAAACAAAATGCTTTTGTGATTTACTATCTCTTCATCTAATTTCAATGATCTAGTTTGAGTCCGTTAGGGTAGTGACAGTGCTTTAATGGCAAGAGAAACTATTTGTATGAATTAGCCTCGTTGAGATCTATTAGATTTATGTGAAGAAAACCTTAGCGGGGAAACCATAAACCAGACCAACAAAACGCGTACCAAATTCCATCACTTGCGTAAAGTAAATCGCAGTGATCTGTGTAGTAATTTGGGGTATTTGAGAGATCAGATATTTGCGTAAGGTAAATCGCAGTGTCCTATGTAGAATCTCGGTGAAAGATCTGTCATTCTTGCGTAACATAAATCGCAGTGACCTATGTGGTATCTTTCATTAAACAACAACAGGAAATCAGACGTAACAGGAATATATTGTCAAGGCGGATTGAGTGGCAATGGTGTGCCGAAACCCTAGGAATTCTCATCTCTATCTTTATTTTAATTACTTTTAATTGCTTCCTAATTTACATTGATCAAAACAACATCTCTCAATTTTCAAATTTCGTCTAGCCTTTCGAAAGATTGTGATTCGATCGCTCAAAGCATTGAACCAATATTTCCTGTGGATCGACCTCGAATATACTACTCGATAGGATTGTGCGCTTGCAGTCCGAATTGATAGCATTTCTGAGTTTATAAATATTAAAAGAAACATTGCTCTCTTTTGAGTGATCAAGCTTTTTGGCGCCGTTACCGGGGAATAACGGTTCATTGTGCAAGGCCTCGCGAGACGTCCTTGCTTTGACCATTGAATCCAATTTATTAGAAACGCCTAGATTTCTTTTTATTTTCTTCATTTTTATTTTTCTTTTATTTTCAATTTCGTTTTTATTTTTATTTTCTTTTTCCAGTTTTTAGTTTAATTTTCAGATTTTCTTTTCTTTTTAGGAAACCGCACGCTGGCCGAATCATCCGTACGAAGATCCGAGAGGATTGCTAGTAGGAGAGGACAATTCGCTTCCACATCACCGATAAGAACCAATCATAGTTCCTCATCAAGTAATTCTGAAAGCGAAGAAGACTCAGATTTGATCAACATGAATATTCCACCGAACGAACCGATCAACAATGGAAGACAAAACACTGGTGATAAAGAAGTTCATGATGCAGCAAGACCCAAACTTCTACGAGACTATTGCGTACCGCGCGCGAATGATCCTAATTCTAGTATTAACCCGCCAACTGTTACGAACCGTAATTTTGAGATCAAACCTGCTCTCATAAATATGGTTTCGCAACAGCAATTTGGAGGATTTTCACATGAAGATCCGCATCTTCATTTGTCAATTTTCTTAGGAATATGCGAGACGATAAAGATCAACGGAGTTACCGATGAAGCAATCAGGCTAAGGCTATTTCAATTCTCATTAAAAGATAAAGCAAGAGCATGGTTGTTTTTCTTACCGGCCAATTCCATTGAAACTTGGGACCAATTGTTTAATGTGTTTATTGCAAAATATTTTCCACCATCCAAAACTTCAAGGTTTAGAAATGCAATTACTAATTTTGAACAAAGAGATGGTGAGACATTGTGTGAGGCATGGGATAGATATAAGGATATGTTAAGGTGTTGTCCACATCATGGTCTAGAAAGATGGCTGATTGTCCAAACTTTTTATAATGGTCTAAACCCTACCGATAGGTTGTCTATTGATGCTTCCGCAGGGGGAGCAATCATGAACAAGGAACCTGACGAGGCTTACAACCTAATTGAAGAGATTGCAATCAACCAACACTACTGGATCCCTGAGCGAAAGAAGCCAACTCCAACACCTGGCATGCACCGAGTAGATGATATATCCATGCTAAGCGCAAAGATTGATGCTTTGCAAATGGCACTCAACAAGCAAAACAAGCAGCGAACGGTAGCAGCAGTCAATGCCGCAACAGCATGTGGCTATTGTGGGGGAGTGCATGAGATGACCGAATGTATGAATGTAACGCAAACTGAGGAAGAAATGGAGCAAACAAACGCAATTGACAATAGCTTTCGACCTCAGCCCGCTTACAATACATACCATCCGAACAACCGAAACCATCCAAATCTCTCATACGCAAACAATCAAAAGCCTGCTGCACCCCAACAGAACTATCAACCACAGCCCAATTATCAACCGAGATACAACAATCCTCAACAGAACTATCAACCAAGGCAATACAATCAACCACCGCAACCTGATATCACATCCTTAATGGAGAGATTCCTAGAGAAGCAAGACAAGGCTAACGCCGAAATCGTGCAAAAGATCGAATCCTTAACAAACCGCAACAAAGACTTAGAAGACAATGTCTCTAAGATGGCAAAAGAACTCTCGAGTATTACACGCGGAAAAGGCAAATTTCCGGGCCAACCGGAAGAAAACCCGAGAGAGACTTGCAAATGCATAACATTAAGGAGCGGTACAGCTTACAAGGGACCTCCCATGCCCGATCAAACTTCCGATGAGATGCATGCAGAGCCATCGCACTCCGAAGAATACGAGCCGCAACCACCGGAGCTGCCCGTACTCGAAACACAGGCAGACCCTATCGAGGGGCAGAATGACACCGTAGGTGGAGACGAATGACAACCCGAACCTGAATATATTGCACCACCACCCTACAAGCCACCTCTGCCATTCCCTCCAAGGCCCGCCAAGTCACTATCCCCTTTACCGAGGCAATTGCAAGCATACCCTCGTATGCTAAGTTTCTGAAGGAGATCCTTTCAAATCGCAAAAAACTCCAAGAATTCTCAACAATTCTGCTCAATCGGGAATGTAGTGTGCTCGTGCAAAGCAAATTACCCGAAAAGTTGAAAGATCCGAGAAGCTTCTCGATACCATGTACAATTGGCACGACGAATTTTACGAGGGCTTTATGTGATCTGGGAGCAAGTGTGAGTCTAATGCCAAAGACAGTGTTTGACAAATTAGAATGTGGAGAACTTTCACCGACACAAATTGCACTGCAACTGGCTGATCGATCAATTAGATATCCTGAAGGAGTGTTGCTGGATGTACCGATCAAAGTTGGAGACTTTTGGATACCTGGAGATTTTGTTGTGGTTGACATGGAAGAAGATGAACACATTCCAATCATCCTTGGAAGGCCATTCCTCGCCACATGCGGAGCAATGATTGATGTTAAGAACGGGAAAATTTCACTTAATGTCGGAAAAGACAAGGCGGTCTACGACATAAATAGAGCTTTGAAATACCCTTCTGACATTGATCGTGTCTTCAATTTGGGTATCATGGATGAATTTGAAAAGGAAGAGTATCCATATGATGAATTGGGAGAATCCATGGGTATGGAGGAACTGGACAACCTTTTTAGAGGGGAAGATGACGCTGACATTGATCGTGTCTTCAGTTTGAGTATCACGGATGAATTTGAAGAGGAAGAATATCCATATGATGAATTGGGAGAATCCATGGGTATGGAGGAATTGGACAACCTTTTTTGAGGGGAAGATGACGAAAGGCAACTAGAGCAATACATCACCGCTGAACCTGATGAAGCCTACGCTGAAACTTGCTCAAGTTGTGCCACTGTCATAAAAAAAGAAGAGGAAGAATCCCCCAAATCTAAAATTCTGCAGTCCGTGTCACCTAGCACGGTCAGTAGCGAAGTGAAGAAAAGGGAGAAGACTACCTCTCATCCACAACTCGAGCTCAAACCTCTTCCATCCAACCTCCGTTACGAATTCCTAGGACCTAACCAAACCTACCCGGTGATTGTCAGTTCTCGACTCGATAATGTTCAATCCAACAAGCTCGTCAACATACTCAAGATGCACCGAAAGACTATTGGCGACAAAATAGATGACATCAAAGGCCTTAGCCCGACCATCCCCATGTACCGCATCCTACTTGAAGATGAGACAATGGAGGAAATGCAAGAATTAGAAAAGAGTTGGCACACACAACCGCATGAAAACAAGTTTTTCGATCCTCTGTTGACTTCAATTTCTATCAAACCAGAAGAAACCAAAGTTCCAATCATAGAATCAAGGCCTCTTCCAACAGTTCTCAACATTATCGCACCAAAAAGTTCTTGGGAAAACCACGATGCGGTCCATGGTCGGAAGGTGAAGATAAAACAGTTCGTGATTCATCCGGAATTTCAATAATACAAGGGGTCGAGCTAATGACCTTAAACAAGCGCTTCTTGGGAGGCAACCCAAGGCCATTCCTATATTTTTCATAATATTTATTTATAGTTTATTTAAGACCTTAACAGAGAAACAACTCATATCCACCTTTTTCCTATGATTAGGTGAACATATCAGAGGAATGACTCGATCAAAGACAACACGGAAGACAGGAAAATACCCTCTGGTACGGTCCGTATCAATCAATACGGATCATATTAGTGGATACGGGGTGAAAGAAGGAAAGTAAAAAGAGAGGTGGTGAATACGGCCCGTATTTCCCAATACGGTATGTATTCAAAGAAGTTAAGACTGAAGGCAGTTATCGGTATTACGCATAACAAATCGGATACGGACCGTATCACCCAATACGGTCTGAATGACAGCTAATTTGGAAAATGCGAACCCGTTAACAAAGAGACATTTGAAAACCCGCGAGAATCACATCTCATAACTGTTAAATCCTTTGGTTTGAACTCCTAAATCTCTCTCTATTCTCTCTCCCTCTATCTATCCTCTTCTTCCCTCTTCCTTCCTTGCCAAGACCAAGCCCACCTCCTTGCCGCCGATCACCATCGCCACCGCACTCATCACTGCCTCTCCTTGGAGCCGCCGCTGCCTTCCTCTCTGCACCATCCGATGCCCCTATAAGTGAATATGATCAGTTCACCCAAGCTATGCAATGGATGAACCTAAATTTTAAGATCTCGCCACACGCTCGCGAGAGAGCAGCCAGCGGATTAAGAAAAAGGTCAATCAAGTCCGCAACAATGTGGAGGAGATCCGGAGAAACGTTGACGGGGGTAGGCGCGAGATCTAGTAAGCGCGCTACCTCAATCAACAATACTACCAGTTCGCCCTCGACACCGGACTCCAGTACCAGCCACTGCTCTACAGACTTTTCGACCCATCATTCTACAAGGAGATCCAGCACCCACCACCACCTCCACCACCTCATGATTGAGGTGCAGTGAGTTGTATCTTTCCCCGGTCTTTTTACTTTATTATTTCCTTTATTTTTATCTCTCGAGCATTGGGGACAATGCTCAATTTTATTCGGGGGGTAGGAGGTAAAATTGACCATGTATCTTTAAAATTTTTCGCATTTTAAATTCTTAGGTGCTAGTAGTTTTACTCAATTTTTGACTAGGGTTAGAGGCTTTACCGAAAATCCTAGAATGATTAGATTAAGCTTTTTAGCTAGCTTGCATTTTTATTTTCCCCTAGGAGTAGGTTAATCAAATAGGAATTGTTTTTAAATTGAATTAGACTAAGGTTTAGACAATTGGCCATGATACCAAAAATTCAGAATTTTAAAAATAATTAGTGATCTCAAAGTGAACAATTAATTGCTAACCATGAGTGTTGACCAAAAATCGCAAATCCTAGAATTTTTATTGTTGAGTAATTTATTTTTGCAAAGTCTTTTTAAACTTGATAGTGTTTTAGAATACCCATTTATTATAGATAGACCCCTAGCGAAACTATGCAATAATTCTTTGTATGAATGAATACTTGAAATTGTGTGTAATCATGGTGCTTGTGACACAAAAATATTTTACTTTTCAGAAAAATAGAAAAATACAAAAAAATCAGAAATGAGAAAAACCCAAAAAAAGTAAAAAGAAAAAAAATCAGAAAAAGAAAAAAAAATATAATAGAATAAAAGATGGAGGATAAAAAAAAGAGTACGGGTGCCTACGCAAGACTGGTTACCAATAGGCTCGAGAAAACCTCCCAAATTTAAATTCTTGTATATATTTAATTTTTCAAAAATAGTCACAAGTACCAACACACTTAGTTGTCATACTTTGCTCCAATCAATTGGGAAGGAAAATCAAAATTTATAATATTAGAATTCCTATTGGTTGGAAGGGATCCATTTATAATCGAAGGGGAAATTAATACTCTCAATTTTAAGGATATTTGTGAAATAAATTGTTCGATAATAATCTTTCTAGGGTAAGCATAATGAGGTCAATCATGGGGTAAATAAATTGTTTAAGGGAGAGGTCATGAATATTTTTAAGTTCTAAATTTTTATTGTCATGCCAATTGTACCAAACCTAAGCCCTAATTTGATTTTTTAAACAAGACCTTGAGATTGTATGGTTTAACCTAGACCGAATCTTTGACCAGCTGGGATGTCGTTGCTTGAGGACAAGCAACAATTCAAGTTGGGAGGCGTGATCAGAGTCAAAATAATGATGATTTACGTAGAGTTTTGGCTTAGGTTTTGCATATTTTCTCACACTTATGTTTAATTAATTAGAGAAAAAGGCTACTGTCACCCTTCTTTATGTTTTATTGCAGAAAACAGGTTTTGGGACTATTTTACACCAAATGGAGCTAGAATCGGGTCAATCGGATCAGCAACGCTCATCGACTAAGTCCCTGTTACGGCCCGTATTGCCTAATATGGACCAGGCCTAGCATTGACCAGAAGATAGCACTGGAAGCATTAAACCCTAACCGTCAAGGTCCTAATACGGACCGTATCACCCAATACGGTCCGTATCCGAATGCGTCTCTTGGGGAATAACTGCCGACAGCTGTTTCCAGATCAGTTTCTTAGCCCCTACTCAACCTCTACACGTCCCTACACTCCTATATAAGGCCCCTGGGCAGAATGATTAGTTATCTTTGTAATTAGGGTTAGATTTGATTAAAGTAAGAAGAGAGGAGTGCTTGTAACCATGCCGTTCCGCAGCTAAGTTCCTTTTCTTAGGGCTAGGCAGTAAACCTTGTTACTCTTGATGTTTTGATATATATATATTTCTGTTGATTATGATTTCTTGTTGTTGAAACAAAATGCTTTTGTGATTTACTATCTCTTCATCTAATTTCAATGATCTAGTTTGAGTCCGTTAGGGTAGTGACAGTGCTTTAATGGCAAGAGAAACTATTTGTATGAATTAGCCTCGTTGAGATCTATTAGGTTTATGTGAAGAAAACCTTAGCGGGGAAACCATAAACCAGACCAACAAAACGCGTACCAAATTCCATCACTTGCGTAAAGTAAATCGCAGTGATCTGTGTAGTAATTTGGGGTATTTGAGAGATCAGACTTTTGCGTAAGGTAAATTGCAGTGTTCTATGTATAATCTCGGTGAAAGATCTGTCATTCTTGCGTAACATAAATCGCAGTGACCTATGTGGTATCTTTCATTAAACAACAACAGGAAATCAGACGCAACAAGAATATATTGTCAAGGCGGATTGAGTGGCAATGGTGTGCCGAAACCCTAGGAATTCTCATCTCTATCTTTATTTTAATTACTTTTAATTGCTTCCTAATTTACATTGATCAAAACAACATCTCTCAATTTCAGATTTCGTCTAGCCTTTCGAAAGATTGTGATTCGATCGCTCAAAGCATTGAACCAATATTCCTTGTGGATCAACCTCGAATATTCTACTCGATAGGATTGTGCGCTTGCAGTCCGAACCGATAGCATTTCTGAGTTTATAAATATTAAAAAAAACATTGCTCTCTTTTGAGTGATCAATGTCCCAGAATCGGTCGCAGAAGGGTGCTTTTTTTTTGGTATTTTTTTGTTATTTGTCTTTCCCCAATTAGTACGAAACGTACCAAGCACCAATCAATTTAAAAGGAATTCACAAGCAAATATACAATTCACCGTCGCCATTCTTGACAAATATACAATTCACAAGCAATTCAAATATACAATATAAAGTACCAGTACGAAACGTACCAAGCACCAAATAATTTAAAAGAAATTCAAAAACAATTTCAATTGGTATGTACGAAGCAGTTCACAAAACGACATAAACATAACATATGTAAAGTACTACATAAACATCAAATATCTAAAGTACGACATAAAAATAAAATATCACAAGAACGACATACAAATCAAAACATCCTAAAACTAGTCATCTCCGATATCATCCCCGCTATCATCCTGAGCATCGGGATGGTGTGAGCTAGAACCTCCTTGTGAAATATAACTAAAATTTTCAGGGTTTACTGTTTAATTTTTAGGAGTTTACTGTTCCGTTAATTGATTTGCCATACTTGGTGTCCTTATTGGATTGAAACATACCCAAAAATCAGATTTCGTACATGATGAGACGAAGAACGTCCCACGCTACGCCTCATTTCCTCCATGAATTGGTTGAGCTGTGGTTGAAGCACGCCCAACACCTGACTTGAAATCGCATTTATGTCTTCTTCCCTGAGAGGAGGCGGCGCCGAAGAGTATGATTACGCTTGCGATAGCGATTGCGATTGCGAAGAAGACGTCTGCGACCCACCTGGACGATACATCGATCTCTTCTTGCCTGAAATATTAAATCGAAGATAATTAATATTACGTTACAAAATTTAAATAAAAATTTACAATTTTAAGTATGTGTATTTTACCTAGAGCACCGAGACCATAGGTATCGCCGTGATCATTATTGTTTATGTTGGCGTACCAGATGTTTGCGTCAAAAGGGGACCAAAGGGCTCGATCAGGCCCATATTTTGCCGTCATATCCCGATCGTAGTCTTCCTGCAAAATTTATAAAATAAAACAAAAATAAAGTATGTGCAACAAAGAATGAATATTAATATAAGATTGTTATGTTCTATTACTTGTGCCTTTTTCGCCTTCGCAAAAATAAATTGCCCCGTCTTCTTGCTGGTATGCGTCGGCGTGAACAGCTCGTCAGACCACCTAGGTTCGCGTTGGTTTTCATTCTCCTATTATGAATAAATATTTCAACACAAATAAAATTACCAAGGCTAGTTCGAGTAAACTGAAATTGAAATTAATTATTTTGATGAAATAAAACATCTTACGAATCTTTGTTTGTGAACCAGCATGTTCACTGAGCCCGTGGTTGCAAAGGAACCCTTTCTAGATGAGGCCCTATTTTGTTGATTCTGCTCGCTCCACCTAGCAAACTCTTCGGTGCACCAATAGTCGCACAATTTGGGCCAGTTATTCACCGTTATCCAATCATATGTGCTTGACACCCCTCGGTCCTTCCACTGCAGAATGCTATCTTCATACCTATCTTTCGAACATGATCTCAATATTAAAATGTAATTGGAGATCAAATTTTATATCTTTTAGAATTTTTTTACTATTTTTTTTATATAGATACAAAATATCTATTTTTGGATGGTTCATAATCTTCTGAAAATCACTATGTATCTGGGGAGAAAATTGTAAAGCTTCCTTTTTCAGATTAACACTTTCTTGGAGGTCATTTTCATTTCATCTGAAAAGATTCCATTAAAATAAGAATGCAGACAAAGAAAAGGCACTGCAAGTGGGATATTGATTTCGCCTTTGTTCTGTTCTGTATATGATGCAAACCGACATTTTTATTAATATCCAAAGTTTAATACAAATTAATAAATATACCCAGAATTCGGCCCAATATCGATATATACCCAAGCCGGCCATTTTCTGGCCGGCTATGTACCCTCCCTAAGCCGGCCAGAAAATGGCCGGCTATGTTCCTTTTTTTTTTTTTTTTAACCGCATTATTTTTGTTTTAGGTGATTTCTATTAAAGTCAAATATTTCATTTCTAAGTTTCGTATAAAATAATAAAGTACACACAAATTGCAAATAGAGTCCACACATTTTTTACAACATGCATACAAATCACCTATTATTGCTACGTCTAAAAGGTAATCCCCGAAGTAAACCACTTGCGAAAGATGCCTTACGAGGTGGTCTAACAGATGGCTCTGGTTGCTCACTAGATGGACCGGCCTGGGCTCCAGATGGCGCTGCTTGGCTTGTAGATGGGCCGGCCTGGGCTCCAGATGGCCCTGCTTGGCTTGTAGATGCCCTTGTTGTGCGTCTAGTAGTGGACCTCCTCGGTTGGGCAAATGGCTCCCCTTGCACCCCAACCGCCTCTCCTCCTATGGCAACCGCCTCTCCCATTGCTTCGGCATACATAGCAGCTGCATCTAAACGGCTCGTAGCTGTGCTACGCCGTGACCCTCCGGACCCACTTCCCGACGCCATTACTCGCTCATTTTCTGCTGTATTTGCTGCGTTTCTTGCCTCTGCATTTGCATGTGTTACTTAGTAAGTTGGTATAAATTGAAAAGAAAAATAATTTTAGATGAATGTTACATACCTCTTCGTTGCCTATCGGAAGTTGAACGGCGAGGCTGATGCCCCATTCGTCTACCTTCCATTTCATCCATCGTCATTACATGACGGGTGTGTTTTCGCCTCCCCTTCCTAATCCAACCACTACTCGGAAGGATTCTGTCTCCAACATTAGGAGGCCAGTCTCCCATATTGCCAATTGGATTGAACACATGGTTCCAAGTACTCACAAGATAGGGTGTTTTATACCAGTCTGCAACAAAGTCGTCCTCTTGCCAGTTTCGGTCACGGCAAACAGCTAAGACATGAGCGCACGGAATAGAAGTTAATTGGATACCTCTGCAAGTGCATTCCATTTGTCTGTCGGGACCGCGCGTCACAATATACATGAACTCCCTGTGAGTGGGTTCTATGTTGCCCATGTCGCTACGGGTGCAAGGAACGTACTCATTTGGGGATGAAACTTGGTACTGACCTTGGCCCTGCGTGTAACGCACCAACCGCATTTTTCCAGCTTTCTCCCAACGTTTTCTGATCTTCTGCAAAACCCGGTCAGACAGAACCTGTCCCTTGTCTTGTAATTCCATTGCTCGCTGACGCCGCTGAACAAACCATCTGTTGCACGTGTAGAACGTATCCTCCACTATGGCACAAACAGGCAATCTACGACTCGTTCGGAAGACATTGTTGAGCGACTCGGAGCCGTTTGTTGTCATGATACCAAACCGGTATCCTCCGTCACAGGTTTGGAAAATCTTCTCATAGTTGGACGGCTCCATCACATCATTAGGACGTACTTTGCCCACCTTCTTTAAATATGCATTGCACTTCGGATTTAGCTGCACAAAAACAAAGGGGTGTTATTTCATTTTCATAAAATTCTTATAAGATAATGAAACGAAATGGTATAAGTTAGACATACATGAGCAAACTCTTGGAACATCTCTTGTAATCTTCTCGGCTTCTTCCTCTTTGCTCCTTCCCTGAACCTCCATCCGTACCATCTGTCTCCTCCACAGTTCGTGACTAAGTTGTCAGCAACATGCTGCATACAATACCTGTACACAAAGAGCTCGGGAGGCCATCCGTTCAGCTGTCAGTGCAGCTTTGATCCCCTTGTGCTGGTCCGATATGACACATACAAATTTACACGGGCCGAGCACTTCATTTCTCAACCACTGCAAGAAAAAACTCCAATTCTCAGTATCCTCCTGACGTACAATTGCAAATGCAATAGGCACCAATTGGTTCTCGGCATCGTAGCCGCAAGCTATCAAAAGCCTCCCCTCGTATCGCCCAGACAAGAAGCAGGCATCGATGCTGATCACTGGTCTCATGTACTGGAACGCCGCAATGCATGGACCAAACGCCCAGGCTACGGCTCTGAACTCGGCAACACCTGGCATGATTAGTCCTGTTTCCTTATTCCGTACCGGGCGGGTCAGAAATTGGTGAGTCGAGCCGGGATTGTTGGCGCAAATTGCAAGCAACAGTGGTCTCAGCAAGCTGTACGAAATCTCCCAACTCCCAAATTGTCGGGCTATTGCCAGCTCACGGCCCCTCCACAGTCGGTTGTATTTAGGTGTCACATTGTCATACACAGACAAAACAATGTCTGCCACCGTCTGGATGCTCATACACGGGTCCTTTTTAATGGCGTTCTCAATGACATCGGCAATGAGTGATGCCGTCAGACATTCGTGGTCGACCCTCGTACTCTCAGTTCTACATGTGTGAGGCATGTCTTGCTTAGTTATAACCCATGCGTCTCCACATCCCGTCGGCTTTGCCCTAAGCTCGTAACGGCAATTCTTGTCCTTGCACAACAGAGTAACCCGATCCCTGTCACTTTTCCAAGATCTGAACTCCTGATTCTTAGTTATATGGTGCTCTCTGACCTTCTTCATTAGGTCTTCTTTGGTTTTAAAATATAGGTTAGCACACAGCTCACCTTTGTACTCAATCCGTTGCCCATAATAACCAATATCTGCCTCTCTAAACTCAGAAACATCATTGAGGTCTGGGAACGGGTGCGTATCAGTCCGGCCACTAAGCGGCCCCCCCTCATCAGTGTACCTTTCAGCTGTTTCAGCCCGCCCGTCTTCATCGCAACCTTCCATGTGATCTGAATCCCCCCACATGTCTCCCTCAAATTCATCCCCGCTCCCCAGATCGTCCTCCGGTATTTCATTAATATCTTCAAAGTCCGGGCAGCTTGCATCGTCTACTGGTGCAGGTCTGGGGTAAGGTGATACTGGAGGTAACGGTAAAGGAGTGGCATTTACGGATCTAGGTGGGGTTGAAACTGAGTGTCTTGGTCTGCCTCGATTGTGTCTAGGTGGGGATGCAACTGAGTGTCTTCGTTGAGGTGCTGGTGGAGTGACGTAGTTGTAGGGTTCTGGGTCAGGTTCGGTGAGGGGTAAGGTGGAGTCACGTCTGTAAGTTTCTGGTTGTGGGGTATAATGTGGTGCCGCTGATCCAGAGCCCGAACTTCCAACCCCAGGCTCTACCGGAACTCTTCTAGCAAATATTTCTATTAGAAAATTTCCTTGGGACCTCAAATAACCGAACATGCCTCTCCACGTACTCTCATCTACCAGTTTCGCAACAATCCATTTCCCGTTGGAGGGATGGCAATATCGGGTTGCCAATTCTAGGTCGCACCTTTCTGGGTTGTAACCGGTGTGTGTGTAAACTATGGATTTCAGGTCCAAAAGTGAGATGTCATCTGGAATCATCAATGAATGAGCTGCATCTTTGTTGTAGTACGCCCCTTGTGCACTATTAAGCATCTTCCCACCATAGTGTAATGAAATAAAGGCCATGGTAAACAAACTATATTTTAGAAAATGGTAAACAATTGTCAGGTTACTAAATGGTAAATAATTGTCAAGTAACTAAATAATAAACAATTGACTGGTAAACAATTAAGTAAATAGTAAACAATTAAGTAAATAGTATGCAATTAAGTAAATAGTAAACAATTAACTAAATAGTAAACAATTAAGTAAATAGTAAGCAATTAAGTAAATAGTAAGCAATTAAGTAAATAGTAAACAATTAAGTAAATGGTAAGTAATTAAGTAAATAGTAAGCAATTAAGTAAATGATAAGCAATTAAGTAAATATTATAATATTAGAATGGTAAGCAATTAAGTAAATGGTAAGCAATTAAGTAAATGGTAAACAATTAACTAAATAGTAAACAATTAACTAAATAGTAAACAATTAAGTAAATAATAAACAATTAACTAAATAGTAAACAATTAACTAAATAGTAAACAATTAACTAATCTATAAAATAAAACATAATAATAATAAAATAATAATAAATTAAAAATAAAAAAAATAAAAAAATAATAATAAAAAAATAAAAATTTATTACCTCAACAGTAGCAATTAAGTAAATGGTAAGCAATTAAGTAAATGGTAAGCAATTAAGTAAATGGTAAACAATTAACTAAATAGTAAACAATTAAGTAAATAGTAAACAATTAACTAAATAGTAAACAATTAACTAAATAGTAAACAATTAACTAAATAGTAAACAATTAACTAATCTATAAAATAAAACATAATAATAAAATAATAATAAAAAAAATAAAAAAAATAAAAAAAATAAAAAATAATAATAATAAAAAAAAAATAATAATAATTACCTCAACAGTAGCGCGCTGCCTCGGGTTGTGTGAAGATCTGAAGGGGGAGGGGTGCTCTTTTATAGAGTTTTTGGGGTTTAAAAAAAAAAAAAAAGGAACATAGCCGGCCATTTTCTGGCCGGCTTAGGGAGGGTACATAGCCGGCCAGAAAATGGCCGGCTTGGGTATATATCGATATTGGGCCGGATTCTGGGTATATTTATTAATTTGTATTAAACTTTGGATATTAATAAAAATGTCGGTGATGCAAACACCTAACTTCAAATTTTCAAAGGTAAGATCTGCTTTGAATTTATTTATTTTTCACATTTACTCTCCCAAACTTTTTGTGTACTCTCAACACTACAATCTGATTTTATACTACTTTTCATTTTTTCCAATTAATTTCTTCATAAGAAAAAAATGGTTATTTTATGCATATCTAACATTATATATAATTTATCTTCTATTAATTTATGTGTTATGTACAAATATTTTATACCTTCTTAGAGATAATTTGGACGATGTAGTGCTATTACTTCTTTTCAACCATGTACAACATGGCATGATTAATTTTGCAGATCAAGCTATTTTTTTAACAACAAAAAAATCATGTTATACACCTTTTTTATCGATCCGGTTATTGCTCTTAATCTAATATATAATCTTGACGGTCTATATTTTTGGTTTTTTTTCATATGAATTAATCTTTTCGCGACGGAGTTCCCTCGTGATAAGTGCCTACTTTTTGGTTTTGTTTTCATATGAATTAATAAGTTGAAAATCAACATCCAAAAGTTATCCACACTAGTGTATTTTTGCAAGCTCTTAATACTGATCAAAACATGGTCAACATTCCTTAATTTTTTTAGTGTGCATAAAATACAATATATATGATATCTAACAATTTTATTTTGACATTTGATCAAGTTTTAAATTAATTTAATTAAAATATTTAAAAATAAAGTCATAATAAAGACATAAAAAAACATTGACATCTAAATTCTCCTCTTAATTGAATTATTATTTGGATGGATGAAATTGCGCAAAAAAAGAAATTAACGCTGGTCTTTGTATCATTTTCCAAACCCTTGTATCATTCCATAGATTCCGATCTGGGGAGAAACTTATAAAGCTTCCTTTTCAGATTCACACTTTTTGTTGGAGAGTCATTTTCATTTATTTAACTGAGGAAAGCAACATTGAAAGAATTCCATTAAGATAAGATAAGAATGGAGATAAAAGAAAGGCACTACAGGTGAGATATTAGTTTCACTTTAATTTTATTATGTATCAAGCAAGTAATTTTCAATGAATTTTGGCAGCAGGCTAACTACCAGAAGCAAAAAATAATAATTTATGCAATAAATCAACCTCACTTAGGTGTCAATGAAAAACTGTTTATCCGACATGTATTGTTTTCAATAAGGTGAATATGGATAAGTAATTTTTCGTGATGGATAAGAAAAAAATTTAGTTAGCTTGTATATCACATAATTAATGATATGAGACATATTTCGTACTTGTAAAGGTAGCGTGTGCGTATAAGACTAACGAGTAAAAAATAGAATATGATCAGTAAAACTGATTTGAGTATATATGAAAATATCTTCATCCTGCTGTATCCATTGCACTACAATAAAAAGGGGCTTCAGCGACCAGCATCAGCGACCGGTTAGGTCGCCGGTCGCTGAAGATAAAAAAAAATTAAAAATTAAGTCTTTCGGCGACGAAACCTTCAGCGACCGGCACCCACAGCCTTCTGCGACCGATTTGGCCCAGTCACTGAAAGGTATCACAAAAAAAATCCGTCAAATTCCTTCTTCTCTCTGTCTCTTCCCGCTTTTTAGGTTAGCGAAAAAAAACGGAAAAAAAAATGCGAAGCGCCACTGCCGCCCGACCTCTCCTCTCAGAAGCTCTCTCTATCTCTTTCCCGGCCACCCCAACCTCTCCTCTCTCTGTCTCTTCCTCGCTTCCCCCCATTTCTCCTCAAACCGCGACCCTGCCCTCTCCTCCCCGACCAGCGCCTCCACGACCCTGATCTTCACTTACCTCTAAGGGTCGGTTTAGCTCTCTCCTCCCTCGGCCAGCGCCTCCAACTGACCCTCGGCCAGCGTCTCCAAATATTCTGTCGCTTCTCTCCAATCTTGATATGACCCTCCTATCTCTTGTTTTCTAATTTATTTTTGAATTTTAGAGGGTTTATGTTATAATTTTTCTTTGTTGGCCTGAATTTGTTGCTTAATTAGTTGCCATTTGTAAAATAATTTTTCAATTTTAACTCTTGGTCTTTTGAAAACAAGTTTATCTAAGTTTATCTCACTACTGGTATAACATAGGATAAACTTGATTGCCCTTCGGAAATAAAAAAGGAATCACTTGATTGCCCTTCGGGAAATAAAAGAAATCTTTGAAATTATGGTGTATACCTGTGACAGGAACTGGGATCGGATTCCTTTTTTTTTTTTATGCTTCTGGCAATTGGCAACGGGCTATTGGAACAACTTACTGTTGATTTTTTTCTTCTGAAAACTATTGAAAGGAATGGATGGAACGTATGTAACGCATATGTTTCTAAAATCTATGATAGTGAAATGAGAAAATTGATTTATGAGTATTGTAAGGCCATTAAATGGAATTGAATATAATATTTATTTTTGTGTTTTCAAGTGACATGTTTATTTTATCACATATTTTATACCAGTAGTGAGATAAACTTTTATTTCGAACCAAGTCTTATCCTATCTTATCTCTAAGTTATCTAAGTTTATCAAAGATGCTTGACATTAGAAACAAGTCTTATCCTATCTTATCCCAATTAGTTGCCATTTGTAAAAGAATTTTCCAATTTAAACCATACAGTATTTCCCAATTTTAAAAATGAAGTTTCTGCAAGGTCTTTGGAAAAAAAGAAGAAGAAGATGAATTCATTGATTTCAAACAAAATTTGAGGAATGAATTTGAGCAAGTATCAGACCGGCTCCAAAAATGAGTCATATGATCCGTGCCATTTACAAGGATAATAATATAACAAAATGAAGAATGAGTTAACTAACATAGCAATAACAAAAATAGATAATAATTTTACAAACTTTATTACAGGTATGCCGAGCAGAAAGGGTAAGGAGAAGGAGGCATCATCCAGTGGATCCAAGCACCCTCCGCGCAGTCGAAAGACATACATTAAGTCGCCGCAAAGGCCGGAGGACAGACTAGTGATTCGTCAGGTTGGTTATAGGTAAAATTTATTTTTTGTGCATTTCTGAGTATGTAGAATTATCCATTTGTAGTGGTTTTAAAACTAATTTTATTTGCAGATCTTTTGCTGGAGATTTGTTGGAAGCGACCAAAAATATCAACAAAATAATCTCAAAATGCGCACGTTTTCACTATCCTGCGAAAACTAGATTACCCACTATTGTCGTGTGCACAAAATTTGATGACTATCCTGACGAAGTAAAAAAAGAGGTCAAGGTCGAGTTTTTGGTGAGTAAAATCTCTTTTTTAAAATTGGCAACCTACTGTTTCTCTTTTTAAGCTAACCAACGACTTTTTAATGATGCATACAGAAACACTTTCAGTTTCCCCCAGGTGAAGACATGGATCTGGCATGGAAGACCTTCACCAGTATAGTCAACAAAGCTCTCCAAAACCTGCTTAACAAGTGCAGAGACGAAGCGAAAGATTGGTATGGAGATAGCATTCTGGAGTGGAAAGACCCAGGAGTGCCAAGCACATATGATTGGATAACGACGAATAACTGGCACAAATTGTGTGACTATTGGTGCACCGAAGAGTTTGTTAGCTAGAAAATAGGGCCTCATCTAGAAAGGGTTCCTTTGCAACCACGGGCTCAGTGAACATGCTGGTTCACAAACAAAGATTCGTAAGATGTTTTATTTCATCAAAACAATTAATTTCAATTTTAGTTTACTCGAACTTACTTTGATAATTTTATTTGTGTTGAAATGTTTATTCATAATAGGAGAATGAAAACCAGCGCGAGCCTAGGTGGTCTGACGAGCTGTTCACGCCGACGCACACCAGCAAGAAGACGGGGCAATTTTGTTCCCCGAGAGCCAAAAAGACACAGGTAATAGAACATAACAATCTTATATTAATATTCATTCTTTGTTGTACTGACTTTATTTTTATTTTATTTTATAAATTTTGCAGGAAGACTACGATCGGGATATGAGCACAAAATATGGGCTTGATCGTGCCCTTTGACATGTTTTTGACGCAGACATCTGGTACGCCAACACAAACAATAATGCTCACGGCGATAACTATAGTCTCGGTGCTCTAGGTAAAATACACATACTTAAAATTGTAAATTTGTATTTAAATTTTGTAACGTAATATTAATTATCTTCGATTTAATGTTCTAGGCAAGACGAGATCGATGTATCGTCCAGGTTCCCAGACGTCTTCTTCGCAATCGCAATCGCAATCATACCTTTCAGGCAAGAAGACATAAATGCGATTTCAAGTCAGGTGTTGGGCGTGCTTCAACCACAGCTCAACCAATTCATGGAGGAGTTGAGGCGTAGCGTGGGACGTTCTTCGTCTCATCAGGTACGAAATTCGATTTTGGGTATGTTTTAATCCAATAAGGACACCAAGTATGGCAAATCAATTAACGGAACAATAAACTCCTAAAAATTGTAAACCCTAAACAGTAAACTCTTAACATTAAACTCTACAAAATTTAGTTATATTCTCACAGGGAGGTTCTAGCTCGCACCATCCCGATGCTCAGGATGACAGTGGGGATGATATCGGGTCTGACTAGTTTTGGATATTTGATTTGTATGTCGTACTTTAAATATTTTATTTTTATGTCGTACTTTAGATATTTGATATTTGATATTTATGTAGTACTTTAGATATTTCATATTTATGTCATTTTGTGAATTGCTTGTTACGTACCAATTAAATTGTTTTTGAATTCCTTTTAAATTTTTTGGTGCTTGGTACGTTTTGTACCAGTATTTTATAATGTATATTTGAATTGCTTGTGAATTGTTTAGTACGTGTCGTACCACTTGGGGCTGGAGAAAAATAAATGAACATAATGGGTTCAATGATTTTTATATTTGTTTGGTACATTTGGTATCAATTGGGGAAAAGAAAAATAATAAAAAAATATAAAAAAAATCAACCTTCTGCAACCGATTCTGGGCCCATCAGCGACTGGCTAATCGGTCTCTGATGGTCTTCCTGCACGTCAGCATATAGCATCAACGACATATTTCATCGGTCGCTATAGGGTCATCTGCGACCGGCGTCTTACCTTTTAGCGACCGGTGACGTCAGCGGGATTGTCATCAGTGACGGAGTAACTGCGATCAGACCTTCTGCGACCGATTTAGACCATCTGCGACCGAAATTACCCTTCTGCAACCGGCGCAAGAACCTCTGTGACCGATTTCGCCGGTCGCAAAAGAGTTCCGCTGCTGTAGTGTCGACATTCCTAATCTCAGGACTAGTTGATCATGCATTATAGATAAATGAACGGTGTACTACAATCATGACTAGAGTCAATGAAGTCGATATACTCGTTAGGGATAGATCGTGTAACATTTTATAGTATACTGAAAATAAATACAATACACTTAAATCACCTAAATTTTAGTTTATAGTAAACTTTGTTTAATATTGCGATAATACAATGCTTTTAATTTACAACAATAGTTTGTAATATTAAAAGACAAATATTAATAATTAATGAAAATATATTCCTTTCCAAAATCAGGTTTGTGCTTTTGTTAATTAAAGCTCACTCAATTAGTTATTTGACTCAAGTTATACTAATAATTATAAATAAAAAATAATATAATATTGATATCTAGACTCAAGTTTTTGTGTGTGTCCATCCTGCTTTTATTTTTTTAAAGTTAATAACTTTAAATTTTAAAATACAAATATAAAATAAAACCGTTAGATGTGATCTATATTATTTTCTCTACATGTATATAAAAATTTACCACTTTTAGTTTTGTTTTTATATGAATCAATAAGTTAAAATCAACGTCCATAATTTATCAATATCAATGTATTTTTACAATCTCTTTATAGCGATCAAACAAAGTAAAAAAAAAGTCATAAATTTTTAATGTGCATGTAGAGCAAAATAATATAGATAACTTCTAACCGTTTTATTTTGATATTTGAGTTTTAAAATTTCAAGTTTTTAACTTTTATACAACGGAAGTATTTGAAACCTCTTCATATTTTATATATTTGTTTCCGCAGCAAGTTAAAAATCATTAAAACAAAATAATGTAGAGTTCAGTAATGTATTGGTGGAGGATTACATTCAGATATTTTAGGAATTAGAATCAATCGTTATCTATTTAAAATATAAAAGATTTTTTTTTTTTTAAATTCGTGTCAAGGTGAAACGGACGACTGAGGTCTCATTTTGCTCTTCCACAGGTAATGTATTACACATACTGCATCTGAGTTCTGGGTAATAGTGGCCGCCGAATAGATGTCGACAATCACTTGGAAATTAAATCAGGTGGTTATTGTTTTCAAGTTGCCACGTGCGAAAAAAGATTACGAATTTGGAATACCTCAAAATTCGTAATCTTTTTTTTTTTGTTGGGACATGCGGAAGTTGACCGGCTGACCGCAATAGATATATATATATATATATATATATATATATATATATATATATATATATATATAGATATATATATGTGTGTGTGTGTGTGTGTGTGTGTGTGTGTCTTTGTTGTCACCATCCACGTCCTCCTTCATTTCTGTCCTCAATCGACTATCCAATACATCAGGAGCAGAATTTTTTAAATTTTTAATTTTTTACAAATTATATAAAATATAATATAAATATTAGATGAATTACAGTGAAATTTTGATACCATTTTAAAAAAAAATACAAATTTTAAAGAATTCGAAAAATCAGGACTGCAATGACAATTGGTGGCCGGGCCGCCAAATGTCGTTGCGGTCCCAAGAATGGAGCCGCCAATTATCATTCCGGCCCTATTTTTTTTTAAGAAAATTGAATAGATTAAATTTTGTTTTAGTTTATGTGTTTATTTTGTTGTAGTATATTTTGTAAAAATAATAGATGTGAGTTTATTTGTTTCATTTTCATAAAAATATAGACAAGCAAGGTGTATTTTTGTTTCATCAGATAATAATAACAATAAATATAAAATAAGCCATTAATAGAAAAATAAAAATTACATATGTTCTCATGAATACAATAAAAACATAGCTAATAAATCTAAAATAAACAATGTTCTTACCAACATAATAAAAACATCTAATAAAAACATCCAATACATTAAAAACATAAATTTAACTCCTAGATAAACATTCAATCCATTGATTGCTTTTCAACCTGCAAATTTATTATTATTATTATTATTATTATTATTATTATAGTAAAGATAATTAATGATGGAAATAAAAATCAATCCGCACCTCAAATCTATCTGATTTGAACCCGAAAATTGATTTAAATTCTGAATTTAATTGGACTTCAACTAACTAAATTCTGAATTTTAAACCATTTAATCTAAAAAATATTCGACCTCTAGTCGGACATGATTTTTCCGTATTACCATCAACCTCAACCGAAAGAAACAAAATTCAAAACACCACGCAATTAATCCAAAAAGATAAAATTGAATTGACAAAGAAAAAGAAAGCCCACCATTTAGCAAATTACCTAATCAACCTATTTCTATAATGTTGTTGTTTCTATTTTAAAAGTTCATGCACTCCTTCCTAAATACTTTATTAAGCTTCGAAAATCTAGAATTACACATTTGAGCTAATTTGACAGCTATTTTAAATTCTAAACTAGATGTTGGCGATTTTCACCGTTTGTAAACCAGTCCTTAGTCTAGTGGCTAATTTAGTAGCAAAGGCAATGTTATCAGAATCGGACCGGACATTAATTCGGTAAAGCTTCGGGTTAATGGTTTACTGATCCGACTGGTGAGCCAACCGATTCAACCGCCATTTTTTTAAACATATATATATTTAGTAAATATGTTTAGCATATATCTATCAAATATCAAGATTGCATATAAATGCAATCATACTGTTATATACTTTTGATGAAAATGTACACATAAGTATTGATTAATATATACTATATAATTCAATTTGTTTATTAAATATCAGGATTGTTTACCTGGTTTGGCCAAAAACATAACAATGTTCTTCTCAGGAGAATTTCGTCGAACAATTCATAGGCACACTCGAATAACCATATATATAAATAACAACAAGATACTCTAATCGATCTCTCTAATAACAAGACAACCCTACCCAAATCACAACAATTTCACACAAAGCTTCCACCGTTACTAAAAGCGCACAAGTTCCAGTAATCCTCATTGAGCTCATAAATCTTGATTTACTAACCTTCTTGAATCCTGATTGCCAAAAAGTTGGCTGTCTCCACGTTCTTTGATGAACAAAGCAAGGTACGTAGTAGACTGGCAGGAGATCACACTACCTTCCTATTCGCCGTTAGATTGTTTTGTTTTTCAAAAGAACTCTACTTTCCTTAAGAAAAAATGAGCCCTTATCCATACTTTAATATGGACTTCCAGGTCGAGTATCACATTCACACCGTTAGATTGACACCGGGTGGTGGCCTTTCTTTCCGAGACAACCGCAATTGCGCCAAAAACCTTTTGCTCAGCTGAGAAAGAAAGGGTACATAGTCGGTCATTCATCGGAAAAACTGAAAGAAAAATCTAACTCAAACCAGTTTTTTACCGAATGGTTTGCTGGGTTTTGTAAAAGCCGGTCAATTAACCCGGTTTCAACCGGTTTTAATGCATGTCCGCTCTTTTAATTGCTCCGGAATGACTTCCAATCAAAGTTTTTAAATGTGGATTTTATGTGGTATGCGGAAGGTCACCGCATGCTGCATGTGCGGTATGTGACCACATATGCAGATTTTCATGCAGACTTATATATATATATGTGGCTACATATGCAGAACCGCGTATATGGACTGTATAAGAATTTCTATGCTGAATCTAACTTTATACGCATATGCGACCATATAAATCGTATTTTACTACATTGCTTCAGTTCAGGTTTTTTCCAGTCTAACCGGCCGGTCCGGTTCAATTTTGATAACATTGGACAAAGGTAATGTCCTCCGTGTAGGAGATCGCGGGTTCGAAACTCAGATAGAATAATTCCTTGTTGATATTCAATAGTTGGATAGCTTGACCTCTAATCTTTACTAAAATAAATCATAAAAAAAATGATTAAGAAAAAATTGCTATACAGAGAAGGCACTACATGAATACTGGCAAAACATAGAATGCTGGCAACTGACAGCACATCTAGTTCAAATTTTAAAATCTTCTTTTCTTGAATGCTTGTTTTCTAGATGAGCTATAAAATAAAGAGAACCGGTATTTTAAGAGTAAGAATTGTATTATTAAGCATAATGATAATTTTTTTTTTATATTGCCAAATTTACTCTTTGAGTTGGCGCATTTAATACACACTAATTCAAAAAATTACAATTATATTTTTGGTTAAGAACAAATAAGTATGTAATTGTATAGTTGAGTATGTAAGCTTTCTTACATATTACCCTTTCTGAATAAAATTTACATATAATTTTCATATTATTAAATGTGTACATGCTAAATTAATGTTATTTACTTTTTTATTTGCATTAGAAGACAGAAAAAAAATAACAAATCATTTCGGGATTTTATATTTAATTAAAATAATTTAATAACTTCTGTTCACATACATAATAATGCATAATCAAGTTTAACGTACACATAATAGAAGAACTTCAAAAAAAAAAAAAAAATTAGATATTAAAAAATAATATTTTTTTCTCGATCTGAACACTTAAGATGATAATTATTGCCCTTAAAATAGCATTCTCCTTAAGAAAAAACGGCCTTCCATGATTGGTAATGAGGAGAGACACTAGTGTACAACTTCTCTTCGCCATTAATTGCCAATACTTACATATATAAATAAATAACATTACATAAACATAAACTGAACTAATAGTTTGAATAAACAAATTTTAAATAAAATATTAAGAGAGGCTCTCAATAGTAAATAATTTTGCATCTCTACTAATATCTCATAATTAGAATAATTAAAATTCAGATCTTTTGTGAGCAAATTGAATGCGAAGTTAATGGATATTAGGTAATTAAACTTATAGACCAAAGCAAAGTGCATTCTATTAATTTTCATGATAGATCAGGCTTCCTCCATTTAGTTACTATTTCTCTTAAACAGAAACTTAATTTTATTAATTAGTAGCCCGGCCCCTTGCTATTGAAATATCAATTCATAATGAATCCATTATTAGCATTACTTAGTGCGAGCAAAACCATAATAAAGAGTACACTTAATTGTAATTGGAATACAGATAAGATTGCAAGACATCCAAAAAAATTCCATTACCTTGCTTAAACCTACAGACAGGAATTAAAAGGTAACCCATACCAGATTACCAGTATATAAATGCAATATATACATGTTTCTTGTACAACTCATGAGTATACATATATACCACTATCGCTTTTTCTCTTAGGGCCTGTTCGGTTGCTGATCCAATGAAAATTGCTGATCCAATGGTCCCGTTCGGTTGCTTGGGTATTTTTGGGAAAAGACAGAACACCATTCACTTTGAAAATTGTTGATCCAAATGGTCCAGAAGATTTTACTGTTATGTACAAATTACTGTTTTTTCAAAGTGGCTTAATAAATAGTAAAAAAATTCTAAAAAATGTAAAATTTGTACATATTCATATGGAGATCATGTTGAACGGTTCGGATCGACCGTTAGAATTTTAAAAACTAAAAAATTGAGCCGTAGCACGGAGGCCCTCTATGCTACGCGTAGCATATTAGCCAAATTATATATATATATATATATATATATATATATATATGCTTCTTCTCTTTTCCAACTTAAATATTGCAAATTCGTAACTCTTGTACCAGTGTATTTTATAATGAGTTATCTTGAACAATATTACTACGTGAAATTGTATTAAAGCCCACAAGTTCCTATTGCAAACAATCATTGCATCATTGTATATTTAAGCCCCTAAAATAACAGAATCCTCTCAAAATTACATACGGTGATGAACTCGCAATTTTGGGCTAATTAACCTCCAACAGGGACTATCTTTTTCTCTAATTGTGGTTTTAATTAGTCTATCAAAGGAAGCTAAAACTCCTGATATAATCAAAATAGTAGGATTATAATGCATTATTTATATTTTAGTTACGAGGAATAAAAGGAAAATTATAGATAAATGCTAGGAAATCAACAATATATACGGTCTTGGACTGTTTTTGAAATGAATTTAACCGCAATTAAGATGTATTCAAGTACCCTTGGTCCTTGGATACAATCACCAATATAATTAAAATGCTTCCTTTTTTTTGAAATCATAATTTAAAATACTTCCTTAAATTAAGTTGATATTTGCTATTAATTAATGCTTCCTTTTTTCGAAATCATAATTTAAAATACTTCCTTAAATTAAGTTGATATTTGCTATTACCAACTCAAAAGTTTGCAAAAAAAGAAGTTCAAATCAGTGAATATAATTTTGTCATCTAAGAGTTTTTTTCTTATGCATGTAAAACTTGAGTCAATGTATCCAGCACATCATTGAGATTTAATTAAGATGATGAATTTTACTGAGTTAAACAGACTCAATTAACAGAAGATCATATTACGAGCGAAAAAAATAACCTTAATTAATAAATACCAAAAATTAATTTAAACTGATTGACATCCTAATTAATGGTGAAATACCAGCCTTGCCTGAATTCGCTAACTTCATTGACCATTGGCACTACAGAAACAAAGGTCCTGGCTTATATATATATATATATATATATTGCCTTGTTGCCTAGAAACGAATGTACGTTTTCCTTTTTCTTTAGTTTGATTAAAGAATACATTCATTAATGGATAACACAAGGTGGAAGCTGAATCTGGCAATTAATAAGTTTTACTAGTTGGAAGAATCCAGAAGAGGTGAAAATTAAGTTTGCATATGTTGCTATTAAAAATTAAAAATTAAAAATTGTTGTGTTGCCATATGCCCATATGCATCTATATCGCATATTCGCATCTCAGTGCGAACTAAACTTGTAGGAAAACAGAGCATGGTTATCCTATGTTAGAATATCAATTAATTGCTTTCAGTTTAAACTAGGAGCAATAAATTACATAAAAAATTAAAAGTGTAACGGGTTCCATGTAGTGTTGTAAATAACGGCATGCGTTCGTCGGACAGACAGGGTACCGCTAAGCGATTAATTGGGAATAATCAGCTATAATCGGCCGATTAATCGGGAAAATCCGTGACAGTTTGATCACCACTAACGACTAATCAGCCGATTAATCGGCCTAAATGGACGTTTTTTACAACACTGGTTCCATGTATACAAGTACCCATAAGATATGAGATGGATTTTGTTAACTCTTTGACACTTTTTCTTCATGTGGTTTTATGTTATTTTCCATGTAAAGGGTACTATAAATTGAGATTTCAATTCGTTCGATTGTGATCTGCAAGTTTGGCAGTGGGGAATTTACAAAAGGAAGAGAGGTTAGGCTGTTAAGCTGTTGGGCTGGGCTGTTGGGCCGAGGGGCCCATTGAGTGGAACTTTTTAAGCAATTCATTTGATGCTACAAAATTAGTCAATTAACTGATCTGCGAAAGACTTTCCCCATTTTTTTTATATGTAGCATTTAAAAAAAAAATATTTAAAACTACAAGCATTTCTCATATTAGAACTTTTGAAATAGAATTTCATCAGTATATTCACAGGCAATGCACAAAACGCTAACATTGCTAGCATTCGTCTGGTTCGAAATGATGACATTTCGCTTTGTTTTGTCTCTGTTTTGAAACGCTAGCAGCAAATTTCTCCAAAAACTGTGCTATAGATTTATTTCATTTTTGTTAAATGCTACAGATCAAAAAGAAAAATTGGAGGAGCCTCTGCCATCTCTAATCTCTCTCTCAGGGCAAAGAAAGACTTTTGAACTATGAAATCAAATACACATTGGAAACATTGATGGTAAATGATGTGCAAACATTGATGGTAAATGAAGAAAAAGGATTAGGTTAGCTTTACTGATATTGTGTGTTTGAAACGATAAATCCAAACCGTTAAATCAATCTATTCACGAATAATGCATTTTTCATGCAAATTTTATAATTTTTGAAATTAATTTAGTACATAGTCAAACGGTAAAAAAGAAGTTTATAATTTAATTTAATACATTCATTTTTATCATTTTTAATTGTTTGACTTTATAATAAATTAATTCAAAATTTTGTATGTAAATGTATCACTTGTCAAGTAGATCAGTTTTAACGGTTTGAATTCATCGTTTGAAGTCAATCTGATAGGTTTTGATCAGTGTTCTAAATAGTTAGCTATAGCTGCGTTATAGCTTTTTTGGACCATAAAAGCTAAGCTATGATATAAAAGTACGCTAATTCAGCTACGACCGCTATAGCTGTAATAGTTGACCGCTATTACCGCTATGCGCTACAAACTATTGCTACTGCTATGCTACATAGATTTTTTTTTTTTGCGATTTACATGGGCTTTTGTGCTTTTGTTCCTATTTCTGATGCTACATGGTCTGCTATGATAAGTATGCTAAACCAAACTATGTGCTTTTGTTCCTATTTGTGATTTAGTCTCTCATTCTATATCGGAAAATATTCAAATATTAATTCTTCCTTTTGCTTGCTCTTCGTCTAGTATTCACTTGTAAAATTATTGCCATTCGTTTCAATTGAAAGCTGATTTTGATTATTGATCACGCAAAATGCGTGAATGTTGCTTTTAAATTTGTAAACTCGGTTTACTATCGGGTCAGACTACAAGGTATAGTCCTATCGAGTAGTATAAATGGGTGTCGATTCACAGGAAATAAGGTTTAAGGTCTTGAGCGATCAAATCACAATCTTTCGAAAGACTCGACAAAATTTGAAATCAAAGAGTTGTTGTTGTGATCAATGTATTTGGCGAAAATTAAAAGTAAGTAAAATAAAGATAGAGATGTGAATTCCTAAGATTTTGGTACACCGTTGTTACTTTCTTACCTTATTTGATGTTGGCTTTCAATTGTTGTAACAGGGTTTCTAATCCAATTTCGTGGTCATTACTGTATAACCATCCTACTAATCAAGAGAGTTGTTTAGACTTGTCTTAACTAGTGCAAGGAGATATGTGATTAGCCTAAAGATGGGTGTTCTTGGTAAGGCACGAATGTCGAGACTCCCATGTATGCCCATTGTTGTTCCAACTAGTGGTTTCCCCAGTTAGGTTCTTACACACTAGTCTAGTATTTTTATTCTCCCTTATCCTAATCCGATTAGCCCAATGATGACGATCTCCCATGTGTGGCCATCACATGATGGTCTAGACTAATAAAACAAAATCAAGTAAGATTGAACATAAAGCGCAAATGCAATCGAACAACAAAAGACTAAACAATGATCAAATAAAAATATATATCAAAGCATCATGAGTAACAAGGTTTACTGTCAACCCTAAGAATCTAAACTTAGCTGCAGAACGGCATGTTTACAAAGAGATAAGAGAAAAGATACAAGTATCCTCTACGAGGTCTCTACACACTCCTCTCTTCTTAATGAAATAATCTAACTAAAACTACAAAGATGAGTCTCTCTTCAGTAGAGGACTTATATAGGAGCGAAGGGGTGCCTGAAGATGAGTGGAGTCCAAGTTATCTGATATGGATACAGCTGACACAGTTATTCACCAAAGAGTGCCTCAGATACGGTCCGTATTGGCTAATACGGACCGTACTCCCACTGTGTCGCTGAGGGAATTAATGCGTATTTGGCCATCTTTGGTCCGTACTGAGGCTCTGGTCCGTATTAATGAATACGGCCCACACCAGAGCCTTAGCCGATGAGCTGCGCTTTTCCGATTTACCTGATTCTTGCTCCAAATGATGTAAAATAGCCCAAAATATGTTTCCTACACTAAAATACAAAGTTTGGCAACAGTAACTTTTTTTTTAGCTTGATCAATTATTATAATATATAAAATGTTCAAATAGGTATACTGATTTCATTTCACTTGTAAAAGTAATTGTTCCTCGTCTATTATAATATGTAATACTATGAAGTATAAACTATCAATTAATGTTACCTTGTAGATATTTTTTTCTTCTTATTTGCATGATTGAAAAAAATATAGACTTAGATTAGTTATCATTTGGTTGTTACTCAATTCTCCAATATTGATCATGTTGATAATTAGTAGAAATATAGAATATAAATTTTGAAAAGAAAAAAAAACACTATGTACGAAAGTTTCGTTATAGATACGTTATTCGCAATAGCTTTTTTTTTAGAGAAAAGGTTTTGGTACCCAACCTTCTTTCCCCGGTTTGTACCCAAACTGATCCGATCAGCTTTAAAACCACTTTTAAACAACCTTTTAACGGTATCTAACCGTAACTTTCTAAATCAATCTGCTCTCTCTCTCCCATTTAAATCTTTAATAAAAAGAGAATTTTCTATATCTACTCTCTCCCTTCCAGTCCGCCATGGCGGATCTGAGAATTGACTCTCACCATCTCCGGTCGGAGGTCCTCTCGCCACTCTCACCTCTTCTCGCTCCTCTCCCTTCGTCAAGCCTCCACCTCCCTCTAGCTTGTCCCTTCGTCTCGCCACTGCACCTCACCCTCCTCCTTACTGTCGACTCCATGGTCTCAGACTTGGGCGGAGTAGCTGGTCGCCTCATTCGTTGACCGCGCTCCGTAGTCGATCTCCTCCAACAATACCGTGCATCGACCATATTACTAGAGTATTGGACCAGATCAGGAGTTGCAAGTACGATTACCTTGGTGAACTGGATACCGTAAAGGCATACTCCTTGATCAAGCAAGAGTCGATCAATCAGATCTAAAGAAACAGCCGATCTAAAGAAAAGTCGATCTAAAGATTTCTGCTCACAACCTTGATTCTATCATATTCGAAACAGATCTAAAGAAAAGTCGATCAATCACAAACGAACTATAAGGAAGAATCAGTGTTCTTTTCTCGCTTCACCAAGTCTCTTCCGGTCAACTAGATGTAGCCTTACTTGTGATTTAAACCGATTGTGAGCGACATAACCTTCTCCTCAAGCACCCAGCCGCGTACAATCAGGTAATAAGTTTATAATTTCTGATTATTTGATCAAATTATTTCCACCTTAGTGACACTCGTATATGCCTCTACGGAATCTAAAAAGGCACCAGCTATTGAATGGGCTCTACGTACTTAACCATTTATGTGATTTAACTTGATATAGGGCCTATCTTTCTTTGGAATTTCTGTTGTTAAATCGACCATGAAATCAAACCCCTTGTCTTGTGTAATTTTTGTTAAAGGAATGCTTGCAAAATCCATCTGCTTTTGGATTTTTTTTCTTATCTCGTTGTGCATACAAGGTGTTTGTTGAAATGCCCCGCACAAATTAGATTATGAACTTAACTATCTTTCTTTGGAATTTCGGTTGTTAAATCGACCATGAAATCAACCCCTTGTCTTGTGTAATTTTTGTTAAAGGAATGCTTGCAAAATCCATCTGCTTTTAGATTTTTTTTCTTATCTCGTTGTGCATACAAGGTGTTTGTTGAAATGCCCCGCACAAATTAGATTACGAACTTAACTATTTTTTCAATGTGCAACTGATGGCGGCAACTTTACAAAGCGGCATTAGGATATTTGAGATAGAGTAATAGGGGTAGACAGAGTTTCGTCACTGCCAAGCATTTTGAATTTAGTACTTTTTAAGTCATTCAATCTCTAATCATTTCAAAAATCATGTTATTTAGTTCTCAATTTATTTGAGAAATTGAGGCTAAAAATCTGGTACTTTCGGATATAAACTCATTTACAACTTCAGCTAGCACATGGAAACTTTCGGATATAAATCTGGTACTTTCGGATATAAAATCTGGTACCATGTTACTGACTTCGACTTTTTCTTAGGCCACAATTTGGTGCTTAAGTATATGTAAAGCAACTCAATTATTAAGCAGATTAAGAGGAAATAACAAGGGATCAACTTGGAGTAAACAAAATTCTGAATTTTTGTAGTAGGGTTTAGACTTTAGATACACATTAGAGTTTGTACAATGTTATACATTTTTGTATGAACAATGGTGGGGCAATTGAGTCTTTAGACCTTTCACTCAGATGATCAGTGAGTTTGTCCTTAAAGTATTGACTGTGTCGAATGTTTTAATTTTTTTACGCACATAAACTAAATTTGTTGTTGGTAGTTGACAATTGCATGTTGTTGTATATATGCTTTATGTGAATGGTAAATCTTTGTGCATGGAATTGAAGGGAATTAAAAAAATAATGGGTTTATGCATATAATTGTATGTTTTGATTTATTTGAGAAATCTTTGTATGTTTTGACAATTGCATGTTGGTAGGAAGAGTTTGAGGACAATCCAATTAAGGAAAGTGGATTTGCAGCTTTTATGCAATAGTTTTCATTCTATTTATTTTACATATCATGGATTGAATTTGCAGTTTGTTGAGATGTTCTTAAATGTACAATATTTTACATGAAATGTTTTACAATTTTATAGAATATATCAGTTATTTGACATGTTTCATAATAGTTTTATAGGATTGACTTTGCAGTTTGTTGAGATGTTTTTAAATGTAAAATATTTCACATGATCTACTTAACAATTTTATAGGATACAACAATTATTTTACAAGTTTTATGCAAAAGTTTTCATTATATTTATTTACATATCATAGATTGACTTTACAGCTTTTTGAGATGGTCTTAAATATATAATATTTTACATGATCTACTTAACAAGTTTTATAGGATACAATAGTTATTTTACAGGTTTTATGCAATAGTCTGCATTCTATTTATTTTACATATCATAGATTGATTTTGCAGGCTTGGAGTACCACTGGCACACCATGAGCTGGATTAAAGAATTTGTTTCCTGGAGGACTTATGAGTGTTTATTTTATAAAATTTCTATTCAACCTTTTACAGGATTGTTCAACTAGTTTTTCAGGATTTTGCCAATGATTTACAGGATTAGGACTTGAAATGCATTAAACTATTACATGATCTATATAACGGTTTTATAAGATATATCAGTTATTTTACAGATTTTATGCAATAGTTTTATAGGATATATGAGTTATTTTACAGGTTTCATTCAATAGTTTTTCAGGTTCTATGCAATAGTTTTATAGGATATATCAGTTATTTTACATGTTTTATGCAATAGTTTTATAGGATGTATCAGTTATTTTATAGCTTTCATGCAATAATTTTTCAGGTTTTATGCAAAAAATTTATAGGATGTATCAGTTATTTTACATGTTTTATGCAATTTACAGTATGGTTATATATAAACTATATGGTTATATAAGTTTATAACATGATGTAATTTATAGGATACATATAACAATTTTATAGGATATGTGCAATAGTTTACATGATTCACTTTTGTTAATCATAGTTGGAGGATTTATTTAACAGTTGTACTCATAAACAACATTAGACAATGTATTTATCTAGTAAGTTTACAGTATTGATGCAGTTTATTACAGGAAGTATTAGTCAGGTGCAAAGGTTATGTATTAGACAGTTTTTACTATGATTCACTTGGGTTACAGTACTCACTTTAGTTTATAGCATATGTGCAATTTTATAGGATACATATAACAATTTTACATGATACATATGACAATTTTACAGGGTACAGATAACAATTATTAATATTTATATATGAATCTATGTCATGTAAAATAAGCATTCAATACTGTCAAATTAGCAGATGCAAATTATGTATTAGACAGTTTTTACTGTGATTCACTTTGGTTACAGTATTCACTTTTAGTTTTTACTGTGATTCACTTTTAGTTTATAGCTTATGTGCAATTTTACATGATAAATTTCACATGATACATCAACAATTTTGCAGGATACATATAATAATTTTATAGTATGTTGCTTTGATTGTTTGCATCTGCTAATGGTTCATAACTCCGATTTTTAACCTTGCTTATTTTTTTTTTTGCAGGATGATTGATCAGAGTCAAAATAATGATGATTTACGTAGGGTTTTGGCTTAGATTTTGCATATTTTCTCACACTTATGTTTAATTAATTAGAGAAAAAGGCTACTGTCACCCTTCTTTGTGTTTTATTGCAGAAAACAGGTTTTCGGACTATTTTACACTAAATGGAGCTAGAATCAGGTCAATCGGATCAGCAACGCTCATCGACTAAGTCCATGTTACGGCCTGTATCACCTAATACGGACCAGGCCTAGCATTGACCAGAAGATAGCGCTGGAAGCATTAAACCCTAACCGTCAAGGTCCTAATACGGACCGTATCACCCAATACGGTCCGTATCCGAAGGCGTCTCTTGGGGAATAACTGCCGACAGCTGTTTCCAGATCAGTTTCTTAGCCCCTACTCAACCTCTACACGTCCCTACACTCCTATATAAGGCCCCTGGGCAGAATGATTAGTTATCTTTGTAATTAGGGTTAGATTTGATTAAAGTGAGAAGAGAGGAGTGCCTGTAATGATGCCGTTCCGCGGCTAAGTTCCTTTTCTTAGGGCTAGGCAGTAAACCTTGTTACTCTTGATGTTTTGATATATATATTTCTGTTGATTATGATTTCTTGTTGTTGTGCTAAAATGCTTTTGTGATTTATTATCTCTTCATCTAATTTCAATGATCTAGTTTGAGTCTGTTAGGGTAGTGACAGTGCTTTAATGGTAAGAGAAACTATTTGTATGAATGAGCCTCGTTGAGATCTATTAGGTTTATGTGAAGAAAACCTTAGCGGGGAAACCATAAACCAGACCAACAAAACGCGTACCAAATTCCATCACATGCGTAAAGAAATTCGCAGTGATCTATGTAGTAATTTGGGGTATTTGAGAGATCAGACATTTGCGTAAGGTAAATCGCAGTGTCCTATGTAGAATCTCGGTGAAAGATCTGTCATTCTTGCGTAACATAAATCGCAGTGACCTATGTGGTGTCTTTCATTAAAACAACAATAGGAAATCAGACGCAACAAGAATATATTGTCAAGGCGGATTGAGTGGCAATGGTGTGCCGAAACCCTAGGAATTCTCATCTCTATCTTTATTTTAATTACTTTTAGTTGCTTCCTAATTTACATTGATCAAAACAACATCTCTCAATTTACAGATTTCGTCTAGCCTTTCGAAAGATTGTGATTCGATCGCTCAAAGCATTGAACCAATATTCCCTGTGGATCGACCTCGTATATACTACTCGATAGGATTGTGCGCTTGCAGTCCGAACCGATAGCATTTCTGAGTTTATAAATTTTAAAAGAAACATTGCTCTCTTTTGAGTGATCAATGATATATCGATAGAACGTGTGGTTCTAGCAATGAAACTTCTCACTCATCCGAATAATGTGCACCAGAGGGTTACGAAGTAAAGAAGCCATGTTTGTATTGATGTATTAGCCATGTTTTTTTATTGAAGTTTTGTTTGTGCTTGTGAACAATTATCAGTGGTAACAATTATGGGTGGTAACAGTTATGGGTGGTGACATCTTACAGTTGTTGGTTTTGAACAGTTAATTTTGTGATTAATGAAATTTTATGACTTGTATATGTTATTTGGATACCATTTTACAGTATTGAAGTTTTGTTGTTAAAATATGTCAGTTTTATAGTTTGCATCTGCTAATTTTACAGTATGTAAGTCTTATTTTACATGATATAGATCGATATACAAATATTAATAATTGAAGAAAAAAATTACGTAAAAAAGAAAAATACGAAAAAAATAAAAAAAATTTAAAATTTTAATATCGAAAAAAAAAATTAATTTTGATGCAAAAAAATTAATTTTGCACAATTTTAGGTGTTTTTTGTAAATAACTACAAGTTTGAAAAGTGGCTTGTTTTTGAAACCTTCTAGAAGCCGTCAGTTTTTCAAGTACAGCCGGAAGTACAGTGTTTTTGCAAGTTTCTAACTGTTTGCAACTAACTTGGGGACCACTTCCAGCTAACTTGGATTGTTAGACTTTTAAACTTCTTATTATACATGATTTGTTGTTGAAGTTACAGTATTGGTTATAGAGTTTTACAGTATTCGCGCAAGTTAAATGACAGTTTTTTTGGGAAAAAACTGGAGATAGAAGCTTGAGGACAATTAGTCGGATCCTTTTTTTTATCTCCCCGCTATAGCTATAATCGCTATTTAAAACATTGGTTTTGATATTAAACTCACTTGGTGGTGAGCTTAAGAACACTCTAAGTCTACTCAAATTTTCACATTTTCATATTATTTGAATTAATATTTTTTTAAAATATTTTCATACACTAACTTGAAATAATATTATTTTTATACTTTTGTTTAATTTGACGATTCAAACGCCACCCTAAACTTCCCTAAATAAATTTGCATCTCTTTCCGTTCGATTGCAAATTGGCATTATCTTTTAATCACGCTATCTGATTCGTTTCCTTTAATCTAAACTGTCTAATATTAAACAATCGGCTCTGATCAGATAATAATAACATCACCTTGGGATTTTAACCCAGCATACGGCCGAGTCCTGAGTCCTGACTCAGTTCTCTGAGGTAACTCAAATTTTGAGCTTAGATTCGGATCGTTCGATCAGAACTCGAACTAATCCAGTCAGAGATAAATGCACTAGACTTTTTAAATATTCGTGTCAAAGCAGATCGCCACGGTCCGGATCTAAACTGAAAATTTGAGTTACCTTACTTGATATGAATTCAACATACTGCCTCCGGAAAGGACCGCAAGGTACAAATACAATCCGCCTCACCTGTCCTCCCTTCCGGTTCTCCTACACCAATATCGTTCAACCTACCAGTTAGGCAGTTACCACAATACCACCTAATCAATCATAGTATCGACATAGACCCGCAACAATTCTAAACATTCCTAAACGGACGCAGAAAATCTCCACTTCTTTCCTTTTCTCCCTTACCAGCACCCTCCTCTCTCCTTTCGCTGTGTTGGAAAATCGTCATTCCCCTTCCTCTACTTTTCCGCCACCCACCTTTAATGTCTACAATGAGCTCCGCTGTCGGAATCGACGCCGGAAATGCCACATCAGTCATCGCCGCCGCGCGGGGTCGTGGTGTCGACGTGTTATTAAACGAAGAATCCTCTCGCGAGACCCCTTCGTGTCTCTCCTTCTCCACGTCCTCCAACCATCGTCTCTTTGGCTCTGCCGCTGTCGCTTCCCACACTCTCTCCCCTTCTTCCTTCTTTACCTCCCTCAAACACCACATCTATACCCGGCCCAGCCACGAGAACAACCGCTTCTCCCCAGTCCAGCTCTTCGCCATGCTCCTCGCTCACCTTAAATCTATCGCTGAGACGAACCTCCAAACCGCCGTCAATGCGTGCGTAATCGGGATCCCCTCCTACTTCACCGATCTCGAGCGCCGCGCGTATTTAGACGCAGCCGAGATTGCAGGTTTGAAACCGCTAAGGCTGATGCACGACCTAACCGCGACGGGTTTGGGATACGGGATTTACAAATCCGAATTCGGATCGGTAAATCATGTGGCTGTGGTCGATGTGGGGGAGTGTGACACTCAGGTCTCGGTCCTGGCTTTCGATTCAGGTGGGATGCGGGTTCTTTCGCACGCATCTGACCCGAATTTGGGGGGAAGGGATTTTGATCAGGTGTTGTATGATCATTTTGCAGAGAAATTCAAAACCGAGTATCAGATCGATGTGCGGAGTAATAGGAAAGCTAGTGTTCGGTTACTAATGGCTTGTGAGAAGGTGAAAAAAATGCTGAGCGCCAATGCTGAGGCACCACTCAGTATTGAATGCTTGATGGAGGAGAAGGATGTTAGAGGGTTGATTAAGCGGGAGGAGTTTGAGAAAATGTGTGCTGGGTTGATAGAGCGGGTGCTTGACCCATGTAGAAAGGCCATTGCATGGTCTGGGTTGCAGGATGTGGATAGGATGAGTGCAGTGGAGCTTGTCGGGTCCGGTTCCCGGGTGCCAGCCATTTCACGGGTCTTGGCTGGGTTCTTTGGTCGAGAAGCGAGCCGCACCATTAATGCCAGTGAGTGTGTGGCAAGGGGGTGTGCTTTGCATTGTGCCATGCTGAGCCCAGTTTTTAAAGTTAGGGATTATGAGGTTCGTCTCTCATTCTTAGAACTTTTTTAATTATAGGTAGGTATTGTTTTCCCTAGTTAAATTTGTATATAAGGCAGATAACTGAATTAACTGATCCTTTGGACACTAGAAATCCATGTTTTCTAGTATTGCTGGCAATGGAAAGGGAGTCTCATCAAATACCTTAACAATTGAACCTAGGGGGGCTCGGGGTGGGGGGTTGGTGATGTAGTTCAAGGTTGGGCATAAAAAAGCAGCAAATTTGATGAAAAGACTGGTTGAGTTATCATTCTGGTACATAGAAATCAGTACCCTAATCTGGCAAAGCGCCCTAAATTTTCTTATAACTTTTAGGTGCAAGATTCATATCCTTTCTCAATTGGATTCGCCACAGAAGAAGGCCCTGTTTCAACATCTTCATCTAATGCCATTTTCAGACGAGGCCAACCATTTCCAAGTGTTAAAATTCTCACTATCCATAAAAGGAATACTTTCAGCTTGGAGGCATTCTACAGTGACCCAGCTGAATTGCCGACTGGAGCTTCTACTAATATTAGCAAATTTGAGGTAATAACTATTCAGTTAGGTGTTCTGAATTTCATACACATCCACTAAGCTCTGGAATATTTGATTTGCCCAGAATTCTAGGAAATGGATTGACATTTTTTAAAATCATACCAAGTTGGTAAGATAGTAATTTAAGGACGGTTCTTCTGGTTTATTTTGTATTATAGTACTGGATGACTCTTACGTGTGCAATAGCACACAAATCAAATGCAATTGTTGGAAAGCTAGGTTTAGGTGGAATAAACAGGAGTTGTTTTATCTGGCTTATACATACCGAAGCTGGTACAGTGATGGAACTTTTTAGTGAAATAGATTACACTAGCAGACCCACCTATTTTTTACATTCTTCTCGTTGTTGTTGGTGTTGGTGCAAAGTGCCCAGTGATATTTTTTCTGACTATTTGAATATCTATTAAACTTTTTGTAGATTGGGCCATTTGAGTCACACAGTGAGAAATCTCGAGTCAAAATCAAAGTCAGGTTGAATCTCCATGGAATTGTTCATGTTGAATCTGCTACTGTAAGGATTATTATTTATAACTCTATTGTCCAAATTATTGTTGTTGTTTTTTTATTGCAAATGACAGTCAAAATTCCTCATACAAGCAACTATGTTTGATTTTGTTGTTCGTAATGATAACTGTTAGAAGTAATTGAATCAAAAGTTGACCATAGTTCTGCAAATAAAAATAAATAAACTAATTTCAAAACTCCGTGGGTGTGATTGGCAGCAATTTTGCTTAATTTTAAAGATATTTAGTCCAGAATGAAATATTGTAAATATGATACTTTGTATACTATTACCTACATTAAAAAATCTGATTATGAAGTATGTTATTTATATGTCAGTTGATTGAAGAGGATGAAATAACTGATTTGCCAATGAGAGACGGAAGTTGCAAGGTCGAGGATATGGATATTGATGATGAATTCAGGTCCCAACCTGATAACACTGAAGCTGCAGTGAGTTCTCTCTAAGTGCCTAGTCAATTAAATTTACTGTTAAGCAAAATTCTATATTCTCTTTTCCTAATTGTATAGTCTTTGTAGGTAATTTCCAAAAAGCACCATATCGATCAACATTTGCTATGGAAAAAAACTTGCACTTCAGTATTTGCAATAAAACCTAAGAAGCTACCTTTAATAACTAGCATTTGCACTAAACATAATTAAAAGGGACCTTTTGTTCTTTCTTTTCCTCATAAATTTGTGCTGCTTCAATTGACACACCCTAAGTAAAAGTTCATAGAAGCAATTGTCCCCGTAAAATGATGATGTGACTATTAAGAAGATAAAAGGAGAAGGGCACTTGATGAATATTGGTTGTCCATTATAAAATGTGTTCTTTTTTTTTTATGCAAAAACCGCCAATGGTTGTATTATACTATGCAAATAAGGATTAAACGTGTCTTCTTTTGTAAAACCCTGGTTTATATAGTTAAGAACTTGCAGTCAATGTGGACAGAAATGCCATTTGTGGTTTAAAAGTGCTTCCGGTTAATACCAGTGGCTATGTTACACTAATTTCATCTATACACTTTTGGCTGTCGTCTAATCAGTACTAGCCCAATAGATAATAATAACAAAAAACGCAACAATTTCTCTCAAATGTTCAGGGAAAGAATGACAGGAGGTTAAGAAAACAAGACCTACCAGTGAAGGAGATTGTACATGGGGAAATAGGCAGAGAGTTGTTTCGGAAAGCACAGGAGATCGAAAAGCAGTTGCAGCAGCATGACTTGCTCATGGAACAAACTAGAGATCGGAAGAACCAGCTTGAGTCCTATGTATATGATATTCGCAACAAAGTAAGTTTAATTTATGTTTTATTTGGTCTCTCCCTTTTAAAGCAATTCAATTTTGATAGGTACCGACTTATTGCAAAACTATTGCCTTTACTCCCCTTGTATCTTAGCTAAATTGTTCAGCTGAGTTGACACTTAAATGGATGATATTCTTAAAAGAAAGGTACTGCAATGAAAAGATGTTTCTGCCAAAAAAGTTGTTATTTTATTAGATGAGCCCTTGGGCTTATATCTATGTTACTCGGATACTCCAGATTGGGCTTCGTACCCGTATTGGACACGTATCCGATACCGATACTCGTCCGATACGGCCCCGATACGTATCCAATATGCCAGCTGGTTTATCGGCTTACGTGGCGTATCTTCACTCAACCGATACGGTCGCAGATACGCCGTTGACACTCACGGATACGGATATCTGTAACAGATACGGCCAGGATACGTTCACGATACTGTAGCGATACTCTGGACTAGAAATGGGTCCGTGCACCGCACATGCACCAGCGCCAGATCCATGTTCTGTGTACGCCGCGCATGGACCAAATTCTAAAAATCAAATTTTCCAGCACTCAGCAAGAATCGAACTTGGCTCCCTTAGTGAGGCATCATGCTCCTTTACCACTACACCAACCCATTGTTGTTGTTAAAATAGAGTAGTTATGGTATTTAATGTATAATTTGGTTATTGTATCATCCCACTAGAATTTTTGATATTTAATTTATATAATATAATTAAAATAATAAAAAATAATATATTTAATAGGCATATCGTATCCATGATTTTAGAAAATTGCCATATCGCCGTATCCATATCATATCTGATACGATACCCGTACCCGTATCCATGCAACATAGGCTTATATAGAGCTTACAACTTACAACCAAGTCTCTTGATTTTTCTATAATGTCCTTTTATCATAAGGACTCTAACAAAGCTACTAATCTGAAAACATACAAATATATCAACACTCCCTCTCAAGATGGGCAAAAGATATTCATCAAGCCCATCTTGTCACACAACCTAGATAGATCTATTGAGCTAAGTCCTTTGGTGAGGCAGTTAGCTACTTGATCTCTAGTAGCTACATGACTCAGCTCTAATAGTCCACTATTTAGCTTTAACTTTATGAAGAACCTATCGATCTCCATGTGCTTGGTTCTGTCATACTGCACTGGGTTGTAGGCAATGCTGATTGCTGACTTGTTGTGACACCACAACTTCATTTGAGCTCCTTGGTCCACCTTGAGCTTTTCCAATAGAGTCTTCAGCCACAGCATCTCGGCAACTCCTAAGGCCATGACCCTGTACTCGGCTTCTGCTGTGGACCTTGCAACCATTGGTTGCTTCTTGCTCTTCTACGAGAGGTGGACTTCTTGTCATCTAGGCAACTCGCCCAGTCAGCATCACAATAGCCCTCAATGTCTAAGTGCCCATTCTTCCTAAAGATCAACTCATTTTCTGGTGCACTTTTCAGGTACCTCAGAATGTGGTACACGGCATCCATGTGGCCCTTCCTATGGTCATGCATATAGCGACTCACTACACTCATTGCAAATGATATGTCGGGACGAGTGTGGCTCAGATAGATCAGACGGCCTGCACCCCAACATGCAGGCCTGCACCCCAACATGTATGTTTCTGTGAGCAAGTCTAGGACATACTTCCTTTGAGATAGAACAATCCTATTTGCTCCGCGAGCCACTTCAATCCCAAGGAAATACCTAAACTGTCCCAGATCCTTAACCTCGAATTCCTTTCCCAATTTTGCCTTCAACTGTGCAATTTCTCCTTCATCATTCCCCATCCCCAGTAATGACCATATCATCAACATACACAGCCAGCATAGTAATATGACCATCATGTTGTCGACAGAACACCGTGTGGTTGGCATTGATCTGTTGATAGCCCATGCCTACCATAGTCCTCTTGAACCTGTCAAACCAGGCTCGAGGAGACTGCTTCACCCATAAAGCGACTTCTTGAGCATGCACACCTTACCTACTGTCTGGTCTGTGCCGAACCCTGGTGGAATCTCCATGTATACCTCCTTCAACAAATCACCATGAAGAAATGCATTATTCACGTCGAGTTGGTGTAACTTTCATCCACTATTCGCTGCTAGGAGCACCAGTGTCCTCACTATGCTCATCTTCGCCACTGGTGCAAAGATTTCATCATAGTCAATGCCATAGGTCTGACTGTACCCCTTTGCTACCGAGCGTTGTAGCGCTCAATACGGCCCTCTGGATTTTGCTTCACTGTGAAGACCCACTTTCATCCAACAGCCTTCTTGCCTGGTGGTAGTGACACAAGCTCCCAAGTTCTGTTCTTATCAATAGCTCCGAGCTCTTCTCGTATGGCTGCTTTCCACTTTGGATTTTTCTTAGCAACTTGCCAACACTTAGGGATGACCCAAGCGCCTATGATGAAGCAGCAGCAAGTCCTCCACACTCCTCCTAACTCCTCCAGCACTCCCTACAATGGATGAAAGGGCCGAGTCCATATCCTCCTTAACCAGGTACCATAAGCCGCTATGCCATGTGCCAGTCCCAAGTCGCTTGTCGGTCCCCTTCTCTTGGAAGATTACCTTTGGAATATCAAACAAAACAACACATTTTAGTTGTGATATAATGACACTTATGGATAAGAGATTCACATGATAGAAAGGAGCATGCAAAATATTAGACAGTCAAAGTGTTGGTACATTTCACGGTACCCTTACCAATTACGGGCTGAGCCGTACCATCGGCAATCTGAATGCTATCTGGGACTGTTAGGTGAGTATAGGAAAAAAACTCCCTAGCAGCATCCCGTCACATGTCGAGATGTACCAAAATCGACTATCCAATCTGGTGACCTAGTGGTGGATATAGAGGCGCAAGAGCAAGTGTATCACAAGTACCTGTGGCTGAGTGAGCAAAAGAAGCAAAGTTACTCCTAGATGAAGATGAGACGGATGCATCATCGACCAAACTTCCCATCATTTGCTCCTTTCTGCTTTCTCCCGAGTATCTGTGAGCAAGCATCCATGATCAAGAGATCCTCCTCTGTAAAGCCCACACCAGCTTCCTCTACCCCTGCAACCATCAGATTTGCCCGGTTGCCTTGTCTTTCATCTCTCCGACCTCCACGATCGCGACCACGACTCCCAGATTGTCCCCGTCCACCTGCATCTCTCTCCTTTGGTGGCTTAGGGCAAACCTGTCTCAGATGACCTACCTCACCACAGTTGTAGCACTGTCGAGTCTTGCCCTTGTATCTTGTGTTACCTGAGTTGGAGATTCCTAGTGCTGACTTCACCCCTGGAAGTCCTACTGCCCCAGCCTGTAGCCTAATCCGGCTCTCCTCCTGTATTATGGCTGAGATCAGCCTCCTCAAAAGAGGGAATCCTCGTCTGAGCTAGTAGCATAGCAGCTCTCTGCTCAAATGCTGGTGCCAGACCCTGGAGGAACACCATAACCCTATCCTCCATGGAAATCTCAGAACAAACAGGGTCAGTGTAGCATCGTCGTCGGACCATGAAATGGTCATGATCGTTAAGCGCTCCAGCTCAATGGCATACTCCTGCATAATCCTCTCCCTCTGTACCGCAGTAGAGATCTCCTCCCTCTTGATCTGGTACACCCTCAGATTGTTCCCCACACCATCGTAGGTTCTCTTTCACTTCTCCTAGACATCCTTTACCTTCTCTATGCCATCCACTGTGGACGCAATACGAAGTCAATGAGCTCAGGAGCCAAATGTACACCTGCATGTGTGTAGACTTCCACTCAGCTCTCCCCGGTGCATTCTTAGCTGTCTCTTCCTTCTCCCCAGTCAAGTATCCCTCCAGATCCTTCTCCTCCAGAGTGTACCTCACCCGACGTGACCAGTTCAGATATGTAGCTGGCCCATCGAGTTTCGTATCAATATGTGGCGGCTCAACCGTCTGCGGCTTCGGCTTGCTCTCACTAGTTGCCACACTGAATGCTTGCATCAGGATCGAGACCTCATTAGAGCTCAGCTTTGACATGATCTCGGCGAACGGATTCATGCCCCATCACTCATTTTCTCCTTCTCCATCAATTCAACTCAGATCTACTTCTTACACACCTTTCTAAGTCCGGATCCCTCCTACTTCCTTAGACCCGATCTTGCACACTCAAGATCTAGATCCAAATCATCTCCATTCTCTTCCACTTCTTCTTAACCCGATCTTGATTTATCTCATCAAGATTTGAGTTCAAACCCGATCAACCCCCTTCTCGGGTATCGTGGGGTATAGGCCCCCCATGCCGGCCACCCTCAATCAAGCACTTACCGTAGGTAGTGGCCGGCCTAGAGAGAAGAGAGAGCCGACCGAAAGAGAAGGAGGAGAGGCAGCGGCTACTGTAGCAGTAGCAGGAGTTACTGTAGAGGCGGCTACTGTAGCTCTTACCCTAGCTCTGATATCAAAAAGTTGTTATTTTATTAGATGAACCCTTGGGCTTATATAGAGCTTACAACTTACAACTAAGTCCCTCGACTTTTCTATAATGTTCTTTTATCATAAGGACCCTAACAAAGCTACTAATCTGAAAACATACAAATATATCACCACAATGTACTAGTACCATTATAATGTGGCTTGATTCAAGGGTGTACAGTTTTGTTCTTATATACCAAACTCTGCAGTGGTCATGCAGAAGCGTACCATATCTATAGGTCAGTTGCAAAATGGTTTCGTATTTTTTTTTTTTTTCCTTTGAACTATTATGGGGATTCAATGAATGGATATTGGCAAATCCAACAGAATGGAATGGCGGTATAGACCCCTGTTTGCCGCAGAACTCTCAGTTTCTGTATACTAGTACTAATGGTACAAAGCTTATGTGTGAATAGTTGTTTGAGACGTACCGGAGCTTCGCAAGTGAATCAGAAAAGGAGGGAATTTCTACAAGTTTGCAACAAACTGAAGAATGGCTTTATGAAGATGGAGACAATGAGACTGAAAAGGTTTATGCTGGCAAAATTGAGGAACTAAAGAAGGTAATTATGCTTAACTTTAGTTGAGCTGTAATCTGTTCATCACAAGTTTTTAGTTGTTTTTGCATTTTGCCCTGATTAGCTCCCAAAAGATCTCAATTATTCAAAGTTTCAAAACATCCTGATTTAACTCGATTAACCTTGAAATATGCCATCATTTTCTGTTGAAGTCCTCTAGTAGACTTATTTACATGATTTAGCCTTGAATTTACCTCATCGAAAGAGATTTTAACAGATAGCTAAATCTGCTGGTGGTATGCTAAGATAAGGACAAATTAAAAAGTGAAAATTAATGTTAAACTGTTAAAGTTTGCACATGCAGCGATGATATATCTGTACCTCTACACGAGGTAGCGGTTTCTTTGATCTTGGAATTTTACTCAAATTAATTCCAACTGAACACAATAAGTCTTTTGTATGCTCGATATAGTCCAAACATCCTCAGGTGCAAGAAACCCGAGTACTCAATAACCAGAAACTGGAGCAATAAACTAAATTAATGAAATGAAAAACAAATTTATGTTTGCTAGCAAAATATCAAAGCATGGAAGGTTAATCAGGATGAAGTATTTAATTACGTTTATGTATCCATGTAAATTGCATACATGAGGTATTCAACAACAACAACCAAGCCTTTAGTCTCAAACAAGTTGGGGTAGGCTAGAAATGAAACGCATACACGAGGTATTCGATGTATTTTATTTACTTCAATAAATGCAGTCAATGATCAAGTTAATTTCATCTGTCTGTCTTTTATTTATAAAAAGGTTCATGGGTGATAACATTCTGGTTTATTATAGAGTTTAAGTCTCTTATATGTGCTATTTTGATGAAATTCGGCATTATCACTGAACAATCTATACCTAATCCAATAATTGCTTAAATGTCCGTCTCCTTTTATGTTTAGATTTCATATTCTATCATATTTGCTGAAAATGTACTTGTTTTCTGAAATTAGCTGGTGGATCTGTTAGAAAATCGGTGTCAAGAGGAAGAAGCAAGAGCTGTGGCCACAAGAGAGCTTCTTAACTGCATTGTCGGCCATCGGATGGCTGTTGATTCTTTGACTAGCTATGAAAGAGATGCTGTAAGTTTAAATTGCAAAAAAGAGATGTACTTCTCATCCTTTCATTGCTTGGTATCCTAAACCTGTAGACAATGTTGAAATTGGTATTATGTACCCTTGCACTTTATTCATTTTCTGCATATCTCAAACCACCCTTCAATTGCTACTATTTCATGTAAAGGTTAGCTGGGGATTGGCTTTGGAACTTCTATTAAGTTTAGACAATGTAAGGTTGAACTTATTAGGGCTTGTGTACAATTGATATATCTTGTTTATCACATCTGTGTCAGGTAATATTTTTGAGGATTTGCAAGGGCACAGATGAATATGTTTCCTTTCCATATGTATAAATGGATATATTCCCTTAAAGCTTCTGGTCTTTATTCCAGGTTTTGAGTGAATGCAGCAAAGCTGAGCAGTGGCTAAGAGATAGGTCTCAACAACAGGAGGCCTTGCCCCGCAATGTGGACCCTGTTTTGTGGTCTCATGAAATTGTTAAAAAGACTGAAGAATTAGACTTGTAATTTTTCCTGTTTTGTCTCTAAATTTTCCTACTTGACTTATTTCTGAAGATTTAAATAAAATGCTCTAACATCTTGTTTTATTTCTTTCCAGGATGTGCAAAAATATAATGAGGATCCGGGGTTCCGGTGAGGACAGAGAGTAACCGACAAGATTAACATAACAAATTAAAAAAAATATAACATTTTTGGGAATATTTTAGTTAGTAATTATACAGTATAAGTATATAAACTTAGCAAAACCATTGACTGGGCTTTGAACACCAGGTTTAATGATTTTTCTCTAGCTTATTGCAAAAAAGAAAAAGAAAAAAGAAGGAACAGAAGAAACTCCAAGATCATGTTTAACCTTTGCCTGTACTCGGTTGTTCGTTTACCTTCTCTATTTTTGGATAGACGTTTTTCTATCGGGTTTGTAGACACTTATTCTAATTTTAAATTTTTGGTCGACTATGCAAAAATGTAAGTAATCTATATTTTAGAGGGGACAATGGCTCCTCTACTTTTCTTTCCGCCAAAGCTTTGTTCATTGGATATTGTTGATTTAATCAATTGCAATGTATCCAAAATTAATAGAAAATATCTAATATGTTTTAATTTGAGTAGAATTGGAGTGTAAGTTAACTACGTCCTTAATGAGTTCAATTCCAAAATCTATTGGATTCGCTTCAAACAACAAATTTAAACCGTTAAAACTGACTACACGAATGATGCATTTACATGTAAAATTTATAAATTTTCAAATTAGTATAAAGTCAAGTAGTTAAAATGATGAAAAAAAATACTTTAAATTAACTTATAAATTTTTTTTTATCACTTGATTTTATACTAAATTAATTCAAAAATTTAAAACTAACTTTATTATTGCCTTTTGATGTTGGTCCTTCACTCCTTTGCATCAGCCAGTCACTATAATATAGATTTCGGACTCCGAAACTCTGGAACGGAAAAACTCTCTGGGGTCGGATCCTGCACTTGGGTTAGAAGGATCTCATGTGGAGGACTACCTGGCTGATCGAGTTGTCTACGATGAGATTGATCGAGTTGTTGGGTTGCTTCCTCCAGCTTCTGTTTCTCCCTCTGACTCTACTTCTGACTCTTCTGATTCTAGCTCTTTTGATGATGATGCATTAGTTACTAGTCGTATTGATAGCAACTTTGTGCTGTAATAACTTTAGTTTTACTATTTGGTTCTGCTATGCTAGCTGTTATGTTAGTTGGATTTTCTAGACTTAAGTCTTTTGTTAGCTATAGAAGTTGTGCATCTCCCTTTTTATTTGTATGAGGCCTATGCTTAGTGCCAAATTTTGTAAATGAACTATTATGTTTCGTAATGAAACTGGTGGGTATAACCCACTTTTGTCAACAACAAAAAAAAAGTTTGAAAATTTATAAATTGTGCATGTAAACGTCTCACTTATTAAGTTGATCGATTTCAACAGTTTAGAACTTTAGATTTATCATTTGAAACCAATCCAATAGATTTAAGAGTTAAACTCACTAAGATACTTCGTGAGCTTAAGAACACCCTAGTTCTACTCCTTTAATTTGCAGTAAATATCAATTTTGTTTGTGTTAAAATTACTCCAATAATTATTTGTCCAAGTATATTAGGTAATATTTGAGATATAACAGTCAATTTGGATGGTTTAATCACTTGAAATGCCTCTGTTTTTAAAATAAACATCTATTATGCATGCAATTTATGCAATTTGTAGTAATGCTATACAACACTTGTTTTTGGGATTAAAATTGATGTATGCGAAAAATTGCTCTAATAATAATTTGTGCGAATTTTAGATTTTTTTTTAACCATCATTGTCATTTTTGGTTATCTATCACTTCAAATGTGTATGTAATTTGTTGTAAAAGATTTAATATAGATTTTGTTTGCATCAAAAATGATGTATTCTTACGAAATTGCTCTAACGATAATTTGTGCTAGTATTAGATAATATTTTAGGTGTAGATCTAATTTTGACGGTTTAATCACTTGAAATTACCCCAGACTATAATATAATCAATTCGCTACATTTGCTACAATGTAAGTACTTTTTGCATAAAGTATCCTTAATTTTGAAATTGCTCTATTATTAATTTGTGCAAGTTTATATATATATATATATATATATATATATATATATATTGTTTGAAGCATAACTGTCATTTTTGGTAATTTAATCATAATATAACTGTGAATCCGTTTGAAAATATGATTGCGCATGTATTAATAATCACTTGAATATTAGTAATCACTTGAAATGTTTCCTGAATTAATTGAAAAATATATTATATATGCTTGTAATTTGCAGTAAAATGTTATACTACATCTATTTTGGTACAATAATTAATTGATATATTCTTTCGAAATTGCTGTAACAATATTTTGTTCAATTTTAGATTTTAGTTGGAGGCATAATTATCAATTTTAATGATTGGATCACCTAAAATGTTAAATATGCAAGTAATTACGATCGCTCAAAAGTAAATTAAAGAAGGGGGGCAAATTTTCAATTGCTTTTATGCATGGCATAGGAGAAACGAAGGTTCAAAGTTTATTGTCGTTAATTTAATCATAAATTGGATCTAATTGCACTGCAATTAATGCGTAGGCACTGGACAATTAAGTTAAATATTAAACAGAAGCTAGCTGAAGAAGTTTTTTGAATGTGACCTTAATTAATTAACAGTTTGACCAATTAAGTCATGAAAATGAAAACGGTCTAAGATCGATGTAGAAAAATTAAGATAGATATATTTGGATGTTTAGACCGGGATCGATGCACTGCACACCATATTTGATAGGAGACCAGAAAACTTATTTAAATATATATATATAATGGTCTTCTATTCTTGCACGCTTGTGTCACTGAACAAGTGTTAGCTTAATTACAAAAAAATTCAAGCTACCTCGATCGTGTTAGAGTAGAGTAAGTTTTAATTTTTTTTAATATATAAAAGAGAACAAGTTCCAGCTTAATTACCAAAAATTCAAAATCTCACGTGTCAGAAGAAGAACAAGCTAGTTTTAGATTAATTACCAAAAATTCAAGACAATCTAACGTATTTCGAGGTCCATACATATTTAAACGAACATTGAGAATTAAAAAAAGTCACAAAATTAATATATTGGTCTAGATTATTGGGGTTATTTAACAAATTAATTCGACTAAAAAAAATAAAGTTGGAACAAACAAAAAATCATAAAAACTTTCTAGAGCTAATATATATTGAAAACAAAAAAAATATTTATTGCTGGTTTCACTAGTACAGAAAAATAGACTAGTCACGGCTGAAAATGTAGATTATCCACGGTTTCAGTACCGTGACTCATGTCACCGTTTGTAAAAGTGTGGAAATACACCACGGTTGCTAAACCGTGACTGGATTCAATTTCTACCCACGGATGTACACCAACGAACCGTGGTTGTTTTCTTTTGTCGCCAATTATAAATAATATTTAACCACGGTTTGTTATATAATTGTCCGTGGTAATAACTATTATAGCCATTGTTTTTTCTCTAGGAGATCCGTGGGTGATTTGATTATAGTTCAGCTTTCAGTTTGATAAGAGTATCCATGTGTGATGCTATTTTCTATTTAATATTTTGTTTGTAATTTTATCTAGTACAAAATACCAAAAATCACACAATTTTTTCAGCACAACAAATACGAAAACCACTATATTAATTTGATCAAAATAAACAATATTGAAATTAAGACATTTTATACTTCCAAAATAATTGTCATACACAACATATAATCACCATTTACAATGCTCATGCATGAACATTCTAGCCCACATACACCAAATTTCATCATACCTGCTTCGTCGATTAGGGCACAACACTTTGTTGGAACTGCATGAAAGAATAGTTTTTGTTAGTTAAGTAGACGGTTTAATTTTTATTATAATTAATAATGTGTAATAGATGTAACATACCTTGTTTGGGAACTGCATACAAGATCAAATGATTTCTGCAGTTTAAAATAATTTTTAACATTTAATCAACAAATAAGATTAACAAAATATAAGAAAGAAGTTGAAGTAATAGATATACGTAATAGATATGAGTGACCATTGTCTTGTCTCTTCTTATCCCACCCATGATGCGTATTTGCCCGCATTTACACCCACTGGTCTCCGATACTGTCTCTGAACCTGCGGAGCCCACCTAGGTTCAGGGGTCAACATGTTATCTTTATTAATCTTCAATTTTTTTAAGAGGATCATGATACACATTTATCTTTCTTTAATCTATGGTCATAGAAAATATGCGTGCATCCTTCAAAGCAAGATAAGAGTTTTGCATTAGAATAAAAAACAGAAAAACATAAGAGGCAACTAAAAAAACAGAACTGAAATGAATTTGGGTTGAATTTTCAAGATAAAATGAACTATACAGTGTGCACCATATCCTTTTTTTGTGTCTGATACTGTTTGGTTTTTGTGGGCATACTGCAAATTATTTGTGAGATTACTTTAAAACTTAATACTTATTTCAGAAATGATGTCACTCAATTAAAAACAGTAGCTATGCATCTCCGTGTACCAATTCCTAGGCATGTGCAGGCATATTCATGTATGAGTTGGTAACAATGTTGGTACATCCAGTTTAGTTTTATGAGAATGCGTCAATAGTTGGTACCAGTGCAAATCAGGTGCAAGCTGTGCTCAACACTATGTTACAGGAATACTAGTACCAGTGATGTGTCTCTTTGACAATTTTGAAAAAAGAGTATAAAATCATAAAAGAATACAGTCTAATTTACTAGTGGAGCACAGTCTAATTTACCAGTAAGCCTTGTACATAATTATTCCCTGGAATCCAGATTTATCAAAATATAAAAGAGAATAAAAAGCACTTTTTCTTGATGAGAAAATACTGATCAAGAACTTCTGGATTTGCCATCAATTTTATAATATTGAAAAAAAATAGTCATCATAATTTTATAATCATCTACGTACAAACATGTATAGCAAACATCAAATGATGTAGATAAATAGATTGTGTTCAATAGTTTAGGGCAGGTTTAAATTTGATATCTGATTTTAAAAATTTAAGCTATAATTAATTAACAATAATTGTACCATCAAAAGAAAGTCATACCAGATCTATTCTGTTAGCAACAGTTATAAATAATAAATGACAGAAATTGCACAAAAGTACACATAAGAGATGTTTAACAAGGATGAAAAGAGGAAAGGTACTGATACAAGCCTCCAAACATTATCCCCAAATCTGTCAGCAAGATATGGCATAAAGCATAGTAAAAAGATCCATGTAAAACCTAGTCAATTTTCATATATGATACTAATTGTTCATAGCAGCAAGCACACATAATAGTTCATACCTTAAAAAATGTATAGATCATACTGGTACCAAAGTACTGATCTAGATTAATATAAATTTTATCTAGGATGTTATGTACTGACCTTGTTCAGGTATGAAATTAAATAATCAAGTAATGATTGCAATACACAAAATCTGCTACTTCATATGCATATGCTTAAAACAAATGGCACCGATAAGTACTTGGATTCAAGACTAGTACCTGTCCTGATAACAAGAAATCAAGAATAAGCTACAATGGGAAAAACAATCATGGTGATTCAAACTGTTGTAAAGATCAAGATAAACTAAAAGAAATCCAACAGAGAAAATCGATACTGACCTAGAGAGAGAGGGGAGCCGGCGTTGTGTTGAGCGACGGAGGGAGCGGAGGAGTGAGAGGGGGGGCGAAGTTGCTAAGCGGCGGACAGAGAGGGAGCCGAATTAGGGCTGAACGACGGACAGAGAGGGGGGAGATTTGGGCTGAGCGGACGGAGAGATTGATATTGAAAACCTTCGGAGAGAGAGAGAGAGGGGGAGGAAATGAAAATATCGCTAAGTGAGAGAGGTTAGCGAAAAGAAAACAGTTACGATTCTCTACATCCTCAACCCACACCTCTTTACCCACGGCTCCTCCAATTCCAGCCGTGGATAAATGCCACCCTTCTTTATTCACCGCTTTTTTAATCTCAGCCGTGAGTAATAATACTTCTTTATTCACGGTTCCGCTGTGAAACGTGTATATATGTCCTTCCACTATCTCACTTTCTAATTGGCACACAGTTCATTACAAAAAATTTCGGAACCGTGATTAATAAGCCGTTAGTAATTAACGTTTTTGTAGTAGTGTTTTCAATTTTTATATATAAGAAACAAAATAAAAAATCATTGCACGCATGATCACGCATGCATCTGATCACATGTCTAGCTAAGACATTAACATTGTGACTCCGACGTCTCCAACCTTTTAAAACACAACATGTGAGCTAGCTAGGTGCATGTGTTGTGAGCCTTGTCCTGCATGCATGCTTCCATGTAATTAATTATGAGCATGCATGAAACGGGATCACATGTTTGAAACGCTATGATATCATGACATGATCATCGATGTAGTCATCCACATTAATTATATCAAGTTTAATTAATTCGATGTCTAATTCCGTCAGTTCAAATAGCATTTAGATTATTAATTAGTGTCGCTTGATGAGTGTATACAATGGTGAAGTATAATTAGAATTATTAATTATAAGAATATGCTTCTTTTAATATGTTTTTTTAGAAATAATTACAAATTAAAATTTGCATGTGTTAAAATTTTTGTAAAATATTTATGCCGACCTCACTCTGAAAATTATATATATTCCATATATCTATCACACTTTCTGACTCCGTTTTTGAGGGTATTTAGATTCATGCATGGAACATCTATCTCATCATGCATGTGTGGTGTGCTAGCTGTGAGTCTAGATCTTGTCCTGCCTCCATGTGGACCATGTCACATGACTACATATATATATGAGCTCAAGATATATATATATATATATATGGCATGTTTGAAATTAATGCCATGATATGACATATTTCTTAGCTTGTTGTGCAAAAATTTCAGGTGGTGTACGTACGTGTGTGCATGTGTAATTGTGCAGTTTTTATGTACGTACTGTGCTATCTAGCAATTAGTGCCCCTTAATTAATTATATGGCTCACATTTTTCCTATATATGGAACCCTCAGACTCAGAGAAGTGCTTGCTGCACTGGTGAAGGAGCACGTGCACATCATATATCACAGTAAAACACTGTCTTAAACACAATTAATATCAGATGTTAATATATCTGAGAGTTGAGATTGAAAATAACCACGATTTATGGATCACCAATAATGACATCTACATCAGTAAAATTAAAAACAAACTGTCAATCACCAAATAAAAATTAAGTTAATTTAAATTTCTAAACCTCTATACACATACAATTAACTTTTAATTACTTTTAGTGGCCACGTCAACAATTATTACTAAAATTAGTTAAGAATAACGAGAACGAGAGCCAACAGAAACAATTAGAAAGGGATCTCTTTAAAATAATCTTTTTCTAAATTGGAAATTACGCGACATCCCAAAAAGATAGAATAGCTAGAAACACACCAGATGATTATTAATGTCTGTTGCGCTAGTGAATATATTATATGTCATGTACGTATATATAACTCAGAATTAATATAGCTTATATTGATACTAAACCTCCTCCTTTTTTACATGAATCAGCACACTAGCTACATCTGTACATTAATATTTAAAAGATAATTAATTACCAAGAGCACTGTCAAGAATTAAAATGGAATATATAAAAATTTATTTACATTAATATATAAATTAATTTGGAAAACCAGCTACTAATTAATTATCTATTAAGTATATTCATTAATTAATTTCATCTTGTTCTGCTATTGTTTGTAATCTTGGGCGCCATTTACTTGTCTGATCAGAAACCAGTACAGTATTGTTTGAATTTATAAGGCTGCTCAAAACCAACTCCATAGGCAATTTTTTCTTGCTTGATAATCTCAATATCTCCTCTAGTTGCCTTTTTGTGATCTTAATCTTCTCTATATTACTACTTGAGGATACCTCCTTGAACTCTCTCTTTTCTTCATTTGATCTTTTCATAACCTCTTGCTCAAATTCATCTTCCTCATCATCCATCCATGTTACAGCTCTTGGTTTGAGGCAATTATTTCCCATTTCTTTCTTTCTTTCTTTTCTCCTCGATCTCTTAATTCAGATCTTGTTTGCAGTGTTCTCTGATCTCTTGTGCGTTTGCTTTCAATCACTTTATTATATATATGTTTAGAGATAAATGTATATAGCAGGGGCAGAGAGAGAGAGAGAGAGAGAGAGAGAGAGAGAGAGATAGAATGGGTATATGCAATGTGTGCATAATATATGCAAGACTAGAATATAGAAATAGAGATATGACCGCATGGAAATTAAGAATATGGTCACATGACGGGTCAGAGTTTGCGCACGTTGAAATCGAGAAATAATGCATGGAGAAAATATTTGGCATGAACATGTTCTACAAAAGAACATGTTTAATAATAGAGTAATATACTTACCAATGCGCCATTGCGCCTGAACCAGCAAGAACGGGTCTAGGGAGAAATATATTAGAAAAAATCTGGTAGTTGTTGCTGAAGGTAAAGGATTTGAAAAGGGGAAAAATGCCAGATCAGCAGTCCATGTAAGAATCAGTCTACTAGGTAGGTCGATTTGAGACAAGTTCGTACCGGACAAAGGACACATGGAAGAAACGGTTAGCAACAGATGTTTTTATTTTTTTTTTATTTTAATAATTTGAATATATATTTATTATAAGGATATAATTGTGTTGTTTTTTATATAGTCTACTAGTAGGAACTATATAATTTTTATATAATTGTTACGGTTCCTTTGAAAGTTTTTTTTCACAAGTTTCCATTCAATATTACAACTGCTCCAGAAAATAAAAATAAAAATAAATTAAGGGAACCATCATAATCATACCAGTCCTTACACGAAAAAAGTAACCAAATTAAGGTGAAGGAATAATACAGTGAGAGAGTTAGTATGCCATAAAGAGTTATATTAATTGTTATACAACTTTTATTTTTCAGGTTTTTGTAATAGAAGTTGATAATTGTCAGTAAAATTCTCTAAACTTTTCTGCACCATAAAGACCTCTCAAATCTGCATGGGGGCATAACTACCTAGGGAACTACAGAGCTTCAAAGCTGAATTTTTTTTTTTTCTAAAAGTATTAATATTGTCATTATAAACTATTTGATCGCATGCACATAAGTATTTATTCCTATAAGGTGAATAATTTTTATGTAAATAATTGTCCGTCGTCACGCAAGTATTTATACTTAATGAAGTACTTCGGGCCAGTTATTACGCAAGTATTTATATCCCGTTATTCAATATTTTTTTTCATATGACACTTGATGATTTTTGAAAGTATTAATATCAAATATTGCAAATATTTATACCTCAATATGTAAGTGTGCATAGTTCATGTGTCAAGCGCTTATTTTCCATAAGAATAGTTTTATTTCTTCGAAACCAAAACAAAGCAAGAGAGAGAAAGAATCAAAGAACATCTTTTTGCTCGAACAAAGTATATTTCTCAATACAGAAGCGTACTTTTTTTTTCTCAATATCGAAGAGAAAGAAAGAGAAAGAAGGAGAAGAGATCGATGAATTGAAGAGACAGATGGAGGACTGGAGGTGGGGAACAATATAATTGATATCATTACACGAGTAGAACTAGGGTGCTCTCGAGTTCACCAAGCCCTTGGTGAACTCAAGTCCAAAACTCATCGGATCGGCTTCAAACGACGAATCCGACCGTTGAAACTTGTTTACCTTACGAGTGATGCGTCTACATACAAAAATTTTAAATTTTGAAATTAATTTTGCATAGAGTCAAGTGGTCAAAAAACGTTAAAAAATGAATGCATTAAAATTAATTTATTAACCTTCTAATTTTGACCACTTGACTCTATGCAAAATTAATTTCAAAATTTAAATTTTTTGCATGTAGACGCATCACTCGTAAGGCAGACGGGTTTCAACGGTCGGATTCGTCGTTTGAAGCCGATCCGATGAGTTTTGGACTTGAGTTCACCAAGGGCTTGGTGAACTCGAGAGCACCCTAGTTCTACTCATCATTACACTTTTATATATAATTATATTAATGGATGAGAAATATTAAAGGATTTGTACTTCTGCTACAGTATCTTAACATATTTTTAAAGAAAACAGTTTTTGCTAATGAATACAAAAAAATCGTACAATCATGGTTGTTATTGAAAAATAGTTTTTGAAGATTATCAAACTGAGTTTCTGCAATCATACAATTAAACGAACTCATCAAAATATGATTTACAGAAAATAGAGATTTGCACAAAATGAGTTTCAAAATCAGTTGGATAACTTCATCTCCAACTTTATTAAAAAAAAAATTATGTTCATTATAAACCATGGTTTTCATGTAATGATGTAAAGCCACGTTACCCTCTCCATAGTCTGCTACAGTTGCATATTCAGTTTCATCGAGTTTGACCTCTCGTGTAGCGGGTCAATTTCGATGTACAAATATTGACTTTCAACGCAACTCGATCGATCGGTACTTGTGTTGCATTTGGATTCCCATGTAAATGTTGGGACCCTCATCCTCATTTATTGGAGTTGTGTGAACTTATGTGCAGTGGGTTAATGCATTCAGAAAAATGATTTAATTAATAGGCTTATCACAGTATACATTTAATCACAACGAAAGAAAAGACTAGATGCGTATATATATTTATTAAATTAAAAAATATTAAGAGCGTCTAGTGTGTAATTAGTAGTCCCCACGTGGCTACGCCTAATATCATTATTGGTACACCTAACCTAACCTAACCAATTTGATCTGCAATTCACAACACTAAAATTTTGAAGAAATTAAAAATTGTTGTCAAACATCAAATAGAAATTAAGTTAATTTTAATTTTTAAACCTCTACGTTCATACAATTAATTTTTAATTATATTTAGTGGCCAAGTCGACAATCATTACTAAAAACAGTTAGAGCGATAAAAACGAAAGCCAATAAATTCAATTAGAAAATAATTTTAAAAAAATAATTAGAAATTACACTGCCTCTCAAAAATTAGAATACAAGTGTCAACATGCTTTTAAGAAATCAAATCAGCATACTTTTAGAAATCAGATGCTCCCATGAAATTGCAGAAGGGTCGGAATCGGAAAGTCTCCTCTCCGCCAAATATCAAACAAACCCTCTGTTTTTTTTTTTTTTTTTTTCAATCAAAACAATGTAACGAGCAAGGAGCGACAATTGTCTTTCATTATTCACTAAGGGTGCGTTTGGATGAATCAAGGAATAGCTCGGAATAGCAGCTGTTCCTGGGGTTAGGAATAGCTGCTAACCCAACATTTCATAGGAATAGCGGAACAGCAGCTAACCCGAGCTATTTCTTTGTTGAGAATAGCGTTTTTTTTCACCCAAACATGCTGTGTTAAGAATAACTCGCCAGGAATAGCAGCTGTTCCTGGGTTAGCGCTATTCCTGTGTCATCCAAACGCACCCTAACAAAACAAAAAAAATTCAAACTTATTCTTATGAATTACAAATATAAACTTACACATAAAATGAGAAACAGAGCGAATTAGGATGTGCGGAAAAAACATTCCAAGGTGGGGGCAATCACGAAGGTGGAATCACAAGAAATTGAAAATTACATGTCACATAACATTTCAATGTTAAATTGTTGTAAACTATCTATATTCTTGAAAATTAATATGACCGGTAGCTTGTGCATGCTCCGCAGCCTCCTATTAAGTTAATCCAAGAAAAATATAACTTCTGAGAGAGTAGAATTTTGTGTATTCCCTTGACTGGAAGTGTAAAAAATTCATCATGTACCAAGTCCTTGTATTATGGAGATATAAGATGGCTAATTAGGAAAATACAGAAATTATCTCATGTATGGGGTATACAAACTTCACAATTAAGCAAACTAAAATAACATGAAAATAGAGCGCACATTACCTTCTGACCAATAACACCAATTTGACAAACACCGCACCGCAATGTGAAGTTTGATGTATCTGTGAAGCTTCTTTTTCTGAAAATGAACCATTAACAGGGATATTAAGCAGAAAAAAAGAGTCTTAGGTCTTCAAAAAACTACTTGTCCACCAGCTACTGGTAATTGAACCAGGTTACTCAACATATCCTGACCCAGTTTGTAACTTCATGGTTTCTTTCTTCAGGGCAAATAGGGCTTTAAAAGTAGCAAAGGTTTAGACCAAACAAACAAAACAAAAAAATAATGGGGAGGTACCTATGTGCATCCTTCACCAGGTTCAGAGCAAGATTTTCAGCAGGACCAATGGACCGTTTATAGTCAACTGGAAATATCGTCTGGTCAAACTCCTCAGATGCCGAATCAGACGGTGTCAACTGTCATTTTTGTATTGCAAGTTCAAGAAAACAGGATGACAACATAATGACACTTAAAATCTTCTTTTTTTTTTTTTGGTTAGCAACTTATTTTTTCTTGGTTATGAATTGCAGTTCAATTGGGGCTTAAGGAATATGCACCAAAAGAAAATTAACAAACCAAACTAAGCGATTCAGTCCGGTACTTGCCGAACCAAGTACACAACCAGGAATATTAAGAGAAACGTACCGCCAAGGCATCGTAATGTAATCCATCATAGATAAGCATAACCCTCTCGTTATACTTCTTCTCCTGTTTTAATAATTATTTCAGTAAACTCGAAATAAAAAAAATCCAGAAAAAATCCAGGTATGTTCCCTACAAGACATAGAACTTTCACGTATGACCCAATAAAAATAAGATGTAAAAAACATCTACAGTGGCCTTTTAAGTCCAAGCTTTCCTAAGAAGATTCCCAAAAAGAGAGAAAGAGAGAACTTGACAGCCTCAGTCAAGATTTTTAAAAAGAGAGAGAGAAAGAGAGAGACCTGGCCATATAAGTCACAACGCATAGTTTGGATATCATAAGCAGCAATTTCACGACTGTAATATTCTGATAGTATGGAAAGTTCAATTGCTCCTGTTGTAGTAAAACCAAACAAAACTATGTCACAATGGTTGAAGTTATAGCTCATATACAAAACATCAAAGCACAAAAGAGACCTTAATGTTTACTAATTCTTGTTTCTTATTATTGACTAGTATGGTCACTGGTTAGTGATAGAAAAACAGAGCTAGGGTTGTTGTAACAAAATGCAAAGTCAGAATTAATATCTACCTCCCCATTTTTCAGGGTCCATGATCCAAGAACAATATTCCTCATTATTTTTGCCAAGAAATGCCTCGTTGTACTTTACCGGATCACTTGCCACTGCAGCTGCTATAACCTACAACACCAAAGAAATAATGATTTATAAACTTATCTTTCAGTGAGACCAAATAATATAGACACCTACAAAAGAGACCCAACATTTCTCCAATTTGTTACTAACAACTACAAATTTTGGTATCAGAAAATAACATGCAACCATTAAATTCTGTATGGAAAAGGCGTATTCTTATTCCATGAATACTGACAATTTACCAACCTTTCCTTTCTGTTGGGTTACTGAATTCAAAATACATAAATAAAATTGGAGGATTGATTGCTGGCTCATAAAGAAGTACAAGGAATGTTGGTTCTCATTGGAAAATTCAGAAAATAATTTAGATTAATTGCAAAAACAGCAAATTATCAACGTGCGAGAGAGGAAAAATAAAAACCCATTAGCATAATAGTATTTTTTTCAAGTAGCTCTCATAAAAGCATACTGATAACCTATGCCAATATGAACTGCTACAGTGCCATAAGCCAAGAATAAGGTCCCAGTGGCAGTTAAAACCTGTGTGCTGAACCAGGAAAAATACTAGAGGCTAGGTACCAGAATACATCACCTCTACTGAGATAAACCACCTGGTATGTTACTGGCTGGAACACTCAGCTCATGGCCATAATCGTATAATAATCACAAAATTTCACATGAATTTCTTAAAGCATCACACCATTATGACATGAAGAAAACATAAAACTAGACTATTCCAAACTTCATTGTCTCAAGTGTGATAACTTCTTTCTAACTGTAAGACAGAAACTGAATATGTTTGATCTAGAGTTGAACCAGACTAACTGAATCGAAGAAAAATAAAACCCAGTGAAATAACAATGTAAATAATAAAAACAATGGAAAAGGTAATATAGAGGAAGACATAATTACAATGTACAAACCTGTCTAAGCTCAGGAGCCTTGTGCTTATTGTGCTCCATAACATACCTAAGCAAATTATTCAGAAAACAAGATTGTTCAAGAAATTCACAAATAACGGGAATTAAAAGAAAGTAGCAAAATTAAAATCAAAACTAACCCAACAGCATTAAAGAGACAACTATTGTCAGATGGGATAACTCTCCTTACAACAACACCTTCCATGACACTTTAATTTAAAATCTGCAAATCAACGAAACGGGAAAGAAAAAAAAAGGTCAATTTGAAGTTGACAAGAATTTATCTTTGGAGAATTACAAGAACTCAGATGAACCAGCATCTAAATAGAAAAAAAAAAAATTAAGTTTGAGGATTTCTTCAATGAAGCTTGATGTAAATTCCAGACCCGATTTGGAAGGTAACCAATGAAGCCTGAGATGAGATCTACAGTTGCGTGCAACCACCGCAGAGAGAGAGAGAGAGAGAGAGAGATGCTCACAAGAGAAGCAAAAGTTTATTAAAACAACCAGAATGCTCTAGCTTGAAGGATAAGAGAACGAAGATAAGAGGGGAAGAATGCAATTTTTCCTCCTGCTCGAAACTTGCTAATTTGTTTGTTAAATCATAGAAGAGAGTAAAGCGGCGGACGAAGGTAAACTTGAATTCATATTGACTAAGGTACCTCAAATTTTGGGTTTATATATAAACCGTCAGATCTGTTTTGCCACGAAAATTAAAGGGGCCGTGCATTCCAACTTATACCAGATTGGTTCGAATTCTGATCGAACGGACCGATCCAAACTCAAAATTTGTGTTACTTCAGCGTATCCGACTCGGAAACGGGGAGCTTTGATCTAATGGATCTCGTAATGTGTTGTAGTTTCTGTAACCACTCGGGGTATTAGTAATACAAAATCAGCACTCAACGTTCCAATCAATTATTAATTTTTACAAATTTGAATGTACTTTAATTTTTTAAATAAATTTATCATGTTTAATTTTTTTTAAAAGACGTTTAATTTTATAAGCTGTGTATGTATTTATTTAAAATAGATTAAATTTTGCAATTAACATAGTTGAGATAAATCTTTTTGAAAGTAAATAGTTGAGATTATTATAAGTAAAAAAATATTTACATTATATCCTAAAAGTTGTAAATTTATAATAAATTTATTAGAATTATCTTCAAATAAGGTTCCTAAAACTTTTGAGAACTAAATCTAGGGGTGTCAACTAGAGTGGGAAAAACATGATGTGCCGTGACTAACACGCCGTGACTTTGGTCTCGTGCCGTGCCGTGCCGTGATTAAGTTAATTTTTCACGCCACGCGAATGGTCACGCCACGTGAGTCACGCCGTGCCTAAACGTGCCGTGACTCGCGTGACTCGCGTGACTACCGGCTCCTAATTACACGTGACTCGCGTGACTACGTGCCGTGCCGTGCCATGACTAAATTTTTCACGTGCCGTGCTGTGCCGTGCCAAAGTTTCAAAAGATGGGCACGACACGCGAATGGTCACGGCACGGGACACGCGAGTCACGGCACGTAATTGACACGCGTGCTGTGCCGTTCCGTGCCGTAACCGTGCCGTTCCGTGCCGTCACCGTGCCGTTCCGTGACGGAACCGGCTTCGGTGTGCCATTTTTCCCACTCTAGTGTCAACGGGTACGGTAAGGGTCGAGTGGAAGCATTTTCATACCCATACCCGTTACAAATTGTTCTTATCTGTACCCTACCCTTATCCGCTACAAATTATCTTACATGTACCCTACCCTTACCCGTTATGATTGTCGGAAACGGTAGCGGGTAAATAACGGGTAAACCGTTTGCACGAGAGCCTTGGTGCAAACGTTTTGATATTAGCCACTCTATATATATATATATATATATATATATATATATATATATATATATATATATATATATATATATATATATATATAGATGAGCTATGCTACTCCATGGAGTAAAATGCGTTTGTACTTCACGCCGTATTTTTATTTTGAAAGTCCAAACGACCGATCCGAACCGCTCAACATGATCTCCATATTGAAATGTGCTTGGAGACCAAATTTTACATTTTTTAGAATTTTTTTACTATTTATTAAGCCACTTTGAAAATCTGAAAATCCGGGTGAACAGTAAAAAACAGTAAAAAATTCTGGACTGCCGGATCAGTGATTTTCAAAGTGGCTTAATAAATAGTAAAAAAATTCTAAAAAATGTAAAATTTGGTCTCCAAGCACATTTCAATATGGAGATCATGTTGAGCGGTTCGGATCGGTCGTTTGGATTTTCAAAATAAAAATATAGCGACGTGGAGCACCAACGCGTTTTACTCCATGGAGTAGCATAGCTCATCTATATATATATATATATATATATATATATATTATAATTACCCGATCGGGTAACGGATACGAAATAGACTTTACTTGTATCCTTACTCGTTGAGATAACGAAAAAAAATCTTTACCCGTACCTAATAAATTTACAGAAAAAAAATCTTACCCATACCCGTTTTATCAGATATGGTACGGGTCGGATAAACGGATAAAAGGGTGCCATTGACACCCCTAATTAAATCAAATGGCTAAAAAGTTTATTTTGGATTTATCTAATAGCTAAAATATTTATTTATCTATTAGCTATCAATATCATTAAATCTTTTTTATCTTCTTCCGTTTGCTTATATAGAATTACGGTGTTTTTAAGCTCATTAAGTTTTTTTACGAGCTTAACTTCAAAATATATTAGATTAGCTTCAAATGACAAATCCAAACTGATAAAATGAATCTCCTTCACAATTAAGGTCCTTACATGCAAAATTTATAAATTTTTGAATTAATTTGGTATAAAGTAAATTGGTCAAAAAATGATGAAAAATGAATACATCAAATGAACCTATAAATGTTTATATTTTTTACCGCCTGACTTTGTACTTAATTAATTCGAAAATTAGTAAATTTTGCAAGTAAACACATTACTCATGAAAGTAAATTGGTTTAAATATTTTGGATTCATCGATTGAAGTTAATTCAATAAATTTTTTAGTTATAAAATAAATTTAGTGAACTCATGAAAGTAAATTGGTTTGAAGTTAAGTTCACTAAAGAGTAGATTAAAAATACCCTAGTTCTACTCTTTAGTGAACTTAACTTCAAACCATTTCTGAATGAGTTCAAACGACAAATTCAAATTATTGAAACCGATCTACTTCACGAGTGATGCATTTATATGTCAAATTTATAAAATTTTGAATTTATTAAGTACAAAGTGAAGCGGTAAAAAAATATGAAAAATTAACTTATAAACTTTTTTTTACCGCTTGACTTTGTACTAAATTAATTCAAAATTTTATAAATTTGACATTTAAACGCACGACTCGTGAAGTAGATTTGTCACACCCCGCAGCCACGGCTCGTAACAGTTCCCTGCCGTAAACATACAAACCGTGTATGTTTACAAGGCTATTACCCGTTAAATCTAAATATGCATCATTAACTACTATCAAGCACATCCCTATGTATATATATATATATATATATATATATATATATATATCAATCCATAGATAAGGGTACACGGTCTAGTCAAAGTATAATACAATAAAAGTATCCCATACAGATACTAACCATCAGGCCTAACCCTAAACTATACAACAAAAGGTAGATTAGGCCATGCAGAAGTAACTACCAAGGGTCTACAACTCGCGTGCCTCTCCAGAACCCGACGCCTCAAATCCTGTAAAATAACCCAAGAGTGGGGGTGAGAACGAATTCTCAGTGCGAAATTTGCCACAATTTAGATTATTGGACTTGCAATCAAAATCTATATTCAGAAATGAAATCATACAAAAGCAGTTCAGACATGTCAATTGGAAGCAGTTTAATTCATGAATATAAATTATCAAACAAGTCCAAGAAATCCGCACCTGTTGGCAATAGACGTACCGCGCGACTACAGACCAGGCGTCTCGGAGTGTCCCGCAAACCTTTGCTCAACCGAGCCTACACCTACATTCCACGTATACCATCTCAATTAGGTCTCATTCCTGTACTGGTTCGCTATTCTGGTTTACGCATCAATTCGATTGGCCGGTTGGTGTAACCCTAATTTGGTCGAAACCTCGATTTAACCATTACATGTTCTAACCTTTCCCGATCAAGAGATAACCCTACCGAGAACGAGTCTAGTTGGTCGGACTAACCTAATCAATCAATGCCGCGTGTCAATTCGGGATTTGGCATCAAAACCCTAGAATGGGAAAATCCAAAATGGAAGACGAAATCACGTAGAAAATAGGCAAACGAGAGATAAGAAGCTCAAATGAGTTAGAGTTCAATCAATTCTAACACTAATCTCGGTTTTAAAACGAACAACTCGCGGATTCGAGAAATCTCGGATTTTCAAACGAAGAAGGGAAAAGAGAAATTACCGACGGGATGGCTAGGAGAGATTTACAGCTGCCTTCTCGGTTTCAACCTCGATTTCCCGGACGGTGGCGCAATCCGACGGGATTTCGGAGCTCTCCCTCTCTTTTCTTCTCTCTCTCTCTCTTTCTTTCTCTTTCTTTCTCTTTGGCCGGCCACACACAAGGGAGAGGGAGAAGAGAGAGGGGTTAGGGTTTATCAAAGGGGTTGCTTCGCGATCCGTGCTAGGATGAATCAAGGTTAGGGCTTATTAAAGAGGGTGCTTCGCGATCCGTGCTAGGATGAATCAATGGTCCGAAAATTCTAAAATTCAATATAAACCCATTTAACGTGTTTTAATTTCTCATTCCTCGCTCGTCGGTCAAATTTCGATTCCGTTTTAAACATTCTAAATAAATAAATGATTGAAAATTTTATTATAAAATTTTCTTAACGTGACAAGATTAGTTTCAACCAATGTTCTAAATAGCTAGCTATAGCTTTTTCGAACCATAAATGTTATGTTATGGGATAAAAGTTCGCTAATTGAGCTACGACTGTTATAGCTATAATAGCTTACCGCGATCACTTCTACACGTTATGTGCTATTGCTGACCGCTATGCTACATGGGCTTCTTTATTTTATTTTTTTGCAATTTACATGGATTTTTGTGCTTCTGTTCCTATTTGTGATGCTACGTGGTCCGCTATGTTGGATATGCTAAATCGAACTCTGTACTTCTGATTCTATTTGTGATTTAGTCTCTCCTTTTATATCAGAAAATATTCAAATATTAATTCTTCATTTTTCTTATTCTTCGTCTAGTATTTACTTGTAATTTTTTTTTATGATTAGTGGTTACAATTACCACTAACAAATATATTAATAAGAAAAAGTTATATACAAAATTCTAGATTTTATCTCCTCATATAACATAAAATTAAATATTTACATTCATACTCAATCCTATAATTTGCTTTTAATCTCGCTCCACGACCGGATCTGCTTCTTCGATCGCCGCTACGCTCCGATCGAGATGAAAACTCTACACTCCGAGCTCTAATGTTACCGCACTCTTGGCTTTACTTGGCACTAATCCCTCCCCTTTCGCTCCACGTCCGGATCCGCTTCTTCGACCACCGTCGCTCTCTGACGACGACCGGATCTACTCACTGTTGTCCCTTAGTCACCACTAATTTCGAAAACAAATAACTAATTGCAAATAAAATAAAATAGATGAGTTTAGAGAAAATTGACACAAGGAGTGATAACGGAGTTCGGCTTAAAATACATACGTCTCCGGGGCGTCGCAACCGCTTCTCGGTGCGCCTTTCTATTACCCAAAAGAGAAAGGTTACAACTTGTGAACCGGTGAGCCCTTACAACCAACGGAAAGTCACACGGCCGACTAGTATAGAGAACGAAGTCTCTAAGTTTGAAATCTCAAGATGAACACTCAAAGGCTCACTCTAACCTAATCTAACTCGAGATTAGTGAAGTGGATTTGAGGTTGTTTGAGGGATATTAAAGTTTTTGTTCTCACAACAATAGAGGAACTTGAGCTCACAGAAAAATAGCTTTTTAAAAGTTAGGGTCGGCTGTCTTTTCTTTAAGAGGAGAACCCTAAGGTTCTATTTATAGTGGCAGCTTTCAAATGAGCTATCTGCCATAAAACGTCCCAACGTTTTGTAAAACGTAGAAAACGTTTAGTTCAAAAATTCAAATTTCTGTGAGAGTTCCTAAAACGTTGCCAACGATTAACAAACGTTGCAAGACGTTTTTGTCTGGAAATTTATCGACTAAAATGCTATTTTGAAGTCTGAAAAATGAATTAAAACGTCCAGACGTTTTGACAAACGTCCACAACGTTTTAGAGTATTTTTTCAGCCTAATTTGAAGTCTGAGAAGCGAATTAAAACGTCCAGACGTTTTGACAAACGTCTGAAACGTTTTAGAGCATTTTTCAGCTTTTAATCGATCAATTTCTAGATCATTTACACGAGGTAAAACGTCTGAACGTTTTGTTAACCGTTCCAACGTTTTGTCCCTGTGAATCAACATCAAAGCTACTTTACTAAATATAAATTTTACACTTTAGATTCTTGATAAAGAACTTGATGATTCTTCAGTTCAAGCACTTTATATTATTGCAATTCCAATCGTCTTGAACCTGTATTCTTTCTAAAATAGAGAAAATCGTAAAATTCAATCATTGTATGTTTTGCAAATTAGTCAAATAAACTAAAAGAGAATTGCTTGAAACAACACTCACAATCGTGCTCCGACCGAGATGAAACTCTACGCTCTAAGCTCTGACGATACTGTACTTTCGACTATGCTCGACTCCAGTTCCTCCCCTCTCTCTCATTCTCCTCTTTGCTCGAAGAGGTAGTACCAAAAGAGAGGGGAGGTGTTTGTCAGGAATGAGATCTATAAGGAGTGAAAAAAAATGGAGTTGGTGGAAGGGGTAGAGAGATGGGAGTAGGGTGGAATGGGAGAGGAGGGAGGTGACGGCTGACCTAATCGTCCAAATCGCCAAAAGTGAAAAAAGTGGAAAGCAGCTCTGAATCAGAGATAAGCTCCTAGCCACTTGTAAAATTATTGCCCTATGTTTCAATTTGATTTAATTATTGTAATCCGTAAAATAATTAAATAGGTATTGACTTCGTTCCACTTGTAAAGTTAATTGCTCTTCGTCTATTATAATATGTAATAGGAGGTATAAACTATTAAAGAATGTTATCTTGTAGAATTCTTTTTTTCTTACTTGCATGATTGAAAAAAGTATAGAATTAAATTAGTTGTTCCTCAATTTCTCAATGTTGATTATGTTAATAATTAGTAGAAATATAAAATATATATATATTTTTTTTAAAAAAAAATGCTATGTACGATAGTTTTCGTTATAAGTACGTTCTTCGCGATAGATTCTTTTTTTTTAGCCTCTCCGCGCGACACGATAACCGCTATTTATAACCTTGATTTCAAATGTTTGGATTCATCATTTGAAATCATTTTGATAAGTTTTGAAGTTAAGCTCACAAATCCTTTATTAGTGAGCTTAAGAACACACTAATTAATTCGACTAATATAGTTAATAATATAAATTGTTTGATAAGTTTTAATAAATTCTTAGCTAATCTTATTTTTTGAAATAGTACATACAAAAATTTATTTTAATGATTATAAATGTCAAAATTAGGTAGATATGGCTCGGGAGATGTTGACATCTGATCATATCCAGATTATTCGATTATTGGGGGTAAAAACGTAAAAGGGGATCGGAACGATGCAGAGAGAGAGTTCTCGAAAGACCGGATCCATCTGTTATCTGTTAATACTCACTTCAATTTGTATTAATTGTTTTGGTGATTTGATTCCGTAACAAACACAACTGTCAAGTGTCAACCACTCAACCGCACAAGTAACTTCTTGTTTGGCAATTTTCTAAATAAACCCCATTTTGTTGAGAATTATATCCTGAATAATATTTGCACCAAATTAATTCTAATCACAGGTCTGCGACTTTTGGAGAAATGAAAGGCCGTCATTAATTAATTTGTTACAAAAGTTGTGGCTGCTCCGATATTATTAACCGACATAATTAGTTGGAGTGTAAGGCAGGCATCAATTTATTATCATCTTTTTTTTTTATTACATGCAAATATGCAATGCAAGGAAGGAAGGAAACTTAGGAAAGTATTTCTTTGAACCTTGTCGAATGTGGGAGCTAGCATCTCCTTCCCGTTGAGCTCTGACGACTGTGCCCGAACCGTTTCACTCTCACGAGTGTCCAAGAATTCTATCAACTTAATTAATTGTTGTATATATATATATATATATATGGTTCCTTCGATCACAGCACCTCTCAGTCAGATATATTAATTGAGGAGCAATAAAATAAAAAGCAAGATCGATCCAGCAAATTAATTTAATTATAATTATATTACCGCAATTAATATATATATATATATATATATATATAGAGGCTGGCTACTATGCTTATATAAGCATATGCCCACATATGCTTATAACTCATTTTTACGTTTCCAATGTTCAAATGGTCGATCCGACCGTTCATCTTGTTCTCCATATTAATATGTGCTTGGAGACTAAATTTTACATTTTTCTGAATTTTTTTACTATTTATTAAGCCACTTTGAAAATTGCTGATCTGGGTGAACAGTAAAAACAGTGTTTCCAAAATTCTGAACCACCAGATCAGAAACTTTCAAAGTGGCTTAATAAATAGTAAAAAAATTCAGAAAAATGTAAAATTTAGTCTCCAAGCACATATTAATATGGAGAACAAGATGAACGGTCGGATCGACCATTTGAACATTGGAAACGCAAAAATGCTCATTTAAGCATATGTGGGCATATGCTTATATAAGCATAGTAGCCAAGCACTATATATATATATATATATATATATATATATATATATATATATATATATATATATATATATATATATATATATATATATATATATACCAAAACTGAAACAACAGATCGATAGATCAAGAAGAATTAATCTGCCCCCTACTCTTTCTCGGAAAAGACACGTACGTAACTATAATCAAAAGACACGTACGTACGTATAAATAATGAGATGTGCACCACAGTACTTCGATCAATATAATACAAAATGGTTTCAAAATATGAACAGCAAAACTACACAATCGATTGATTCATAGAAGAAGAAACGCTTAATTTGAACCTACAAGATTTTAAGAATTAATAAAAAGGAATGCCTCGAGAAGTCTAATCATAAATTTTTAATAGAATTGATCAGACTAGCAAAACAAGATAAATTAGTTGATCTGAATATATATTAGTCATTTAAGATGCGTAATATATAGGATTTTAAACTACGAATTTCATTGTTGAAATTCCATTATGATGATTGAACTATCTTGGGTGCAAAGATTAATTAATGAAAATATGATACTATTTCAAGATTATTTTTATTGAGTTGGGCAATTTCACAGTACTTCGCGAAGTAAAGCAAATGTTTAATTTGTTCTTCAATTTCATAGTTCAAAACGTCAATCCGAACCATTTAAATTGTGCTTTTGTTGAAATTCCATTTAAATTGTGCTTGGAGACTAAATTTTACAATTTTTAGAATTTTTTATTATTTTTTTGGATTTTTTTTTTAAATCACTGTTTTTTAGAAAATCGTGGACCATAATAAATCTGTGATTTTAAAAAATTTCAAAAAAATAGTGAAAGTTTCTAAAAATTGTAAAATTTGATCTCCAAGCACAATTTAATATGGAGATCAACTTGAACGGTTCAGATCGGCATTTTGTACTTTGAAATTACAGATATAAACGTGAAGTAAAACACTCGCTTTAATTCGCGAAGTACCATAGCCCAACTCATTTTTATTCGTAAATAGAAAAAAAAAAAAAACATGAATCGCTTTCCGTTATCGATTGTTTGTGATTATCACAAAACAAATTTGTATATGCTATTGTCTTTCCTTATTTTTGTAGGGTCCTATTTTCTATAATATACATTCTTTTAAGATCATTCGATAAAAAAAAATAATTAATAATGTTGGTTGGAAATAACAACTGAAACAAATGCTATCAAAAATATTCTAATATTTTGATTGCCTTCTATAGTGTATTTATTTGTAGGTATTTCACATATTTTTCGTAATTTAGAGAGACATGTACAAATTTAATATTGAATAAATAATAAATTTGTTAATTTTTACTTCTTTCATTACCACGTTATTTAGTTGAAACTTGTAAATACATACACAAGGCTAAACTATAATATTACGAACTATTTTTTTCTTCCAAAAGTGCTAAAAGGACCCTTTTCGGTGTAAAGTTCATGGCCTCACAACAGAAAGCAAGGTTTTTTTTTTTTAAAGGCAACAGAAAGCAAGATTGCTATGAAGAATTACAAACAAAAATATTGTTGGAAGAAAAATTAATAGTGCACATGAAAAAATATATCAAAGAAATGCAAGAGAAACTATACAAAAATGTAAGGTTGTTGGGAGATTGATTGCTTACCAATCAGGCGATAACGAATCAGCCAAAATGTTCATTTACGTGATGGTGAACACAAAAATTAATATCGCTTGATCTTAATTAAGAGTTACTTTAACCTTACAAGATGTACCAAACAACCGTCTCTCAATAATACTGAATTTCTCTCTTAACATGAAATATTTGTTGGATGTCATTAACAATTAGGTTAGATTAACCAACTACGGTTAATATAAATAAGGGCATGACCCTTATTGTTTTCTCAAAAAACAATTAGGTTAGGTTAAATAGATTGGTACTGTATACAAGTCGCAAGGTTCAATAAGGTATATATAGAAGATAGTTTCAATCCAACCGTTGGATCATAGTCACAGAAAAGTGCAAATATTCAAATCCATAACTTTAAGTTGATAGTTTTCAAACCCATAGTTTCAATTAAAAACCGGGATTTTACAAAACTATGGGATAAAGTGATGGAGTTAGTGTTCTAGAGCAAACGTTGCTACATATTTTGTTTATAGAGTAGAACTAGGGTGCTCCTAAGCTCACCAAGCCCTTCCGTGAGCGCGACTCTAAAACCTATCAAATTGACTTCAAACGACATTTCCAAACCGTTAGATGTTCAATCTATATTAAAATGTGCTTGGAGACCAAATTTTACATTTTTTGGAATTTTTTTACTATTTATTAAGATGGTTTGAAAATCGCTGTTTTTATTAAAATTCTGCACCATTGGAAAACAGCGATTTTCAAACCATCTTAATAAATAGTAAAAAAATTTCAAAAAATATAAAATTTGGTCTCCAAGCACATTTTAATATAGATTGAACATCTAATGGTTTGAAAATGTCGTTTGAAATCAATTTGATAGGTTTTAGAGTCGCGCTCACGAAGGGCTTGGTGAGCTTAGGAGCACCCTAGTTCTACTCTTTGTTCATATATTGGTTGATATGATCAACTTGTTCCTTGAGTTTGACATTACTTATAATATCTATAATAAGATTCTAGATTGTGAGACACTATCTAGTAACAAATAATAAACTCTAGATTTTCCTAATCTTTGTAATTAGCAAGGAACACTAATTGTATACATATAAGATAAACGTGATGATTAAATGTTGATTGAGTTTCACGAATCAATCGATGGAGATCGGTTTAATATCAGGAATGCATATAAGAGCATATGACATTAGAGTGACCTTATGCTGAACATTATAAAATGAGTATGTGTGCTTATGTCATTAATGTTCGCATGGTGTATATATCTGAAGTCTGAGATGATTCGGTTTTCTCACTTGAGGGCTATGCATATGATCTTATTCCAATATGTTCTCCTTCGTAGAGAATATAAGGGATGGTTTTTATGTGTATATATATCTCACTTGGAGAAGTTCGCGAAGAATCAATAAGACGAACCTCATCACGGTATGTAATATTATGGTGAGTGATGATATCTTTGGGCCCCTTGATTGAGCTTGATTATATATGCGCATTACAATTAATTGTTGATTGTAAATATAATCTACTTCTTGAGTCAAGAAACATAATAGATAAGTAAGCAAGATGAGCTTGATTCAACGATCACGTGGATATGTGGAACGTGCGAAACGGACTTACGGTTTGGGTTTTATGGCCAAAACAAGTTTGACTTGACCTCGGTCAACGAAAGTCAACTGCGGGAATGGCTGATCTGGTAGGGAGCAAATGTTGACTGGTCAACATCTGAGGTGGAGAAGAGTTGGCTTAGGGAAGAGGCATGGTCTACTACGGGTACGTTGTGCTTGAGGATGGCTTTCCCAAGCCTCTTCCAGCCCTCATCGTAGCCATCGAGTCTTGCCGATAGGTATGAACTCAGTGGTACCTCCTCATTAAAATATGATGACAAAGTAATTTGTAAAAATATAAAGTGCCCCACATAAAAATCCCATTATTATTTGTAAAAGTCCCCATTAAGAAAAATTAACAAGAAACTAACAAAAGACCCCCTCTAAAAAAGATTGCGTGTGGGGTCCGCACACAGTGACAGTGAGAAAAATAGGATGACATATGTTAGGATTTGAGAGCAAAGAAGAAAAAGAAAGGAGAAATTAAGACACTCAAGAGTAAATTGAATTTATATGGTACATGCATAGAAACAAGATACATGATCCGTTGGGCCCAAATAGCAATTTGGATCATAACATAATTAACAACATAGTTGGAGGAGGCATTGGATCACTACTCTAGTTATAAACCATGATTAACCTAGCTTACTAATGCATTTAAAAGCAAAAGAAACAGAATTAAGCTGATCTGCCTAGCTAGGCACGGCGTTTGTTAGCCACATTGCACCGTTTGCGTATCTCCCCTTTGTTTCCAGTAAGGGGGTTGTTTTCTGAGAGAAGCCTGATAGCCCGTGCAAATTCTCTGAAAAAATAGGCTTGATTTTTTGCCATTTTTTTGACGATGGGACGGGTGCGTCTGTCGTGGGCTAAATCATGGTCCACCTGCAAGAGACCCTTATCATCTAGTATGTTTCGGTAGTAGTTGTTGTCGAGCTTCATTGGGGTACCACGGTCATTGCGTACATACTGTACGGCTTTTGTATCGGGTATAGCGTCGGGGCATTTTTTAAGCATGTGAGGGACATGATCCGGGTTGAAGTTGGGGTCCACCTCAGGGTACAAACGGTGCACCAGCTTTGTGCAGTGGGTTCGGCCAACGCTATGGGACCCTATAATTAGTTTAAAATGAAATTGATAAATGGATGAAAAATAAATCCAAAAAATATATGTTTTGTATTTGTGAGCAAGTACAAGTACAAGTACAAGACCATTTTTTGGTTCGTTGATCATCTCGAACTTAATTAGTGCATAGGGTGTATATATATATATATATATATATATGTTCCGATCGACTAAAACAGTGATGAATGTCAATTGAGATAAAATTGCATTTTAATGCCAACAGATAGATGCAAATTCTATTTGGAGTACATTACATATATATATATATATATATATATTGATGCTTAATTAAACAATTACCTTTACTTGTTGGTAGCTGATATAATTATATACTGAGCAATTTTTAAAAGGGTTTGGCCTTGAAATATTCAAGGAATTAAAAAGAAACTAATTAAATATATATAATAATTTAGCTATATATATAGGTTACCGACCGAGTAATGCGACTACAGCGGCAGTGTCAATGGCAATCGCACTGAATTTGTGTAAGACAGAGGAGATGCTGTCGTTGTGGTCTGGTAGATACTGCTCAAGAAGTGGGGCCCGGCTCTTCCTCCCATCCCTCCTCCCAGTTTTCAGAGGTGTATAAGGGCCCCCTATCTACACCACTCCACTCACAAGTCACAAGTCACAAAATAAATAAATTACAGCAGAAGTGGTGTGCAATGAAGGACCACTTTAAAATTATGGTCTCAGATCTCAACTTTTTGCCTAGTGGAGACCAAAATGATTCCCACATGGGAAGCACTAGCTATTATGAAATTAATATAGGAAACCTTAATTTAGACATAAACATTCTGCATGCATGTGTGTCCATTTCCATTGATTGTTGGTACCGTACCGAATTAAATTGGTACCAATTAATTCCATATATATATATATATATATATATATAATTTGCATTTTAATTAATTGAGGCTTAATTAACCAAAACATATATATTTAATTAAAACTGCATAGAGGCTGCATGCTAGCTTGTTCCTAAGTCTATATATCAGCGCAGAATGCAAATGCAATCACACACACACACACACACACACACCTGGACAATAGCATCCCGAGCAGAAAGAACAAGTATATCAGCGCAGGATACAACACCGGGGCATTCTCGCTCCACTGCCTCTTTAATTGTCTCTATGTACTTGAAATTCCTCATGCCAAAGCTTCTACCCATTTCCTTCTCTGAAATACTCCGCCTTGTTGAATCCAACACCAAGGATGCATCACAAGACTATAATTAAATTAATCAGGGTTAATTTTTGTTTTTGGAGTATACAAAATTAATCAGGGTTAAATTAAACCTGAACAGCGCAGTCATGGAAAATGTTACGGAGCCAAGAGAAAGCGGTGTTCTTGTGGCGCTTGTAGAGAAGCTTGACCTGAGATTTTACAATCTCCTCTGCTTGGGGGCACGATTCTTCGTAGAAGTTTAGAACCAGCTGGCTGGAGTTGTTGGCACCAATGCTGGCTTCTTCTCCAGCAACGGCGAGCGAACTGGAGGAGAGAAATGATGTAACGAGAAAGAGGAGGAAAAGTTGAAAGAAACCCATCTCTGATCTCTCAGCGTCTGTCTGCTAACAGTGTTTAATTTAGTGCTCTTCCTTCCGAGTTGGTGCTATATATGCTATCAAGTATCAAGTATATATATATATATGAACAGAGGTCGAGATAGATAGATGGATAGATAGATAGATGCCCGAACGTCTTTGAAATTCGTGTCAGATATTTGAGATTCGTGCAGATTAAACTTATTCTACGCGGTAGGCAGCTGCCTTACTAGATCTCAACTCCGACAAAGTTCCCACTGCCAAGTGATCGAGACAAATTAAATCATAAAAAAGTAGTACCTGACCAGACCTGCCCGACAAAGTTAATTATATTCTGATTTATTAGTTATTAATAACAAATTAAGAAATAATTCGTACATTTTTATTATATATAGTACGAGTAAAATTTCACCCCTTACACTACTCCCAGGATGACATCATGACAAGAAAATTATAAAATGTCATTTTTGCCAAATCGAGGTCTCAATACTTTCATAACCCGACTTGAACTCCTTAATAGTTGCCACGAGTCCGCATCGATCGTCTGCATTAACTCAAAAAAAAGTATCTTTTTGAGTTACTGCATCTCGTGTTTGATTTTAAACAGAGCCAACCGACCTCCCCTATAATGCAGAGATTCTTTAATATTAGTGCAGATATAGCTCATACGATCTTAAAACGAATTGGATAGTCCGTAAACATTAACTCAAAAGATTTTTTTTGAGTGAATGCGCAGTCGCCACCGGAATGTGTATCACATAAGATGACATAATATTTTTAGACCGTTTGATTAGAATTCACACAAATACTAAGAAGACTGTACATGTTACTTGAGTCGGAGTGGTTCTGATCTAATTTAATTAAAATTTAGAGGGAATTTCATGTATACCCCTCAAAAACTTCAAAATTACGTATTTTCTCCTCTAAAATTCATAATATCATATTTACCCTTCCAAATTTAAAAAACTCACAAATTTACCCAATTTATTGACTTTTCTATTAAAACTCATTAAAATTTCTGAAATACCCATTTTACTCTATATTAAAAAATAAAAATCCTTCCTCCAACCCCCCTCCCCTCTCTCTCTCTTTCTGAATACCACGAATACTCAGCATTCCACATCATTTCTTTTTACCAAACATTAGATTCTTTTTTTTTTATGAAAAGCCCATAGGTCTGATTTCATATTAAACTAAAAGAGAAAACTTACATATCGTCCTGATGCTAAAAATTTAAACATACCGGTAACAAACTTAAAAGCTCTAAACATGAGTATGAATATTGAATACTAAACCTTAATCATAGAAATGAAACATCAAATCCTAATCATACTAATAAAGATACACATATGTCAGATTGCATCCCCTGTTGCTTAATTCAGATACCATATCAGCTATGCTATTGTATCGCTGAAAAGCTACTTGTTAATTTCAACTGTGTATCAAGGTGCAGTTCCCTTGTGAATGCCTCTGTAGGCGGGCCTTGATAATTTGGCCCTGTTCTTCGCGCCCGGTTAGCTAATTAATATGTGGTGTTTCGAGCATTAATTCTCCTTGTGATGTACCGTATCTCTGTATGAGATGTACCGTATCTCTGTATGACTTGAGCATTATTGGTAGATTTTGTATCACGGCTCAGAGTAAGGTCGGCTTAATCATTATTCGATTTTGGACATCATAAAACACATTAACAATAAATAATTAGAATTAGATTTGCATGTATTCTGTAACTTTTAAGAGATCAGAACGTCGAAGAAACTGGACAAAGTTAACCAATAAAATGTGCTCATTAGATCGAATAACCACAATCTCATGATTATTCCTAGCATATTAAGTTCGAATCAGAAAATTTCTACAGTAAGTTAACATTTGACAAAATAAAATATTAAAAGCATGAGATATAACACCAGTATCTTCATGGGGATGAATAAGATACGGTGGCCCAAGTCAAGTCAGAACCATAATAAAAGAAAAAAAAAAGAGAAATATGTTCATTGATAAATTAGAAAGGCTTAGCGCCATATGGAGTGGTTTTGAAGCCATATTTGCTACCTGTTGGAGAGAGAGAGAGGGAGAAGGAGAGGGAGGAGGGAGGATTTTTTATTTTTAATAAAGGGTAAAATGGGTAATTTATTAATTTAAAATGAATTTTAACATAAAAGTCAATAAAATGGATAAATTTGTGAATTTTTGAAATTTTGAAGGGTAAATATGATATAATGAAATTTAGAGGGGGACATACATAATTTCAAAGTTTTTGAGGAGTATACATGAAATTCCCCCTAAATTTATTTTATAAGTTATGATGTACATTTTAATTAATCAAATTATTTAGTCAATCAAATTTATATTATATAAAACCGAATAAAAATTTAACAGAGCAAATTATAATTCGGCATCCCGGTGGACTTTCCTCCAGAGTTCACATTTCTAAAATATTTCAAATTTAAATTAATCTGTAAAGAATTTGGACCGTTCAAATTCTCATAACATAAATTTTAAAACAACTCATTTTCTACTACTAGAATCTCATACACTCCGAACACACTTCAGGCCCGATTTTGAGATAGCTGAATTTTTTTTTTTTTTAAAAAAAATTACAGAAGCTACGAAATCACAGGAAATTGAACTTTCAATCTTTTAGATAACCAACAATTTTGTGACTTTTTTTTTCTAACCAACTGTATTACCTCTCCTTTCGAAATAGCTGAATAATTTAGTTGTATCAGATAATCCACCCCTTCATTTCCACTAAGGGGCGAGTCCGCATCCTTTGGTAACAAAATTTTTGAGTTTCAATCTAGACTGTCCGATCAAAATTTAAGTCAATTCGATGTAAACATGTAGGATATGACTAGATCTGCTCCTCTTCCGAGAGAAGAGCAGAACCCTGCTCTTCCGATCTCAATCATTTAAATTTTTTTATTCACGTATCTCGATAAAAGAACTTTTTCATGCACAGATCTCAACGATTTTGAATGGTTGAGATCTGAAGAGCAGGATCCTGCTCTTCTCTCGGAAGAGCAGCAGACTCCGTTCCAAACATATATGTAATGCACAAAATCTTTTTAAGATTCGTATTAGACTATTAGAATATAACTAATGGACCGGATTTAAACCCAAAAATTCTATTACATGTGATATGAATAGGGATGGCAATGGGCCGTGCCCACGGGTATTTTGCTAAGCCTATGCCTTACCTGCCTGTTGCCATCCTTATGCCCAACCTGCCTGGCCCAATCTGATGGGCCTCAAAATCTATGCCCGGCCTACCCATGGGCATTTTTCCCATGCCCACGCCTACCTATGCCTGCCTGCCCATGCCCATGGGCTGCCTTACCCGGCCCTTACCCGTATGCCCATCCCAGCCCAATAACATAAATTAAACACAATCATATGCACAATATAGAATTTAACATAATTATCACATTAATTCAGCACATCTAAATTCAGCAAAGCACATAATTATAAATTCAGCAAAGCACATAATTAATTCAGCAAAGCACATAATTAATTCAGCAAAGCTACAACATGATTATAAATTCAGCAAAGCACAACATAATTGAGCAATCAGGGATCAACAGAATAATGCATCAACAATTGAGCAATCAGGGATCAACAGAATAATGCATCAACAATAATTTGTAATTATGCAATACAAAAAACAATATCTCGCATATTACTTTCTACTACTTTCACAAATTTTAAGCTGAGAACAGATCAGCCCTAGCCTCCTAACAAATACAAATAACAAGAATTTATAGAAACTAAAAAGTAGAAATAATAACAAAATATAAGGAACATACCTAGTTGCAACTTTCACAGCTGAAACACCAGATTCAACTCTACGCAGATTAAAAGGAACCAAAATCTGCACGATGAATGAAATAAAACTCAAATTAAGCCTTTATTAATGGCAGAATTGGCACTTCTTGAAAAAGGAACTTACCCCAATGCAAGCTTTTATTCACAAAATAGAAATCATAGACCGACACGCAACTTGGATCAGCTAACGGACTGTTGAAGACCTTGCAAATTAGAGGGTAATTGAAGTTAAATAAACAACAAGTAATGCTTGGTTGCAAGATCAAGAGGTTATGAAAATTTTCTAAACCAAGGCCAATCTAAAAATGGCACAGCTGAGAAACTATTTGACAATTAAATGAACAGAACTTTTCCCAAATTGGATGACAATCCAATACAAACTTCCCAAGGACAAGATAAATTAAAAATCTGCCATTTCAGCCATGGTAAAGTTCAGAAAAGTGAAAGATATAAACCTGTCCTTCTTATTTGTGTAATTCCAAATATAATGAAACAAAGATATCTTGTCTCAAAAACAGAAACAATAACACAATGTTGCAAGTCTTATTATTGTTGAATCTTGTCTCAAAAACAGAAACAAAGATATCTTGTCTTAAAAATGTTGCAAGTCTTATTATAGAATTCTAAAGCTCAATTAGAGCAACAATTGTTGAGGGTCAAGGGTTATCTTGTCTCAAATATTGTTGAATCACAATTTTAGGGGTACTGAGAAGTGAGAACTGATACCATGAAATCAACAATGACCAGTGAGAGCATTTATCAGAAGTAGTTGCAAACTTGGTTAATTTTCACATTTTACAAATAAATAATATAAAGTACATAAACATACAGTTTTCTCACTGGCTTGACATCCTTTGCCAGAGGTGAATCATCACCTGTTCGACTCTGCAAATGAGATAGACAAATTAGCAAAAAGACTACATCCAGTAAATACAAAAGGAATTATAGCTGCAAATGAGGAAACATACTATTGGAGTTTGATTTGGGTTTATGTGCCTCGAGCTGAAAGATTTGACGTTACTCACTATAATCTGCATGATGTTAAGTATATTTCAATCAGTAATCTGACTAGCGGTAAATCTGACTAGCAGTAATTTCCGTCAAAAAATTTCATACTGGTAAATCGGATCCAAAGTTCTGGGAGAGAGAGAGGAGTGAAAGACCTTACCGGGTCCGGATCCGGGTACTGAAGAGCGGGTGAGCCGTGAGCCGTGAGCGGGAGGAGAGAGAGAGGGCTCGGTGAGGCAGTCGGCACTCAGCACTCGGCACAGGCCTGCTGAAGAGAGCGAGAGTCGAGAGAGAGGAGCGAGAGGAGCGGTGCGGTGCGGTGCTGAAGAGAGAACCAGAGAGAGGAGCGAAAGAGATAGAGGAGCGAAAGAGAGACTCCAGATATGAGCGAAAGAGACTTAGAGAGGAGGGAAAGAGAGCAAATGAGTTACGAGCGGCTGCGGCTCTCAAAAACCCTAATATTCGAAATCCAGTAGTAATTCTGTTTGTATTAAATTATAGGCCCAACAGGCTGCCTGTGGGCTTCGACTTAAGCCCAGGCCTGGCCTGGCCCGTTCTTATGCCTGGCCTTACCTGACCTGTTACAGTGCTGGGCCGACCGGGTAAAGGGCTGGGCCAGGCAGACATAGCCGGACCGACGGGCCGCTGGGCTTTTTTGCCATCCCTAAATATGAATTCCTCGGGTGCACCCGTCCAAATCTAATCTATATCTCACTCTGAGGTAACATAATATATCATTTTTCGGTCTTCTTTAATATTCGTACTGATTCTAATCGGACGATCGGGATCTAAACATAATAGTTTTGTTACCTTGATATGAATTCGTCCAAGACTATGTAGGGGTGTTCGTTGGGTCGGTTATGTTAAAATCGACGGCCCTAGAAATCGCAGCTCTACAATCAAAATCGACGGTCCATAGCTCTCTTCCTACCCACCACCACCAGGGCACCAGGCTAAGGCTATCGCAGTATCGCTTCAGTTATGAAAATACTTGGCCAAAATTTAAACAGTGGCTCTTCTTTGTCCCCGCTGTAAAATCCAAACAGACCGTTTCCTTGATGGAAAAGCGCCGGTCGGCGACGGATGTGACGTCAGCCCTAAGTAACCTTCAGCTTGCACCGGACCAAAAGTCAATCCCTTCGTCCATGATCTCGGATCTTATCCGTAAGATTTATTTAATTTCTAAATTAGGAAATCTTAAATAATGTTTTAATTTAATTTTATTGATCGAGATGTTTTTATTAGACTATATATAGTCTATATAGGTAAATCTGCTGTTGGTGTAGTATTAAGTGCAGTTCTGATCTTATTGGCTCATTAAAACTTGACTAGTTGGTGATTGTATCCTTTCTTTTGAGAAAAATCTGGTAAACTAGATCAAATTAATATAAGTTAAATAGCTAAACCGCCACTGTCTTGTAAAAACAGGCGAATTAAAGAAAGGGTTTCTAGAGTGGTATTAACATATTGGTTGGCTCCTGTCCCTCTTCTTGCCTTTATGAATCAGAAATTTACCAAACCCTAGTTAGTCTTAGTACTGGCGGCTTGTACCAGTAGCGATCCGGATAGCTTTGGTACATTGTTGTTTCAGGCTCAACTTAGCCTGATTCTTTCATGACCAAAGAGAAAAAGTAAAACACCCAAATGATTGCATAAAATTGTTTAGGACTAAGTTTGTAATACTTGGTACGAGATGTGATTCAGAAGTTGATAATTGATTTATCAGATCAAGCTCCACAGAAATCAAAGCCGAGGAAATTGGTTAGTTTATGCATTGGACTTCTTGGCGAACATTTGGAAGAAATTATTTCTGATTTATTAGAAATTTCAGCTGGATTTCCACCTGAAATTAAGGTATGTGGATGAGCAATATATATACATTTTTATTTGGAGGTTATTTTTCCTACCAATTAAGCTCACCAATTATTACCTTGCTTGTAGGTAAACCCGAGATTGTACATAATCTAACAAAGATCTTGTGATTCTTGCAAAATATGCGTTGCATTTCTACCTTAGTTGTCATTGCAAACAAGCTTAATTGTTTGAAGTTAAAACTATTGTCAAGCTTACCTAATGATCACAAAAATTAGTAAATTGCCACCATGTTTTCATAGTAGTTTGAGGTGTATTGCGGAAGTGAGATAATTGTTGGGTGTTTTCTGCAAATTACAATAATAAGTTTTCTGTAGTTTGCAAAGAAGGCCATTTCAGAATAAAGCTGAGGAGCCTACTTTAACCACCAGTAACAGTGTTATAAAAGCCATATTGAATCTGTTATCTTTTTCATTTGTCTTTCTACAAAACGCTAAAACAATTCAGACTCTTTGCAGTTGATAATATTGGCAATAGCAAGACGAAGGAGGCTATTAAATGATGAGGTGCTTATCGCACTTGCAGAGCCTTCTTGGAAGCTTCTAGATGTTTCTGGATCAGATATCACTGATCACGGCCTCACCAAAATTGCTAAGATTTGTACCAACTTGCATGCCGTTGATACAAGGTTTGATACTTATACTTCTTTACTTGCCATATTAGTGCTTTTGTTTACTAGTAAATAATCCCACAGTTGTTTATATTGATGAAAATCTTATATACTTTAGTAGTTAAGGCTTGAAAACTTGACTTGTAAATATTGTTTTTGTACCCGTTTGTGATGTAGCCGTTGTGAGAATGTGACTGCAGATGGTGTCTCTGAGATCATATGTCAGTGCCGTTGTTTGGAAATATTCAGATGCGGGTTTGCTCTCTCTCTCTCTCTCTCTCTCTCTCTCATGACTCAACCTTTGTATTAGGACCCAATTTACAACTTTGATCCACAAAGTCATGCTACATTTATGTTAGAAAAAAAAAATTGGACAGATCACGATAAAAAATATAACAATATTCTGTCCTAGTACAAAGCCAAGACCTGGATTGTTGGTGTTTGTTTACTCCTTGTGCGTGGATTTTGACCATGCACCAAACTTGTACATAAACAGGAAATAAAAAGATGAATGAATCAATTGCAGAGGAGGCCCCAGATGCAATGTGACAGCAAGAAGGTGCTTGAGTTTATTTAAGCCTAAATTACATGTCATTGAAGCAGATTCGTGGGAGGAGCTTGATACCAGTAGCATATCGAGTGGTGCAGAGTCTCTTAGATGGCTTTTATGGGTATGTGACTATATCTTATGTGTAATTTCATGCTTGGCCTGTGAAATGCCATAATCTGGCATATAGGATACAGCATACCTTCAACAAAACAGTGGGAATTTTGTGCATATAGTATATACCTAAGAAACATGCATACTATCATATGGACCGCTTATTGTCGTCCTTCTCTACACAAAATGAGAGGAGAAGAGGGATAATTTTGATATTTTAATAAAATATCAGGAAGAGTGTAAGTTGTATTTTCTGTGTTTTTGAGTGACATATTGGGGGTTTTATGTATTACTGCCATACATAGGGTTATTCATTGTTTTGTTGGGACATGCATGTAACTTATTCTTTGTTTCCTCTTACCTATGATCCCAAATTGTTGACTCAAATTCTTCAGAAATTGCAACTTAATCCACTCTTTCTGTACATGATTGTTTTTGTGGGGGCTAAACTAGCAGGCCCGATGATATGTTAGGTATGACATGTGTATTCATTCCTTGGCAAGCCAAGAAAATCAGAGGGTCTAAAACTTTAATATCTACTACATTTAGTTCAATATCTTAAAACCTAAACCTAATAAAAACCCTCGTACTGCACCCTTTTTTTTTTTTAATAAAAGAATGATGCCGTTACCACCTTCACGCCAAAATTGGTTGTGTGCATCTATTTTGTCATATCATTTATTGGTAGCTAATCTTTAGTTTTTCATGCTCAGCCGAAGATTGATGAAGATTCAAAATCAATTTTGTCAACTGAATGTCCACGAATCATCGTCAACCCAAACCCATCTCCAATTGGTTTTCACAGCCGACTTAAAGTGCCAATTGAGGCATTTCCAGAAATACCCCTTGACCATTCTATTGTACAAGACATTGACCCAAAAACATGGGCTTGTTCCGTTCCTCCCACTTTTGCTGGGAGGAATGTTGCAACTCACCCTTCAAATGAAATACCACTGTTGCCCCTGGCCGAGAGATTTAGGCTGGCAGTGTTATCAAGGGAAACCAGGCTGGCACCAAAGAGGGCAAAGAATGCAAGGCAAAATAGAAGGAGAGCTGAGAAAGAGCATCTTACACGCAGTATCGAGGCAAAATCAGTTGCACTTGCATCCAAGTTTCTAAGAAATACATAATTCATTTGCTTGGTACTTAATTACACGAAGAATTTGTTACTTTTGTGGTTTCATTAATTTTGACTTTTGAGCTTTGTTAAGATGGGATGTTACTTGTGAGTTTATGGAAAAGAAGGCAAAAAAAGTAAAGAGAACAACGAAAAGAAGAAAAAAAAATAATCACAGGATAAGTTTCAATTGATGTTACTGCTGATAGGACTGCAGTTTGTAGATGATGAGATGATAAACTTTGTTTGTGCTTGTATATCAATAGAGATGATAAAATTTTAAATTTTGAAATTAATTTTGCATAGAGTCAAGTAGTCAAAAAAACGTCAAACAATGAATGCATTAAAATTAATTTAAAAAACCTTCTAATTTTTGACCGCTTGATTTTATTCTAAATTAATTCGAAAGTATAAATTTTTTACATGTAGACGCATCACTCGTAAGGTAGGCGGATTTTAACGGTTCGGATTCGTCGTTTGAAGCCGACCCGATGAGTTTTAGGCTTGAGTTCACCAATGGGCTTGGTGAACTTAAGAACACCCTAGTTCTACCCTTGTGCTGTTAACGCCGTTGTCTTTTTCCGTTCTACCGTCATCGTGGGTCCCCTGATTCAGTCTCTTGCTAACTTCTCCCAGCGATTCCTCTTCTTCGGGTCTTCCCTTTCGCCCATTTGACTTGGTCAAAATTGGCTACGGCTACTCCCAGTTCGCAGCAAGTCACTGACTGGACTGCATATTTGCTTTTACTTCTGATCCAGAGAGAAATTACTGTAGCAAATTGAGTCTAGATGCGAACCTCCGATCAGAATTTGAGTTACCTTAGGGGATATGAATTCACCTAAGATAGCATCGCTCTTCTCTGTTTGCACAAAGCTCAAACCAGGGGTTCAAATCAGCTTAAAATCCGAGATACATGAACAGTATTCTTGGAATTCTTGAAATTCCGAATCCAGCCGTTCAATTTTTTCTGTGCACGCATCTCGAAACAGCTGGCTTTTCTGTGCACGTATTGAAACAGTTTAACGGCTGGATTCAGAATTTCAGGAATTTCAAAGTTACTGTTCATGATTTTGAATTTCAGCAGATTTGGATCCTCAAACCAGAGCCATGGAAGTACAGAGAGAAGAAACAATAAAAAAGAACATGGATTAAAGACAAAGCTTAATGTGCAAGTCGATGGTGATGACTTTAAATCTTAATTTTTTTTTATTTTTAGATAATAAAACTAATTTATTGGTTATATCATACACGGTGTATGATACACTACACGCACACTAAAATTTAAATCATTTCAGACTTTATTTCGTTGTAAATTAAGAATAAATATAATCAACGGATCAAAATTTTGTAATTTGATCTCTTTACTTGATGGTCATCAAAATAAAATTAAAATCCTATATTCATGTAATTTGCATTTTTTAATTTAACCATGAATCAAAAGTTATTAGTGTTTAATAGTGACTCCTATTGATATTGAATTAATCTCTTATAAAATTTCGTTTGCTCGTTATCTACATTCATTCTTAAGTTTAATGCATTCAATTAATTTTTGAACGTTTTTTTACCACTTGCCTCAATACAAAATTAATTCAAAAAATTTAAATTTTCGCTTGTAGATTCATCACTCGTAAACTAGATGGGCTTCAATGGTTAGATTCATCATTTAAAATCAATCCGATAGATTTTAAATTTGAGTTCACAAAGTGACTTGTGAACTTAAGAACATCATAGTTCTACTCTTGGAGTTAAACATGCATCTGTCATGCAAGATAATATCTTAACAAAGTATGTTAGACACGAGTCTCTCTGTCTTAAAGCATTGTTGTTCGTGTCACAATTGATATTGAAACTTAATTAAAAGTTTGTTCTTTCTTCTCGAGGAGAATTTAAATGCATTTATTTTTGTTCTCTAACTTTTTTTTATTAAAGATTGGAGATTAACTCATTCAACTACTTAATATTTATAAAAAAAAAATTATTCGGATTTTGAATCTGCTACCTCTCACATAGATTGCATTGCCTTTGTCAGTAGACCAAATATTAGTTAATTCTTCTTTTGTCGTCTTTATTGTGCCTCTATTAAAAACATTGACAAATTAAAATTTAAAACTCAAATATAAAAGTAAATATAATAGTAAAATCATAATATATATGATCTATATCATTTTCTTTATATACATTTAGAAGATTATGACATTTCAACTTTGTGTGGATTGGTATTAAGAGTTTGCAAAAAGACATTGATGTGCATAATTTCTAAACGTTGTTTTTTTAATTTATATAAAATGGAAATAAAAAAGTGCTATTATCTTATATGCATATAGAGAAATAATATAGATCATATCTAACGGTCTTATTTTGATATAGAAATTAAAAAAAAATGGTTATTAGAAAATTAAAAAGTGAATTCAGAATGAAATTAAAACACAGAAATGCAATTATTTAAACCTTTTCAAAGATACATAAGTGGATAACAGGAAGCTTATGTTAATCTGTTAGTGCAAAATTCCACAAGTATTAAGCAATTTCTATTTTTGAAATTTCTTGACAGTTTCTAGAATGAGAAACAAAACGGATAAGCTGATGAACCTCCTAAAATTGTATTAAGTGGTCGGATATATTCTTGCATTTTAATGGGAACAATTATTTTTGGGTTTGCATTTTCTATGGAGTTAATCCAACCTTTATGTTAAACAGAATGACAATATATATCTTGCTGACCCAAAATCAGTGCCCCGTCAATATAATATTAACCAGATTGCTTTATCTCAAAAAAAAACTATATTAGCTATGTCCAACTAGAAAAACAAATTCAACACATTATCCATATATTTAAACCTAATTATAGGAAGTATTAGATTGGAATTATAACCACAAAGATTGGCTTAGGAACAAATTTTGTAGTTATTATATACTTCAGTATATATATATACTACCTCATCCCGTACCTTTCTAATATCCAAAAAAAGGTGGAAAAATAAGAAATTAAAACAAAGCAACAATGACAGCCAGATCACTGATTTCATTGATCTTCTTCAATTTTTCTCTTATTTTCTTTCTAAGAAGCACCTATGTCTCTGCTCAAAACCCTGTGTTTGCATGTGATGTAGATTCGAACGAATTAGCCGTTGCTACTTTTGGCTTCTGCAACACTACACTGAGCTTTGCGGAGCGGGCTGCCGACTTGGTAAAGCGCCTAACATTACAAGAAAAGATTACACATATCATAGACCAGACACCTGCCTTGCCACGTCTAGCGATCCCTAGCTACAACTGGTGGTCTGAAGCCTTGCATGGTGTCTCAGACATCGGACATGGCACCAGATTCTCTTCTCTTGTACCCACTGCAACCAGTTTCCCTTTGCCTATCCTCACTGCAGCTTCCTTCAATACATCCCTATTTGAATCAATTGGACAGGCAAGTATTGTTTATTTATTTATTTTCTATTTTCCCCTAAATGAAACGCTTAATGAATATTCGTTTTTCATGAACAGAAAGGCTAAAAAATATTACAATAAATTTTAGTATGCCTAATTAAAACCATATTTACATATCAAATAGATATTCAATATTGAATTCTTTTGTCGGATGCTTAACTACAACTTGTAGGTATAAAAAAAAAATATTCAATATTAGATTTTCTTGTTAGATGCTTAACGACAAACTTGTACTTAAAACTTTGCATAGTGCAGACAGTGTCAACTGAGGCCCGGGCAATGTACAACGTAGGGAAAGCCGGTTTGACATTCTGGAGCCCGACAATGAACTTATTACGGGATCCTCGCTGGGGAAGAACATTGGAAACTCCTGGTGAAGATCCATACCATATTGGCAAATATGCAAGTAGCTATGTGAGTGGATTGCAACAACAGGACGACGAAGACAGGCTCAAGGTCGCCGCCTGTTGCAAACATTATACTGCCTATGATGTCGATAACTGGAAAGGAGTCGATCGCGTGAAATTTAATGCTATTGTAAGTTCAATTAAATAATATTCATTTATGCTCATAATATAGTCATATTATTGATTTAATTACCACCTTTTCTAATTTCATGTGGATATATAGGTGACAAAGCAAGATATGGAAGACACTTTTCAGCCAGCTTTTAAGAGTTGTGTGACAGAAGGCAATGTTGCTAGTGTCATGTGCTCGTACAATCAGGTTAACGGAACCCCAACCTGCGCAGATAAGGATTTGCTTTCGGGAGTGATAAGAGATCAATGGAAGCTTAACGGGTATGGACCATTTTATCCTACTTCTCATATAAATAATAAATTAACGTGCAATATGTATTATACAGATATAACCTGAATTGCTGACAAAGAAACTTATAACTTTTTAATGGTGATTTTCTGTCCAGTATCCCTACCATTAACCAAACAATAAATTTTGTAAATTATCCAAAAATTATATGCATTTATTAATTTTTAAATCTGTACTTTTTCAGGTACATTGTGTCTGATTGTGATTCTGTTGATGTCCTCTTCACAGACCAACACTACACAAAATCCCCGGAGGAAGCTGCAGCGGTTACAATTAATGCTGGTATATATATATATAGCCTCAAAGAGCACTCATTTCATAATTAAGTGAAAATTTACATCCTTCTTACATTTGCATAAAATTTACTTTTCAGGTCTAGACCTCGATTGCGGGATTTTCTTTGCCAACCACACCTTTAATGCCATACAAACTGGGCTGGTCAAGGAGGCTGAAATAGACAGGGCAGTTACACAAAATTTTATTGTTTTGATGAGACTTGGATTTTTCGATGGCAATCCGAGGAAGCAAAAGTACGGCAGTTTAGGTCCCAAAGATGTATGTGCACCGGCGCACCAAGAGCTGGCACGGGAGGCAGCAAGGCAGGGTATCGTCCTGCTCAAGAATGACGAGAAATTGCTACCTCTCTCGGCCAAGTCAATTAAATCTGTGGCTGTGATCGGTCCCCAAGCTAATGTCACACATGATATGATTGGCAACTATGAAGGTAAGCTGAGCATTTCAAAATGTGTTTTTAGACTATCCAATTAACCTAATTTATTTTATTTCTCTGAAAGAAGATGTCAACAAAAAATATTTGTTCACATGTGTAAATTTATTCAAGTAAATTATAGTCTCTTTTATTTTATTTTTCTTAATCTTAGTGCTTGAATTTTATCCTGCTACACAGGTATTCCATGTAGCTACATAACCCCTCTACAAGGCATTTCTGAACATGTCGACACAATCTATGCTAAAGGTTGCAATCATGTTCTGTGCTCTCCAGAAAACCTTCAATTGGATGATGCAAAGAAGGCAGCAGCGCAAGCAGATATAACCATTCTAATAGTCGGTGCGAACCGTTCTGTTGAGGAAGAGAGTAGGGATAGGGTTTCCCTTCTTCTTCCCGGCCAACAAAGCACTCTGGTTTCTGAGGTTGCCAATGCATCAAAGGGCCCAGTGATTCTTGTTATCATGTCTGCTGGCGGGTTTGATATATCTTTCGCCAAGTCCAATGATAAGATTTCTTCCATCCTTTGGATTGGTTATCCCGGGCAGCATGGGGGCGCAGCACTTGCTGATGTTATTTTTGGGTCCTACAACCCTAGTACGTATTTGATTTTTCATTCCAAAAGTAGGTTTAAAAGGTTAACGTACTAGTACCATGTTAACTAGAATGGAAAGAGGTTAAGAAAATTTTAATTTATCCAATAGAGGTAATATATCTGAACTAACTTGATTCGTCTCCTTAATTTAGGTGGAAGACTGCCAATTACTTGGTACCCAGAGTCATTTTCTGAGCACATCTCGATGACAGACATGCGCATGCGGCCCGATCCATCAACAAATTACCCTGGAAGGACCTACCGCTTCTACACCGGCACTCCCATTTACCCCTTTGGCTATGGCCTCAGTTACACAACTTTCAAGTACCGCATTGTCAAGTCTCCCAGGCGCATCAGCATTCCCCTCAAAGACGGCAACCAATGCCGCTCCAAACATTGTCGTTCTATCGGAGCAGCTGCAAGTTATTGCAATAACCTCTCCTTCGATGTGCAAATAAGAGTCAAGAACACAGGAACAAGGTCAGGGGCTGAGAGTGTGTTGCTATACTTTACACCACCTCATGTGCACAATGCACCAAGGAAGCAGTTGATCGGCTTTGAAAAGATTTACCTAGAGCCCCACGAGGCGAAGAATGTTGTGTTCAAGGTAGATGTGTGTAAAGATTTGAGTATTGCAGACGAGGAAGGGGAAAGAAAGTTGGCATTTGGTAAGCACGTCTTTCAAATAGGAAATTTGCGAAAGTATGTCGTTTTGAGGCCATCAATCGAGCGGAAGGTGTCCACGGATCGGAAGCCGGTTAATTATTAGGGGTTCTAATAGAACTTTCTTTCATTGATCAGATGTTGGTGCCTTTGATTGTTTAAATTGCTGCATTAATAAGGATTTCTAATATGGTGCTTCTCTCATTGAACAAATGTTGAATTTTTCATTGTTAGGAATTTGGGAGATTTTGTACATGTTTATTGTAATTTTGATGTTAAGATGAAATAAAATTTGCTGAAGACAATGATTTTCTTTTGACCTCTCTTCTATGTTTATTTGTTATCCTCGTCATTTACTGCTTGCATAAAGGGTTCTCTCCTTTCTGTTAACATTTATTTTTTTGTTAACAATTGTACTATGCTTGGATTTGTTATCTTTTTTTTTTTAGCAATGCTATATTTTCTTAGAACTAATAAAGTAATAGGCATCACAACCGTAACCAACCAAAGCCTTATAATTGGGCAAATAGTATGCATTGATTAAGAATGCTTAGTATTATTTAATGATAATTTAGTTTATCGTGGTATTAATTGTTACAAACTTACAATAATACTGGTTTCAATTGTCTGTGAAACTTCATGCATGTATTGGTAATGTATTGCATAATCACAATAATTGAAAGAAAACAAAACCAAATAATTAAAAATCGAGATCGTGATACATTATCCTTGAGCATACTAATTCTTCTACGTATAATACTTTTGAAAAAAACATCAAATTCGAAGTTGTCACTTTTGAGGACATTCATAGAAATAGCTGACAATAGCTCAATTTATAAAGTTAACTGAAAAGAATCTGAATAATATTTAGAAATTGCATTTGAGGAATTAGATTTGGAATGAGAAATAAAGAAATTTAACTGAAAAAAAATACAGAATTATATTGTTTATTAAAGCATGCAATGGATGAAACTAATTAGTGATTAGAGAAAGAATTGTTTATTAGCAATGGGTTAAACCTGAAATGAGAATCGGTCAAAGGAGCAATTTACTGTAGTTTAAAATGGAACAATTCAGTGTAGTTAAATGCTGCAACGAATACTAAGTTATCATATCCAGATTATATTGAGTTATTGACCATTAGTTGCCTAAAACTAAAAGAAATGAATTCGTCGTCATAAATTTCTTCAACGGGCTGGACATACAACAAAATTAATGAAAACTAACATGCTTGGTCTTGTTGGATTATGGATCAAATCATTAGAAAGATCCATTTGGTATAAAATAGGAGTGCGTATCCTCTGCGGTACTGCGCCGCGTAGCATACTCTCAACCGAGTTCCTATTTGCAATACAAAGGGGGTTCAATTTGAGGTTCGTGCCAGACCAAAACAGACGTCTCAGATCTCATTCTACACGGTCTGGTACTACATTGGATCTGAATTCATAAAATAGGAAGATATAAATTGAAGAGTTAGGAAGAATCAAAAGAACTGAGGTCATATACATGTATATGGCAGCAAGAGGAGATTAATGGGCCTAAACACCTATTTTATGTAGATCTATCGAAATGCCTCAACATCTGAATTCTATGTAGAGCATACTTCTAGAAGTGCCTAAACACCCTGAAGGATTTATCGAAATGTTACAACTCGTTTTCCTTTCATCTAAAAATCCGGAGCTGATAAACCTAAACATAACACTACCACATTATGTATTGCTGTACTATTGCAAATTTATAAGAACTCCAATTGACTTGCAAACTATCTTGCCAATAAGTTGATATCTGTTGAGATTTATGTATGTTTATTGCATTAATAGAAGTTGTAGGGTTATATTGGTAAGAAATGAGTTATAGAGAATTGTAGGGTTATGAATGAAAAATGTAACGCCTATATAGGCCCAAGAGAACAAAGAAATCAATACAATTCATTTTTCTGATTTTCCACTTGGTATCAGAGCCTTACAAAACCTAAACCTAATCCTAGCTGCTACAGTACCGCGCCGCTACAGTAACCGAATCGCTACAGTACCACGTCGCTACAGTAACCGGATCGCTACAGTAACCGCGCCGCTCGGTCTTCTCTTCTTCTAGAGTCGGCCGGCCACCAAAGGTAGCCTCTTTGTGTTGATTTGGCCGGCGTGGGGGGCCTCTACCCCACGATACCCGAAAAGCGGGTTTGGATCAAGGTTTGATCGGGTTTTGAACTCGAATCTTGATGAGATAGATCAAGATCGGGTCAAGAAGAAGAAGAAGAGAGGGGGAGATGATGTGGATCTCGATCTTGAGAGTGTAAGATCGGGTCTAAGAAAGAAGTAGGAGGGATTCGGACTAAGATCGATACGTGAGGTGTGGATCTGAGTCGGATCAATGTCGGAGGAGGAGAGCCGGATTAGGCTAGAGGTTGGGGCAGCAGGACTTCCAGGGGTGAAGTTAGCACTAGCGGTCTCCAACTCAGGTAACACAGGGTTCAGGGGCGAGCCTCGACGGTGTTACAGCTGCGGTGAGGTAGGTCACTTGAAACAGAATTGCCCTAAGTCACCTAAGAAGCGAGATGCAGGTGAGAAGGGGCAGTCTGGAGGCCGTGGTTGTGGCCAGGGCGAGAGTGAGGAGATACTGAAGAGGAAGCAGAAAGCAGCAGGTAATGGGAAGAGTGTGGTAGAGGGCGCATCTACCTCGTCTTCACCCAGGGGTAACTTTGCTTGTTTTGCTCACTCGGTCACAGGTGCTTGTGATCCACTTGCTCTTGCCTCGATATCCACCACTAGATCACCAGATTGGATAGTCGACTCTGGTGCATCTCGCCATGTGACTGGTGCTGCTAGAGAGTTTTCTTCCTATACTCACCTAACAGTCCCAGAGAGCATTCAGACAGCCGATGGTACGGCCCAGCCCGTGGTTGGTAAGGGTACTGTGAGATGTACCGATTCAGTGACTCTGACCAATGTGTTGCATGCTCCTTCCTTTCCCGTAAACCTGGTGTCCATTAGTGCTATTATTCGTGAGCAGAAATGCATCGTGACCTTTGATATTCCGAAGATGGTTTTTAAGGAGAAGGGGACAGGTCGGATACTTGGGACTGGCACATGGCGTGATGGGTTGTGGTACATGGATAGAAAAGGGATGGACACAGCGCTGGCATCTGTGGTCGATAGAGTGGGGGCAGGAGGATCTGGGGTGAGTGTGGAGGATGAGTTGCTTCTGATTCATCGGCGGATGGGGCACTCTTCCTTCAACCTACTGGAACGTTTGTATCCATCAAAGTATGAGAAAGCTGACAAACAGAAACTTGTGTGTGATGGATGTGAGTTTGGGAAGCATACAAGGAGTTCGTATGTAAGCTCAGGAAGTAGGAGTTCTCATGCCTTTGATCTGGTACACTCGGATGTGTGGGGGCCTTGCTCAACAACTTCGATGAATGGGTATAGATTTTTTGTGACTTTCATCGATTGTTATTCTCGTGTCACATGGTTGTACTTGATGAAGAACAAGAATGATGTACTTGCTTGCTTCAAAGATTTTCATAAGGCGGCTCAGACTCAGTATGGTGCTGTGGTGAAGGCACTGAGATCCGATAATGGGACCGAATATACAAACAAGGCATTCGAGGAGTATTTGTCAGTTCATGGGATACATCATCAGACCACGTGCCCTTACACACCAGCACAAAATGGAGTGGCAGAGAGGAAGAATAGACACTTGTTGGAGGTAGCCCGGTGCATGATGATCTCCATGAATGTTCCGAAACATTTGTGGGGACAAGCAGTCCTGACAGCCGCACATTTGATCAACAGAATGCCATCTAGAGTGTTGGAGTGGCAGACTCCATGTGTGATGTTGAAAGGAGATAATAAGGGCATTCTTCCTCCAAAAGTATTTGGTTGTTTGTGCTTCGTGAAAGACAACAGACCAACAGTGGGAAAGTTAGATCCCAGAGCGGTGAAATGCATTTTTGTGGGTTACTCTGGTACTCAAAAGGGTTATGTGTGCTGGAGCCCGGTAGAGAGAAGATTGTTTGTGAGTATGGATGTTACATTCCGCGAGCTCGAACCTTACTACTCCTCAGAGACTACATCACCCTTTAGAGATTCGCTCGATACAGGAGGTATGAGGCGAGAGGGGGAGAGTAGTAGTGATGGTGAGAGGATGATAGTGAGTGTGGGTGGTATTCCTTGCCCACTGGTAGATTCGGCTAGGGTTGAGCCGGAAAAGGAGGATTCAGCTAGGGTTGAGCCAGAAAAGGAGGATTCGGCTGTGGTTGAGCCGGAAAAGGAGGATTCAGCTAGGGTTGAGCCAGAAAAGGAGGGTTCGGCTGTGGTTGAGCCGGAAGTTGAGAAGAATGGGCCCGACAGTGGGAGAACTCAGCCTCAGGGGGAGTCGAGATACCGTGAGGTGTATGTGAGAAGAAATAAGCAGAGTGAGGGAGCCGTGCCTTCAGTGCCACCTGTGCCAAGTCCATTGGCTCTGCCTACTCTGACTCGTGAGACACTTACACCATCCACCTCAGACTCAGAATACACAGGTGCTATGATTCCTCTTTCTACTCCTCCCACTCCCCTATCGGTGAGAAGGACTCCTCGTGAGAATGCGGGTATTCCTCCTGACCGATATGGTTTCCCACATGAGATTGCCCAGTTTGTCTCTTACTCACACATATCACCGGTGCATAGAGCGTTTATTGCATCATTGGATACTGTCTCTATCCCTGAGTGTTGGCAGGTTGCTAAAGGAGATCCGAAATGGAAAGCAGCCATGCTAGAAGAGCTCGAGGCCCTCTTAAAGAACAAAACGTGGGAGCTTGTGTCACTACCACCAGGCAAGAAGGCTGTTGGATGCAAGTGGGTCTTCACAGTGAAACAGAATCCAGAGGGTCTAGTTGAGCGCTACAAGGCGAGGTTAGTAGCGAAGGGGTACAGTCAGACCTATGGCATCGACTATGATGAGACCTTTGCACCCGTGGCGAAGATGAGCACAGTGAGGACACTGGTTTCCATGGCAGCGAATGGGGGATGGAAGTTACACCAACTCGACGTGAAGAATGACTTTCTTCATGGTGATTTATTGGAGGAGGTGTACATGGAGATTCCACCAGGGTTTGGCACAAACCAGACAGTGGGTAAGGTGTGCAGACTCAAGAAGTCGCTTTATGGGTTGAAACAGTCCCCCCGGGCCTGGTTTGATAGGTTCAGGAAGGCTATGATAGGCATGGGCTATCAGCAGATCAATGCCGACCATACGGTGTTCGTTCGACAACATGGTGGTCACATTACTATGCTGGCTGTGTATGTCGATGATATGATCATTACCGGGGATGATGAGGGGGCAATTGCAAAGTTGAAGGCAAAATTGGGAAAAGAGTTCGAAGTGAAGGATTTGGGACAGCTTAGATACTTCCTTGGAATTGAGGTGGCTCGCGGGGCAGAGGGGATTGTTTTGTCCCAAAGAAAGTATGTCCTAGATTTGCTCACAGAGACAGGCATGTTGGGGTGCAGGCCTGCAGTTTCTCCAATTGATGTGAAGGCTAAGATAAGTGCAGAGGCAGGAGAACAGGTTGATCGTGAGAGGTACCAAAGACTGGTAGGCAGATTGATCTATTTGACACATACACGTCCCGATATCTCATTTGCAGTGAGCGTGGTGAGCCGCTACATGCATGACCCTAGGAAGGGCCATATGGACGCCGTGTATCACATTCTGAGGTACCTGAAGAGTGCACCAGGGAAGGGCTTGATTTTCAGGCAGAATTGACACATGAACATTGAGGGCTATTGTGACTCTGACTGGGCCAGTTGCCAAGATGACAGGAGGTCCACAGCTGGCTATTGCATGTTCGTAGGGGGCAACTTGGTCTCTTGGAAGAGCAAGAAGCAGCCAGTTGTTGCGAGATCGACAGCAGAAGCCGAGTACAGGGCTATGGCATTGGGAGTTACTGAGATGGTGTGGCTGAAGAGGTTGTTGGAAGAGCTCAAGGTTAATCACGGAGCTCAAATGAAATTGTGGTGCGATAGCAAGTCAGCGATCAGCATTGCCAACAATCCCGTGCAGCATGACAGAACCAAGCATGTGGAGATCGATAGGTTCTTCATAAAGGAAAAACTAGAAAGTGGACTATTGGAGCTGAGTCATGTAGCTACTGGAGATCAAGTAGCTGACTGCCTCACCAAAGGACTTAGCTCAATAGATCTAAATAGGTTTTGTGACAAGATGGGCTTGATGGATATCTTTTGCCCATCTTGAGGGGGAGTGTTGAGATTTATGTATGTTTATTGCATTAATAGAAGTTGTAGGGTTATATTGGTAAGAAATGAGTTATAGAGAATTGTAGGGTTATGAATGAAAAATGTAACGCCTATATAGACCCAAGAGAACAAAGGAATCAATACAATTCATTTTTCTGATTTTCCACTATATCCTTAAACCAGTTTTATTAAATACAGTTTTAAATATGCTTCAAAAGAGCACCACATGCAGCAACCACATATGCGGATTTATATGTGAATCTATATGTACAATTTAATTCTGTAGAATTTATTTTTGTAATTCAGAAGTTGCTTACTGGTGTTGCACTTTTAGAGAAAACCACATTTTAATTTGTATCAAAGTTTATATCAGCACCATCACCTTGATCCTTTTTCATGTGTTGCTTGTAACTTTTTTCCTTGGCGAATAATTCCAAATAAATTTTATTTTGCATAATTTGTGTAGTTTTTATATCGAATCATTGGCTAGGCTATCAAAAATGGATGATAGAAAATTAGCTATAAATAAAGCAAGTTGTAGGATCCATCATGTCCAAAATACGATGACAATAACTTCAGAGCAATTATCCAAAACAAAAGCTCTAATTATTACAAAATGTACGATGAAAAGTAGCTATCCATATTTATTGAATTGATTCCTTACGTGCATGTGAAGATGTCGAGCCAAGCTAAACCAAAACAGTGAACAAAATGTGACATCACAAAATATGTCTTGCCCTGAAAATTATAACATTCAGGTTCACAACCCCATACTATTTTTTATACCAAGTTCTCTACAACATTTAATAGCCGAAGTGTTCTCTCCTCGGAGCCCCTTTTATTCGATAAAATTAAAATGTGCCAGCCAGGGTAGATTAGAGTGTAATCTAATTCTGGGAATTGATGAGGTTGCGGATGACAAATGGAAGGATACCTCCATGGTTGAAGTACGCCAACTCCACCTATATGTATCAAACAGAGAAACGCAAGTCAGAGGAGCAAATTTCGTAAGAAATATAAGATGCAAAACCATATAATAATCATCAAAATTATTGTTCCAGCACTATTGCTAAATCAACTAAAGAGACATGTTGATTTGCACTGGTATCTCATTAGGGCATCTCAGTCTATAACAAACAAAGATATTTGTCGTATTTCATGCGTGCATCATGCATGCAAGAGAGACAGAGAGAGAACCTCAGTATCAAAGCGAACGGTGCAAGTGAAAGATTTGCCATTGTCAGTGGTGACAGTTACATCTTGGCCGGGCCGAATGTCACTGATATTGGTGGGAAGGTCAATGCTGTAACGCTCATGGCCAGTGAGGCCGAGGGAGTCAGCATCCTCTCCGGCCTTGAAACACATGGGAATGATTCCCATCCCCACCAAGTTGCTCCTATGGATTCTTTCAAAGCTCTTTGCAATCACCGCCTTCACACCCTGCTCAATGAAAGGTGAAAAAAACAGTTACATTAAGAGAATAATCATCAAACTATGAAATTAATAATGAATATCAGAGATTGAGAGAGAAACTGACAAGCAACATGGGGCCTTTTGCTGCCCAGTCCCTGGAGCTACCACTACCATACTCAGCTCCAGCCAGAACTATTGTGGGGTGACCCTCCGACTTGTATTTCTGCAGAGTTTTACAAAAGGAGAAACAAAAATTGTGATATAAACTGAAATGAGAGGATTCTGCAGAGCTCAAAACCATTACCATATGGACTGTTGGTCTGACAATGAAGATTTTATACCCTTTTGTTTGTTTAGGAGTACTTGTAACAATGAAGAGGATTCTGCATGTTTGTTTAGTTAGTTGAGTGTGCATGCTGTAAAAATGAAGAGGATTCTCCAACGGGTGTAAAATCCTCTCATTTCATCTGACTGGGCAAAATCCACTCAACTAAAATATTCAGGTGTACCGGTGACAAACATAATGCAAGCTGGTACAGTTCAATTATATCTCCTCTGGAGCATGTTTGCTTAGTTAATTGTGCATGCTGTAAAAATGAAGATTTAATACCCGTGTCCTCATTTTGTTTAAATTGTATAGGCAGGCATTCTCCCTAGAGACAGAAAAAGAGAAGGGATGTTTGTTCACTCACCATGGCAGCATCAAAAACATATAACTTCTCTCCAGTTGGAATGTGAACAGTCTTTGGCCCGACCTCTCCCTTAAGTAGCTTATTCACCAACCTAATATTGGCAAAAGTGCCCCTGGCCATGACCTCGTCGTTCCCACGCCGGCTCCCATAGGAGTTGAATTCCTTCCTATCAACCCCACGCTCCATCAAGTACTTCGCCGCAGGGCTGTCCTTGCTAATGCTGCCAGCTGGGGAAATGTGGTCAGTGGTGATGCTGTCACCAAAATTGAGGAGACAATAGGCATCCTTCACCCCATGGGGCCCAGGCGGAGCCATGGTCATGTCCTTGAAGTAGGGAGGTTCGTGAATGTAGGTGGATTCTGGGTCCCACTTGTAGAGAGTGGTGGCTGGTACTGTGAGATTGTTCCACATAGGATTGCCCTTGGTTATGGCTTCATATGTGCTCTTGAACATATCAGGTAGTACACTGGATTGAACCGTCTGTACCAATTAAAATGAAGAAAAGAAATTAAGCACTCTAAACAAAAAAAGAACAGACATACAGTATTCACCCATTTCATCCACACTCTAAAAGGCAAATTGTAAGTGCATCAAGGGTGCAGATTTAAATGGTATAAACTAATGACCTGCTTGCTATAAAAGGCTCCAACTGTACTAGGGTAAATCTGTATATTCATCACTTATTCTCTTTTCCTTTTACCTTTTCAATTATACAGAAGTTAAAAATAACCATTCATTTCAAATATTCAGCTTTTCACTTTGTATTATTAAAAAAAGGCCAATACAATATAATTTCGGGATATAATTTTACCTCTGCAATTTCCTCACTCGAAGGCCAAATATCTCTGAGGTAAACATTCTTCCCATCCTTTCCAACCCCAATAGGCTCTGTCTCAAAATCAATATCCACCTAATGCCAATTAAAGTTCTAACATATCAGTCAACTCTTTAATCAAAAGAACTGCTGGAATTAAAAAGGAAATGAAAAGTAACTCACAGTGCCAGCAAGTGCATACGCAACAACAAGGGGAGGTGAGGCGAGGTAGTTTGCTCGGGTTAAAGGATGCACCCGACCTTCAAAATTCCTATTTCCAGAGAGAACAGCAGCTGCAACAATATCTGAAACAACAAAACCAAATCCAAATATTAGAGAGTTGTTTAATTTCATTATGTTCAAAATTAACACTATCAGTAATTGCCACACTACTTCTTTCGTATATTTTTGCATGAATTATGTTTATTGAGGTGTTCTGTTTTCTCTCTGTAGTAAAAATCACTAGAACAGGGTTGAAGAAAACAAAATTGATAACATGAGGTGCATACCATTTTCAGAAATCGCAGCACCAACAGACTCGTGAAGGTCGCCGGAGTTGCCGATGCAAGTGGTGCAACCATACCCGACTATATGAAATCCTTGCTTACTCAAATACTCTTGAAGGCCGCTAAAAGTTCATTCAAATCATTTTTAAGATCAGATATTAGATATGAAGATAGTATATATAAAAGCACTTCTCCATATGTGAATGTGAATGTGAATGAATGAAGTGCATGGATGTATGGATGTACATATCCAAACAGGCATGGACAAATGTAGAATGTGTTCATTTATGTATCTTTGTACCTATGTATTATCACGTGCAAGTCTGGACTCCAATTATAAAAAAAAAGAAACAAGCCGGGTCACCGAAGTAATTGCTGAGCTTCAGATTTATTTTACATGTTATAATTCTAAAATTAAATAGAAGCAAACAGAATTAAATACCTCTGGAGCAAATATTTAGTTACGACACCAGAACCAGGTGCCAGACTTGTTTTTATCCATGGCTTAACCTGAAAATCATTCCCATAATACCCTCAATATATATACTGTTGACAAAGATAATAGACAAGAGGGAGTTGTAAGAAAGAAGGGTAGGGCCACCTCTCCTCTCTTTTTCTAACAGATATGGGGTCTTCAATATAGCATTAGGTTTCCTGGCAGTATTACACCAACTTCTACAGAACATAAACAGGAGAGAGAAAGAGGGCAGCAGCTGGCAACATTTCAGAGAGAGAGAGAGAGAGAGAGAGTGGTGAGTCTCACCAGTAGGCCCAACTCAGTTGCCTTCTTTGCAACAAGGCCAGCACCAAGCATAACACTAGGGTTAGAAGTGTTGGTACAGCTAGTTATGGCAGCTATCACAACACTACCATGCTTGATTTCAGCTTGCTCCCCATCAAAATCAAATTTTACAACTTTGTCTTGCAGTTCCTTGGGAACAGCAAAACCCTGGAAAATAAAATAAAAAAGTTACTGCTGGCATCTCTTCGTTAGGTGCGTAATAATCTATACTCTGTTATTTAAAGAGAAGTTAAATGGACCAACAAACTTATTCAACATGACAACGCTAAACACTTGTAAAAAATAAAAAACTACATTACAGATATGTTATCTGTAGTTTAGATAGATCATGCATCAAATTTACTGCAATTTGACAATAGATTGATTATCCTTTTAAGGATCTGAAAATTTAACAGTACCATTTTTATAGGCAATTGATCATTCACCAAGAAATACTAAAATTGCACAAAATTTGATACACAACCTATCTAACAATTGAACAACAAATCTATAATATTGTAATCTAATTCGAAACATTTTGGTGTCAGTTGTCACAGCTGTCAAATAAGTTTGGCTTTTAAAATGAAGCTCAACTCATTTAATAACATTACCTTAAAGCCAATCTTATTATCAAGACATGCATGCCAATCTGCCTTCATTTCTTTCACGGGAACACGATCATGAGGCCTAACAAGAAACAAAAATACCATTCAAGACAATTTTGTTGATGTGTTTAACTATTATAAAGAGGTCATTTACCAATAGTTTTTCCAAAGTACACCTAATATTGCTCAACACTTTCACGTAAGACCAGCAAAATTCAGATCTTTAATTCAACAAACCATTTTCTGAACTATTTACAAATAACTCCCAAATGGTAAGAAGCAAAAAGATAAGTCGAGCAAAAAGAAACAAATTTCCCTAATTTTTTTCCTATTGCCCATATAATTGCTTCAGAACAAGTACTATAAATGAGGGCACCCAATCTAAATCAACATGGCATGATTGATGAGTTTTTAATGAAATATACCATTTTCATCACACTAACTTAGTACACTATATTTATTTGCAAATATTTAAATAATTGTTGAGTTGTCAGTTGTATGAGAAACCTTGGGCATTATTTGCAGATATCGAGAAAAAGTTGGGTGTTATTTGCAATAAACCCAAATTACTAGATAAACAGATCAGTTTACCTCTTGGGACCAGAGATGCACGGCTCCACAGAAGTAAGGTCAAGCTCAAGATAAGATGAATACACCCTCTCAGCTTGAGGCTGTCAATGTATTCACAGTGAATATGCTCAAGAAAATTGTCTCATTATTTAAGGGTGACAAGGTTTAGAACATTTTTTTAAGGTCAGTGGGCCAGTTGCCCGTTGACAATTGCATTAAGAAAAGTTTTTCCAACCTACTTAGCTACATAATTACATCATATAGTAATCTCGCTAAAAAGTGAAAAGCACAGTTTAGAACATTTTTACCTCATTGTAATCCACAAACATATTGTTTGCCCTCAAATATGCTTCGATCATAGAAACCTGCATTATAAAACGATTTTTCACTTTTGAAGAATTATGAAAACTAAAGTTTACGGTATTTTGGGATTAATTCTCATTCATTGATAGTTTGTCTACCTATACAACTCAATCTTACACTTTAGTCCCTATAACTAGTATATTCACACTTTTACCTAAATACCCTTATATTACAATACAATATTCAACACTCCCCTCAAGATGATGCATAGATATTGATCATGTTCATCTTGCCTATTACATTGGAGAAGTCTGTGACACTCAACCCTTTTGTGAAGACATCAGCAATTTGCTCCTTGGTACGAACGAAAGGCATACATATAATGCTCTCGTCAAGTTTATCCTTGATAAAGTGTCGATCAATCTCCACATGTTTGGTTCTATCATGTTGTACTGGGTTGTTTGCTATGTTTATAGCCGCCTTGTTGTCACAATACAACATTATGGGTTTGTTCTCCAACAACCCCAATTCCGATAGCAATCTTCGTAACCACAACCCTTCACTCACACCTTGGGCCATGGCTCTATACTCAGCCTCTGCACTAGACCTTGCTACTACATTCTGCTTCTTGCTTCGCCAGGAAACCAGATTACCCTCAACAAACGAACAGTAGCCTGAAGTTGACTTTCTATCATCAAGACACCCTGCCCAATCGGCATCTGTATAGACTTCAATCCTAGTGTGCCCATTTTTACTCAAGAGCACACCTTTTCCTGGACAACTCTTGAGATACCTCAGAATCTGATACACGGCCTCTTCATGTGGAATTCTAGGGTCGTGCATATACCTGCTCACTACGCTCACAGCGTATGCAATGTCAGGTCGAGTATGTGCTAAGTAGATCAGTCTGCCTACTAGGCGCTGATACTGTCCTCTATCTACTTGATCACCTATTCCTCCCTTCAGCTTATTATTAGGGTCTATGGGTGTATTGACAGGTCGACACCCAAGCATTCCCGTGTCTCTCAGTAGATCTAGAACATACTTTTGCTGTGAAAAAACTACCCCTTTTTTTGAGCGAGCAACCTCAATGCCTAGAAAGTAGCGCAATTCACCCAGGTCCTTCATTTCAAATTCTGTGGCTAAGCTGGCCTTAAGCCTCTTCATCTCAACATGATCATTACCTGTTAACACTATATCATCCACATACACCACCAGAATGTAGATTCTCTCTCCTTTCCTTTGGATGAACATAGTGTGATCGGCACTACTTTGCTGATAGCCTAGTTTTTTCATTGCCATAGAAAACCTGTCAAACCAGGCTCGTGGTGACTGCTTTAACCCGTACAGGGAGCGCTTCAGGTGACACACTTTACCCTTCAGTTGTTCATTTTCAAACCCAGGTGGGATCTCCATATATACCTCTTCCTTTAGGTCCCCATGAAGAAAGGCATTTTTAACATCTAGCTGGCACAAATCCCACCCAAAGTTTACCGCACACGAGATGAGAGTTCTGACAGTATTCATTTTCGCCACTAGAGCAAAGGTCTCCTCATAGTCCACACCATACGTTTGTGTGTAGCTCTTGGCCACCAACCTGGCCTTGAATCTGTCCACCTTTCCCTCTGGAGTATATTTTGTCGAGTATACCCACTTGCATCCTACAGTGTTTTTGTTGGACGGTCTAGGGACCATATCCCAAGTGTCATTCTTGACTAATGCTCTCATCTCCTCGAACATTGCCTTCTTCCACTTTGGGTCCTGCATTGCTTTCCTCCAATCACATGGAACAGAGTTAGAGTGTAAGGAGGTTACAAAAGCTTTGTAAGTAGGGGAAAGTGTCTCAAATGAGACATAGTGAGAGATAGGATGCGAGGTTGAGACATCTTCCCCTTGCTTCAAGACAGTTGACCGGACTCCTTTGCGCAAGGCAATAGGAAGATCGAGATCAGAGAAAAGAGGAGTACCTGAGGGTAACTCTGAGTTACCTGAAGGCTGTGGTGTGAGCGAGCCGTCGACAGGAGCAAGTAATTGGTATTGATCTTGGACCGGAGGTTGCTCAACATTCTCATGGCGAGGTTTTCGAGTGTAAACCTTGTTGATCTGCCTATTAGGAGGTGGTAGGCTTTGGTCAATGCTTGAGTCCAGATCTGTCTCTGTAGTTGGACTTAGGTCAATCGTAGTATCGGGCATACTCTTGTCAGATTCCTTACTCTCCCCCTCTCGACCAACTCGGTCCGAGGGATAGATGACAACCACCTCAAGAAGATCATGAAATGTAACTGAAGATGCATTAGACTGTGCATCGGAAAGAGTAAAATAGGATTATGTTTCTCGGAATGTCACATCCAAGCTTTCCAGTATTCTTTTTTTCACAGGGTCATAACATCTATACCCCTTTTTCCCACTGGAGTACCCAACAAACACACATTTGTGGGCCTTCGCATCGAGTTTGCTAATACCTGGACTTGTGTTATGAACAAAACACACACAACCAAACTTTTTGGGAGGTACCTTGAATGAGGTGGTCCCTGTGAGCATTTCGAGTGGGGTACTGAAGTCCACCGCTCTCAAAGGCATTCTGTTGATCAAATACGTAGCAGTCTGCGCTGCTTCTCCCCAAAGGTACCTCGGAACGTTCATGGCAAAGAGGAGGCACCTCGTCACTTCCAGGATGTGCCTGTTCTTTCTTTCTGCAACACCATTTTGTTCAGGTGTATTCACACATGTAGTTTGATGTACAATACCATTACCTCGTAAGAAGTCTTGCATTGCCCTGTTGGTGTATTTTGTGCCATTATCTGAGCGTAACACCTTCACTTTCTTCTCAAATTGGGTTTCCACCATCTTGTGAAAAGTCTTGAAACACTCCAAAACTCCCTCTTTACTCTTCAACAGGTACAGCCAAGTCATCCGGCTATAACAATCAATAAAGGTGACAAACCACCTTGAACCAGATAGAGCAGTAACTCTCGAGGGCCCCAAAACATCAGAATGAACAATATCAAAGCAAGAAACACTTCTATTACCAAAAGAGGGATACATTGTTCTGGTGTGCTTAGCAAACTCACAAGCATCACATACTAGTTTAGTCTTGCTACACTTAGAATACAACTTGGGATACAACCTTCCAAGCACAGTAAAAGATATATGCCCTAAACGGCTATGTAACAAAAACATCTCCAACTCTGGAGTCTCTGCCAAACAGGCTCTCGGGTCCAAAACCTCCCCTCCTTGCTTAAGTCGGTACAAGCCTTCACTCCTCTTGCCAATACCAATCACTATTCCTGTCTTCAGCTCCTGCAACACAACATGAGTAGGAGACAGAGAAACAACACAGTTAAAATCGTCTACCAATTGACTAACTGATAGGAGGTTATTGGTGAATTTAGGAACATGAAAGACTGATGATAGCTGGAGGTCTGGAGTACATGTTATATCCCCAACTCCTGCTATTGAACAAAGCGAGCCATCGGCTGTTTGTACTTTTTTCTGTCCCAGACATAGACTAGTGCATCTACCGAGCATGTCATAGCCAAAGGATCAAAGAAATCCATTTGCTCCCACATATTGTTCAACTCTGAGAAATACTCAGTCACACTCATTTCTCCATGTACTAGACTGTCTGACTTAGACTGGAGGTGATAGATCTGCCCATGGTTACCCTTTTGAGAGTACATCTCGGCTGCCCGATCCCACACTTGTCGAGCAGTGTTCAACATCATAAACTGACTTTGCAGTCTAACCTCCATCGAATTGACCAGCCATGACATAACTTGCCCATCGTCTGCCTCCCACCTCTGAAACTCAACTTTCTCCTCTATCTTGCCCTCTTTCTTCTCGGCTTCTGAAAGTTCTGGTTTCTTTGCCGTACCGGTAACATACCCGGTTAATCTCTGACCTTTCAAGTGCATAAGCATTTGTCTTGACCACAACAGATAGTTCTCAGACCCATTCAATCTCACTGAGATGACCTGAGATGGTTTAGAGAAGTTTCTGTCTTCTGCCATTTTCCCCCCCCCCTTTTTTTTTTTTTTTTTTGGAGTTTAGATGGAGAAACAAATGCTAATACCTGACTCTCTCAGATCAGATCAATAGTAACGACAAAATGAAACAGAAAGAGACACAAAAAGAAAGAATGAGCCAGCCCTCGGTAGTAGAGGAGTTACTCACGGCTCCACTATTTCACACTCTCCTACTACGGAAGGGTTACTCACGGAAGGGAAGCTGCTCACGCGAAGGAGAAAGGGCGACGATCGGAATGGTCTCCGCGCTGCGGCACACTCGCGCTGGACTCAGCGCTGCGACTACGCACTGGCGACAGCGGCAACGATCGGAATGGTCGACTCGCGCTGGACTCCGCTCTGCGACTACGCGCTGACGGACTTGCTCTGGGCGGCGACCTTGCTCTGGGCGGAATAGCGGCGGACGCTCACGCGGCACACACAGCGGAGAGAAACCCTAAGCTCTGATACCATAAAGTTTACGGTATTTTGGGATTAATTCTCATTCATTGATAGTCTGTCTACATATACAACTCAATCTTACACTTTAGTCCCTATAACTAGTATATTCACACTTTTACCTAAATACCCTTATATTACAATACAATATTCAACAAAAACATAGGTCAAAATTGAAAATATAAAGGGGATTCATACAGTTTCATCGCTTCTTCCAGTAAGCTTGAGGTACTGAAGAGTAACGTGATCGACAGGGAAGAATCCCATGGTCGCACCATATTCTGGTGACATGTTGGCAATTGTTGCCCTATCAGCTAGCGACAGCCCACTCATACCTCCCCCTGAAATACAAAAAATAATCAGACAGATTTAGAAAATAACAAGCAATAATACTGGGATGCCAAAAATTAGGACTATTATCTTTATTCTGCTTGCTGCTACTAAGTGTCTGTATTGTCTGCATTAAAGGAATGTTTATAGTATAGGGTCTTTTTTGTAGTTTTGCAGGCAACACAACACAAGTTCCAAGATTTTATAACAGTATGCAGAAATAGCTAACACAACTTTAAAGAAATGAAACATGCTAAAATAAAAATTGTAAAGACTAAAATCACCATAAAACTCCACAAATTTGCCAACAACACCATGCTTCCTCAACATCTGAGTGACAGTCAAAACAAGATCAGTAGCGGTGACACCATTCTTCAACTTGCCAGTCAACTTGAAACCTACCACACCGGGTAGCACCATGCTCATAGGCTGCACAATTCAATTACACAGTATTACTATCATCTTGCTCTCACCTTTTATCTGATGAAAGACATCATAGCACTTCTCATGGTTTTATTGAGTAAATAGACAATAAATATGATAGGGCAAATTGCATGCTACCAAAGCAATAATATTATAATAGTAATATGAGTATCAGACAAAAGTTATCATAACACGAGGAAAAAAAAACAACTGGATCAGTCATTTTATGCATGGAATACCTGATCGTGCTTTTTTTTTTTGTCATTGGATAGGAAAGGTATACAACGGTCATTTGATTTATTACCTGACCTAACATAGTAGCCTCAGCTTCAATGCCACCTACGCCCCATCCAGCAACACCTAAACCATCAATCATAGTGGTATGTGAATCAGTACCGACCACACTGTCTGGGTAGAGAATTCCGTCTGTGTTAAACACAACCCGACCGAGATACTCCAAGTTCACCTGCACAATACAAAAACAAAAACAAAAACACAAGAAACAAAACCTAATTTCAGAATGTCATTTACAAGAAGAAAATCCTAAAAATCGGCCAAGTTTTGTTATAGCTTGGGATCATAGAATATGTTGAATACGCGAGCTCAGAAAGCTAAACAATACTGTCAAATAGGCATAAGCAATAGTGTACAACCACCTTAAATATCACTGATATCCAAAAAAACCAAGATTTTTTTATATAAAAGTGGGAATATCGTCTTCGCTCCTCTTACAATACCAAATCACTCTCCTCTCTAACACCTTATTTCTAAGTGGAAGAAAGAAGACATCACTCCAAACAAATATAATGCAATGGAGAAATTCAAGTATATTTTAATGTTTGTTAGGGTTGCATGTGACATTGCTGATAGGCTAGAAATGGTGCTCATTCATATGCCCTTTAAAAAATAAAAGGAAATAAATACCCTTCTTCCCCCAATTCCTTTACAGTATTATCCTCCTTCAGTAAATATCCCTGCAGACACAAGCTTTAGAGAGGTAACAGGCAACTTTGGCACACAAAGTAAAGAGAATGGAACATAGGATGTTTCCCAGATGTTGTACAAAATAAGCTGAATTGATAACTTCAAATAAGAAAACAATTGAAGTTTCTTAAATTTAGACATGTCACACTACCTGATGAACAATGCCAGAACCAGGGGGTACAACAAGCATGTTGTGGAAAGCAGTAGAGCCCCACTTGAGAAAAGCAAATCTCTCTTTGTTTCTCTTGAATTCAAGCTCCATGTTTGCCTGAACAGCATTCTCTGATCTTGCCACATCAACCTGGACTGAATGGTCAATTACAAGATCTACTGGTACCTGGATTAAAAGAAAAATATTATAAAGAGAAAACAGAACAGACCAAGTGATCCTCAAATTGTAAAATGTATTGTATTCATCTCAGTACTTTAGGTACTCCACTGTCATACCTCCAATTTCTCCAAAAGGAGATAACTGATAGAAAATAGAATCTAAAGGATCAATGTCTATGGCATACGTCAGTGCAGTTAGTACTGTGATGGTCAAGCATTACAAATAAATGGAAACTGTTTATTGTCAATTATTCCTGAACCATTTTGATCCAGCATCAGCAAGTATGGTACCCACTTTCAATCAATGACTTCCAAAAATTGGGAAGTAATTTTTTAGGCACAGCATTCACGCTCCCAAGTAAATTCTTCAAATATCCTTCTAAATACAATTTTACCAAAATACCCATTAAATTACAAAGATATTTGTACTGAGAAATTTCAAAGCCATCATTTGTTTACTGTTCTTTCTTTTTGTCTCCTTTGCTCCTATTTCATGTTTTTTTAATTATGTTCAATGAAACACCATCGCTCAGACAGACTTCAGTTCAGTTAAGAAAAATAATGATCAAATCATCTTGAAGGATGATGTCATATACAACCAACAGAACAGGATGAGGATCACGAACCAGAGGATTGATCTTGTTAGAATCACTTCCAAGTCTGTTCATGGCATCACGCATGCATGCCAAGTCAACGACTGCTGGGACGCCGGTGAAGTCCTATTAATATGAAAAAGGGTGCAACCGTATAAACAAACTAATGACACACAAGATGTTGAAATTTTTCAGGTGGGGAGTTCACCATTAAATCCATCGTGACTACTTTTTCACAAAAATAAGTCACTTCTTTGTTGAGATTTGGGACGTGCCTACCGATAGTTGGATAGTGCACAATATTACAATGCTACAAGGATAACACTTATTAAATATCCCAATGCTAAAAGAACAGCACTTGCAGAAGTCCAATCTATCATTTTATGTTTTGACTGGCCGACCTATTGTACTTGGCAATCAATGTAAATATTATCTAAATTCCTTATCATGTGTAGTAATACACAGAAAACAGCAGTTGAAGCAAGTTATCAAACAAAAAGGGGAAAAATGTAGTTTTAACAATATCATGATAACCAAGGGTCTTTTTCAATTTCCCATTCATTTTTCAGACCTGAAGGAGGACACGAGCTGGCTTGAAAGGGATCTCAACTAGCTTAGGAGCAGTGTTCTCCCAATCAATTATTTTCTCTACATCATTTTTGGTCACTTGAAAATTATCACAGTTGCGAATTGCCGACTCGAGAAGGATCCGAATGGAGTATGGAAGCTTATCTGTTCAAAGACGGGAAATTGTTAACTCCACCTAATCAAGACAGAGAATTACGGTTGCTTACTTAAGCTTGAATAAAGAACTGGGAAGGAAAGACTATAAAAAATTTCAATGATGCTCAAGGCCCAATGAAATTGTGTCAAAAAGAACAGCACGAATGCTATAAAAGACTAACATAAATATGTATCGATTAAAAACAACCCCATGGACAGAAAATCCACCAGAAGTAAAAAAATTGAACAGAATAATCTTTACTGGTACCATATTAATAATCATCCTTGCAACTGTAAGGAATGAACCAATCAAAATTACAAAAAAATATAATAAAATAAACTTGGATATTTACAAATCAAACCCAAGTCCCATCAAAACAGAAGGATCATAAATTGGATCTGCATTGATCAGCATACCATGAAAAACAAATTCAGACCTAGACCTTATTCCCTGATTCCGGAACAATCATAAAAAGGAAAAAAAAACTCCAGAACCAAAGTATTAAAATTAATATCACAAACCATTACCTATTCTAGGATCATTGAGTGCTGAAAAACTGAAGTATTTCCCAAATTCACCACCTCCTGGCTTGGGAAGGCTTGTCAAAATGCCCTTAAAGGGATTCTCTGCAGCTGTTCATAAACAAATAACATATAATCTTGTGACAGAAACCAGAAAAACATAAAAATGAAAAATAATTTTATCAACGATAGAAGATTATACTTGAATGACTCATTAGTAATCCAGCAATTTTAGTGCAGTTTTGTCTTAGTTTGGAATATCCAAGCTGAAAACTAGAATATATAACTCTTAATCCTAAACAATGTGTTTGGTTATAAGGCGGTGAAGACAAAGGTAGCTGATGGATTTTCCCTCTCTTGTGTGATTGGTTGCTAAAACTGTTTCCTTTCCTTCCATTGCACATCAGTATGGAGGGTAACAAAATATGAACTTATGAAGGTTGCTGGATTATCCACAAAGTTGCAACAAAAACAAGATAAACTCCAACTTTTCTTTCCCACTACTTTTTGTCTCCTTCAACTATCTTTAACCAAACACAGTACAAACCTTAAAAACGGTTCTTCTCACACGTAAATTTTTATCCGTGCTCAGTAACCCGAGTATTTCGCAATTGACACGACTCAGTCTAATTCATGCTAGTTTGACCATACCTTAAGTCCAATTCCTAACATATAGAAACGACAACAAAAACCGATGATAAAAACAAATTACCCATAGTAGCGATCTTTCTCTCAAAACGGTCAAGAACAGTTGGCTTGTCTCCGATCAAAGTTCTCGCACTCACCAAAGACGACCTCCGACCCGATCCGCAACTGTACGTCAGAGAACCCGATAACACACCGAGAGGCCTTACAAATCCTAATGATCTAGACCCGACAAGAGACGCGGAGATACGAGACGGGGTTAACGGCAAGAACAGAGAAGAGGAAGAGGATCTGAGCGGAGTAGAGCGTAAGAGGCCAAAACTGGCGGCTTTATACATGAGGCAAAACCCTAGAAGCAATAATTAATCCAGAAAAGCGGGGAAGGTAGTCGGATATGGATTTGGTAGAGAGAGAAAGTGAAAGAGAGAGAGAGAGAGAGAGAGAGAGAGAGAGACGGAATCAGCAACTGATGACGAGAGGAGACGGGTCTACGGTGAGAGACTTGGAGGATGGACAGCACACGCTGCATTTAATGCTCACTCGTTCTCTGACTACTGGGGCCCGCTGATCAGGTTTCGGGTTGCAGAGAGATTAATAATGGGGCCCAAATTTCAGTGACTATTTGTATCTCTCTCGGATGAAGAGCTAATAAGTTAAGTTACTCCCGTGTGGAGCCCGCAAGTTGGGGATAATACTCTTTTCTCGGCTCTCAAGAAAACCTGGAGTCCTGGACCAGGTTGTAATTGCCTTATACGAGCATTTACGAAAGTGACGTCAGTGCGGCGAATTTTGTCAAAGGTTTTATGGTTGTATGACTTGTATCAGAGCTGTGAGCTGGCGTGCTGAAGGAACTTTTGCAAGATTACCCCATAAGATTAGGTTATATCATCACCGGTACTGTTTTGATTCTATAATAATAGATAATACGAACATATCAAATGATTATTAGTCTGTTGAAATGTTTGTTCGTCTAGAGACTACAGACTGAATTCAGATCCAGTGCAGTAACCCAATTTTTGAGTTTTGATCCAAACTGTCCAAGATGCTCTAACACGAATCTTAAAGAACCTGGATCCCACAAATAATACTGGCTCCTGCGCTACCACCGAATAGGCACCGTACACGTCTAAACTCAAAAATTGAGTTACTTTAGGGGATCCGGACTCCTACAGACTAGCGCTAAAGATGAAAGTTTGGGATTTAATTCCGATCAAAGCAGATTAGCAGTAGTAACGGGACTTGCATTGCATGAAACGGTGAATTCCAGGTGAGAAAACGTGACCGTCTTAAACACTGTCAGGAACATATGGGCTTTGGATGGGATGGCGACATGGCGTGCTGTTTTTGGATTGAATTAAAGGTGACACTATGCCAGGCCAGCACACCTCTTAGAGGTGACACCTAGCATACGCACCTCCCCGAGATTTTTATTAATATCCCAAGTTTAATAGAAATTAATATTTATGTTCAGAATTCTGAATTTTGTTAAAATGCTCAAGCCTGTTACAAAATGGCCGGCTTACGCTCTTCTCCTAAGCCGGCCACAAATTTTTTTTTTAAACACTATGAAGAGCAAAATAATTAAATCTAACACTGAAAATTTAAATTTTTTTTTGTTTAAATTATTTGTTAGATTATTTCTTTTGATATATAATTAGCATATTTATACTAAAATACGCTAAATTACTTGAAATTATGTTGAATTACACTATATTATTTTAAATTACACTACATTACATTACATTACACTAAAATACGATAAATTACTCTAAAATACATATGAATAGGAACGATATCTTCACTGAAAATGCGAAAAACGATGACGAAACTTCAAACGGTCATAAAACGGCCCTCGAGTGTCCGATTTCAGCAAATGACTACTTTTCGGAAAGCTTGCGAAAAGACGCATGCGTCCGTGCCTCCTATGTCGGATTTCAAAATTCATAATTGCCAAAAAACTAAGGAAAGAGCCTCAAAACTTGAGTTGAAGTTTCCGATTAAGATTTTTATTTCTATTATTCAATCTAAGTAGCTTAGTAAATACTTACATAATGAACTTGTAAAATATCAATTTTTACTATTTTTTGAATTTTTTTACTATTTTTTATGATTCATGAAAGATGACACAAAATCGGTCTACTTTAGCATAATTTTGCGTAGTTTAGCGTAATTTACCGTATTTGAGCATAATTAGCGAAGTTATTGTAATTTAACGTAATTTAGTGTAATTCAACATAATTTCAAGTAATCTAGTGTATTTTAGTATAAATATGCTAATTACAAATCAAAAGAAGTAATCTAACAAATAATTTAAACAAAAAATTTGAATTTGCAGTGTTAGATTTCATTATTTTGCTCTTCATAGTGTCTCTAAAAAAAAAAAAAAGTAAGCCGGCCACAAAATGGCTAGCTTACGGGGAGGGCGTAAGCCGGCTATTTTGTGGCCGGCTTGGACATTTTTGGCGAAAGTCGGGAATTATGAGCATAAATATTAATTTCTAATTAACTTTGGATATTAATAAAAATCTCGGCGCACCTCCCAAGTAGTATGTTGACCAAGTTCGTGTATTATCCTCATAATTAACTTTTGATTCAACCTTGTTGTTTTAACTTTCTGTGTGCTTCCTTAATATGACTTAAAATATAATTCAATAAAAAAAGTTAAATATATGAAAACTGAAAAGACATTATATTAACGAAAAGGACGTTTAAACATTTTTTTTCTAAAGACCACGACAATAACATTTTTTGTTTTAAAAAATAAGTTTGAACTATACGAATACTGTAGCACAAAAGAAATACTATATGTCTTCAATAGAGATTAATTGAACACATTCGATTTCTATAATATAAATCATGAATACATTTGTTTTTTATAGAGATGTGTCACCATGAGATATTTCTCAAAATGCCTGTTAGTTTTGTATTTTTATTTTTTTTATTTTTTTATATGCAGAATTAATAAAAAATTCGGATGTTTCTTGCCCGGTGAATTGGTGACTCGCGACACAGTATTTGGTCTGTAAATTTGGCCTTGGCCTTCTGATTTTTTGCCAAAATTTTTATTAATAGAAAATTAAATAACAAATTATCGATAATGAGGAAGCATTTCGCAAAAATTTGATATGTAGGAAAAACGTGATATTCCATAACATTCAGGGAACGTTACCGATTAAAGCAGGATGTTATATTTAAAAACGTCCAGGCAGTTGTAAAAAAAATAAAAAAACTTGGGCCGTGTAGGTCTATCATGGCCAAGGAGATGAAAAAAAAGAAACATTGGGCCGTGTTGGTCTATCATGGCCAGATCCCAGCGAAAAAAAAGAAATGTCGAGACGTTTTGCTCTATCACGGCCAGACCCCAACGAAGTACAAAAAAATTGCAACCCCTCTCTTTCTTTCCACAGATCGCGCCGCGCCCCATCCCTTTCTTTCCCTTCTCTGTCTCCGCCTTGCGGACAAAATCAACGAAAATTAAAAAAATCACACGCCGCACGCCTCATCGGCCCCACTTTGGTCCGGATGCTGTAGTCCATCACGTCCTACTCCGTCAATTCCACCCCACTTTCTCCAATATTCGAACTACATTCGGGTAAATTCAAGTAAGTTGATTTTTTATAAAATTGAGGGAAATTACATTTGAAATTGGTTAATTAAGTTTGATTTGTGATTTGATTTGTTGTCAAACTATTGATTAGATTAGGCAATTGAAAACGGGCCGGTCCGGTCCAAACCAGCCCGGTCCACGGGTTGACCCGGGCACGGGTTGGCACGGGTCGGGTCCGACGGGTCCGGTTCCACGGGTCCACGGTCCGGTCAGGGCCAGTCCTTTTTTGTTTTGCTGTTTTTTTCTGTTTTTTTTCTGTTTTTTTTATTTTAACTCAATAATTTTTGTTATAATAAAACTGAACTATGTTGAAACCGAATTATGTTAAAACCAAATTATTTTTTATCTTTAAAACCAAATTATTTTAAAATAATAGATATAAAAATAAAAGTTATCCTCCTCCTTTATTCCGGGATTGGGACCGACTATGTAAAATAACATAGGCGGAGTTCTAACTTTTTTTTATTAGTAATTCTTCTTTAAAATGAATAATTCAAAAAACAATTGAAATGTTTAGAAATTTATAATTTAAAAAAATAGCAATAAAGATTAAAAGATGTTAGAAATTTATACCTGATATCTCGCAAACTCATCTATATTCCGACCCATATTTTGTACCTAAACCTGTGTTTAAAACCATTAAATCAGTCATATTTCATTGAATATCTATAAAATGTGGTACTGCTGCAAGTTTGTCTTATTTTGCAGGAAATCGGGCAAAGTCGATGAAGAATCTGAAATTTAGAAGTCTCTACACGGTCCGTGCACCATCTCATGCGGGTCGTGTCTATCTCGACTCGACCACCTTACACGACCACTTCGACCGCTGACTCGAGCACAGAAGAAACACAGGGACACGGTCCGTGTGGCTTCTCACACAGGCCGTGTCAAGCACTTCCGGAAACATAATTGATTTTTGGAAATAGAGGCCAATTAGGAGATGGTCGCGGATTGGCATTAAAGGGGGCCTCTCTGTCCAACAGAGGGCTCATTATGGATCTGAGGAGGGAGACGTAGGGTTAGCGCTTGACGTCTTGGCTTGGACAAGAAGAACAGAGGCAAAAATCGAGATATTTGCGACGGATTTTATCACTACTTCGAGTTTTGCCATGAGCTTTATCTTTATCATCTCTTTTATCTGTTTTAGAACTATGATTGAGTAGATTTCTTAGTTTCTAGGGTTGTGATGTAGTCGAATATTTTGTTTTGCATGCTATTGAAACGGCAAAAAACATAGAAAATTTGAATTTTTTTGTTTAAATATTTTGATAGATTACTTCTTTTGATATATAACTAGCATATTTATACTAAAATACGCTAAATTACTTGAAATTATGTTGAATTACACTATATTAATTTAAATTACACTAAATTACATTACATTACGCTAAAATACGGTAAATTACGCTCAATTATATATGAATATGGATGATATCATCCCTGAAAAGGCGAAAAACACTGAAAATTTCAATTTTTTGTTCAAATTATTTGATAGATAACCTCTTTTGATATACAATTAGCATATTTATAATAAAATATGCTAAATTACTTGAAATTATGTTGAATTACACTATATTAAGTTAAATTACTCTAAATTACATTACATTACGCTAAAATACGCTAAATTACATATGAATAGGAACGATATCTTCACTGAAAAGGCGAAAAACACTGAAAATTTGAATTTTTTTTTAAATTATTTGATAGATTACTTCTTTTGATATATCATTAGCATATTATTACTAAAATACGCTAAATTACTTGAAATTATGTTGAATTACACTATATTAGGTTAAAAAAAACTAAATTACATTTCATTACGCTAAAATATGGTAAATTACGCTAAATTACGCTAAATTACATATGAATAGAGACGATATATTCACTTAAAAGGTAAAAAACACTGAAAATTTGAATTTTTTGTTTAAATTATTTGATAGATTACTTCTTTTGATATGCAATTAGCATATTTATACTAAAATACACTAAATTACTAGTAATTTACATATGAATAGGGACTATATCTTCATTGAAAAGGCGAAAAACACTGAAAATGTGTATTTTTTGTTTAAATTATTTGATAGAATACATCTTTTGATATATAAATAGTATATTTATACTAAAATACGCTAAATGACAAATGAATAGGGACGATATCTTCACTTAAAAGACAAAAAAACTGAAAATTTGAATTTTTTGTTTAAATTATTTGATAGATTACTTCTTTTGATATGCAATTAGCATATTTATACTAAAATCGCTAAATTACTTGAAATTATGTTGAATTACACTACATTAAGTTAAATTTCACTAAATACATTACATTACGCTAAAATACGGTAAATTAAGCTAAATTACGCTAAATTACATATGAAAATGTACGATATCTTCACTGAAAAGGCGAAGAATACTGAAAATTTGAATTTTTTTATTTAAATTATTTGATAGATTACTTTTTTTGATATACAATTAGCCTATTTATACTAAAATACGCTAAATTACTTGAAATTATGTTGAATTACACTATATTAATTTAAATTACACTAAATTACATTACATTACGCTAAAATAGAGTAAATTACACTAAATTACATATGAATAGGGACGATATCATCCCAGAAATGGCGAAAAACACTGAAAATTTCAATTTTTTGTTTAAATTATTTAATAGATTACTTCTTTTGATATATCATTAGCATATTATTACTAAAATACGCTAAATTACTTGAAATTATGTTGAATTACACTATATTAGGTTAAATTACACTAAATTACATTGCAATACGCTAAAATACGGTAAATAACTCTAAATTACATATGAATAGGGACTATAGCTTCGCAAAAAATGCGAAAAACACAGAAAATTTTAATTTTTTTGTTTAAATTATTTGATAGATTATTTCTTTTGATATATAACTAGCATATTTATACTAAAATATGCTAAATTACTAGAAATTATGTTGAATTACACTACATTAAGTTAAATTTCACTAAATTACATTACATTACGCTAAAATACCGTAAATTACGCTAAATTACATACGAATAGGTACAATATCTTCACTGAAAAGGCGAAGAACACTGAAAATTTGAATTTTTTTATTTAAATTATTTGATAGATTACTTCTTTTGATATACAATTAGCATATTTATACTAAAATACGCTAAATTACTTGAAATTATATTGAATTAGACTATATTAATTTAAATTACACTAAATTACAATAAATTACATTACATTACGCTAAAATACGGTAAATTACGCTAAATTACGCTAAATTACATATGAATAGGGACGATATCATCCCTGCAAAGGCGAAAAACACTGAAAATTTCAATTTTTTGTTTAAATTATTTGATAGATTACTTCTTTTGATATAAAATTAGCATATTTATACTAAAATACGCTAAATTACTTGAAATTATGTTGAATTACACTATATTAAGTTAAATTACACTAAATTACATTACATTACGCTAAATTACACTATATTACGCTAAATTATGCTAAATTACATATGAATAGGGATGATATCTTCTCTGAAAATGCGAAAAGCACTGAAAATTTGAATTTTCTGTTTAAATTATTTGATTGATTACTTCTTTTGATATGCAATTAGCATATTTATACTAAAATACGCTAAATTACTTGTAATTTACATATGAATATGGACTATATCTTCATTGAAAATGCGAAAAACACTGAAAATGTGTATTTTTTGTTTATATTATTTGATAGAATACTTCTTTTGATATATAAATAGCATATTTACACTAAAATACGCTCAATTACATATGAGTAGGGACGATATCTTCACTTAAAAGAAAAAAACACTAAAAATTTGAATTTTTGGTTTAAATTATTTGATAGATTACTTCTTTTGATATGCAATTAGCGTATTTATACTAAAATACACTAAATTACATGAATTTATGTTGAACTACACTACATTAAGTTAAATTTCACTAAATAGAACCTCTTATAGTCAATAATATAAAGTTTTATATTATTGCCAAGATGACATAGATCCTCTGTACGGTCACACCAACTGAAGAGAAACAACAAGTATTTTATATTTCATAATGATGTATTAGATAAAATACATGAGATGAAATACTAAAATAAAATGTCATAATATGACATGCTTAGATCATAAATAAATTTTTGAAGTTATGCAAATATTATTTGGTATAATGTTTGAATGCATTATAAGAATAATAAGAATATTGCATAATTGAATAATATGATTAATATTATTTGTTCATAAATTAATTTATTAAACCAATCACAAGATGAGATTAGAGATGATAAAATGGCTAAATAAGGCTAGTGGCAATTGTGTAAATAGTTCAAACTTTACACAAATGATAGCCCTAACCCCTTGCCTATTTAAAGGGGTGTAATTAAGGAAAATAGGCTCTAATTTTCTGCTCATTCTCTTGGCCGAAATATTGACAAGAGCAGCCATTTTTTTTTCAAGGCCGAAATTCCTCTTTCTCTCTTCTCTAGGCCGAAACCTTGAGGGTTTTGCTCCTAGGCCGAAAAGTACAAGGAAGGCTTTCATCTCTTCTTGTTAGGTGGTTGGATCTAAGCCTTGAACTTCACATCCATCTATCTAAGAGGTGTGCAAGTTCGTTGTTTAGGTTCAAGGTGAACTAAGAGGCGCTTTCGAGAAGAACACGAGATCTAGAAGGGAAACCGGCTTCTCTCCATTAAGAGATTTGACAATCTCTTTAGGTAAAGGTTTCCAATATTTTCTCTTGCAATAAATTAGATGAGATTAATTTATATTAATTTAGTACACTTTAGTTTGTTGAAGAAAATCTTGTTCGCTTTTGTCGTAAAATAAGATTCTTTGTGTATTGAGCAAAGTGGTGATAGGAAAATTTTAAATTCTCACCACATAGGCATACACGTGAAATCCCAACAGTGGTATCAGAGCCAAGTTACGATCCTGGGACCTGTGGGTTATGGGCCCACCACGCTTCCGGGATCGTAATTAGTGGTATCAGAGCTAAGGCTTGATTTTGTGACAATTAGAATATTTAATTAGTGCTAAGTTAATTGCACAAATATTTAGTTAGTGCTAAGTTTCTAGTTCATAAATCTGTCAAATTTTGGTTCTTAAGGCATTAAATCATTTTGGTAATTTTGGATCACGATTTTTGTGAATCTAAAAATTCCTACATTAGTTTATGATGTAAGGATGAAGATTCTAAAATAAAACAGAAAGTTTAGATTGTTTTATTAAGGTAAACAAAAATAACAAAACAGGTACAGCGCTGGATTTTTCTGTTTCCAGTTTTCTGTTTTTGTTAAGATTCAAAATTGAATATCTAGATTTTGGATGAATGGATTTTTGTATACAATCTATCATTGGAAAGATAATGAAGTGTAGTTTCCAGAAAACTAAATTGTGCAATACAAAAATATTACGGATTTTTCTGAAATTAATAAATTACAGAGACAACTACAATCTGTTTTCCAGAATAGGAATCCGAGATTGAAATGTAATTTTATCACAAAATAATAAACAATTTTTTGTATTATTTATATTTCCAGAAAGGTGCTTAAATCTAGTTTTCTTTGAAAAGGCGAAAAACACTGAAAAAGTGTATTTTTTTTGTTTAAATTATTTGATAGAATAGTTCTTTTGATATATAAATAGCATATTTACACTAAAATACGCTAAATTACAAATGAATAGGGACGATATCTTCACTTAAAAGACAAAAACAATGAAAATTTGAATTTTTTGTTTAAATTATTTGACAGATTACTTCTTTTGATATGCAATTAGCATATTTATACTAAAATACGCTAAATTACTTGAAATTATGTTGAATTACACTACATTAAGTTAAATTTCACTAAATACATTACATTACGCTAAAATACGGTAAATTACGCTAAATTACGGTAAATTACATATGAATAGGTATGATATCTTCACTGAAAATGCGAAGAACACTGAACATTTGAATGTTTTTATTTAAATTATTTGATAGATTACTTTTTTTTATATACAATTAGCCTATTTATACTAAAATACGCTAAATTACTTGAAATTATGTTGAATTACACTATATTAATATAAATTACACTAAATTACATTACATTACGCTAAAATAGAGTAAATTACGCTAAATTACGTATGAATAGGGACGATATCATCCCAGAAAAGGCGAAAAACACTGAAAATTTCAATTTTTTCTTTAAATTATTTGATAGATTACTTCTTTTGATATAAAATTAGCATATTTATACTAAAATACGCTAAATTACTTGAAATTATGTTGAATTACACTATATTAAGTTAAATTACACTAAATTACATTACATTACGCTAAAATACGCTAAATTACGCTAAATTATGCTAAATTATTCTAAATTACATATGAATAGGGACGATATCTTCTCTGAAAAGGCAAAAAACACTGAAAATTAAAATTTTTTTGTTTAATTTATTTGATAGATTTCTTCTTTTGATATATAATTAGCATATTATTACTATAATACGCTAAATTACTTGAAATTATGTTGAATTACACTATATTAAGTTAAATTAGACTAAATTACATTGCAATCGCTAAAATACTGTAAATTACGCTAAATTACGCTAAATTATGTATGAATAGGGACGATATCTTCACTAAAAGTGCGAAAAACACTGAAAATTTAGCGTGTTTTGCGAAAAACACTAAATTATGTATGAATAGGAGACTGAAGGATGTGTGTTTTGAAAGTTATCTTTTTAATAATAATTTATATGTTGTTCATGATTTTATTACGAATGTTATTATTTATGTTCCTTGAGATTTATATGTTATATCTTTGGAAGTGTTCAAGAAAATGCTCTTGGTCTTGAACCATAGAACTCTAAAGATGAGAACATTTAATCACTAAATATGTTCACAATCGTGGTAATTAAAGTGGAACATTAATTACCGAGGAAGATTGTCATGTTGATTAAAGTACATTGAAGTTCTATAAATGTTGATAAAGCATTATCATTTAATAACATGAATATATAAATATGTATTTTATATATTGAACATGACCTAAATGAATGGAACATTATATGGATTGTGTTTTGTGTCATTAATGTTTTCATTGTGTCTTTGAAATCTTAGATATGAGATGTGTTGGTTTTTCACATGAGAAGTATATAATGTGATTGCTATTTAAATACTATCTTATGATAGAAATAAAATAGTAGTTCGTTGTGTACAACTTGTGCGGGAGAAATCTATATGTTAATATTATCATTGTCCCTCAATTTGAGTTATGATATTACTGGGCCCCTTGGTAAAGTGAAATTATATCGCATGCAATATAACTGATGTAGTTATAATTATAATTCACTTGAGAGACCAAGAAAAGAATATAATGCAAGAATGACACGATCCTATTTTGCATATTATTCATAATATCATGTGACAAGGATAGACACGAAAATAGTGGATTGAGTAAATGATTACTATGTCGTTTGGATAACTATAATGTAATGATAGAACCTCTTATAGTCAATAATATAAAGTTTTATATTATTGCCAAGATGACATAGATCCTCTGTACGGTCACACCAACTGAAGAGAAACAACAAGTATTTTATATTTCATAATGATGTATTAGATAAAATACATGAGATGAAATACTAAAATAAAATGTCATAATATGACATGCTTAGATCATAAATAAATTTTTGAAGTTATGCAAATATTATTTGGTATAATGTTTGAATGCATTATAAGAATAATAAGAATATTGCATAATTGAATAATATGATTAATATTATTTGTTCATAAATTAATTTATTAAACCAATCACAAGATGAGATTAGAGATGATAAAATGGCTAAATAAGGCTAGTGGCAATTGTGTAAATAGTTCAAACTTTACACAAATGATAGCCCTAACCCCTTGCCTATTTAAAGGGGTGTAATTAAGGAAAATAGGCTCTAATTTTCTGCTCATTCTCTTGGCCGAAATATTGACAAGAGCAGCCATTTTTTTTTCAAGGCCGAAATTCCTCTTTCTCTCTTCTCTAGGCCGAAACCTTGAGGGTTTTGCTCCTAGGCCGAAAAGTACAAGGAAGGCTTTCATCTCTTCTTGTTAGGTGGTTGGATCTAAGCCTTGAACTTCACATCCATCTATCTAAGAGGTGTGCAAGTTCGTTGTTTAGGTTCAAGGTGAACTAAGAGGCGCTTTCGAGAAGAACACGAGATCTAGAAGGGAAACCGGCTTCTCTCCATTAAGAGATTTGACAATCTCTTTAGGTAAAGGTTTCCAATATTTTCTCTTGCAATAAATTAGATGAGATTAATTTATATTAATTTAGTACACTTTAGTTTGTTGAAGAAAATCTTGTTCGCTTTTGTCGTAAAATAAGATTCTTTGTGTATTGAGCAAAGTGGTGATAGGAAAATTTTAAATTCTCACCACATAGGCATACACGTGAAATCCCAACAGTGGTATCAGAGCCAAGTTACGATCCTGGGACCTGTGGGTTATGGGCCCACCACGCTTCCGGGATCGTAATTAGTGGTATCAGAGCTAAGGCTTGATTTTGTGACAATTAGAATATTTAATTAGTGCTAAGTTAATTGCACAAATATTTAGTTAGTGCTAAGTTTCTAGTTCATAAATCTGTCAAATTTTGGTTCTTAAGGCATTAAATCATTTTGGTAATTTTGGATCACGATTTTTGTGAATCTAAAAATTCCTACATTAGTTTATGATGTAAGGATGAAGATTCTAAAATAAAACAGAAAGTTTAGATTGTTTTATTAAGGTAAACAAAAATAACAAAACAGGTACAGCGCTGGATTTTTCTGTTTCCAGTTTTCTGTTTTTGTTAAGATTCAAAATTGAATATCTAGATTTTGGATGAATGGATTTTTGTATACAATCTATCATTGGAAAGATAATGAAGTGTAGTTTCCAGAAAACTAAATTGTGCAATACAAAAATATTACGGATTTTTCTGAAATTAATAAATTACAGAGACAACTACAATCTGTTTTCCAGAATAGGAATCCGAGATTGAAATGTAATTTTATCACAAAATAATAAACAATTTTTTGTATTATTTATATTTCCAGAAAGGTGCTTAAATCTAGTTTTCTTTGAAAAGGCGAAAAACACTGAAAAAGTGTATTTTTTTTGTTTAAATTATTTGATAGAATAGTTCTTTTGATATATAAATAGCATATTTACACTAAAATACGCTAAATTACAAATGAATAGGGACGATATCTTCACTTAAAAGACAAAAACAATGAAAATTTGAATTTTTTGTTTAAATTATTTGACAGATTACTTCTTTTGATATGCAATTAGCATATTTATACTAAAATACGCTAAATTACTTGAAATTATGTTGAATTACACTACATTAAGTTAAATTTCACTAAATACATTACATTACGCTAAAATACGGTAAATTACGCTAAATTACGGTAAATTACATATGAATAGGTATGATATCTTCACTGAAAATGCGAAGAACACTGAACATTTGAATGTTTTTATTTAAATTATTTGATAGATTACTTTTTTTTATATACAATTAGCCTATTTATACTAAAATACGCTAAATTACTTGAAATTATGTTGAATTACACTATATTAATATAAATTACACTAAATTACATTACATTACGCTAAAATAGAGTAAATTACGCTAAATTACGTATGAATAGGGACGATATCATCCCAGAAAAGGCGAAAAACACTGAAAATTTCAATTTTTTCTTTAAATTATTTGATAGATTACTTCTTTTGATATAAAATTAGCATATTTATACTAAAATACGCTAAATTACTTGAAATTATGTTGAATTACACTATATTAAGTTAAATTACACTAAATTACATTACATTACGCTAAAATACGCTAAATTACGCTAAATTATGCTAAATTATTCTAAATTACATATGAATAGGGACGATATCTTCTCTGAAAAGGCAAAAAACACTGAAAATTAAAATTTTTTTGTTTAATTTATTTGATAGATTTCTTCTTTTGATATATAATTAGCATATTATTACTATAATACGCTAAATTACTTGAAATTATGTTGAATTACACTATATTAAGTTAAATTAGACTAAATTACATTGCAATCGCTAAAATACTGTAAATTACGCTAAATTACGCTAAATTATGTATGAATAGGGACGATATCTTCACTAAAAGTGCGAAAAACACTGAAAATTTAGCGTGTTTTGCGAAAAACACTAAATTATGTATGAATAGGAGACTGAAGGATGTGTGTTTTGAAAGTTATCTTTTTAATAATAATTTATATGTTGTTCATGATTTTATTACGAATGTTATTATTTATGTTCCTTGAGATTTATATGTTATATCTTTGGAAGTGTTCAAGAAAATGCTCTTGGTCTTGAACCATAGAACTCTAAAGATGAGAACATTTAATCACTAAATATGTTCACAATCGTGGTAATTAAAGTGGAACATTAATTACCGAGGAAGATTGTCATGTTGATTAAAGTACATTGAAGTTCTATAAATGTTGATAAAGCATTATCATTTAATAACATGAATATATAAATATGTATTTTATATATTGAACATGACCTAAATGAATGGAACATTATATGGATTGTGTTTTGTGTCATTAATGTTTTCATTGTGTCTTTGAAATCTTAGATATGAGATGTGTTGGTTTTTCACATGAGAAGTATATAATGTGATTGCTATTTAAATACTATCTTATGATAGAAATAAAATAGTAGTTCGTTGTGTACAACTTGTGCGGGAGAAATCTATATGTTAATATTATCATTGTCCCTCAATTTGAGTTATGATATTACTGGGCCCCTTGGTAAAGTGAAATTATATCGCATGCAATATAACTGATGTAGTTATAATTATAATTCACTTGAGAGACCAAGAAAAGAATATAATGCAAGAATGACACGATCCTATTTTGCATATTATTCATAATATCATGTGACAAGGATAGACACGAAAATAGTGGATTGAGTAAATGATTACTATGTCGTTTGGATAACTATAATGTAATGATAGAACCTCTTATAGTCAATAATATAAAGTTTTATATTATTGCCAAGATGACATAGATCCTCTGTACGGTCACACCAACTGAAGAGAAACAACAAGTATTTTATATTTCATAATGATGTATTAGATAAAATACATGAGATGAAATACTAAAATAAAATGTCATAATATGACATGCTTAGATCATAAATAAATTTTTGAAGTTATGCAAATATTATTTGGTATAATGTTTGAATGCATTATAAGAATAATAAGAATATTGCATAATTGAATAATATGATTAATATTATTTGTTCATAAATTAATTTATTAAACCAATCACAAGATGAGATTAGAGATGATAAAATGGCTAAATAAGGCTAGTGGCAATTGTGTAAATAGTTCAAACTTTACACAAATGATAGCCCTAACCCCTTGCCTATTTAAAGGGGTGTAATTAAGGAAAATAGGCTCTAATTTTCTGCTCATTCTCTTGGCCGAAATATTGACAAGAGCAGCCATTTTTTTTTCAAGGCCGAAATTCCTCTTTCTCTCTTCTCTAGGCCGAAACCTTGAGGGTTTTGCTCCTAGGCCGAAAAGTACAAGGAAGGCTTTCATCTCTTCTTGTTAGGTGGTTGGATCTAAGCCTTGAACTTCACATCCATCTATCTAAGAGGTGTGCAAGTTCGTTGTTTAGGTTCAAGGTGAACTAAGAGGCGCTTTCGAGAAGAACACGAGATCTAGAAGGGAAACCGGCTTCTCTCCATTAAGAGATTTGACAATCTCTTTAGGTAAAGGTTTCCAATATTTTCTCTTGCAATAAATTAGATGAGATTAATTTATATTAATTTAGTACACTTTAGTTTGTTGAAGAAAATCTTGTTCGCTTTTGTCGTAAAATAAGATTCTTTGTGTATTGAGCAAAGTGGTGATAGGAAAATTTTAAATTCTCACCACATAGGCATACACGTGAAATCCCAACAGTGGTATCAGAGCCAAGTTACGATCCTGGGACCTGTGGGTTATGGGCCCACCACGCTTCCGGGATCGTAATTAGTGGTATCAGAGCTAAGGCTTGATTTTGTGACAATTAGAATATTTAATTAGTGCTAAGTTAATTGCACAAATATTTAGTTAGTGCTAAGTTTCTAGTTCATAAATCTGTCAAATTTTGGTTCTTAAGGCATTAAATCATTTTGGTAATTTTGGATCACGATTTTTGTGAATCTAAAAATTCCTACATTAGTTTATGATGTAAGGATGAAGATTCTAAAATAAAACAGAAAGTTTAGATTGTTTTATTAAGGTAAACAAAAATAACAAAACAGGTACAGCGCTGGATTTTTCTGTTTCCAGTTTTCTGTTTTTGTTAAGATTCAAAATTGAATATCTAGATTTTGGATGAATGGATTTTTGTATACAATCTATCATTGGAAAGATAATGAAGTGTAGTTTCCAGAAAACTAAATTGTGCAATACAAAAATATTACGGATTTTTCTGAAATTAATAAATTACAGAGACAACTACAATCTGTTTTCCAGAATAGGAATACGAGATTGAAATGTAATTTTATCACAAAATAATAAACAATTTTTTGTATTATTTATATTTCCAGAAAGGTGCTTAAATCTAGTTTTCTTTGAAAAGGCGAAAAACACTGAAAAAGTGTATTTTTTTTGTTTAAATTATTTGATAGAATAGTTCTTTTGATATATAAATAGCATATTTACACTAAAATACGCTAAATTAATAATGAATAGGGACGATATCTTCACTTAAAAGACAAAAACAATGAAAATTTGAATTTTTTGTTTAAATTATTTGACAGATTACTTCTTTTGATATGCAATTAGCATATTTATACTAAAATACGCTAAATTACTTGAAATTATGTTGAATTACAATACATTAAGTTAAATTTCACTAAATACATTACATTACGCTAAAATACGCTAAATTACGCTAAATTACATATGAATAGGGACGATATCTCCACTGAAAAGGCGAAAAACACTGAAAATTTGAATTTTTTTGTTTAATTTATTTGATAGATTAGTTCTTTTGATATATCATTAGCATATTATTACTAAAATACGCTAAATTACTTGAAATTATGTTGAATTACACTATATTAGGTTAAATTACACTAAATTACATTGCAATACGCTAAAATACGGTAAATTACTCTAAATTACATATGAATAGGGACGATAGCTTCGCAAAAAATGCGAAAAACACTTAATATTTTAATTTTTTTGTTTAAATTATTTGATAGATTACTTCTTTTGATATATAACTAGCATATTTATTCTAAAATACGCTAAATTACTTGAAATTATGTTGAGTTACACTACATTAAGTTAAATTTCACTAAATTACATTACATTACGCTAAAATACGGTAAACTACGTTAAATTACATACGAATAGGTCCGATTTCTTCACTGAAAAGGCGAAGAACACTGAGAAGTTGATTTTTTTTATTTAAATTATTTGATAGATTACTTCTTTTGATATACAATTAGCCTATTTATACTAAAATACGCTAAATTACTTGAAATTATGTTGAATTAGACTATATTAATTTAAATTACACTAAATTACATTACATTACGCTAAAATACGGTAAATTACGCTAAATTACATATGAATAGGGACGATATCATCCCTGCAAAGGCGAAAAACACTGAAAATTTCAATTTTTTGTTTAAATTATTTGATAGATTACTTCTTTTGATATACAATTAGCGTATTTATAATAAAATACGCTAAATTACTTGAAATTATGTTGAATTACACTATATTAAGTTAAATTACTCTAAATTACATTACATTACGCTAAAATACGCTAAATTACGCTAAATTACATATGAATAGGGACGATATCTTCACTGAAAAGGCGAAAAACACTGAAAATTTGAATTTTTTTGTTTAAATTATTTGATAGATTACTTCTTTTGATATATCATTAGCATATTATTACTAAAATACGCTAAATTACTTGAAATTATGTTGAATTACACTATATTAGGTTAAATTACACTAAATTACATTGCAATACGCTAAAATACGGTAAATTACTCTAAATTACATATGAATAGGGACGATAGCTTCACAAAAAATGCGAAAAACACTGAAAATTTTAATTTTTTTGTTTAAATTATTTGATAGATTACTTCTTTTGATATATAACTAGCATATTTATACTAAAATACGCTAAATTACTTCAAATTATGTTGAATTACACTACATTAAGTTAAATTTCACTAAATTACATTACATTACGCTAAAATGTGGTAAATTGCGCTAAATTACATACGAATAGGTACGATATCTTCACTGAAAAGGCGAAGAACACTGAAAATTTGATTTTTTTTATTTAAATTATTTTGCTAGATTACTTCTTTTGATATACAATTCGCATATTTATACTATAATACGCTAAATTACTTGAAACTATGTTGAATTACACTATATTAATTTAAATTACACTAAATTACATTACATTACGCTAAAATACGGTAAATTACGCTAAATTACGCTAAATTACATATGAATAGGGACGGTATCTTCTCTGAAAATACAAAAAACCTTGAAAATTTGAATTTTTTTGTTTAAATTATTTGATAGATTACTTCTTTTGATATAAAATTAGCATATTTATACTAAAATACGCTAAATTACTTGAAATTATGTTGAATTACACTATATTAAGTTAAATTACACTAAATTACATTACATTACGCTAAATTACACTATATTACGCTAAATTATGCTAAATTACATATGAATAGGGATGATATCTTCTCTGAAAATGCGAAAAGCACTGAAAATTTGAATTTTCTGTTTAAATTATTTGATTGATTACTTCTTTTGATATGCAATTAGCATATTTATACTAAAATACGCTAAATTACTTGTAATTTACATATGAATATGGACTATATCTTCATTGAAAATGCGAAAAACACTGAAAATGTGTATTTTTTGTTTATATTATTTGATAGAATACTTCTTTTGATATATAAATAGCATATTTACACTAAAATACGCTCAATTACATATGAGTAGGGACGATATCTTCACTTAAAAGAAAAAAACACTAAAAATTTGAATTTTTGGTTTAAATTATTTGATAGATTACTTCTTTTGATATGCAATTAGCGTATTTATACTAAAATACACTAAATTACATGAAATTATGTTGAACTACACTACATTAAGTTAAATTTCACTAAATACATTACATTACGCTAAAATACGGTAAATTACGTTAAATTACGCTAAATTACATATGAATAGGTACGATATTTTCACTGAAAAGGCGAAGAACACTGCAAAATTTGAATTTTTTTATTTAAATTATTTGATAGATTACTTCTTTTGATATACAATTAGCCTATTTATACTAAAATACGCTAAATTACTTGAAATTATGTTGAATTACACTATATTAATTTAAATTACACTAAATTACATTACATTACGCTAAAATAGAGTATATTACGCTAAATGACATTTGAATAGGGGCGATATCATCCTAGGAAAGGCGAAAAACACTGAAAATTTGAATTTTTTTGTTTAAATTATTTGATAGATTACTTCTTTTGATATACAATTAGCATATTTATAATAAAATACGCTAAATTACATGAAATTATTTTGAATTACACTATATTAAGTTAAATTACTCTAAATTACATTACATTACACTAAAATACGCTAAATTACGCTAAATTACATATGAATAGGGACGATATCTCCACTGAAAAGGCGAAAAACACTGAAAATTTGAATTTTTTTGTTTAATTTATTTGATAGATTACTTCTTTTGATATATCATTAGCATATTATTACTAAAATACGCTAAATTACTTGAAATTATGTTGAATTACACTATATTAGGTTAAATTACACTAAATTACATTGCAATACGCTAAAATACGGTAAATTACTCTAAATTACATATGAATAGGGACGATAGCTTCGCAAAAAATGCGAAAAACACTTAATATTTTAATTTTTTTGTTTAAATTATTTGATAGATTACTTCTTTTGATATATAACTAGCATATTTATTCTAAAATACGCTAAATTACTTGAAATTATGTTGAATTACACTACATTAAGTTAAATTTCACTAAATTACATTACATTACGCTAAAATACGGTAAACTACGTTAAATTACATACGAATAGGTCCGATTTCTTCACTGAAAAGGCGAAGAACACTGAGAAGTTGATTTTTTTTATTTAAATTATTTGATAGATTACTTCTTTTGATATACAATTAGCCTATTTATACTAAAATACGCTAAATTACTTGAAATTATGTTGAATTAGACTATATTAATTTAAATTACACTAAATTACATTACATTACGCTAAAATACGGTAAATTACGCTAAATTACATATGAATAGGGACGATATCATCCCTGCAAAGGCGAAAAACACTGAAAATTTCAATTTTTTGTTTAAATTATTTGATAGATTACTTCTTTTGATATACAATTAGCATATTTATAATAAAATACGCTAAATTACTTGAAATTATGTTGAATTACACTATATTAAGTTAAATTACTCTAAATTACATTACATTACGCTAAAATACGCTAAATTACGCTAAATTACATATGAATAGGGACGATATCTGCACTGAAAAGGCGAAAAACACTGAAAATTTCAATTTTTTTGTTTAAATTATTTGATAGATTACTTCTTTTGATATATCATTAGCATATTTACCTAAAATACGCTAAATTACTTGAAATTATGTTGAATTACACTATATTAGGTTAAATTACACTAAATTACATTGCAATACGCTAAAATACGGTAAATTACTCTAAATTACATATGAATAGGGACGATAGCTTCACAAAAAATGCAAAAAACACTGAAAATTTGAATTTTTTTGTTTAAATTATTTGATAGATTACTTCTTTTGATATATCATTAGCATATTATTACTAAAATACGCTAAATTACTTGAAATTATGTTGAATTACACTATATTAGGTTAAATTACACTAAATTACATTGCAATACGCTAAAATACGGTAAATTACTCTAAATTACATATGAATAGGGACGATAGCTTCACAAAAAATGCGAAAAACACTGAAAATTTTAATTTTTTTGTTTAAATTATTTGATAGATTACTTCTTTTGATATATAACTAGCATATTTATACTAAAATACGCTAAATTACTTCAAATTATGTTGAATTACACTACATTAAGTTAAATTTCACTAAATTACATTACATTACGCTAAAATGTGGTAAATTGCGCTAAATTACATACGAATAGGTACGATATCTTCACTGAAAAGGCGAAGAACACTGAAAATTTGATTTTTTTTATTTAAATTATTTTGCTAGATTACTTCTTTTGATATACAATTCGCATATTTATACTATAATACGCTAAATTACTTGAAACTATGTTGAATTACACTATATTAATTTAAATTATACTAAATTACATTACATTACGCTAAAATACGGTAAATTACGCTAAATTACGCTAAATTACATATGAACAGGGACGATATCATCCCTACAAAGGCGAAAAACACTGAAAATTTCAATTTTTTGTTTAAATTATTTGATAGATTACTTCTTTTGATATAAAATTAGCATATTTATACTAAAATACGCTAAATTACTTGAAATTATGTTGAATTACACTATATTAAGTTAAATTACACTAAATTACATTACATTACGCTAAATTACACTATATTACGCTAAATTATGCTAAATTACATATGAATAGGGATGATATCTTCTCTGAAAATGCGAAAAGCACTGAAAATTTGAATTTTCTGTTTAAATTATTTGATTGATTACTTCTTTTGATATGCAATTAGCATATTTATACTAAAATACGCTAAATTACTTGTAATTTACATATGAATATGGACTATATCTTCATTGAAAATGCGAAAAACACTGAAAATGTGTATTTTTTGTTTATATTATTTGATAGAATACTTCTTTTGATATATAAATAGCATATTTACACTAAAATACGCTCAATTACATATGAGTAGGGACGATATCTTCACTTAAAAGAAAAAAACACTAAAAATTTGAATTTTTGGTTTAAATTATTTGATAGATTACTTCTTTTGATATGCAATTAGCGTATTTATACTAAAATACACTAAATTACATGAAATTATGTTGAACTACACTACATTAAGTTAAATTTCACTAAATACATTACATTACGCTAAAATACGGTAAATTACGTTAAATTACGCTAAATTACATATGAATAGGTACGATATTTTCACTGAAAAGGCGAAGAACACTGAAAATTTGAATTTTTTTATTTAAATTATTTGATAGATTACTTCTTTTGATATACAATTAGCCTATTTATACTAAAATACGCTAAATTACTTGAAATTATGTTGAATTACACTATATTAATTTAAATTACACTAAATTACATTACATTACGCTAAAATAGAGTATATTACGCTAAATGACATTTGAATAGGGGCGATATCATCCTAGGAAAGGCGAAAAACACTGAAAATTTGAATTTTTTTGTTTAAATTATTTGATAGATTACTTCTTTTGATATACAATTAGCATATTTATAATAAAATACGCTAAATTACATGAAATTATTTTGAATTACACTATATTAAGTTAAATTACTCTAAATTACATTACATTACACTAAAATACGCTAAATTACGCTAAATTACATATGAATAGGGACGATATCTCCACTGAAAAGGCGAAAAACACTGAAAATTTGAATTTTTTTGTTTAATTTATTTGATAGATTACTTCTTTTGATATATCATTAGCATATTATTACTAAAATACGCTAAATTACTTGAAATTATGTTGAATTACACTATATTAGGTTAAATTACACTAAATTACATTGGAATACGCTAAAATACGGTAAATTACTCTAAATTACATATGAATAGGGACGATAGCTTCGCAAAAAATGCGAAAAACACTTAATATTTTAATTTTTTTGTTTAAATTATTTGATAGATTACTTCTTTTGATATATAACTAGCATATTTATTCTAAAATACGCTAAATTACTTGAAATTATGTTGAATTACACTACATTAAGTTAAATTTCACTAAATTACATTACATTACGCTAAAATACGGTAAATTACGTTAAATTACATAGGAATAGGTCCGATTTCTTCACTGAAAAGGCGAAGAACACTGAGAATTTGATTTTTTTTATTTAAATTATTTGATAGATTACTTCTTTTGATATACAATTAGCATATTTATACTATAATACGCTAAATTACTTGAAACTATGTTGAATTACACTATATTAATTTAAATTACACTAAATTACATTACATTACGCTAAAATACGGTAAATTACGCTAAATTACGCTAAATTACATATGAACAGGGACGATATCATCCCTGCAAAGGCGAAAAACACTGAAAATTTCAATTTTTTGTTTAAATTATTTGATAGATTACTTCTTTTGATATAAAATTAGCATATTTATACTAAAATACGCTAAATTACTTGAAATTATGTTGAATTACACTATATTAAGTTAAATTACACTAAATTACATTACATTACGCTAAATTACACTATATTACGCTAAATTATGCTAAATTACATATGAATAGGGATGATATCTTCTCTGAAAATGCGAAAAGCACTGAAAATTTGAATTTTCTGTTCAAATTATTTGATTGATTACTTCTTTTGATCTGCAATTAGCATATTTATACTAAAATACGCTAAATTACTTGTAATTTACATATGAATATGGACTATATCTTCATTGAAAATGCGAAAAACACTGAAAATGTGTATTTTTTGTTTTTATTATTTGATAGAATACTTCTTTTGATATATAAATAGCATATTTACACTAAAATACGCTCAATTACATATGAGTAAGGACGATATCTTCACTTAAAAGAAAAAAACACTAAAAATTTGAATTTTTGGTTTAAATTATTTGATAGATTACTTCTTTTGATATGCAATTAGCGTATTTATACTAAAATACACTAAATTACATGAAATTATGTTGAACTACACTACATTAAGTTAAATTTCACTAAATACATTACATTACGCTAAAATACGGTAAATTACGTTAAATTACGCTAAATTACATATGAATAGGTACGATATCTTCACTGAAAAGGCGAAGAACACTGAAAATTTGAATTTTTTTATTTAAATTATTTGATAGATTACTTCTTTTGATATACAATTAGCCTATTTATACTAAAATACGCTAAATTACTTGAAATTATGTTGAATTACACTATATTAATTTAAATTACACTAAATTACATTACATTACGCTAAAATAGAGTATATTACGCTAAATTACATTTGAATAGGGGCGATATCATCCCAGGAAAGGCGAAAAACACTGAAAATTTGAATTTTTTTGTTTAAATTATTTGATAAATTACTTCTTTTGATATACAATTAGCATATTTATAATAAAATACGCAAAATTACATGAAATTATTTTGAATTACACTATATTAAGTTAAATTACACTAAATTACATTACATTACACTAAAATACGCTAAATTACGCTAAATTACATATGAATAGGGACGATATCTCCACTGAAAAGGCGAAAAACACTGAAAATTTGAATTTTTTTGTTTAATTTATTTGATAGATTACTTCTTTTGATATATCATTAGCATATTATTACTAAAATACGCTAAATTACTTGAAATTATGTTGAATTACACTATATTAGGTTAAATTACACTAAATTACATTGCAATACGCTAAAATACGGTAAATTACTCTAAATTACATATGAATAGGGACGATAGCTTCGCAAAAAATGCGAAAAACACTTAATATTTTAATTTTTTTGTTTAAATTATTTGATAGATTACTTCTTTTGATATATAACTAGCATATTTATTCTAAAATACGCTAAATTACTTGAAATTATGTTGAATTACACTACATTAAGTTAAATTTCACTAAATTACATTACATTACGCTAAAATACGGTAAACTACGTTAAATTACATACGAATAGGTCCGATTTCTTCACTGAAAAGGCGAAGAACACTGAGAAGTTGATTTTTTTTATTTAAATTATTTGATAGATTACTTCTTTTGATATACAATTAGCCTATTTATACTAAAATACGCTAAATTACTTGAAATTATGTTGAATTAGACTATATTAATTTAAATTACACTAAATTACATTACATTACGCTAAAATACGGTAAATTACGCTAAATTACATATGAATAGGGACGATATCATCCCTGCAAAGGCGAAAAACACTGAAAATTTCAATTTTTTGTTTAAATTATTTGATAGATTACTTCTTTTGATATACAATTAGCATATTTATAATAAAATACGCTAAATTACTTGAAATTATGTTGAATTACACTATATTAAGTTAAATTACTCTAAATTACATTACATTACGCTAAAATACGCTAAATTACGCTAAATTACATATGAATAGGGACGATATCTTCACTGAAAAGGCGAAAAACACTGAAAATTTCAATTTTTTTGTTTAAATTATTTGATAGATTACTTCTTTTGATATATCATTAGCATATTTACCTAAAATACGCTAAATTACTTGAAATTATGTTGAATTACACTATATTAGGTTAAATTACACTAAATTACATTGCAATACGCTAAAATACGGTAAATTACTCTAAATTACATATGAATAGGGACGATAGCTTCACAAAAAATGCAAAAAACACTGAAAATTTTAATTTTTTTGTTTAAATTATTTGATAGATTACTTCTTTTGATATATCATTAGCATATTATTACTAAAATACGCTAAATTACTTGAAATTATGTTGAATTACACTATATTAGGTTAAATTACACTAAATTACATTGCAATACGCTAAAATACGGTAAATTACTCTAAATTACATATGAATAGGGACGATAGCTTCACAAAAAATGCGAAAAACACTGAAAATTTTAATTTTTTTGTTTAAATTATTTGATAGATTACTTCTTTTGATATATAACTAGCATATTTATACTAAAATACGCTAAATTACTTCAAATTATGTTGAATTACACTACATTAAGTTAAATTTCACTAAATTACATTACATTACGCTAAAATGTGGTAAATTGCGCTAAATTACATACGAATAGGTACGATATCTTCACTGAAAAGGCGAAGAACACTGAAAATTTGATTTTTTTTATTTAAATTATTTCGCTAGATTACTTCTTTTGATATACAATTCGCATATTTATACTATAATACGCTAAATTACTTGAAACTATGTTGAATTACACTATATTAATTTAAATTATACTAAATTACATTACATTACGCTAAAATACGGTAAATTACGCTAAATTACGCTAAATTACATATGAACAGGGACGATATCATCCCTGCAAAGGCGAAAAACACTGAAAATTTCAATTTTTTGTTTAAATTATTTGATAGATTACTTCTTTTGATATAAAATTAGCATATTTATACTAAAATACGCTAAATTACTTGAAATTATGTTGAATTACACTATATTAAGTTAAATTACACTAAATTACATTACATTACGCTAAATTACACTATATTACGCTAAATTATGCTAAATTACATATGAATAGGGATGATATCTTCTCTGAAAATGCGAAAAGCACTGAAAATTTGAATTTTCTGTTTAAATTATTTGATTGATTACTTCTTTTGATATGCAATTAGCATATTTATACTAAAATACGCTAAATTACTTGTAATTTACATATGAATATGGACTATATCTTCATTGAAAATGCGAAAAACACTGAAAATGTGTATTTTTTGTTTATATTATTTGATAGAATACTTCTTTTGATATATAAATAGCATATTTACACTAAAATACGCTCAATTACATATGAGTAGGGACGATATCTTCACTTAAAAGAAAAAAACACTAAAAATTTGAATTTTTGGTTTAAATTATTTGATAGATTACTTCTTTTGATATGCAATTAGCGTATTTATACTAAAATACACTAAATTACATGAAATTATGTTGAACTACACTACATTAAGTTAAATTTCACTAAATACATTACATTACGCTAAAATACGGTAAATTACGTTAAATTACGCTAAATTACATATGAATATGTACGATATCTTCACTGAAAAGGCGAAGAACACTGAAAATTTGAATTTTTTTATTTAAATTATTTGATAGATTACTTCTTTTGATATACAATTAGCCTATTTATACTAAAATACGCTAAATTACTTGAAATTATGTTGAATTACACTATATTAATTTAAATTACACTAAATTACATTACATTACGCTAAAATAGAGTATATTACGCTAAATGACATTTGAATAGGGGCGATATCATCCCAGGAAAGGCGAAAAACACTGAAAATTTGAATTTTTTTGTTTAAATTATTTGATAGATTACTTCTTTTAATATACAATTAGAATATTTATAATAAAATACGCTAAATTACATGAAATTATTTTGAATTACACTATATTAAGTTAAATTACTCTAAATTACATTACATTACACTAAAATACGCTAAATTACGTTAAATTACATATGAATAGGGACGATATCTCCACTGAAAAGGCGAAAAACACTGAAAATTTGAATTTTTTTGTTTAATTTATTTGATAGATTACTTCTTTTGATATATCATTAGCATATTATTACTAAAATACGCTAAATTACTTGAAATTATGTTGAATTACACTATATTAGGTTAAATTACACTAAATTACATTGGAATACGCTAAAATACGGTAAATTACTCTAAATTACATATGAATAGGGACGATAGCTTCGCAAAAAATGCGAAAAACACTTAATATTTTAATTTTTTTGTTTAAATTATTTGATAGATTACTTCTTTTGATATATAACTAGCATATTTATTCTAAAATACGCTAAATTACTTGAAATTATGTTGAATTACACTACATTAAGTTAAATTTCACTAAATTACATTACATTACGCTAAAATACGGTAAATTACGTTAAATTACATACGAATAGGTCCGATTTCTTCACTGAAAAGGCGAAGAACACTGAGAATTTGATTTTTTTTATTTAAATTATTTGATAGATTACTTCTTTTGATATACAATTAGCATATTTATACTATAATACGCTAAATTACTTGAAACTATGTTGAATTACACTATATTAATTTAAATTACACTAAATTACATTACATTACGCTAAAATACGGTAAATTACGCTAAATTACGCTAAATTACATATGAACAGGGACGATATCATCCCTGCAAAGGCGAAAAACACTGAAAATTTCAATTTTTTGTTTAAATTATTTGATAGATTACTTCTTTTGATATAAAATTAGCATATTTATACTAAAATACGCTAAATTACTTGAAATTATGTTGAATTACACTATATTAAGTTAAATTACACTAAATTACATTACATTACGCTAAATTACACTATATTACGCTAAATTATGCTAAATTACATATGAATAGGGATGATATCTTCTCTGAAAATGCGAAAAGCACTGAAAATTTGAATTTTCTGTTTAAATTATTTGATTGATTACTTCTTTTGATATGCAATTAGCATATTTATACTAAAATACGCTAAATTACTTGTAATTTACATATGAATATGGACTATATCTTCATTGAAAATGCGAAAAACACTGAAAATGTGTATTTTTTGTTTATATTATTTGATAGAATACTTCTTTTGATATATAAATAGCATATTTACACTAAAATACGCTCAATTACATATGAGTAGGGACGATATCTTCACTTAAAAGAAAAAAACACTAAAAATTTGAATTTTTGGTTTAAATTATTTGATAGATTACTTCTTTTGATATGCAATTAGCGTATTTATACTAAAATACACTAAATTACATGAAATTATGTTGAACTACACTACATTAAGTTAAATTTCACTAAATACATTACATTACGCTAAAATACGGTAAATTACGTTAAATTACGCTAAATTACATATGAATAGGTACGATATCTTCACTGAAAAGGCGAAGAACACTGAAAATTTGAATTTTTTTATTTAAATTATTTGATAGATTACTTCTTTTGATATACAATTAGCCTATTTATACTAAAATACGCTAAATTACTTGAAATTATGTTGAATTACACTATATTAATTTAAATTACACTAAATTACATTACATTACGCTAAAATAGAGTATATTACGCTAAATTACATTTGAATAGGGGCGATATCATCCCAGGAAAGGCGAAAAACACTGAAAATTTGAATTTTTTTGTTTAAATTATTTGATAGATTACTTCTTTTGATATACAATTAGCATATTTATAATAAAATACGCTATATTACATGAAATTATTTTGAATTACACTATATTAAGTTAAATTACTCTAAATTACATTACATTACACTAAAATACGCTAAATTACGCTAAATTACATATGAATAGGGACGATATCTCCACTGAAAAGGCGAAAAACACTGAAAATTTGAATTTTTTTGTTTAATTTATTTGATAGATTAGTTCTTTTGATATATCATTAGCATATTATTACTAAAATACGCTAAATTACTTGAAATTATGTTGAATTACACTATATTAGGTTAAATTACACTAAATTACATTGCAATACGCTAAAATACGGTAAATTACTCTAAATTACATATGAATAGGGACGATAGCTTCGCAAAAAATGCGAAAAACACTTAATATTTTAATTTTTTTGTTTAAATTATTTGATAGATTACTTCTTTTGATATATAACTAGCATATTTATTCTAAAATACGCTAAATTACTTGAAATTATGTTGAATTACACTACATTAAGTTAAATTTCACTAAATTACATTACATTACGCTAAAATACGGTAAATTACGTTAAATTACATACGAATAGGTCCGATTTCTTCACTGAAAAGGCGAAGAACACTGAGAATTTGATTTTTTTTATTTAAATTATTTGATAGATTACTTCTTTTGATATACAATTAGCCTATTTAAACTAAAATACTCTAAATTACTTGAAATTATGTTGAATTAGACTATATTAATTTAAATTACACTAAATTACATTACATTACGCTAAAATACGGTAAATTACGCTAAATTACATATGAATAGGGACGATATCATCCCTGCAAAGGCGAAAAACACTAAAAATTTCAATTTTTTGTTTAAATTATTTGATAGATTACTTCTTTTGATATACAATTAGCATATTTATAATAAAATACGCTAAATTACTTGAAATTATGTTGAATTACACTATATTAAGTTAAATTACTCTAAATTACATTACATTACGCTAAAATACGCTAAATTACGCTAAATTACATATGAATAGGGACGATATCTTCACTGAAAAGGCGAAAAACACTGAAAATTTGAATTTTTTTGTTTAAATTATTTGATAGATTACTTCTTTTAATATATCATTAGCATATTATTACTAAAATACGCTAAATTACTTGAAATTATGTTGAATTACACTATATTAGGTTAAATTACACTAAATTACATTGCAATACGCTAAAATACGGTAAATTACTCTAAATTACATATGAATAGGGACGATAGCTTCACAAAAAATGCGAAAAACACTGAAAATTTTAATTTTTTTGTTTAAATTATTTGATAGATTACTTCTTTTGATATATAACTAGCATATTTATACTAAAATACGCTAAATTACTTGAAATTATGTTGAATTACACTACATTATGTTAAATTTCACTAAATTACATTACATTACGCTAAAATGTGGTAAATTGCGCTAAATTACATACGAATAGGGACGATATCTTCTCTGAAAAGGCGAAAAACACTGAAAATTTGAATTTTTTTTTAAATTATTTGATAGATTTCTTCTTTTGATATATAATTAGCATATTATTACTATAATACGCTAAATTACTTGAAATTATGTTGAATTACACTATATTAAGAAAAAGGAAGCGACTAATTGTCCCCAAGCTTCTTTCCCCAGTTTATCCCCAAAAAAACTGTCATTTGACTTGCGCGAATATTGTAAAACTCTGTAACCAATACTGTAACTTCAACAACAAATCATGTATAATAAGTAGTTTAAAAATCTAACAATCCAAGTTAGTTGGAAGTGGTCCCGAAGTTAGTTGCAAATAATTAGCAACTTGCAAATAGTTAGCAACTTGCAAAAATACTGTACTTCCGGCTGTACTTGAAAAACTGACGGCTTTTAGAAGGTTTAAAAAACAAACCACTTCTCAAACTTGTAGTTATTTACAAATAACACCTAAAATTGTGCAAAATTAATTTTTTTGCATCAAAATTAAAATTTTTTTTCGAAATTAAAATTTAAAATTTTTTTTTATTTTTTTCGTATTTTTTATGTAATTTTTTTCTTCAATTATTAATATTTGTATATTGATCTATATTATGTAAAATAAGACTTACATACTGTAAAATTAGCAGATGCAAACTATAAAACTAACATATGTGAACTACAAAGACTTTAATACTGTAAAATTAGCAGATGCAACTTATAAAACTAACAGATGTGAACAGCAAAACTTCAATATTGTAAAATTAGCAGATGCAACTTATAAAACTAACAAATGTGAACTGCAAATTTCAATACTGTAAAATGGACCCCTGAAACTATCAAAATAACATATACAAACTATTAAATTTCACTAATTACAAAATTAACTGTTCAAACTATTAAACTTCAATACTGTAAAATTCACAGATGTAAACTGTAAAACTAACAGAAGCAAACTATAAAAATTACATGTGTGAAAGTTAGAGACATCTCGGTGATCAGATTGTAGACAAAGCACAAAATAGAAATTGCACAGTCCATTGATCCTTCTTCCTGCTTTGGGCACACCTCTTTAATAATACCAACATCTTTCCAAGCATGTTTAGCTGAAAGAAAAAATGATATCAACAAATTAATAAAAACTTCAAGTCCTAATTCTGAAAATCATTAGCAGAATCCTGGAAAAATAGTTGAACAACTATTGCATGAGACCTATAAAATAACTGATATCTCCTATAAAACTATTGCATGAAACCTGAAAAACTATTGAATGAAACATGTAAAATAACTGATACATCATATAAAACTTTTGCATAAAACCTGTAAAATAACTGATACATCCTATACAATTATTGCATAAAACTTGTAAAATAACTGATATATCATATAAAACTATTGCATGAAACCTGAAAAACTATTAAATGAAACCTGTAAAATAACTGATACATCCTATAAAACTATTGCCTAAAACCTGTAAAATAACTGACATATCCTATAAAACTGTTAAGTAGATCATGTAATAGTTTAATGCATTTCAAATCCTAATCCTGTAAATCATTGAAAAAATTCTGTAAAACAATGTATAGAAGACTTTAAATCAGTAAAATTTACATGTCGAATAATGTAAATAAAAACAGACATTCAGATAATACGAGATATGTGAAAACAATTGCATATATCCTATAAACTATTGCATATATCCTGTAAAATTGTTAAACAGATACTGTAAAATAAAGAAAAGAAAAAAACAATGCATAGATCATGTAAACTATTGAATATATCCTGTACAAATGTTAAATAGATCCTGTAAAATACTCTACAGAACCTTTAAACCTGATTGATAGATCATATAAAATACTGCATAGATCATGTAAACCTATTAGATAAATCTTAAAAATTTAAATCAGAAAAATAAAAAATTTACAAAACTAGACCAGATTGACAGCTGATCTGTTAGATCAGATCAGATCAGATCAGACTCTAAATATTACCAGATTGGATCAGGATCCTCCAGAAGCAGCGGATCGGTAGCAATATAGCACTACTACAAACATTGCATCGGCAGAGAGAAGCTGTAAGCTGTAAACTACTAGAAATTTAAACCAATAATACTGTTAAACAGACCATGTAACTATGATTAACCAAAGTGAATACTGTAAACTGTTGCACATATCCTGTAAAATTGTTATATATATCCTATAAATTGTATCATGTTATAAACTGCATCCATACTGTAAATTGTTATATATATCCTACATAACTGATATATCCTATAAAACAATTGCATGAATCTTGTGAAATAACTCATATATCCTATAAAACTGTTAAAGCATTTCAACAAGCTGCAAATTCAATCCATGATATGTAAAATAAATAAAATGAAACTATTGCATAATGCAACCTATAAAAGCAACACATGTGATCTACAAGACTTCAATATTGTAAAATTAGCAGATGCAACCTATAAAATTAACAGATGTGAACTGCAAAACTTTAATACTGAACAATTAGCAGATGCAAGACTATAAAACTAACAGATGTGAACTGCAAAACTTCAATACTGTAAAATAGACACCTGAAACTATCAAAATAACATATACAAACTATATTTGGAAATATTAGATCAGTAAAACTATTTAACAGATTTTGTAAATTTTCCATAAATCATGTTAAACACTGTATATATCCTGTAAACCTATTAGATAAATACTGAAAATTTAAATCAGTAACACTGTTAAACACACTGTTAAACAGATGTCGTAACTATTGCATATATGTTGTTAGCTATTGCATATATATTCTGAAAAAAATATTAAAAACATCCAGTAAAATAAAGCAAAGAAATACAACGCATAGATTATGTAAAATATTTGATATATGTTGTCAACTGTGAAACAGATCCTAAAAAATTCTATACATAACATTTAAATCTAACAGATAAATCCTGTAAACTAATAACTATAACCTGTAAACCTATTATATGAATCCTGTAAATTAGATCAGTAAATAACTCACTGAATTTAGAGGTGACAACGTCATTCTTGTCAGAGTCGTCATTTTCTGGCAGGATCTCCTCCTCCTCATCATTATAATATATACTTAATTTATACCATTATCCTACCACAAATTACTAAAAGTTGTGTACAAAGAACATATTATTAATTAATTTCCATAGATGAACAACAATATACATAATTAAGTGCTCAGTACAGATTTTAAGTAAATTCCTTCTAATACAAGTGAAAAAAGAAAATAAGACACTTTAGTTCACAGCCATAGAATGCTGAAACACACTCGACCGAACAAAAAAGAAATAAAATGAAAATTGGTTTAAGCCAAAGCTAGCTACTGGTCATACGATTGAATGGTATAGGCACATAATGGTCTGGCAAATTCAGACTGAGAATATATCGTCCATCTAAAATGGGCGAAATCGACACGAAAAACACAATTTCTGTAAAACTGCATGAGATAGAGAATCAGACATTATTTGTATCCAACTCCACTATCCAAAACCTTTGTGAAGGTCTGGAATGAAGGCTTCTTCTTGAAGCCAAATTTGCTAAAAAAGGACCTTTTGACTCATGCCTTCCATGGTATCATCTTGCTTTACATATGGCTATAGGATCATATGATATGATGCTATGCATCCATCCCTTGTCTTACCACTATATAATTATCCCGACAACTACAACCGCAACTCTACCCTTCCCTCTTCTCTTTTCTCTACGCATACTATCACAAGAAAATTGAATCAGAAGACAGAGATAGTGTGTAGAAAGAAGAAATAAACTTAACTAGAAGCACATGAAGTCAACCAAAACAACTAACAATAACAATACTCCCTTCCCATCCCCTCTCAGTTATGAGCCGACATCCGTCCTTGACCCTCGTGCCACATCCAGCCCAGCCTCTGCACTATCAGCCGCCACCGGTGACCAGTGCCACATCACCCCGCCTTCAAATCCTCTTGACGAATCAGACACCCTTTCTTGGCTCCTGTATGAAAAAGTCAATCTTCCAGCACCTCTAATTCAGAAAAACAATTGTGCAAAACAATAATTAAAAGTAAACAAGAAAATAGATTGCCTCACTTCCTTTGTCCGGGTAAAGCGCCCTGTACACCTCTCCCTTTTTCAATGGAGCCAAATCTGAATTAAAGCAACCAGATGACTTTAATCAAAGTTCAAGTTAAAAACATACATGTTAAAATACAGCAAGCATCATGTGCAGTTCCCTTGATAATTGTATATAGTTTTAAGTTGAGATATAAGTATTTCCCATTGTGATTAAAGGACTTGATTTTACTACAACTACAAATCAGTATTCCCTGCATTAAAATGTTAGTATTGGCAAGTTTTGATGTGTCCAGTTATAGTGTATACCTTTTAGATCAAAATGATTTACAAAGATGCTATTATAAACAGAGAAAGAGAGAAAAAGAGACAGTACCGATGGAAGAGAAGTTCTCTGCAACTCTTAGAGCTTGATTGGATACACAAGACATGGCCTCTTCTCATTTAATTAATGCAGCAATATCTCATAAAAAACAATTGATATATGAAGCAGTCACGTCTCAACAATTTCTCCAACAAATGTACAAAATTATCAGTCAAACAATTCATCGAACACCTTGTGCGTACTATATAGAATACATCAAAACCTGCATCAGAGAACACCTCGTGAGCAACTTATTGTTGAGAGAAGCACTATAGGAACACTATATACAATAATACATTGAGATATGAAGCTCCCAAGGTTTCTCGCCCCAGCCAGAAAATCCTTGTTTTTGCATCTTAAACTCTAAGATACACGATTTCCTCACTGAAATTGAAAAGAAGTACAATAAAATGAAGTGTGAATAAATAATTATGAATATAAACTCTTCAATTACAAGAGAACATTGCTCCAGTACTTCGACCAGCGTGGGTCTCCTTCGTAGTCATACACCACCGTTGCCATCCGTTTGGCGCTGCTGGGACCTTGCTTGAATGGGATCGGTGGCATCTGTAGAGAGAAAAAGGGGGTAGCGAGACAGGTAGAGAGAGATAGCTCCGATCAGTGGTGCCCGGTCCAATCGGTGGTGCCACGCCGATTGAGATCAGCAGAGTGGAGGCATTCGAATTGGAAATTTGTATGGGGAGAGATCTGGAAATGAAGGAGGATGGAGATCGGAAATTTTAAAAACAATTAAATCGCCTTTATGGAGAAGGGAGGTTTATTCAAGTAACGTCGGACCGTTAAAATCCGTTTGAAGTGCGTTGAAAGAGCGTCGGTACCTTTTCTCTAAGAAAAATTACACTAAATTACATTGCAAAACGCTACAATACAGTAAATTACGCTAAATTACATATGAATATGGACGATATCTTCAATTAAAAGGCGAAAAACATAGAAAATTTGAATTTTTTTGTTTAAATTATTTGATAGATTACTTCTTTTGATATATGATTAGCATATTTATACAAAAATACGCTAAATTACTTGAAATTATGTTGAATTACACTATATTAAGTTAAATTTAACTAAATTACATTTCATTACGCTAAAATATAGTAAATTATGCAAAATTACGCTAAATTACATATGAATAGGGACGACATCTTCACTAAAAATGCAAAAAATACTGAAAATTTGATTTTTTATTTAAATTATTTGATAGATTACTTCTTTTGATATACAATTAGCATATTTATACTAAAATACGCTAAATTACTTGAAATTATGTTGAATTACACTAAATTAAGTTAAATTTCACTAAATTACATTACATTACGCTAAAATACGGTAAATTACGCTAAATTACGGTAAATTACATATGAATAGGTATGATATCTTCACTGAAAATGCGAAGAACACTGAACATTTGAATTTTTTTATTTAAATTATTTGATAGATTACTTTTTTTGATATACAATTAGCCTATTTATACTAAAATACGCTAAATTATTTGAAATTATGTTGAATTACACTATATTAATTTAAATTACACTAAATTACATTACATTACGCTAAAATAGAGTAAATTACGCTAAATTACATATGAATAGGGACGATATCATCCCAGAAAAGGCGAAAAACACTGAAAATTTCAATTTTTTCTTTAAATTATTTGATAGATTACTTCTTTTGATATATCATTAGCATATTAATACTAAAATACGCTAAATTACTTGAAATTATGTTGAATTACACTATATTAGGTTAAATTACACTAAATTACATTGCAATACGCTAAAATACGGTCAATTACTCTAAATTACATATGAATAGGGAAGATAGCTTCACAAAAAATGCGAAGTTAAATTGCACTAAATTACATTACATTATGCTAAAATACGGCAAAATACGGCAAATTAAGCTAAATTACATATGAATAGGGACGATATCTTCACTGAAAAGGCGAAAAACACTGAAAACTTGAATTTTTTTGTTTAAATTACTTCATAGATTCCTTCTTTTGATATTTAGTTAACATATATATACTAAAATATGCTAAATTCTTGAAATTATGTTGAATTACACTATATTTAGTTAAATTACACTAAAGTACATTACATTACGAAAACATTCGGTAAATTACGCTCAATTACATATGAATGGGGACGATATCTTCACTGAAAAGGTGAAAAACACTGAAAATTTGAATTTTTTTTATTAACTTATTTGATAGATCACTGCTTTTGATATATAATTAGCATATTTATACTAACATACGCTAAATTACTTGAAATTATGTTGAATTACACTATATTAAGTTAAATTACACTAAATTACATTACATTACGCAAAAATACGGTAAATTATGCTAAATTACGATGAATTGCATATGAATAGGGACGATATCTTCGCTGAAAAGGCGAAAAACAGCGAAAACTATAATTTTTTTGTTTAAATTATTTGATCAATTACTTCTTTTGATATATAGTTATCATATTTATACTGAAATACGCTAAATTACTTGAAATTATGTTGAATTACACTATATTAAGTCAAATTACACTAAGTTACATTACATTTCACTAAAATACGGTAAATTATGCTAAATTAAGCTAAATTACATATGAATAGGGACGATATCTTCGCTGAAAAAAGCAAAAAATACTGAAAATTTAAATTTTTGTGTTTAAATTATTTGAATGATTACTTCTTTTGATATACAATTACCATATTTATTCCAAAATACGCTAAAAATTAATTGAAATTATGTTTAATTACACTATATTAAGTTAAATTACACTAAATTACATTACATTACGCTAAAATAGGTAAATTACGCTAAATTACATATGAATAGGGACGAGATTTTCACTGACAAGGCGAGAAACACCGAAAACTTGAATTTTTTTGTTTAAATTATTTGATAGATTACTTCTTTTGATATATAATTAGCATATTTATACTAAAATACGCTAAATTACTTGAAATTATGTTGAATTACACAATACGAAGTTAAATTGCACTAAATTACATTACATTACGTTAAAATACGGCAAATTACGCTAAATTATGCTAAATTACATATGAATATAGATGACATCTTCACTGAAAAGGCTAAAAACACTGAAAACTTGAATTTTTTTTTTAAATTATTTGATAGATTACTTCTTTTAATATTAAATTAGCATATTTATTCTAAAATATGCTAAAATCTTGAAATTATGTGGAATTACACTATATTTAGTTAAATTACACTAAATTACATTACATTACGTTAAAATCTGGTAAATTACGCTAAATTACATATGAATGGAGATGATATCTTCACTGAAAATGCGAAAAACCTGAAAATTTCAATTTTTTTGTTTCAATTATTTGATAGATTACTTCTTTTGATATAAAATTAGCATATTTATACTAAATACGCTAAATTACTTGAAATTATGTTGAATTACACAATACGAAGTTAAATTGCACTAAATTACATTACATTACGCTAAAATACGGCAAATTACGCTAAATTACGCTAAATTACATATGAATAGGGACGATATCTTCACTGAAAAGGCAAAAAACACTGAAAACTTGAATTTTTTTGTTTAAATTACTTCATAGATTCCTTCTTTTGATATTTAGTTAACATATATATACTAAAATATGCTAAATTCTTGAAATTATGTTGAATTACACTATATTTAGTTAAATTACACTAAAGTACATTACATTACGCTAAAATTCGGTAAATTACGCTCAATTACATATGAATAGGGACGATATCACTACTACAGAAATGGTCATTGTACACTGCACATTGTATACGGATTTGACAATTTTATACAAAAACCGTGTGTTATTGTAATTTTTTTGGAAGCCCGAAATATCTGTGGGATCTATTACACGGATATCTATTAAAGAATCAGTGTAGAAAGCCTTGAGAGAGCTACACGGACGTTTATCAGGAATTGTAAACGGATTATTGTTTAACTAACAGTGTAGATAGCCATGTGAGAGCTACACAGATATTTATGATGAGAACCGTGTAGAAATATGCAAAATGCACACGGATATTTGTTTAAATAACAGTGTATAAACCTTTGACAGAGCTACACGGCTGTTTACATAATAATCCGTGGAGAAAGGTTATTGTAGGGTTTTGATTATCGATACATGGTTTTGCCAATTTTATACACTGAACATTGTACACGGTTTTGTTAAGTATAAATCCGTGTAGAGAAGTGTAGGGTTTTGGTATAAAATGCCTTCTCCTTCCCTCGCCGTATAAAAGGCCTTCTCCTTCCAGCGCCGTTTTGATCAAGTAATGCAACAAACGGAAAGGTTAGAGTTTTTTCAATTCATAGGTAAATTGTAGGTTCTCCTGTATAACCTTAGGAAGAGAGAAAGACCGGTCACTTTACATATTTCTTATGATCAACTTTGACAATCATTTTCACGGTTAATAATTGGAATTTTGATTTTGGTTTATCAATTATGTCAGATCGCTTATCTATCAAGATAAGTCGCTATCTTTGGAGCTCATCTATCAAGACGAGCGATGTGATATAATTGATAACCTACATCTCGACTTCACATGTGAATTGCTTCATTTCTGGCATGTATCTCCTTCATCTCTAGCATGTATTTTTCGTATCTTCCTCTAATTTTCTGTTACTTATTGTTGCTTACTTACTAATCATTTTATTTTTATTTACAGATTGTGATGAACTTTCCGATGGACAGCATGTGATGAATTTCATTTTCTTTTTATTTTCACTATATTTTATTTGACACTTTACAAGAACATGTTTTTTCTTGGTTAGGTTCCAAAGAAATGGGTAAAACTAACTTTCAATAATAAAACATGTTCTTTAAATTAAATCATGTTTTGATCACTTGTTTTTGGCGATGTAGAAATGGCATGTTGCAGTGCATTGTTGGTTAATTTCTTACACAAACCCCCTTTGAATAAGATGTGGTTTGCAAAAGAATTTAAACAACAACGTAAGAACACTGCAACATGTCCATTTCTACATCGCCAAAAACTTGGGACTAAAACATAATTTAATTTTCAGAAAATGTTTTATTAGTTGAAAGTTAGTCTGACTCATTTCTTTGGAACCTAACCAAGATAAAGCATGCTCTTGTAAGGTGTTAAATAAAATATGAATTTATGCATATTACTATATTAGTAATGTTTTATTAGTGAATTTAGTAATGTTCTTGTAATGTTTCATTAGTGAATTTAGTAATTTCTGTGCTGTAATAGTAAATAAGGAGTTGAATTTATGAATTTTGTAATGCTAAGTATAATTTTTGTGCTGTAATTGGAAAACTGGGGGGTAATCTCAATACTGAATTTTGTAGCAAAACTGGCTAGCAAAAATGGAGACTAGCCCAGAACAAAAAAATCTAAAAAAATATATAGGGCAATCAGACACGGATATTTAACTAAAAATCGTGTACAAACAGTAATTGTACACGGATATTTGTTGAATATCCGTGTCTGATTGGCTACACAGATTTTTTGGAAGCCTGAAATATCTGTGGGATCTATTATTTATTAAAGAATCAGTGTAGAAAGCCTTGAGAGAGCTACATAGATGTTTATCAGGAATTGTAAACAGATTGTTGTTTAACTAACAGTGTAGATAGCCATGAAAGAGCTACACGGATATTAATGGTGAGAACCGTGTAGAAATATGAGAAATGCACACGGATGTTTGTTTAAAGAGCAGTGTAGAAATCTTTGACAGAGCTACACGGCTGTTTACATAATAATCCGTGGAGAAAGGTTATTGTAGGGTTTTGATTATCGATAAAGGCCTTCTCCTTCCAGCGCCGTTTTGATCAATTAAAACTCTCTCTCTATATATACAAATTGGTCTGGTTAATTTCTGCGCACAAGGCGGCCGGATCTGAGATCTTTGAAGTTAATTTGTATTTCTCCTCTCTATCTTGCTAAGGTTAGTCGTGTATATATTTCTCTTTTCTCCTCTAATTTCCTATTACTTGTTATTGCTTATTTAGGTCAATTAGTAATTAATGCATGCATGCTTGATTTGTTGAGATAATGTAAATAATTAGTATATTAAATAGAGTGATGCATGTATAATTGTGATTTTTTCTAATAATAGAGTAATGCATGTATAATCAACTAATGCATGTATAATAGAGTAATGCATGTATAACTGTTATTTTAGTGATGATTAGCTTGATAATTGTGCTTGTTTAGTAATGCATGTATAATAGAGTGATGCATGTATAATTGTGCTTGTTTCTAATAATAGAGTAATGCATGTATAATCAACTAATGCATGTATAATACAGTGATGCATGTATAATTGTTATTTTAGTGATTATTTTACTAATGCATGTATAATTGTGCTTGTTTCTAATAATGTTGTTTTTTGTAGAACCATGTCACATTCAGGTGAGCAACGATGGCTCTTCGCTTTTGGTGCCAGTAGCTAGGGTTTACAGAGGGTAATATGAAGATATACAAGTTTTAATAAAGAAAGAGTTGAGTAAAAAGTTGGATGAAGGACCTTGGAAAAAAGGGAAGAGGTGGGATGAAGGACCTTCAGAGCCGGATGCAGAGCCGAATGAAGAGTCGGGCACAATCTTGTCAGACTGACAAGATTGTGTCCGACTCTTCATTCGACTCTTCATCCGGCTCTGAAGGTCCTTCATCCACCTCTTCCCTTTTTTTTGAAGGTCCTTCATCCAACTTTTTACTTGACTCTTTCTTTATTAAAATGTATCTTCATATTACCCTCTGTAAACCCTAGCTACTGGCACAAAATGTAAACCTTAAGTTTATATTTGAAATCATTATGGGATCGAGGCTCAGGAAGAAGGATATGTCTATCCAGTATGGATTTGTATAATATATGCTCAATATGGATTTGTAATGCTCAATATGGATTTGTATAATGTTTCAATTTAAATTTTGTAATACTCAATATGGATTTGTATAATTTTGTATAATTTAGTGTACATGAATTTGTAGTTTACCCTTATTAATTGACCGGTTTGTATGCCATCCACCGATTTTGTGTTCCAAATATAAAGCATGTTCTTGTAATTAAATAAAATATAGTGAATTTAGTAATTTTTTTTGCTGTAATTGTAAATAAGGAGATGAATTTATGAATTTTGTAATTGCTGAACATGGATTTGTAATGCTAAATATGAATTTTGTAATGATAAGTATAATTTTTGTGCTGTAATTGGAAAACTGGATGTCAAATTATCTGAAAAACTGGGGGTAAACTCAATATTGAATTTTGTAGCAAACTGGCTAGCAAAACTGGAGGCTAGCTCAGAAAAAAATTGTTAATAAAAAAATATATAGGATAACATACACGGATATTTAACTTAAAACCGTGTCCAAATAGTAACTGTACACGGATATTTGTTGAATATTCGTGTACGAAATAGGTACACGGATATTTGTACTAGCATTATACACGGTTCTAAGTAAAAATAGCCGTGTATGATTTGTTAGAGAGCTACACGGATTTCTTAACGAAAAATCCGTGTAGAAAGTAAATGTATACGATTGTTTGTTGAAAATCCGTGTAGAACCGCGTTCTCCTATCTTAAGTGATACGGATTTTTTTATAAATTCCTAGAAAATGCTAGCATTATACACACGGTTCTTAAATAGAATTAACCGTGTATGATTTGTGAGAGAGCTACACGGATTTCTTGACTTAAGATCCGTGGAGAAAAGTCTTTGTAGGGTTTTGGTATAAAAGGCCTTCTCCTTCCAGCGCCGTTTTTATTTTTATCGAGTAATTAATACTGTCTCTCTCTCTCTCTGTATTGAATGCGCTGATCCGATTTCTGCAAAGGCCAGCAGCTGGTATTATCTGAGATCTTTGAAGTTTGTATTTTCTCCTCTCTATATCTTTCTAAGGTTAGTGTATATATATATATATATATATATATATATATATATATATATATATATTTTCCTTTTCTTCCTCTATTTTTATGTTACTTATTTGTACTTATTTAAATCATGTGTAATTAGTGTATTGTTGTCCAATAACCGACCTACTGATGCTTTTAGGTCCTTTGCCCGTTCAAAATTAATCCAATAGGGATTAATTTTGGATAGTCCCCGTTTTGGGACTGCTCTTTGAATATTGGGTCTCATTTAGGATGTGAACACATATTAGCGGGATTTAATTAGTAATTGAGGAAAGTTCGACGGTATTTTCCCTTAATGCTCCTACGAGTATGTAGTTTTTACGCATACTTGGGGAGTTAAGGGGAAATGCTGCCGAATTTTTCTCAATTACTAATTAAATCTCGCTAATATGTGTTCACATATGGGACCTAATATTCAAAGAGTGGGTTAGGATTGTAAACCGGCCCTTTGTAAGCCTAGAATTTGGTACCAATTTACATGTTGACCATGATTAATTGAAATCATTTTTTTAATTTAATTTACAGATGGATCGAAGTTGGATGTATGAATTGCGACGTGATAGTGAAGAATATTTGGGTCGCGTTGATGAGTTCATAAAATTCGCTGAGAGGTATAGAGTGAAGATGATGGAAGCCGACATTTTGTGTCCTTGTAGAGATTGTAAATTTTTTTAAGATTTGGGGATTCCGAAGAAATTAGAGCTCATTTGATTTGTCGTGGATTTAAGAAAAGATATACATGTTGGTTCATGAATGGTGAGGAATTTGGGGAAAGTAGTTGTACCAATAAGAATTCTAACCGTTGTGAAGAGAGCGATGAGAATGTAGAAATTTTGGATAATTTTGAACTTGATTTCAGTGATGATGATGTGAATGTCGAAAATTTTGATAATGTTGAACTTGATCGCAACGACGATGATGAGCTGGAGACGGATATCGCTGAAAATGTAGTACACGAGTATATTGATAATCTGGAGGACATGTTACATGATGTGGAAGATGAAATTAGTGATAAAAATTATGATAAATTTCAGTATTTGTCTAATGAATCCAAAAAGCCGTTGTATCCTGGGTGTACCAAATTTACGAAACTGTCAGCTGTGTTGAAATTATTGAACTTGAAAGCAGACAGTGGTTGGAGCGATAAGAGTTTCACGTCCTTATTAAAGCTTTTAGGAGAAATGCTCCCAGATAACAACGAGTTACCCCGTACAATATATCAGGCGAAGAAGTTGATATGTCCGGTGGAGTTGAAGATCGAAAGAATACATGCATGTCCGAATGACTGTGTATTGTATCGTAATGAGTACGAGGCCATGGATGTTTGTCCTAAGTGCGGTGTTTCTCGGTATAAACGTAAGGACCAGGGCACTACTGATTGTGACGACGGCAAAAAGGGCCGGCCTACTGCTAAGGTGTTGTGGTACTTGCCGACAATACTGAGATTCAAACGGTTATTTGCAAATCCCAAAGATGCAAAGTTAATGCGTTGGCATGAAGAAGGGCGCAAAAAGGACGGTAAACTAAGACACCCGGCTGATTCTCCTCAGTGGAGAAATTTTGATAGACATTTCAAAAATTTTAGTTCCGAGATAAGAAACCTCAAGATTGTGGTGAGCACAGATGGAATGAGTCCGTTTGGAAGCATGAGCAGTCGTCACAGTACTTGGCTAGTTCTGTTAGCCATCTACAATCTTCCTCCTTGGTTGTGCATGAAACGCAGGTATATAATGATGTCATTACTAATCCAAGGACCCATACAACCCGGAAATGACATAGATGTATATCTCGCACCATTAATTGAGGACCTCCAAAAATTGTGGCGTGATGGCGTCCCGGTGTTGGATGCGTACATGAAAGAGACCTTTAACTTGCGGGCTATGGTGTTTTGCACCGTAAATGATTTCCCCGCGTACGGGAATTTATCGGGTTACACTTGTAAAGGAGCAAAAGCATGCCCTATTTGTGAAGATGATACGCAGGTGCTGAGGTTGAAGAATTGTCAAAAGAATGTATTTATGGGGCACCGTAGGTTTCTTCCAATTAATCACCCATATCGTAAGAAGAAGAAGGCATTCAACGGGAAAGTTGAGCTTGGAGTGGCTCGTCGTCCATTAGATGGGAAGGGTGTCTTCGAGCGTGTTAAAAACCTTGATGTTGTGTTTGGAAAGTGTGCCACAGAAAGGCCGAAGAATATTTGGAAAAAGAGGTCTATATTTTGGAACCTACCTTACTGGGAACATTTAGAAGTGAGACATTGCATAGATGTCATGCATGTTGAAAAAAACATCTGCGACAGTTTGACTGGTTTATTATTGAACATTCCGGGGAAGACTAAAGATGGTATCAAAGTTCGAAAAGACATGGTAGAAATGGGAATACGACCCGAGCTTGCACCGCAGGAGAAAGGGAAGCGCACGTACCTACCCCCCGCAATGTGCACAATGTCAAAGAAAGAGAAAACAAGCTTTTGTGAATGCCTCCGCAGTATTAAGGTCCCATCAGGGTATTCTTCGAATATTAAGAAGCTGGTGTCGATGAAGGACCTGAAACTGGTCGGTCTGAAATCTCACGACTGTCATGTTTTATTGACACATATGATTCCTGTTGCAATTAGGGGGGTTTTACCAAAGCCCGTTCGTCAAACCATTACGAAGCTTTGTTTTTTCTTCAATACAATAAATTCCAAAGTCATAGACCCTCTAATACCGGACTCTTTGGAGGTGGAAGTCGTCGCTACTCTTTGCCAACTTGAGATGTATTTTCCGCCATCTTTTTTTGATGTTATAGTTCACCTTGTTGTTCATCTAGTGAGAGAAATCAAGATCTGTGGTCCTGTGTTCCTGCGGTATATGTATCCATTCGAGAGATACATGGGAATTTTGAAAAAATACGTAAGGAACCGACATCGACCCGAAGGTAGCATTGTAGAAGGATATTCCACAGAAGAGGTGATTGATTTTTGCACCAACTACATGACCGGTGTCTGTCCTATTGGCGTTCCAAAGTCTCGATATGAGGGAAGGCTCCAAGGAGTCGGGACAATTGGGTTGAAAGTCGTAGTTGCTGATAGAGATGAACTACAGAAGGCACATTTTTTGGTACTACAGCACATGACAGATGTTGCTCCCTATATAGATGAGCACATGACAATCCTTCAACAAGAGTACTACACGAGAAGTCAGAAGTGGCTTACCAACGAGCATAATCGTTCATTTGTAGGATGGCTGAGAGAAAGGGTGCAGTCACACCCCGATAGGGGGCCCGTAAATGAAATTGTTCGACTGCTGGGCGAAGGACCCCGAATTGTTGTTAGAACATTCCAAGGATACGAAATTAACGGATATACATTTTACACTAAATCCCAAAGTGATAAGAGCACGATGCAAAATAGTGGGGTGATGTTGGTGGCGACGTCTCAAGAATTCAGTAGATCCGGAGATTCCCGGCCAGTAATAGCATCAAAGTCGTATTATGGCGTTATTGAGGAAATTTGGGAGCTCATTTACAGTCCTGACCTTAGCATTCCCTTGTTTCGGTGTCAATGGGTCGAAGACCGGGGTGTTAAAGTTGATAACGACGGGTTCACACTCGTTGATTTTAATAAAGTTGGATATGTTGATGATCCGTTTATACTCGCCAAGCAAGCAACCCAAGTCTTTTATGTCACTGACCCGAGTGATAATAGGTGGAGCATCGTCCTATCTGGGAAAAGAAGAATTGTTGGGGTACAAAACGTCGTCGACGAAGAAGAGTATGACCAGTTCGACGAAATACCTCCATTTTGTACCGACGTGCAAACTGAGGTAGCCTCAATTGAAGAACAAGACGAAGCAAACTATTTGCGATCCGACCACAATGAAGGAATATAGGCCGAATGTAATGTGAAATCAGTGAAAAAAAGAGAAAAAGAAAAAAAAAGGCAGATGTGTAGTATTTATGTTGTTTAGAAAATAACTTTTTAATTATCTTGTTTGGAAACAACTTTTAAATAATATTCTAGTTAAAATATTTCTATTTCAAAACAATATTTGCAGTTAAAATATTAGTAAAATAATATTTGCAGTTAATATATTTCTATTAGGATGCTCAAATTAGTTGAAATATTAAATTTCAGTAAAAAAATATTGGCTTTTCAAACATTTCGAGTCCAAATAATACGTATACTTATTTATTATCACTTTTAAATAATATAAAAAATAACAAGTTAAACCACGCAATGTTGACAATTACTTCACACACGGCCTTCACACACGGCCGTCTATTAACTAAAATCCACACAATAATGAGGAGAGCTACACGGATGTTTAATAAAGATCCGTGTAAAAAGGTTATCAAACACGGATGTTAGAGTAAACGTCCGTGGCTAAAGAGTTTAGGGTTTAATGGGGAAGGGGAGCTACACGGATTGTTAAAGGTAAAATCCGTGTAGAAAAATGGAAAAATTTGGTATAAAAGACAATCTCCTCCCGGGCCCCGGCGCCGTTTTGATCAAGTAATTCTGATCAAAAGAAATTAAGAATTACTTGGAAAATAATTTTGTGCTATTCAGATATGGAAAATCCTAATCCTGCGGGAAATCACAATCCTCCAAAAAATCCGTGTATAATCCGACCATGTGGGCGAGGTGATAAATGTCCTAATTTTTGCGAGAAGAATGGTCTCAAGACTAACATAATTCATTGGGAGGATGTACCCCCGCCACCTGTGATTGAAGTCTCTTCTCATTCAGAATCCGAATCGGATCCTGAGTCTTATGAAGGTGATTCGGATTCCGGTCCTGAGGATCCTTACGGTCCACACGGTCAGTTTGATGATCCCAAAGTTTGGTTACGGTTGAGAAGAAGCAAGAGAGTATGGGAAAATGTAAACAAGAAAGGAGGCAAGCGAGCAAGATACTTCCCTGAAAAGAGAAAAAGGGGAGGCAATTAGTGAGAAAGAATAGTTTTTTAATTAGGGATAGAGACTTATATTGTTATATATTTTATGTTTTTGTTTTGGTGTTAAGTGATGTATCCAGTAACTATTCCTATGTTATTAATATATGAAGTATTTTTATTTTTTATTCTCTTGAACTCTATTTTATTTAACCTTTTTTTTGCTATTCACATTTTTGAACATTTACACTTTCCAAATTTGAATTTATGATGCATGCAAATAAGTTAAACAAATATATGTCTTAAAAATTTATCAAACTTGGAAAAGTCCATTTGAGGACAGACAAGTATTAGTATTTGGTTTTAAATATTAGTTCAAATATTAAATATTAATAAAAAAATATTTATATTTCAAACATTTCTAGGTCAAATATCAAATATTAGTTCAAAATAATACAAATAATAAATCACTATCACTTCAAATAATACAAAAAATAAGAAATAAATTCACTTAATATTTTTAATTAATTTCTGCACAGACTTTTGTTAATAATACGTGTAGATAGGGTCTATCTACACGGACGTTCAACGTAAAAGTCCGTGTAGCTCTCCTTCAGTTTAGACGGTTGTTAAGTTAATATCCGTGTAGAAAGAGGGTTACAATACAATAAATGACTTGGCTCGCGCCGCTTCGAGTCCTTTGCCAATTTCACCTATCTATTTCTCGAAGACCGAGTACCCTCGTTGCGATTTCTCCAAATGCTCGACCTTCCTCTCCAACTCAGATTGAAGAACTTCTCCCGGGAGGCTGCATCTGCCTGTTCTGCCTTCAGAGGAGGGAGAAATCTGAGTTGGGAGAGGAAGGTCGAGCATTTTGATGAAGTCGCTTGCTGTGGAGTTGTATTTATAAGAAGAAAATGATCGCTATGAAGGTTTGGTACAGGAACTCAATGCTCAACTGCAGGTTTTCAAATATCTCGGATTCATTGTTTTGCAAAGGCATAGAGGGAACAAAGTTGAAGGGGAAAAAAGGTTGAGGCAAAGCTGAAGGGAAAAAGGTACATGGTAATCATACACGGATATTAAACTAAAAGTCCGTGTACAAAGGGTTTAGGGTTTAGATCTCTAGAAGGGTGACCTACACGGTCTTTTAAATAAAAGTCCGTGTAGAAAGGGTAAGAGACACGGATGTTAAAATTAAAAAGGGAAGGCAACTAGAAAGGATAGTTTTTTAATTAGGGATAGATACTTATGTTTGTTATATATTTTATGTTTTTGTTTTGGTATTAAGTGATGATGTATCCAGTAACTATCCCAATGTTGAAATTAATATATGAAGTATTTTTATTTTTTGTGCTCTTGAACTCTATATTATTTAACTTCCAGTTACAAATTAAGACTTGAGAGTAGGTCCGTGCGCATCGGACCTACTCTGCTTACGATGGGTTTAATCACCGTCTATTTTCTTTAAAAGTCGTGCGGAATATTTTAAAATTCGTTCGTTTCTGTTTCTGTTTCCGTGCGCACATATCTTATATTAGATCGGACCGTCAGCATCGTTGAACATAAAAGTTGGTCCGGTGGGCATCGGAACCTACTCCGTTCTCTTTAATTGAACGTCCGTGTAGAAATGCAAAGCGAGCTACACGGACTTTTAATTTAAAGTCCGTGTCGAAAGGTATCGTACACAGGCTTTTAATTAAATGTCCGTGTAGAAAGCGAGGGAAAGTGAGGCGGGGAAAAGCCAACCTAGGCGAAAATTTTCGGAAAATTGGTTTTGAATTTTTGGGAGGGAGACAGGGAGCTAAAGGATGGAAGTGTGAAAAAATTTTGATAACTGTGAGGAGGGATAGAAATGGCTTTCATAAACTCAAAGGTAACATAATATCTGTGGTTTTATCCGACCGTCTAATCATTATTATGCACAAATATTAAAGGATCTTGTGCAACATCTAGAACCAGATCTAAACAGAGATATTATGTTACCTCAGAGAGTGTGAAAAATCTACGCACCACCTCTTAAATGAAGACCTCAGGACCGTTCATCGTTTATCGGACGGTCAACAAAGCTTGATATTTACTAATCTACATGTACATGTACAATAGTACATACGAAAATAATTCAAAAAATATTTTTTTATTTTGTTTACATCTTATATGGCCAAATAATACTTATACTATATTAAGTTAAATTACACTAAATTACATTACATTACGCTAAAACAGGTAAATTACGCTAAATTACATATGAATAGGGACGAGATTTTCACTGACAAGGCGAGAAACACCGAAAACTTGAATTTTTTTGTTTAAATTATTTGATAGATTACTTCTTTTGATATATAATTAGCATATTTATACTAAAATACGCTAAATTACTTGAAATTATGTTGAATTACACAGTACGAAGTTAAATTGCACTAAATTACATTACATTACGTTAAAATACGGCAAATTACGCTAAATTATGCTAAATTACATATGAATATAGATGACATCTTCACTGGAAAGGCTAAAAACACTGAAAACTTGAATTTTTTTGTTTAAATTATTTGATAGATTACTTCTTTTGATATTAAATTAGCATATTTATTCGAAAATATGCTAAAATCTTGAAATTATGTGGAATTACACTATATTTAGTTAAATTACACTAAATTACATTACATTACGCTAAAATCTGGTAAATTACGCTAAATTACATATGAATGGAGATGATATCTTCACTGAAAATGCGAAAAACCTGAAAATTTCAATTTTTTTGTTTCAATTATTTGATAGATTACTTCTTTTGATATAAAATTAGCATATTTATACTAAATACGCTAAATTACTTGAAATTATGTTGAATTACACAATACGAAGTTAAATTGCACTAAATTACATTACATTACGCTAAAATACGGCAAATTACGCTAAATTACGCTAAATTACATATGAATAGGGACGATATCTTCACTGAAAAGGCGAAAAACACTGAAAACTTGAATTTTTTTGTTTAAATTACTTCATAGATTCCTTCTTTTGATATTTAGTTAACATATATATACTAAAATATGCTAAATTCTTGAAATTATGTTGAATTACACTATATTTAGTTAGATTACACTAAAGTACATTACATTACGCAAAAATTCGGTAAATTACGCTCATTTACATATGAATAGGGACGATATCTTCACTGAAAAGGTGAAAAACACTGAAAATTTGAATTTTTTTTATTAACTTATTTGATAGATCACTGCTTTTGATACATAATTAGCATATTTATACTAACATACGCTAAATTACTTGAAATTATGTTGAATTACACTATATTAAGTTAAATTACACTAAATTACATTACATTACGCAAAAATACAGTAAATTATGCTAAATTACGATGAATTGCATATGAATAGGGACGATATCTTCGCTGAAAAGGCGAAAAACAGCGAAAACTATAATTTTTTTGTTTAAATTATTTGAAAGATTAGTTCTTTTGATATATAATTATCATATTTATACTGAAATACGCTAAATTACTTGAAATTATGTTGAATTACACTATATTAAGTCAAATTACACTAAGTTACATTACATTTCACTCAAATACGGTAAATTATGCTAAATTAAGCTAAATTACATATGAATAGGGACGATATCTTCGCTGAAAAAAGCAAAAAATACTGAAAATTTAAATTTTTTTGTTTAAATTATTTGAAAGATTACTTCTTTTGATATACAATTACCATATTTATTCCAAAATACGCTAAAAATTAATTGAAATTATGTTTAATTACACTATATTAAGTTAAATTACACTAAATTACATTACATTACGCTAAAATAGGTAAATTACGCTAAATTACATATGAATAGGGACGAGATTTTCACTGACAAGGCGAGAAACACCGAAAAACTTGAATTTTTTTGTTTAAATTATTTGATAGATTACTTCTTTTGATATATGTTGAGTATTTTAGATATAGGAATTTCGTACTCTTTTTGCCTTTAATATTTATAAACCTTCGTACTCAATAAATATGTTAGTTGCAAGCGCACAACCTATCGATCGTAGTATTTAGGTGTCGATCCGCAGGGAGATAGGGAAATACCAATTTTTAATAAAGAAAACTACTTCTAAAATTAAACAATAAAAGTAAAAAAGGGGGGGTTTTGTTCTAAAATCCTAAGGTTGGGTTCAATACCCGAAAAAGAGGAGTTTCAAACAATAAATATAAATAAAATAAAGAGAAGAAAGATTGGTTTGTTTGCAAGTTTGAGGAGATCTAGGGGCATTCGGTCTACAATTCCTTGCTAATTCTATTTATTCGGTTTGTTTGAATTCATGTTTGATTTGATGAGGTTTCTAACCTATGTTAGCCTTTGGAACAAATATTAATACAAATACTTCGGGTAGATGGATTAATGTGCCTCAAATTCTAGGGCTGTCAGTAACCTAGAGGGATATTTAATCTCATGCTTCAAAGCATATATCGATATTTGTTCTAAGGTGTCCTAATTAGGATTTGCCTTCACCTTTCGGTCCTTCACCAAAATCATAACCTTAATTTCTATAGTTCCGGATTGGATATCAAAGTACGGTCGCTTCTAATCTAATTCTAAGGTGTGTCTTTATGGTTTCAATTAGTACTCTCCTACTTGACCAATGCCGGAATTTAATAAACTTAAAGCGGAAAAACACGATCAACGCGATTTCAAAACTACTTCAATTCAATAAACCCTAACTAGGTGAACTCAAAGGCTAAGTACTAATGAAATTCATAAAGAATAAATCACAGAAATTAACATTCAAATCCGATAACACAATCATAATAAAAACAAATATCCGAATAAGCTAGAATTAAACAAGTTAATGCATTGACCTCAACTCCTAGAAAGAGAACTACTCTCTCTTGGAGAGATTCATAACAAAGTTTGGCAAAAACAATAAGAAATAAGATAAAGAAATGATTACACCCTTTCTTAGATCTAAAACCTCGATCTTGCCGACTCCTTGCTTGAATCTTTTTCTTCTCCTTCCTTGAAAGCTTCGAGAATTTCTGCAGGATCTCTCTCTCTCAATTTGTGGAAAGTGGATATGTAATAATGGATGATGAGAGAGATGAAATTCTTCTCCTTTTATAGCCAAAGGCCTTGCCCAATTTAGAGGATAGAAGTGGAGTTAGTGGGTGCACTCCTCAGACTGCCATGTCTATTATTGGCCTTCTAAAACGTGTTCCTTGGAGGCCAAGAATAGAAAACCTCTAGAAAATGCGAATTTCTGGCTGTCTGCGAGTCCAGTGCGTCCGCACTGGAGATGAGTGCGTGTGGTCTGGGTCGCACTGGCTCCAAATCTCCTTTGGTTCCAAGTTTCCTTTTCTGGATTTTCTGCAAATCTTCCTGAGTGCGTCCGCATTGGATCTGAGTGCGTCCGCACTGGCATTGGAAATTTCTGTTTTCGGAAGAATCTGAAGATATCAAAAATCGACTAAGTTGTGAGTGCGGATGACCCCACTCGCACTGGAGGTGAGTGCGTCCGCACTGCGCTCGGACTTTTTTTCTGTGAGGTTCTGCGATGCTGGAAAATTGGTTAAGTACTGAGTGCGTCCGCACTGGCTGTGAGTGCGTCCGCACTGAGCGACTTTTCTTCATTTTGCATCTTTTCCTGCATTGTAAAATCGAGCGATCGCAGTAACTTGATTCCTGGTGTATTCTATTCACTTTATATTCAAAATACAAGATATTTGGTGTGATTTTATGATAAAAACTAGATCGACGGTGTATATAATTTACACCTATCAAATACCCCCAAGCTTGAACTTTGCTTGTCCCCAAGCAACATCTAAACTTGAACTACAATTCGATCTACAATTCAACCCTATATCAAGTATATATTTCTCAAATGAAAAACTTGTATGATCTTGCAAAAAATTAAAAATCTCCATGCATATTTTCCAAATTCCAAGTTCAACCCTCGAATAATTATGAATCAACCCACAATTCGATTACTCTAACTTTTATTTCCTTAAAGGCTTTGAATTTGTGAACTTCGTATACCCAAATTTAAAAGATATGCCATTTAAAATGTAGAATTTTCAAAATACCCCCAAGCTTGAATCAAACTTGGGTAAGAATAATTACGGACTTCGTGTGTTGATACATGCATATTCTTTTGTTTTTGTTGCTTTTGATTTTCTCACTTTGAACACTTTTTCATGATTTTAGTACTATTTTTCCCATCCTTATTTAAGCACCGGTTGGTTACAAGTAGTTAACCGTACCCAACCGTTCTAATTCAAGGGTGCTTTGCATGCTCTTAGTCTAACCCTTCCACTAACACGAATGTCAATTTTATCGGGAGACTAGCGGAGCAAGAGTGCTAAGGACTCATAACCATAAGTACGTCATGAAGCCGTAGCATAGGTCATTGGAGTCGCCTTTTTTTTCAAAATTTTCAATTTTTACCCAATTTCTCAACATATATGCATATATCATGAATACACACATCCCTAAGTATTCTTTCATACCTGTGGATATCCTAATCTTTCCAAATTTAAATTTCCCAAATCTAAATAGCTTCTCTAATAAATTTGAATTTCTAATGCCCCAATTTCATACACCTTTATTTCCACAAAGTTTTTCGCCAAATTATGTGGTCATTTCAAATTATTCTAAGGATTTTACCAAAAATTCGCAAAAATTATGCATGAATACTCCTAATTATTGTCAATCACCCAAATTTATCAACAAAATGCATGACACAAAACTAGGTAAACATCCTAACAAGTCGGACCGGACCCTATTCATAGTTAGGTAAAACCCTAATTTTTAAACAAACAAAAAATTTAAACATGCCTAAACTAAATGCAAGATACAATTGTGAATTTCAGTTTTTCATTTAACCTCCCCCCAGCTTAAACAAAACATTGTCCTCAATGTGTCAATTCATACTAGAAGAGGAAATTAAAAAGAGAAATAGAAACTCACAAGATGTTGCTCGGTTTAACGTCGGGAGCTCGACTTGTTGAGGCTCAGTTTAAAGGTGGTGGATCATCGAGGGCAATTGCCTCCTTTTCGATGATCGGTTCATCTTGAATGAAATGTTTGAGCCGCTGTCCATTGACTTTGAATGAACCCGTTTTTTCGCTCCAGATTTTGAAGGCACCATGGTCGAAAACTCGTGATACTCGATATGGTCCTTCTTGAAAACTTCTTCCGATGCGTTTGTCGTGCCAATGCCTTGTTTTTTCTTCTTGGTTCAAGGTGGCATTGATTATAACGGGATGTGTCTCATATAAGCCAAGAGATTCGTTCTTGAGGGTTGTTGGCAATGGTTTGAGTTCGACCTTCGGTGGCATTGTGCATGTTGAAACGGCAAAAACTGGCCTCTGCAAAGTTTTGTGCGGGTGGTTGTTTTCGTCATTTTGAGTTGTTTCTTTATCGATTTCTTCCATAATTTCATCCAGTTGTTCTCCTTCCTTTATCCTATCTAAATGATCATTAATTTTAGAGTCTAAAACATCTACCCTGCATATCGAATCATTGTCATTAGATGGAAATTGGAGAGATTTAAAAACGTTAAATTCAACCTTTTCATCACCTACTCGGAAAGAAATATTTCCATCACGTACATCTATGATTGCACCTGCTGTGGTTAGGAAGTCACGTCCCAATAGAAGGGGAGTTTGTGTATCCTCTTCCATCTCACCACAACAAAATCTACCGGTAAGAAAAATTTACCAATTTTGACAATTGCATCTTCCAAAATTCCTACCGGGTATCTAACGGATCTATCCGCTAATTGGAGTGACATTTTTGTTGGTTTCAATTCTCCTAGACCTAGCCTTTCATAAACCGCTTTTGGCATTAAACATACGCTAGCACCTAAATCACACAAACAACTATTGAATTCGGTCTCCCCAATTTTGCATGGAATAGTAAAACTACCGGGGTCCTTAAGTTTGGGAGGTAGTTTGGTCAAGAAAAGTGTACTACATTGCGCATTTAGGGAGATGGTTCCGACCTCTTCAAGTTTCTTTTTGTTTGACAACATTTCTTTGAGAAACTTGACATAGGTTGGCATTTGTGCAATTGCCTCGGTGAAATGCATGGTAATGTTCAGTTTTTTCAACTGTTCAATGAATTTGGCATATTGTTGGTCTAGTTTGTTCTTTACCAACCGTTGTGGAAAAGGTAGGAACCTAAGAGGAGGAACATACTTTGGAGTTTCAGTATTTTTTACCTTTGTGGAGTTAGAATTACCCGTTGTTTGATGCTTTTTCGATGTCGGTGTGTCCACACTTGTGGGGGCTGCGGTCTCATCAAGGGGAGTTGCAACGTTGTGTGTTTCCTAGGGAGGTTGCTGCTCCTCTTCGTTGGGCATCGAAGGTCCTTCGTACTCCTTGCCGCTCCTCAAAGTCACAGCATTTGCATACTCTCGTGGATTAATGTCGGGCTTGCCCGGAAGAGTGCCTTGTTGGCGAGAGGATGCGGATGCTTGTTGTGCAATTTGTGTTTCTAGCATCTTGGATTGGGTAGCTAGGAATTCTACCTTGCTGTTCAAATTTCTCAAAGAGTCCGCAACCTCGATGTTGGTTGTCTTTTGGTTGTTCATAAACTCGGTGAGAGAATACTAGACCTTCTATCATTTTTTCTAATTTGGTCATTTGAGATGGTCCTTGGTATTGATTTTGATTTGACCAGTTTTGGTATTGGTTCCCACTACCTTGGTATTGGTTCCCACTACCTTGGTATTGGTTTGAATTTTCATTATCGGTCCTCCACTTAAAGTTTGGGTGGTTCCACCTTGAGTTAGGGTTGTAGGTGTTTGAATTAAAATTCTCATTTGACCTACCTTTGTTGTAGATTGGATCGTTCCGTTTGTCACCTTGGTTGTAGAACATGCTATTGACTTGCTCTACTTGTTCCTCGCCTTCCAAGAGAGTTTGGCAATTGGCGGTATCATGGCCTATGTCTCCACAAATGTTGCAAGAAACCTTCTTAGTTGCGGATTTGGCTTGTTGCATTTGCGTGATTTGGTGTTGCATGGCTTCCATCTTGGCTTGCAAAGCGGTGACTTCGTCTACCTTTAGCACGCCGGGCGCTGCAACGCTCTTCCTTGCGTCTCTCCCGGATGTCCACTCGCGTTGGCTAATCGCCATGTCCTCAATCATTTCCATCGCCTCCACCGAGTCCTTGTTAGCAAGGTTTCCACCCGCAGCCGCGTTGAGTTGAGACTTCGTGGCATATGTTAAACCTGCATAGAAAAATTGAAACAACAACCAAATATCTATCCCATAGTTGGGGCACAAACGCAATAATTCCTGCCACCTATCCCATGCTTCGCTTAAAGATTCATCTTCACCTTGTTTAAAGGTGGTGATTTTCTGCCTAAAGAATTGGGTTTTAGATGGAGGGAAGTATTTTCCTAAAAATAACCTTTGTACCTCTTGCCAAGTTTGTGCCATGTTCGGGTTCAACAACCTCAACCATGTTCTAGCATCATCCATGAGAGAAAGATGGAAACAATTCAATTTTAGGGCATCTAGTTCGGGCCCTTTTGGTGCAAAAGTAGCACAATGCTCCTCAAATGTTGCTAGATGTTGGTGAGGATCCTCATTCAACCTACCCCCAAACCTGTTTTGACCTAAGAGATGAATTAAAGTGGGTTTCAGATTTGGGTTCGTCCCCCCATGTGCAATATAACGAATTGTTTGCCCGGCTCCATTTGATTTACAAAATCTCTTATGGGTCGGCAGTCGTTTGGATTGCCACCATAGAGAGGATTGTTGTTGAGAAGAGGAGGTGTATTGTTGCGATTGTTGTTGTTGTTGTTTGGATGTGGTGGTGGAGGGTTGTTGTGTGGAGGAGGAGGTGGCGGATTGTTATCGAGATCACGAAAGGCTTGGTTGATAAGGCCTTCCGGAAGTTCGTCCTCAACAAAGTCTCGTGGCATGCCGTATGGTGGATCTAGACCTGCCATTGGTTGAGGAAGAGAGAGTTCGCCGGCTTTGATCTTCGCGGTTTGACTCCTTGTGACCGGTGCCAGTGCTCAAATCTATGAGAGAAGAGTAGAGATGAGATGTGAAAGAGAGAGAATAGAAATAGAGAATAGTAAATTGCAAAAAATTAAATAAGGAAAGTAAATATTTTTGGATTTTTCTAAATAAGGAAAGTAAATTTCAGAAATTGTAAAAAAGGGAAATAAACTATTTTTGGGTTTTTAATTTTCTGAAAACTAAATAAGGAAACTAATGAATTAAAAGTACTTTCCTAAAATAAAAACTAGTATCTATCCTATTCTCCCCGGCAACGGTGCCAAAAAGCTTGTTGAGTATTTTAGATATAGGAATTTCGTACTCTTTTTGCCTTTAAGATTTATAAACCTTCGTACTCAATAAATATGTTAGTTGCAAGCGCACAACCTATCGATCGTAGTATTTAGGTGTCGATCCGCAGGGAGATAGGGAAATACCAATTTTTAATAAAGAAAACTACTTCTAAAATTAAACAATAAAAGTAAAAAAGGGGGGTTTTGTTCTAAAATCCTAAGGTTGGGTTCAATACCCGAAAAAGAGGAGTTTCAAACAATAAATATAAATAAAATAAAGAGAAGAAAGATTGGTTTGTTTGCAAGTTTGAGGATATCTAGGGGCATTCGGTCTACAATTCCTTGCTAATTTTATTTATTCGGTTTGTTTGAATTCATGTTTGATTTGATGAGGTTTCTAACCTATGTTAGCCTTTGGAACAAATATTAATACAAATACTTCGGGTAGATGGATTAATGTGCCTCAAATTCTAGGGCTGTCAGTAACCTAGAGGGATATTTAATCTCATGCTTCAAAGCATATATCGATATTTGTTCTAAGGTGTCCTAATTAGGATTTGCCTTCACCTTTCGGTCCTTCACCAAAATCCTAACCTTAATTTCTATAGTTTCGGATTGGATATCAAAGTACGGTCGCTTCTAATCCAATTCTAAGGTGTGTCTTTATGGTTTCAATTAGTACTCTCCTACTTGACCAATGCCGGAATTTAATAAACTTAAAGAGGAAAAATACGATCAACGCGATTTCAAATCTACTTCAATTCAATAAGCCCTAACCAGGTGAACTCAAAGGCTAAGTACTAATGAAATTCATAAAGAATAAATCACAGAAATTAACATTCAAATCCGATAACATAATCATAATAAAAACAAATATCCGAATAAGCTAGAATTAAACAAGTTAATGCATTGACCTCAACCCCTAGAAAGAGAACTACTCTCTCTTGGAGAGATCCATAACAAAGTTTGGCAAAAACAATAAGAAATAAGATAAAGAAATGATTACACCCTTTCTTAGATCTAAAACCTCGATCTTGCTGACTCCTTGCTTGAATCTTTTTCTTCTCCTTCCTTGAAAGCTTCGAGAATTTCTGCAGGATATCTCTCTCTCAATTTGTGGAAAGTGGATATGTAATAATGGATGATGAGAAAGATGAAATTCTTCTCCTTTTATAGCCAAAGGCCTTGCCCAATTTAGAGGATAGAAGTGGAGTTAGTGGGTGCACTCCTCAGGCTGCCATGTCTATTATTGGCCTTCTAAAACGTGTTCCTTGGAGGCCAAGAATAGAAAACCTCTAGAAAATGCAAATTTCTGGCTGTCTGCGAGTCCAGTGCGTCCGCACTGGAGATGAGTGCGTGTGGTCTGGGTCGCACTGGCTCCAAATCTCCTTTGGTTCCAAGTTTCCTTTTCTGGATTTTCTGCAAATCTTCCTGAGTGCGTCCGCACTGGATCTGAGTGCGTCCGCACTGGCATTGGAAATTTCTGTTTTCGGAAGAATCTGAAGATATCAAAAATCGACTAAGTTGTGAGTGCGGATGACCCCACTCGCACTGGAGGTGAGTGCTTCCGCACTGCGCTCGGACTTTTTGTCTGTGAGGTTCTGCGATGCTGGAAAATTGGTTAAGTACTGAGTGCGTCCGCACTGGCTGTGAGTGCGTCCGCACTGAGCGACTTTTCTTCATTTTGCATCTTTTCCTGCATTGTAAAATCGAGCGATCGCAGTAACTTGATTCCTGGTGTATTCTATTCACTTTATATTCAAAATACAAGATATTTAGTGTGATTTTATGATAAAAACTAGATCGACGGTGTATACAATTTACACCTATCAATATATAATTAGCATATTTATACTAAAATACGCTAAATTACTTGAAATTATGTTGAATTACACAATAGGAAGTTAAATTGCACTAAAGTACATTAAATTACGTTAAAATACGGCAAATTACGCTAAATTATGCTAAATTACATATGAATAGAGACGATATCTTCACTGAAAAGGCTAAAAACACTGAAAACTTGAATTTTTTTGTTTAAATTATTTGATAGATTACTTCTTTTGATATTAAATTAGCATATTTATTCTAAAATATGCTAAAATCTTGAAATTATGTGGAATTACACTATATTTAGTTAAATTACACTAAATTACATTACATTACGCTAAAATCTGGTAAATTACGCTAAATTACATATGAATGGAGATGATATCTTCACTGAAAATGCAAAAAACCTGAAAATTTCAATTTTTTGTTTCAATTATTTAATAGATTACTTCTTTTGATATAAAATTAGCATATTTATACTAAATACGCTAAATTACTTGAAATTATGTTGAATTACACAATACGAAGTTAAATTGCACTAAATTACATTACATTACGCTAAAATACGGCAAATTAAGCTAAATTACATATGAATAGGGACGATATCTTCACTGAAAAGGCGAAAAACACTGAAAACTTGAATTTTTTTGTTTAAATTACTTCATAGATTCCTTCTTTTGATATTTAGTTAACATATATATACTAAAATATGCTAAATTCTTGAAATTATGTTGAAATACACTATATTTAGTTAAATTACACTAAAGTACATTACAGTACGCTAAAATTCGGTACATTACGCTCAATTGCATATGAATAGGGACGATATCTTCACTGAAAAGGTGAAAAACACTGAAAATTTGAATTTTTTTATTAACTTATTTGATAGATCACTGTTTTTTATATATAATTAGCATATTTATACTAACATACGCTAAATTACTTGAAATTATGTTGAATTACACTATATTAAGTTAAATTACACTAAATTACATTACATTACGCAAAAATACGGTAAATTATAATAAATTACGTTGAATTACATATGAATAGGGACGATATCTTCACTGAAAAGGCGAAAACAGCGAAAACTATAATTTTTTTGTTTCAATTATTTGATAGATTACTTCTTTTGATATATAATTATCATATTTATACTGAAATACGCTAAATTACTTGAAATTATGTTGAATTACACTATATTAAGTCAAATTACACTAAGTTACATTACATTTCACTAAAATACGGTAAATTATGCTAAATTAAGCTAAATTACATATGAATAGGGACGATATCTTCGCTGAAAAAAGCAAAAAATACTGAAAATTTAAATTTTTTTGTTTAAATTATTTGAAAGATTACTTCTTTTGCTATACAATTACCATATTTATTCCAAAATATGCTAAAAATTAATTGAAATTATGTTTAGTTACACTATATTAAGTTAAATTACACTAAATTACATTACATTACGCTAAAATAGGTAAATTATGCTAAATTACATATGAATAGGGACGAGATTTTCACTGACAAGGCGAGAAACACCGAAAACTTGAATTTTTTTGTTTAAATTATTTGATATATTACTTCTTTTGATATATTATTAGCATATTTATACTAAAATATGCTAAATTACTTGAAATTATGTTGAATTACACAATACGAAGTTAAATTGCACTAAATTACATTACATTATGTTAAAATACGGCAAATTACGCTAAATTATGCTAAATTACATATGAATATAGGTGATATCTTCACTGAAAAGGCTAAAAACACTGAAAACTTGAATTTTTTTGTTTAAATTATTAAATAGATTACTTCTTTTGATATTAAATTAGCATATTTATTCTAAAATATGCTAAAATCTTGAAATTATGTGGAATTACACAATATTTAGTTAAATTACACTAAATTACATTACATTACCCTAAAATCTGGTAAATTACGCTAAATTACATATGAATGGAGATGATATCTTCACTGAAAATGCGAAAAACCTGAAAATTTCAATTTTTTTGTTTCAATTATTTGATAGATTACTTCTTTTGATATAAAATTAGCATATTTATACTAAATACGCTAAATTACTTGAAATTATGTTGAATTACACAATACGAAGTTAAGTTGCACTAAATTACATTACATTACGCTAAAATACGGCAAATTACGCTAAATTACATATGAATAGGGATGATATCTTCACTGAAAAGGCGAAAAACACTGAAAACTTGAATTTTTTTGTTTAAATTACTTCATAGATTCCTTCTTTTGATATTTAGTTAACATATATATACTAAAATATGCTAAATTCTTGAAATTATGTTGAATTACACTATATTTAGTTAAATTACACTAAAGTACATTACATTACGCTAAAATTCGGTAAATTACGCTCAATTACATATGAATAGGGACGATATCTTCACTGAAAAGGTGAAAAACACTGAAAATTTGAATTTTTTTTATTAACTTATTTCATAGATTACTTCTTTTGATATTTAATTAACATATTTATACTAAAATATGCTAAATTCTTGAAATTATGTTGAATTACACTATATTTAGTTAAATTACACTAAATTACATTACATTACGCTAAAATTCGGTAAATTACGCTAAATTACATATGAATAGGGTTGATATCTTCACTGAAAAGGCGAAAAACACTGAAAACTTGAATTTTTTTGTTTAAATTATTTCATTGATTATTTCTTTTGATATTTAATTAACATATTTATACTAAAATATGCTAAATTCTTGAAATTATGTTGAATTACACTATATTTAGTTAAATTACACTAAATTACATTACATTACGCTAAAATACGGCAAATACGATAAATTACATATGAATAGGGACGATATCTTCACTGAAAAGGTGAAAAACACTGAAAATTTGAATTTTTTTGATTAACTTATTTGATAGATTACTGTTTTTGATATATAATTAGCATATTTATACTAACAGACGCTAAATTACTTGAAATTATGTTCAATTATATTACGCAAAAATACGGTAAATGATGCTAAATTACGATGAATTGCATATGAATAGGGACGATATCTTCACTGAAAAAGCGAAAAATAGCGAAAACTATAATTTTTTTTGTGTAAATTATTAGATAGATTAGTTCTTTTGATATATAATTAGCATATTTTTGCTGAAATACGCTAAATTACTTCAAATTATGTTGAATTACACTATATTAAGTGAAATTACACTAAATTACATTACATTTCACTAAAATACGGTAAATTATGCTAAATTACGCTAAATTACATATGAATAGGGACGATATCTTCGCTGAAAAAATTAAAAAATACTTAAAATTTTAATTTTTTTGTTTAAATTATTTGATAGATTACTTCTTTTGAAATACAATTATCATATTTATTCCAAAATACGCTAAAAATTAATTGAAATTATGTTTAATTACACTATATTAAGTTAAATTACACTAAATTACATTACATTACGCTAAAATTGGTAAATTACGCTAAATTATGCTAAATTACTTATGAATAGGGACGAGATCTTCACTGAAAAGGCGAAAAACACGGAAACTTGAAATTTTTGCTTTAAATTATTTGATAGATTACTTCTTTTGATATATAATTAGCATATTTATACTAAAATACGCTAAATTACTTGAAATTATGTTGAATTACACAATACGAAGTTAAATTGCACTAAATTACATTACATTACGTTAAAATACGGCAAATTACGCTAAATTATGGTAAATTACATATGAATAGAGACGATATCTTCACTGAAAAGGCTAAAAACACTGAAAAATTGAATTTTTTTTGTTTATATTATTTGATAGATTACTTCTTTTGATATTTAATTAGCATATTTATTCTAAAATATGCTAAAATCTTGAAAGTATGTGGAATTACACAATATTTAGTTAAATTACACTAAATTACATTACATTACGGTAAAATCTGGTAAATTACGCTAAATTACATATGAATGGAGATGATATCTTCACTGAAAATGCGAAAAACCCTGAAAATTTGAATTTTTTTGTTTCAATTATTTGATAGATTACTTCTTTTGATATAAAATTAGCATATTTATACTGAAATACGGTAAATTACTTGAAATTATGTTGAATTACACAATACGATGTTAACTTGCACTAAATTACATTACATTACGTTAAAATACGGCAAATTACGCTAAATTATACTAAATTACATATGAATAGAGACGATATCTTCACTGAAAAGGCAAAAAATACTGAAAACTTGAATTTTTTTTGTTTCAATTATTTGATAGATTACATCTTTTGATATAAAATTAGCATATTTATACGGAAATACGCTAAATTACTTGAAATTATGCTGAATTACACTATATTTAGTGAAATTACACTAAAGTACATTACATTACGCTAAAAATTCGGTAAATTATGGTAAATTACATATGAATCGGGACGATATCTTCACTGAAAAGGTGAAAAACAGTGAAAATTTGAAATTTTTTTATTTTACTTATTTGATAGATCACTGCTTTTGATATATATTTAGCATATTTATACTAACATACGCTAAATTACTTGAAATTATGTTCCATTACATTACGCAAAAATACGGTAAATGATGCTAAATTACGATGAATTGCATATGAATAGGGACGATATCTTCACTGAAAAAGCAAAAAACAGCGAAAACTATAATTTTTTTGTTTAAATTATTTGATAGATTATTTCTTTTGATATATAATTAGCATATTTATCCTGAAATACGCTAAATTACTTGAAATTATGTTGAATTACACTATATTAAGTCAAATTACACTAAATTACATTACATTTCTATAAAATACGGTAAATTATGCTAAATTACGCTAAATTACATATGAATAGAGACGATATCTTCACTGAAAAGGCTAAAAACAATGAAACTTGAATTTTTTTGTTTAAATTATTTGATAGATTAATTCTTTTGATATTTAATTAGCATATTTATTCTAAAATATGCTAAAATCATGAAATTATGTGGAATTACACTATATTTAGTTAAATTACACTAAATTACATTACATTATGCTAAAATTTGGTAAATTACGCTAAATTACAGATGAATGGGGATGATATCTTCACTGAAAATGCGAAAAAACCTCAAAATTTGAATTTTTTTGTTTCAATTATTTGATAGATTACTTCTTTTGATATAAAATTAGCATATTTATACTTAAATACGCTAAATTACTTGAAATTATGTTGAATTACACAATACGAAGTTAAATTGCACTAAATTACATTACATTACGCTAAATTACAGCAAATTACGCTTAATTACACTACATTACATATGAATAGGGACGATACCTTCACTGAAAAGGCTAAAAACACTGAAAACTTGAATTTTTTTGTTTAAATTATTTCATAGATTACTTCTTTTGATATTTAATTAACATATTTATAGTTAAATACGCTTAATTACTTGAAATTATGTTGAATTACACTATATTAAGTTAAATTACACTAAATTACATTACATTACGCAAAAATACGGTAAATTATGCTAAATTACGATGAATTGCATATGAATTGGGACGATATCTTCACTGAAAAGGCGAAAAACAGCGAAAACTCTAATTTTTTTTAAAATTATTTGATAGATTACTTCTTTTGATATATACTTAGCATATTTATTCCAAAATACGCTAAAAATTAATTGAAATTATGTTTAATTACACTATATTAAGTTAAGTTACACTAAATTACATTACGCTAAAATAGATAAATTACGCTAAATTACGCTGAATTACATATGAATAGGGACGAGATCTTCACTGAAAAGGCGAAAAACACTGAAAACTTGTATTTTTTGGTTTAAATTATTTGATAGATTACTTCTTTTGATATATAATTAGCATATTTATACTGAAATATGTTAAATTATTGAAATTATGTGGAATTCCACTATATTTAGTTAAATTAGACTAAATTACATTACATTACGCTAAAATTTGGTAAATTACTGATAGGTCTAAATTATATATACATTCGATCTAGTTTTAATCACATAATAACACCAAATATCTTGTATTTTAATAGAGAATATAATGAAATATATCCAAGAATCAAGTTACTGCCGAAGTCTATTTAAATTACAGGAAATGGAACAAATTGTAGATCTTCTCGCAAGCTTTCCGAAAAGTGGTAGAACACCGAAAACGGAGTTACGGATCATAAGTTATGCCCGTTTGAATTTCAGAGCAAAACAGGAGAAACCGAGCGCAGTGCGGACGCACTGACCCAGAGTGCGGACGCACTCAGCCATCAGACAGAAAACAGAAAAGTCCGAGCGCAGTGCGGACGCACTGACCCGAGTGCGGACACATTCAGCCGACACACAGTTCGTATTTTGGCCATATCTTTGTCATACGAACTCCGATTTGGGTGATTCAAAGCTTGACGGAACCAGGACAAAGAGATCTACAACTTTCATGAAGGAACCAGATCCAAATTCGGAATGTATAATTTTGTACAGCTGCATCAATGGCCGCATCAGCCTGAAAAGTCTCCCAGTGCGGACGCACTAAGATCCAGTGCGGACGCACTCAGGAAAATTTGCAGAAAATCCAGAAAATGAAACTTGGAACAAAAAGGAAAGTTGGAGCCAGTGCGACCCAGTGCGGACGCACTCACCACCAGTGCGGACGCACTGGACTCGCAGACAGCCAGAAATTCGCATTTTCAAGAGGTTTTCTATTCTTGGCTTCCAAGGAACCCGTTTTAGAAGGCCAATAATAGGCATGGCAGTCTGAGAAGTGCCCCCACTAACTCCACTCCTATCTTCTAAATTGGGCAAGGCCTTTGGCTATAAAAGGAGAAGAATTTCATCTCTCTCAAGATCGATTATTGTACATATCCATTATTATATCCATCTTTCCACAAATTGAGAGAGAGAGATCCTGCAGAAATTCTAGAAGGTTTTCCAAGGAAGGAGGAGAAGAAGAAGATTCAAGCAAGGAGTCGGCAAGATCGAGGTTTTAGATCTAAGAAAGGGTGTAATCATTTCTTTATCTTATTTCTTATTGTTTTTGCCAATCTTTGTAATGGATCTCTCCAAGAGAGAGTAGTTCTCTTTCTAGGGGTTTAGGTCAATGCATGAACTTGTTTAATTCTAGATTATTCGGATATTTGTTTTTATTATGATTGTGTTATCGGATTTGATTGTTAATTTCTGTGATTTATTCTTTATGAATTTCATTAGTACTCGTTCCTTTGAGTTCACCTGGTTAGGGTTTATTGAATTGAAGTAGTTTTGAAATCCCGTTGATCGGGTCTTTCCGCTCTAAATTTATTAAATTCCGGCATTGGTCATGAGGAGACTACTAATTGAAACCATAAAGACACACCTTAGGGTTGGGTTAGAAGCGACCGTACTTTGATATCCAATCCGGAACTATAGAAATTAAAGTTAGGATTTTGGTGAAGGACCGAAAGGAGAAGGCAAATCCTAAATTAGGACACCTTAGAACAAATATCGATATATGCTTTGTAGCATGAGATTAAATATCCCTCTAGGTTAGTGACAGCCCTAGAATTCGAGGCACATTAATCCATAAAGCGCAAAGTATTTGTATTAATATTTGTTCCAAAGGCTAACATAGGTTAGAAACCTCATCAAATCAAACATGAATTTAAACAAACCGAATAAATAGAATTAGCAGGGAATTGTAGACCGAATACCCCTAGATCTCCTTAAACTTGAAAACAAACCAATCTTTCTTTCCTTTATTTTATTTACATTTATTGTTTGAAACTCCTCTTTTTCGGGTATTGAACCCAACTTAGGATTTTAAGAACAAACCCCCCCACTTTACTTTTATTGTTTTGTTTTAGAAGTAGTTTTCTTTATTAAAAATTGGTATTTCCCTCTCTCCCTGCGGATCGACACCTAAATACTACAATCGATAGGTTGTGCGCTTGCAACTAACCTATTCATTGAGTACGAAGGTTTTATAAATATTAAAGGCAAAAGAGTACAAAATCATTATATCTAAAATACTCAACAATTACGCTAAATTACATATGAATGGGGATGATATCTTCACAGAAAATGCAAAAAACCCTGAAAATTTGAATTTTTTTGTTTCAATTATTTGATAGATTACTTATTTTGATATAAAATTAGCATATTTATACTGAAATAAACTAAATTACTTGAAATTATGTTGAATTACACTATATTAAGTTAAATTGTACTAAATTACATTATAGTACACTAAAATACAGAAAATTACGCTAAATTACATATGAATAAGGACGATATCTTCACTGCAAAGGCGAAAAACACTGAGAATTTGAACTTTTTTGCTTAAATTGTTTGATAGATTAGTTATTTTGCTTAAATTCTTGAAATTATGTTGAATTACACTATATTTAGTTAAATTACACTAAAGTACATTACATTACGCTAAAATTCGGTACATTACGATAAATTACATATGAATAGGGACGATGTCTTCACTGAAAAGGTGAAAAACACTGAAAATTTGAATTTTTTTTATTAACTTATTTGATAGATCACTGCTTTTGATATATAATAAGCATATTTATACTAACATACGCTAAATTACTTGAAATTATGTTGAATTACACAATACGAAGTTAAATTGCACTAAATTACATTACATTACGCTAAAATACGGCAAATTACGCTAAATTATGCTAAATTACATATTAATAGAGACGACACCTTCTCTGAAAAGGCTAAAAACACTGAAAACTTGAATTTTTTTGTTTAAATTATTTGATAGATTACTTCTTTTGATATTTAATTAGCATATTTATTCTAAAATATGCTAAAATCGTGAAATTATGTGGAATTACACTATATTTAGTTAAATTACACAATACGAAGTTAACTTGCACTAAATTACATTACATTACGTTAAAATACGGCAAATTACGCTAAATTATACTAAATTACATATGAATAGAGACGATATCTTCACTTAAAAGGCTAAAAATACTGAAAACTTGAATTTTTTTGTTTCAATTATTTGATAGATTACATCTTTTGATATAAAATTAGCATATTTATACTGAAATATGCTAAATTACTTGAAATTATGCTGAATTACACTATATTTAGTTAAATTACACTAAAGTACATTACATTACGCTAAAATTCGGTAAATTACTCTAAATTACATATGAATAGGGACGATATCTTCACTGAAAAGGTGTAAAACACTGAAAATTTGAATTTTTTTTATTAACTTATTTGATAGATCACTGCTTTTGATATATAATTAGCATATTTATACTAACATACGCTAAATTACTTGAAATTATGTTGAATTACACTATATTAAGTTAAATTATACTAAATTACATTACATTACGCAAAATACGGTAAATTATGCTAAATTACGATGAATTGCATATGAATAGGGACGATATCTTCACTGAAAAGGCGAAAAACTGCGAAAACTATAATTTTTTTGTTTAAATTATTTGATAGATTACTTTTTTTGACATATAATTAGCATATTTATACTGAAAAACGCTAAATTACTTGAAATTATGATGAATTACACTATATTAAGTCAAATTACACTAAATTACATTACATTTCACAAAAATACAGTAAATTATGCTAAATTACGCTAAATTACATATGAATAGGGACGATATCTTCGCTAAAAAAAGCAAAAAATACTGAAAATTTTAATTTTTTTGTTTAAATTATTTGATAGATTACATCTTTTGATATACAATTATCGTATTTATTCCAAAATACGCTAAAAATTAATTGAAATTATGTTTAATTACACTATATTAAGTTAAATTACACTAAATTACATTACATTACGCTAAAATAGGTAAATTACTCTAAATTACGCTAAGTTACATATGAATAGGGACGGGATTTTCACTGAAAAGGCGAAAAACACCGAAAACTTGAATTTTTTGGTTGAAATTATTTGATAGATTACTTCTTTTGATATATAATTAGCATATTTATACTAAAATACGCTAAATTACTTGAAATTATGTTGAATTACACAATACAAAATTAAATTGCTCTAAATTACATTACATTACGCTAAAATAAGGCAAATTATGCTAAATTATGCTAAATTACATATGAATAGAGATGATATCTTCACTGAAAAGGCCAAAAACACTCAAAACTTGAATTTTTTTGTTTAAATTATTTGATAGATTACTTCTTTCGATATTTAAGTAGCATATTTATTCTAAAATATGCTAAAATCTGAAATTATGTGGAATTACACTATATTTAGTTAAATTACACTAAATTACATTACATTATGCTAAAATTTGGTAAATTACGCTAAATTACAGATGAATGGGGATGATATCTTCACTGAAAATGCGAAAAACCCTGAAAATTTGAATTTTTTTGTTTCAATTATTTGATAGATTACTTCTTTTGATATAAAATTAGCATATTTATACTTAAATACGCTAAATTACTTGAAATTATGTTGAATTACACAATACGAAGTTAAATTGCACTAAATTACATTACATTACGCTAAAATACGGCAAATTACGCTAAATTACACTACATTACATATGAATAGGGACGATATCTTCACTGAAAAGGCTAAAAACACTGAAAACTTGAATTTTTTTGTTTAAATTATTTCATATATTACTCAACAAGCTTTTTGGCGCCGTTGCCGGGGATATTTTAGATTAAAAGATATGCCATTTAAAGCTTGTTGAGTATTTTAGATATAATGATTTTGTACTCTTTTGCCTTTAATATTTATAAAACCTTCGTACTCAATAAATAGGTTAGTTGCAAGCACACAACCTATCGATTGTAGTATTTAGGTGTCGATCCGCAGGGAGAGAGGGAAACACTAATTTTTAATAAAGAAAACTACTTCTAAAACAAAACAATAAAAGTAAAGTGGGGGGTTTGTTCTTAAAATCCTAAAGTTGGGTTCAATACCCGAAAAAGAGGAGTTTCAAACAATAAATGTAAATAAAATAAAGGAAAGAAAGATTGGTTTGTTTTCAAGTTTAAGGAGATCTAGGGGTATTCGGTGTACAATTCCCTGCTAATTCTATTTATTCGGTTTGTTTAAATTCATGTTTGATTTGATGAGGTTTCTAACCTATGTTAGCCTTTGGAACAAATATTAATACAAATACTTTGCGCTTTATGGATTAATGTGCCTCGAATTCTAGGGCTGTCACTAACCTAGAGGGATATTTAATCTCATGCTACAAAGCATATATCGATATTTGTTCTAAGGTGTCCTAATTTAGGATTTGCCTTCTCCTTTCGGTCCTTCACCAAAATCCTAACTTTAATTTCTATAGTTCCGGATTGGATATCAAAGTACGGTCGCTTCTAACCCAACCCTAAGGTGTGTCTTTATGGTTTCAATTAGTAGTCTCCTCATGACCAATGCCGGAATTTAATAAATTTAAAGCGGAAAGACCCGATCAACGGGATTTCAAAACTACTTCAATTCAATAAACCCTAACCAGGTGAACTCAAAGGAACGAGTACTAATGAAATTCATAAAGAATAAATCACAGAAATTAACAATCAAATCCGATAACACAATCATAATAAAAACAAATATCCGAATAATCTAGAATTAAACAAGTTCATGCATTGACCTAAACCCCTAGAAAGAGAACTACTCTCTCTTGGAGAGATCCATTACAAAGATTGGCAAAAACAATAAGAAATAAGATAAAGAAATGATTACACCCTTTCTTAGATCTAAAACCTCGATCTTGCTGACTCCTTGCTTGAATCTTCTTCTTCTCCTCCTTCCTTGGAAAACCTTCTAGAATTTCTGCAGGATCTCTCTCTCTCAATTTGTGGAAAGATGGATATAATAATGGATATGTACAATAATGGATTCTGAGATGAAATTCTTCCTCTTTTATAGCCAAAGGCCTTGCCCAATTTAGAGGATAGAAGTGGAGTTAGTGGGTGCACTCCTCAGACTGCCATGGCTATTTTTGGCCTTCTAAAACGTGTTCCTTGGAAGCCCAGAATAGAAAACCTCTTGAAAATGCGAATTTCTGGCTGTCTGCGAGTCCAGTGCGTCCGCACTGGAGTTGAGTGCGGGTGGTTTGGGTCGCACCGACTCCAGATCCCCTTTGGTTCCAAGTTTCCTTTTCTGGATTTTCTGCAAAATTTCCTGAATGCGTCCGCACTGGATCTTAGTGCGTTCGCACTGGCATGTTGTTTTTCTGTTTTCCAAAGAATCCGAAGATTTCAAAAATAGTCAAGTACTGAGTGCGTCCGCACTGGCTGTGAGTGCGTCCGCATTGGCCTTGAACTTCTGTTTTCTGGAGAATTCTGAAAGTCACAAAAATCGGCTAAGTAGTGAATGCGTCCGCACTGAAGGTGAATGCGGCCGCATTACGCTCGGAATTTTCGTCTGTGAGGTCTGCGCTGCTGGAAAATCGGCTAAGTACCCAGTGCGTCCGCACTGGGGGATAATGCGTCCGCATTGGACAGTTTTTCATCATTTTGCACTGTTTCCTGCATTGAAACATCGAGCGAACGCAGTAACTTGATTCTTAGTGTATTATATTCGCTTTATATCCAAAATACAAGATATTTGGTGTTATTTTATGATAAAAACTAGATCGACGGTGTATATAAAATACACCTATCAAATACCCCCAAGCTTGAACCTTGCTTGTCCCCAAGCAACATCTAAACTGGGACTACAATTCGATCTACAATTTAACCCTATATCAAGTATATATTTCTCAAAATGAAAAACTTGTGTGATCTTGCCAAAATTTAAAAACCTTCATGTATATTCCCCAAATCCCAAGTTCAACCCTCGAATAATTATGAATCAACCCACAATTCGATTACTCTAACTTTTATTTCCTTAAAGGCTTTGAATTTGTGAACTTCGTATACCCAAATTTAAAAGATATGCCATTTAAAATGTAGAATTTTCAAAATACCCCCAAGCTTGAATCAAACTTGGGTAAGAATAATTACGGACTTCGTGTGTTGATACATGCATATTCCTTTTGTTTTGTTGCTTTTGATTTTCTCACTTTGAATTAGCACTATTTTCCCATCCTTATTTAAGCACCGGTTAGTTACAAGTAGTTAACTGTACCCAACCGTTCTAATTCAAGGGTGCTTTGCATGCTCTTAGTCTAACCCTTCCACTAACACGAATGTCAATTTTATCGGGAGACTAGCGGAGCAAGAGTGCTAAGGACTCATAACCATAAGTACGTCATGAAGCCGTATCATAGGTCATTGGAATCTCTTTTTTTTTTTTTTTCAAAATTTTTCAATTTTACCTAATTTCTCAACATATATGCACATATCATACTCACGGATATCTCAATTTTTCCCAATTTTTAAAATTTCCAAATTTAAATGGCTTTTCAAATAAATTTGAATTTCTAATTTCTCATTTCCAAATACCTTTATTTCCACAAAGTTTTTCGCCGAACTATGTCGTCATTTCAAATTTATTTTAAGGGTTTTACCAAAAATTTGAAAAATCGTGCAAGAATACTTTTAAGTTTTGTCAATCACTCAAATTTATCAAAATTTTTGCCAACTTTTAACACAAATTTTAAACATGATTTTATACTTTATGCATTTTTAGACAATAAAGTCCAATTATGCAAGACTCTATTTTTCATAACCTCGTAAAACGTCTTGACAAATTCGTAATCGCAAGCAATTAAGTTCAAAATCACAAATCCTATTCATGGTCAAGTAAAAAGCAAGGTTATAAATCCTAAAAAGTTTCGAAAAACTGAATAATAAATATGCATGCTGATACAATTTCTTCCCATCCCCCAAGCTTAAATAAAGCAGTGTCCTCAGTGCTAAAAATAAACTAAAGAGAGAGAAGAAACATGAACTACTTTACTGGCGTAATTTGGTGATGTATTGCGCGGAATCAATCCTCATCGAAAACCATTTCGTCGACGTCATCCTCCTCATCTTCATTGTTGTCGGCCTCTTGTTCTTGACTGGCCGCCCCTTGCTCTTCTCTCGCCGCTTCGCGCTCTTGTGCCATCTCGTACTCTCTCCTTTGAGCGGCCCGTCTTTGGTACGGAGGTGTAGGTGGATCATCCTCAAAGTGCGGGTTTGCGTGCATGCATCCTCGGCGGGAATAGTAGGTCGCTCGGGCGGCCTCGGCCTCTACCTCATCAAAGCGGCGGTCAAAGGCATTCATGCGGCCATCCATGCTATCCAAACGTCCTCCAATATTGATGCTCAAGTTGTTGATAGAGGTGTTCATGGTCTGCATAAAATCCCAGATTTGTTGGTTGGATGGCATACTTTGTGCTTGTGCGGCTTCGGGTGGAGGTTGTTGTGGTTGTGGCGGCGGTGGTAGCGGTGGCTCGAGCGGCTCATCGACAATTTTCCAAGTGTCGGTATCTAAGGGATCGATTTGAGTTTGTAGAGGCAACCGGTGTCGAATGTTGTCCTTTGGGCCCAAATTGATCCAAGCCTCTTCAATGTCGTCCCAACGGATGAGCCTCGCCCGAAATAGACCATCGAGGTCCACTAGCGTGTAACCGGGCACCACCGCACCAACGGTCGGTATTAGCAAGTGTCGGGCAATCTTTGTGATGATACCGCCAATTCGAATCATTCCGCCCGATCGCATGTTGTGCGACACATTTTGCATGTGTTTGGCCAAGTTGTATCCAATGTGCGGCATGTACTCCATCTCGCCATTATTGCGCCGAAGCATGCTGCAAACATACACCATGTCGCCGAGGTTGAAGACCGATGCGCTCTCCCCACGGGCAAAGAGAGTGTGAGAAAGTACCCGCTGGAGATATCGGAGGGCCGGGTGGAGAACATTCTTAACCCTCTGCTGGCCGAGGAGACCGTCGTGGCATGTTAGGATGCGGAATTGGGCCTCGCTCATGTCATGGTAGAAGTCGAGAATGGTGCGCATCTCGCTGACATGTGCGGTGGATAGATCGAGTGCGACCATGAGTTCGGTGGTGTGCAACATATGTGAGAAGCCTCCAAGGTTGAATGTCATCGTGCGTGAACCTCGGTCGAACTCGTATGAGGAGAGGAATTCGATCGTGAGGCCTTCATAAGTGTCGACCTCGTCACATAGAAACTCCCACAAGCCAAGCCGCTCGGTGAGCATTTGCACCGACTCAAGGAGTCCGAGCGTTTCGAGTGTCGCTCGGCAGATCCATCGGGATGGCTCGAGGGTCCTGCGGGACTGTAGAAGGTTACGCCTCAATGCTTGACCTTCGTTGAGTGGCAAGGCGGGAGGATAAGGAGGTGGTTGGCGACTACCTTGTCCTTTCTCAAACCTTGGTTTCTTGGCACCTGATTTCTTCGGCATTCTAAAAAAACTTGAAAGAATTAAAATTTCGAAATTTTTGATATAATATGGGCCGTGTGCGGACGCACTGGCGGTCAGTGCGGACGCACTGTGTACAAACAGTGCAAATTTGGTTCAATTCAGGGAATAACTGAGCTGAATGCGGACGCACTGGCTCGCAGTGCGGACGCATTGGGGACTTTACCTAAATTTTTGGAATTTCTGGGTTGGGTTGGAAAAGTCCGAGCGTAATGCGGACGCATTGGCTATCAGTGCGACTGGTCTGGTCGCACTGAGGACTTAACCAAAAAATTGAAAATTTGGGCTGGTTAGGCTTTCCCCCAAGCTTAGTGCGGACGCACTAAATGGCAGTGCGGGTAGTAGCATCCGCACTGGGGTGAGAATTTGAACCGATTTCACCATTTTTGGTCGATTTTCCCGATTTTGGTACCATTTTTACAGATCTAAGTAGTAATTGACAAGATTAGAGTAAGGAGACATCAAACCTTGTTGTAGATCGCGAAAATTTCGAAAAAAAAATGCGAAGAAATCCGAGTTTTAGCGAAACGGCGCTTGAAAAACTTGAGAAAAGTGGGTTTTCGCTTTTTGAAAAGGGAAAGAGAGAGAAAAGAAGAGAGAAGGGGTAGAGAAGAGAGAGGAGAGGGAGATTTTGAAAGAAAAACGAGGTTTTCGGGTTTTGGGAGAGAAAAATCAAGGTTTTCGGTTTTAAAATCGAAAAGGCGCGAAGTAAATTGAAGAGAGGGGTCGGTTTAAGAAGGAGAAGAAGCCGCGTGCGGACGCATTGGTCCTCAATGCGGGTGGTCATCCGCACTCGCTCAAAAAAATACGACCTTTCCGATATTTCGAAAAAATTGAAAATTAAATTTAGCGTACCTCGGGTGCGGACGCACTGAACCTCAGTGCGGACGCACTGGTCTTGTTTAGACTGCGCAGACCTGTGGTTTCTGTCGGTGCGGACGCACTGATGTTTAGTGCGGACGCACTGATGAATTTTTGACCTGAGAAATTGGCTGAGGCATTAAAAAAAAAAAATTTTTTTTTTTTTGAGAAAGTAAAAATAAAAGTATAAAGAAAGAAAAAAAAATAAAAACTTGGGTTGCCTCCCAAGAAGCGCTCAATTTTACGTCGTGAGCTCGACATGATTTGGGCTCACTATTGAGTGTGTGGATCTTTTAGGCCTATTATCTCCTTGTCGCCTATAGGAGTTGCATGGTTGAAATGTTTGAGGCGGTGTCCGTTCACTTTGAATGCCCCGGTATCTTTGCTCCAAATCTCGATTGCGCCATGGTTAAATACCTTCGTTATTTCGAATGGGCCCTTCCATCGTGATCTTAACTTCCCGGGAAATAGCCGGAGGCGTGAGTTGTACAACAAAACCGTGTCTCCTTCTTGAAAATTGCGCTTGATGATATGCTTGTCGTGCCATTTCTTTGTCTTCTCTTTGTATAGCTTAGCATTTTCATAGGAATTAAGGCGCAATTCTTCTAGTTCATGTAGGTCAAGAACCCTCTTTTCACCGGCAGCCCTCATGTCGAAATTTAGGGCCCTTATTGCCCAATATGCCTTGTGTTCGAGTTCAACCGGCAAATGGCATGGCTTTCCATACACTAGCTTGAAAGGAGTCATACCTATGGGTGTTTTGAAAGCGGTCCGATATGCCCACAGAGCTTCATCGAGTTTGAGTGACCAATCTTTTCGTGATGTGTTCACCACCTTTTGTAGGATGCTTTTTATCTCGCGATTGGATACCTCAACTTGCCCGCTTGTTTGAGGGTGGTAAGGTGTGGCTACCTTGTGCTTGACTCCATATTTGAATAGGAGACTATCGAATTGATGGTTGATGAAATGAGAGCCGCCATCGCTAATCACCACCCGAGGTACTCCAAACCTAGGAAAAATAGTTCTTAGAAAAAGCTTTCTTACTACGGCGGAGTCGGCGGTTGGGCTTGCTACGGCTTCTACCCATTTTGACACATAATCGACCGCTACAAGGATGCACTTGTTGTTGCAAGAACTCGGAAAAGGTCCCATGAAGTCGACCCCCCAAACATCAAATAACTCTACCTCTAGAATTCCGTTGAGAGGCATCTCATGTTTCCTTGATATGTTCCCGGTTCTTTGGCATTTGTCGCACCTAAGCACATAGTCTTTCGCATCTTCAAAAAGCGTGGGCCAAAAGAACCCGGCTTGAAGAACTTTGGCGGCGGTTTTGTGGCTTGAAGCGTGTCCTCCATAGGGAGATGAGTGGCAACAATTGAGAATCTGTTCGGTTTCTTCGTGAGGTACACATCGCCTATGAATTCCATCTACCCCCAGTTTGAATAGCAACGGCTCATCCCAAAAATATTGTTTGACATCCCACAGGAATTTCTTTCGTTGTTGGAAGGTTAAATCTGGGCGTATGATACCGCATGCAAGGTAGTTGACGAAATCCGCATACCACGGCGCCTCTTGGTGGTTGACTGCGTATAGTTGTTCGTCTATGAACGAATCGTCTATGGGCATGTCATCATCCTTCGATTCGTTGGTAATGCGTGATAGATGGTCCGCCACTGAATTTTCAGTGCCTTTCTTGTCCTTGATTTCGAGATCAAACTCTTGGAGTAGGAGGATCCACCGGATTAGGCGTGGTTTGGCATCCTTCTTGTTGAGGAGGTATCGAATTGCCGCGTGATCGGTGTACACAATCACCTTGGATCCGACCAAGTAGGATCGGAATTTGTTGATTGAGAATATAACGGCCAAAAACTCCTTTTCAGTGGTTGTGTAGTTCATTTGCGCCTCATCTAGGACTTTGCTTGCGTAATAGATCACATGTGGCTTGTTGTCGATCCTTTGTCCTAGAACGGCTCCAACGGCGAAGTCGCTCGCATCACACATGATTTCAAAGGGCACATCCCAATTAGGAGGTCGGAGAATTGGGGCTGAGATTAGTGCCTTCTTGATCCTATCAAAAGCAACAATACACGGTTCATCAAATATAAATTCTACATCTTTCATTGTCAAATTAGTAAGTGGTTTGCAGATTTTTGAAAAATCTTTGATGAAACGCCGATAGAATCCCGCATGGCCCAAAAAACTTCTCACATCCTTCACACATGTTGGATATGGCAATTTTTCGATCACCTCCACCTTTGCTTGGTCGACTTCTAGGCCTTTGGAAGACACCACGTGGCCTAGAACTACCCCCGTTTGTACCATGAAATGACATTTCTCCCAGTTTAGCACCAAATTAACCTGCTCACAACGTTCTAAAACTTTGATCAAATTAGATAAGCAATCATCAAAAGAGGTACCAAAAACTGAAAAGTCATCCATGAAAACTTCCACGGAATTTTCTAATAAATCTGAAAAAATAGCCATCATGGCTCTTTGAAATGTAGCTGGGGCATTGCATAAACCAAACGGCATCCTACGATACGCGAACGTACCATAAGGGCAAGTAAAGGTCGTTTTTTCTTGGTCATCGGGGTGAATAGGGATTTGAAAGAATCCGCTATACCCATCTAGGTAGCAAAAATGGGAGTGATTAGCTAGCCTTTCTAGCATTTGATCCACAAATGGTAGAGGGAAGTGATCCTTCCTTGTTGCATTGTTAAGTTTGCGGTAATCGATGCACATCCTCCATCCGGTGATCACCCTTGTGGATATCAATTTGTCGCCTTCGCCCTTCACCACGGTTGTGCCTCCCTTCTTTGGTACTACATGGACCGGACTTACCCATTTGGAGTCGGAGATTGGATAGATGATGCCGGCATCAAGTAGCTTGAGGATCTCCTTTTTCACCACTTCTTTTAGATTCGGATTGAGTCTTCGTTGAGCTTCAATTGTGGGCTTGTGGTCGTCCTCCATTAGGATTCTGTGCATGCAAAGGGATGGGCTAATTCCTGTTAGGTCGTCGATGGTGTAGCCGATCGCTTTCCGATGAAGCCTTAGCTCGTGTAAAAGCTTCTCGGTTTGTTCTTTGTTGAGCTCGGAGTTGACAATCACCGGATATGTCTCGCCCTCTCCCAGGTATTCATAGCGAAGGGTAGGTGGCAGAGGTTTGAGTTCGACTTTCGGTGGTGCAGAGTTGGGCGAAATTCCTTCGATTTGAGCTATTTCGGCATGAGTGCGGACGCACTGGTGATCAGTGCGGACGCACTGGGGTAAATTTTCTGAAATCTGCAATACATCCTGGTTGGAATTGTGCTGAGTGCGGACGCACTGAGGGTCAGTGCGGACGCATTCCTCTCGGACATTTTCCTCATTGGCTCCAAACTGTGGCTCAACAGGTGAGTGCGAGTGGGGCATCCGCACTGAGACTTCAGTGCGGACGCATTGCGCTCGGTTGACTGGAACTTCGTTTTCACCATACTGAGTGCGGACGCACTGAGCGGTAGTGCGGACGCACTGAGGGTCATTTTCACCAATTGTGTCGTTTTCTGAGCCGGTTTCTTCCAGAATTTGGTCTAGTTGTTCATTGACCATCTCCTTCTCCATATGGGCAGCTATAATGGAATCTAAAACTTCCACTCTACATATAGAATCATTATCATTAGAAGGAAATTTGATGGCATTAAACATATGAAAATTTACCTTTTCGCCCCCAATGTCAAAGGATATCTTTCCCTCTTTGACATCAATGTTTGCACCAGCTGTGGTAAGGAAATCACGCCCCAATAGAAGAGGGGTATGAGTATCCTCCTCCATTTCGACCACTACAAAGTCCACCGGGACAAAGTACTTCCCAATCATTACAATAACATCCTCCGCAATTCCTTCGGGATACCTTACCGTCTTATCGGCTAGTTGTAATGACATCCTTGTATCTTTCAAATCAACAAGATTGAGCCTTTGATAAACGGTTTTTGGCATGAGGCTCACACTTGCGCCTAAATCACATAGGCACCTCTTGAATTCGGTATCACCAATCATGCATGGGATAACGAAGCTTCCGGGATCCTTTAATTTTGGAGGTAGCTTGTTTAGGAAGAGAGCGCTACACTCCTCATTAAGGGATACCGTGCCCACTTCCTCAATTGTTCTTTTATTGGATAAAATTTCTTTCAAAAATTTCGCATAAGTGGGCATGTGAGTAATCGCTTCGGTAAAAGGGATGGTAATATTCAATTTCTTGAGGTGTTCTATGAATTTGGCATATTGCTGGTCAAGCTTGCTCTTAACTAACCTTTGAGGGAATGGTATAAACCTATGTGGTGGAATATACTTAGGAGTTTCATTTGGTTTTACCTTGGCCGGGTTTGATTTACCCGGTTCTTGAGGTTTTTCCGATGCCGGTGCGTCCGCATTAGGAACGGTTCTTTGAGGATGATCCACCTACACCTCCGTACCAAAGACGGGCCGCTCAAAGGAGAGAGTACGAGATGGCACAAGAGCGCGAAGCGGCGAGAGAAGAGCAAGGGGCGGCCAGTCAAGAACAAGAGGCCGACAACAATGAAGATGAGGAGGATGACGTCGACGAAATGGTTTTCGACGAGGATTGATTCCGCGCAATACATCACCAAATTACGCCAGTAAAGTAGTTCATGTTTCTTCTCTCTTTTTAGTTTATTTTTAGCACTGAGGTCACTGCTTTATTTAAGCTTGGGGGATGGGAAGAAATTGTATCAGCATGCATATTTATTATTCAGTTTTTCGAAACTTTTTAGGATTTATAACCTTGCTTTTTACTTGACCATGAATAGGATTTGTGATTTTGAACTTAATTGCTTGCGATTACGAATTTGTCAAGACGTTTTACGAGGTTATGAAAAATAGAGTCTTGCATAATTGGACTTTATTGTCTAAAAATGCATAAAGTATAAAATCATGTTTAAAATTTGTGTTAAAAGTTGGCAAAAATTTTGATAAATTTGAGTGATTGACAAAACTTAAAAGTATTCTTGCACGATTTTTCAAATTTTTGGTAAAACCCTTAAAATAAATTTGAAATGACGACATAGTTCGGCGAAAAACTTTGTGGAAATAAAGGTATTTGGAAATGAGAAATTAGAAATTCAAATTTATTTGAAAAGCCATTTAAATTTGGAAATTTTAAAAATTGGGAAAAATTGAGATATCCGTGAGTATGATATGTGCATATATGTTGAGAAATTAGGTAAAATTGAAAAATTTTGAAAAATAAAAAAGAGATTCCAATGACCTATGATACGGCTTCATGACGTACTTATGGTTATGAGTCCTTAGCACTCTTGCTCCGCTAGTCTCCCGATAAAATTGACATTCGTGTTAGTGGAAGGGTTAGACTAAGAGCATGCAAAGCACCCTTGAATTAGAACGGTTGGGTATAGTTAACTACTTGTAACTAACCGGTGCTTAAATGAGGATTGGGAAAATAGTGCTAAATCATGAAAGAAAATCAAAACAAGAAAAATCAAAAGCAACAACAACAAAAATGAGAATATGCCTGTATCAACACACGTAGTCCGCAACATTTCTAAACCTAAGTTTGATTCAAGCTTGGGGGAATTTGAAAATTCCACGTTTAAGATGGCATTTCTTTTAATAAATTTGGGTAGACGAAGTTTGTAATTTCTAGACCTTTAAGGAAATAAGAGTTAGAGTAATCAAATTGTGGGTTGAGTAATAATTATCCGAGGGTTAAACTTAAAATTTGGGAAGTTTGCATGAAGGTTTTAATTTTTGACAAGATCATACAAATTTTTCACTTGAGAAAACAAACTTGATATAAGGTGTATCAAAGAGATCGAATTGTAGTCCCAGTTTAGATGTTGCTTGGGGACAAGCAAGGTTCAAGCTTGGGGGTATTTGATAGGTCTAAATTATATATACATTCGATCTAGTTTTAATCACATAATAACACCAAATATCTTGTATTTTAATAGAGAATATAATGAAATATATCCAAGAATCAAGTTACTGCCGAAGTCTATTTAAATTACAGGAAATGGAGCAAATTGTAGATCTTCTCGCAAGCTTTCCGAAAAGTGGTAGAACACCGAAAACGGAGTTACGGATCATAAGTTATGCCCGTTTGAATTTCAGAGCAAAACAGGAGAAACCGAGCGCAGTGCGGACGCACTGACCCAGAGTGCGGACGCACTCAGCCATCAGACAGAAAACAGAAAAGTCCGAGCGCAGTGCGGACGCACTGACCCGAGTGCGGACGCATTCAGCCGACACACAGTTCGTATTTTGGCCATATCTTTGTCATACGAACGCCGATTTGGGTGATTCAAAGCTTGACGGAACCAGAACAAAGAGATCTACAACTTTCATGAAGGAACCAGATCCAAATTCGGAATGTATAATTTTGTACAGCTGCATCAATGGCCGCATCAGCCTGAAAAGTCTCCCAGTGCGGACGCACTAAGATCCAGTGCGGACGCACTCAGGAAAATTTGCAGAAAATCCAGAAAATGAAACTTGGAACAAAAAGGAAAGTTGGAGCCAGTGCGACCCAGTGCGGACGCACTCACCACCAGTGCGGACGCACTGGACTCGCAGACAGCCAGAAATTCGCATTTTCAAGAGGTTTTCTATTCTTGGCTTCCAAGGAACCCGTTTTAGAAGGCCAATAATAGGCATGGCAGTCTGAGAAGTGCCCCCACTAACTCCACTCCTATCTTCTAAATTGGGCAAGGCCTTTGGCTATAAAAGGAGAAGAATTTCATCTCTCTCAAGATCGATTATTGTACATATCCATTATTATATCCATCTTTCCACAAATTGAGAGAGAGAGATCCTGCAGAAATTCTAGAAGGTTTTCCAAGGAAGGAGGAGAAGAAGAAGATTCAAGCAAGGAGTCGGCAAGATCGAGGTTTTAGATCTAAGAAAGGGTGTAATCATTTCTTTATCTTATTTCTTATTGTTTTTGCCAATCTTTGTAATGGATCTCTCCAAGAGAGAGTAGTTCTCTTTCTAGGGGTTTAGGTCAATGCATGAACTTGTTTAATTCTAGATTATTCGGATATTTGTTTTTATTATGATTGTGTTATCGGATTTGATTGTTAATTTCTGTGATTTATTCTTTATGAATTTCATTAGTACTCGTTCCTTTGAGTTCACCTGGTTAGGGTTTATTGAATTGAAGTAGTTTTGAAATCCCGTTGATCGGGTCTTTCCGCTTTAAATTTATTAAATTCCGGCATTGGTCATGAGGAGACTACTAATTGAAACCATAAAGACACACCTTAGGGTTGGGTTAGAAGCGACCGTACTTTGATATCCAATCCGGAACTATAGAAATTAAAGTTAGGATTTTGGTGAAGGACCGAAAGGAGAAGGCAAATCCTAAATTAGGACACCTTAGAACAAATATCGATATATGCTTTGTAGCATGAGATTAAATATCCCTCTAGGTTAGTGACAGCCCTAGAATTCGAGGCACATTAATCCATAAAGCGCAAAGTATTTGTATTAATATTTGTTCCAAAGGCTAACATAGGTTAGAAACCTCATCAAATCAAACATGAATTTAAACAAACCGAATAAATAGAATTAGCAGGGAATTGTAGACCGAATACCCCTAGATCTCCTTAAACTTGAAAACAAACCAATCTTTCTTTCCTTTATTTTATTTACATTTATTGTTTGAAACTCCTCTTTTTCGGGTATTGAACCCAACTTAGGATTTTAAGAACAAACCCCCCCACTTTACTTTTATTGTTTTGTTTTAGAAGTAGTTTTCTTTATTAAAAATTGGTATTTCCCTCTCTCCCTGCGGATCGACACCTAAATACTACAATCGATAGGTTGTGCGCTTGCAACTAACCTATTAATTGAGTACGAAGGTTTTATAAATATTAAAGGCAAAAGAGTACAAAATCATTATATCTAAAATACTCAACAATTACGCTAAATTACATATGAATGGGGATGATATCTTCACAGAAAATGCAAAAAACCCTGAAAATTTGAATTTTTTTGTTTCAATTATTTGATAGATTACTTATTTTGATATAAAATTAGCATATTTATACTGAAATAAACTAAATTACTTGAAATTATGTTGAATTACACTATATTAAGTTAAATTGTACTAAATTACATTATAGTACACTAAAATACGGAAAATTACGCTAAATTACATATGAATAAGGACGATATCTTCACTGCAAAGGCGAAAAACACTGAGAATTTGAACTTTTTTGCTTAAATTGTTTGATAGATTAGTTATTTTGCTTAAATTCTTGAAATTATGTTGAATTACACTATATTTAGTTAAATTACACTAAAGTACATTACATTACGCTAAAATTCGGTACATTACGATAAATTACATATGAATAGGGACGATGTCTTCACTGAAAAGGTGAAAAACACTGAAAATTTGAATTTTTTTTATTAACTTATTTGATAGATCACTGCTTTTGATATATAATAAGCATATTTATACTAACATACGCTAAATTACTTGAAATTATGTTGAATTACACAATACGAAGTTAAATTGCACTAAATTACATTACATTACGCTAAAATACGGCAAATTACGCTAAATTATGCTAAATTACATATTAATAGAGACGACACCTTCTCTGAAAAGGCTAAAAACACTGAAAACTTGAATTTTTTTGTTTAAATTATTTGATAGATTACTTCTTTTGATATTTAATTAGCATATTTATTCTAAAATATGCTAAAATCGTGAAATTATGTCGAATTACACTATATTTAGTTAAATTACACAATACGAAGTTAACTTGCACTAAATTACATTACATTACGTTAAAATACGGCAAATTACGCTAAATTATACTAAATTACATATGAATAGAGACGATATCTTCACTTAAAAGGCTAAAAATACTGAAAACTTGAATTTTTTTGTTTCAATTATTTGATAGATTACATCTTTTGATATAAAATTAGCATATTTATACTGAAATATGCTAAATTACTTGAAATTATGCTGAATTACACTATATTTAGTTAAATTACACTAAAGTACATTACATTACGCTAAAATTCGGTAAATTACTCTAAATTACATATGAATAGGGACGATATCTTCACTGAAAAGGTGTAAAACACTGAAAATTTGAATTTTTTTTATTAACTTATTTGATAGATCACTGCTTTTGATATATAATTAGCATATTTATACTAACATACGCTAAATTACTTGAAATTATGTTGAATTACACTATATTAAGTTAAATTATACTAAATTACATTACATTACGCAAAATACGGTAAATTATGCTAAATTACGATGAATTGCATATGAATAGGGACGATATCTTCACTGAAAAGGCGAAAAACTGCGAAAACTATAATTTTTTTGTTTAAATTATTTGATAGATTACTTTTTTTGACATATAATTAGCATATTTATACTGAAAAACGCTAAATTACTTGAAATTATGATGAATTACACTATATTAAGTCAAATTACACTAAATTACATTACATTTCACAAAAATACAGTAAATTATGCTAAATTACGCTAAATTACATATGAATAGGGACGATATCTTCGCTAAAAAAAGCAAAAAATACTGAAAATTTTAATTTTTTTGTTTAAATTATTTGATAGATTACATCTTTTGATATACAATTATCGTATTTATTCCAAAATACGCTAAAAATTAATTGAAATTATGTTTAATTACACTATATTAAGTTAAATTACACTAAATTACATTACATTACGCTAAAATAGGTAAATTACTCTAAATTACGCTAAGTTACATATGAATAGGGACGGGATTTTCACTGAAAAGGCGAAAAACACCGAAAACTTGAATTTTTTGGTTGAAATTATTTGATAGATTACTTCTTTTGATATATAATTAGCATATTTATACTAAAATACGCTAAATTACTTGAAATTATGTTGAATTACACAATACAAAATTAAATTGCTCTAAATTACATTACATTACGCTAAAATAAGGCAAATTATGCTAAATTATGCTAAATTACATATGAATAGGGATGATATCTTCACTGAAAAGGCCAAAAACACTCAAAACTTGAATTTTTTTGTTTAAATTATTTGATAGATTACTTCTTTCGATATTTAAGTAGCATATTTATTCTAAAATATGCTAAAATCTGAAATTATGTGGAATTACACTATATTTAGTTAAATTACACTAAATTACATTACATTATGCTAAAATTTGGTAAATTACGCTAAATTACAGATGAATGGGGATGATATCTTCACTGAAAATGCGAAAAACCCTGAAAATTTGAATTTTTTTGTTTCAATTATTTGATAGATTACTTCTTTTGATATAAAATTAGCATATTTATACTTAAATACGCTAAATTACTTGAAATTATGTTGAATTACACAATACGAAGTTAAATTGCACTAAATTACATTACATTACGCTAAAATACGGCAAATTACGCTAAATTACACTACATTACATATGAATAGGGACGATATCTTCACTGAAAAGGCTAAAAACACTGAAAACTTGAATTTTTTTGTTTAAATTATTTCATATATTACTTCTTTTGATATTTAATGAACATATTTATATTTAAATACGCTTAATTACTTGAAATTATGTTGAATTACACTATATTAAGTTAAATTACACTAAATTACATTACATTACGCAAAAATACGGTAAATTATGCTAAATTACGATGAATTGCTTATGAATAGGGACGATATCTTCACTGAAACGGCAAAAAACAGCAAAAACTCTAATTTTTTTTTTAAATTATTTGATAGATTACTTCTTTTGATATATAATTAGCATATTTATTCCAAAATACGCTAAAAATTAATTGAAATTATGTTTAATTACACTATATTAGGTTAAATTACACTAAATTACATTACATTACGCTAAAATAGGTAAATTACGCTAAATTACGCTAAATTACATATGAATAGGGACGAGATCTTCACTGAAAAGGCGAAAAACACTGAAAACTTGAATTTTTTGGTTTAAATTATTTGGTAGATTACTTCTTTTGATATATAATTGATAAGCCTAAATTTCATATATCTTTTTGGTAGGATTTGGTCTCTAAATCTATCCCCTTTTTATTGGTTTAAAGCCATTTAGTTTATATATTGCACCAAGTTCGAGATTCTGCTATGCTTTCTTGTATTTTCAGGTTCTAGAAGTAAATGGGAAGCTTTTGGCGCCGTTGCCTGGGACAACGGTAAATATTGGTTGTAGCTTTGGTAATTAAGACTAGACATTTTTCTTTTATTCTACTTTTCTCTTGATTCTTTGGGTCACTCTTCTCTTTTCTTTTCTTTTCTTTTCTTTTTCTCTTGCAGGATTCACTCTGGCCAATAATCCCAATCGTTTTGTCTACCAAAGGAGAAGACTACGAGGAACTAAGAGGGTAACTTCCCCGACCCCAATCAGACCTCGGCGACTAGCCTTCGAGGAGCCAATAATGGCGGAGAATGTTGACAACCGTCCTCTTCGGGACTTCTCGGCACCTAAAGCCGCAGGAGTTCGAATGGGTTACACAGTACCCAACATAGCCGCTAATGACTTTGAGCTCAAACCGGCCTTGATAAACATGGTTTCTCAGAACCAATTCTCCGGTCTAGCACACGAAGATCCAAACCAACATTTAGCGACTTTCGAAGAAATTTGCAATACTCTTAAGATGAATGGTGTTTCTAATGATGCAATTAAACTTAGGGTCTTTCCATTTTCACTTAGAGATAAGGCAAAAAATTGGTTGAGGTCTTTAGCACCCGCATTAGTTGCCACCTGGCCCGAAATGTCTAACGCATTTCTCTCTAAGTACTTTCCTCCCTCCAAAACTGCCGCTTTGAGAAATCAAATTACAACTTTCAAACAAAGAGAAGGAGAGTCGCTTAGTGAGGCATGGGATAGATATCAGGAACTTTTGCGTCTATGCCCTCACCATGGTCTTGAGAAATGGCTTATTTTGCAAACCTTTTATGAAGGATCAACATATAACACTAGGATGAATATTGATGCAGCCGCAGGTGGGAGTTTGATGAACAGGAGCCAAGCAGACGCATTCACTCATCGAAGAAATGGCTCTCAACCAACTCCAATGGTCATCCGAGAGAGGAACTATCCGAGCACCGGGCCAATATGAAACTGACGCTTTAACTAAGCTTAGTGCGCAAATGGATGCATTGCAAAGGAAGTTTGATCAAACGAATGCCTCCGCTGTAAGTCAATTCAATCCTTGTCCCATTTGTGGTGGTGCAGACCATTTACCTATTAATTGTACTTTGGGAATGTCAAATGAAGGGGAAGTGGAGCAAGTGAATGCTTTGAATAACAACTTTAAGCCCCAAAACAACCCTTACTCAAATACTTACAATCCTGGTTGGAGGAACCACCCGAATTTCTCTTGGAGAAATGACCAAAACGCACCGAACCAGAATCAAACTCGACCAAATCCAGGCTTTAGTCAGCGTCAGTTTGAGTATGGAGGGGGGTCTCAAAAATCAAATTTGGAAAAAATGATGGAAAATTTTATTGAGGCCCAAGGTAAAAAGAATGATGAGCTAACCCATCAAATGAGTAGTATGGGTGCCAAGGTAGATATGCTTACAACTCAAACCAAGTTGTTGGAGAACCAAATAGCTCAACAGGCCGCGTCATTTTCGCACCAACAAGGGCAACTTCCGCCGAAGCCCGAAGACAATCCGAGAGAACATATCAAAGCCGTAACTCTTAGAAGTGGGCTCTCATACAAGGAACCCGAAATGCCCAAGGAAGATGAGTCCGAGAAGCAGGAGGGACAAACTCAGCCCCGGTCAACACCGTTGGAGGATGTCAACGTAGAAATTGTGGGTCGCAAAGATTCTTCGCGGGTCACAAAAGACGGTACAGTTCAGCAAAGACAGGTAAAGGAGGGCGGGCCCAAGTACGTACCTCCGCACAGGTTTGTTCCTTTTCCTGAGAGACTTGCCAAGACCAGGTTGGACAAACAATACGGTAAATTTGTAGAATTGTTGAAACAATTATATGTCAATGTACCATTTACCGATGTTGTGACTCAAGTTCCAACTTTTGCGAAATTCTTTAAAGAAATTTTGTCCAATCGAAGACAGCTCGAGGAAGTACAAACGGTTTCTTTGACCGAGAAAGTTAGTGCTATGGTATTGAATAAACTTCCTCCTAAGTTAAGAGACCCAGGTAGTTTTTCTATACCTTGCTCCATCGGTAATACTGAATTTGATCAAGCTCTGTGTGACCTTGGAGCAAGCGTAAGTCTTATGCCAAAGTCTGTGTATGATAGAATTGGTGTAAATGAATTGAAACCGACCCGCATATCTTTGCAACTTGCCGATAGGTTGGTTCGGCTACCTTTGGGTATTGTTGAGGATTTACCAATCCGAGTCGGTAAGTTTTACATTCCCGTAGATTTTGTAGTGATAGAAATGGAAGAGGATACCCAAATTCCACTTTTATTGGGTCGTCCTTTCTTAGCAACTGCGGGAGCCCTAATTGATGTTAAAAATGGTAAACTCACCTTTGAGGTTGGAGAGGAAAAAATTTCTTTTGATGTGAACAAGTCTATGAAATATCCTTCTAAAGGAGATGACATTTGCAGGATTGATGTAATCGACGCCATGGTGGCGGAAGAACTTGATCCGCTGTGGCATGCAATAACTAATCCCGAGGGAGAAACGGAAATCACCAACCTTGAAGAACTGCTCGCATTGTTGGAGGATTTTACGGCCCCAAGAAACAATGAAAACCAACCTCAGCATCAAGATCTCGGGTCGCATTCAGAAAATTGTGGGCCGCAAAAAGAGGTCATTTCAGAGGCAGAGAGCATGCAGTCAATCGTTGAAGATTGTGGGTCAGTTTTTCAAGATCTCAGGTCGCACCAAGAGAGTTTTCAAGCCAATTCTGAACCTTCCAAGCCGAATTCCGAAGCACCAAAGGTCGAATTGAAACCCCTCCCACCTACTCTCTGCTACGAATACCTCGGACCGAACGAAACTTATCCTGTGATTGTCAACGCAAACCTCAACCGAGACCAGACCGATGAACTCCTTCTTGTATTGAGATTACACCACAAGGCACTTGGGTACACGATAGAGGACCTCACAGGGATTAGCCCTTCGATCTGCATGCACCGCATCCACATGGAGGAGGACCATAAACCCTCAATCGAACCACAAAGGAGATTGAATCCAAATTTGAAAGAGGTAGTTTGGAAAGAGATTCACAAGCTCTTAGATGCGGGTATTATTTACCCGATTTCGGATAGCAAGTGGGTGAGCCCGATACACGTGGTGCCGAAAAAGGGTGGAACTACCGTAGTGAATAATGATCAAGGTGAATTAATTTCGACGAGGGTAGTCACGGGCTGGAGAATGTGTATAGACTACCGAAAGCTTAATTTGGCAACAAGAAAAGACCATTTTCCACTTCCCTTTATTGACCAACTTCTCGAAAGGCTCGCTAAACACTCCTTCTTTTGCTACTTAGATGGCTATAGCGGGTTCTTCCAAATACCCATTCACCCCGAGGACCAAGAAAAGACTACTTTCACCTGCCCGTATGGGACGTTTGCATACCGAAGGATGCCTTTCGGTCTTTGTAACGCGCCGGCTACCTTTCAGAGAGCAATGATGGGGGTCTTTTCAGATTTAATCGAGAATTGCATGGAAGTTTTCATAGACGATTTTTCGGTATATGGCACCTCTTTTGGCGAGTGTTTGACCAACCTCTCTAAAGTTCTACAAAAATGCGAAGAGGTCAATTTGGTATTAAACTAGGAGAAGTGCCATTTCATGGTACAAGAAGGAGTAGTACTTGGACATGTGATCTCAGAAAAGGGTATTGGAGGTGGATAAAGCCAAAGTTGAGGTGATTGAGAAACTTCCACCCCCGACAAGTGTAAAAGAAGTTAGGAGTTTTCTGGGGCATGCGGGTTTCTACCGTCGCTTCATTCAAGATTTTTCGAAAATTGCCAAGCCTCTGACTAATCTGACCATGAAGGATACAACCTTTGAATTTGACGAAAAATGTCTTGATGCATTTCATAAGTTGAAGAAATCCCTCGTGTTGGCACCCATTCTTCAACCACCCGACTGGAGTCTCCCCTTCGAAATTATGTGCGACGCAAGCGACTATGCGGTCGGTGTAGTTTTGGGACAGCGAGTAGACAAGAAACCACACGTAACCTTCTACGCGAGCAAAGTGATGGATGAGGCCCAAATGAATTATTCCACAACAGAGAAAGAGCTGCTCGCGGTGGTGTTCGCCATTAACAAATTCCGCCCTTATTTGGCAGGGTCAAAGATTATAGTCTACACTGACCATGCCGCAATTAGGTACTTACTGAGCAAGAAAGATGCAAAACCCCGATTGATTCGCTGGATTCTCTTGCTCCAAGAATTCGATCTCGAGATCAGGGACAAAAAGGGGACTGAAAATTCGGTGGCCGATCATTTGTCCCGCATTAAACCAGTGGTGACGGATGGAGAATTACCAATCGACGACTCATTTGTCGAGGAGCGATTGTATCGGGTGCAAGGACTTGAATCACCATGGTACGCTGATTTCGTGAACTTTCTCGCTTGTGGCATTATGCCTCCCGAGCTCACTTACCAACAACGGAAGAAGTTCTTCGCCGATGTGAAACACTATTACTGGGATGACCCACTCCTTTTTAAGTTGGGGATTGACGGCATCCACCGTCGATGTGTGCCGAGGGAGGAAGTCGAGTCCATACTTTTCCATTGCCATGCCGCACCATACGGTGGTCATGCAGCAACAAATAAAACCGCGGCTAAGATCCTTCAAGCCGGGTTCTATTGGTCAACTCTCTTCAAAGATGCCAAGAACTATGTGCAAGCGTGCGATAAGTGCCAGCGAATGGGAAATCTTACTCGGCGATATGAGATGCCGCCGCTTAATAATATATTGGAAGTCGAATTATTCGATATGTGGGGAGTTGACTTCATGGGACCATTCCCTAGCTCATGCAATTATAAATTCATACTAGTGGCTGTAGACTGTGTCCAAGTGGGTCGAGGCGATCCCAAGCGTGGCAGCCGATTCTGCGACAGTTAAGCGCCTATTCCAAAAGGTGATCTTCCCAAGATTCGGTGTTCCTCGAGTCGTGGTTAGTGATGGCGGGTCGCACTTCATAAACCGGCAATTCGAAAGCCTTTTGTCCAAATATGGAGTAAACCACAAAGTGGCTACCCGTACCACCCGCAAACGAATGGACAGGTAGAGGTCTCAAATCGCGAAATTAAGAATATTTTGGAGAAATTGGTGGGCCGCACTAGAAAAGACTGGTCTATGAGACTAGATGAGGCGCTTTGGGCATATCGCACAGCATACAAGACTCCCATCGGCATGACCCCATTTAAATTCGTGTATGGTAAGCCATGTCACCTCCCCGTGGAGTTGGAACATAAAGCCTATTGGGCGATAAAGGCCATTAACTTAGATATGAAGGCTGCGGGTGCGAAAAGAATTTTGGACTTACACAAACTTGAAGAATTGCGTTTAGGAGCCTACGAAAATGCAAAGCTTTACAAAGAGAAAACGAAGAATTGGCATGATAAACACATTCTAAGGAGGACATTTACGGAAGGGGATTGGGTGTTGTTGTTTAATTCTCATCTCAAATTCTTCGCTGGCAAGTTGAGGTCTCGATGGCACGGACCGTTTCAAGTGAAAAGAGTGTTTAATCATGGAGCGGTGGAAATTTGGAGTGAACGGACTGGGATTTTTAAGGTAAACGGACAAAGACTCAAGCACTACACCCAAGGGGAACCAATAGGAGACAAAGTGGATGTGTCTCTCGTCGATGCACCATCCACGTGATACAAAGGAGAGTCGAGCTCACGACATTAAATAGAGCGAATTTTGGAAGGCAACACAGGCATATTTATTGTTGTTTGTTGTTTTTGTTTCTGTTTTCTTTCTCTGGACTGAAATGGGGCACAAATTGCGGGCCGCAATCTTGTTTATTTCGGGTCGCAATAAGGGGCCAAATCACACCAGAGAGGACTGGGTACTTGAAGGTTTTTGTTTTCGCTCTCTGGACTGAAATGGGGCACAGATTGCGGGCCGCAATCTTGATTATTTCGGGTCGCAACAAGGGGCCCAATCACACCAGAGGCCAGACGGGGCTTGTACCTTAAAAAAAAAATTTCTTTTCGTTTCGGGTCGAAATTTCCCGTTTGTTCTAATTTTTGCGAATCGCAATGGGAGGCCTAAAACGCACCAGAGAGGGTTCCGTTTCCTCTCTCCTTTGGAGCCGCCGCTACCCTCTTCCTCTCTCCCGCTTAGACCCACCGCGCGGCCGCCGTCTCCTCCCCACCAAAACCTCTCGCTAAGACCTTGCCTGCGCCAAACCCTCTCTTCCCACCCACCCCCACCTACCACTACTCCCTCTCTCCGACCCAGATCCGCAAACCCCCAAAATGGAGGCACCTCCTCGCCGTGCAGCCGCCAAGCGCCTAAGAAAAACCTCGGCAGAAAGCTCGAGCAGGGGGCCTACCCAAAAACCACACCCCCTCGCTAATGTTCCGGAAGAAGAGTGGCCGGAGAATGTTAAAGCAAATTTCGGCCTTCGGTTCCACACCGACGAAGCCAAGGACCGTTTCTTAGCTCTACAGCAATGCCGGCTTGTACCTTCTCGCTTCTTAAACACCGACCTGCTTACCGTCCTTGACATTTATCACCCGATCAAGCGACTTGCAAATAAACTCTTCCTATGGGATTTCCTCTCAACCGAGCTCCCCTCTTACCGGACCCTCACCTACGAGTTCCTTGCCACATTCTCGTGCACCGATGACTACTTCAAGTGCTGTTTCCAATTGGATGGCACACAGCGAACCCTCACAGTCTCTACCCTCAACAAGCTCCTAAAAACAAACCCCCACTCCAGGGGCACCTCCATTGAATGGCCCGACAACATGCCTCAGGACGAATTCGAAGCAAAAATATTTGGCGGCCCGCGATCTGACCTCAGGGCAAGACAAATCCAACACCCGGTTCTACGATGCCTTCAACGAGCGTTAGCGTCCACCATTTTCGGGCGGGGTGAGACCTCCTCCACTTTGAATAAATATGATTTGTATTTTCTGGCGTGCATGCTTAACACCGAACTTCCGGGCAACCATGATGATCCAAATGTTGGGCATTTTGTTCTCTGCCATCTAGAGCGGGTGGCCGAGAATCCGAGACGGGGAGGGGATATTTCGATGGGGGGCATCGTCACCTTAATTTCCATGCATTTTAAGGTGATCGACGAAACCCCCTGTCACGACCCCACCGCCGGGCCGGGGCTCGCGACAAGAGAGGCACCCTCGCATCCATCCTTCGTCCCGTCAACCTACGTCGCAAACAAAAACACAAAGAAACAATACGGAATAAGCTACAAAGCTCAGTAACCGGTTATTTACCGACGCAGCTTCTCTATAATTGGCTTAATTAAACAACCATTCAAACAGACTGGATTAATCCACACAAATTCAAATCAAATTATGCATGCATATTTAACGACGATAGCACCTGGGTCTAGGTTATCAGTAAAACAAGTCACACAGTATTTGGAATGTCTCTCACAGACCATTCCCACATTCACAGTACACACAATCTCATCAGTTCAAAATCAAATTCGAACCTCAGACCCGCTATGCCATTAAATATGCCTCATAATCCAATATCCAATTCAAATATCCAATTCAACCAAACAAAACGAAAACACAGATTATAGAGAAGTCCGATTACCTGATAGCGATCAATCCAGAAATCCAAATCAGATTGCAATCAACTGTTCAGAATCAACGCGACGTAGTTAGAATTCCAATCGGACATGGAACTCAAATCTTATTCAATATCACAATACTTCTTACCATTTTCTCTCCTTTTTTTTCTCTCCGTTTCTCGGTTTTCTTTTAGTTTTCTCTATTGAATCAACATGGAGAGAGAAAGAGGAATTTTATTTAATGGAAGGGGCCGGGTGGGGTACATTTGTGTACATGGTGGCCGCGTGGCATTAATGCCACCTCATACTTCATTTTGAACGAGGTCAATGGAAAATATCATATAGGGGGTCTATGCATGGGAGCCATGTGGCCCCAATGACACGTTGGCCATTTTTTTGTTTCTTTTTTTTTAAGTTTGCCATTTTACATAATGAACCTTAAAATTTGTAAATATCATATTTAAATCCAAAATAATATAAAAATTTACCGGGTGTTACAAATTTCCCCCCTTTAAAAGAATTTTGTCCTCAAAATTCAAACGGATGATATTCAAATTGAACGGGACATAACTGACGAGAATTAAATCGAATTTATCACATACAAATCAATAGGAGAAGATAATCAATTTGAACCGAACCAACTTACTTTTCCTACATACGTTTATATTTAAATTCAATACATATATAAATTTATGTTAGACAGATAATATACCAAATGATAATAAAACGATACCACAAATAACAATTATATATTACGAAATTGATAATCAACTGGGATCACTCAAACTTTTCGGATTGATCTCATAAATCATAAAAATCAAAATTCAGATGGAATATTGATAACAAACGAAACTTGGACCCAAACACAGTCCGAGGAACGAATGCTCTGATACCAAAATTGTCACGACCCGCCGCCGGGCCGGGGCTCGCGATAAGAGAGGCACCCTCGCATCCATCCTTCGTCCCGTCAACCTACGTCGCAAACAAAAACACAAAGAAACAATACGGAATAAGCTACAAAGCTCAGTAACCGGTTATTTACCGACACAGCTTCCCTATAATTGGCTTAATTAAACAACCATTCAAACAGACTGGATTAATCCACACAAATTCAAATCAAATTATGCATGCATATTTAACGACGATAGCACCTGGGTCTAGGTTATCAGTAAAACAAGTCACACAGTATTTGGAATGTCTCTCACAGACCATTCCCACATTCACAGTACACACAATCTCATCAGTTCAAAATCAAATTCGAACCTCAGACCCGCTATGCCATTAAATATGCCTCATAATCCAATATCCAATTCAAATATCCAATTCAACCAAACAAAACGAAAACACAGATTATAGAGAAGTCCGATTACCTGATAGCGATCAATCCAGAAATCCAAATCAGATTGCAATCAACTGTTCAGAATCAACGCGACGTAGTTAGAATTCCAATCGGACATGGAACTCAAATCTTATTCAATATCACAATACTTCTTACCATTTTCTCTCCTTTTTTTTTCTCTCTGTTTCTCGGTTTTCTTTTAGTTTTCTCTATTGAATCAACATGGAGAGAGAAAGAGGAATTTTATTTAATGGAAGGGGCCGGGTGGGGTACATTTGTGTACATGGTGGCCGCGTGGCATTAATGCCACCTCATACTTCATTTTGAACGAGGTCAATGGAAAATATCATATAGGGGGTCTATGCATGGGAGCCATGTGGCCCCAATGACACGTTGGCCATTTTTTTGTTTCTTTTTTTTTTAAGTTTGCCATTTTACATAATGAACCTTAAAATTTGTAAATATCATATTTAAATCCAAAATAATATAAAAATTTACCAGGTGTTACAAATTTCCCCCCTTTAAAAGAATTTTGTCCTCAAAATTCAAACAGATGATATTCAAATTGAACGGGACATAACTGACGAGAATTAAATCGAATTTATCACATACAAATCAATAGGAGAAGATAATCAATTTGAACCGAACCAACTTACTTTTCCTACATACGTTTATATTTAAATTCAATACATATATAAATTCATGTTAGACAGATAATATACCAAATGATAATAAAACGATACCACAAATAACAATTATATATTACGAAATTGATAATCAACTGGGATCACTCAAACTTTTCGGATTGATCTCATAAATCATAAAAATCAAAATTCAGATGGAATATTGATAACAAACGAAACTTGGACCCAAACACAGTCCGAGGAACGAATGCTCTGATACCAAAATTGTCACGACCCGCCGCCGGGCCGGGGCTCGCGACAAGAGAGGCACCCTCGCATCCATCCTTCGTCCCGTCAACCTACGTCGCAAACAAAAACACAAAGAAACAATACGGAATAAGCTACAAAGCTCAGTAACCGGTTATTTACCGACGCAACTTCTCTATAATTGGCTTAATTAAACAACCATTCAAACAGACTGGATTAATCCACACAAATTCAAATCAAATTATGCATGCATATTTAACGACGATAGCACCTGGGTCTAGGTTATCAGTAAAACAAGTCACACAGTATTTGGAATGTCTCTCACAGACCATTCCCACATTCACAGTACACACAATCTCATCAGTTCAAAATCAAATTCGAACCTCAGACCCGCTATGCCATTAAATATGCCTCATAATCCAATATCCAATTCAAATATCCAATTCAACCAAACAAAACGAAAACACAGATTATAGAGAATTCCGATTACCTGATAGCGATCAATCCAGAAATCCAAATCAGATTGCAATCAACTGTTCAGAATCAACGCGACGTAGTTAGAATTCCAATCGGACATGGAACTCAAATCTTATTCAATATCACAATACTTCTTACCATTTTCTCTCCTTTTTTTTCTCTCTGTTTCTCGGTTTTCTTTTAGTTTTCTCTATTGAATCAACATGGAGAGAGAAAGAGGAATTTTATTTAATGGAAGGGGCCGGGTGGGGTACATTTGTGTACATGGTGGCCGCGTGGCATTAATGCCACCTCATACTTCATTTTGAACGAGGTCAATGGAAAATATCATATAGGGGGTCTATGCATGGGAGCCATGTGGCCCCAATGACACGTTGGCCATTTTTTTGTTTCTTTTTTTTTAAGTTTTCCATTTTACATAATGAACCTTAAAATTTGTAAATATCATATTTAAATCCAAAATAATATAAAAATTTACCGGGTGTTACAAATTTCCCCCCTTTAAAAGAATTTTGTCCTCAAAATTCAAACAGATGATATTCAAATTGAACGGGACATAACTGACGAGAATTATATCGAATTTATCACATACAAATCAATAGGAGTAGATAATCAATTTGAACCGAACCAACTTACTTTTCCTACATACGTTTATATTTAAATTCAATACATATATAAATTCATGTTAGACAGATAATATACCAAATGATAATAAAACGATACCACAAATAACAATTATATATTACGAAATTGATAATCAACTGGGATCACTCAAACTTTTCGGATTGATCTCATAAATCATAAAAATCAAAATTCAGATGGAATATTGATAACAAACGAAACTTGGACCCAAACACAGTCCGAGGAACGAATGCTCTGATACCAAAATTGTCACGACCCGCCGCCGGGCCGGGGCTCGCGATAAGAGAGGCACCCTCGCATCCATCCTTCGTCCCGTCAACCTACGTCGCAAACAAAAACACAAAGAAACAATACGGAATAAGCTACAAAGCTCAGTAACCGGTTATTTACCGACGCAGCTTCTCTATAATTGGCTTAATTAAACAACCATTCAAACAGACTGGATTAATCCACACAAATTCAAATCAAATTATGCATGCATATTTAACGACGATAGCACCTGGGTCTAGGTTATCAGTAAAACAAGTCACACAGTATTTGGAATGTCTCTCACAGACCATTCCCACATTCACAGTACACACAATCTCATCAGTTCAAAATCAAATTCGAACCTCAGACCCGCTATGCCATTAAATATGCCTCATAATCCAATATCCAATTCAAATATCCAATTCAACCAAACAAAACGAAAACACAGATTATAGAGAAGTCCGATTACCTGATAGCGATCAATCCAGAAATCCAAATCAGATTGCAATCAACTGTTCAGAATCAACGCGACGTAGTTAGAATTCCAATCGGACATGGAACTCAAATCTTATTCAATATCACAATACTTCTTACCATTTTCTCTCCTTTTTTTTCTCTCTGTTTCTCGGTTTTCTTTTAGTTTTCTCTATTGAATCAACATGGAGAGAGAAAGAGGAATTTTATTTAATGGAAGGGGCCGGGTGGGGTACATTTGTGTACATGGTGGCCGCGTGGCATTAATGCCACCTCATACTTCATTTTGAACGAGGTCAATGGAAAATATCATATAGGGGGTCTATGCATGGGAGCCATGTGGCCCCAATGACACGTTGGCCATTTTTTTGTTTCTTTTTTTTTAAAGTTTGCCATTTTACATAATGAACCTTAAAATTTGTAAATATCATATTTAAATCCAAAATAATATAAAAATTTACCAGGTGTTACAAATTTCCCCCCTTTAAAAGAATTTTGTCCTCAAAATTCAAACAGATGATATTCAAATTGAACGGGACATAACTGACGAGAATTAAATCGAATTTATCACATACAAATCAATAGGAGAAGATAATCAATTTGAACCGAACCAACTTACTTTTCCTACATACGTTTATATTTAAATTCAATACATATATAAATTCATGTTAGACAGATAATATACCAAATGATAATAAAACGATACCACAAATAACAATTATATATTACGAAATTGATAATCAACTGGGATCACTCAAACTTTTCGGATTGATCTCATAAATCATAAAAATCAAAATTCAGATGGAATATTGATAACAAACGAAACTTGGACCCAAACACAGTCCGAGGAACGAATGCTCTGATACCAAAATTGTCACGACCCGCCGCCGGGCCGGGGCTCACGACAAGAGAGGCACCCTCGCATCCATCCTTCGTCCCGTCAACCTACGTCGCAAACAAAAACACAAAGAAACAATACGGAATAAGCTACAAAGCTCAGTAACCGGTTATTTACCGACGCAGCTTCTCTATAATTGGCTTAATTAAACAACCATTCAAACAGACTGGATTAATCCACACAAATTCAAATCAAATTATGCATGCATATTTAACGACGATAGCACCTGGGTCTAGGTTATCAGTAAAACAAGTCACACAGTATTTGGAATGTCTCTCACAGACCATTCCCACATTCACAGTACACACAATCTCATCAGTTCAAAATCAAATTCGAACCTCAGACCCGCTATGCCATTAAATATGCCTTATAATCCAATATCCAATTCAAATATCCAATTCAACCAAACAAAACGAAAACACAGATTATAGAGAAGTCCGATTACCTGATAGCGATCAATCCAGAAATCCAAATCAGATTGCAATCAACTGTTCAGAATCAACGCGACGTAGTTAGAATTCCAATCGGACATGGAACTCAAATCTTATTCAATATCACAATACTTCTTACCATTTTCTCTCCTTTTTTTTCTCTCTGTTTCTCGGTTTTCTTTTAGTTTTCTCTATTGAATCAACATGGAGAGAGAAAGAGGAATTTTATTTAATGGAAGGGGCCGGGTGGGGTACATTTGTGTACATGGTGGCCGCGTGGCATTAATGCCACCTCATACTTCATTTTGAACGAGGTCAATGGAAAATATCATATAGGGGGTCTATGCATGGGAGCCATGTGGCCCCAATGACACGTTGGCCATTTTTTTGTTTCTTTTTTTTTTAAGTTTGCCATTTTACATAATGAACCTTAAAATTTGTAAATATCATATTTAAATCCAAAATAATATAAAAATTTACCGGGTGTTACAAATTTCCCCCCTTTAAAAGAATTTTGTCCTCAAAATTCAAACAGATGATATTCAAATTGAACGGGACATAACTGACGAGAATTAAATCGAATTTATCACATACAAATCAATAGGAGAAGATAATCAATTTGAACCGAACCAACTTACTTTTCCTACATACGTTTATATTTAAATTCAATACATATATAAATTCATGTTAGACAGATAATATACCAAATGATAATAAAACGATACCACAAATAACAATTATATATTACGAAATTGATAATCAACTGGGATCACTCAAACTTTTCGGATTGATCTCATAAATCATAAAAATCAAAATTCAGATGGAATATTGATAACAAACGAAACTTGGACCCAAACACAGTCCGAGGAACGAATGCTCTGATACCAAAATTTTCACGACCCGCCGCCGGGCCGGGGCTCGCGACAAGAGAGGCACCCTCGCATCCATCCTTCGTCCCGTCAACCTACGTCGCAAACAAAAACACAAAGAAACAATACGGAATAAGCTACAAAGCTCAGTAACCGGTTATTTACCGACGCAGCTTCTCTATAATTGGCTTAATTAAACAACCATTCAAACAGACTGGATTAATCCACACAAATTCAAATCAAATTATGCATGCATATTTAACGACGATAGCACCTGGGTCTAGGTTATCAGTAAAACAAGTCACACAGTATTTGGAATGTCTCTCACAGACCATTCCCACATTCACAGTACACACAATCTCATCAGTTCAAAATCAAATTCGAACCTCAGACCCGCTATGCCATTAAATATGCCTCATAATCCAATATCCAATTCAAATATCCAATTCAACCAAACAAAACGAAAACACAGATTATAGAGAAGTCCGATTACCTGATAGCGATCAATCCAGAAATCCAAATCAGATTGCAATCAACTGTTCAGAATCAACGCGACGTAGTTAGAATTCCAATCGGACATGGAACTCAAATCTTATTCAATATCACAATACTTCTTACCATTTTCTCTCCTTTTTTTTTCTCTCTGTTTCTCGGTTTTCTTTTAGTTTTCTCTATTGAATCAACATGGAGAGAGAAAGAGGAATTTTATTTAATGGAAGGGGCCGGGTGGGGTACATTTGTGTACATGGTGGCCGCGTGGCATTAATGCCACCTCATACTTCATTTTGAACGAGGTCAATGGAAAATATCATATAGGGGGTCTATGCATGGGAGCCATGTGGCCCCAATGACACGTTGGCCATTTTTTTGTTTCTTTTTTTTTTAAGTTTGCCATTTTACATAATGAACCTTAAAATTTGTAAATATCATATTTAAATCCAAAATAATATAAAAATTTACCGGGTGTTACACCCCCGCCTACCGAACCGTGGTCGAAGGGATTCCCTCGCTTGACATCGCCGCATTAATGGCGATGAGGTTGATTCAACGGAAAGGGCCTTTCTACTACACTCTGGGACACAACGGAGAAAAAGCGCAACTACCATTGCCAACACAATTTGACGCGAGTGACCTATCCACCTGGCTCGTGCATGGAGCCGTCGCCTCCACGGCAGCACCATCCCAGCAAGATCATCCATCGACAAATCCCTCCGAAGCCGGCACCTCAGCCCAGACACAACACAACCCACCAATAGGTGACCCTAGCAATGCCATGATCTATGCCAAGTTGTGTCAGCTCCACGACGATTACACCCAAATGCAGCAGTCCAATGAAATGCAAGACCAACTCTTGCATGCGACATGGCACCTCACTCACCGCATGCATACTTGGCATTTGGAACAAGGTGACTACGAGGAGGAGGAGATGCCCGCTCGGCAACCTCGATGTCGCAGCCGCCCTCAACAGCAGGGACCACAGCCACCTCACATGCCCCCGCCACGCGGGGGACCCGTTTGAGTCGACTCCCGCAACATCACCATCACCCGTTGTAAGATTTTCATGTCTCATTTCTTTTGCTTTATGACTTGATTGGAGCATTGCGGACAATGCTCGGTTTAAGTTTGGGGGAGGGAAATTGAGATTGTATCTGCATTTGCATGTAGGGTTTGCATGACTTCTATTTACTTTCTTTTATTTTCTTTTACATTTCGGTGGACAATTTTGAAAAATCTGAAAAATTTTGAAAAGAAAAAAATCTCAAAGGAATTTATCTTGTTTGGGAATAAAGAAAATTCATCAACCATTTCTAAACTAACCCACGGTGAATGGAATTGGAAACCACGATAGAAGTTAAGGTTTGGTACTTTATGATTTTCTTGGGTTAAAGGTTTTTGAATTTTGACTTTTCCTACAATTGGAACCGAACCCGCAAAAATCCAAAAATTAATGTGACTAATCAAGAGAGAGTGGTGTAGTAGCCGGTGGATCCAAAAATCAATGTGACTAATTCATTATTAGGATCCCACTTGGTTGCGTGTTGCACGCGAAGCTACACCCTCGACACAAAAAAAAAAGAGAAAGAAAAGAAGTGAACTCTAAGCCTTTATAAGTGCTAGGACTTAGTCCACGGGCAAATATACCACATACGGCACGAGGCAGCCTCAAGAGCGCAGAAATTGAAAATTTCAAAGGAATTCGAAGTCAATTCGAAGTAAAAAGCGCGAGGTTCAGGATTAACATGAATTTTTCTTTCAAACTTCATTGGATAAATTTTTGAGTGAAAGGCTCCATTTGTAGGGGGGCGAGAATTAAGAAACTTGCGATCCTTTCGAAAATCATAAAGTACAAATAAGAACTAATGTCTGTGGGTTATACTCAGGAAAGGCACCCGTGGAGTGAATCGGAAATGATAGAGCATCCCCAAAAACGTTTTCCAAACATCCGAGCAATTGTCATGTGAATTTGAGAGTTTTTCCTTTAAGAAGTTTATCATGACTTTTCAAAACAACCACCATCTTTTGCATTAGGATTAGGACTTTTCTTTTGATCTTGGTTAGTTGAGAGACCAGCCCTCGGCTCTCGAGCTAAGACTTGCTTAGGGACAAGCAAGAACTAAGCTTGGGGGAATTTTGATAAGCCTAAATTTCATATATCTTTTTGGTAGGATTTGGTCTCTAAATCTATCCCCTTTTATTGGTTTAAAGCCATTTAGTTTAGATATTGCATCAAGTTCGAGATACTGCTATGCTTTCATGTATTTTCAGGTTCTAGAAGTAAATGGGAAGAATTTGGAGCAAGTCCAGACACGATCGGAACCTAGACAGCTCACTGCCACGATTCTGCACCATTATTGCGACCCACAATTTCCATTTATTGCGACCCGCAAATTCTTCACAGTTTCCGAATTTTGGGCTGCTACAGGTCCAGACCCATTCTTAAAGCCCGAACCTCCTTCCCCAAAGAGCGAGTTCACATTTCTCACTTCCTTTTCAGCTGGGAACGACCTCAAGAGCTAGGGTTTCAGATCTAGGGCGATTTGGAGAAGGAGAAACTCAAGGGAGAAGAGATTTGTGTTTGGATTTGCATTCTCTACTCTATTTTCCTTTCTCTTGGCTTTGGTAACAAACTATTTCTCCCATTTGTAACTATTCACGCCCTTATGAGAGGCTAATCTCCTCTCTAGGGGCGATGGCATGTAAAACTCGAAACTAGGTGCACTCTATCTTACTCGATTTGTGGTTTTTATTGACTATTAGTGATTTACTCTTTTAATACTTGATTTATACATGGATTGTGTGGTTTAACCTTACTCCTCCAATACATGGATTTAGGGATTTATTCAATGACTAAAAATCACTTGTGTTAACTCCCCGAACAAAAAGAGTAAAGAATAGGTTATTATGACGAAGTACTTAACCGAGAAGTCCAAGGTAACCTAAAAGTATGATATTAGCCCACGAGGTACTTAACCGTGAAGTGCACGCTATTATCACTTTGGACAGAACACCCATGCATGCTTTAGGAACACGAATCGAGTAGATTGAGACCCTAGTGGATAGGAATGCCGAAGCCCCTGGAACTCCAACACTTGAATCAGACCCAAGACATTTATTATTTGCTTCCTTTGATTTAATTAGATTTAGAAACCAACTCAAACTTTGTCTGTCTAGCTTAATGAATTGGTGAGAATCAGTACTTTAAGAGTTGTCCCTGTGGGTTCGACACCCGAAATACTACTTGGCAAGATTGTATGCTTGCAATCAAATTAGGTGTATTTGGGTTCATAATTAAGCTATAGAAAAAACACGAACAATAATTAGCATATTTATATTGAAATATGTTAAATTATTGAAATTATGTGGAATTACAGTATATTTAGTTAAATTAGACTAAATTACATTACATTACGCTAAAATTTGGCAAATTACGCTAAATTACATATGAATGGGGATGATATCTTCACTGAAAATGCGAAAAACCCTGAAAATTTGAATTTTTTTGTTTCAATTATTTGATTGATTACTTATTTTGATATAAAATTAGCATATTTATACTGAAATAAACTAAATTACTTGAAATTATGTTGAATTACACTATATTAAGTTAAATTGCACTAAATTACATTATAGTACACTAAAATACGGAAAATTACGCTAAATTACATTTGAATAGGGACGATATCTTCACTGAAAAGGCGAAAAACACCGAAAACTTGAATTTTTTTGTTTAAATTATTTCATAGATTACTTCTTTTGATATTTAATTAACATATTTATACTAAAATATGCTAAATTCTTGAAATTATGTTGAATTACACAATATTTATTTAAATTACACTAAATTACATTACATTACGCTAAAATTCGGTAAATTACGCTAAATTACATATGAATAGGGACGATATCTTCACTAAAAAGGTGAAAAACACTGAAAATTTGAATTTTTTTGTTTCAATTATTTGATAGATTACTTATTTTGATATATAACTAGCATATTTATACTGAAATACGCTAAATTACTTGAAATTATGTTGAATTACACTATATTAAGTTAAATTACACTAAATTACATTACATTACGCAAAAATACGGTAAATGATGCTAAATTACGCTAAATTACTATGAATAGGGACGATATCTTCACTCAAAAGGTGAAAAACATTGAAAATTTGAATTTTTTTTATTAACTTATTTGATAGATCACTGCTTTTGATATATAATAAGCATATTTATACTAACATACGCTAAATTACTTGAAATTATGTTGAATTACACAATACGAAGATAAATTGCACTAAATTACATTACATTACGCTAAAATACGGCAAATTACGCTAAATTATGCTAAATTACATATGAATAGAGACGATATCTTCTCCGAAAAGGCTAAAAACACTGAAAACTTGAATTTTTTAGTTTAAATTATTTGATAGATTACTTCTTTTGATATTTAATTAGCATATTTATTCTAAAATATGCTAAAATCGTGAAATTATGTGGAATTACACTATATTTAGTTAAATTACACTAAATTACATTACATTACGCTAAAATTTGGTAAATTACGCTAAATTACATATGAATGGGGATGATATCTTCACTAAAAAAGCGAAAAACCCTGAAAATTTTAATTTTTTTATTTCAATTATTTGATAGATTACTTCTTTTGATATACAATTAGCATATTTATACTGAAATACGCTAAATTACTTGAAATTATGTTGAATTACACAATACAAAGTTAAATTGCACAAAATTACATTACATTACGCTAAAATTCGGCACATTACGCTAAATTACGCTAAATTACATTTGAATAGGTACGATATCTTCACTGAAAAGGCGAAAAACACCGAAAACTTGAATTTTTTTGTTTAAATTATTTCATAGATTACTTCTTTTGATATTTAATTAACATATTTATACTAAAATATGCTAAATTCTTGAAATTATGTTGAATTACACTATATTTATTTAAATTACACTAAATTACATTACATTACGCTAAAATTCGGTAAATTACGCTAAATTACATATGAATAGGGACGATATCTCCATTGAAAATTTGAATTTTTTTTATTAACTTATTGGATAGATTACTGCTTTTGATATATAATTAGTATATTTATACTAACATACGCTAATTACTTGAAATTATGTTGAATTACACTATATTAAGTTAAATTACACTAAATTACATTACATTACGCAAAAATACGGTAAATGATGCTAAATTACGATGAATTGCATATGAATAGGGACGATAGCTTCACTGAAAAGGCGAAAAACAGCAAAAACTATAATTTTTTTGTTTAAATTATTTGATAAATTAGTTCTTTTGATATATAATTAGCATATTTATCTTGAAATACGCTAAATTACTTGAAATTATGTTGAATCACACTATATTAAGTCAAATTACACTAAATTACATTACATTTCACTAAAATACGGTAAATTATGCTAAATTACGCTAAATTACATATGAATAGGGACGATATCTTCGCTGGAAAAAGTAAAAAATACTGAAAATTTTAATTTTTTTGTTTAAATTATTTGATAGATACTTCTTTCGATATACAATTATCATATTTATTCCAAAATACGCTAAAAATTAATTGAAATTACGTTTAATTACACTATATTAAGTTAAATTACACTAAATTACATTACATTACGCTAAAATAGGTAAATTACGCTAAATTACACTAAATTACATATGAATAGGGACGAGATCTTCACTGAAAAGGCGAAAAACACCGAAAACTTGAAATTTTTGGTTTAAATTATTTGATAGATTACTTCTTTTGAAATATAATTAGCATATTTATACTAAAATACGCTAAATTAATTGAAATTATGTTGAATTACACAATAAGAAGTTAAATTGCACTAAATTACATTACATTACGTTAAAATACGGCAAATTACGCTAAATTATGCTAAATTACATATGAATAAAGACGATATCTTCACTGAAAAGACTAAAAACACTGAAAACTTGAATTTTTTTGTTTAAATTATTTGATAGATTACTTCTTTTGATTTTTAATTAGCATATTTATTCTAAAATATGTTAAATTATTGAAATTATGTGGAATTACACTATATTTAGTTAAATTACACTTAATTACATTACATTACGCTAAAATTTGGTAAATTACACTAAATTACATATGAATGAGGATGATATCTTAACTGAAAATACGAAAAACCCTGAAAATTTGAATTTTTTTGTTTCAATTATTTGATAGATTACTTCCTTTGATATAAAATTAGCATATTTATACTGAAATACGCTAAATTACTTGAAATTATGTTGAATTACACAATACGAAGTTAAATTGCACTAAATTACATTACATTACGTTAAAATAAGGCAAATTACGCTAAATTACGCTAAATTACAAATGAATAGGGACAAGATCTTCACTGAAAAGGCGAAAAACAATGGAAACTTGAATTTTTTGGTTTAAATTATTTGATAGATTACTTCTTTTGATATATAATTAGCATATTTATACTGAAATATGTTAAATTATTGAAATTATGTGGAATTACACTATATTCAGTTAAATTAGACTAAATTATATTACATTACGCTAAAATTTGGTAAATTACGCTAAATTACATATGAATGGGGATGATATCTTCACTGAAAATGCGAAAAACCCTGAAAAGTTGAATTTTTTTTGTTTCAATTATTTGATAGATTACTTATTTTGATATATAATTAGCATATTTATACTGAAATACGCTCAATTACTTGAAATTATGTTGAATTACACTATATTAAGTTAAATTACACTAAATTACATTACATTACGCAAAAATACGGTAAATGATGCTAAATTACGATGAATTGCATATGAATAGGGACGATATCTTCACTGAAAAAGCAAAAAACAGCGAAAACTATAATTTTTTTGTTTAAATTATTTGATAGATTAGTTCTTTTGATATATAATTAGCATATTTATCCTGAAATACGCTAAATTACTTGAAATTATGTTGAATTACACTATATTAAGTTAAATTATACTAAATTACATTACATTCCGCAAAAATACGATAAATTATGCTAAATTACGATGAATTGCATATAAATAGGGACGATATCTTTACTAAAAAGGCGAAAAACAGCGAAAACTATATTTTTTTTGTTTAAATTATTTGATAGTTTAATTCTTTTGACATACAATTAGCATATTTATACTGAAAAACGCTAAATTGCTTGAAATTATGATGAATTACACAATATTAAGTCAAATTACAATAAATTACATTACATTTCACAAAAATACGGTAAATTATACTAAATTACGCTAAATTACATATGAATAGGGAAGATATCTTCGAAAAAAAAAGCAAAAAATACTGAAAATTTTATTTTTTTTGTTTAAATTATTTGATAGATTACTTCTTTTGATATACAATTATCATATTTATTCCAAAATACGATAAAAATTAATTGAAGTTATGTTTAATTACAGTATATTAAGTTAAATTACACTAAATTACATTACATTACGCTAAAATAGGTAAATTACGCTAAGTTACATATGAATAGGGACGAGATCTTCACTGAAAAGGCGAAAAACACCGAAAACTTGAATTTTTTGGTTTAAATTATTTGATAGATTACTTCTTTTGATATGAAATTAGCGTATTTATACTGAAATACGCTAAATTACTTGAAATTATGTAGAATTACACAATACGAAGTTAAATTGTACTAAATTACATTACATTACGCAAAAATATGGTAAATTATGCTAAATTACGATGAATTGCATATGAATAGGGACGATATCTTCACTGAAAAGGCAAAAAACAGCGAAAACTATAATTTTTTTGTTTAAATTATTTGATAGATTACTTCTTTTGATATAAAATTAGCATATTTATACTGAAATACGCTAAATTACTTGAAATTATGTTGAATTACACAATATTAAGTTAAATTACACTAAATTACATTACATTCCGCAAAAATTCGGTAAATGATGCTAAATTACGCTAAATTACTATGAATAGGGACGATATCTTCACTGAAAAGGTGAAAAACACTGAAAATTTGAATTTTTTTATTAACTTATTTTATACATCACTGCTTTTGATATATAATAACCATATTTATACTAACATACGCTAAATTACTTGAAATTATGTTGAATTACACTATATTAAGTTAAATTATACTAAATTACATTACATTCCGCAAAAATACGATAAATTATGCTAAATTACGATGAATTGCACATAAATAGGGATGATATCTTTACTAAAAAGGCGAAAAAACAGCGAAAACTATATTTTTTTTGTTTAAATTATTTGATAGTTTAATTCTTTTGACATACAATTAGCATATTTATACTAAAAAACGCTAAATTGCTTGAAATTATGATGAATTACACAATATTAAGTCAAATTACAATAAATTACATTACATTTCACAAAAATACGGTAAATTATACTAAATTACGCTAAATTACATATGAATAGGGAAGATATCTTCGGAAAAAAAAGCAAAAAATACTGAAAATTTTATTTTTTTTGTTTAAATTATTTGATAGATTACTTCTTTTGATATACAATTATCATATTTATTCCAAAATACGATAAAAATTAATTGAAATTATGTTTAATTACAGTATATTAAGTTAAATTACACTAAATTACATTACATTACGCTAAAATAGGTAAATTACGCTAAGTTACATATGAATAGGGACGAGATCTTCACTGAAAAGGCGAAAAACACCAAAAACTTGAATTTTTTGGTTTAAATTATTTGATAGATTACTTCTTTTGATATGAAATTAGCGTATTTATACTGAAATACGCTAAATTACTTGAAATTATGTAGAATTACACAATACGAAGTTAAATTGTACTAAATTACATTACATTACGCAAAAATATGGTAAATTATGCTAAATTACGATGAATTGCATATGAATAGGGACGATATCTTCACTGAAAAGGCAAAAAACAGCGAAAACTATAATTTTTTTGTTTAAATTATTTGATAGATTACTTCTTTTGATATATAATTAGCATATTTATACTGAAATACGCTAAATTACTTGAAATTATGTTGAATTACACAATACGAAGTTAAATTGCACTAAATTACATTACATTACGCTAAAATTCGGCACATTACGCTAAATTACATATGAATAGGGACGATATCTTCACTGAAAAAGCGAAAAACACTGAAAAATTGAATTTTTTTGTTTAAATTATTTTATAGATTACTTCTTTTGATATTTAATTAACATATTTATACTAAAATATGCTAAATTCTTGAAATTATGTTGAATTACACTATATTTAGTTAAATTACACTAAAGTACATTACATTACGCTAAAATTTGGTAAATTACGCTAAATTACATATGAATAGGGACGATATCTCCACTAAAAATGTGAAAAACACTGAAAATTTGAATTTTTTTTATTAACTTATTTGATAGATTACTTTTTTGATATATAATTAGTATATTTATACTAACATACACTAATTACTTGAAATTATGTTGAATTACACTATATTAAGTTAAATTACACTAAATTACATTACATTACGCAAAAATACGGTAAATGATGCTAAATTACACTAAATTGCATATGAATAGGGACGCTATCTTCACTGAAAAGGAGAAAAACACTGAAAATTTGAATTTTTTTGTATAAATTATTTGATAGATTACTTCTTTTGATATACAATTAGCATATTTAAACTAAAATACTATAAATTACTTGAAATTATGTTGAATTACACTATATTATGTTAAATTACACTAAATTACATTACACTAAAATACGGTAAATTACTATAAATTACATATGAATAGGGATGATATCTTCACTGAAAAGGCGAAAAACACAGAATATTTGAGTTTTTTTTGTTTAAATTATTTGATAGATTACTTCTTTTGATATACAATTAGCATATTTATACTAAAATACGCTAAATTATTTGAAATTATGTTGAATTACACTATATTAAGTTAAATTACACTAAATTACATTACATTACGATAAAATACGTTAAATTAAGCTACATTACATATGAATGGGGACGATATCATCACAGAAAACGTGAAAAACACTGAAAATTTGAATTTTTTTTGTTTAAATTATTTGATAGATTACTTCTATTGATATATAATTAGCATATTTATATTAAAATACGCTAAATTACATGAAATTATGTTGAAATACACAATACGAAGTTAAATTGCACTAAATTACATTACATTACGTTAAAATACGGTAAATTACGCTAAATTATGCTCAATTACATATGAATAAAGACGATATCTTCACTGAAAAGACTAAAAACACTGAAAACTTGAATTTTTTTGTTTAAATTATTTGATAGATTACTTCTTTTGATATTTAATTAGCATATTTATTCTAAAATATGTTAAATTATTGAAATTATGTGGAATTACACTATATTTAGTTAAATTACACTAAATTACATTACATTACGCTAAAATTTGATAAATTACACTAAATTACATATGAATGGGGATGATATCTTAACTGAAAATACGAAAAACTCTGAAAATTTGAATTTTTTTGTTTCAATTATTTGATAGATTACTTCTTTTGATATAAAATTAGCATATTTCTACTGAAATACGCTAAATTACTTGAAATTATGTAGAATTACACAATACGAAGTTAAATTGCACTAAATTACATGACATTACGTTAAAATACGGCAAATTACGCTAAATTACGCTAAATTACATATGAATAGGGACGAGATCTTCACTGAAAAGGCGAAAAACACTGAAAACTTGAATTTTTTGGTTTAAATTATTTGATAGATTACTTCTTTTGATATATAATTAGTATATTTATACTGAAATATGTTAAATTATTGAAATTATGTGGAATTACACTATATTTAGTTAAATTAGACTAAATTACATTACATTACGCTAAAATTTGGTAAATTACGCTAAATTACATATGAATGGGGATGATATCTTCACTGAAAATGCGAAAAATCCTGAAAATTTGAATTTTTTTGTTTCAATTATTTATTACTTATTTTGATATATAATGTTACATTATGAATCCTTGATTTAATTAAAAATACATAAAAGGGCCTATTTGTGAAGATTTATTTTTAAATTATGCAATATTATAAAATTGGAGGGACCTATGTGCAAAAATACCATATATTAATATAATCCCTTCCTTCTTATCTCTAATTCCTTCCATTAACACCTAAATTTCGTGAGCCCAAGTTCTTGGCCGAACCAAAGAGAGAAAGAGAGAGAGAGTGAATCGAACGTGAAATCGGGTCGGGATTTTCGGGAAATCGGAGATTCGAACTAATTAGACGATCGTGATCAACTCTATAGCTTCGATTTGGTATGATTTTTCTTTCCTTGAAATCTCTCAAAAACCCTAAATTGTTCGAATTGTTATATTTCTTTGAGAATTCGTTTTTAAGTTCGATTGATTCGATATAACTCGATATTCGGTTTGATTTGGATTGATTCGATTGATTTTGTTGAGAAATTGGAAAAGGGAGAAATTAGGGTTTGGTAAAAATGGTGGGATTTGGGGAAATTATTAAAATTTCAGGTGTTATGCACCATTTGGATCTGAATCGATCGAGTTATAGTCGTTTGAACATCTCTATTCGAATTATTTGAATAAATTATTCGTTTGGTTTGATTTTGGAATTAGGGTTTTATGCCAAATTGTATACCAATTGAATATATGGTTTAAGGTGTCGATTCTCGATAACCTAGATGTAATATACCTTCTGAACCGATAATACGTAGCAAGGGTTAACCATGTCGAACCTTGATCAAAACAAAATCTGGAGGTGAATCGGGCGAAAATGACAATAAAATCTGTCCAAATCCAGACTGGCCGGCCATTGGTGCGGCTGTACAAAATTCTACATTCCGAATTTGGATCTGTTTCCTTCATGAAAGTTGTAGATCTTTTCGTTCTGGTTCAGTCAAGCTTTGATTCACCCAAATCGGAGACTTTATGACAAAGATATGGCCAAAATACGAACTGTGTGTCACAGATGTAATTTTTGTGCGGCCTTCACAAATTTCCTGCGGCCCGCACGAGGAACCGCAGAACTCTCGGACAAATCCGTGCGGCCCGCACAAAATCCGTGCGGCCCGCACAAAAAGGCTGTTTTGCTCTTTTGCTTAATTTCTGAAAATGTGTATTTTGTATTATCTAAACCTAATTGGTTGAACCATGACTTAAACCTATACCATTAGGACCCGAATACGAACATTAGATCGTGTTTAACCTAACTTAACTCGGTTTAACCTACGGAATACCAATCGAATGTTTTAATCGAGTCTAAACGTATAAATAGGTGGTAAACCTACGAGGCATCGGATCTCGGGATCGTTCGAGACGCCTGAGCCTTAGACGAGTGCACTATATACTCAGGTGCGGGATTTCTGGACTTGTTTGATAGTTTATATTCAGAATTAAACTGTGTTTATATTGACATGTTGAATTATTGATTGAATTGCATTATCGGATTGTGTTGCATATGCATTGCATTGCCCTAATTAATTGGAACTCGGATTGTTTATCTGATTGATCTGCATACTGGTATGGTATTCTTTGTGTATTGATCTGAATGATCTAATTTGGAATTAAAAGTCACCGTGATTTATATCACCATCGGTTGGTGGATATGGCATTACCGTCCCCCACCGTGGCGACGACACCCAGGGGGTGTGTTCGGATTTGTCAAAGTCTGTACACGGACTTTGACGACCCAGTATTCTAAAGCTTTAGTTTGTCTGGCCCTCAGCAGTTCCCAGTACCGGTTGGGATGAGGGGTAAGTGACTCTGTATTATGAATTGGACTATATGTGACTTGTGTATCGGATGGCATTACCCAGGGGGTGAATGCGTTTGAATGGTCGATTGGTTTACATGTATCGGAGGCATTACCCAGGGGGTGAATGTGGTTGGATTGACATTTGGTATTTATATGAATTTTTCCGGATATGAAATGGAACCAGACTTTTATTTACACGGTTAAACCTATAACTACCAGATCTTCTGAATCCGAGTTAAACCAAATATTGTGTGATTGAATTTCGATTTGGCAATTCCTGAGTTGGATTTCATTTGGCTTATTGATGTCGGTTTTATGCGTGCATGTTTATATATCATTATGAACTATTTTGAGCTTTATTTGTGCTTTATTTTTGAATATAATCTGTGATTGCAAGTCCAGGAGCGAAACGTGGCAAATTTATCGCACTGAGAAATTTATTTCTCACCCCCTGTTGGATTATCTTTTCAGGTCCGGGATCAGCAGATCCGAGAGAGACACGAGGTCGGTAGGCCTGGTCATTCCGCTGCTAGATTGTCTGGTATGGGGACATTAGAGATTATGTATATAGATATGTTTTGTTGATGTACATATATAGTCTCTATGTCATTTTTGGTGATGCGTATCCATCGAGATACGGGTTTGTATGACATTACCTGACCAGTTGGGATTTATGTTATTTGTTGTTGGTTGTTTGTTTATGTTTTCCTTTACTTTTATATCGTAATTGCCTTGTAGGCATACGGGAAACCGTATGTCTACGGCAGGAGAGCACCTGTCGCGCCTCGTTGGGCTGCGGGGTGTGACAGGTCCCCCTTCGGTGGTATCAGAGCATGGTTTAGAACCTGAACCAGACTTGTTTGGATACGAGAGTGGTATGCGTACTAATTGGGGCCGGCACGACTATACGAATGTCGTATGATAAATAAGGAATATAGAATGTTATAAGCTAACTTCGTTTATTCAGAAAATGGAAACACGCCGAGGTAGAGGCAGAGGCAGAGCTCGGAGGAATCCTGAACCTACTCCGGAACCAATTGTTGAGCCAGTTGGGGCTCAGGCTGGGGCTGGTCCAGCTGGTGCTGGAGTTGCTGGAGGGGCTGATGTAGCTGGAGGAGCTAATAGAGACCGGGACTTAGATGACCGGTTGATTACGGCCTATGAGAGAGGTCGTCAAGCACAAATGCGGGATGTCGCACCAGTGGTTCACGGTGGGGCACCCGAAGATTTCCGGAGGTTATATGATGCGTTTATACGTTTGAATCCGCCGCGTTATGATGGAACCGGTGGGTATGCGGTAGCTGAGGAATGGTTAGCTCAGATCAATGCAAAACTGAACTTATGTCGTGCTCCTGATGAAAATAAAGTGGAGTTAGTTGAACAGCAGTTGGAGAGTGATGCCAGATTCTGGTGGGACGGGGCCCGACGAAATTTTGAAGGAGAGGAAGCGAGGATTCCTTGGGAATGGTTCGAACAACAGTTTAATAGGCGGTTTATGAGTAATTTGCAGCGTGAAGCACTGCGGAGAAAATTTCTGGAGTTGAGGCAAGATGGGCATCCGGTGGTGGAATACAATAGTGAATTTCTGGCCTTATCGCGCTATGCTACGGATGTGAGAAACGATGTGGAAAGGTATCATAGGCAATACTTGGATGGCTTGGATGGGCATATTTCTATGATCGTGGATACTCCAATGGGCATATTTTCTCAATTCTTGGCATTACTTGTGACAATATGTGTGGCGAGTACATCTCTAACTAATTTGAGACTTCTACACATAAAAGAGATGCATTTAATCAAAAGATGACAGATTATGTGATTGGAGAGTTGATATTAAATCCGAAATTTCATCTTTCAATCGTAGCCGTTGATATTAAATCCGAAATTTCATCTTTTAAATTACATTACATTACGCAAAAATACGGTAAATTATGCTAAATTACGATGAATTGCATATGAATAGGGACGATATCTTCACTGAAAAGGCAAAAAACAGCGAAAACTATAATTTTTTTGTTTAAATTATTTGATAGATTACTTCTTTTGATATATAATTAGAATATTTATACTGAAATACGCTAAATTACTTAAAATTATGTTGAATTACACAATACGAAGTTAAATTGCACTAAATTACATTACATTACGGTAAAATACGGCAAATTACGCTAAATTACATATGAATAGGGACGATATCTTCACTGAAAAAGCGAAAAACACTGAAAAATTGAATTTTTTTGTTTAAATTATTTTATAGATTACTTCTTTTGATATTTAATTAACATATTTATACTAAAATAAGCTAAATTCTTGAAATTATGTTGAATTACACTATATTTACTTAAATTACACTAAAGTACATTACATTACGCTAAAATTCGGTAAATTACGCTAAATTACATATGAATAGGGACGATATCTCCACTAAAAATGTGAAAAACACTGAAAATTTGAATTTTTTTTATTAACTTATTTGATAGATTACTTTTTTGATATATAATTAGTATATTTATACTAACATACACTAATTACTTGAAATTATGTTGAATTACACTATATTAAGTTAAATTACACTAAATTACATTACATTATGCAAAAATACGGTAAATGATGCTAAATTACACTAAATTGCATATGAATAGGGACGATATCTTCACTGAAAAGGAGAAAAACACTGAAAATTTGAATTTTTTTGTATAAATTATTTGATAGATTACTTCTTTTGATATACAATTAGCATATTTAAACTAAAATACTATAAATTACTTGAAATTATGTTGAATTACACTATATTATGTTAAATTACACTAAATTACATTACATTACACTAAAATACGGTAAATTACGCTAAATTACATATGAATAGGGATGATATCTTCAATGAAAAGGCAAAAAACACAGAATATTTGAATTTTTTTTGTTTAAATTATTTGATAGATTACTTCTTTTGATATACAATTAGCATATTTATACTAAAATACGCTAAATTACTTGAAATTATGTTGAATTACACTATATTAAGTTAAATTACACTAAATTACATTAGATTACGATAAAATACGTTAAATTAAGCAACATTACATATGAATGGGGACGATATCATCACAGAAAACGTGAAAACCACTGAAAATTTGAATTTTTTTTGTTTAAATTATTTGATAGATTACTTCTATTGATATATAATTAGCATATTTATACTAAAATACGCTAAATTACTTGAAATTATGTTGAAATACACAATACGAAGTTAAATTGCACTAAATTACATTACATTACGTTAAAATACGGCAAATTACGCTAAATTACATATGAATAGGGACGAGATCTTCACTGAAAAAGCGAAAAACACTGAAAACTTGAATTTTTTGGTTTAAATTATTTGATAGATTACTTCTTTTGATATATAATTAGCATATTTATACTGAAATATGTTAAATTATTGAAATTATGTGGAATTACACTATATTTAGTTAAATTAGACTAAATTACATTACATTACGCTAAAATTTGGTAAATTACGCTAAATTACAAATGAATGGGGATGATATCTTCACTGAAAATGCGAAAAATCCTGAAAATTTGAATTTTTTTGTTTCAATTATTTATTACTTATTTTGATATATAACTAGCATATTTATACTGAAATACGCTAAATTACTTGAAATTATGTTGAATTACACTATATTAAGTTAAATTACACTAAATTACATTACATTACGCAAAAATACGGTAAATGATGCTAAATTACGCTAAATTACTATGAATAGGGACGATATCTTCACTGAAAAGGTTAAAAACACTGAAAATTTGAATTTTTTATTAACTTATTTGATACATCACTGCTTTTGATATATAATAAGCATATTTATACTAACATACGCTAAATTACTTGAAATTATGTTGAATTACACTATATTAAGTTAAATTATACTAAATTACATTACATTCCGCAAAAATACGATAAATTATGCTAAATTACGATGAATTGCATATAAATAGGGACGATATCTTTACTAAAAAGGCGAAAAACAGCGAAAACTATAATTTTTTGTTTAAGTTATTTGATAGTTTAATTCTTTTGACATACAATTAGCATATTTATACTGAAAAACGCTAAATTGCTTGAAATTATGATGAATTACAAAATATTAAGTCAAATTATAATAAATTACATTACATTTCACAAAAATACGGTAAATTATACTAAATTACGCTAAATTACATATGAATAGGGAAGATATCTTCGAAAAAAAAAGCAAAAAATACTGAAAATTTTATTTTTTTTGTTTAAATTTTTTGATAGATTACTTCTTTTGATATACAATTATCATATTTATTCCAAAATACGATAAAAATTAATTGAAATTATGTTAAATTACAGTATATTAAGTTAAATTACACTAAATTACATTACATTACGCTAAAATAGGTAAATTACGCTAAATTACGCTAAGTTACATATGAATAGGGACGAGATCTTCACTGAAAAGGCGAAAAACACCAAAAACTTGAATTTTTTGGTTTAAATTATTTGATAGATTACTTCTTTTGATATGAAATTAGCGTATTTATACTGAAATACGCTAAATTACTTGAAATTATGTAGAATTACACAATACGAAGTTAAATTGTTTTAAATTACATTACATTACGCAAAAATACGGTAAATTATGCTAAATTACGATGAATTGCATATGAATAGGGACGATATCTTCACTGAAAAGGCAAAAAACAGCGAAAACTATAATTTTTTTGTTTAAATTATTTGATAGATTACTTCTTTTGATATATAATTAGAATATTTATACTGAAATACGCTAAATTACTTAAAATTATGTTGAATTACACAATACGAAGTTAAATTGCACTAAATTACATTACATTACGGTAAAATACGGCAAATTACGCTAAATTACATATGAATAGGGACGAGATCTTCACTGAAAAAGCGAAAAACACTGAAAACTTGAATTTTTTGGTTTAAATTATTTGATAGATTACTTCTTTTGATATATAATTAGCATATTTATACTGAAATATGTTAAATTATTGAAATTATGTGGAATTACACTATATTTAGTTAAATTAGACTAAATTACATTACATTACGCTAAAATTTGGTAAATTACGCTAAATTACAAATGAATGGGGATGATATCTTCACTGAAAATGCGAAAAATCCTGAAAATTTGAATTTTTTTGTTTCAATTATTTATTACTTATTTTGATATATAACTAGCATATTTATACTGAAATACGCTAAATTACTTGAAATTATGTTGAATTACACTATATTAAGTTAAATTACACTAAATTACATTACATTACGCAAAAATACGGTAAATGATGCTAAATTACGCTAAATTACTATGAATAGGGACGATATCTTCACTGAAAAGGTTAAAAACACTGAAAATTTGAATTTTTTTATTAACTTATTTGATACATCACTGCTTTTGATATATAATAAGCATATTTATACTAACATACGCTAAATTACTTGAAATTATGTTGAATTACACTATATTAAGTTAAATTATACTAAATTACATTACATTCCGCAAAAATACGATAAATTATGCTAAATTACGATGAATTGCATATAAATAGGGACGATATCTTTACTAAAAAGGCGAAAAACAGCGAAAACTATAATTTTTTGTTTAAGTTATTTGATAGTTTAATTCTTTTGATATAAAATTAGCATATTTCTACTGAAATACGCTAAATTACTTGAAATTATGTTGAATTACATAATATTAAGTCAAATTACACTAAATTACATTACATTTCACAAAAATACGGTAAATTATACTAAATTACGCTAAATTAAATATGAATAGGGAAGATATCTTCGAAAAAAAAGCAAAAAATACTGAAAATTTGAATTTTTTTGTTTCAATTATTTGATAGATTACTTATTTTGATATATAATTAGCATATTTATACTGAAATACGCTAAATTACTTGAAATTATGTTGAATTACACTATATTAAGTTAAATTACACTAAATTACATTACATTACGCAAAAATACGGTAAATGATGCTAAATTACGCTAAATTACTATGAATAGGGACGATATCTTCACTGAAAAGGTGAAAAACACTGAAAATTTGAATTTTTTTATTAACTTATTTGATACATCACTGCTTTTGATATATAATAAGCATATTTATACTAACATACGCTAAATTAATTGAAATTATGTTGAATTACACTATATTAAGTTAAATTATACTAAATTACATTACATTACGCAAAAATACGATAAATTATACTAAATTACGATGAATTGCATATAAATAGGGACGATATCTTTACTAAAAAGGTGAAAAACAGCGAAAACTATAATTTTTTTGTTTAAATTATTTGATAGTTTAATTCTTTTGACATACAATTAGCATATTTATACTGAAAAACGCTAAATTGCTTGAAATTTTGATGAATTACACAATATTAAGTCAAATTACACTAAATTACATTACATTTCACAAAAATACGGTAAATTATACTAAATTACGCTAAATTAAATATGAATAGGGAAGATATCTTCGAAAAAAAAGCAAAAAATACTGAAAATTTTATTTTTTTTGTTTAAATTATTTGATAGATTACTTCTTTTGATATACAATTATCATATTTATTCCAAAATACGATAAAAATTAATTGAAATTATGTTTAATTACAGTATATTAAGTTAAATTACACTAAATTACATTACATTACGCTAAAATAGGTAAATTACGCTAAATTACGCTAAGTTACATATGAATTGGGACGAGATCTTCACTGAAAAGGCGAAAAACACCAAAAACTTGAATTTTTTGGTTTAAATTATTTGATAGATTACTTCTTTTGATATGAAATTAGCGTATTTATACTGAAATACGCTAAATTACTTGAAATTATGTAGAATTACACAATACGAAGTTAAATTGCACTAAGTTACATTACATTTCACTAAAATACGGTAAATTATGCTAAATTAAGCTAAATTACATATGAATAGGGACGATATCTTCACTGAAAAGGCGAAAAACACCGAAAACTGGAATTTTTTTGTTTAAATTATTTCATAGATTACTTCTTTTGATATTTAATTAACATATTTATACTAAAATATGCTAAATTCTTGAAATTATGTTGATTACATTATATTTATTTAAATTACACTAAATTACATTACATTATGCAAAAATTCGGTAAATTACGCTAAATTACATATGAATAGGGACGATATCTTCAGTGAAAATGTGAAAAACACTGAAAATTTGAATTTTTTTGATTAACTTATTTGATAGATTACTGCTTTTGAGATATAATTAGTATATTTAAACTAACATACGCTAAATTACTTGAAATTATGTTGAATTACACTATATTAAGATAAATTACACTAAATTACATTACATTACGCAAAAATACGGTAAATGATGCTAAATTACGATGAATTGCATATGAATAGGGACGATATCTTCACTGAGAAGGCGAAAAATAGCGAAAACTATAATTTTTTTGTTTAAATTATTTGATAGATTAGTTCTTTTGATATATAATTAGCATATTTATCCTGAAATACGCTAAATTACTTGAAATTATGTTGAATTACACTATATTAAGTCAAATTACACTAAATTACATTACATTGTTTTGTCTCGTAGAAGTTTGGGTCTTGCTGCATCGTGAACTCCATTATCACCATTGTTTTGTCTTCCATTGTTGATCGGTTCGTTCGGTGGGATATTCATGTTGATCGAATCTGAGTCTTCTACGCTTTTAGAATTACTCGATGAAGAACTATGATTGGTTCTTATCAGTGATGTGGAAGCGAATTGTCCTCTCCTACTAGCAATCCTCTCGGATCTTCGTACGATGATTCGGCCAGCGTGTAGTGTCTTAAAAAGAAAAGAAAAATCTGAAAATTAAACTAAAAACTGAAAATAAAAACGAAATAAAAAATAAAAACTAAATTGAAAATAAAAGAAAAATAAAAATGCAGAAAATAAAAAGAAATCTAGGCGTTTCTAATTAATTGGATTCAATGGTCAAAGCAGGGGCGTCTCGCGAGGCCTTGCACAATGAACCGTTACTCCCCGGCAACAGTGCCAAAAAGCTTGATCACTCAAAAGAGAGCAATGTTTCTTTTAATATTTATAAACTCGGAAATGCTATCGGTTCAGACTGCAAGCGCACAATCCTATCGAGTAGTATGTTCGAGGTCGATCCACAGGGAATATTGGTTCGGTGTTTTGAGCGATTGAATCACAATCTTTCGAAAGGCTAGATGAAATCTGAAAATTGAGAGATGTTGTTTTGATCAATGTAAATTAGGAAGCAATTAAAAGTAATTAAAATAAAGATAGAGATGAGAATTCCTAGGGTTTCGGCACACCATTGCCACTCAATCCGCCTTGACAATATATTCTTGTTGCGTCTGATTTCCTGTTGTTGTTTAATGAAAGACACCACATAGGTCACTGTGATTTATGTTACGCAAGAATGACAGATCTTTCACAGAGATTTTACATAGGACACTGTGATTTACCTTACGCAAATGTCTGATATCTCAAATACCCCAAATTACTACACAGATCACTGCGATTTACTTGACGCAAGTGATGGAATTTGGTACGCGTTTTGTTGGTCTGATTTATAGTTTCCCCGCTAAGGTTTTCTTCACATAAACCTAATAGATCTCAACGAGGCTAATTCATACAAATTGTTTCTCTTGCCATTAAAGTACTGTCACTACCCTAACGGACTCAAACTAGATCATTGAAGTTAGATGAAGAGATAGTAAATCACAAAAGCATTTTGTTTCAACAACAAGAAATCATAATCAACAGAAATATATATATCAAAACATCAAAAGTAACAAGGTTTACTGCCTAGCCCTAAGAAAAGGAACTTAGCCGCGGAACGGCATTGTTACAAGCACTCCTCTCTTCTCACTTTAATCAAATCTAACCCTAATTACAAAGATAATTATTCCTTCTGCCCAGGGGCCTTATATAGGAGTGGAGGGACATCTGGAGATTGAGTAGGGGCTAAGAAACTGATCTGGAAACAGCTGTCGGCAGTTATTCCCCAAGAGACGCCTTCGGATACGGACCGTATTGGGCAATACGGTCCGTATTAGGACCTTGACGGTTAGGGTTTAATACTTCCAGCGCTATCTACTGGTCTGTGCTAGGCCTGGTCCGTATTAGGCAATGCGGACCGTAACAGAGACTTAGTCGATGAGCGTCGCTGATCTGATTGACCTGATTCTAGCTCCATTTAGTGTAAAATAGTCCCAAAACCTGTTTTCTGTAATAAAACATAATGAAGGGTGACAGTAGCCTTTTTCTCTAATTAATTAAACATAAGTGTGAGAAAATATGCAAAACCTAAGCCAAAACCCTACGTAAATCATCATTATTTTGACTCTGATCAGAGATACAACTAGAAGAACATGAAATACAATATTAGTAGATGAAAGGTAAGAAGTTGAACATGAAGCACTACCAGTAGAACGTGAAAGACAACAAGTACAAGATGAAACACAAACTAGAAGAAGATGAAACAAACTAGAAGAACAAGAAAGACAAGCTGTACAAGATAAAAGACAATAAGAAGAAGATCAAATACAATATGAAATACAACTAGAAGAAGATGAATTACAAGTGGAACAGATGAAAGACAACTAGAAGAATATAAAAATCCCCTACTAGAACATCAAACACATTTACTGGAAGAAAATGAAATACAACTAGAAGGACATGAAATACAATCCATACAAGATCAAAGACAACTTGTAGAAGATGAAAAACAACTACTGGAATGTTAAACACATTCAGAAGAACATGAATAACGACTCGTAGAAGATGAAATACAATTTGAACAAGATGAAATACAACATGTAGTAGATGAAAGACAACAAGTAGAGATGGAACACAAATAGTACAAGATGAAAGACAACTAGAAGAATATGAAACAAAATAGACAATAAGTATAACATCAACTACAACCAGTACTAGATGAAAGACAATCAGTACAACATGAATGACAACCGCGACAAAATAGAGGACAACTAATAGAAGAGGAAATACAACTAGAAGAAGATGAAATACAACTAGTAGTAGATGAAAGACAACCAGCAGAACATGAAACACAACTAGTAGAAATGAAAGACAAACAATACAAGCCGAAAAATAACTATACGAATATAAAAAACAACTAGTAGAATATTAAAGACAACTTGAAGAAGATGAAAGAATTGTACAAGACGAAAGACGACTTGTACAACATGAAGAACAACTAGAAGAATATGAAATGCAACATGAAAAAGATGAAAGACAACAAACATAACATGAATAACAACCAGTACATGATTAAAGACAACTAGAAGAAAATGAATAACAATCAATACAAGATGAAACAACTACCAAAAGAAGAAAAACAATTACCAGTACAAGATGAAAAAGAACTAGTAGAACATGAATAATAACCAGTACAAGATGAAATACAACTCGAAGAAGTTTAAATACAACTAGTAGTAGATGAAAGACAACTAGTAGAACATGAAACAAAACCAGTAGAACGTGAAACACAACTAGTAGAACGTGAAATATAACTAATACATGATGAAACACAAACTGCAAGAAGATGAAACACAACTAGAAGAACATGAAAGAAAACCAGTACATGATGAAAGACAACTAGAAGAAGATGAAAGACAACCGGAACAAGTTGAACAATAACAAGAAGACGATCCAGTAGTACATAGAAAACAATCAGTAGAACATGAAATAGAAAAGTACAATATGAAACACATCTTGGAGAAGATAAAAAACAACTAGTAGAAGATGAAAACCTACTAGAAGAAGATTAAAGACAACAAGAAGAACATGAATGACAAATATTACAAGATGAACGACATGCAGAAGAAAATGAAAAACAACTACTAGAAGATGACATACCCCTAGAAGAATATGAAAGACAACCTGTACTAGATGAAAAACAAGTACAATATGAAAGACATCCAATACAAGATGAAATACAACTAGAACAAGATGAAATACAATATTAGTAGATGAAAGACAAGAAGTTGAACATGAAACATAACTAGTAGAACGTGAAAGACAACCAGTACAAGATGAAACACAACAAGAAGAACATGAATGACAAATATTACAAGATAAACGACATGCAGAAGAAAATGAAAAACAATTACTAGAAGATGACATACCCCTAGAAGAACATGAAAGACAACCTGTACTAGATGAAAAACAAGTACAATATGAAAGACATCCAATACAAGATGAAATACAACTAGAACAAGATGAAATACAATATTAGTAGATGAAAGACAAGAAGTTGAACATGAAACATAACTAGTAGAACGTGAGAGACAACCAGTACAAGATGAAACACAACTAGAAGAACATGAGAGAAAAACAGTATAACATAAAAGAAAACTAGAAGAATGTGAAATACAACTAGAAGAACATGAAATACAAATGGATAAACATGAATGACAACTAGAAGAAGATAAAAAAAAACAACTACTGTAACACGAAACACATTTAGTACAACATAAAAAAGAACTAGTAGAAGATGAAAGATAACTTGAAGAAGTTGAAATACAATTAGAAGAAGATGAATTACAAGTGAAAGACATGAAAGACAACTAGTAAAAGATAAAAGACAACTAGAAGAATATGAAAATCACCTACTAGAACATCAAACACATTTAATGGAACGCGAAACACAACTAACTAGCAGAAGATTAAAGACAACAAGTATAACATGAATAATAACCAGTACAAGATTAAACACAACTAGAAGGACAAGAAATACAATCAATACAAGATGAAAGACAACTTGAAGAAGATGAAAAATAACTACTGGAACATGAAACACATTGAGAAGAACATGAATAACAACTCGTACAAGATGAAATACAATTTGAACAAGATGAAATACAACCTGTAGTAGATGAAAGACAACAAGTAGAAATGGAACCCAAATAGTACAAGACGAAAGACAACTAGAAGAATATGAAACACAACTATTAGAACATGAAAGATGATAGACAAGAAGTATAACATCAACTACAACCAGTACTAGATGAAAGACAATCGGTACAACATGAATGACAACCGCGACAATATAGAAGACAACTAATAGAAGAGGAAATACAACTCGAAGAAGTTTCAATACAACTAGTAGTTGATGAAAAACAACCAGTAGAACATGAAACACAACCAGTAGAACGTGAAAGATAACTAATACAAGATGAAACACAAACTACAAGCAGATGAAACACAACTAGAAGGACATGAAAGAAAACCAGTACATGATGAAAGACAACTAGAAGAAGATGAAAGACAACCGGAAGAAGTTGAAAAATAACAAGAAGACGATCCAGTAGTACATAGAAAACAATCAGTAGAACATGAAATAGAACAAGTACAATATGAAGCACATCTTGAAGAAGATAAAAAACAACAAGTAGAAGATGAAAACCTACTAGAAGAAGATTAAAGACAACAAGAAGAACATGAATGACAAACAGTACAAGATGAACGAGATCCAGAAGAAAATGAAAAACAAGTACAATATGAAAGACATCCAATACAAGATGAAGTACAACTAGAACAAGATGAAATACAATATTAGTAGATGAAAGACAAGAACTTGAACGTGAAACATAACTAGTAGAATGTGAAAGACAACTAGTACAAGATGAAACACAAACAAGTAGAAGATGAAACACAACTAGAAGAACATGAAAGACAAGCAGTATAACAGGAAAGAAAACTAGAAGAATGTGAAATACAACTAGAAAACATGAAATACAAATGGATGAACATGAAAGACAACTAGAATAAGATAAAAAAAAACTACTGTAACATGAAACACATTTAGTACAACATAAAAAAGAACTAGTAGAAGATGAAAGACAACTTGAAAAAGATGAAATACAACTAGAAGAAGATGAATTACAAGTGGAAGACATGAAAGACAACTAGTAAAAGATAAAAGACAACTAGAAGAATATGAAAATCACCTACTAGAACATCAAACACATTTAATGGAACGCGAAACACAACTAACTAGCAGAAGATTAAAGACAACAAGTATAACATGAATAATAACCAGTACAAGATTAAACACAACTAGAAGGACATGAAATACAATCAATACAAGATGAAAGACAACTTGAAGAAGATGAAAAATAACTACGGGAACAGGAAACACATTAAGAAGAACATGAATAACAACTCGTACAAGATGAAATACATCCTGTAGTAGATGAAAGACAACAAGTAGAAATGGAACCCAAATAGTACAAGACGAAAGACAACTAGAAGAATATGAAACACAACTATTAGAACATGAAAGATGATAGACAAGAAGTATAACATCAACTACAACCAGCACTAGATGAAAGACAATCAGTACAACATGAATGACAACCGCGACAATATAGAGGACAACTAATAGAAGAGGAATTACAACTAGAAGAAGATGAAATACAACTATTGTAGATGAAAGACTACCAGCAGAACATGAAACACAATTAGTAGAAATGAAAGACAAACAATACAAGCCGAAAAATAACTATAAGAATATGAAACACAACTAGTAGAATATTAAAGACAACTCAAAGAAGATGAAAGAATTGTACAAGACGAAAGACGACTTGTACAACATGAAAGACAACTAGAAGAATATGAAAGACAACATGAAAAAGATGAAAGACAACAAATATAACATGAATAACAACCAGTACATGATTAAAGACAACTAGAAGAATATGAATGACAATCAATACAAGATGAAAGACAACTACGAAAAACAACTGCCAGTACAAAATGAAAAAGAACTAGTAGAACATGAATAACAACCAGTACAAGATGAAATAAAACTCGAAGAAGTTTAAATACAACTAGTAGTAGATGAAAGACAACCAGTACTACATGAAAAACAACCAGTAGAACGTGAAAGATAACTAATACAAGATGAAACACAAACTACAAGAAGATGAAACAAAACTAGAAGAACATGAAAGAAAACCAGTACATGATGAAAGACAACTAGAAGAAGATGAAAGACAACCGGAAGAAGGTGAAACATAACAAGAAGACGATCCAGTAGTACATAGAAAATCAGTAGAACATGAAATAGAACAAGTACAATATGAAGCACATCTTGGAGAAGATAAAAAACAACTAGTAGAAGATGAAAACCTACTAGAAGAAGATGAAAGACAACAAGAAGAACATGAAAGACAACCGGAAGAAGTTGAAAAATAACAAGAAGACGATCCAGTAGTACATAGAAAACAATCAGTAGAACATGAAATAGAACAAGTACAATATGAAGCACATCTTGGAGAAGATAAAAAACAACTAGTAGAAGATGAAAACCTACTAGAAGAAGATTAAAGACAACAAGAAGAACACGAATGACAAACAGTACAAGATGAACGACATCCAGAAGAAAATGAAAAACAAGTAAAATATGAAAGACATCCAATACAATATGAAATACAATATTAGTAGATGAAAGACAAGAAGTTGAACATGAAACATAACTAGTAGAACGTGAAAGACAACCAGTACAAGATGAAACACAAACAAGTAGAAGATGAAACACAACTAGAAGAACATGAAAGACAAGCAATATAACATGAAAGAAAACTAGAAGAATGTGAAATACAACTAGAAGAACATGAAATACAAATGGATTAACATGAAAGACAACTAGAAGAAGATAAAAAAAACAACTACTGTAACATGAAACACGTTTAGTACAACATAAAAAAGAACAAGTGGAAGATGAAAGACAACTTGAAGAAGATGAAATACAACTAGAAGAAGATGAATTACAAGTGGAAGACATGAAAGACAACTAGTAAAAGATAAAAGACAACTAGAAGAATATGAAAATCACCTAGTAGAACATCAAACACATTTAATGCAACGCGAAACACAACTAACTAGCAGAAGATTAAAGACAACAAGTATAACATGAATAACAACCAGTACAAGATTAAACACAATTAGAAGGACATGAAATACAATCAATACAAGATGAAAGACAATTTGAAGAAGATGAAAAATAACTACCGGAACATGAAACACATTAAGAAGAACATGAATAACAACTCGTACAAGATGAAATACAATTTAAACAAGATGAAATACAACCTGTAGTAGATGAAAGATAATAAGTAGAAATGGAACCCAAATAGTACAAGACGAAAGACAACTAGAAGAATATGAACACAAGAAGTATAACATCAACTACAACCAGTACTAGAACATGAAAGATGATAGACAAGAAGTATAACATCTACTACAACCAGTACTAGATGAAAGACAATCAGTACAACATGAATAACAACCGCGACAATATAGAGGACAACTAATAGAAGAGAAAATACAACTAGAAGAAGATGAAATACAACTAGTAGTAGATGAAAGACAACCAGTAGAACATGAAACACAATTAGTAGAAATGAAAGACAAACAATACAAGCCGAAAAATAACTATAAGAATATGAATGACAATAAATACAAGATGAAAGACAACTACCAAAAGATGTAAAACAACTACCAGTACAAAATGAAAAAGAACTAGTAGAACATGAATAACAACCAGTACAAGATGAAATACAACTCGAAGAAGTTTAAATACAACTAGTAGTAGATGAAAGACAACCAGTAGAACATAAAACACAACCAGTAGAACGTGAAAGATAACTAATACAAGATGAAACACAATTAGAAGAACATGGAAGAAAATCAGCACAAGACGAAAGACAACTAGAAGAAGATGAAAGACAACAGGAAGAAGTTGAAAAATAACAAGAAGACGATCCAGTAGTACATTGAAAACAATCAGTATAACATGAAATAGAACAAGTACAATATGAAGCATATCTTGGAGAAGATAAAAAACAACTAGTAGTAGATGAAAACATACTAGAAGAAGATTAAAGACAACAAGAAGAACATGAATGACAAACAGTACAAGATGAACGACATCCAGAAGAAAATGAAAAACAAGTACAATATGAAAGACATCCAGTACAAGATGAAATACAACTAGAACAAGATGAAATACAATATTAGTAGATGAAAGACAAGAAGTTGAACATGAAACACAACCAGTATAACGTGAATGAAAACTAGAA